>OU026129.1:12671666-14007500 GCA_907269095.1 Blastobasis adustella | reverse complement strand
GCTCTCTCCACCAAGCAATAGAGTCGAAACAAAAGCTGAAATCACTAACAAAAGGTCCATTGACAATGCTCACCTTAACACAGAAGGTATTCAGTACTCAGCTACGCACAGCTCAACATAATCGTATGCCCGTAATAGTTGTGCTACCGGAATTAGTTTATAGCTCATAATCGAGCGGCGTGGCGCCACGGAGGCGTTCCAAATTAATACTAACAACTTGCCGACGAGACAACCGAAAATAGACCTTAACGCCCCAATATTTACAACCAATAACTCAAGTGCAAACGGCAAAGTAAGTTGGTGCAGCACGGAGGCGAGCTCCTAACATACAGGTGTTTTTTTTTTCTACGACTCCAACGCCCCAGTGTATGATTGGATGAAATATAAGTGATACGCACTTCAAACTCGCTATTAAGTATGAAAACATTTTCTTGTGAAGGAGTTTGCTGTTCTGTTGGGATCGGTGTTAATTCCAATTGGATTATCTAATAAAGATCTTTTATTTACGACAAAATGCGAACTTAGGTACCTAGTACCTACGGAGAAACGAAAGGTAGTGTCAAAAAGTGCGTCATCCCTAAAATAGGCTTATTGTGGAATATTTGTAGAGCCATGTCTATAATACCTTACCAATAATTGACTTTATAAACTAAGTTATGCACAGCATCAGATAGTGAGTTTCGGCTTCATTTACCGAGAATTCTTTAAATCTTCCAAGTTGTTACAATAAAATATCACGTGGCCCCGAGGCTAAGGTCCCTCATTAAGGCCGTTTCACATCGACGTGTTAAAACAAAGAGTTGCGCTCAAAAGGGCCCGCTGCGCCCTCAGCGTTGAATGGGTGTCGATCCCACCACAAGATAAAACATCTCCGCCTCCAGATACCATTCTGGCGCCAAATTTAACAGAAAACCGAACGAACCCCCAGGAAAAAAGTCGAGCGTTCCTTTTTCGAAGCTGTCAACTTATTTCTTTTAAATTTGAACGAGTGAACGTTCTAATTCGACATTCGGACGTTTCGAATTCGAAATGTACGCGTCACGATAGAGATGGTGCAGATTGCGGGATAATTGCGGGAATTCAGCATCGGCTGGCGAAATGAGAAAATGATGAGCGGTCAGTTGGTTACAAAAAAGATTCAGACTAATATGTCGCGTCCGTGGCTTATTCGCACGGTCGCCGGGCTTAATGTATGAGAAGTCGTGATGTAGTTACGACTTTCACCGAAGCGGCATTACCGCCGGCGCCTCAGGTCGCGCACTACTGCTCCGTTCGTTAACCACCCACTTAACTCTAAACAGATATAGATAAAGGTGATATTCAATGTAGGTGAAAACTTGCATTAGGTTCAGACGCGATTCGTCGCACTAATTTCTACCGAGTCTTGCGCATTGTAATGCGAATCCGTTTTTGTTCCGTTATGGCTTTTCGACTCAAATAACCCGCTACTTAAGAATTGTGTAATGATCGTTGTACCTGAATTTAATTGTTCTTTGAAGTTATTCCCATGGTGCATGGTGCGGTCCTGGTGATACAGTAGAAACTCCAGTCAAAAGACAAATAAAGAGTAATGGTAATGTAAGCACCATGGCTTGTGGCATTCGATAGTCTCTGCCTACCTCTGTGAGTGTGTATGTGTATATGTATTTCATGGCGAAGCTCGACTTCTTGAAACTCAACTTCTAAAAAATGTCTCACCCCTTAGGTAACGTATCTTATCTACGCGTCAATTATGTAATCAAATACACACCCGCGACCACATGGAAGTATCGCGTTGCGTATCTCTAAACGCCTCGGACATTGATGCCTTTAACTGCCACTAATCAACCCAATTAGACGAATGGAATATAGTTAGCTCGTTGTGTTATAAAATAATGCAGCAACAAGACAGGTGTTCCGATCAAAAGGGTTTCCCGAGACTGTTATAGCTGTAAACACATCGATCGCACGAAAATTCCAAGAAATCTGCCCCTTGTGTGAATATGTTATACTGGCGGCTGACTCCGATACCTACTAGTGGCGATCGCGGAGCGACCGTTTGGATTTGACTTTATTGACATCGAATTATCCTTTTATTATTGCTAAAAAGTATGCTAAAAGTTAAATTTATTATTATATTTACTTATTCACTGCAGGTAAATCTAAAGAACTAAAGAAAAAGTGATATACTCCTCATTTTGAAGCGTTGTGTAAGCCAATTCAGTCGCATTAAAAAAAAATTTTGTCATTATTAATACCAAAACAATGGCGCCAATGAGACGCCTAAAACGATGTCTTCATCCGAATGATATACCTAATATGTAATAAAATAAAAATATCAATTTCGATGTCGACCGTCGGCGGCACATCTCTAGCCTGGCGCCGCGTTGTCGGCGCACCGTGGCGCGCCGCACGTGACGAATCGACCGATCCCGCCGGCCAGGATCGCGGGAAATGGTCCGGGAACCCGTGATACGTATGGGTGCACTACACTGCTACAAGGAGTTTGAGAGTGTTCACGGTGGCGAATTCTTTTGTCGGGTTAGTTTTAAAGTTGACGTCACAGGAAGGGGACTACATAAAGTCCGAACCGAACGAACTGTCAAATTCATAACATTCAAATTTTGAACGGAAGTTGACATCCGCAAACCATGCCTAACAAACCGATAAAACATAGCCACATGGACAGCTACAATAGAAAACAATCATGCCTTAAATTCTAAATAAAACTCTTCTTTTCGGACCTATCGGAATTACATCAGAAATCCACCTCGTCGAGACAGATAGTCATAACCCATTAACCTAATCATTACCTAACCGTAACAATGCTGTGACGAAGGCACACATAACCCTGCAACTCCTCCTGCCCTGTACATTGTCATCGGGGAGTCAAAACATGGCCATTGTTCGGTCGGAAGCAGACAAAACAGTCTGTATCGTGAGGTAACACCTGGACGCCACGTGTTTGAGCGCCCAGTTCGGATGGCGATGGCGGCGCTAGCTCTGTCAAATACCTATAATGGAAGATTCCTATAACGCTGTTGTAGTTGGAAGTTGGTTGGAGACATTGATTAAACAATCTGTGCGGACCTTAACAATTCACGAGGGTTTTTGTTTAAAGTAATAAATTGGAAGGAGGATGCAATCGAGACGTTAATGTCGAAGACGTGGTTATATTGTTCTAATTCAAGACAAGATGGGATTGTTTTCAAAGTTTGGCCCAGTAAGAGACAGAACAGATAATCTCTTAAGGAGAAATTCCATAAAGAATCTCTAACTTTTAGTGAGATATTGACGTGTGAAATGAACAGTGACTGAATAATTGACAGCACAAACAAAGTTTTCTGCGTTCATATATGTATTATAGATGTTACTAATTAATATATTATAATAAATAATTCCTGAGAACCTTGCCGTCGAATCCTTAGATATACCAACTATTTCCAAAATCTTAGCCTATTGGTCGTCACAACATGACTTATAGATGGTGTCATTCGAAACAATATAGTAATTTTGTTTCACAGACTAAAAGGGTCGCAACAAGCACCCAGTGTAAGGAATCTGACTGCGTGGGTAGTGGAACAGTTAAACAAGATTACAGTGGACCCATATGGTAATTTCTTTGGCACTGAAATACTTAAATAATTTTTAATTTACCTACTTAATATATTTGGTTACAAACACAATGAAATAAATAGCTTCTATTAGCAGCTCTATCCTCCAGTTTAAGAGATAATATTATAAGTTTCGAGTAATTTTCCGTTCGGAGAGCTATTTTTTCTATCGCCAAGAATGGAATATTAAGTTCATCTGCATTCCAAATATCTCAATAGCCGGACATTAATAATGGTTATTGTTGTAGGTGATATAAGAATAGCCATCGACCGGTACAAATGGCAGCAGAATGTTTTAAATATTTGCTGACAATGACAAAGGGGATTTGGAAACTGCTACGCGCCAAAAATGTAATTTTAAAACGATTTAAAATTACATATTTTTCCTAACATGCATTATGGATAGCACCACCTGGGCCTAGACTAGAAATATTGCATTTCTGTGACATTTTGTCACCGGCCATTTATTTTGGCATCCCGACGTCCAGGTTTTGAATAAAACCTAGGCTTTATACATAGACTTGTGGCGAAAAAACCTAGATTATACAAGAGGAGGTCACTATGTGGTACAGTCATTCTAATAAATATGTTGATGTGCATCCATCATAAAGCTCTGTAGAGCATTAGCAAATAAGATGGGTTTAGCTTTGCATGTCAATTGCAGACGTATCTGTGCAATTTAAAATTATTCACATGTTTTTAGTTACTACATACTAGGAAGGAGAAGGTAGCCAGTATCACATGATGTAACATGCCAAACGTTTAGCAAATTAGTTTGCTTGTATTACTTGTAAAACTTCAACCCTAGACGGATTGCTGGCGTTACCAACTCCCTAATCTCATTCTCTTAAACCTAATTTCGACGTGTCCGAGTGTACAGTTGCCTGTTTATGCAACTGGGGGCAAACTTATGTTAATAGTGCAGAATGTAGCGACTGCTAAAGTGCGTTCATCAATTTGAAACTTGTTTTGACGGTAGGTATTCATTATTAGGCTTTATCCATTATGCAGGCGCAGCAGAGGCAAGTGCTTGAAATCTGTCGGAGACTATTTTTTGGGAATGAATTTAGGCGTCTCTGCGGTGCATCAAGTGCTTTCTGGTGTGACTGTCGATTCTGATTTGTCCTTCTAAGTAAGTCCGACTGCTGTTATTTCTTGCGTTGTTGTGAAAGATAAGGTAGACGTTTACTTTGATCTTATAAAAAGAAAGTCGTGGTCTTTGCATTTATCTTATATATTACTTATATTGTAGGTACGGGCAATAATATATGCCGCCGGTAAACACGCAGTGCAACAGAAAATATGCTTTACTAAACCGAACTAGCCAATATGTATTATACACGTGCCGCCGAGATTTTTAATGTCTTATCCAACAACTGAGCCATCTCATACAGAAACACTCATATTAAAAAGGCGTGATAAGAAGCAGCCGATCGGGTGGCCAGCACCATAAATAATTACCGCCAAGTAGATATTTTATGGGCGAAATTCCCAAAGGCGGCGTGTGCGCCGAAATTGACGCCGTGGCGCCGGCGCCGCGCGCGGTGACCTCGCACTGGCGGCCGCCCGCCGATTCTTATAAATCACACAGACTCATTATGTAAAGTTATTCTTTCAAGTTTTACTTAAGACCTTCTTGAGGCTAATCCTGGCTTAACGCAAAGACTTGAACACCATGTACATAATGTATGAATGTGCTTAATTGGACGGATTAGGTGTTGCTTGGCCTTAGGTGTGAAAAGCATGCCAGGTTATTGTGTTTACACTGCGAAGCTTCTGGGTCGATTTTAATAGATAGTTAAATCGAGGATTTATTTCCGTAAGCTGTAGAAAACTTACTTTGATATTTGATATTTTTATTTAATCACGTTAGTCACTTACACGTTACTACTTAAAAAATGGGTACCTACGCTAAAATGTCGGCGATAGGTATAAGTGTGAGTCTACAATCTCTACGTATGGGGCGAAGTGTAAAATAACTTGCCTGAAATATTTTATCTAATGCACCGAAATAAGTAGATTATTTTAAGATCATATCCTTTAGAAATCCTGTGTTAAACCGATCCGATAAGACGGTACGCATTACCGTTAGTCGCATTTTTATTTTGGCCTGATGCATCCGGCCCTAAATGTTTAAAATGTTTATTTCGCATACCGTCGCGCAATGTCTGCTGCGACCAGATGGCGTCTCCGCTGCGTCCTTGGTTTGGTGATTTGTAAAACCCTGATTCTTTTTTTTAATATGATGGTTTTAGGGCTCTATAGTAAAAAAGGAACCTCTACGCCATATCCTTCTGTCTGTCTGTCTGGCTCCGGTTTAACTAGAACAATTAGTAAGTAAGTGGACTCCTTTAGCAAACATTTCATCTAAATTGTAAGTACTAGGAGTATTTATAATAAGTTTACAATATCAAAAATCCTCTCTTAAGTTTGTATATTATGACAGGCGACTATGGAACTATACACTTGGACACGTCTTAGCCCGTTTATCTTTTTGTTTTGTCAATTTTTAAGTTGACACATCGCATTAAATCTTTTAAAAAGTTCGCAATACATCATGCCAAAAAAAAATACATATTATCTACCGACACGTTTATTAAGTTATCTCAAGCATTTTATGTCTCGCAACCTGTCGTTGGGACGACATATTTTTCGCAAGATGTAACATTACGACTCCTTGATTAGGTCGAGGTCTTCTCTGATCATTATAATTAAAAATGATTATCCATGTGAAACACTATACGTGACTGCAGTGGTTTTATGTTACGTTATTTGACGCGAGCACGCCACTCGACGTCATGGTGAAAATATTTTTTATTTTATACATGTAATAGGACATGACAATCGCTCAGAAGGAAAACATTTGTTGATGTTTATGATCGGTGGCGTTGTTTGTTGCTCTGCGTCACCGCATTCTTGCGAGGCGTTCGCATTAACTCGCTGGCGGGCTTCGGACTCAAAATAAAATAAAATAAAATTCCTAAACGACATATTGCCGTTTAAGGCGGCGCTTGCGCGGCGCTAGAGACTCGTTATTTACTTGTTTCTAGGCGACAACATCCGGGAAACCGATATGATCGAGTCAGCATAGGAATTAGTAAAGGCGCCGTCGGAAAGTTTTGGAGCTACTGCGTAGTAGGTACCTGAATTGTTTTCGGTTTTACTATCTACTAGAGTGGGTTCTGGATTCTGAATCTGGTTAGGTTCCCCTCAACAGGGCGACGGAGGTCAGATGGCCGTCGCACCACTGTAATTACCAGATCTGCCAAATCGGATCATGGTTAAGGCGGACCCCGGACCCTGCCGCGCGAGAGCATAACCGGGACATTAACGCCAAGGTGATTTATTTATTTTAGTGTGGATTCTTGAACATTGCTGGCTCGTGGTTACACCAGGTTCTCACGCCAGTGCGACTTACAGAAATTTTACAACCCAAAAACATGAATAGATTTTAAGTGTGTTCTCTCAACAGTATAATCTGGAGACCTTCGAGGCTAGAGTGAACAGTCAGTTTCTAGACAGGCATATGCTCCATCCTCGCCATGGTCACTTACCACCAGGTGAGATGGCGGTCAAATATCTGTCTATATCTTCTAGATTTAATATTTAAAGAGGGTTGGGAAGTTTTTAGTAACAGTGATAATTTCCAAAGCTTCGAGAGTCATAATCTATCTATCTATATATATATAATCTAATTACTAGGTCTTCTATCAGAGCCTAAATTATTTTAAAAAAGAAAAAATCGGTACAGATTTTAAGTATGTCATGATCATAAAAGAATCCTGCATGCTTGGGTATTACAAGAAATTAAGTAGGGGGCTAAAATCCGACGGCCCACCGCGCCGCATCAATGAGGCGGTTATAGGCTGATCGTTTTTGCTTTAAATTGTTTGAATTCCAGTGTGTTTGCTTTTGTCACATGTTTACAGTATTTATATTGTTTATTTATGTTTATAAGGTAGGTATGTAACAAAACATCTGCTGATCCGTGAAGGTATGGTAAATTATCTCATATTATTAGATACTAAAGTGATAAAGTTACACGCTTCGATGCTTTTGACAGCGCGACGCGGCGACGCGGCGGCGGCGGGCTGTGTTTAAAATTTGTCAGATTTTGTGGTATTAATTGCAGTATTTTTGTGTGCAAAACATCGTAATTTTTAAATTTCAATAATAATACCTACGTTTTTTTTTTTGGTAATGTAATATTGAAATATCTACCTAGTATTAGACCTAACAATCGTTGTTCTTAGCTCATGTAGTCAGGTACTGTAATCATTCAAGCGTGCATAACGTTCGTCTTTTATTTTTAGGCGACAAGTTCACAATTTAGGCACGCCGATTTGCAACACTGCGGAATGTTGACCCAAAAACTTCACGCCGCTTAGGCCCAAACAAAGCGTAACTTCACACGTATCACTAATGTGGGAGAGCAGTGACGCGTGCAGAAATAAATAAATGTGATCAGACGACCTTACAAGGCCACGTCGTGCGGCCGCGGTGCTCGGCCATGCGTCCTGGCACTTGGGATTCATTCACATTACACGCTCCGTACACATCGCCGGGAAATGTAGGGTAACACTATAACGCACTACAAAGTTTAAGAACTCAGACACAGTGGCTCCACCGGCTTATACCTACCTACATTAATTCGGCAATAAGTTGGCCTCGTAGAGTTTCAGAAATATCCAAGCCATTAGGTACCTAGTGCCTACTTACCTACTGATAAGTAGATGAAACATGGAAATTACGTATTTTCTATGTATTTAAATAAGGCTATTGCAGCACCGATAACCTTGGCCATGTGAAATTATTGCACTATATAAAATAACTATAAAAAAATTCGATCACGTGCTTTAAACCACATGGACTGTATAAAATAAACCTACATATTTCAAAATAAATAGTTACTTGTATCAAGAAAGTAAATAAAAGATCAATACGGAATTTTCAATTAAGAATTAATTGTTTAACACGAAACAAATTACTCCACAATCGCTGTAAATAAATAAACCGTCTTTATTGCACTCCAGACAAAAGCCACTAGGGGCGGCATAATGATTTCTTTTTAAATAAACGAAATCGAAATTCAAAAAAAGTAGTCGATGGCCAGTTCTTTTTTAGAACACTTTAAAAGTGCGGCTGATCTCGGTTTCGCAGCCAGTAAGCGCATGCGTATAACGCCCGCGTTTTACGATCTCCCATGGCGGGAACATTTCACGCCGCGTTTGGATGGCGCCTAAAAGACCTTAAAACCTCTTTTTACTGCGTGTAAAGCCGGGGCATTGCGAAGACTGCGTTCCACCAATTTACTTTTACCCGGCTCAGAGTGTAAACTACTAATCATGGCGATTTTAAAAATGACAGCTAATTACTATTGCATCTTCATTACCAACTTGCCCCTAACATAGGAACTAATCCTTTTTTACAGGAGGCAAAAATACTAATCCTTTTTTTCAAGTCAAGTATCACCTGCTTGAAGTAGGTACCTACTACTCACCTACTTAATATTTTGTATAATACAAGCAAGTATTACAACACCAATATTTTGGCTGAAACGAATAGTTACTTATTATTTATAACTGGTTTCGACCGGATCTGGGCTGTGGGAATAAATCTCCGCCAAACCCTGAGAAAGTACCTTCTAAGCCTTCCCTTAGTTTTTATCAAAACTTTAGGGCTCCTTTAACCAATGCCCGAGGGAAACAAGCAGCCGTTTTTGCTTCTGACCACCCGATAGCTTCCTCCCTTTGTTTTTCGACGAATATTTGGCTTCCCAACGTCACATCCCTTTCCTTTTAAATATTAATGTTTATGCAAAATGGAGACTCCACGCATAGGCATTTAACGATGTTTGTCACAGGCATCAGTTGTTCGAAATCTTATAAGTAACATTATTTTATTTCAAATTTGGCTATAACGTAAAATTTTACTATCACATACACAATTATTATTTAATAAAAGTTACAAATTACATCGCACTTATTTACCTACAGTCGTACATAACCTACATTTCTTCAAGCCTCGTCAAATAACATACACACTCACTCCCATATCTATTACAGACATAGGAGTAGGCAAAGACCTAGTCAAATTAGGTATCTACGCCAAGATTGCACCTCCGATAATGTAGATTCTATAGACTGGTTTTAATCCTACCGAATTGCGAATGTGCTTATTGAAAACTGACTTTTCTTCATTTTACAACTAAAGACTTCCATGCCATTCCATCCATTCTGAACATCTGTTTTAAAATCTGACCTTCATCTGTTAAACTACCAAAATGCTGACAGAAAAGATTTTTTTGCAAACCCCATCTGCTAACCTCATGACATTGGGAGCCAAATTGTTTTACAATGGCTTTTTGTGATTTTTAAAACGCTTTTCGACATCTGTTTGCGTTCGCTTTGATGACAGAATTGGGAACGAAAATGTCTGTAATACCTTTTGTAAATGGTTAAACTATACATTAATTGCCTTATTATTTGTTTAGGTAGATATATAATGAAATTAAGCACGTTAAGTATCAGTTTTTTAGCTTTTGCTAATTGATCATTTTGTGTAGGTACATACTCAATATACTTATGACATAATATTGTAGATTATAACAATGTATTAATTATCTACGTAGGTACCTAAATTTCTTTGTATGTTATCAACGACATCGATACGAATATTATGCACATCTATGTTTAATATAATGTGTAGTAATATCTGCCTGCCTGCACATGTATTTCAGATTACAGAAACAAATAAAAAAAAAAGAAATAAAAGTAAAGCCCTAAAACCTCTTTTTGCAGTCTTCCGTTTTGTTGCAACTGTGCAGGCGATTTTTTACGACTAGCAATATTTTGAAACACACACTCACGTGCTGGGCAGCACGCGTGAGCGCAGGCACGGGGGCAAAGAACGACTTGCGGTTGGCAGAAGCCCGATTAGTACTGACTTTGGAGGCTTCGCGTGGAATTCTGCCAAATTCACCCGCAAATATAACTTTGTCGCAGTTGGCCGGATGTGTTGCAGTTTGTTTGTGGCACAGGTTTTGTTGATAAGCCGTTAACATAGCGTTTGAGGACGAGAAAATAGACCAGAATCCGTCCTCGCTGACAAATACAGCTGATAAACGCTGACTGTGAATCATCCAAGATACCTAGCCAATTGCAATAGATATGTATGAAGATAATCTATTGATAAATCGCAAAGTGGCTTTTCAAAAATTTAATCTTCGTCGTAGTATCCGCTCGATAGAAACTTTTATGTCAAGTGCTTAGATACTATTCATACTAAACTTGTTTTGTTATATTATTGAATGAAGTATTTGTATCTATCATTCATGAATATCCAAATTGTTAGTCAGTTTACATTCTGTAAGTACACCGATAGAAAGACAAAGTAGGTATTCTTAAGGCTCATGGCACCATGTTATTTGTGAACTTAGTAATTGAACGGCAGTAGCTACGCTATACAGATCCGCTTGTTTTCGGTTTTTTTCGCTCGAAGTTGATAGTGCGTCATGAGACTGGGAAAACCCTCATTATCTGTCTACTAAAGGTTTCTGACAGCAGTATCTCGTCTCAAATTAACAACACAATACATCCAATTCAATACAACGGCATTTCACATGTTGTAAAGACGCGGTAGGTGTAAATGTTGTAGGCAATAAATTTAGATTTGGGCGTGGAACTCGTATGAATTTGAATTTAAAGAAAATATGAGATATTGCATAGTTTTTTTATCACCAACGTGGCAAATACAATGCATCACCTAATGCTAATTCATTGCTGAAAGTTGCCATTAGTAATGTACGAAAATTTACAAAAAAAATCTATTATTATATACTAAATCCTCCAATTACCTAACGCGTTCACTTGATTTTTTATGGATACTTATATGGATATAACCAAAGAATCTTTTTTTGAAGAAAATAATGGAGCGACTTGGATGCTCATATTATTCTGGTTGTTTGCCTTCAGCGCAGTTCGATATTTAAATCTTTTGCTTAAATTAACTCTCCGATTTCTTTGATTTCGAACAGATAACACATCTGATGAGCAGTAACATCGACACATCAAATGAAGTGTTAAATGAAAAGTCCGTTGTCGCAATGATGGCTATCTTGATGAGCATGTTTGACTGTAATTATCCATCAAACCTATAGCAGTCGATAGTTTTTGACTGTACAAATAGATAAAATTAGTCATGGCTGCTTCCTTAAAGACTCCTCAGTCCTGTTCTTTTTTTGTAAGGCAAAACTTCACCGCACATTACCTGTTTTGTGGTTGCAAAGAATTTATGGTTTTTAAGATTTTTGGTCAGCTTCTGCGACGGTTGAAGTGGTTTTTCCCAAAAGCTTTTTAATCCCTTTTCGGTTAGGTACACACGGTACACAAGCACTCCTGTCGATTTGGTAGGTGTATTAAGAACATTATGACGCAACGAAATCTAATTTAAGTAAGTATTTATTTTTCTAGATAATTGTGTTCGAATAGGCGATAAGATAAAAAGCGTTATATGCCGTTCCAGTTTTACAGATATCACCAGATAGAATTGCAATGGGGTTTTATTAAGCGTCAATATAAAATGGGGGCCATTGGGGGCTCAGCTAAAATTAAATAGCTTCAATAACCTGTACCTACTTACAGGAGATTACAAGAAAACCTGTCATAGTTATTACTTTGTAGTCACATTACTACATTAACATATTAAACCTATAGAATAGGACTATGTCAAGCCTGAGGAGTCCGCCTAGGAGAGTACCGCCGCCTTATATAAAAGTTAGTGTTAGTTAGTCATTTCGATTGGCAACAGTAATTACCTTACAAATAAACCTAGATTGAGCCGACCTTTACATGAATTTATGTTTAAATCAATATGAAAGAAGATTTATTGACAAGGATAGATTAAGACTTGCTTAGCTGGTTTGATCATTAAGATGGATGAAAGAAAGAAGAATCGAACGAGTGAATCGAAAGATTGTAAAGCAAAGACCGTGACGTACATATGTACCCGTGATACATACGTCTTTTAAAGAAAGGATTGATTGACTGATTTATTTATTTAATAGTTTATTGCACACAATAAATGCATTGATGAATGTGGAAGAAGCGGGAGTTGTTTGACAGGAACGTAGCAAATGGTACAATGTGTTTAATACGGGGAAAAGACATGACGTATTTGATGCAATGAAATTTATACCGTAAACATGATATAATTTGTGTAAGTACTGTATAAGAACAGGTGTAGTAGCTAGCGAAAACTTATTTATCTTGTAGATAAATACGACAATACTCGCGTATCACTGCGATATCAACCTTAGTAGTAGGCGTGTAAGATTCAAAATTAAATTGTAAAGCTTGCATGACATAGCAGAGAAATATTCACAATCGGCAATTTTTTTAGCAAATAGAAAGATATGTTATCTTCGCCAACGTCGTTACAGGTTATCTTCTGATAGATACGTAACGAATACCTACCTTCCTATCGGTTCAATTTGGTGCAAATGTACTTAGGTTGCACTTAATTTCGGCGAAATATTAGAGTGAGTAATTTTTTTTGTGATCTTAATTAGGCAAGGTAACAGCATTAGGTAAGGTAACTTATTTAGTACCGATCTCATACGTATTCAGGTAGGGACTTATTATTTCACCAAAACGCAATTTCGGTCGCTTAACTTGCGTTGCTTTGGGGTTTCGTACAAAATGACGGTTTTGTTCACATTCGTCTACCGTCTTCCTACAGCTGGGCCGATTTTGATGAAATTTTCAAGCAATCTCCAGATTAGCTCAGCGGGTGATCCTTGGTACTCGTACGAGTACGAGGCCCGGGCGGGTGTTAGTTTTAGGTATTGAAGATATAGATTGCACGACAGAACACCTTGTGGCGTCATTCTGAGTGTCCAATTAAAACAGTACCGTGTTTCTAGATTAGATTAGATACTAATTTTAGTACTAAGATACTAAATTTAGGGATTAAAAAACTTACCATATTCTACCCATTGTGTTTCTTAAAATTTTTTGTTTTTCCTTAAAAACACACGATTTTTATTTTACCATCTTGAAAAACTACGGGCTCATGTGACATAACTTCTAGCCGCAAATATAAATATTATACAAGTTCGCTGATTATAAGCTCACTGAAAACGAATCTTCGACACACCCAATGGATTGGCCAAGATAGTTGAAAATGATTTTTGACTGTAGATATTTCAGTATCTTTAATAAAGATTTTTCGCTAGAAAAAATGTCGAATTCGACGTCACAGCGCAAAAATATGCGCCGCTATAGCCTATCAGCGTCTACAAACCTAGCTTGTAAAAGCAGTTTTTAAAATACTAATCAGCACTTCGAAAACAGGCTAAAAATTCAAGCAACACTGGTCTTTTAACTAAAGGCAACAGCGAACAACACCAATAATTCGAACCCATACCATCGCAAGATCTAAGAGCGCCTTTTAAATACTAGACAGGACTTAAACAGGCTAAAAATTCACGCAACACTGATCTCTATTCAACTAAAGCCGACAGAAACCAACTACAATAATTCGAACCCATACTATCGCAAGTTCTAAGAGCGCTTTTAAATACTAGGCAGACCGCAGGACTTCGACAACAGGCTAAAAATTCACGCAACACTGGCCCCTATTCCACTAAAGGCGACAGAGAACAACGGCAATCGAATCCGGGATTGTTAACGGCCGTCACCCACCACATGCCGGCCCGAGCCAGATGTACCGCGGCCAGATGTGCTGTAATGGCCCCCAATATTGTTTGGACTCTGTCAACTGGTTGACATCTGTATCTGATAGTCGTGTTAGAGGCGACTTCTGTATAGATTATGTTTTTGAACCACGGAGATCGAAAAAAGATTTTGCGGTCTACCATGAAGGTATCTAAGTTTTCGATCTCTGTATTTAAACTTTTTTTTAATATCATTAAGGTGGCAAACAAGTTCACAGCCCGCATGACCGTAGGCAGTTACCGTTTGCAATACAAGGGGTATCACAGAATGATACGACCATTTTAGCGGACATAGTTCTTTATGTCAAATTACACCATCACCCCCTAAGTTATAAGAGACTACTAAATCAGTTTAGATGACAGATATTTTCATGAAAAATTCCTAAACCTACGTAATGTTTACCTAGGTTAGGCAACACGTAATATTACTTTTAGGTACTAAATATGCGTTGTCATACTGACCTATCAGGTGACTATCAATTGCTAGTCACTATGCAAAAACAAGATTACTATGTACTTACTGCACCCACGCACGGTTTGGATGTCTGTGAACTTTCAACTATCCCAAGGAACCCTATTATTTTTCCACGATAAAAAGTAGCCTATGTCATTAGGGAATAATGTAGCTTCCTATTATTGAAAGAATTTACGAAATCGGTTCAGTAGTATGGAGATTACATACTACTACATACGAGACAACATACAAACTCAGAAACTTACATTAGTACTAACTTTTCCACTTTACAGTTGAACAGTAGAAGTGTGTTTACTATTTACAACTTAAACACATAATGCCTTATGCCTACTTACATAATGAAAAAGTACAATTGAAATTTTCACGCGGCCGGCGGGTGTAAGAATGAACTCAAAGAAATCATTAAAATTATTCTTACTTAAATCAATAATGAGGTCTATAGGCGCAAGAGTTTAGCCAACTTATATCCCCTTAAAACAAAAACAGGCCCATGACAAATGGACGACTAATTCATCAGAAACAGAGCAGCTATACAAATCTCACGCTACCCTACGCGACATGTGAACAAACACACAAATAATCAGAGTGTGTTTATACAAAAAAAGGCGGACTTTATCCCGTTGGCTTAGGGTATATTTTGGTGGAAAGTTGTTGAAAATAATGTTGTTGTAGAGTATTACACTTGTTCGCCAACAGGGGTGCGCAACCCTTATAACATGTGCGTGAAGGGTGTATTTTTTTGTTTACACCCTTTGTTTTAGTCGCTGAATTAATAAATATGGTTCGACAGATTTTCTAATCGGTTCTGACTTTTTGTAATTGCACTTTTTTGTGGTGACTTCGGTGAACTTTTTCCCTATTACTTAGTTACTTCATAGAGTTGGTAATAGTTTCTCAAAAATAAATTGCAGAGATGCACAACCTTTTTACGTCAAGTTAGTAATCAAAATGAATGATTTCATTACAAATTATAGTCATAGGTAGTTAATGATCAGTCGATACAATAGCAAAAGCAATATGGTTACACATATATGGCGGGTAACAGTATTATTTAATAATAATAGGATAGTAGACAAGAGTCGTTACAAATCTAACACTTCCGGCGCCCCATACGTACGTAAGAGTAAGAGTAAGAGTAAGAGTTTTTATTAAAATTTCTCAAACTTGTAATAAAACCACTGTTTTACCAGGAAAATCAAAACAGTTAAAAAAGCAAAACGTCCCCATTACCATTAACGCTAGTAAAAACACTGCAATCAGACATTAGCAGTATTGAAAATTCCACATTTTCTGAGTTGAAATATTAGTCGCCTTATACGATACAAATGAATTATTTAGAAGCTTTGTATGATATATACTTTTCCAAATTAAATAAGTACTCAGCCAGCGCGCACCCTGCATCTTTGTCCCTTTCCTTTCTTACAGCCAATCCTGTGGCGAAGCGCCTCTTTAGCTTATTCTGCTGTTTATTATGGCATGGCTCGAACAATACTTCAGAAACGGAAGTTCAGCTTTTATTTTTATAGCATTTGACATATATTAAGTAATCGCCCCAGGGAGAACATGACCCCACCAATTCTTATCTTGCATGTTTCACATATTTAGTACGATCTTATTGACTTGTCTATAAGCATCAAAGGTCTTATTATTTAGCTTTATCGAAATGACATTACTTACTTCGATTGCAAATGCAATAAATATGTTAGGTCTGTCGCCATAATATTATACACTGTTAAGCAATTACTTGTATAATGTGTGCAATTGATTGATTATTGTTTCGTGCCCATATATGACTGGATAAGGTGCTTGACAACTTTTAAACAGACATACGTAATGACGATAACTGATAAAAAAAGATACAACCAATCCAAGGACTTCTTTGTAAAGATGTAACAAAATTATGTGACAAAACCGCCGCAAAACTTGATAGGTCTTACCTTTCATAACTGGGATAATGCATATTATAGTAATGCAATTAATTAATTCGTCCAAGTTTTAAATTGGAATTGATCCATTCGCAAGAATGGTTAATTGCCCAAAAGGGGTATTCATTTCGGAAAACTGTCATTACTTAATTATTATAATTATAATAATTTCATTAAGTAATTTACAATTTTTGGTGCCGTGACCAGGATTTTGCAATACGAAATATTATGACATATACCTCCTAAATCTCATAGGTCTTTCAGGGTATTGTTTTCTTAAACATTGGCAAACCCATTAAATTCACCCAACAAGTACTTACGTCCTGGCATAAGCCGGCATTGATGAAGATAATCATAATTAAGTGCCTAAGTAAAAGTTAAGTTTACTAAGTCATTAGTGGTATGATAATAGTGATGTCATGTAGATGGTATTATGCAACAAGAGGTCAACTTAAATTTGATTCTACAACAATTAAATGCTAACGCACGTAACCAACAGACCTCTTACATCAGGACTGATATCGATGGAAACCCAATTATTTAATTGAAATTTTCAGTTTACATCGATAGAATTTTCAGGTGCAGTTTGTTGGTAACTTAATAAGTTGAAGTTGAAATAACTTTAAAATGAAACAAACCTTTAACTTCCGCCGGCATGGAGTCTGAGGACGTCGAAATGAAGGGGTTCGACATCGTCCTGCAGGTTCCGAAAAAAATCCAAAAACACAACTTTAACAATAGAATCCTTGCAAGTCTCGCAACTGGGTAACGCACTGGCAAATTCTCTTATTGGCACGAACGATGTGGCCGGCACAGTTTGTTTGGGCGGTATCACTGTATCATTGTATCGGGTTACAGTCGCGCGAGGTCGGGTCGGAGTCGGCGCGGGCGCAAGCACGCGTTCCCTCACTGGCGCGCGGCGTGCGACTGACGGACGGCCGTATTATAAAGTTGGCGGAGTTGGCTCTCTGAGACCCGACTCGGGGTAAAAAAGCCCGGCGCCAGCCCAGTCTCGCCCTTAGAGATGCTCCGTTGACGATACGACGATGTGGACAAGAATTTTATCGTGGTCCCAAATTGTTTTAGGGCTCCACCAGCCATTGTCGGCTAAGTGACCCGCTGGACATTTCTCGGCTCTGTTTGTAAATATGTGCACTTTTAGATAAGATTCTGTAAGGTGGACGCAAACCGTTTTGGAGTGAGCATTGTTCGGTTGAGTACCTGTCCCCGAATTCTCTGTAGGATTGCTTTTTGAATAATTTGAAATACTACTCCAATGTTATCTCTCTTTGAAGAGTTGAAGTGGCTTTTTTGTATTTCTTTCGCATTAAAAGCATTAGAAACGGTTGCCTTTTTATGAGTAACATGTTGCTTGAACTTATATAAGAATTTCCTCTAAGCAGGGGAATACGAGTAGTGCTATTAGCTTCTTGAAAAGTCAGAAAAACTATCGACAAATGAAAACGTCTTTCTTGAAAACCTTTAGATATTAGTCATTGCGAAGAAATTGCATCGCATCGAGGCTGTGTGAAACATCGATATGGTGCGCGGCGCCCCTGGCGGTGCCGGCCGCATTCTGGGGCCGGCGGCGACTCGGCGCGAGGATCGCCGCGCAACGCCACACTGCGCGTATCTGAACATTTGTTCCAACTTACAGGCTATTTCCACATGCACATGTGCGCCTCACAAGCACCGGGCGCCGGCCGTGAGTCACGCACGCACGCACACCGCGCCGCCGCGCACTCGCCATTCGCGACGCGTCCGCGCCGAGCCCGACCCCAACATCAACATTAAAATTGAATCTTCGTATCATTATTCTCACGATTCGCAATGAGACGACGCCGCGCATCTGCCACTACCAGCAGGATTAACGTATAAAACCCGATATTTATCACCGACGCATGATGAAGATATTATGCAAGTCATAGAGATATAACCTGAGAAATTTATGGCCGATCATTATGATGCGACTTTATCAGCGCTCTCAGGTGCTCGCCCGCAGATGCGTACGTCAACGTGTCTTCGGTTAATGCACACGTTTTTGTTTTGCCTTTATTCTGATTTGGTCGACGGTGTTCCGATCGCGGCCGCGTGGTGGCGGCAGCCTTTTTATCATTTCTTAACGCGTCCGGATTTGGCGATGCCGATGCAGAATCCTGTTTCGTCGGCTTTTTGCTCGTGCATTTCCACGGTTTCGGGGAACGAGTCGCAAAACCACCGAACTGCGCCTCCAGCCGTTTATACAGGTTTTGTCGTGAATTTTTATCGGCTCAAACTCACGGTAACAACATTAATTCGAGACATGAGCGGGAGAAAAATTATTGTTCCACATTTTTGGGTAAAGCGAGGACTGCGGCCATTTAGTCTCTTTTAGGGAGCGTTGAGACCAGACTGTGTGGACACGTAATTTTTAAAAGTCGTGTCGTATTTGGACACTAATTTGAGTAGTGTGGCCTCGTCCGTGTCGCGGCTCGGCGACTCGGCCGTGAGGTGTGAAGGGATAACTCCCGTCCAAACAGAGTCCCGCGCCGGTAAACACCCGCGTAGGCGTAAGCCGGCAGGTAAAGCTTTTGACACCTAGTCGCGGCCGCGGGGAAATGGCGTGATTCTCGTCGCGTTTTGTTTAACACACTTTTTTGCCTGTTTGATTAGGGACAACCAAAAAAATCTGGACCTGCGAAGCGTGATCTTGAATGGAGTTTAATTAACACATCCTTTTTCTGTAAATCCGCCGTGCCTACGCATACAACGGCCGAAATTCCCGTTAAGACACACACGATAGCGTGTTTTTGAGAACGGCAGTGGTGCCATTACGAGCGAGTGATTACACAAGCCGGCGAATTGTGTATTGAGTCAGCTCGTTTATGCCCCATCGAACATTGTCAAAAAGATTTACCGGCATGTTAACGTCACTAGTGGGCGCCCACCTGGCGGCGGAACAAGTGGCGCCAAATATAACCGAGCTGCAACCGCTTCGTAGTTAGTTCTTGTATATTTAGCCGGCGTATTTGTACAACTGTCTAGGCAGCGCCCATTGTCTCCCATCCGCTCGCGACAATCGCACCCACAAATAAAACTAAATTATTGAAAACTCCACACCAGCCCTGTCAGAAGTCTCATACGCAATAAATTAAAGCTCCAAAAACATTACGTAAGAATAAAAATTATATTATTATAGCACCAAGACATCAAGAACACTTCCTAAAAAATCGCTTTCTTTTACTTGCTGTTCGGAATTCAAAATCGAGGAACAAATTCAATAGCGTAGGAAGTAGCGGCTCTTGGAAATCGGTCTTTTGGTATTGTGTTTACGGTGTGGTTTAGAATGTGCGATGAAATCTCAGCTGATGTGGGTGGGGTTGTTGGAAAGTGGGCTGTATGTCGTGGGGGTAGGGTCTAGTGGTGAGTGGCGGCGGTGGCGGCAGGGCAGGCGCCGCGGTTCCCGCCGTGGCGCCGGCGGGCCGCCGACACCTCGTGTATTATGGACTAGCCCCGTGACCCGGCGTCGATCAACTGGTATTTGACTCAGCAAGTGAACTAATACCACCGGCTCATTTCTAAGCAAATCCAACATACACGGAACTGTTTAACATTCATCATCGTGTAGGCGAAAGGTTAACGTTCCATTTAATGATAATTTGACATTTTTTATGGTCTATCAATAGTTTGAGTATATTCAGTACGAGTTGTATTATTGTTAGGTATTTTGGGATGTGCCATATTCGTTTACATTCGTGATCATATTTGTAGGCATCATATTATCTTAAGCCAGCAAACCCTTACAAAGCGACAACAATTCATAACGTATCTGATACGAAGCTGACGATAAATCTTTTGAAATTATATCCTCGTACAAACATAAACATCTGAACATTTCGCAGACGGGCGGCCACTCGGCACTTGTCTCAGCATCGCGTTCTACAGACAACGAAACAAAAACAAGTGTTTAGAAAGAGACGCACTTATCCCCAGCGCTTAGGCTCCAAGTGAAACATCGATAATTTATGCGAACATCCCTAACAAACTGGAATGCAATCGTAGGGCGTGCAATTGATATGTTATTTTAGCGTTCCAGTGTTACGGTTGAAAATTCATTGGCGGTTGTGTTGGATAAATGCTGCGGTTGAAACAGGTGTTCTCAGGCGTTGGTGTTTACCGTGCGCTACCGAAACCGACCCTTAAAGTCCTGTTGATAACGGCGGATTTCTGTTGGAGGGTGCTATGGTGTTACGTCGTTTTTCCGATTGCGGTGACCCTCGTCGCTCCCAGATGTGCATTCTGTGTACGCAGAGGCGTATCAGTGGCGCGGACGAACTCCGTAATGGGGACACGATGCTGGCAATTAAGCGGTGTCTTTAAAAAACGACTTTTAAAATTATTACAGCCGCGTTTTTGCGCGTTTCCGATATAATGAGTAATTTGGCAGGAAGCCGTATTGAGATTGACGCGGCACTTGTTTGTTGGGCTTATCGGAGGCTGTCCAGTTGCGGGCTTTTGGGTGTAGGTTTTGTAAGAAGTCGGCTACTTACGACAGTAGGTAGTAGGAACAGAAATGGCAGAGTACCTATCAGAAGAAAATTTATGTAACATCTTCTGCAGATTTCCTACATTTATATCCCAAGTAAATGTTTATATCTAAATAGGGGGTAGCTCGACTTGTAGGTAGAATTTTTATAGAGTTTGATTCTTAACTTAATTATGTACCCCAATCACGTAGTTAAATAGTGGTAAGATTTGTTGTAACTTTTTAAAATTTAGATTTTTCCAATTATACAGAATATGTTAGATATATAAGTTCAATTAATATTGTTAAGTTACTTGAATTTGATCCTTTCAAAGCCGTTTTGGTTGACAATAAAATAATTTAGTTTAGTAGTTATGATGGGTAGGTAAAGAAGCCAATGCAGTTGCAAAGATATCTTAATATCGATTTATGGAATTTTAACTTGAACCCTTATTCGACTGAAAACTCAGACATGGAATAAAATGACGAGGAACCAAAACCAAAAATAAATTAACTTAGAACTGATAGACAATCAATTAGCTTAACCCCCAAATTTTAAAGCGCACGGCTCCTCCCATCGCTTACCGCCAACTCCTCGGCGTGAAAACTTTTTGCCTAAAGAAATCGTTCGTAACAGCGTCACGTCACGCATCACAATCACAGTCCACAGAACACACATGGTCCACACTTGGCCTACACACATGAAAGGGCCCGTGTGTGATTGCGCATTGTTCTCATACAAAGGGCTACCTGTCGCCGGGCTGCCTGTCCACTTGTCAGATGGAGATAGGTCCCCTTTTTTACAAGGCAGTTTCCCGAACGTATCCTTTAACTTCCATTATATTTAAATCCGTCAAAATTAGGGGGATGGCTCGAGTATCGGGTTGGGTTTTGTCTTGGAGGTTTGAGGGTGTGAGGTGTGTAACCTTTGTTTGTTTCGGCGATATTTTAAAAGTTGTGCTTATTGAGGTTTTAGTATTTTATTTTTTATAAAAGTTAAATATGAGAAACATAACAATATAAAGAAAAATTATTCTAAATTTAAAATAAATATAGATACGACATTAGAGCATTCAAGAAACGAGTCTACACCTTTCTCTAAGGCCGGCAAAGCATTCGAGACACCCCAGGTGTTGCGCGTGACGATGGGCAGCGGTGATCACTTGCCATCAGATGACCTGCTTGCTCGTTTGTGTTTTTGCCTAAGCTAGCGGGACTCAAAGTCGACCATTCTTTTAGCAATCCACGATGCTTCATTTTTTCGTCACCATGAGTGACAAGGTGACTAATGTATCAAATAATAGATGTTTTTAGATTGGTTTAGACAAGACCTAAGACAATACACGACCAAAGTCCTTTTAGCCTTTTCATCGCGCACGTGCAAGATGTGGAATTAGCTCCCTCCCGAAGTCTTGCCTTTGCACTACAACATAAGGTTCCACAAAAGGCTATATGTACCTCAAAGGCCGGCACCGCATCCGCTCCCCTTAGGTTGCAGATGCCCTGGACGACGATGGCCGCTTTCCATCAGGTGGACCGTCCGTGATAATATCACGATGGTACAACTAATGAAGTTCTTGCAGAATATCTACACAAATTTTTCGGGCTTTGCAATTAGGCATAAACAACAAGAAGCGTACTCCGCCGTATGCGTTCATTGGGCGTATTCGGCTGGTTTAGTTGTCTGAAAAGTAGTACTCATGCAATCACAAATCCTTAGAACAAAAGCCTCCAATCAGTCCGCCCTGCCCGATATACCTTTCAGAGCCGTCATGCACCAAACACCGAAAGTGCAACCAGTGTCCAGTACCTCATCATCATCATATCAGCCGAAAGACACCCACTGCTGGGCATAGGCCTCCCCCAGAGATCTCCACAAAGGCCGCTCCTGTGCCTTTCGCATCCAGCTGGTACCTGCGCCTTTTTTTTTAACGCGGTGAATGCTTTACGCACGATACCCTCCGTAGGGGGGGACGGAAGGCCTGTGTGGGACTCCTAACAGTCGCTGGTACCC
Organism: Blastobasis adustella; assembly: GCA_907269095.1. NCBI lineage: Eukaryota > Metazoa > Arthropoda > Insecta > Lepidoptera > Blastobasidae > Blastobasis > Blastobasis adustella. The sequence goes on along the minus strand of OU026129.1, from coordinate 13,984,254 downwards.
ACTAAACCCCGCGGCGATCCTGCATCGCCTGACAGGAGGTGTGATAAGAGTAGCCCACCAAGATTAGCTTAAAGTAGTTCTGCATGATATGGCGTGAGATATGCTCGGCATTTCCGGTAGATCCGGCTATTCGAATATTCGATAAGAGATTATTTATTTATTTATCATAAGAGACAAATTTTCCATTGGGAAAATATTCTTCCTAACCTACATTGACGATGTCGATGTTTTTTTATACCACTAAGGTGGTAAAAAAGCTTACGGCCTGCCTGATGGTAAGCAGTCACCGCAGCCTATGGACGTTTGCAATACCAGGGGCATCACCCATGCGTTGCCGACCCCGTAAAAACCTTTTTACCCCTTTCTTGAAGAACTCCATGTTGTCGATGTTTCTAATAAGGACTTTACCTATATCTAAGTCCGCCCTTGCGCGGCGCCGGTAACCTAAATCCCGCGATCCCGGCGCACCTGCGGCGAATCCTTTTCTTTTTTGTGCACACACCTGCGCGAGCGCAGCGTAGCCATTGTGCAACGTAGCCTTTAGAATGGTGTAGAATTGACGTGGATATGGACTATCTCGGACGGCATTACTATTATCATTGTCTTAGTCATCTTCTCTCTTCTTCTTCTTCATCATCTGAATGTATCCGTCCAAATTTGGACAGTGCTTTCCCCAGCTCCTTCCAACATGATCTATAGGAAGTCTACCTTATCCACATCTTGGATATCGTCATCCTACTAGGCTACAATCGCTCTGTTAATGCAAAATGTATGTAAAACATAATTTTGTAGTTCGTAAGGTTTGTTTGTGTTCCTACCATTCAATCAAAATCGTATTTTTAGTACCTATATAGGTACCTATAGCTAATAATTTTCGCTAATGTTTATTGAATTTTTTTGACGAAGTGGAGGAAGGTTTGCGCAGGCACTTTGCAAAGTTGCTACTACGTTGTCACGTATCTTGTCAAAGAAGATAGCCACCAGATACTTAGGTGTCTACTTGGTTAATTTTTACAGTCTCATTTAACTATTAATGAAAAATAAAAAAAATAAAAAATATTTTCTAATAAAATAATATTAATAATATCTCTGTCAGGTCTAAATATTGCTACCTCTGCGGCGGCGATCCCGCAATGCACTGTGTGAAGGTCGATACTTTAATTTTTTACATAAAAGGTGTGATTCCGAAGGCGATTAAGAGAGATTTTTTGTGTCCCAAATTGCTAACAGGTGGATAGAGTTCACATAACAATGGTTAGAATATCAATTAGATATGCTCCCTAAATTCAGGTGTCGTATTTTTGTAATTGTTAAAAAATGGTCGTAACATTAGCTGCGCTGTAATTTAAAATCCTTAATATGCATCTTAGTCTTTTTTTGTTACGCCTCAAAGTAAATATACCTTCATAATAAGTAGATGCCTACTTACACTTAGGTACTGAAGACCTTCTCGTCAACTTTTTTATACCTACCACTATGGAGACAAACGATACTCCATCGAGTCGACACCTAGGATATGTATGCTCTTTGAGATAGGAACAAATTTTTGAGAAGTCAATTTTTTTCTAATTTAATTTGCTCTCTATAAATTAATTTAACCTACATAATTTTGTGTTAGTAATAAATTGATGGCATAAAAGTAACTTTGCTATTGGTTTAGATTTAAAGCTGCAGGGTTAGCAAGCGTTTCTACCCATCCTTCGAGCAGCGGACTTATCTCTTGAGTATACTGAATTAGTATTGCATACATAAAAGATTTGGATGATGGGCTGTCCAAATGAACATTAGCGTCATCGACAAAATAACATTCGACATAAAGGATTTCGAAATGTGAAGGAAGCTCGTCTGTTCGCTTGTTACAATAATTTTTTTTCTCTGAGCTATTTTGATCAAGTCAGCCTCCAAACGCAATGCACGCCATGACGAAAGAAAATCCTTACTCCGTAAGGAGGACAGGCCCTATGGTTCAATTTCAACGGTGATGACGGTTCATGAGCGCGCCGATTGGCCATATTGCGCTATGAGGCTAGGCAATTCTAGTTATTATTAGGCTATGCAGTGACAAACCAGCAGACAGCCCACCTGATGGTAAGCGGTAACGGAGGCCCATAACATCTACTATTCATGCATTTAAGTTGCAGGCAACATAAATGCAGAACCGCAAGTGCGTTATCACTGCGAGGACTAAGATAATAGTTAAATGCCTCATTCCTGTAATTGCGTTGGCTACCTTTTACTGGCACCTACGGGTTATCCTTTAAATCGAAACACAACAACGCAAGCATTGCTTTGTAGTTCTTATACTACTTCTATTTTGGCAAATCCCATTTATTTTTATGTTATAGGTACCCATGTTTAGAAATACACGCATTATTGGACAGTATGCCCAGTCCTCTTAAAAGGAGTTGCTTTCGTCATTGGCACACGATGTAGGTACCTAACTCCCGAAAAGCTGAAACGCGTCAAGTGGTCCCAGCTGCGCGCGCACTCAGCCACTCACCTTCTATAATTACCGCGGACGGCGCGCAGGATATCCTCGGCCATCTGGTGGAAGTGTTTGTGCGGCGATCGGTCTGTCTGGTAGGTATTTATAATCGGTTGGCGCTTGTGTCTGGGGTTTTGGGCGGTTGGACTCTAATTGAGAAGTCCTCGAAGTAAGTACCAATTCTAATTTTATAAGCGCTAGAGCCTTTGTGAGGTTTTTGAGGTTTGACATCAAAGAGATCGAAATTGTCTTCATTGCTTCATTGGGTCGTTTCTTGTGCCTCACAGCACATGCTGAGTGGGTACCATTTACGCTGGGGGCCGCGGCACCGACAGTGGCATGGGAGGCTACGTACCTATTGTTTTAAATATTTTTATTATTAATGTTTCCGTTGTCTGTAACTGTTATTGTGTCGTGGTGTGCTATGTGTAATAAAGGTATTTTCTTTTTTTCTTTCTGTATTTTTTATCAATCTCCTTGTTTGATACTCTGTCAGGTTTCGTCCAGATAGCTACTGCGTTGTACCACTGTGTTGTTGGTGTGAAAGATCCCTTACCGACCGCGCCAATCGAACTACGACAATGTGACAATGTTCTATCTCCCAGTTCGCCCGCAACACTAACTCCTCTGTTGCATTTTATGTTAGGGTCGACAGTGACAGATTTTCACCAGATGAGCTGTCTTCTCGTCTGGCACTTTTACCTACAGAGCATGGACCCAGCACCTTCCACAAAGTACGAAAGGTGTAGGTGAAGAAGAAAAGCAATTCGTCACTTATTTTGAGTTGACGAATCATTTCAATTTCTAGAGTCTACTCCACATCTATGTGTCAACTTATTTCAATTCAAAAATTATAAATAGATTCACGAAATAAAACCGCAACGTATCTTATACGTAAGTACCTTCCTACCTACTTATAGGTCTACCTACCGGTCTACACCTGACCACGGACCCGGCCTACCACTGTTATTCCTCAATTTTTTTTATACCACCTAGGTGGCGAACAAGCTTACGGCCTGATGGTAAGCAGTCACCGCAGCCTATGGACGTTTGCAATATCAGGCGCATGAGGCATCACCCACGCGTTGCCGACTCCTAAAAACCTTTTCATCCCTTTCTTTAAGAACTTCAACTTTCTATTACCCATTCTTCCTCCACATTCCCGCATATGTACCCACTCCAACACCTCTAAGTACTTTATTTTCCGGTATCAATCGATTGTTATCGAACGTTATACAAATACAAGTGTAGTTGGTGTTGGGGTGGGCTGTGCAGGCGCTGTCAGCAGGGCGGACCAATTCGGAGTCCGCTCGTGGCTTCCGTCCGCCGCTTTGGACCAGCCGGGGGCAGGTGGCGGCAACCTTTTAGAGCTGAGTTCTTTTTTTAATTATGAAATATTTAATTGTTTATTTTAAAATATCGTTATTAAACTAAAAACTGTATTTTACCGAATTTAGGTTTAGAAAAAGCCCATTAATTACGCGTAAGTATTTTTACGCACTCGTGGGGTAATATTTTTTTGGATGAAGTAAAGAGATTTTACGTTTAGAAATACTTATGAATAAATAGACGCTGGTAATTAAATACAAATGAAGTCGTTTCATTCTCTATTACTGTTAGTAAGTAGGGTATGTATTATCATCTAGGTAATACCTAAATAGGTACACTTCATATTAACTAACCAACGCTTTATTTTTCTAAAAAATTCTTGACCATCAATACCTTTTAACTATCCGGTTGACTGATCGATAAAGCTCAAGCTTTAAATTCACTTTCGTACATGAGTAGGTACTGTGCAAAAGATTCAATAAATAAATATCCCTACCTACACTTAGACACGCACTATTAAAATTTAGCATCCCACAAGTACTTGTCTGTAATAGAGAGCCGAAGGTTGCCGACCCCGTCCCTGCGTCAGGATGTCGGACTTCCGAAACAACTGTTCGGGTTTACGAGACAATGAGTGATGGCGTCTCTGTGTTTGTTTGTTTTAAAAACTCCCCGCGCCCAACGTGCGCCGTGGCGTACGTAAATAAAATCTAGCGCGGCGTGTGTCAAGTTTAATTCGTGTTCGAGATGCTTGGAGGTGGGTGCTCGGGTTTTACAGTTCAGATAAGCCCGGAAGCGGAAATGTTTTTTTTTACTTACTACTTTCTTACTCAGTGATAAAGGAACAGATTGCCCACCTGATGGTAAGCGGTAGTTGCCGCCTATAATATCTACGATTCATGTGCTTAAGCTTTAAAGTAACAAAAATGTAGCTGCAGAGCCTCGAGTATCGGTGTAGAATTGCGCGTTTGTCGGTCTTCTACAGGTTGCATTTCGGAGAGTTTGCGAAGCTGGCTGTTCCTAGACAGGCATGCTTCATCATCGGCCGCATCGTCACTTACCACCAGGTGAGATGGCAAATACCAGGCTAGTCCAATTAATAAAAAATTTAGACGTAAAAAAGTGTGTGCGTTCCATCCAACACACAACAATGCCAACATTGTTGCTTCGTGGCAGAAATAGATGAGGCGGTGGTACTCGCCCAGGTGGAGTTCACAGACTTGACGTAGTTCTATCACACGAAACGAAAAAAAAATTACTAAACAACTCCCTTAATTGGTCGAACAGTGGAGGCAATTTATCTAAATATGCTGGGATGCTGAGAGAACTCCAAAAACCTGTCTGACTGCACCGGAAAACGTTCATTTTAAAGTATTGATTTCCGAATAGAACCGACTGATTATTTTCGCTGCAAAAAATCTGTATGGTAATTAACAGGTTCCGTCCCGAGCAGTGTTACCAGCAGTAGTTTCCAAAAAAGTACGTTTGTGCTTCTGAAATACTACTAGATATTTCGTACTATTGGTCTGTAATACCTATCTTTTACAAATAAATATTTTGACAGTTGAATTTTAGCCATTCACTTTTTTCAAAAAAATTGCTTACTTTCCATAGGAAATAAGTACCTACATGACGCTGTTCTTAATCAAGTTTAGTTTTCATTTTAAAGAATCAAAACTTTAGTTTGAAAAGTAAACCAATTAGCAAGTTTTCATTAGATAATAATAATTAGTCGTCTTAATAAACTCAATATTAACACAAACATCCAGCTCCAGCTTTAGCATATCGTAAATCAAATGTTTGATTGAAATTCGTTCTAATTAACATATTAATTATAAGTATTAATTTATAGTTATGTGATTTTTTATTAACGCTCCACGAAACTAAACGAACTTAAACGTGTTACCAATTTTGAACTAAATAAATATACTCACCTGATAGTATAGTATATGTATGTATAGTATGATATAGGTATGTATGTTATATATATATAGGTATTTATTTTGTTTTGTATTGCATGTATTCAAATGTGTGTAGAAATATAGATATTACACATACTACTTAAATTAAAATTTCGTATGCACTTATTACACCCCGACATTATGGTCTCTCCACAGAATGTGAGGTTGGCTGGAAGAGATCTCTTTTAGGGATAAGCTCGCCTTTGTACTTTGTATTGTAACTATGTTTCCAATGTGTTTTGTGCAATAAAGAGTATAATAATAATAAATATGGCATCCGGCTCATTGGCTGTCAAATTGACGTAGCTTTTTTTTCTTGACTCGAACCGCACCAGGCGTGCTTTGAAGAACGATGTTCTATTTTCGAGACCTGTCTTTTGAAAATATTGTTTTATATTCTTAGCGAAGTCAAACATTTTTGCTTGGGTATAGGTATCTTGATAATGTATCTATTTTAAATTGATTGTGATTGCTGTTAAACTGTGAAATAAAGAAATCTCTCATTTTGCTGGTTTTGTTCAGTCTCGTATCACAAACCTAGTCTCTGTAAGTATAGTTTTAATCACTGACGAAAAAAGAGGGATGTTATAAGGTTTACGTGTGTATTTGAATATCTGCGTGTCTGCCTGTGGCATAGCTAGCTCCCGAACGGATGGACCGACTTAGATCAGTTTAACCGAGATAGAGTGAAGAACCACTACCTTTCCTTGTCTAGTCCATAAATTATATTTCTATGTATTTATACTGTTATGTAGTAATATGTAAGTGTATAAGTATGTATGTATTTATTGATATGATTTATGATATATAAATATTGATCATATTAATATGTATTTTATAATTATTCATTCATTGTGCACATCGTATCTGCATTTCTTAGTCGAACATTTCCCTTCTGTAGGCCTGCTGGAAGAAATTTCTTTTAGAAATAAGTAGTGCCTGTTGTGTCAGTTATATCTGTGTTGTATCTCTGCATTTGTTTATTGTATGCAATAAATTGTTAAATAATTAAATAAATAAATAAATAGTTGTTTCATTAAAATAGGTTAATAGTTTAGGAAATAATTGAGTAAATAACTTAGTCGGTAGATCCGACTTTTTTGTCGGTTAAGTTATTATAATACTATTTATTGATACCCAATGAAACATCTATATCTGTATCTGTATAAATAAAAATCAATTTGTCGTACATGTATGTTAGTGCAGAACTTTCTCCCACGTTCACTAAGGTTATGGAATAAGCTCTCCAGGGAAAGGTTTTCCCTGGAGAGTACAACATGGAGTTCTTCAAGTAAGGGTTTTTATGGGGTCGCGAGCGCGTGGTTGATGTCCCTGATACTGCAAACATCCATAGACTGCGGTGACTGCTTACCATCAGGCAGGCTGTACGCTTGTTTGCCACCTTAGTGATATAAAAAAATACTGTTAGGCTATTTTTTTTTTGAAGTTTGTTATTGTCAGGACAAGGTTAGTATGAAAGGAAAAATGTTTAGGTAGGGTATGGTAGGATAGGGCTAGGGTAGGGTAGGTATAAAGTAGGAATAGGACACACGCTAACGAAGATGATCCGGGCCAGGTAGTTTAAATATAAACAATTACATGATTACATTGGTACAATGGTCATTTTTACACGGCCCGGCCCGGCCCGGCCCGTCTTTGTCCAGAGCGGCTAAACTACTTAAGCAAGTACCAAAATAAAAAAAATAAAAAAAACGCAGCCACTGTTGCGCAAAAAATGAAAACCCAAACCCCTTCTCAGTTCAATTACGCAATTCATCAACATCCTTAGCTCATTAAATTAAAATTGCTGGCCAAAAAGGCAAAAAGAGGTCGCTGCCAGCCGAGGCACTGAACATAACCATTTTCACACAGGAAATGCGCGTCGTTATGCCATACGATGACATGTGTCTGCGCAGACGCATGCATGTGTCTCACGGATGGTATTTGCCGAGAAATTGATGACATCATTAGTCAGTATGATGTGTTTTTGCTATTGGATCACTTTGGACCCCACAGGAGGTGGGGCCGTATTGGCGGCGAGGTTTTAGGATCGGTGTTAGATGACGGATAGGGTTTTTAAAAGTTTCCGAACTAATATTTAGAATGCGAAGGTAATGCATGTTCGTCTATCTGTCTCCCTGTTAGTAGTCACGCCTAAACTGATGAATAAAGGGGTTAGAATAGTTTTGTATGAAGCCTGGGATATCTAATATTTTTTTTATTTTTGTGAGACTTTGCAGATCGACAGAGGACATCATTACAAATAAATACTTCACAAAACAAAATTCCCTAGCGTAGTGTTTAAGCGAGACATTCGCTTCTGAAATACCTAAATCAAAGTTAGAAGTGGAATATCTCGGTACCACGGAATATATCGTGGATAAACAGCACACTAGGAAAATTTGCCATGGCAAAGTGTTTGTTTGTATAGATGTCTCGAAGTCTCGGAATGTTCGCGAGTATTAATGAAACAAAAAGGTTAGGTATGGATCTAAAAATTATGTCCTTTAGATTTATTTATTTATTATGTTATCCTTTAGATAAAATGTATAAAAGAGATAAATAGAGAAGGACAAACCATTTCTGAATGCTGTAGCGAGTTTAGTGACTTCGGGTGCATTCTGGCTAATAATAATTACCTATTGAGGTGCAAAAAATTAGAGTGCTACAAACATCTGAACCGGTGATGGCGTCGCTGTTGTATACAATAAAGTGACATTTCCTAATCGCGATACTTGGTTCCAGTTTTGGCCACCGGGTCAGACAAATTAGTGCCATTCTAGTTGTCTTCAAATGTAGAGCGCACCTTGGGAACCGAGACTCTATACACAGGGCGGTTGATAAGTTTATAGTCTGGGGCGAGAGTGACGCTGAGCATGGCAAGTGTTGCTCTTACCCATCCTGCACATAGGTAGTCCAGTCCTACTTATAATTTACACAATTATAATAAAAAATAATAAATAAATAAACTTCTAATTTATGAACAATATTGTCACAACAAACTCGATAAAGAACGCCCTGGGATGAGCGCAATGGGGCCGATGTAAAACAAAATAAGATAAAAAACGTCCCCTAATTCTTAAACAGATCTCGTCCTACCCTCCTACGCGAAATAATGAGACAGAAACACAATAGATGTCGCCACGTGGCCGCCACGCGCCGGCCGGACGTCAGTCGCACTCCGACCGCCGACGGGGCAACACGCATTGTTCGCAGCACGCGACCGCGCACTCCAGAAACGGGAGGGTGCTAGGATAGCTTACGCATCGCCGCTTTATTTACATTGAATATTTTATGGAAATAGCATCTGATGATCGTTATGGAGCATGGCTTTTTATGATGTGTTTTATAATGCCATATCTAGGCACCTACCGATAGAATTATAATAATAGAATGTATAGTCTGAACTTTGGAGAAACCGGGGTATGGTCGAGAGGCAAAAATAATCGATGCGTTTCACCTTCAATGAAACTACATAAAAGAACAAAAGGCGTGAAGATATTTAACTTGTATCATCAACGAGTGGAGATAGTATTTTATGGTTACTTTTTTATTGGCAATAAAATTATAAATACAAACTCATTTCACAGGGTGTTCCAAATTGAAAATTGAATTTTAATCAAAATGACATAAAAAATTTCCATGCACAACACTTTGCCAGATTACGCAGCGTCTTGTTTTTGATGTGGCTATAATAGCTATTCAGCGGATGTGAAATACTTTACGAGCAAGCATTTGATATTTCGACGTCAATTACACCCTATAGCTACTAGACAGCCACTCTTATGCATACAAAGTCTGAAACAAACGCCTATTGCAAACTAATAGCACAATAAGACGACTGCACTGTCTATAAAACACTCTTTGTTGCCAGCCGACTGCAGGCAGAGGCACGAATCAACACGGCCCAAGACAAACATCAAGTAACGACTCACACATGACGGATGGACCAGATGTGCGGAGGCATACTGATTATTATTTACACTCTGTGTACTGCGCATGTGCCAATTTCACAGTTGCCAACGATGTGTCGTGGTACGGGGCGGGATTGGAATGGTTTTCGTCTTTGCTCTGATCGAGTTTTATGTGAGATGAGTTGATACTGATTAGAAGATCGCATCATATTCATAAACGCATTTAAGCTGATACTTAAACAAAAAACGTCTTACAAATTTTTTTTAACTTCATTGTTGTACCCTTTTTTTACCTACACTACACTAAATATAGACCGAAGAAGCATATGTAGTTTCTCGTATTTCGGTTTATCTGTACTCAACGGCTTGCATTGCGTCTGGATTACTTATACTGATTTACTTAATTCCCTAAATGACAGTAACAGCCGCATCTAAATCCATGCGTTTAGGAGGAATTAACGGATGTATTAGTCTGTAGTTACCTACAGACAGACAGACGCGGAAATCGTCTTATTTTATACAATGTAAAGAAGAGAGATTTAGGTATACCAGTATTCAGCATTCGGAAACGTCACATGAGGTTTCACAGTGCGCGCAAACGAGAAGGGTTCTACAACTAATAATACTTGGGTGGTAATCGGCACAATGCCGTCAAAAAGAACAAAATTGAATGCAGTGGGTTCACTTAGCAAAGAGCCGCTGTGAGAAGCGCATATAACACTACTTTTGAAAAATTATGTTTGTGAATACGGGTTTTGTATACATTCAAATCAAAAGGTATGATAACCAGCAGATAGGTATAGTGCGACCTGTGAGCAATTCTTTTCAGGTGTGCAAGTGAATTGTTTGCTTTAAACTCAAACATGACCAGCAATTATGGCTGGAGACTCGCACGTGGGTGACCTCACCGCGAGTCAACTGTTTGTCTTTTGTTTAGCGTTTTTGTGCAACATCGAATGACGTCGAATGACGGCGAATGCGAAGGATGTCTACGAGTATTTAACTAAAATTTTAATTACAGAATGACTCTAATTGGGGCTTAATTGGTTTGGTTAGGTTTCCGAATACATATTTAGCAACATTCATGATCCAATCTGGTCAGGTTCCCCTGGTCGTGGGGTCATGAAGGACAGATGGTAGTCGCTTCACTTTAGTTACCTGATCTGGAAAGATCATATAGAATCTTCGGCAGATCTTCGACCTAGAAAGAGATCAAGAATAATATTCAATTAAATAAAATTATTTTAAATATTTGATCCTTTCGTATAAAAATATTTTTTTTTTAAGATAGAAACCAACGTGGTTTACACCGGTTTGAACTCATATCATGAAAGATTTTAATGATCGAACAGATCAAACTTTTGAACATGTATGAAGTACTACCTTTTTTAAGACTTCCCGCCTGCCAAGCGTGGATATTATGGTAAAATTCTAGAACCAGTTAATTCAGGGGGTCATTACTTACACCATACATCTAAAATCTTAGATGTTAATTAGTTAAGTACCTATTACTCTGTAGCACATAGCGTATGGATGCGGACTGTTTAGGACCGGGATGTGTAGATGATGACCCCAGGATGATTGATCTAACATTAATCACGTTATTCATAAGAAAATTATTTCTAGCTTAAGTAAATAGGTAGCCAAATCTGATTGGACAATACCTCCGTATGTAGGAGGGATTCTACTGGAGTTATGTACGCCGTGTCACCTCGTTAGTACTCGTATTTTATTATAATAATTACAAAGGCACTTACGGCAACTTTTATAGGTATCCAATTTATCAATTTTCTTTTTACTGATGCCCATTTTTTGCGAGTCTCTTTGACACTGACATGATATACGTACGAGTAAGTAATTTCCACCCTACAATACTTATTTGGGTATATCTTAAGAGGTTCAATGATGTATGTGATTAGGCTGTCTGGAAGACCCGTAACATTAAAAAGTATAAATATAATTTAAATATAATATAATGTATGATCGAGCTAGGGCACGATAGTTATGGTATCTAATTAAGGTACAAACATAGAAGAAATAAATTCGCAAAGGCTTAAAAATTTACACCCCTCGCGCTTCCGCTCCACATTTTTTACCAAACTACCTAAAAAACTAAACACTTATTATGGACAGAAATGATATAAATAATGTGCTCTTATGCTTAGCAGATTAGTGGTTGATTTATAAAAAGTATACATTTTCATAGTTTAACTGAAAATTATAGAAAATTTTGTCCGGGACTAAACAGTGATTTCATTGGCGCGGTACAAAACTTATACATGTTATAGACCAAGCCATTAAAAGGGCGCTTGGCAGGCGGGTTGGAAATAGCAGTGTTATAAATATAACAATAGAAAACGCTGTTGCCCATTTTCCAGCCTACGGCGACTCTAGGTCTATTCCCTCGAAAACATAAGTCGCCTTGTACGACACCCACGAGTGTAAGGGGTTGGTGCTATTCTACTCTGCCGGACACCACGGCCAATGTGGATGTTAATTTGTAGATAATTATGAGAGTGTGTTTATTTTTTTTCTGTGGCCTCCACCAAGGTGTGTTTAATTCAAAAGCAAACTATTGCTTACTTTAGGAAAAGCTCTACTCTGTCCTATTAGAGAAAATTGCATAAGAAATAGATAGGTACTGTTGTCTATCTTACAGACAGGACCTCCTATGGTGCGACATAAAACATTTACTACCTTTTAATTACTTATCTACTTACCTAAATATCAAATTAGCGGCTGTTATGCGTACCACCTACAATGTTAATTGCATTTAAAGACCAACAGGTAGGTTTTATTCATACTTTTGTAACCCATTTACATAGATTAGATAGAGAAAAGAGCTCTTAAATAGAGCTTTATACCACGCAATTTCGGTACCTTCAAGGCTCCTAGGTTCCTTGTCCGCCTTGTCCGTAATTACGGGAAGGAAATTCCGTAACGAAAAGACAAGGTGTTGGGTATCGCGGCGTCGCATCATCAGCTGCTGGACGCGTGCGCGGGCGCATCAGGTGCACGAAATTCGTAAGCAAAGGTGTTCCTACTATATAAATTCAAGTATAAAAACGCATGAAGACGAAGAATTTGACCGCCACCGAACTAATTGCAGGAAACACATGGCGATACCTACCTACCTATGTTATTAATTATGCAATTCAAATAGGTCAGCCGGCCGTGGCTGAAACGCGTGTTCTAATGTCAGATGGTTTTATACGGGAGTAACCGTTAAAACTAAGAATAATTAGTCTGATAATTTTAAGTTAAAAACTAGGACTATTGTTTATTATAAAATAAGTAATAAAAAGCTGTGCGTAAAGTTTACACTTTGATTTCTACGGTTTACAATAGGTACCTCAAGGACATACTTTGTTTCGGTTTCTGATTAGGTAATATATGAGATAATAAAAACATTTTTCAGAAAAACACCCATATGTCAAGCCTGCAATAATATTAAATTAAAAACATTCATCCACTTGAGAGCACCTCATCCCGAAAAGAAATTGAACGAAACCGCCATTTGCCATAACTGACGCGTATTCTTTCGTTTATTAATTCCACCGCGTATTTTCTCCCAGCTGTCCTGGCTGGCCGGCAATAAAGCCACGTGCGCGCGAAAAAAAGAATAAAAAAGATCGCTGAGGGGGGACAAGATGGCGTCAGTGCACTTGACATTTCCAATTAATTTGCGCGGGACATCTGTGCCGGCCGCGTTAGCAGCTGAGCGATCGGCTATTTCGGCATAATGCGGATTACGACGCGTGCCTGTAATTGAGGGGCCTGGGCCAAGCCGGGGGCGATAGAGCAGGCCATCAGACCACCCGGGCCCAAGGATGCTATTCTGGTAACATTTTTAGGTTATAATTGGAAGGGTTGATTAATTTTTTGTGGTATTCTGCGTCAGCTGATTGCCAGCATCATTTTGGCCTTATTGGGTCACACGTATTCGTTCGTATTTTTGTAATAAATATGTTTTTATATAATAAAAATTACAAAGATGAGCTTAGTTATTCGAAGTGTATGTTAAGTAATCAATTTAAATGCTCTCGGTTAAGTATTCTTTTTTGAAAAATAAAATTTTATAATTCGCTCCTTTCTTGAATTCTATTAAAATGCATACCTAATATTTATTCTGTCAGTTACAGATGTAACGTTGTGAGGAACACATTGCACTCTGGAACCAATTTTGGGCAAACGTTGCCACGTTCATAATTGGAATGCCGTGTGCGAAATATAAAAGGGGATGTGGCATGTGACTTGGACCTCTTTTATTATTCTGTGCCTGTGGACATGTTATGGTTATGCCGCCTCTTTATTGTACTAGGGGCTTTCGTAAGCTACTTCTGTACATAGTAAAACAAAGTCGCTTCCCGCCGTCTGTCGCTATGTATCTAAGTACCTACGCTTAGATCTTTTAAACTAAGCATCGGATTTTAATACGATTTTGAACAATAGAGAGAGTGATTCAAAAGGAAGGTTTATAAGCAGGAAAAAAGGGTAGGTAGGGGTAAAGTAGGTTTACGCGAACGAAGGCGCGCCGGGTTCACTAGTTAAAAATAAAACAATGTAAAGTGTTACGATAATAATTATAAGTTTGACGTTTTCTCTATATTTATTATTGATATTGTGGGTTATTATGATTATTTGATAGATAATATTTATGAATGGTAGGTAGAATTTATGAAATAAATAATAAATTATCACGATTATTACGATATATCACGATACGTGAGAAAAATTATCATTAATTATCAAGATCTTTCTGGTGTAGGCCTGCTGGAAGAAATTTCTTTATAAAAATAAAGACCCCTAAAAAAAATAAAAAGTCTGTTGTGTCTGATATATTCTGACATATAGTTTTGTAACAAACAATCTTGTGCACAATAAATGGTTAAATAAATAAAATTAATTAACAACATTTCTTTCAACTTCCAAATAAACGATGTAGGTAAAGTAATTATACCCACCTTGCCCTTACTCGTTAAATAAACGTTTACTTACGTGTCGCCATGATGCGTAGGTAGGCACTCCGTCACAGAATAAGCGAATGAAATGGCCGTGTTTTTACCCTTGAATTACCTATTTAAGAATACATTTACTCTGCATCTGCGAGACATGATCGATGAATGAAATTCCTTGCAAAATTTGAATGAGACCAGCTGATGTGTTGACAAATATGCCTCTTAATGCGAGTAAAAAAGTTGAGGTACTTCATACATCTTGGCATCGTTTTCGAACCGGAATAGTATCGGACCTACCTGTGTTAGTAGTGTGGTAGAATTTTGCACCTTTTTGTATTTCTATCTTCTTTAATGCAAATCGACTACCTATGTAGTTACCGCTTTCCATCAGTTGGACTATCTTATCGTTTGTCACTGGCAAAATAGTACTAAGTAACTACCCGTCCCGGCTTTGTGCGGGTGTTGCATATATGCATTATTTTATAATAGACCTTCGTGAAGAAGTTCTCTAAATGATAGTGAAAACCGCATCAAAATCCTTTGCGTGATTTAGGACAGTATTTCAGACAGAGAGACGAAGAAAGCGACTTTATTTTATACTATGTATCTAAGAATAAGGATATAAAGAAGCCAGCAATTTAAAAATGTAGAGTCACCAGACCACAAGTCCTAATTTATTAATTTTTCACTCAGAACATGATATGACAGACTCTAGTGATAACAAAATGAATTTCCGAGGCAGAAGGACACTTTCCTATTGCCACACCAATAATGAAAATAACTTTATCAAATTCAAAATTCAAATTCAACATTCCAATTTATATTTGTGTGTAATTATTTTCCCGCTAAACAGAATATTTTGTCGTTGTTGTAATTTGTGTTTGTGAATATTTTTTCTTGTTTGAAACAAATAAATAGTGATGAAAGGAAGTAGTGAAGTGAATTTCCCGCCGCTTGATATCCTCGACGCGTAGATACAACAGAACTGACTCGCAGCTTACTTCCAGCAATGTTTAGAAAATTATAGGTACGAAATTTTAACATGAAAATATGAGTGTAGATAAAGTAGTGTATGGAACTGCATATAATTAGGTATTAAAACACTCGTGCCAAACTTTTATCATACTTGGCTACGCCTCGTATGATAAACAGACACTCATGTTTTAATACCCCCTTTTATATGCCAGTTGCATAAACTACTATTACCATCGGCTCCAAAACATATGTCAAACCTCCGAAGAAATGTGGTGCCGACAAATCGTTTGGGAACGATTTCGAAAAATTAGAGCCTCACAAAAGGGGGTCATTACGAGTGTTGCCAGCGGTCGACGGCTCATTTGCGGGAATTCCAGTGGTAATGATATGCTGTTAATTGGCAACACAAACTTTGGAACAAGGCGCGCGTTCATGGGCTTGCGTAAGTGCGAGACGGGAGCTCTACTTTTGGAACTCGGCTTTGGTTCTAAGACGTGACGAGACATATGCTCTTGAGCACGGGGCGCAAGTTATTAAGGTGCGAAGTGTTAGGTTGGTATTTAGGATATGTGGATTTTAAGGACTTGGGTCTCCTGATCAAGGGAAAATGTGATCAACATAGGATACGTGCACCTGGGTAATATATAATGTCACATCGTCATTTAATTTTTTTTTTACTACTAAGATTGAAAAAGCTTACGGTCTGCCAGATAGTAAGCAGTCACCGCAGCCTATGGACGTTTGCAATCACCAGGGGCATCACCCACGCGTTGCCGACACCGTTCACCCTTTCAAAACAATCTGATTCCGATACCTATAATAAAGTTTGAGGTTGAATCCATGTAACATTAATAGTTCCACAGTCAGAATAATAATAATAACATACTCAACAAATTGGCTTGACTTTCTTTGAAATTCTGCTATTTTTGTTCTAACATAGACACACAAAACCAAAGCAGAAGTCCGTATATTTTTTCCTAACAACAACCGCCGAATGCCGGATACAATACAATTTGATATTCAAACAATGGACGCCTACTCGGAGGAAATCATCAATTAGCTTCCGAATTTCCGGCGTGAAATGAATCCAGTCCATTTGTCGAAGTAGGCTAAAAGCTATTAGGATATTGGCAGCAATTAAATTTAAACTCTATTCGGACGGAATTAGATCCATATCTTCGTTTGGTTTCTGGTTTTATGGGATGCGTAGTTATAAAGAACCTTTCTTAATACAATGATTTCTTTTATTCGTTTTTTATAATGGCGAGTGGTTTAAAACAGGCACGTAGGTAGACCCAAAGTAAGATTGTTAGGGTATTTGTTTGGAATACCATTTCTTTACTTACCTACGCTATCGATTTGGTAAGTTTTTTTTTGCATAGGGATGACTGTGACTGAGGACTGACCGTCCATCTGTTGGAAAGCGGGCACCCGCAGCTTCGGGAGTTTGTTCTGGGGGTTTCTCTATTATCATATTCATGCACTTATTATATACAAAAACCTTCCGGAATAAAATCCCAAATATTTAAATGACAGTGGAAATCAACCGCATCAAATTTTTTTATTGTTACTGTTTAGGAGGAGTTCGCTGATATAGACAGACGCGGAGAGCGACTTTACGATTGAGTTGAAATTTTTCACACTAATGTAAGTTTGGTGACAATGCAATGTTATGATATCATCGATCTGATCTCACGGTGGAGACGGAAGGCGACCATAGGAACTCCAAACTACGCATGGGAATCCTATCGGGTTTGGGCTCGTTCGATTAGTCTTGACAAATAGCCTGACTGATCATAGAGAAGCGTGATAAAAGCTTGCCCTGAAACAATATTTTTGAATTTAAGAACTTGTTTTATAGGCACTATTATATGTAAGAATAACTACAGACTTGACAAATTTTATTTGTATGGATGCCTGATGCTTTACCTGTCATCAAGAACGCCATTACAACTAAAATTTTACTCGACTGAAAAAACATCAGTCTGTACTCCGAACGAAGAGAAAATGTTGCATGGAACCAAGTAGTTAGTAGAATATAACACTTCTTCTTTATTGTGTTATATAACAAATATAATTCTTTACCTATACACAAAGATTTTGACATATGGTATAAAATTAGTTTGTGCCTACGCATATATCGATCGTCTGCCATACGCATTGTTCTTTGTAAAGACAGAGACTGAAGTATAATGGTCATAACAGAAAAGTGTGAATATTAGTATCTATAATGCGAGCACAGGTAGCTTGGTGCGAGTTTGAACAATCACACTTACTAAGGGCAGACGGCGGCGGCGCCTGCGCCTGCGTCGATGCGCAGGGTTGCGCATTCATCGATACACGTCGGTAAGTATTCATTATTTTCTCGATAAAGCCAAAACAGATGCGACTCTTAAGTTGGTTACAAAATCGGTGTCATAAAGTTAAGAGCGATTTATGCGAGTTTGTTATGTTTTTCTTGCCTAAAGTTTTGTGCTATCGGATATTAAGTACTACCACGCCTACTCTGTATTATAATAAAAATCCTCTTATTCACGTGTTACTTAAGTAAGTAAGTAAGTAAACTTTAAGTAGGTAGCTATCTAAGTTTTTATTATTCATATTTTATGAGTACTAGGTCAGACCTATAACCTTAGGTAGGCTAATAGTTACTTAGTCGATAACCATAAGGAGAAAAACACAAATGTTTTCCTTAAAAGGTAATTTATTTCATTCTTATACTAAAATAGTGATTGTTACTTTACGATTACTACTTTCCACGTAACTACTTACCAATACGTACTAAAATTTGTTTTCACGAGAAAATTATAAATACCTACGTTACAAAGTTTATTTAACTAAAGTCATAAGTTAATAAAACATTCCCTAACCTATATAGAATAGCAAAATTCATAAACGTCTTGCATCGTTAATCGCACTTACGATATATTACAAAAACCAGCTTTTTTCAGATAAACAGTTCGATTTGACGAAGATCATAGTTTTTGCGGCATCTTAATCCCATTGTTGCGTTGGGTGGTTTTAAAGCTATTATTTGCGCGGCGTATTTGCTTAGGCGCAGTGACAGCCCTGCACGCATTCCGTCAGTCTCGTGCCTGCTACTAGGCCTTTACGATCTTGACACTTTGTAAAACAACGAATTTATGATTTCGTCGTGAATAAAATAAATTCCACGAATGACTCGACTTCTCGACTGAATTGTCGTTGAATCATTAATTGGTTTTTGTTTATTCTGTCTATGTAATATTTTATTGTCTGATTTTCCTCGTAGTTTTCCCCTGCGTGAAAAGTTATTGTGATTTAATAGCGTTCTTTCCTATTAGTGAAAGGTACTTCGGCACACAAGGTCTCCTCTGAACGTGCGTAAAAGCGAAATACCATTGTAATAACAACAAAAAGTACTTAAAAAATTCTATATGTTAATCAATCTAAGCATTTCGCACTCAATCTATTTTTACAATTTATAGCTGAATCTTTAAGAAATTGAGGTGACGAGGCTGACTACCTTGGTGGTCAGTTATGTTCATTTTTGCTTTTGATAATAATAAAGAATTGTGACCGTTGACGAATCTAAGCCCCAATAAGTCTAAAACTTTGATGAGTCGTAGACTAAATCGACATCACTCTAGACTTGAGTTTAAAAACTAGTCAAAAAAAAATAGACATCTCCTTCGCTCACGTTCAATGGTTGGTCTCGTCTTCCCTCCCAACCCCCAAGATGAAGAACTACCAACTTACATCTAGTGCACATTGGCTACCTAGTTTCGCCTTCTAATTTACTGATACGGGTGTGGCAAAGACGACGCTCTGCTAAGCCGAACTACCTGACGTGGATTATGCCAACATTTGTAAATACAAATATTAAAAGCTTAGAACCAGCAAGTACCAATCGGTGGGAGCGCGGTAGGCGGGAGAGCGCTCCTCAACGTTGCGCCGGCGCACGGCGGGCGGCGCGTTTGTCGATTCTCTATCGATTTGTGACTTCGCACGAGACCGCAGTGTATTTATATCGAGCGTTATATGCCGCATGGCGGTCTGGGTGCAGCGATACCTCTTCACTATTCGATATTGTACCGTATGATGCTTCACGGATAGACTAACTTGGGACGGATTGACTAATATGTAATTTTCTCTGTGATGTTAGTTGTGGTTAGGTAGAAATTTTAATAATCTTCCTATAGGATTGAGGATTGTTGGGATCAGATTTTCAACTTTGCTCCGCACATTATTTTTAATTATTCGATTCCGTGGGAACTATTTTGAATTTCGAGCGCAATGGCGTTACACACATACGATTGCACCTCCGATTCTACATAGTAATTCAATGAAACCCAAATGTATAAATATAGATTGTATGGGTCACAGTTGTCGCTTTCCATCAAGGGAGATCTCTGTAGTCTGTTCGTTCGTAGTGAAAATTCTTAAGGACCAATTTAGAATGTCTATTAAATTCCTACTTGACTACTAATATACAAAAATTGCAAAACGTAACTATAGCCATCAGACATACGATCACCGTGAAATCAACATGGCATAGATTTCACGCTCCCTACTCTATTGAACTTGAAACTTCACTCCACCATACTATTTGTGGAAAAA
This sequence comes from Blastobasis adustella, assembly GCA_907269095.1. NCBI lineage: Eukaryota > Metazoa > Arthropoda > Insecta > Lepidoptera > Blastobasidae > Blastobasis > Blastobasis adustella. The sequence continues at coordinate 13,964,033 of OU026129.1, read as the reverse complement.
AAACGAACAATAGGGCAAATCCTTCTAACGGTTTACACCTTAACGCGTATTATATAGCATTAGTTTCGCAAGACTGCGCAAAATACCCAAAATTGGGTTAGTAGACAGGTATCTAGGCAAAAAATTTGGGGATTCCACTCAAGGGATTTTGTGATAAAGGAGATTTTTTGCTCCTGAAATGTTTGCCAAAATCATGGCGAAATCAATCGGTCATCGGCAAATAAAGTTTGTTTAAATAAATTCTACTCGAATGTACTAAAGTTATGAGTAAAAACAAATTAAAAATTTCGCGCAATGTCGCAAAACGCCGCCGCTATAACTTTCGAAAAAGAGACATGACTATAAAACCTTTTATAATAAACATCGAATATCGATTATGTTCGGAAACAATAACCTGACAAGTAATAAAATATTTTTTTCTGTTCCACCGCTGGCTTGTTCACTTTTATTTTTGTGTTGTAAACCCGAAGCGCCGCCATATAACTTCTTTTTTCTTCAAAATTGTGCACCTGCCAAATGCGAAAAAAGTTGAGTGCTTGAAGAATGAAGGGTCGTGAATACGACTGTTTTGACATCGGAACCCTTTGTGCTATTATTGTGTTATTAAATCGACATTCGTCTTAGAATAGCCTGCAGAATTACACCTTTTGTGATGCCAGCTCTGTAGATTGTGTACTACTTGCCATTTCTGTATGCGAGATTATGCTTATTCGTATGTCAATTGTCAACCTGAATTGACATTGCTTGTCATGTCTCTTAAAAAATTAAAAGCTGGGGTTTACTGTGTTTACTCCTTCATTAAGTTAATGTTGTTGTTTTCAGAAATGACGCTGGGGATAAAGAGGTGCTAATTATATGGGTGATTTCTGGAACCGTATTCGTGCGTCCAAAAACGGTTTTTTGATCGTAAAGTATGAATTGCTCTATTTTGTGACATTGGCTTTCCGTACCATTATGTAAACAATAAATAATTATTGTGACTAAATTCTGACGTGTGCGCTTTTTTTAAGCTCCGATTGTTTTTTTAGTTTTACTTTTTAAGTTAACATGCCTTGACTAAATTGTCATTTTTGTTTTATATTTTTGTAATTTTATAATTAACTTTTGCTTGTAATAATAGATATGGGTTATTATTATATATGCACTTGATTTAGTTTCGAGGTTAATTTTTGAAGTTTATTATTGCATGCAATGAAGCTCGTTTAAGAGAAATCGCGTCGCAAATTCGTGAGAAAGAATCCGAAAACGCGACAGCTACCGCCTAAACTTCCTATAATTAGTCTTTATCCCGCCTCAGGATGAAATTTACATTCGTCGGAGGACCAGCTTAAGAAGACCTTGAATACTTTGTCAATATGACTTCTGCTGAAGCCAAGCATAAAGTAACACGGGTCGTTCTTAAGCTGGGAGCATAGGCTTCGAGATTTGGCTATTACGGAAGAATTCTGTAATTTAGCTCGGCTGACACGCGAGTTCCAAATTTCAAATTTGGATTGGGAACGTGTTCGTTTTTCGTATTCTAATTTGATTGGAATGCAGCTGCTGTTCGGTAGCTGTGATTGGTTGGGAGGATCATCGTCCTCCAGTGGCCTTTGGCGTAGTGGCCTCCTCAATGTCAATCAGGGGTGGCTGTGGGAATTGGGATGACTCACTCGTCGCGTCGTGACGATACCCCCAATCAGACAGCGATGCTGTTGATTCAGATAACTTTATTTTTTAGATTCTTATGCTTATTATTATCTCTTAGGCTTGCTTGTGTAGCGGTAAAATGTGCATTTACATAATAGGCGCGAATTTCGGAACATCCCTAGTCTTTAGGTAATCGGTTTATAAGTTTCAGTGGTGTTATCTTAGTCTATATATTCATATAACAGATAATAATAAGGAAATTAAACCTTACTGAACACTGTCATTAGCTATACAAAGTACGAAACGAAAACGAAAACATTCCGATATTTATAGAGAATATAGCGACACGCGCTGACTTGGCATGTTCACGGGGATGTTCTATTGTAATATGCATGTTATGCACATAATCTGACGACCTGAGTGGTTTAGTTGGTTAACATGCCGGTCACCACGCAGAGGTCCCGGGTTCGATTCCCGGCCGAGCAGAAAATGAAATGATGAATTTTTATTTCTGGGTGTAGTATGTACAATAAGTATGTATTAAAAAAAAATATTTAAGCAGTTTATCAGTCATTTACACTCATAACACATTCCTATGTAGGAATGACCCACCCATGTGGGTGTTTATACCTTTTGAAAGAATCGGTACCCGCCATTCTAAGGCCGACACTTCAACAGCCCATCTTGGTAGTTTTCACTCGTTACCATCAATCTAAATCAAAGCGAACGTGATCGACTACATCTCCGGGGGCAGTCCACACACTGCGCTCGTGAGAACGGCTTGGGGCGCACCACGCAACCTGCAAGTAGTCATTTGGACCCCTGCAAGGAGTCATTTGGACCCAGGAATTTCACGTTCCGTGAGAGGCGCCAGTGTCGGTCGCTTTTGAAGACTTAGTTAAGACATATAAAGAGGCCTGTCAGTTGTGACCCTGTGTGAGGCCATTGTGTGTTTTTATTTTCGTTTGTACGCGGCATTCATAGCTGCCGAGCAGCAAGCTCATGACTATTTGAAGTCAATTAATTCGAGAAGCTTCTATAATTCCAGGGTCGCGTACATAAATAGTTCGTATGACTTTTGTATACGGACATCGTAGTCCCGAACTCAAAAACCTTTTTTACTTTGTCATGAACCGATATCGATGCAATTCTTTTTAAATTGAAAGTTAAATTAATCGAGACGATTCTTAATCAATTTCCAAAAAACAATCCTAAGTTGTAGCTTATATGAAAACCTGAATGAATGATTACTAGGTTGGGTTTTAGGGCCGATTCCTGTAGACAGATATTTATTTATTTATTTAACAATTTATTGCACACAATAAACAAATGCAGAGATACAACACAGATATAACTGACACAACAGGCACTACTTATTTCTAAAAGAAATTTCTTCCAGCAGGCCTACAGAAGGGAAATCTACGTAGATATCTACGTAGTCTAGCCACTGACAATCATGCAAATAATCTTTGGTGCAATAAGTAATCGGAACGAGAGATTTTGTTGCTGGACTCTGCTTTTTCCCTTTTTTTTTGTATTGTTCGCTTTCGGCATTACCAATGTAATTTAAAAAGTATAGAAATTATCATGGCGAAAATAGAAATTGAAACCCGTTTTCGATGCGAACGATTAAAAAATAGGGCCCCAGGGCCCCTTGGTATTGTTGATGGCTCTCATCAAAGAACTTGGACCATACGTCACCATACCTACGACAAAAAGACACATTAACGAAACGACAGAACCGCACTTGTACAGATAAATGATAAACGACCGGCCAGTTTTTCCTTGCGTCAATGACATCAAGCATAATAAGCTCAGTAATTTTAACTGACCTGGCCAGCTTAGTAATAAACTGTATTTTTGTCTATCCACTAAGCAATAGTAAGAACAAAGCATCAGCTCTTCTGTACATATACAAGTATAAAACAAAGTCGCTTCCCGCCGCCTTTCCCTATGTATCTGCGAATTTGTCTATGTACACTTAGATCTTTTGAAGTAAACAACGAATTTTTATGCAGCTTTCAACAATAGATAGACTGATTCAAGAGGAACGTTTATAAGCAAGAAGAAAGGGTAGGTAGGGGAAAAGTAGGTGTACGCGAACGAAGTCGCGCCGAGTCCACCAGTCAAGGATAAGCCAGTGTACTCGTTCGTTAGCAATGGACACCAGATCGCATCTAATTGCAATTAAGTTAGGAACATTACTCGAACAAATGTCCAGGGGCAGCGCACAAGCTGTATCGTGAGAACGCCAGGGGCACCCACGCAAGCGGAGAATACCACCCGTCAGATATTTGGTGGAACATTTCGTGGTAAAGGAGTCAATGTTGTGGAAATTGCCTTATTTAATAAAGTCAAAGAAGTCAAAGTCAAATAATTTTATTCAATTTAGGTCTTACAATTTAACTCTTATGAACGTCATAGAAAATACAAATAACACAAGAAAAATGACCGCCCGTGGCAACATTGAGCCGGTAAGTTTGTTTTGGAACACTGGCTGCATTCCAGATATTATTGGTCCTTGGATTGTGTTGAGTGACTGTCACTGTCACTTTGACAGTTTGATTTACCGCTCGGATCATCGGCTCACGGTGCAGTGCCGCGTTTTCTTTCCGTACACAAACAAAACAAATACTAATACAAACACGAAATAAAAACATATCAAAGGTGATATTTGTGACAATTAATGGTTCAATTACAACCATTACGTATTTTCCGGTCGGTACATACTTCATACCTGTGAATATGTGTTACAATTTATTAATGTAAACATAACCTAATGAACAGTGCATTTACATTTTAGCTCGTTTATGACGGAAATACAATAACAGGGAATGAGTCCTGTAATGTATGAACATTTCACTTATTATTTGAGATTTCGGTAACACATGATGCACGACACAAAGGAATTTACGTAAGTTTTCACGCTCTAAATTAATTACATTCAAATCCGACCAAATACATAATTCAATTAATCAAATGTTACAATACTACTTATGACAATAGCCTATTCACTCAAATTATAATACAATAAATATATACAATACAATAGCACTCGTAAGTACGAAACTATGGATATTTGTTTGTGTATTTGAAATTTATATCCCACAGTGGCATCATAGTTTTGTATAACAATATCTTCATCTTGGCGTTGATGTCCCGGATGTGCTCTCGCGCACGAGGGCCCGGGGTCCGCCTTGACCATGATCCAGGATTTGGCCGATCAGGTAATTACAGTGGAGCGACTGCCATCTGACCTCCGTGACCCTGCTACCAGGGCAACCTGACTAGACTGGTCGCCTGAATGTGCAGGTTTCATAACCATGCTTTCCCTCACCGTAAGAAAGAGCTTTGTATAACAATATGCACTACATAAAGTATTATTTAATCGTCAACATGGGTTACATAGATTTAATAGGTCGCCATGTTACACCTTACGGTATACGATACAACTTGAAACGAAGTTGTTGCGGTTCCGTGATAGTATAAGCGTTCGGAGGACAAACTCTCTCGTGTGCCTGGGGTGTCAAAAACGAAACCCTGTAGTTCTTCGGGTCGCCACTCAGATCAAATAGGTATAAAGATGGCGCGCAGTCAACAGCGACATGACGCGGGTTTCGCAAACATGGTGTGCCATGGCGTAGTTTCGTTGACAATGTGTGCGCGTGACCGTGTACCTAAGTACACACAGCATGGCGTAGTTTAGCGTGTGTCAGTAGTTTTCTCTTTCATTTGCTATTTATTTTTTATTTGGTTTAAGGGTCGCCACTGTAGATCCAAGCTAGGATCTACAGTGACGTAGATCTTAGTTGCGATGGGCCAAGCGTGAATTAAAAAAGGACTACAACGCAAAGTAGCGCAAGCAGCTGTATAAAAACTAGAAGGACTGAAACATATCTCAGGTTTTCTAGTCGCGGTAACTATCTGGTACTGAAGCACAGAGAAAAAAAAATGCCAACGTATTATAGATAAGTAATTTTTCTAATAAAATTACCTATACTGTTATAATCAATTCAACAGCATGCCCCGTTAGTTAAAAAAATACTGTATCATTGAAGTTCTGAGACAGAAATCGGTCGGCAGTGTACCTAGAAGAAAGCGTACTTACAACTCTCAACTCTTCTTCATTCACTAATACCCCTACCTACAGCCACCAACATAGCGGCGTAAATTTTTTACACCAATAACAGTTATTATTTTAATTGCCACATTGGTTCAGAATCTCCGCAATGAATCAATAAGTACCCCAACACCGGTAGCGGAAACACAAATCTTTGGATCACAGCTACCAACCCATTATCGGCAGTAAATTTGTAAATCGTCAGTTATTGGTATACGCGTAACGCTAGAGGTGGTTGGGCGGAGCGTGCGCCTGTAAGTAGTAGTTTGGGCGATAGAGCATGAGCTATGAGTAGAGGTTATAGAGTTTAGGAAATATATAGTTTTCCGCGTATACCTAGACCAGTTATTGCGTAAAGGCATAACATTTCAATAAAAATATTTTTTATACACTGCAAAAGAAGCTTTGCTCTAAATTTTCGGTGTCAAAATTCTCAGCTCTAGATCAGTCAGAAATCTCCACTAGACACATATAAATAAAAAAAATTATAAAAACGGACATTCAGTCGAAATGATAACTTCATAAAATGTGAGGTAATTGACGAAAGATTCGACAGAAGAGCGCCGTAGACGTAGCGCCACAGAATATTACCACAGCCTCAGGTACCTACTAGTATAGAATTTTATAAACAGAAGGAAGTGGTAGTAGGATGCCCATATCTACCGAGGTAGCTTTGAGCTTTGGGGTGAACGAACTCTTGAGTGGAGACCGCGACTCGGCGAGCGCAGAACACCCTCCGGCCAGCTGAAGTGACGTAAAGTGATTTTCGAAATCTAAAGGCTGAAGCTGGATGCCGCATGCTGAGATTTTTTTATACCACTAAGGTGGGAAATGAGCTCGCGGCCTGCCTTATGGTAAGCAGTTTCCGTAGCCTATGGACATTTGCCAAACCAGGGGTATCACTATCAATAGGAATAAGGAAAATAAATTCCTGAGGTTCTCAGCTCTCATCATTTAAACCCATCGTTTAACCCGGCTTCATCCAGGGCCCATCATACTCTTCCTTCTTCAGTTCGTCCGGTCTTCTGGATCATTGCGTAATTCATAACGGATTTATAAACTAAGCAATCTCAAACATTAGTATTTAAGCCATTGCGCATCCTGTTTTCATTGTTCACATTTTTACGTACCTAACCAAAGTATATTTACGATGGCTTAGTTCTTTACTGCTGTAACGGTATAATTTTCACCTTTTAGTGTACTAATAGCTCCTTTCTAATGCCGTTTCTGACTTATAGCCTTAAGGTGCCGTCACGCAGTAAATTGACTATAGAGAAATCAATATCATAGCACCTAAAATATTGTTCAACGCAACCTGTAATCAGTTGGTGTTAGTGACCTATTGGTTTGGATTTACACTTACAGAAGTTCAGCATTTATTTTACATTGCTGACTTTACATGTACGGTCCAAATATTTCGTTAAACATAAGCAGCAATGTTGCGTGTCGTGGTTATTCTCGCAGACGTCGTAGTACGGGGTCGGGTAAATCTCTCGTTCGTGAGAAAGGCCCCTTGGCGACAATCGTGCGGTATTACGGAGATCGTACTTGTTTTTTTTTTTAATTTTCGACCTGGCCTCGCATGTAATGCGTACCGCAATTATGATGTACGTTACTACGTGTGTAGGTGAGAGGGCATAATGTCCCAGCGTCTTCGAAGCAATGCAATGGAAACTTTCTAACGCGCTCGATGTGGTTTTTGAATTCTATTTTGCGTAACATTGAAAGGAATCTTCTGTGTTATGAATTGGTGTTATGATTCGTACAAGTAAAGATAAAGACATTTTGCGTTCGGGACTAATCCCATGGTAGCTCTAGCTCTTGTTTAAATTGTCCTTTATTATTTCAGAACATGAAACAACAGCTTTAATTAAACGCATTCTAGAACACTATTTTCAACTGACAATACGAACTAAAGTATTTATGGGTGCCGACATTGGAAGAGTATTGAGTTGGAAATAAATAAAACAGCTAGGTATCTACTATGAAACGGTCCCTAAGGATATCAAGACTTCTTGATATCCCTGGGGACCGTTTGTAATACCGACCAATGGTAATAGAGTGCGCGTCTAATATTTTCAACTGATATTACTCGATATAGCTGCTTTTTATTAAAAGGGACTCTGGTATTGCAAATCTCCATAAATAGCGATAAATAGGTAGTCCTAACTAGTCTAGTAATAGCGCATGTCGTAACTATTTATGTTTTATAGGAAATTATAAAGGACAATTTAAACAAAATGCTAGCGTATTCTCGATGTTAAAACCATGTCACTGGTCATCTGGAACGATAATTTCGTTCCAGGTGACCAGTGTCATTGTGGGATTTTATTAAATATACGTGGTGTACAAGGAATGGGGTTATCATAAATACACGAGTCGACTGTACAAGGTGAAGGATTTAACCACCTCTGCACTGACGTCTCCTATGCCACGTATTAACCTGCCAAAAACAGTAGGTGCATGATCGTCGCACGCGATCCCGCCCAATTAGCGGATAGACGGTGCCCTCCGAAAGAGAGGATCGGGACTTACCAGCGCCGCGGGTCATACGGCGGCGCGTTGCATGAGCGACAGCGTTTTTAAATATTGAGTAAGTAAAAGTACACTAAGGACGGCTTGCAAAGTGGAGAAAACAAAGCAGGAAAGCGGACCCTGCAGCAGCTGGTATTGACCGCTCGGATGATGAAAATGACACTAAGGGCGGCTTGCACTAAATTCTTATACGCATTTAATCTGATACTTAAACAAAAAGTTTTATCCCGTCGCACGACCGTTGCCAATTAGGACAGCGCCTTAAAGCTAATAATATAATAATAGCATTATCTACCAGTCAACTAGGAGACAGAAAGAGAGATCGAGAAAGGTAAGTGTGCAGCAAATACTACAAGATACATCTAAGCTTATTCAACGACAAGAACGAACTTTTGGTGGATTTCTTCTTCTTCTTCTGGCGCCACTGCGGCCATGTACCAATGACTCTTTTCTGAGTTATGTACAAGTTGGTTGAATACTAACCGATGCTCTTATGAGGGACAATATCGTGATGAAACCTGCACATTCAGGCGACCGAATGTATAACCATGATCCAATCCCTTCAGGTTTCCTCTGGTAGCAGGATCATGCCAGTCGCTCCACTGTAATTACCTGATCTGCCAAGTCCTGGATCATGGTCAAGGCGGACCCCGGGCCCTCGTCGAGAGCACAATCGGGACATTAACGCCAAGATGATTATTTTTTAAAAGACTTTAGTCACCCTACATGGCGCTGCATCTTTTAGTATGGCCCATCTTCTAAACGATCCCATCGGTACGGACAGCAAAAAAATGCAAATTGTCATAAGCCACGGGCGATTCACGAGCAGACATTCCCACAGTGAAGCCGACACGCCTTGGTACCGTCAGCAGGAGCGGAGGGAAGGGCTTTTTAGTTTGTGCAAGTTGTTTTTTTATTCTGTTCTACTTATTATCATAGCTGTTGAATTTTTACGTTTAGTAAATACTCACACGTACACGAAGAAGTTTCATCTTTATTTCGTGGACTGGTTCGACCTTTCGAAGTTCCATCACCACCAGACCAGTTCGAGTGGAACTCGTTGCCTGTAAGTGTGTTCGCTGATCATTACCAACATGTCAGTGTGTGTTTTCGTCCTATTTTCCTACCCCCTCCTCTTTGACTATTGAAAGCGATATTTAATGTCCTACACTTATACTTGTAATGAGATTTTGATTTGATTAGATTTTAATCTAGATCCCTTCAAGGCTAGAGCGAATAAGCGGTTCCTAGACAGGCATGCTTTTTCTTCGGCCGCGTCGTCACTTAGCACCAGGCGAGATGGCGGACAAACACATGTCTAATTCTAAAAAAAAACTTCTATTGTCAAAATGGGCAAATAATATTGAACGAATCAATCGATATCGAAACGATTTTGGCTAGAAGATCTAGCTAATATATCCAACTTACCTATCGCGTTCTCATCGCTCTAGAAATCCTTAATCTCTACAACATGTAACTTGAATATCAATTAATTAATTTTTATTAAGGTCACGATTATTATCTTGAACAAGTTTTATATCCTTTCGATAAATATCTGCATCCGTAGGTATGTACATCAAAACGTTGTTAATTAATTAATATGTTTTATATTGATATTTCTTTCACACCGATGGTCAGATTAAAAAGACTGGAAGATAAGCACCGGTCAGCACCTAATTTGCACACCGTACTTAGACGTGACCAAATCTCACTCTACATAGATGCTATCCGTATAACAAATCTGTTATACCTACATAATACTGTCTGTTGGTTTGTATGTGGTGTTCTTATTATGTTTTGCCATCTGTTGTGGAGTACAATAGGTCTTATTATTACAAGGTGTTGTGGGGTACAATAGATATGTTTACCCTAACCACAATGTTCTCTTTAATTATTTATTTGTGTTAGCTAAGCCAGTGTTTCGATGTTATCCGACAGAGAAACATAGTTTCCGATATTATATACTACATAATATTATTTATTAGAGCGTTAGAAAGAGAGAAGATTAGAAATAGCGTCGGTGGCCGAGCGGTTACAGTATTCGTGTGTGTAAGTAGAATAAATATACTTATATATATGCATATTTAGATAGGTAATATTGTGCACGTCCTATCGGCGTCTCATGATCACATCACACTCCCGAAGGCCTGCTGGAAGAGATTTCTTTAGAAATAAGTAGCGCCTTTTGTACCGTTTATTACTGTGCCTGTTATTTGCTATGTATTTCTTGTGTACAATAAACTGTTAAATAAATAAATAAATAATAATTATAATATGAAACGGTAACGTAGCCTTTTTAGACCCCCTGAGCCAACAAATACCTATTTCAAGTACTTCTCTAAGACGTCGTAACAAGCAGTATGCCGAGAACATTGAAGTAGATTAGCATATCTCGTGCAAAAGCACATTAGAGGTCGTCAAGAGAAATTGTCAGAAAAAGTACTATGATTATGATGACCAACGTTTTGTGACCTCTGACCTGACATGACCTGCAGGTATGTACCGACATAACGGCGAATAGGAAACACATTGGTACACTATACAGGATGCCCGGTGGCCGAGCGGTTACAGTATCCGACTCGTAAGCCAGAGGTCCCGGGTTCGAATCCCGTTCCGGCCATGTACCAATGACTGTTTTCTGAGTAATGTACATTAGTTGAATACTAACCGATGCTCTTACGGTGAGGGAAAACATCGTGATGAAACCTGCACATTCAGGCGACTGAATGTGTAACCATGATCCAATCTGGTCAGGTTCCCCTGGTAGCAGGGTCATGGAGGTCAGATGGCAGTCGCTCCAGTGTAATTACTTGACCTGCCAAATCCTGGATCATGGTCAAGGCGGACCCCGGGCTCTCGTTCTCGAGAGCATAACCGGGATATTAACGCCAAGATGGTGATACAGGGTGACTTCAAATTCATGGTACAGGGGGGGTGCTTAATACATTATAAATTGTAATAAGTAGCATAGACGGAATCGATACTTGTGCTCGTGATCTAACAAACTAGTTTAACTATGGCACCAACTCTGTAATTGCAAATAAATAATCAGCTGTTTCATACATTTCGGCAGAATTCCTTTTAAATTTTGTATGAAACAGCTGATTTTTTTCGCGATTTCAGAGTTGGTGCAATATCAAAATTTATTTGTTATCACGACCACATGCAAACAGTACACTTTGGTATAATTAATTTGAAGTCACCCTGTCCTGTACACAAATAATAAAAATTTGTAACTAGTATGTATGTATGTATGTATGTAAACTCTTTATTGCATAATAACTAAATACAAAATGCGAAAAATGAAATTTTACAAAGCAAAGGCGGGCTTATCCCACAATGGGATTTCTTCCAGCCAACCCCATACCCTTTGAAAGGAGATCTAAAGAGCGGTATGTCTTTGCATCTATATAAGAATTTCGGACGTTCCGGTATATTTTTCTTTAGATACTTATGTATTTGATAGCCTTATTGCACTGAGTTTGAAATAAGTAGTTCCTCTATATATTTTATTGTGTGCAATTAGGTGTTAAATAAAATAAAATAAGTTTTCTTCCCTTGGGACCATATGGCCACCATTTCCACTCACGGCTTGCATGCCCTATGAATGAACATAAGTCACTCGGCAATATTCTTAGTTTCATTGTTTTTTATTTTAATTCCGTCTATGCTATTATAATTTAAAATCATACAGAGTTTCTGCTCTAGGCTATATTCTTATAGCCCCGACACCAACCATCTCTACTTGCGCGAACAATGTAGATACCTACAATCCCAAAAAATAGGTAGCAAGATTTTTTCTACAAATTTAAAGGAACAAGTCCAATTCGCTATAAATCTTTCAAAAACTAAATAAATTACACATTCATATGGACTACTCATAGGCATAACGTCTGGTCAAAGTTCCTTCTACCAGAGTTCTTCTAATGAGAGGTCAGAGTTGGTTGGTTTCCTTTAATTATAGATACCATAGCCGCAGCAGTAACGCCAACGACCTAACAATTTGGACATCCTGGCGGCACCGCGCATCCAAAGCTAAGGAGGAAGCGGCGACAGACAGACAAGCCGACTAATTAGCTGCAGTAGACAATGACTAGAAGACGTTATTAGCTACATTTTGACATTACTTCCTTTCCAGAGTAGAAGGTAAGTTGTGTCGGAATCCGTCAAAGATTGTTCTTGATACTCACCGACATTAAGTACATTCGCAATTATACAGGGCTTGGCAAAGGCGAGCTATTAATATTTCGCACTGTCTTCTGTGTATATCTAATCTATGTAGTTAAAAATAATTAAAAAGAAGGAGCCTACTTGTCTAAGAGTGATAAAAAAGAAACTCAGTCCACATAATCTTTCTTCCTTTTGTCACCATGTTGACACCATAGTAACCAATAATTTCATTATTCTTATCACGTCCTAACTATAAATACTTAAAATGCGAAAGTAACTCTGTTTTTGTATAGATACGCTATCATGCCTAAACAGCTGAACAGATAAATTTAAATGTAATCTTGGCAACCTGGGGAAAGGCTAGTTTTGTTACCAAAATAACGAACAAATTTTTTTCTGTACTGTCTATACTTCAATACCTAGACTAATATTATGTATATAGAGGAACACTTTGTAGTAGGTTTGTGAGTTTGTAAGTTGGGGGAATCTCCGAAACACTAAACCGTTTTTGATAATCCTTTCACTAATAGATAGCCACATTATTCTGGAGTGACATAGCCTACTTTATAGGATCCCACGGGATAGTTGTATGTTTATACCAGTTTATGTGAAAATGGTTGCCTGGAAGAGATCGCTCTTAGCGATAAGGCCGCCCGTATATTGTTTTAAACTGTATTTTTACAATTTCCGTTAATGTACAATAAAGTGTCATCAATAAATAAATAGTTGTATGTTTACAGAGACCCGAACTGCGCGCGGGTGAGGACCGCGGGGCTAGTTCACTTAGGTATTACTTACTTATTATTAGGTTGACTATAAACATCGAAACACTTGTTCACAGTAATAACACAAGCAGGATGTGAAGAATACAGCTGGTTCCACAGCGTACAGGCAGTTTGTAGACTCTCATCTGGCAACCACACTGGCGCGACCGTCAATGGCATGACCCCAGATGGTAACCAGTTGCGGACAACCCTTACAATGGTCACATGTGCTCAGGAAGGTGGCTACCGCCATTGTTAGTATTATTCGTTTAGTTCAAAGCGATCCGCCTTCACATGAAGCATTGCGTAATGTTTTACAGACATTTTTTCCCAATTATAATGTTGGCATAACCATTTTTTGTGTTCTTCGCATAACATGCGCTTGTTTCGAATTGACTTTCTTTAAAAGCCAAGTATTAAGTCCTTATGCATTTAAAAGTATTAACAAGCACAAACTTTGCTTAGTTTGGGGCTAGATGGCGCTCTGTGAATTTGTCCACGATTATTTATTCATTCTTTCGCGGTATTTTAGACAAACATGAGTTTCGACTCTTCCGACCATAGTTTGTAGTAATGTGTGAACTCAAACAGCATCTTTAAATTCTGTTCAGCACACATACGAAGACGAAATTCTAACCTCTAACACTCCACCTATGACCCTTCGAGTGTTGACGTTTCCCTCCAACCATCAAATTGGTGGACAAGCTGAGGCTATTATTATACAAACATTGGAAATGGACACGCCCCTAAGAACGGATACCGCATCGACACCTCTTCTGTTTGGTCGGGTAAACATTTGGGAGTATACTGTTGACCTTCCACAAATGTTCCCAGGACCTTCGCTCTTCTTTGGTGGTTGAAAATTTGTCCGTTTGCTTTGTACATTGTTTTCTATAACAATTAATAAGTTTGCTCAGGTATTGTCGTGGCCTCCTCTCCCATTTTGTATTTATTTTGTTGTAGCTAAGTTCCTTCCTATTTAATTTATTTCTAAGTATCTTATTATTGTAGGCGAAGTAGACGGCATAAGACCTTAAAGCTGTTCTCCTACCCGCTGGTTCGACCCAATTATAAACCTCACTGATCTCAGAATCAAGACCGTATTACATGGAACGGATCACAATAAAATGCTAGAACACTTTCCATCAGGTGGTCTGTACCTTGATCACTACTATATTGTGTGCGCTGAACGGATCACAATGAAACGTAACCGGGCAACCTGATGGAAAGTGTCACTGCTGCCTATGAATGGACATTAACAACACCGGGGTATTACGGATAGGTATACGGGGGGGTGATTTTAACATTAGAATTCGACATTTTCTCTAGCCACAAATATCCTCAACGATTTTTGCTTATCACTTCTGGTTAAAGATCGTTCTAAATTACACTTTTAATAGTGGTATTTAGCCTAAAAAAAGGAGAATTAGAGATGTCACAGCGCGAGAATTAGGCCCCTGGACTCGGCGCATTGCTTTAGCAGCAAATGGGGTAACTAGGCCCCTTCATAACCATAGCCATAGTTGTACATATGGAGCACTGGAGACCTTACTCACTGGCAGCAACACAATAGTTACCTTTGGCTAATTTGGCTGCGGTATTCTGTAAGGTAGAGTACTCTCCTTCCCCAGTTGCCGGCTTCAACTAGAATGGGATATCCCTCTATTCCCTACCTCTCTTAAACCTCCCTCCATACCTATTTGGTACAAATTTTTTGTCAAGTTCTACAAACCGTTGCGTGTGGAATAGCGCGGTGTCGTTCGACGTTTTAAATCTTTGGTGTGTTGTTGACATAACATCGTGGTGCACGCGGATACGGGGTGCGTAGGCGCGTGGTTGCACCCGGCTGACTGTTGGCATGGAACGTCTTGATACTTGATTTCAAGATTTTTTACTTTTTATGCTACTCACGATCAGTGACAAACGAGCACACAGCCCACCTGATGGTAAGCGTTTACTGTTGCCCATAGCGTTGACAACGACAATACATGTAGGTTCTTTTGCACCTTATTAATTTATTATTGGTATGGTATTTTAACGTTCGATGCCACCTGGCGCAAGAAAACTGCGTCGCTAGTGAGCAGAGTGCGCGCCAGCAGTAACAGCCTCCTGAAATGCATAGCTGACAAATTGGAGAGTCCTGTCATGTGGGTACTCACACAGCGGACGCTATCTAGGCTTAAAATGTTGTATTAGAAAATAATTAAATTGATAATTTTAATTTTAATTTTATTGATAATTTTAATTTGGTTTTATTTTATGACATAGGTATTATAAATTTTGCTAACATAGATTAAGATTTACTAACAACAAATGGACCACTGTTGTCTCGTCAATAAAGATATTATTATTATTAAGTCGTTTAAAAATATGATTCTTAAAAAATCACAACTTAATGTTCTCCCTCAAATTCTGTATCCAAAGGATTGCGTTATTTTAAAGGAAAATATGTATAATGGAAACCGATCAGACCAGACCTGTTCACCCTTAAAAATAACATCTGGATGCACTTAACGGTTTGATTTCATTCTTGTTCTAATAGTATTTCAATGACATTTATTTATTTATTTTAACAGCAAATGGGCTACGCATGGCCGGAGTTGCTACCATTGCAGAGAAAGTATCTTAGTCTGTCTTTTACTTTTCACGCCTTTATCTTTTTTAAACTTTGTTATGGCACAGAATATTTATACTAACGTGGGTAGTTCGGTAATTATTAGTATGCGATTGTACGACCACCTAGATACCTAATAAAACCACGGCAATTTATTTATTTAGGTGCGATATAAAAGCACAATAAGAATCATATTCCTGTGCAGTTATTGTAGCTATTTTGATTGAAATTGTATTAAGAACTATCTCATCGTAAAGCATCAAGTTGGGTTACGCCGTGTACAGTCGTAAGCAGTGGGAAATAGATCCTATTTGAGAATGGACGGTGGTACCTGTTACATTTTTAAGTGAGCAGGTATTTATTGACCCCGGCATGTAGTAGAAAGCGCCTAAATTAGTTTTCTTAAAAAATGGGTAATAACGGAACAGAATTAAGCGTTATTTGCAATATAAATAAATAAACTAAGTAAGTACTTAAAGATCTAATTTTGTTCCTGTGATTTTAGCAACCTAGACAACTTTTTAAAAATCTTTTTTTTTATAAGATTACGGGTCTTGTTCATAAAAGTTATTTGACGTTTCATAAACCTATTTTAGATAGATTTAAATGAAAATATGGTTGTCGCTTTCTTTCAAATTCGATCATTTCAGTGAAAGATAGAGTTATGCAACGCTAAGTAACTTTTAAGAAGACGGTATGTCTTTTATGAAAACAGAGTTTAAACTAAAGTGAAATTATCCATAGATTGGTCTCCTTTTATTCTTACCACTTCGTATGACATATGACCCCAGCTTTTTTGAGAAAGTTGCTTATCTGATCAGTAAAAATTTTACTGGGTCGTCCTCTTAAGGGTCGGTTTTCCCAAATATTGCGCTATAAACCTCTTTCGTCAATCTTCTTTCATACATGTACCTACATAATACATATATGTATATCCACACAATAAAAAAACCCGTTTATTTTACCGAATACCGTTAAAAAATCAAAACCAAATTCTTCCACTTACACTCCTTCGCCACCGTGCCTCGCACAATGTCAACGCAAACAGAAGTTAGGCTATCCAGTTGAGTGGGAGTTAGCTGCGATCGTGAGAAAACCCGTGGGAACGGCTTGTGTCGTTGTCTATTCCCAATTGCACCCTCCATGTATGGGGGGTCTGATGGACCCCAGACACCGGTTGGAATATTTATTGAATCTTTGGCACCCAGTGTGTCGGGTTGACCTATTGCGTAGTAACGGATTTAATATTTTTTTTTGTATTTTGTGATTTGATTTATTTGTAATAATAGACTTGACTGCTTTTTATTGAAATCTTTGCTTGTAGTTCCCAGATTGTTGTTAAAATAGATCTAATATAAATAATGTATCTAGATTTAAGATTTCCATACATCTTTTAAATCCCGTGCAACTTTGAAACGATTATATTAACGAAAATCCGACAAACTACAAGCATCCTCCATGTATGGGGGGTCTGATGGACCCAGCCTTCGGTTGGAATATTTATTTGAAGCGAAGGTGAATCTTTTGCCGGTGTGTGGGGTTGACCTATTGCGTAGTAACGGATTTACGGTGATTTGTTTGGATTGATTATAGCTTTTCGGTCTAATTTGTATGGCTAGATTGCTTTTTATTGAGATCTGTGTGGTCGAAGCGATATTATTAACGAAAATCCGACAAACTGTAAGCATAGATATTGGTTTCTGGACCACGTCTACAATCTTTCATTGAATTTCATAGCAAAATATTGAAAATATGATGAAACTACGTTTGTATGGAACGCACTGAAGCGCTCTCAGCACACCCCATTTCTCACCCCACACTCTTCCGTTTCACTCACCGTATCATCACTGACCTTATAGTCATTAGACCTGGTAGTAGATTAGCTGATTATTTCTCTTATAAGAGAAACTTATTTAACAAATCTTATAACATCCCCAACCCCAAAGCCCACATCTCTATACGATTTTTTTCCCAATATTCCGATGTTTTTGCCAATAAACGTTCGATTTCTTCAACAAAAAACACCAATTCACCAATCACAGGGCAAACAAGGGCGACCAAGTTATCAGGCTTCGAAAAAGGACGACCTGTAAACACATAATGACACAGGCACCGAACCCGGGACCTCTAATTAGGCAGGGTGCGCCGGCGCAGGCTCTGTCATTTCGTATTTATTGGCCGCGCGAAGATTTTTGGATGGAAATCTTTGTGTGGATACGACTTTGGTAGGTACTGGTAGTCGGACCCCTTTATGGCTCAGAATGGAACGGAACGGCGTGCAAATGAAGAAGTAAATGATGAGGAGTTGCTATCGAGACCACAACCTGGAAACCGTCCACTATTAAGCGCACGACTGTTTTCGGCGTTTTCGACACGGTACTATGTAGGGTACTATTCGCCAAGTATGAAGAAAGTTGCGATTGGTGCCTCATTGTATGCATTAACCGTGTGCGCTAGCCAGCAATGATAAGGGGTGGTAGAACGCGGTTATGATGTGCTTGACGCAGCGTTATTTATTCGTATGGCAAAAATACAATATACGAGAAACACATTCAACTACAAATTTAAATCAAGCGAAGTCGGCCATTTAATTGCTTCGTCACTAAGGGTGATCAGGTCCTCCGGTGGGCCAGGGTAACTTGTGTTTGGGCAATCCGATAGTATGTGCCACATTGACTGAATAGGGTAACCGCACGGACACTGGGGGGATACACTCCATCCACAGCGGTGTTTGTAGGAGGCACAAAGGCCATGGCCCGTGCGTAGCCTATTAAAGTTGCACCAATCTCGCCTAGATAGTTCAGATCCCTTTAGGTTGCTGCCAGGTACTATACCACATCCGAATTTACCGTTTACGCAGCGTTTACCGCACAAAACTCCATCTCCATGAGCGCACAATACGAATGCCGCCGCGGTACGCGCGTCAGAGAACACCGAAAGCAGCCGTGCGATTTAGACCTCGTTCATGTCTGAAGTAAAAATAACTTTGTTTTTTAAACTTTATTGCACAAATTACAGTAATTGGCGGACTTAAAGCCATTGAGGCTTTGTCTAACAGTCAACCAGCAGACAATGCAGAGAGTGATTAAGTAGGTGCTACTTAACAGAAAAATATTGATAAAAGTGAAAGAAATACATTTGAGATTAAATTAAATTCAATAAAATGAATACTATAAATACTAATAGTATTAAAAAAAAAGATACAATAAACATATACCAATTATATATACTTTCACTAGATACAAAATGTGATAATGAATATTATTTTCAAATTATTATCTTTCGTCGCCTTACCTACGCCTTTCTACGCTCTCCACAAGTTTAAATGTTTCACCTGTCTGCCCCTCACAAATCTTTCTTATGAAAACTGTGCCGGCGCCGCAGCTTTGACAGATGATTTAGTGGACCGAACCATAACGTTGATCAGGAACGTTTTTACTATTTTACGACTTTTTTAAACGTTCGGGCGTACCTATATCACCTGTTCGATGCCCGATGTGGACCAAAGTTATGTATGTAAAAGTTTATGTACCAACTATACTTACACTGATAGTACCTCATTTTATACTTGATATTTTACAATGAAGAAACTAAATTTTAAAATTGGTTACTTGAACGCTGGATCGTTAGCCACTAGACACGATGAGTTCGTTGCGGCGATGCTTCATCATAATGTAGACGTCATGGCCATCGGGGAGACATGGCTGCGCTCTGGTGAGGAAGGGAGGGCGCCAGCTCTGGCTGGGTACCGCTTACGTCATACGCCTCGACCACGTAATATACGCGCGCGCGGAGGTGGAGTCGGTTTTTACCTCCGATGCGGAATCAAAGCGCGACTGTGCGAACACCCGCCGGCACCCCTCGTGGAGCAAATGTGGCTGAGTATCAATTGCCATGGTGTCAAGCTGCTCATCGGCACGGCTTACCGACCACCGTGGCTAGACATTGATGTTTTTATCGATGCGCTGACACAATCAATGGTAAGCTTTTCATCGTTCAAGAGTATCATAGTATTGGGAGATTTTAACGTCAATTTATTGCTGAATGATGCCAAGGTGGACAAAGTAAATCAATTCTTAAACATTATGAATTTAAATCAATTTATTACTACACCGACGCATTTCACTGATCACAGTAGTACATTGATAGATTTAATGATTAGCAATATCACGTTAAATAATATCTTTGTTAATCATATACCCAGTCTTGGCGGTCACGCGTTTATAGGGGCTGAGTTGAACTTAAAAAAGCCTAAGTCGCCGCCAAAATGGATTAAAACTAGGAGCTTAAAATCTGTAGACCATGATTTGGTGGACTATCTTGTTGCGGCCACTGACTGGGAATATGTTAGTGCATTGAGTGATGTAAATGATATGGTGAACTGCTTTAACTTGATGGTTGTCACCCTGTTTGATCTTCTCGCTCCGCATAGGCGAGTTTTAATTAAGGATCGTTCTTTCCCATGGATTACTCCTACTATCAGAATGATGATGAAGTTGAGGAACGAAGCTCACAGTAAATGTAATCTGGGAGGGGCACATAGGGATTACTATAAAGAACTAAAAAGATGCGTTAATTCGGCATTATACAACGAAAAAACATCTTACTTCAACTCTACCGTTAACCTGCACTCGACCAATTGTAAAACATTATGGAAAAATATAAAACAAAACATTAATCTTGATAGTAAAAGCTCAAATTTAGGCGTCCCCGAGCATTTACGTGATCCAGATTTAATTAATGCACATTTTGTTGATGTTCCTGGCAAAACAGATGTGTCGATTTCTGATTTAACCTATTACGAGTTCAGTAGGCACGGAGCGTCTGTGTTCGAACTGTCGGTTGTGAGCGAAGGTACGGTTGCGAAGATAATTAGCTCGTTGAAGACGAACGCAATAGGAACTGACGATGTATCATTGGATATGTTACTGTTAACACTGCCACGCACGCTCAGCGTCATAACGGACATTATCAATAGATGTATTTCTAGTGGCACTTTCCCTGAAGCTTGGAAAGTGGCCCTGATCACCCCTCTGCCAAAAAAGGACAATGTCAAAGACCTTAAGGACCTGCGTCCTATTAGCATACTTCCTTGCTTCTCCAAAATCTTGGAAAAAGTGGTTTGCACACAACTGACAACGTATCTGGAGACGAACAATTTACTGCCTGTCCACCAATCCGGGTTCCGTCGATCCCGTAGTACCGCCACCGCGTTACTGGACATCGTGGACAACATACTGCATGCACGGGACGAGGGTGAGGGCACAGTCATGGTTCTCCTCGATTTCTCACGGGCGTTCGATGCCATCAACACCTCTTTGCTGCTGTCTAAGATGAGCTACTACGGGTTTGCTTCTTCCGCTGTAAGGTTTTTTAACAGTTACCTTAGTGGACGTTCACAAATTGTAAGAATAGACGGTAAAGACGGGAATCTCATTTTGTCTCGTCCGATGGCATTATCGCGCGGGGTGCCCCAGGGCTCAATACTTGGCCCTCTATTATTCATACTGTATACCGCCGATATGCCTAAGGTTATTAAACATTGCAGTTATCATATTTATGCGGATGACACGCAACTATATATCACCTTCAAACCAGGGGAAACAAGGTCGGCCATCGAGAAATTAAGCGAGGATTTGACAAGTTTGGGTGTGTGGGCCGAGAGAAATACTCTTGCACTTAACCCGAATAAAACTAAGTACATGATTCTTGGATCTGACCGTCAGATCGTCGAAATCTCTCGCACTATGCCCGTTTTGACATTACTAGGGGCTCAAGTGGAGCGAGTGAATGAAGCTCGTAACTTGGGAGTGTTAATGGACTCAACCCTTCATTTTGAAAACCATATCATCAGCATGGTGCGAAAATGTTTTTATAAAATTAAATTATTATATCAGATACGAGATTTTCTTGCCGAGGATCTGCGTATTAAATTATGTGATTCCTTGGTGTTATCGATTTTGGGTTACGCCGATGTAGTGTATGGTCCTAGACTATTAGCTCGGTCCGCGAGGTTGATTCAGAGGGTTCAAAATGCTTGTGCTCGATTTTGTTTTAAGGTTCCCCCGCGCACGCATGTTACACCTTCTATCAATGAAGCAAAAATATTAAAAATGTCCCTACGTCAAGAACTGCATCTGGCCTCTTTACTGTATGGTATAATAAATACTGGTGTCCCAGAGTACCTGTACAGAAAACTAAGTTGGCGTAGTGGAGCCGGCTCACGACATGCACGCAGGGTTAGTTATCCTCTCAGGATACCTGCTCACAGGACGGCTGCCTTTCGTGGAAGTTTTAGATATGCGGCGACCAAATGTTGGAACAACCTGCCGCCTCCCATCAAGGAATCGAAAACGATTTCATCTTTTAAATCCAACATGAAACTATACCTTTATGAACACCAGAAATCACTCCCTATAGGCTGCAGAGTTGTTCCAACATACCTTAATTAACTATCAATTATACTCGTGCATTAAAATTATATTCATATTTATATTTATTTATAGTAATTATACAAATACACTCATAACTCTCAATTGGTATTAAAGCGTGTCACATACATATGGTTTTTATACATATATTTATATAATTAGTTATAAACACACCGGCTTATAAGATTATGGGCATATGTACAGCACTACGTTACCTGTCTGACCACTTGGCGAGTAACCCACGCACTAACTGTAGGGCTTAGCTGAAAATCAGCGCTGTGGTCTCACTGCCTACAGCATATGCTGAGCTGAGCTCTAGTTTGGCATGACACTACAATCTAATTTATGTTTGTAAGAAATATATTGTTTATTTATATTGTAGAAATTGCCAAATAAATACTATGTCTATGTCTATGTCTATGTCTATGTCTATGTCAAAAGGTTTTATGTATTTGGATCAAATTATATAGAAGTTATTGATAGTGGGGGGTAGATCAGTCTCAAATAATTAAGATTCAGGCAAATCATATTCAATTTACATCTTCAGTTGAATTCATTGTATTTGTTTTACCTACACTTATCTTTGATCTGTTATACATACCGAACCCCTTCTTGAATGAAATACTTACATAAATCCTTTCAAGGTGTTTGCAGTTGTCATGCACTTTGTTAGTGAAGAATGAATATTTTAATAATTATCTTAGATACCTACTACTACTACTCCTTTTTTATGTAATTATTCTTGTGTGAGCAGTAAAGAATTTTATCTTATATCTGTGAAACAAGATAGACACCAGAATAGTGTGATTAATGTAGATTATCGATAAGATGCAAGATTCTTAAGATTTGTTGTGAAGATTTTTCCTGCAATAAAACATTATTCATTTCTATCACAGGGATGAATGGTAAGAGATCCAATCCTGAGCACCTGTGCACAAGATCAGGTGTTCAAAAGGATCCCCCCTGCATTCTTACTTACTCCTGCGTGGTTTACATTGCTGTTTTATTTTGACAACATTTTGTGTAGCATCAAATATAATAGGAATGGAAATGTAATAAATCATTGTCTCGTTGGGGAGATTAAGTCGACCTTTATTGATATTTTATCTCGAGTAGATTTCGAACGTTACAAATTAAAACTTTTTATTGGTTAGTTAATTTTAATACTTACGTAGGTAGTTATAGTTTATTTGATAACCTGTTGTGAAGTATCGAACGAGTGCATGCGACATTTCAAAAAGTCTTGTAAATGTTAATTTTTATCTCTAGACGTAAAAATTGTAGGCGGAGAACTGTGATAAGTGCAGTAATATCGGTATTCATTTTATTAACTGCTTATTATGGGTTCGAGAATTCCTTTGTTGACCTTTAGCAAGTCGTTCTTAATTGAGAAATGGAGTGGCCGTCTATTTTTAATGGTCGCTGATAGTTTTATAATGTGTGCACATTTTGTAAGTTTATAAGAAGTATTGAAAAAGTTGTCGTAATATGAAAAGATGACTAAACCAGAAAATGACGTCCCTCGAAATTGACCTACTGTGAAAATGACTTGGAACGAACATGACGTTCCTATAATTGTTTTTTTAATTTTATAATAGTTGCTTCTAAATTGACTTTTCAAGAAAATGACCTGCCTGGCCAAAAGGTAATTTTTGTTAATGTTAAGTAATACATTTATGATAAGAAATAGGTACTTAAGGTTAAGTTTGATTTAATGAATGTGTGTGCTTAAAGCCATAAATATATAATAGCTTTCTGAGATTCGAGCCTTCAACACATTTGTCATAATCTCCATGCTGGGCAGAACTCTGAAAGGTAAACAAATCTGAGTTTATTCCGAAATAGCTGTCCAAAATCTGTTCAACAAGAGATGTAAATGTGTATTATTTGTCGCTAAAAATCTCGCAATATTACTACAGCTGGTGAGGGTTATGGATCAGCCCATTGAATATTGAAAATATCGCTTAAATAATAGCAATAGGTCGATAAAGCACCTAGTAAACGTAAACCAGACTACAGGCGAATTTGCTTCTTTTGTAGATACCTTCTTTCAAAATCTAACTTAGTTAATACAACCATATGAGAAAGTAAAAAAATCATATGTAATGGTTCGGCGTGTTGAAGAGTGGGTATGTGGGTTAGGTACTTACATTGTAGGAGAGCTTAGGATACCCAATGTTAGAAAAATCTATAAAATTCACACACTTAGGTTTTGTGTATAGGTACTGTAGCACCGCAAATGCGTCATGTCATTGTGTAAATTACGTAAATAACTGCAAAAGCAAAAGGAGGAGGCAAATTCAAGCA
The DNA here is from genome assembly GCA_907269095.1 of Blastobasis adustella. NCBI lineage: Eukaryota > Metazoa > Arthropoda > Insecta > Lepidoptera > Blastobasidae > Blastobasis > Blastobasis adustella. Next base: position 13,939,463 of record OU026129.1, on the reverse strand, counting down.
AAAGGAGGTGATCGAAAAAATGGATAGAGACAGGATCCTTATCCAATCCGTCCTCATGATATGCCCGAATGAAGCCATGGAGAGGTATAGGAATAAAACCGTCCAAGACGTGTCGGGCCGCGTGCAGTGTTTGGTTCCGTATTTGCTTGTCATAATATGCGTGTAAAAGAAGGCTTTCTGATACTATAAAGACATTACAAAGTTACAAATGCAGCTACAAATTTTGTATATGTAATTTGTATGAAATGTTTGCTATAAGTCGGTTGACCGTTACTCGTTAACTGAAGAGTCCATTAGGCTGTGATTTTTTCTTTTTAAACTTCTTTTTATACCTTTATGTTGAATATTTTGGGACAAGAAGGGCTTCTAACTTAATATATCCGAAACGGAAAATTGAATACAACCCTAAATAATTTAAAAAGACCTATCCAACGACACGCCACATATAAGACAACACGCGAAAAACAATTTCATCTCTGGCTTTACGTGTAGGGGAGGTGGGTACCTATTTGGGTAAATAAGAGTATTTTTATAAGATTTTATTTTACAACTTTGTCGCCGTAAATAATATGTTTAATCATACCAAAATTCAGCTCTCTAGTACCAATACTTTTTAGATAAAGCGCGTACAAACAGACGGACATCTCAAACCTCTAAGGGTTCCTTGGTTTACTTACGGAACCCTAATAAAGTTAACTTCACGGACAAACAAACCTATCAAGGCATAGTAGGTAATACAATATCGATTGAAAAAGAGATTAACCTCTCCATCTGTACGGGGTAATTGTAACCTATATCTAAACGCGTGCTAGAACTGTGTCAGTTGGCGGCACGGCACCTGCCGCAAGGTGCGCTCGTGCGGCGTGTGCGCAACTGCCAAAGCGGCGCGGTGCAGTGCAGGGCGGGATTCCTGCCAGTATGGAAGTGAAAAAAAGAACAAAAAAAAGGATAATGTTCATTTGCTTTGCTTAGGTAATAATTCAAAGAGAAAATGCAAGTGGAAGGAGAATAAATAAACTTTATTATGTAATTTAGACATACGCGATTGGGAAATCCCCTACTCACAGGCGGTTTGAATCCCTTAAGCCCCTGGAGAGACGTTGGCCTCTGTGTTTTGTCTATCGTTTGTACAAAGTTTACAACGATTAATGTCCATAAGAATTGTTTAACTTGGTGCAATCTTCACTTTACCGCCACCGCACCGACTATGGTGTAGATTTCACGGACACTTTCGCGGGCGTCAAAATTATATTTGTAATCAATATCTTTATTACTGCTTGTGAAATCAATCTACTTTTTGTTTCTTTGCATGCATTAGAGCTTAAACTACATTGTTGCTTATGTTTTATTGTTGAAAAGTTCTTATTTATTTCGCAAATAAAAAGGGCAAGTATCCGTATCAAAAAGGATAGTTGCCCCATTTACTTTTGCGGATAGTTGCCCCTAGGGGTAATTGCCTATATCCTAATTATAGATCTTTTTTGAAAAGTGCGCAAGTATCCAGCTTTTACCCTACATGTTCTCGAGTGGAGACCATTATTGGGTAAACGTAGGACGAGTGGCGTTGCCGGATGCGAGGGCCAAGAAACGGAGAAATGGAGACTGGCAGAAGCAGGGATTGACCGCTCAGATGATCATGATGTTGCAGCAAACTGGAGCGACGATCTGCGCAAAACGGCTGGCATCATGGTAGTGACTGGATGCGCGAAACTGCTGTTTAGATGGCCAATAAAAATTATAATTATCGTCCTGGCGTTGATGTCCCGGTTGCGCACACGCGCACGAGGGCCCGGGGTCTGCCTTGACCATGATCTAGGATTTGGCAGATCAGGTTTAAATGGCCAATGCCCGAAGGCCAAGTTCCGAATTCGGCTAAACGACATCATGCAACGCTTCATTAGAACTATTAGAGATATTCTATTGTGACCTTAATCCGGCCCTGCGGCTATCACACGCCGCGCCACATGCCTTGCAACCGGCCAACTACCCGCGTTTTTATTCAATTAGTCACCCGAATTGCGCCCACCACGCATTTGTTTCCGCAACGTAGCCAATATAATAATTTGTTTAATGAATTAAATAAACAAATAAACGAGTACTATTTGTTTATTTTTAATCAATTAAACACTAATTGGCCGTGTTGTGACCGTCAGAGTAGCATAGCACCAATCCCTTACACTCGTGGATATCGTACAAGGAGGCAAAAGATCTAGTCTCCGTAGGCTGAAAAATAGGCAGCAGCATTATCCATTGTTATATTCATTTATAATACTGCGATCTCGAATTGCCAAGCGTCAAGAATATGGCAATAACCTACCCTTTCGTGGGAGAGGCCCTAAGTCCTGCAGTGGACTGTTATGGGCTGTGAAGTTAAAATACTAAAACAAAGTATGTAAGTTAATCAAATAGGCTGAAGAAAACCTTGTCAGATCCAGAAAGGTATTTAGGTACCTAACCCAATGAAGGTAGGTATAATATGTAATTATATCTATTTACTTCATCGGCCTATACTAGTCCACTGCTGGACATAGGCCTCACCCAATGAGCGCCGATGCATCCTGTCCTCGGCCCACCGGATACACCATCCACCTGCAGCCTTTCGCAAATCGTTACTCCAGATAGACGGGGAGCATCCCACATTACGCTTTCCGAGTCGCGGTCATCACTAATGAACTTGTTTACCCCAGCGGTTGTCGGTTCTTTGGCAAATAAACCTATTAATACAATTTATATTTTGTATGGAAAATATTGCCATTTTCATAAAATCCAACTGCCTATGACGATACTATCAAACAAACAGCGAGTGCCGCACAGTCTGAAAATAGATATAGTGTCATAAAGCAAGAAGTAACAAAAATCAGCCAAGATGTGTCGGACTACGAACAGTGTTGGGTTCCGTAGTTGCCTGTCAATATGAATGCTTAAAAGATAGCTTTTTGATATTATAAGCACATCACAAAGTTACAAATGCACCTAGCTCCTGTACAGCTTGTTTGAAAATATATGCTGATCCAATTACGCTTTATAAGTGGGTTTTTATTTTTTTGTAATTTTGCTACAAATTTACGGTTTTCAGATTTTTTCCTTTACTCGTACTACATGGCATTGTTTCTTACAAAATTTTATTATTCTAGGTCAACTGGAAGTACTCTATACATTTTTAATCCCTTGCATGCGTCAAAATGCTCAAACGGAGCATAAATGGCCGTATCGTTGACATTCGTTGATTGCGTTAACTTTAAAATTTGTAATACGTATATCGTAAAACAGGAACTTTCGTGACCTCGACTAGTTTTCTAGAAACATTCCTATTTTTGCAATTTAATATTTGATATTGGTAAGTACAAATATATTTTGTTTTGCATATTTTTCTCCTTTTTGGCGGGAAAGCTGGACGAAAAGCCGGTAAGACCGTTTCCATAGGCCGACGCGTGCCACAAAAAATGGCTGACCTTCCAACCACCGTTACGATATAGTTTAATACTAATACCAACTAATGTAATGAGGCCAAGGTGTGACGCAACTGTCGCTACAGGTGGCTCACTCAGGTGGAGTTGCACCCTAACACCACGAACACAAATATACATTTGTACCTGAATTGCTGCACCCACAACTGGAACACTTGGAAAGCAGCCTTTGCGCGGCTGCACGAGTAACTTTGCTGAGAAACCTTTGTCTAGAAAACACCTTTTCAGGAACATTTGCCATAATTTTTAAGGTCATAAAACTGTTACTATAATTGAATGCTCGATCCACGACAATTTACGATAGGCAGCCGGATGGATTATGAAATAATTTTTCTTTTAATTGAATTGTTTCAAGTTATTGGATCGATCAATCAGCTTCGTCATTTGTGCCTATCTAAGGTTATGCTAGTTTTTTTACAGGGTAAAAAACATTATCTTTATCCAGATGTCAATCCTGGTTGTTCTCTACTCTGTTTAAGATAACCAGGGGTTTTATTTTTGAACCGCACGTCTCGAGTCGAATTGTTTTTAATTATGTTTTTCAGTATGCAAAATTCATATTTTGATACATATTCCGATTTCCCCTATTTTTGAACCGTCCGCTTTCAGTGTTCCCGATGTAATTTAAATAATATTGAATTTTTAATGCCAAATATCTTAATTAAAAACCGTTCGCCTCGAGGCGACCGGTTCAAAATAGAGCTCCTGGTAGTTCTAGATAAAAAGTGTGCATTGCGCACTTGAAGAACAAAGAAATTGATAATTTTTAAAATAACACATGGACATAATAACATAATAACATAATGGACATGTTGGTCCTTTAGGTATTGGCCACAGTTACTGGCCATGTCCGTAAATATTTTTTCTTTTAATTTAAACGACAAGCAGCGGTGGCGTATTCTTCAGCCGGGTGTTACAAATAAAAAGGTGGTGCAAGGCTAGTCTGAATGGCCAGGTGTCATAGACAGTTTTACGAAAAAAGTAAAAACGAAGATTGCCTTGCCCGACTAAAAAATCTGTGCAGGTGCGATTTGGTCAGGCGAAAAGACAGCTGACGGGAAGACTGCCCAAATTAGGTAAGCATTAGCGATCCAATCACGCTACAAATTGTTTCTTTAATGGGTAGATTTGCACATGTATCCTCTACGTTTTGGGAAGCACCTTTTGAGGAGACCTAAAAAGATAAGTCTGTTAGCTCTTCACTAATGTACCACATTATGAGTGATCATGCGAAATCCAATATAAAAAATTTAATTCATAAATGCAATAAAAAGCATTTAACAACTGCATAGTAGTGCAAAGGAATTAAATTTTTAAGGTGGTCATGCACTTATGCTCTTCCATTGTACCTAATTAAATGAAAAGGGGTTCTTACCTATTCATGAATTTTTATTTAAAAAATGTTTGGACCGCGTCGTTTAATACAATTAACATACAATTTCACGACAATACTATATTATCTATCCAGCTGCCCTTCGCCCATTATTTCATTATCTGCTTTGCACATTGCCCAGCATTGCGCGCGTACTTCACAATCATTCCTACATTAAATTGACTCATTGCGCTACCTACCTATCTCAGGAGTTGACTATTATTAAAATTTAATGGTCAATATTTTTGTGTTCACAATAAAGATTAGATATAATGCCTGCGTGACATTATTTGAATGCGCATCTGCGCATCGAAAACTTTAAAGTGAGGTGATGTAAATTTGAAAATGTGTAAGTAAAGGATAGTTCAGATGTGGCGTAAAGGTGCTCCCACACCGGGCGGGTGCGTGGACTCTTTTAATTTTGCTCAACATTGTCGTCATTTGTCACCGACTCGTCACCGGCTGCGACAAAATGGCCGCATTTATATCGCGCGGACGCCTGATGGGGGCAATAAATAACTTAACAGGTGACTGATGCTTTTTTTCTATATTATCCAACATGCTCAAGAGTTTTGACTGAACAGTAGAGCTCTTTTTTCTGGACTCTCGCAAAGGGTAGTTTACGCCGGTATGCGCATACTTTTGCAACATTGTAGTTCAGATGACTAGCAAAAACATGATCACCGTGGTTCATTCATTTTTATAGAACGAGGTGTAACTCTCGTTTGAAAGGACATTGGCCGAATAGAATTGTTGATAACATTTAATAGATCTGCAATTGACTAAACAACAGTTTCTAATCGTTTTTGAGCATTTTCACATGTCTCGTTATGTATAGATATATTTTACAGGATGTTATGTCTGCGCCCAGGGACAGGGAATAGGGGAAAATAATATTAAAAAGTAGGTAAGTACTTACCTTGGTTACAAAAATAATTAAAAAAAAATATTAACCAAGCGCTTAGTATTAATATTAACTGACACAGGGAGCTATAGTTTTTTTTAGCATTAGTAAGTACCCATATACTTTTCCAATTTAATACGAGGTTGATCTCTAAATCTAGTTCAACACCGATTTGCTGCTAAGTCTTACTCCCTGTTATACTGTAGAATACAGTAGCTAACGAAGAGTAGGCAATAAAATTAGTTGTTACATATTAATAAAATTTATATTTGGCTAACAGGCACATGTGCAGCAAGTGGATACATAATGGTTAAAAACTAATATTATATTCATGCTTTCTTCGTGCCGCTTTTTTATCATATTCGTGCAGTTGTTCGTTAAAAAAACGCTGTTTCCAAATACGCCATCTGTGTCAATTGTTGACACTGTGTCAGCAAGGAGCAGACATTGGAAAAAAAATATAACTAACGACCCGCGGCAGCAACACGTGTGTGTTCATTTGCCTCAAACTTTAGAAAAAAAACAATTAAGAATAATTTAAAATCTTTGCCGGAAAGAATAAAGTTGAAATTTGAAAAGAGAACTTTCGAAAACTATTCTTCCGTTTTAGTTTGCGTGAAATATTTTGGTGTTATTGATGAACTTGTATTATTACGGTAGCTCAGTGTCGCGTTAACGATTTTGAACGTTAGTGTAAAGAAATAAGAGCCAAAGTGACGACGTAGCTAATGAGTGAAATATCTTAGCTCTGTGTATTAACCTACGACCTCTGAACTATTTGTCTTAAGTTCTTTTGGTGAAAATGTCAACCGTTTCTAGTTTTAGGAAACGATTTTGCTAACGTGTAAACTATTATTCATTTGGGTGTTTAATTTGAGAACAACATTAACTAGTTGCCGTCGCAGATGTTTTGGAGGTGAAGGAGGAACTGTCAGAAAATAAGAAAATATTTTTGTAACAAAAACAAAAACTGTAACAAAAGCTTATATCTGTACCTATTTAGGAATCAGTATTTGAATATATTGAAGTTGGTATTTGAATATATGGAGGATTACATGAAAATGGCAGTTTTTGGGTACAAAAAAGGTCGCATATTTAAAATTAAATTTAGGATACCTAAATATGTAATACTTGCTTGCTTAGATAGAGGTTTTTGTCTGTGGTTACACCCTGTACAAAATTATTTAGATAGAGAAATGAAAATGGTATAAAAATACACGCCACTGTAAGACGCATAAATAATCGAAAAGGCTTATACACTCCAACAGTCATAGTTTCGGATGACAGATCTTTCGCACATGATAATTATCATAAATGTAATTCGAGAAAATGTGAACTTTTCATACAAAAGAGTTCAACGCGATCCGTTGATGTCTTTTATATGAATGTAACTAAAATTTGTGTGATTATACCAGTTTTCTATTGAGGGTTAAATAGTTATTACTGTTATAATTATAATACACACCTATTACAAAGCCTTTGTCTGTCACAGGGCAATTTCTTTGTAACCGTAATAGGGAACTTGATACCTTCGTAGAATACGTGTTTCCTTGGCCGTTGTAATAAATAATAAATGTGTGGGGTTAAAAGAACACGGGGATGTCATTCGCATTCGTGTCGTACCAGGAAATCATATTCAAAGCGATCAATATAAAGACATGGCGATTGCTTCTCCGACTAAGTACTAAATTAATGTTTTGACGTGTAACTCTGTTACTAATAAAGAATTTGTATTTGTATTTGACTAGAGCGAGGCCCTGTTTATGGTTTACGTATAATATTCAGTCTCGTCAATATGACGTCATGCTTAATTGAATTGTAATCGCAGTATAAGCTGCTATTGCGATCCAATTACAATTCAATTGAGTCTCTGTTCAAGTGTCAGATGCAATCGCGACAGACAAAACGGCGATGTGCACTGAAACACCGCAAATGGAGAGCTTACACTACAGGAGCCACGCCGTGGCACACGGTCCAGGATCTTGATTGCATTATGTAAATCGTAGAATATAAGCAGAAAAACGATATTTGATGTAGGTAGCGCATCAACAAACCGATGTATAAGACAACGACACTTAAATAAGTTAAAATTTTTCATAACAAGCTTTTATCGCTCGTATTTTAAATGGACACCATCTACGATCAGTCAGAGACTGGTCGTGACAAATCAAACGACTCCAAACTTCTAAACTTCTAACGATGGATTCATCATTCGTAGTTTAGGAGTTCCTATGACCACAAGGGAAATCAAACTGATGGAAAGTGGTAACTCCCCAGACACTATTTATATAAACTTCGACGAATTCCAGATGCCAACAATTACGTTACCTCGCGCCATTGACCAGGGCGCGCTTCCAAACCGGGCAGAAAACGCGTACGCATCGCACCCGCACAGTCACCGCGTAGCAACTACGTCTGTGCGTTTGCGACACAATTACGTTACGTTACGGACGTTGCGCGTTTGTTTATAAACAATAAAATAAGCTTTCTGCCATTAGCATAGAAAACAAAATTGCATAAACGTTTCGGACTAATCGTGCAGAAGTCACCTGCGTCTATATGCGCTCTAATACTACCCTATCCATAAGGAAAGTCCCGTCCCCCACCAAATTGGATTAGGCTGCAGGCGGCGGCATGCGGAATTTCCGTTTCCCCAATTGCGCGGGCGCACCTGCTGCTACGCAAGGTGGCCGGCCGGCACGCGCCGCGCTTTTTGCGCATGCGTACACGGCACCTGTATACGGCATCATATGGCGTAAACGTTGACATTAGATATCGACCTTTCGTCGTCATTCACCTTTTGGCTTGTTGCTATGGAGGTCTTGGAGGTGGGGGCGGAATTATAACGATTAAGTATGGTACGAGTATTGGTTGGGTATGTCGCCATAGGATTGTGCAAACAGTATGCTGTCGTAAAACTGTGAACTGTTAGATACACAGTTTGGGATTGGGCCGAGTTGTCAGATTTTACCAATAATTCAACCTAATTAAAAATGGTAGGTAGTTACTAGTGTTTCATCGAAATGTAACACTTAAAAATTATTTTGTGACTTTTGTTGTAGTTCAAAATTGACTATGGCAACAGGCACATGAAGTTTTAGCCTGCGGCTTCGTTGTAGAGACTGAGAGAGGCAAACCAATACGCGTCAACTGATGAAAAATAGGTAAATCTTGCGAGCAGTCTTTATTATCGTCTGTTTTATTATTCTACCTAGTGATAAACAAGTGGTCAGCCCAGCTGATGGAAAACGGTAATTATAGCACATAACATCTACGATTTTATGCGTTAATGTCGCAGGCAACAAAAATGCAGAATCGCTGGTGCATTGTCACTGTGAGGACTAAGATGAAACATGCCTGTAATTGCGCTTTCTACCTTATCCTTCAAACCGCAACACAACAATGCAAGCCTTGTTGCTTGGCGGCAGAAATAGATAAGGCGGTTGTACTCACCCAGGCGGACTGCTCAAGCTTCACAGAGTCCTAACACTCTGCTACTTTTTGAAGATGGATAAAATATCTTCAATTAAACACACGTTCGGGTCTCGCATACTCGCATTCTTGATGTAAAAAATATCTTACAAGTTTCAGTGGCCATATATTTCAGTGGCGATACAGTAGCAGCAACTACCTATTTCCCATCAGTTGATGCGCTTTTTCGTAATTAGCCTCCCTAAGTCTCTACAGTGAATGGAAAGAGACTGGTCCGTGAAGTTGGCATTTAAGAGTAAGATTCTTGTATAGGTACAAGGCGGATATTGGATTTTGGACAATTGGTTTGGCTAGTCTTTGTTACTAAAGCAATTAAGATAGTTTATTTAGTTGAATCAGACCGATAATATTCGAAAACATTTTAAAAACAACATGAGGAAAGAAACTCTTCGCAGTCTTAAATAACGTAATCGACAAAAAAACATCGGATTATCCTCGGATATTTAACAATTGCATAAACTGCTAAACCGACTTTATTCAAACAATGCTTATAATTAACTCGCTTTAAAAAAAAAAACCACATTGTAATCGATCCATACGTTCGGGAACTACGATACCACAGACAGACAGACAGAGCCACAGAGTCAACACGCAACTGCAGTTTTTGTTACGAAAAATCTAAGTGCAGGAATCTTCCTTTTATATAATATTTTAATGCATAGGTACCTACATTTAAAGGTTGGCTGTGCGACACTAGACAAATTAGTCACTGTGACTAACCATGGTGCACATTCACATGTAGGTACTATCAACCTTTATTATTTGATTTCAGTTCCGCTCGTTAAGTACGAAAGTAGCCATGTAAAAGCACTGCGAACGAGCCAAGGCGGTTTCCCAAGACTTAGGCGACAGTGTGGCGCCATCGACGGTCGATATCATTCCTACCCTCGCACTACGCGACGGAAATAAACTACACTCATTTCCTTTCCATTGCTACCTCGGCTGCAACATCCGCAAACTTACAGATTATACCGAGAAATAAAGCTGCCGGTTTCAGTGGTCACTGCTGTGGAAACGATGGCGCATTGTTTGTAAGAGATCTGATTTGGTAGCGTCATACGAATTTGCTAAGCTCCCGCCAGATGGTCGGCTGTTTGCCTGTTTGTTTTGCTTTGGCGGGAAGTGCTCCCATATTTTCCGGCTCTTGGCATTTGCATTACGTAATTTATGAAAACACAAGGAAAACGGCGCCGCAACTTGGCAATGGGTAGTGTGGGGTTCAGATTATCTTATTGGGGGGACAGAAGTTACGCTCTACGGCCATAATGAAATTACCGATAGGGAAACATGCAAAATCTGGGAATGGTTAACTTACAAGGTGCTTAAATAAGAAGTAGACAGACACTTAACTTGTTTAGAATTTCCAAGATTTAATATTCAATACGATAAAAAAGGAGACGAGAAAAATTTTAACATCATTCATGGGTACGAAAAAGGTACCTCCAGTCAAAAATTATTTACAGAGTCACTTTCTTTTTAAAACAAAACATATCGAATTCGCTCTTGGTGCACAGAATGACTGCAAATAACTTCTTTCCAGAAGTTTCTTCCATATCGTCCTTGAGACTTGTGAGCGCTGCGTCCAACGCTGCTTTAGCCTCAACTAGTAAAGGCTTTATTTCATCAACCGACTTCATCGAACCATCCGATTTTGACTTCTTGGCTACCATAAGTAAAGCTGAATGCAACTCATGCTGCAAAACAGCACTGTATAAACTTAGCCTTGCATTTCCCGGATCCAATGTTTTCGTTATTTCAATGAGATCCTTGCACATTTTGATCTTCTTTAACAGTGTGTCTTCAGACGTAAAATTTGGCTGCCTCCCGTACAACTGGACTAAAGAATGTTTAATTGCATACAAGTGGTAATGATTCGGATGCAGAAAAGTGGATAGTCTGAACAGCAAAGTCTCCAACATGCTAACAGACCCTCCTATCATCTGTATGCTGTCTACTTGATCCTGCATCTGCGTTACGAACATATTCACTTGGGAGTTGCTTACTTTGACTTGACATTTGTTGCAAGCCCATTCGGTTTCCTCATCCAAAGGGTTTTCTGGTAGATGAATACCGTCACAAGGACTGTTACCATCTCCTAGACACTTCATTGCGCTCAGATATGTTCCCAGTTCAGTGGGGTCGCTGCATCTTGGACAAGTACAAGCAAAATGCTTGGTGTCTTTAAGGTGCTGCCTTCGAGCTTGGGTGCCCCATAACGCGTGGCTGTACATCGTTGTGATGTGACTACCCTTCATTACTGGAACGACAACTTTCACTGAGATGGTATATATTTCGTCTTTGGCTTTTGTGGACAGGTTGAACGTGTGTTTCGTGTTAGGTATGCAGCTGTGTTCCATGATGCATGTGTTGGTGAACAAGCTGAGAAGTTCTGCGCCCTCTGTCAGTCTTATTTCTAGGGCGTTAGTGTCGATAATGCCGCACATCCTGTGGAGCAGTTCGGCTGACGCCTCAGGCAGCGATTTCTTGAGTTCGCCATCCATTTTGCTAATGAAGTGTGTCATCAGGTAGTCGACGACGAACTCGTCCGCCTCACTGAAGATTACGAAGAACTGATTAGTTTCTAAAAGTTTAATTGTAGATATGGCAAATTATTACAATCAGTTTACATACACGAATAATTTTGGGGGCAGGATACGCCAGCCAAGTTATGGTCATAGAGAAATAGGATATGGAATGCTTAGGTAGGTTTGGATCTATCAGGTTGTAGGACTCTATCAGACCTGAGGAGCCCGCCTGGGTGAGTACCACCGCCCTATCTACTTCTGCCGCCCAGCAATTGCATTGTTGTGTTCCGGTTTGAAGGATAAGATAGCCAGCGAAATTACAGGCATGAGGCATTACATCTTAGTCCTCACAGTGACAACGCCCCTGCGGTTCAGCATTTTTGTTACCTGCAAACCTAAATGTATGAATTGTAGATGTTATGGGCGACAGTTACCACTTACCATTAGGTGGGCTCTCTGCAAGTTTGTCGCTGAATAGCATTAAAAAAGAAGCTTTAACTTACTCGTAGATTTCTGTGCCGGGTGTGCGGCTTTCCATGTGCGACTGCATTTCAAGAAGCTTCTGCCAGTTTTCAGGGGCCGTCTGCTGCAACAGCAAGCATCGGAGGGGCAGTAGGGCGTCGTGTCTAGAAGTGGTACGAAATTAGGTTAATAGATGTATTTTGTCTAGGACGCTGTCAAGCATGAAGATTCCGCCTAGATGAATACAAATGTCTATCAATTTCTGCAGTCCAGCAACATTGCTTGCATTGTTCAGCCACGATCATCAAGTTCAGAATGAAGCGTACAAAAAATAGAGAACCACAGCTATGAGCCGCTCGACTGGAGAATTTAAGGACGGAGACCTTACTCACCGACAGGAATATTAATGTAATATTTGCAGCGTGTCATGGGGTTTTATAGTGGGCAACGCATTGATGATACCCCTGGTTTTGCTAATGTCCATAATGTCCGTGTCATATTTTCATCATAACATGAGGTTCTTCAAAAGGCATGTCTACAGGTATTTCAAAGGCCGACAGCGCATCCGCTCCCCTTAAGCTGCAGATGTCCTGAACGACGGTAACCGCTTTCTACCAGGTGGACCGTCCCTCCGTGTCTCCCTAGGCAATAAAAAATAGGTGGCCCGCTGGCCTGTTTGTCTACCATGAAAAGACTACGAACATTTGCCTGCAAAATAAGCTACCTACCTATAATACTCAGCCATGTTATCCAGTACGCAGTGGGGTCGCAGGCTGAGCACCGCGCACTCGGCGCCGTGGTGCCGCGGGTCGGTCAGCCCGGGGCAGTTGCCGCGGCAGACCGGCCACCCGCATCTGGAATCGGGGGGTGGACCCGTGAAGTTTGGGTAGAGTTTTACAGAAGGTAGGACCTCAACCTCAATTTACTCTGTTTAGATTTTGGACCGTCTCCGAATTGTACGCGCTTCCATAGCGATGCTAGCTCACACCTAGGTAAGTATTATTAATATATTTCTGATAGGTAACCAAAAACAATCTGTGAGGGGTAGGGGAAACTGTTGTACTTTGGACAGTGTTGTATCTCGGTCTGTAGAACTTCTTAAATAGTGCTTGAAATCATATCTTATAAGTGAGCGGGCTACTGAAGACGCCATCATGGATAGTTTCACATGAAGTTAGTCGGGAACCACGGGTTAGTAAGTACTAAGCTGCAGAGTGCGATGCAAGATTTTTTGCATGAAAAGTAAGTTATTCTTATTCGTTTTCTAGCTGTCCCATTTTAAACAGTAGGTTTATACAGCTACAGTGAAATATCTCAATTCATTAGATTGCATGTTTTATCGTAAATTTAAACATTGAAGTTTTCTCGTAAGGCTTCTCTTAAAGATATAGAGGTATTTATACCTAAGTAAAAACTGTCCTAGGTACAGTACCTTCCCCTATGCTCAGCGGAGGTGTCTCATGGCTGTAATAGCTATGTCATATGTGATTCTGGTTCCCTTATCCTTTAAACTGGTACGCAACAATGTAGCATTGTTGGATGCCCGAGGGTGGACACAAGGTACCAGCCAGAATCTTATCTCTAAAACCGCTATCGTTCTTTCTTTTTGTTCTTCTAAACTACGCTGTTACTATTACTACCATCTGGTGGACCGTCTGTCTGCGTCCCTAGGCATTATAACAAGTTGATTGTAAGTCGTGAAATAGAACTCTATGTCGTGGACACAAGGAAGTGATGACGCCTGTCAAAATGGACTTTTAGATTACGATAATAAATACATTATAATACAGTGAAGGTATTGTGAAGAAACTAGGCGATGCACTTATGTAGTGCACGGTATGCGGGACTGTCTCGGCATGGTTAGCTAACAATGCACCGTTAGAGACTTATATGTCGGACTAGCTGGCCCGCCGCGACTTCGTTCGCAAATTGTCCTACCCTATACACCTTCCTCATGAATCACTCTATCTATCGTTGAAAACCGGATTAAAATCGGTTGCGTAGTGTAAAAGATTCAAGGATCAGATACATAGGGACGTACGGCGGGAAGCGTCTTTGTTTTACATTTTATATAGATATATATGATATTGACGTATTCTGATATTTGACTAGGAATCACACAACACATATTAATTCAAAGCACTACATTTTGCCTTTCAAATCAAACTGTAACTTACTTGGGACATCTCTCCCCCACATCAGTAGGTACGGGCTTATAGCATCCGATGCAAGGCATCGAAGCATCAGGGTCGGCCATGGCCTTGGGACCGAAGACGAGCGGCCGCTCCGTCAGCACCAGGTCGCCAGGAGCCAAGTCCCTAGCTGCCACCAGGTAGCGACCAAGCTCGGCTGAAGATTTGACCTGGTGATTATGGCTTAGGATTAAAAAATTGCCTGAAATGTGGGGTGGTTTCTCGGTTTAACAGTTTACTGGAGGCCGAATAACGTTGGTCGTATGGTTTCTCGCTTTTTGGGTTTGCAATAATAGTTCATACAGTCTACAGTGAAATTTAAGCCTCCTCCATATTAGATGAGAGTTTTGCCATAAGGGTTGGCGAGATGACAACAGCTTGGACGTTGGAGAAACAGCAAAGAAATGGGGTCGCTTATCAGAGAGTAGACTCAGGTTATTGGTTTAAACGTGTTTGAGCATTAAAGAAATATCAAAATGTATACAACATTTATTCTGCAACAAAAAATAGGTACGTTCATATGGTACACAAACCCAGTTATTATACAATCCACTTACATGTTCTAAAGTAACGTTTTTCTCAACGAACTGCATAATTATTGAATAACAATCAATACACTTCAATCGGTTCAATAGTCACTTTAGATTACCAATATCAGGTTATTTTTAGCGCCAAAAACTAAAGTAGTAGTTAGTAACGTCATCTAACAGAAAATTAATAAAACATGTCATAGAGATATGACTATTCGAACATAGATGGCGCTGTTAGGTAATTTAGAGACCTCTAACGTTGAATAGCTGAACTAAATAGTTCAGCTATTCAACGTTTACCTTTTTTCACGAGTTTGGTAAATTGTTCAATTGTTCTATTCTAGAGGGCGCTATATATAATATTAATATACATAACCTACCTCGTATATGAGATCGCCATCGTTTTCGTTGCCGTTGTTTGGGCCCATGTTTTATTTTTGTTTGCTGGAAATAATAAATAAAATATTATCGGCGTTGGAATGGAAAAGTGACCATTTTGGCCAAAATTAGTTAGGTACCTACTTACTTAAAGGTATCGAAGTACCTACTTACTAATACTAATAAGCTAAAAACCGTCAAACAGGACCTTCTTTGTACCTACCCAGAGAAACTTTTAGTATGTTCGTCTCCTATCTAGTATGAAAAAAGTTCCGAGGTTAGTTTCTGTTTTACAACATTTCACCTAAACTTTCCTTTTAACTACCTAGGTACCAACTTACTTAGTACTCACTTAGGGGCTGAGTTAGAACCTAATACTGATCTGCATCCAGTTAGGCACCTGCTTAGGTAGAATCTGAAACGGTTTATCAACAATCGATAGATCCATGAACTGTTTTCCCAAAAATCGATAGATACATTAATTGTTCGTCAGCGGAACAATTAGTCAGTTAATATTTCACCAACACAATCGTTGGACCATTTACTTTAAATTTGCCCCATGAACTATTCGTCAAATTAATTATTCGCCAACGAACGTTTCGCCCACAATCATTTATTGGGACTAAACATTAAGTAGGTCCAACGAAAGGAGAGAAAAATTGTAATAAAACAACTTCGTTACTGTATGCGTGTGGCAAACGCATCAAAGACAAGATATTTATTTGAGTTAAATCATTCAAAATTTCTCACAACAACAAAACCATTACTTTTACTAGCAATACCTTTACTTGCATAATTATATAATCAAATTAATTATTCCTTCAAAAATATTTTGTAAATAGCAATATTTTAATTACTTAACTTAAATGATTAACCAAATTAAACCATCTCAATTGAGATCAATTGAGCCATCTCGGTACCTGCAGTGATTGGTTAATCAAACTAGATCGTCACATAGTCTAAAAAAATCAGCACCCTCTAACACCCTTTTTAAAAATAGAGACATACTTCTTCTTCATTCTATATGGATCGAAAAATGCGACGCCTGAATGAATGATATCATCTTCGAAAAATTATAATCATAACACAGTTGTACTCTCGCGCGCGAGATCTCGGTCGGCCTTGACCATGATCTACACAGGTAATTCTCGCCTAGAGTCGCTCGTTTTTAATTTTGATTTACGGTATGAAAAATTCAATATTTTTATCCATGACACTAAAGTCAAAGTCAAAGTCAAAGTCAAAATAATTTATTCAGATTAGGCTATACATAGCACTTATGAATGTCAATAATTTTCCCTATTTCTGAATCTTTACGGTGTTTCTAAGGAATGCCATTTAGAACACGTTGAATTTTTCATGCCGAAAATGATAATTGAAAACCGCTCACCTTGACCAGAGTGGTTAAAAACTAGACCCCTGTCCTCCTTGACCTGTTTACAGGGGGACCTGACAAGATTGGATCATGATTTTAGATAAAGTCCCCTGAATGTGCAGGTTCACGATGTTTTCCCTCACCATAAAAAGCATCGATTAGTGTTCAAGTCAATAGTGGACGGACCTCATCAAGTCTGTGACACTCTCCACCATAATGAAAACTTTCGCTCTGCCAAACACAGGGATGCTGGCATTGCATCGCAACGGCGGCGGTGGCGCAGGACTCAATCGACACATGACCACGACCACTCTATCAATACTGCACGACTAAGAAGAGAGAATGTTCATAACTCTGAAAAAATATATGGAACATGACGGCCCTGGGGTTCGAACCCGTTACCTCTCGCATATGAGTCAGACCCCTTATCTACTAGCCCACCGACGTTGAACTCTAATAATAATTTTTATCATAAATTATTTATACCATCACCAGTACCGATAGGTAAGTACTTACCTAATACTTTTCATAACCAAATGTTCGAGGGCAGCAATAAATATAAATCTACTGTATGCACAAATTATGTTATGTTTCACCACGAAATAACATCTGTCGAGGGGGCAACGGGGGATAGATATTCAACCATGTATGACCTAATTGACGGTCAACATCGAAATAAAGCGCTGGTCATTTCGATATGTAGGTAGTTTACAGTTTGGAAATCTAGCATCAACAAAGGCCAATGGTTTTGGCTCGAGAACAGACAGACGGCAATGTCTATTCGCCTTGCTCCTAATGATGCACTGTAACTGCTATAGTTTATTAGTTTTGGATACAGTTGATTTAATTGACACACGACAGATCCCCGATCCATTGATCCCCGATAATGAATGTTCTAGCCTGAAAATAGACGCATGCGTAGACGCATATTTTTTTGCATTCGCAATTAATTTAAAAAGTTAACAACAAAGCCTTGAACTTCTTATCTTTCTGCATTCCAATTTTTTTTATATTCGGTAAACAAACAGGCAAGCTGACCACTTCATGAAAAGTGGTCACCGCCGCCTAAGGACATCAACAATATCAGGGGCGTCACCACGTTGCCCACCACATCTAATGGACCGAATTAACACCCCAAGCTTGCTTCCAACAAGCTATTACTTCCAGGTGACTCGGGAACCGCACGCCAGCCGAAATGTGACACCGAGGATCAAAATACTTTGTGAGATAGACTGCGGCACTATGACAAAAGGATACCTTCATCAACATCCACCACCATACATAGAGTAATGCGATGTCAAAAAGGACCCCAGCTCAGTGTAAGCTGCAGCAAAACGTTGCTGCGCTGATCAGCGGGACCATATTAGTGTGGAAACGTGCACAAAGCACACAGCCACCAAACAGCGGTGTGAATATTATGTGTATTAGTGGCTCGGCAAGTTAGCGGTGTTTTACCACTACCCCTACCCTACCCTACTCTACCCTACCCCTACCCCTACCCCTCCCCTACACCTAACCTACACCTTTGAACATACATACATAGGGACAGACGGCGGGAAACGACTTGTTTTATACTATTTATGTATTAATGTCCCAGTTGTGCTCTCGCGCGTAAGGGCCCGGGGTCCTCTTTGAGCATGATCCCTGGATCATGCAGCAGCAGCAGTTGAGCGACTATTATCTGACCTCCGTGACCCTGCTACCAGGGGAACCTGACCAGATTGTATCATGCATGTAACCAGAATGTGCAGCTTTCATCACGACCACAGGGTCGGTTAACGTTCAACTAATTCACATAACACAGAAAAGAGTCATTGATGGCACTGGGGTTCGAATCCGGTACCTCAGGGTACAAGTTGGACCCCTTAACCATTAGACAGTTTCCTATAGAAAAGTTTCCTAATAAAAAGTTTAAACATGCACCAACTACAGATTTGCTCCATTATAATATACTGCATCTAAGTACACGTCAAGTGTGATCCACTCAAACACCTATCATTGTTTTAAAAAAGTCTACAATATCATCAGAATCTTCGCATAACTACATATATAAATAGGCAAGTTTATTGCTATACGATGTTGTTTTGCCGCATTCGCATCGCGGCCGTAACAATTCCAAGAGTTGGGAAACTGGGATATTGCTATTTTGGTTTCACGCGCATCACCAGAAAAGCGAGCTGAGACAGTTTATAAACAGGATAACACTGTAGTATGTTGGCACCATGTCGCAATTTTAATTGAATTGTTTACAAGTGCTAGATATCCATCTGAGACTGATTAAGATGGGTGTTATTTCATATTCACTACTAGCAACCCGCCTCCGCCTCGCACGGGTAGTGACCTTATACATCATCATGAATCACTCTGTCTATTGGTGAAAACCGCATGAAAAACCGTTAAGTAGTTTTTGAGTTTATTGCTAACAGACAGACAGACGCGTATTGTATATATTAATCTATAATTAAATGTGATGAAGTGATGCAGGACTAGCAACTTGATACCTTTACAACTTGCCTATTGAAAATTTGTATTCGCAACTTTTTAGGGTGGTAGCTTTTTGTGCCTGTAACAAATTGATCTTCAAGGCAGATAGGCATGCTCCATCTTCGGCCACGTCTCTAAGCTAATAGTATCATGTTTCACTGTGTACAATTTACGATTTTTTTTCGAAACTCTTGACCAGCTTATCGAGAGTGATCACGTCGTTAGGGTAATATGAAAATATGTGTAGGCATTGGTTTCGAACCAAAGTACATACTAGTAAATATCTACTAGAAAATCGAAGGCAACAAATTTATAACAAAGAAAAGAATCGAATCGATACTTGATATCGAAGGTCGTGTAAACAAGAGTAAAATCGTCTGAATGGCTAATATCAATTTAAAGAAATATAATATTCATCAGTGAAAATACTTACATAGAAATCCTTCAAAAGCTAACGAGTGGAAAATTCCAATGAAAAACTTTCACAATTCCCTTATCATCACTTCACAGATCTAAGAAAAATCACAATATTTAACTTTTGGGCAGCACAAACATCGGCGCGAGCGCAGGGGCCGCCGGGTGTAGACTACGGGGCAGCGGCGAAATGCTTCCCACTGATGCTAAATATTTCAGGTTTTTATTACTATTCCAGAACGTAAATTATAATAATGATCATAAAATGAATCACAAAATAATAATATTATGTGATATTTTGTGATTCATCTAGGTATACCTCGCTAGCTTCTTTTACTATTTAAAATTCATTGAGGTGTTGGTTGATACATCGTCTCCTCGCGACTTCATCCGCAAGTATGTACGTACCGGTGTTCGTGGAGATTATGGCAATGACCTCCCCTTTCGTGGGAGAGGCCCTAAGTCCTGCAGTGGCCTGTTATTAGCTGTGGTGATATTGATGATGATAATTCTGATCATTACTATGTACCAGGCGCTTGGCTAGTTCCCTAAGGATAATATGCGGCTTGACGCCACGGCCCAAGGATTTCCACTCACATTGGCGCAAATATGCAGTTGCCAACGAGGTATGGGTCTTTGTACCGCTTGGCGTTTTCAGCATAGGCGGTGGCCAGAAGATGGGATAGCGTAAAACTGTCTATGCACGTAGCATCCCAGACCAGGGCTCGTTTCGGCCCAGTTTCAAGGGCGTGTGTTTCCATCGGGACTTATCCATCATCGCGTGCTAACTAAACCGTTGAGTTTTAGCACCGCAGGCGCATTCACTGTATAGGCAGGTATTCATAAACACTATTGTACAAGTTATGTGTCACCGTTACAATATAATTATTTACTTACTGAAAAATTAGGAAGGTCTATACATATGTAACAGAAAGAAGACAGTACCTGGTGGTTATTAGGTTGTGCTGTCTTCTGTACCTGTCCTTGATATTTGTTTCTATGTCAAGTAAAAAAGCATAAATAAATATTGCTAACCTGTTTCAACATGTAAGTTCCCTACGTGTGACGTGTTGTTTTGGAACTTTAATATCTTCGCCTTTTAACTAGAAGTTAAGAGATCTCAAATCCGGGTTGAGATTAAGGCAAGACAGCCCAAAACATTAGTTTTGCCTTCATATTCGCCTGAGCGACTGAAACATTTCCTCTATGGACTTTTTAATTACCATGCAAGAACTTTATGTACTTACAATATTATCTAAGGGACCGAGACATTTCATTTTAATAATTGAAGTAAAGCTTTTATCCGCAATCTCGTATCTATAACCATTATAGAAAAATAAATCATCCAATCTGCTCAGGTTCCCCTGGTAGAAGGGTCACGGAGGTCAGATGGCAGTCGCTCCATTGTAATTATCTGATCTGCCAAATCCTGGATCCCATGATCTCATCGCCTTGACCATGTCAAGGCGGACCCCGGGTCCTTGAGAGCGAGAGCACAACCGGGACATTAACGCCAAGATGATTATTTTTATTATTTATCAGACATCTTACCGGACCTCGAGCCCTCGTTCTCGAGAGCACAACCGGGACATTAACGCCAAGATGATATATATAACATTAGTCGCCTTACGCCACGAGTGTAAGGGGTTGGTGCTATTCTGCTCTACCGGACAACAAACAGTAAATGATCACAATGCTGGCCTCTATTTGTGTCAGAGATCAAGAGGAGTAACTCAGCCGTCCTTCTAGGCACTTTTCCTCGATCAGGTGATCTGCAAAAATAATCTAGTTAAGTAGTTATTTTCTTTAGATTAACCCAGAAAAACGCTGACGTAGGCTTTAATGAAATGGCAGGTAAACACGCCAGAGCACATGAACGATGTGATCTTGAACTAGATGCACTCGTATTAAATTTGACGAAGCCGGGCGACGTTCACAAACAAATCGCTATGGTTTTCTTGGCGATTGTCCAAAGCTCGGCGCGGGCACTGTATTAATTACTGCGTCTATTTTAAACAAGTATTGTGCCTGTGACGAGACGAACCGGCCGTGTGGCCGTCTCTTTATTACTCGGGAACCCACCTGCTGTAATCCACTTGAAGGTCTATAGCACAGATTTCCATCAAAACAGGCAATGGAGCCAAAACGCGAAATTCCTCTTTGCGAAGTCTGCCAACAACCAGCTAATCAGACCTGCGGCGGCTGCAAATTCGTCTACTACTGCTCGAAAGGTCACCAGAAGTTGGGATGGAGGGAAGGACACAAATTCAAGTGCTGCGCCTTCAAGATCCAATTCTCAGATACGTTGGGAAGGCATATGATCGCGACCCGGGATATCAAGCAAGGTGAAATGATATTGAAAGAGAAGCCAGCCATCATGGGTCCGAGAATGTCATGTCCACCCCATTGTTTGGGATGCGGCAAAAAACTGGTGGCTACGAAGAAGGAAAACCAGTACGACTTCTATAGATGCAGGATGTGCAATTGGCCAATGTGCAACCCAGAATGTGAGAAAGCCGAAGTTCATAAACCGGAATGTAAAATTATGGTGGATCAAAAATATAGAAGCACAATAAAGTATGACACACCAGATAAACCCGAAGCTGCCTACTGTGTTATCGCCCCTTTAAGGGTTCTACTAATGAAAGATACGAATCCCCGTCAGTTTGAAAATATTATTAACCTAGAATCTCATTTAGAAGACAGGATATCAACTCCCTTGTACACGATATTGAAAGCGAATCTGGTGACATTTGTGGTTCAAGTTCTGGGATTGGCGTACGATGAAGAAATCATACTGAAAATTGCTTCGATATTCGACACGAACGCGTTCGACGTGAGGTCGCCAGACGGATCGAAAAGGTTAAGGGCTATTTATGTGACTGCGTCCATGATGGATCATAGCTGCAGGCCGAACACACGGCACATATTTTTAGGCGACGATTACAATATGGCTGTGATTGCAACCGTGCCAATTGCTAAAGGTGAAATTATAACAACCACATACACACAAGGCTTGTGGGGAACGTTGGATAGAAGAAGGCATTTAAATGTGAACAAATGTTTCGATTGTGAATGTGACAGATGTAAAGACCCAACCGAATTTGGGACTTATTTAGGGAATATTTATTGCTCAAAATGCAATGGACCGGGCGGATATTCTGGCGCTATGTTAGTGTCTAGTAATCCTTTAGATGAGAGCGCTTTATGGAAGTGCGAGAAATGTGACCATTTCATTCAAAGTAGGCAGATGTTTTGGGGTAACAATGCCTTAAAACAAGACTTGAATAAAATGGATAAGACATCTCCGAATCCATTTGAAAATTTCATTACGACTTATGGTCAAACTCTTCACCCGAAGAATCACTTAGTAGTTCAAGCAAAGCTTGCACTGATACAGATTTACGGGAACTACAAAGGATATACATTATCAGGTAAAATATTGGTTTGTTCATATAACGAACTTTGTATGTGTGTTGTCTACCAAATTCATCCGACTCAACCCCTTTCCTCTAAGACGCTGTAGTAATTGGCAACGGTCATGCGACCATGATCGTACGACGGACGTCGCCCGACCAATAAGAGGCTTCAAAACCGCTTGTCGCACGACCATGGTCGTACGACCATTCCCAATTAGAACAGCGCCTAAGGGGTGCCGTAATGAAGCTGATGCTTGATGAAGACCTAGAGTAGAATTACCATAGGCCAAAAATGGGTAGCAGCAATGGGTTTCTGGTACATGTTTTAAACACTGCGATCTCTTTAACGTCCCTACTCTCGCAAATCCCTACTAATGTAGTAAAGGCTTCAATCTAATAATTGCAGATGGTAAATTGTACAATTTTGAATTATTTAACTTAAATGTTCTCGTTTCATTAACAATAAATTAATTGTAATTCCAGAACTCCCAGAGCACCTGTTGAAGCGCAAAATAGAGCTGTGTTCCGAGCTGCTGGAACTGGCTGAACAACTGGAGCCAGGCTGGACGCGGCTGCGGGGGACCCTGCTGCTGGACCTGCAAGCCGCCATGACTATGCAGAGCAAGCGCGAATATGAGGCCGACAAGTTGACCAAGGCTGGGGCTCAGGTAAGATTTTTATTTTTACACTTTAGCGAACAGCTTAGCATATGTACTTATCTCTTACCAAAGGTTCACTTAAAGGGTAAAAGTGGTAATGCCACATTTACGAGTATTCAAGTTTTTCAAGTAAATTACCATAAAATGTTCAGACTTGTGCCATTCTAATCTTCACTAATCCCCATTGTTATATTGACATTATTGTACATATGAGGACAATATAGTACAAAGGCGGACTTTTCGCTAAAAGCGATCTCTTCTAGACAACAATTTTCACGGACATCGTAGAAGGATCTTAGAGAAAACTTCTCCAACACATCTTAGAGAGTACTTTAGATCCCGAAAAACTAACAGGATCCCGCGTGATAATGAATCCGAACTGCGCGCTCGTGAAAACCGTTTAAAACGGATAGTATAAAATAAACTAAATGGTCCATAAATTATTGCTCTTAGTGAAAACTAAAAAATACTTGTCTTTGTCTCGGAGAATGCAATTTTGGCATGATGCCAGGAAATTCTTGTAACACGTGTTACCATATTTCAGAACTTCTTTAAAAATGTCTTGTTGGTATGGGAGAAAGTAGGTGAAAAGATTGAATTTTACGTGATATACATTTTACAAGTCTAGTTAAGCCAGGACATGCTATACCTAGACATAAGTCAAAAACAGCGCAATTCCGGGAAATTACAGAAATTTTTCTTTAAATTAATGTGTTAGGTAATGGGCTTGCTGTTTATGTGACCAGTAAGTGACATATTGATAGCACTGAGTCAGTTGCGAGAGAAAATGGTTTACGACGTGCGGATGCTGAAGAAGAAAAGTACAAGATTGACGGTTAGAATGACGATGATTACATGAATGGTTTTTAAAATTTATGGAGATTGTAGCTTTTAATTTAAATCATGTCGGGTCAATCAATCGGGTAAAAGCGCAGCGTGAAATAATTTTTGAGTTTAATAAAATAATTCCAGCTATAAATTGCTCTCTAAATCATAATATATAAAACAATAATTTTACCTCTTGAGCATGATTAAGAAAACTTATGATTATTACATAGTAATTCTAATAATTAATATTTCTTGTAACCATAATTTTTTTCTTTACAGGATCAACTAATGGAATCAATGGTATTATTGCAAGAGGCGGCAAATATTCTCCGAGTGGAGCCCTACATGAGAGATGCTTTGGAAACTAAGATTAGGGAACTTGCAAACGAATTGGATTTAACTGCTGAACCTGCTGAAGTAACTGAATAAGATTATATTAAGAATTAAGAAACGTATTTCTCTGAAAGGAATTGGGAGAATTGTTACCGTTAAGTTTTTGTTTTAATTTATTGCTCAACGACATATCCATTTGAAAATGACATAAATTAAGTATTTGATAGATGTAAGAAAGAAGTGTAGAAAAATAAAAAAGAGCTAAAGTTGTATTTTTTATTTTAGAAAAAAGATTCACGCCTACAGGAACGCAGGGGACATCAAACTTGTAAAAAATAACGAGGAAGTAAATATTGTTTACTTATAAACTAAACGTTTAAAGGAGTAACCTTAGTTGGTTTGGTAGTTCCTTCATCGACTTTAGGTATACTAAGATCCATTGCGCCCTTGTTAATATGAAGAACATTCTTGATCATCTTAGACAACCTTTTATCTGGTTTTGGCGTTGTTTCGATTACGAAGATTTTCTCTGTATTTTTGTCTACAATTCTTACCTCTTTCTTTTGGAACTGAAAATTAATTTAGAAATATTATGTCCTGATCTAATAAAATAAGTGTAAGTTACAAAACCAAACAATATCCCAAATACCAATAATAAAGAGGTTATTGCAATGGTAATTATTCGTCGAACAAGAACTCGATAATTTTGTCTAATAATAGCGAATCTATTAATATAATCAGTGACAAACAAGTAGGCAACTTAACCATTATTCAAACAAAAAACTCGGACCAATGCTCACCGATACGCAAATACAGCACCATGAACCAAATTTGCAGCATGCGATGCCAGGAGTGCGGTCCATCGCCTTCCGAAACCTGTAACGTAATATTAAACAGCCTGACATTAGCAAATATATAATTTATTGTCTAACTCCATCACCATCAGAGGCAATAGCAGAATAAGGTGAAGTATGGTGGAAGGTGGCGGCATGTTGCGGATTTTTTTAGAACTTATTTCTTACACTGGCACCACCAAGTAACAGCAACAGTAACTCCCTTTTGACACTCTGGACAGATATCATATATTCCTGGTAAAGCTTCAGAAGTCAGTGTAGTTGGTATGAACTATTTCTCCATTATTTACCGGTGTTAGGACTCTATCTGATGAGACCACCTGGATGAACCACCACTACTTTATCTACTCCTGCCGCCAAGTAAGCATGTCGTACCCTCACAATAACAACGCATCTAGGTTTCTGCCATTGATGTACTCCGTACCTAGCCGTAGTACATCAATAGGTTCTGAATTATTGCTACATGAAATCGAAGTACCTAAATCGTATCTTTCTATTGGGGGGCCTACCTGCTTGTTTGCCACAGAATTGTATAAAAAACATAACAATACAGAAATAACTTTTAAAAATGCTTCGCAAGTACCTAGTGTTAGTGAATCCGTATATCAGTGGGTTGATGGCACAGCTGAAGAACATCATGCTTTGGGCAAGGAACCAAACGTACGCGAACGGGCCATCCACCTGAAGAGAGAAGAATATCGTGATAAAATCATAATCATTTAAAACATACATCATATGAACTTACAATCTCACATTTTTTCTTATTTGTTCATATATTGGAATAAAAACGATACTTTATACAGGTTAATAATTATCTCTTAATGTAATATTGTGCAAAAACGTGTGTACGTTCACGACACTGAAATCTGCTTTCAATGTTTTTATAAGACAAATTTGCTACACAAATGTTCCATGCCTAAACCTGTCAGAATCAGGCAAGAGGTCGGAAATCGGACTTTGGCAGAAACCGGAATTGACTAATCGAATGATGATGATGGTTGGTGTCGCGAATGGGGTATCTGTAGAAAAACACATGTAATGTGATAATGGTATAGACAAGATTGAGGAGGCTCGTCTGCGCTGGTTTGGTCACGTGCTGCGTAAGCCCAAGGGATACGTGGGAAACAGGTGGCTGCACCTGCCGGTATCAGG
The DNA here is from genome assembly GCA_907269095.1 of Blastobasis adustella. Lineage (NCBI taxonomy): Eukaryota > Metazoa > Arthropoda > Insecta > Lepidoptera > Blastobasidae > Blastobasis > Blastobasis adustella. The sequence continues at coordinate 13,912,623 of OU026129.1, read as the reverse complement.
TAAGAGATCCCGCGGGAGACCCCGGAAGCGATGGATTGACATCGCTGAGACAGGGTGAAGTGGAGGAAGAAAAGTTGGAATTCAGACCATCAGGGTCCGCTTAATAAGCCGGGATACACGATAGGATGAATTGAGGATTATGATGAAATGATAAAATTTCTCCAAAACATAAAACAATATGTTATATTCGTACCGAATTAATTGACATGTCATTGGCGTTCCTCATGTACACCATTATGGAGTAGGGTACTCTGCAGATCACGTCAGCCAGCAGCACGCAAGCTGTAACCCTCATCGCCTTTACTTTGGCCCTCGACACTGCCTGGCCACCACCTCGCGAAGAAAGCTGCTTCGCCGTCCATTCCAGGCGCCATATTATTGCAGTGTACTGTTGATAAAAAATTTATGAGACCGTCGGTGGCTAAATAGTTAAGAAGTCCGACTCGTGAGCAAGAGGTACTGGGTTCGAACCCCAGGACCACCATGTACCAATTACTCTTCAGAGTAATTTAAATACATTAGTTGAACATTAACCGATGCTCTTACGGTGAAGGAAAACATCGATATGTACCTACACATTCAGGTGACTGAGTGTGACCTTTTAACGATGTGTGTCACGAATTTTAGCTGGCAGTCGGTCCACTTTTATTACCTGATCTGCCAAATCCTGGATCATGGTCAAGGCGGACCCCGGGCCTTCGCGCGCCTGATCACAACCGGGACATTAACTAACTGTTAAAAATAATATTATGTTTTGTGCGTATAAAAAAATTTAAGACTCTAAAACAGATGGCTTCTTGAATACGAGTTGTTGCTTCGTTTCTTCTTGATTTTCTGTGTCAGTAAAAATGATGTAAGTATGGATGGATGACCCATAATTGTCGATATGTTATGTCAGTGAACTTCGACAATAGTTCATGGGTTGAATTCGATGAGGGCTCATTTCCGTTCACTTGAATATTGGGCGAAGAATACTTCTTCTTTTCTTTCACTCTAGATGATGGTAATTAAACAGGTACTAACATGTTAACACTCACCGTTATTACCATAACACCCAATGGAACCCAAACGAGAAATGTCAGGACAAAATGCCAGTAAACACTCATAACAATGATGTCTTCAGTGCAGAATCTCTCCAAATAATTTCGCCATGGACGTGCCTGCACGAAAATTTCTTTATCAATTTGGGATTTGGCTCTTTGGGTAAATCATATCGTCAACTAAGTAACCTTTATAATCAATGAAATCTCATTTTACAGCAGTTTCAGTTGTTTCAAGCTAAGAAAATTCTTACCACATATTCAGTCTTTACGAGCCAAGGAATCGAAAGGCAAATGCTCACAAACCAATTAATGACAATAAGTTTTGGAGCAGATGATCTTGTGACCCTGGCTTCAGCGGTCAGTGTGGCTGCAGCCAGCCTATCGTAGGATACCAATATAACTGCACCTACGTTGGCGAGTAGGAGTGTGCCTAAAATGATATAAAAATACAATGATTAATGGACTACTTTATCAAATGGCTTCGGTGGCATAACAGTTTCTGGGATCATTTGGAGGAATTTGAAATTTGAGAATGTTATATCTATAAGCCACATAAATTTTTATTTTTAAAGAAATGGCACGTAATGTTAAATCGATGAGCATGTACATAGCCTCCTCCATCTTACGAGGCTATGGCATGTATGATGATTGATGTATGTGGAAGATGTGTGACAGAATTCTCAGGACCATAGTTAATGCAACAATGTGGTTCTTGCCTACCCCTACGTGGAAAAGGCCAGATGCTATCTCATCTTCGTCACAGGTTAATGAAGATTAATTTTTTTCCCTCTGTGGGTATGTCCCTTATAATATCGCCAACCGTCAACCAAGTCAGTTTAGTTGTTCGCTGCAACCAACATACGTTAGGTTATCTAGTTTTTATAATACTATTGTGAAAACCATTACTTTATAACTATGATCTACATTAGCTTAGATCAAAACAAAAAAGATTAGTTCAAATACTATCGAAAAATTGCTGAACTGAGCCTTGTTCTTCCTATATTCTTGTAATTTCCCATAAGACACTCACAATGGTAGAAGCCTTCAAACTTGCACCAAAATGAACCCAACACGTAGGCCTGGTGGAAATCCCTGATCAGGGTCAACCATGGGCAATTGAGCAAGATGATGAAGTCGACAAACGCCAAGTTTGCTATGAGGTAGTTGGTTGGATTCCATAAGTATTTGTTCTTGATTAGTATGATCAGGATAACGGAGTTGAGATAGAGTCCGGGTAAGACGATGCAGAGGAAGATGGTGGTTTTGATTGCAATTTCGTCGGCGGGCTTCAAGTGCCAGAGCGTGTTTGGGAAGTCGTATTGGGATGTGTCCAGCTGTAACAATGCAAGTAGTGTAGTAAGTAGAAGTATGTAAACACATTATCTTCTATCTATTGGGACCTTACCTATGAAATTTGCAAGTATATATTTGCTCATATACTTTTAATTGAACATAAGATATCAAAATTAATACTTGATTTCGATAATAGAGTATATATAGACAGCCATAGGAGTCTAAAACTAAATAAATTATTTTTTAAGTTTGTACAAGGGTTTGAAAATTCCCCTTTTCAGTTGTCGTCGATTTTGTCACTTTAATCAGGCATTATTTTATTAAGAGAGTAGTTATCACAATACAATGGTATGCACCAGTTAGCTTAATGTTGTCTGATTATACCAACAAATTTTATTGTAATCGAATTTGATATTTCTAAAAACTCGAAAAATTTGCTTGTATGAAAATTACAGTTTTCATCATTTTCGCCATACAACACGCCAATTTCATAGGAAACGAACTAATGTAAGGGTTTCTTATAAAACAAAGTCTCTCCACCGCGTCTGTCTGTCTGAAGGCAATAAGCTCCGTATCTCTGAACAGATTTCGTGAATTCTTTTGCTAATATGAAGATAATTCTGTCTAAGTATTAATGTTACTTTATACGGAATAAAGGATTATAAACTCCCCATCTTGATTTATTTATATTTCATAGTTTAATAGATATATTGTCACTAAAAGCTTAGTTTAAAAGCATCCATCCATTTAATAGTGCAAGCATTTTCATGTACAATAGGACTTACATCGTTCAAGTAGTCTTGGCTCCAGTTGCCGTGGCCATGATATCCGTTTCCATTGGAACTTTCCAGTACATAATCAACAAAGTCGTCTTCCTCCATATTCACACTTCGCAACGCACTTAAACATTGGAAATCGCAGTTGTCTATAAGCACTGATACGGCAACCGCTAAAATCAGGCCCCCACTAAACAGAGTTGTGGATACCAAATACCTTAATACAGGATGTAGTATATATGTTATGGACAAAGTGATTAATCCGGGCATTATTCATTATTTATCATATTGTCCGGTCATGATGAATATCTACCGCTACGTAACTGTTGGGCAAACTGATAATTACGATACCCTTAGGTTTAAAGCCTCTGTGACAGAACGTCATTTTGGAGAGATTCGGTTTTTTGTAAAATTTGCAATCCTATTAAGTCTCTGCCTAATAAGTCTCTGCATCATAATGCCCGGTCAATGTAATTATTTCAATAGTTATTTTAATCACATTGCTCATGCATTATATATATTGTTATTTTGTTTAAAACTCCATCAGTCCCACAAGTCCCATACTTTTGAATGGAATTGAAATGAAAAATCGTGCACTTGTTAACTGGTATGCTGTATTAACAATTGACTTGAGCGCAAGACTTATGAAAGGTGACCACGCGAATATGAATGAAAGGGACGAGATAAATTTTCCGAAAAGGTAGGTCAAAAGTTCCCTCCATCGGTGAAAAAAATAATAAAAAGATTTTGGATAAGTATAGGTACAATACACGAGCATAACTAGAATCACACATGGATATGAACGTGTACATATGGTAAGAAAAAAGATAAAGTACTTTTGAAACTGCCTGCTCCTGTGATATCCAGAGGTAAGTGTGCATACCTACCTATATAAGATAACTTAATGATATGAATGGACGTGACAAATAAAACTAATACCTCTATTAACAGAACAATCGATTCTTGTTACAAATTCACGCTGTACCAATATCGACCGCCACTTAAGATAAAGCTTACAGTAGTTTACAGCGTCCATTACCATGAAAGCTTTTTTATCATCCATAGAAATGATTGATAGTGTCAAAATATTGGCGCGGCGGTGTCGACCTACAGGGTTGTCTGAAGGTTAAGTGCCGAGGACAACGTAATTGACGGTCATTATCATTATCACAACGTTAACGCCTACCTTCATTGATTATAGCCACGTGAGGTGATTAAAATTTAATACCTGAAGGTAATCAAACACGTTTAACCCCAACATCACCACCAAGGATAGGAAAAATACCGAAGAGAAAAGCTAACAAGGAGAAGTAGAAAGATCTGAATTTCGCGCGCCGCGCTGGAGCATAACTGGGATAAACGCCGTATGATGATGGTAATATCCAACCCAATCAAATTCTAAAATCAAGTGTAGAGATAATAAAACTCTCCATAAATTTGGACGAGACATAACTCTTCTGTGGACTGTTAATTTGATAATGAGGATGATGATTTTGACACGAGATTGTTTTCTTTCTAACCATGTAATAAAAATGCATGGGCATATATACAATTTTCCTGCCTGAAATATTTACTTTGAAAATATCCTTTCAACGCCATCCATATCAAAAAGGATTAACTAGCTGGATTTTTGCGCATGGACGTCCGTACTTGTGCGTGGCTCAAGAAGACTAATGTTCATTTTAGTTATTGGTTTAGTAGGTAGATGTCGCTGTAAAATATTCGTCTCTATCTCGCACTTTGTATGCGTTTCGCACGTACCTATTGGAGTTTTGTATTTCTGAAATACGAATGAAATTTGTATGGGTGAGAGGTTCCTTATAGAGTTATATGTGTTGGAATTCTATCTTACGAGTGTCATACACTCACGAATACCTAGGATGCATCCATCTCAACCCAACTACAATCTGTCTGCCAAGCGTGGAGATTATTGACACTAATGTGGAGGATGCTCAATTTGACTGTTGCGAGATGTTGGTTTTTGTAAGCGAAATTTTCCATACTTCCAAATCCACAGTATTCAAAATGGGATTATATAAAGGTAAAACTAAAACATAGATTTTTCTTATTGATGAAAACTAATATTTCTTTACCTAAAGTAGGCACTGAATTTGTTACAACTTAAACAAATATACCAGCCTATTTCTTTAAGAAGAAACAAAATACAGAACCTCATCCAACAACAGTCAATCGCACTTGTACATAGTAATAAATGCGACAGTAGTCGTCTCACCGCACCGCCGACGCTCATTCGAGGTAATGTGACCATAATTGTCTTGGAGCCGTCTGTCTGTGCGTCAACACGTAGTCGTAAGCTAAAATAAACTCAAAATTGCTAGAAACATGAAGAAAGAAAGGCTGAACGTCAACCGTGTAAGCAATTAGTTTCAGAGCTACGAAAGACCGACTCAAGAATAAGGAATGCTTGTATTAAACCCAATAATTATATTATCCAACTAATATTAAAGTGCGAAAGTTTGTAAGGCTTAGACAAACCTACTAAAAACTAAAATCTAATAATGTAAACGGATTGTGACGAAACTTTGCTGTATTGTAGCTTGGAGGCAATTTGAAGGCACAAAATTAAACATTATAGTCATATAGGGAAGTGTAGAGTCTGACTATCGAAAGATGAGACAGGAAAAGTGGCAAATTTAAAAACGTCGTTGGCAACTCTATTAGAGGTATAGTCAAAAACATTGCCAAAGAGGTAAGTCAGCTTACCTGTTAGTAAGGTAGTTAAGGTGTAATCTCTTTAATTTTATTTTACCATACAAAGCTGGCATTCAAAGGTCGTTGAAGCCATTGACGCTCCGAGTGCCGCCTTCAATGGCATGGCCACGTTTTGAGCAGACCGGCAAATTACGTAGGGAACAAATGTCTGACCATGCTACCCTCGCCAGGCACGGGATGGAGAGACCAGCTCAAGAACCGATGGCTAATCGTAGTTAAGAATGACATGTGCGCCAATAAACTCACCACCGAAGCGAAATGGACCATTAGTAGTAGGTATTAGAACCCTTGAACGACACTGGCATAATAGGGAAACTGTTGACTCAAAGATGTTAATGGAATTGACGAATATGAAAGAAAACTATCGAGTTAATGAATAAGTTAATGAGTGTACTAATCAAATGTGGAATGAGCTCCCAGCTACAGTGTTTCCTTTGGACTATGACATGGGATCGTTCAAGAGGTATATTAGACGTCTTTTGGAGGGTAACGCATTGGTAACTCTCCCGGTGTTTTTGATGTCCATAGGCGGCGGTCACAACTTTCGATCAGCTTGCCTGTTTGTCGGCCGTATAAAGTAAAATAAACTGTCTATTAGGGAAATTGTCTGAGTGCTTGTATGGTAAAAATACCGACATTTCCGGGTAAGAGTAAACACAACCAACTGCTTCACAGGACCTACTACACATTATTTGACTAGTATGACGTCCTCAACCACTTGCAACGTACATTGCTAACTACATAGAGTTTTTACTAACCAGACTGCCATACAACCACAATATTTAAGCAACCACGAAGATACGTTTCTAAAAAAGGACCCCACCCACTAAAGCCCCTGTGTGTATCCTCAGTCGCTTTTTATCGAAACACCACAGGACCTCATGATACCTACATGAACCACGTATATATTAAATAAGCAATCCATAAAACATTTTACCTCATTTCCCCAACCTTCCTACATCGCAGTGGCAAAGCTAATTTGCGACAGACAAATCGCAAACCCACACGACCGCGGGCTCATTTGTTTAACGGTGTTAATAATTTAATATTTTTGCTATCGGGGAGACTCAACTCTGCTTCTGTGGTTATAAGTTTTTCTGTGCATGAGTCGCTGCGACGTGTCTGGATTATAACTTGAACGTGTGAATTTTCATCCACGTGGACGTGCTCGCAGAGGGGTTTCTGGAAGTAAAGAGATATGAAAAGGTTTTCTAGGATCAATTATAGATCAAACATCCACAGTCTATTGCTTGCCTAAGTAAGTTGTAAAAGGCAGGTCGATAACATTGTGTAACTGCGAATGTCGTAATTTTTAGATGATGACCATTGTAGTATACAATAATAAACTAACAGAATGTACGTGTTTTTCTATGTATCACTGTGGATGAATGGATGGATGGACGTCCGTCCGCTGACTGATTTTTTGAATTAGATAAAAAATAATAATCATCTTGGTGTTAATGTCCCGGTTGTGCTCTCGCGATTTCTTGAAATTTATATTAGACTCGCGCCAGAATACTCATATCTTGAACATCCGCCAAATCAGCGAAGGGATAAAAAACGGTCGTTGTATGATAAACTTTTTTAATTTTGATTTAATACGGCAGACAAACAGGCAAGCTGGCCACCTGATCTAAAGTGGTCACCGCCGCCTAAGAACATCAGCAACACTAGGGGCGCTACCAATGCGTTGCCCGCCTCAAAGGAGACCTCTAATATACCTCTTGAACGATCCCATGACATAGTCTAGTGTGTGTCATACCTACAGCAGTATTAGATTTGTACTTATGTTCTTAGCAAGGACGGCAAAAATATGGATAAACGTCAATCCCCCTCAACTTAAAACATTAATTTCGTCACATTGTTTCAAGAAGATGTCTGAATTAATGCCTCGAGCCAAACCGCAAACGTCGACTGCAATTTCGTACGTACGAATGAGGTGTAAGAGCGCAACACATCTCGACAACACCGATTACGATACTCACACATTCTATTTTGAACCTTAACATCTTGTATTAAGGGTTGCCAATCCGCAATTAATAACGTTGCACCTCAGTAATAGAAGTCGTGACATGTAGCTATTGAAGCGACAGTATGGCGTCGGGTGGTGTATTTTGCGACATGTTCCTTTAATTTGAAATTAAGGTAATCTCGCCTTTGTTATAATTAGTGGTGAACTTTCATTATTATTTTAGTTGGAGCTCTATTCTCATCACTGTAAAATAATTGGTAAGAGATATAGGCAAGTAGAGTGACAAAGAGGTATTTTTTCTTGTAGAGCGACTGCTTTCTGACCTCTGTGACCCTGTTAACAGGGCAACCTTACCAGATTGGACAATGGGTTCACATTCAGTTGCGTGAATAGATATATAGGTTTCCTGACAATGTTTTTCCACGCCGTAAGAGCATTGATTAGTGTTCAAGTGTTGTACACAACTGTTTTTCTCAGGTCATTGCTACAAGGCGGTACAGGGGATCGAACCCGGGACCTCTATGTGGCATATTAACCAACTGACACACTCAAGTCGTCGTAGGGTAGTATACTATTGTATTCAACTTGCTATATCAAAGCGTAGCAATAACAAATTCCCCCAAGTATCTAAGTAACATCGATCATTCGCATCCCCAGATTCAATCTTTCCGAATCACTCAAGCCGTTAGCAGACAATTCCACAGGCAAGAGTGAAATCTAATAAGCTGTCTGAGAAGAATTCAGCGAGACATACGCTTCTAGGAATCTAGGAATTAAACATAATGGAGTGAAATGATGCGGGATCCAAAGTATGCAGGGGGTGGGGGTGGCCACCCCCTCGACGATGTGCGGTTGAATAGATTCGTTTGATTGAGACAAAGACTGCTAGACTGTGCGGTATAAAATGTGAGATTTGTGTAAGCTATTTGTGGAGGTTTTCGCTGATTTGATCACAATTAACTTTGTTAGTATTTGGTTTATTATTGCTTTAATGGTGAGTATAAATAATGCTGTATTGTGTAGTTATAGTTGTGTTGAATTGCACCAACAAACACCAGAGAGAGTGTGCGAAGCAGTTGCACGACCTAATTCCGCCATCGGGAAACGCGATCCGGGCGAACGTTTCCTTATGTCGTGGATCTTTCCAGCTATCAATACTTTGCTTTAACCTTTATAATGCGTACGGCTAAGGAATGGAACACGTTGCCTGCGAGTGTGTTCCCGGATCATTGTATTCTGGATGCTTACAAGATAGAGCGAATAGGCTGTTCCTAGACAGGTATGATCGATCTTCGGACGCATAGTCACTTACCACCAGGTGAGATGGCTGTCAAATGCCTGGCTAGTCTAATTAAAACAATTCTTACTCAATACTCACTTTACTTACGCAATATTTACTTCGTCACGGTTTCCTAGGACAGTGGTCCCATCATATAGCGGCCTCATAGCACTTCTTAATGTCTACAACTGAGGACTACAGTGCCACCAAATCATATCTTCAGTAAACAATATTGGAACTAAGACATTGTGGTACTTAAAAGGCAGTTGAACTTCCTTCACTTCTTCACCACTGGCGACGCCGTCAAACGAACAGATAAGTTGGTCGCACAGAACGTGTGCTGAGCACACTGTACTCCTTATCGCACGGAGACATGGAGTTTCAATACGCTACGGCCAGCAGAAAATACTTGAATTGATTTAATTTTTTATTGAATCAACTTATAGGATTGAGGATATGACTGTGTTTGAGTATTAATATTCGGGTAATAGTACTCTGTCAATCCTGAGGAGTCCGTTTGAGTACCATTGCCTTATCTATTTCTGCCGCCAAGCAACAATGCTTGCTTTGTTGTGTTCCGATTCGAAGGATAAGGTAGCCAGCGCAATTACAGGTATGAGACTTTTATCTTAAGTCCTCACAGTGACAACGCACCTGCGATTCTGCATTTTTGTTGCCTAGTATCTAAATGCAGTAATGGTAGACGCTATAGGCGACCAGTTACCATCAGGTGGGCTGTCTGATCGTTTGTCACTTTGGGCCCTGGTGCGCGAGAGCACAACCGGTACACTAACGCCAATATGATGATTATTTTTTTATTACACACATAAGTTCCCAACATTTCCAACGAAATTTTATCCAATTTTACAATATTTATCTGCTGACAGTATAGGTACGGTCTAAGCAAATACTGTACTATCGGCGAATCGGGCACATTTGAAATATTCATACGGTTAGAAGGCATTAATGTTCAATGAAGTATTTATCATACCGACCTAGGCGTTCTCTTGGCGAGTGTCTCCCTTAGAATCTAGACTTCAGACTACCTATGTTCTAGACTTGTTACTTATGCTCGTCGTTCGCTTTTTGTTCTGCTAATCTCGTCTGCGAAGCGTGGATTTATGGCGGGAAAATGTGAAAACGGAATGGTTTGTATGTGCTTATTGGTCGTGTGGAAATGTCACAGAGGGTTGTTGGTTTTTAAATTTGTAGAAACGGTTACATTGGAGATGAATATTAGTTAGTTTGGAGTGTCGGTGCCCGAGTGGTTAAGGTGTCCGACTCGTAAGCGAGAGGTACCAGGTTCAAGTAGCCATGTACCAATGAGCCTTTTCGTGAGTGAGTTGAGTAGGTTAGCATTCAACTAATGTACATAACTCAGAGCATTCTCTTACGGTGAGGGAAAACACCGTGATGAAACCTGCACATTCACGGACGTCAGATGGCAATCGCTCCACTGTAATTACCTGATCTGTCAAATCCTGGATCATGGTCAAGGCGGACACCGGGCCCTCGTGCACGAGAGCACTACCGGGACATTAATGCCAAGATTATTTTGTATTTTTACCTTTGACCAAAATTAACTACGTCTGCAATATATTAACAATTCTTACAATTTAGAGACAACAATGTCTAAATTGTAAGAATTATTAATATATTGCAGACGTAGCTGGCACAAATCAATGTTTAGTCGTTTTATAATTAAAAGTGTTTCAGTATCTTAAAGCCTTTTGTGCCAATTCGACCTATTTCGTAGCTAGCGACGTATTGGGAAGCACGCATATTAGGTACACAAATAATTTCATGTAATATTATCCTGACTTTTTCAACTGAGATTTTAAAAAAAATACCTGGAAGATATTAACTTTACATATAGTAGGCTTGATTTATCTCTATATCTACATAGTTATACAGCACCGTGTGTACAAAACCCAACACTCAGTTTACTGAATTCCAAACCAACACGGTAAAGAGAGAAAATCCCTTTAGAATTCGTCATAATTTCCCCAAGAAACCGTACTTAAACTCCTCATGTTAATTTGGCCCATACTCTCGACGAAATTCAAAAGCGTTCGTTACAAATGAATTGAACGAAATAAGCTTAGTCATTCATTCGTTCGCATTCATTAATTAAGATCACATGCGGAGGCTTAAACCAATCTTGAGAACAATTGGCTTTCGTCTGTGAATGGGGTGACCATGGATCGTTGTTTCTTGAAACTGTTTCAGTCAGTAACGGGATGTTTAAGCGATCATTGAAACTTGAAAAGTTTTTTGGATAATAGAGGGAGGTAAACGAGCAATCAGCGGTCACCTGATGGTAAGTGATCACCGGCTTGCGCCGTGCACCGCGTTTCGAATGCGTCATGAATATTATTAAAATAGTTTTTTGCTTATTCTAATTACCTATTTAGCATAATATGACGCAATGCTATTTTTTGTTACTATCAACTTATGGGTTATCATCATCATCATATCAGCCGAAAGACGCCAACTGCTGGGCATAGGCCTCCCTCAGAGATCTTCACAAAGGCCGGTCCTGTGCCTTCCGCATCCAGCTGGTACCTGCGATCTTTACCAGGTCGTCGATCCACCTTGTGGGAGGCCTACCCACTTATGCGTCGCCTAAAGTTTATTGCAATCGGATATAAGTGCAGGAGAAAAGGAAATCCTATTGGGGGGGTGTAAAAATTAAAATCATATTTTATTGGTTAGTTGTATTGGACAAAATACTGTTATCCTATTTTCTCCACGCATCATGGCCTTACTACCGCCAAGACAACAAGACGTGTATTACTCTTACTCAAAACTTTTGTATAGAATCCACGAAAGAAAGGAGGGGGGTGCGGTGTGGGGGTGGGAGGGGGTGGGGGTAACGATAACACACTTGCGAACTCTTTTGTTTCATTTCGAGAATCGCAGACGGATCCAGTTCGTGCAGCATACACTGAGTTAAGAGTGAAATGAGTTTAATTTGTAGAAAATAACTTCATGAAATATGAAAGCAGTATTCGTATAGATCGCTCCAGGATCTAGAGTCTAGGTAGACCGCTATAACAGAGTTTTGGAACCAATTACTATGGAATGCTAAATATGACGTCAAGAAGTTTTCATGAAAACCCTTACCATAAAAACCACACAAATGAATTTCAATATTCAAAAAGCTCTTAAATTATATCAATGACAACAACAAGATTCAGGAACAGTTCACTGCCAGTCTTGTCTAGTCCCCTTAAGTTTTGGAGATTATGACAGATCCTTCCTCTGATATGGAAAAAAATGGCCTTATTGATTCTACATCAATGAAAGGCTTTCCCGTAATTTCCGCGCTTGGCAGGCGGGACATCGCAGAATCGAAACATACATACATTTCCTTTCCATTTACGCCATCGGGAAACGCGATTCAGGCGAACGCTTTGTCCTGATGTCGTGAATCTTTACAATGCTTACGGAACACATTGGCTGCAAGTGTGTTCCCTGATCATTATAATCTGAATTCCTTCAAGGCTAGAGTGAATAGGCTGTTCCTAGACAGGAATGCTCCATCTTGTGCCGCATTGTCTTACCACAGCTGAAATGGCGGTCAAATGCCTGGCTAGTAATTTAAAAAAAAAGAAAAAGAAAATCATTTTTCGATCCACAGCGGTCCCAAATTCGGCTGGATGGAAGTTATGTACCAAATTCTATTCTCCCGGACACCACATAGCCAGAAAAGAACCGGACAAATAATATTTTACAAGCTTATCCAGTCATCAAGTCCCATCACATGATAATACCTACAACCACTGTTTCAAACAACTACTTAGCGAACAACACACGAAAAAAGTAACCAAAAAAGAAAATGTCACGAACAAAAAACCCCTTTCCCCCCCAAAATTTATCCCGCGAATCTCTTAACAATGCTTAATAATGGTTTGGCGAAGTTAGCGATACGTTCATTAAGAGGCCTTTGTTCACCCGTGTTTGGGGAAGCAAAAATTATAACATACAGTGCATTGTGTGAGGGGTAAGTGCCGGGCTGGTGGGTAGGGTTGCGCGCAATGGACGTCGGGGAAAAGTTTTTGTTTTTTATTATTGGAGTTCATACTTTTTGCTTACCTATTGATGTTGGCGGTAATCAGCTAAACAGCGTTGGCTATTTTACTTATTACTTAATGCTATTTATTTTTGTACCGAAATAATTGCCATTTCCAGAAACTCCTGTCATAATCAAAATTTAAACTACGATGAAACGTGCAAACAAAAAAAAAAACGCCGTTTGTCGAAAAGAGTTTAATAAATATTATATTTATTAAAACAAAGATTTGCAGTATTTTTTTTATTAAGTTACAGATTGAGAAACATACATCCTTTTTGCTAACTAAATACAAAAAAAAAATTCTCTTAGGTGTAGCCAGAGTCCACCATCGTTTATTGCTACGGTCCTAAAAAGCTTATGACTTAGTTGCTCAGTTGAGTGCTAATACCGAGAAATAAGAGACAGCCTTGAAAACCCACATGGGTACTTGAAAAAAGAAAATCCATACCGCCAACCCTACAATATACAGCGTGATTTAAATCTGTGTCGCAGCGCCACCGCTACAGTAGCGCCCGCACACAGGGTGTTGTAAATTCATTCGCGGGTAGAAAATAAATAAAATTGCGCCTCCAGATTTCATCTCATACGTTCCGTTTTACGTATTCCACGGAGATTTGGGTACGGATATAAATTCCTCTGTTGCACCCTAATCCTTATTTACATGGAGTGTGATAATAGATTTCTTGTATCATAATTTCAGGTATGTTTTTGGGTAAAGTATATGATGAGTTTTTAAAACAGTAGCGAAAAACAGCATGTCTAATAAAAAAATGGTAATTGTTGTCTAAATTATATGTAGGTTGTTGAAGAAGTAGAAATATCGTATTGCGTTTGTTTTTAGTTTATGAAATTAATTAATTCTTACTCATTTCTATAGGTTGACCAGCAAGACCACATTACAAAATAACCTAAAGCGATAAATGCGATCACTTTCCAGAAGTGCTAGTATGGGACATGTAAAGGAGAATAAAAAAATCAAAAGAGTAATCTCTGGACCAACTAGAGATTGAAACATATCTCCTTTAAACATGGGATGAGGCGCCGATGGAATTGTTTGTATGATTACAAATGTATGGTTTTAGTTCTTGGAATAGACACCAAAATATTGTAATATCCGCTGTCGGGATTTCAGTGATGATTTTCTATGCTCTTCAGTAATTCTTTTGCTGACTTCTTTTTATTTAACAAAATCCACAACGTTATCGTGCAGTTTCACAATCTACAACTTTAAAAATAAAAATATTGTAAAATCTAAACCGTTTTGCGAGTGCCTTAACTTATTAGTTAAGCTACTCCACAACAGGTGCCGTTAGTAGCCACGAAATGGGAGCGAAGCATAGAACTGAAACAACCAGTCCGTGGCGTGGTGTAATGAGTTTCTCGTAAAAACTCGTTTTATTTTGCAACTATTATAATTACAGTACACTGGTTTTGTTTTCATGACAGTACATTATACTTACTCCTTATATAATTTTCACGACCAAAATTGTATCTATTATTATTTGAAGGCACATTATTTCTTACAGATATTTCATTTGGTAGGCACCTGTAAGCAGTATAACAGTGTATATATTATATTATTTACTCGAGCATAACATGTATGTACTTAAGTTTTTGATTTTATTCTAGTGAATTTGGTACCTACAGCCCCGCCTGATGGAAAACGGTAACAGTCGAAATTTAACCAAAATGTAGAGTTCCGTTAATCACTATGAGATACATTTCCACTGGCAATCTTATTAAAGTCCTCTTTTAGAAAAAGTTTTACGTACATCTTATGTTTTTCTACGAGAACGTGACTTAACCGAATTTCACGCTGATGAAGTCGCGAGCAAAAGATAGTCGTGAACAATAAAAACTAGGTACGTATCTTGTTCCTATACATTGTAAATACAAAAATATGATTTGATGTTTATTAGATCCTACTCCTTCACGGTAAACTGTTTAATTTTCCATTCTTACAGATTATAGCCAAGAATAACAAATGAGGCACGTGGAACCTATATTTAAAATCTGTTGGAAGCAAAGCATACCTGTAAATACCTGTATTAACATACTACAGTAAAGGCCCGTTGGATTTGGTATAGAGGTCTAATTCTCCCACAAATCTGTAATAAAACTGTCACTGAAAACGATCATGAACGTTGACTAAACGTCAAAGATCATTGACAATCACAGAGCTGTAACCCCTATGTGTTGAGAATTCATTTTTTGCAATAGAGATTTCAGTGACATTTTAAATTGATATTTGTGAAAAAGAATAAGCCCCCTGGGACTCTATTTTTGCTGACCTCGAGTCGAACGGTTTCAGCTTTGATTTTCGGCATGAAAAATTCTATAATTTAATGCATGACGCTGATTTTTCCCATTTTTGAACCGTTCACTTTCGATGTTGCCAATGTAATAAGAAAAATATTGAATTTTTCATACTGAAAATCAAAATTCGACTCAAAGCGAGCCGTTCAAAAATAGGCCCCTGGATTTTTACCCTGGCCCTTACATTATTAAGAGACATATTACTTACTGTTTCAGCTGTTTACAGTTTTACACATCAAGGCGACAAGTAATTAAGTACCTAGCTATACCAAAGCCCAGAGACAGAAAAAAACTCATAAAAAGTCAATAGAAGCCAACTATCGAAGCTAAACGGTATAACCATACCAATTAATGCAACAAGCCTATCTATACGCCGGCGCATCACTAGAACAATCGACTTATCGATAATCGATACAGCCACAATGTATCGATAACGATATTTTGACATGTTGACGTCTTATTAACAGAAGAACAGATAAACATGATATGGATGCTATTGTTGTTGTTTTTTTTTTTAGTTTTGTAATTGACTATGAGAAGGCAATGTTCTAGATGAAGACAATGTGATTTGGTTTAGTGAGTAATTTAAAAGAGTGCAGTCTGTTTGTCATCCGTATTTGTGTGTTAGTATGTGTGGGAAATATAAAATCTTGTGAGAGAGTTTTAATTGGCAGCTTGATTTCTTAACTTATCTCATCATCATCATCATATCAGCCGTAAGACGTCGACGGGCATAGGCTTCCGCCAGAGATCTCCACAAAGGCCGGTCCTGTGCCTTCCGAATCCAGCTGGAACCTGCCAGGTCATCGGTCAACCTTGTGGGAGGACAACCCAGTTCCAGTTCCAGTTCCAGTGTTTCGGTTAACTTATCTGTCTATAGTATAAAACAAAGTTGCTTCCCGCCGTCTGTCCCTATGTGTCTATGTATGTATCTATCTACGCTTAAATCTTTTAAACTACACAAAGGATTTTAATGAGGTTCTCAACATTAAATAGAATGATTCAAGAGGAAGGTTAATAACAAAGAATAAGAAAGGGTAGGTAGGGGTAAAGTTGCCGGATGGTTTATTATTTTTATTTATTGTTTTATGTTAATATTGTTATTAGTTGATTGCTAACCGATGCTTTTACAGCGAGGGAAAGAAACATCGCGAGAAAACCCGTACATTCAGGCGACTGAATGTTAAATCTCATCTGGTCAGGCTCTCCTGGTAACAGGGTCGCAGAAGTCAAACGGTAGTCGATCTACTGTAATTACTTGATCTGCCATATTCTGGATCATTGTCAGGGCGCACCCCGGCCTCTCGCGCGCGCCTGCTCAACCGGGATATTGTCGCTAAGTATATTTTAGTTTCACTTATTATTTGGTGATTGCAAGGCGATCGATGTGTGCGATACCCTAAACGGTTGCTATTAACAGTTGTGTTTGTATTGCTTAGGGAAGGGAGGTAAGATAGTTGAAACATAACATAAGCGCCGTCGGAAAACTCCCGATAAATACTCAAATATTTCCCAAACAACTACACAGAATTTAAAATGAAACCATTAATTTAAAATCACTAATCCGGGGGTTACGACATCACAGACAGACACACAGATACATGCGTCAAACCTCTCTTTTTGCGTCGGAATTAAAACAAAAATAAGCATAACTAGTACCTATAGATAGTTTGTTCGTATCGTTTGCCCCTAATTCGGAATAGGCCAGGGAGTCTCATTAGCGGGTCAGAGATCGGCCGCGGCGTGACGCCGAACGCGGCCTGCTACCGCGGTACGCAGCGCCCGTTATGGCAGGGCTGGTCAACTTGAGACAAGTTTTTTTTTTTTAAGTGGTATATAGCAGATAAAGTAGCTAACGATCAACCTGATGAACTATTTCACTTTTATGATATTCAGCAGATAAATAAGCAAGCGGGCCACATGATAGAAAGTTATCACCGGCGCTTATGGACATCAGAAACACCAGAAAGTTGAAATTTTTTTCTCTTATGTCTTCAACACAATGTCACAACAAATATACGACACGATCTTCGTAGTTGGCTGCCTCTAAAACCTGTATTAATATAAATAATCTAGAGTTAACGTACCTACTTAATGATAAGCAGTTTCTAGACAGGCATTCATTGTCTTCCGAGTCATTTATTACCCACCTGATGCCTTTTGTAGAAACAATCCCAAACGTTGTCTACACACAGTCCCTGTATCTGATTTCCATCATATCGCCTCCTAATCGCATTGACAACCCCTGCTCGATTAACCGAAACACGGTAAAAACGTAATTATACACACGAATGCGCATGATTCACGAAATATTTGAATACTGTATTACATACATTCGCCACGCTGAAGACTGTCTACCACTCTAATCCGATCTTTAAAAGAGAGACGCTAAAGTTTAAATTCGATCGTTGGGTGCTAAAATTCGAATTTAAAATTTCGAACGAGTTTATGCAGAACGCAGCCGTTAAAAACGGTTTCGTTCGAGACGATTTGTTTCGTATTATGACCGGCAGTGGGTCGATTTTTGTTGTTTGAGGTTATTTGTTGAAGGTTGGTCAACCTCATTGAGGAGGAGTGATGGCTGATGTGCAAGATGGCGTGGGAAACGTTCGTTTAGGAAACTGTGGCTACGAAGAGAGCGCGAAGCCGTGATCGGTCCCGAGATATGGCTCTGTTCTGTTGTTTACTTTATTTTACTAGAATGTAATAAATTATTCCTTATCCCGGGGCTTAGCTTATGATTTTCATAAATAGCAACGCTCTATGTAAGCTCGGATGCTATTAATATGGGTCGTTTTTAATGTAATCATGATTGTGTTTTACAGTCTGGAAATATATTTTGATTTGGAGCTAAGTATTTATTTGATTAATTGGTCATTTTCGAAGTTGCACGCAGAACTAATCTTTCTATCCTAATTCTTTAAGGCCTCAGCTTCCATACATAGTATGAAACAAAGTCGCTTCCCGCCGTCTGTATCTATGTACACTTAGATCTTTTAAACTACGGAATGGATTTTAATGCGGTTTATCAATAGGTAGAGGTACATTCAAGAGGAAAGTTTATTGCATAGGACAACATGCGAACGAAGTCGTGGCGGGCCAGCTATGTTATATATAATTTTTTAAGCCGTGACACAGATTTATAGTAAAAAACATCCATACTGAAATATCTCTCAGTTTTAATCTATGAAGGATTTTTTGTTGAAGGGTATCTTGAATTCTCTCTTAGATTTTAAATCTACGTACCTTTTACACATAGAGTGCGCGAAAAATAACTTTGGTCGCGGCTGAATAATATAAAACAAAATTTTACGGATAGCTACAAGAACAACTCTGAACAAAATCAAAGACAGAGATACCAATACGCATAGTTATTACATGCTTTAGGTAAGTATAATCGAAATTTCGGCAATCAATCTCAAGACATATCTCGCGATCTGAAATCACGTCGTGCTTTAATCCTTTCGATAATCGATTTGCACGCACGCGACCCCGCTACTTTATATCGTACGTAAGGTCGACATTATTCGTTCGAATAACACCTTTATGCGTATACGCATTAAGTCTTCTTATGGTTTTGTAGCTTTGCGGTAATTTTGTCTAGTTCAAGACGCATGCGCGTTCGATTGTGACGACCACATCCTGCCCATTGCCCGAATCCAACCGAGACATCGATGGGGTATCGATGTTTTTATCGATCAACGTGTCTTCTGATACGTATCATGTGCACGTGCACACGTACTTTTGGGCCATAATTGGGCCAGATTGGATTGTTGGCCAAGCGTGAATCGGCTTTTTTGTAATAGGGGAAAGTAAACGTGCTGGCAGGTGTCCTGATGGTAAGTGATCATTGCCGCCCATGGAATCTGAAACTCGAGGAGGGTTGCGAATGCGTTGCTGGCCTAGTTGAAATTATGTTTTTTTTAGTCCAGTGACAAACGAGCAGAGAGCCCACCTGATGGTAAGCGATAACTGTCGCCCATAACATCTATGATTAACATAGCATATAATTAAGCATCTACTTAGGTTGCAGGCAACAAAAATGTGTAAACACAGGTGTGATGGAATAACTCATGCCTGTAATTGCGCTGGCTACCTTATCCTTAAAACCAGAACCCAACAATACAAGCGTTCATTTTATGTAAATCAAAATCGGTGAGTATCTAACCTAAGTTTATCAACAATCGAACCCGGGACCTCTGCGTGGCAGACCGGCATGTTAACCAACTGAACCACTCACAATATTTCACCACATCCCATAAAACACCCTGTTATGGGGCACTATCGATTGTTTATTCGTTATTGCCTTTGCTTAAGCAATAACACATCGATATCCTCGAATGCAAGTGCATGTGTGAGTGTATGTGAGTGTGTATGTGTACACTGTAATTGTTGTCATTGAGTGGGCGTGGTCAGAGTGCTGGTACAGAAAATTGGTATCCTATGAAACCGTGACAGGCGGTGAGGTTAAGCCATGTTGCAGCACAACAGTAATTTAGGTCTAACCTACAAATGTCTAACGTAACTGTCTAATGGGACAGCTGTCTTTGCACCTAATTAAGTGACTAGCCCAAATACACAGATACGGCAATGTTATGAACTGGTAGTTGAATTGTGTAACGGAATGTGGTCATTAATAATTGCATTGGTATTCTATTGTTATGTAGATTGTTTGTTTGGAAAATTACGTTATCAGGTTAAACTGGGCTAATCTAAACTGGAGCATAAGTATTGAAGGAGCTTGTATATGGTTATTTAGCATTAAGTTAAGCTCGTGGCTTTACTTTTGACGTCTTTACAGCGCACCAAATCAATATTATTAACTTGTCCTCCATATCTATATAGAAAACTGATAATTAATTTAGTAAGGGGTTTATACGTCGCCACTTACAAATCGCGTACGCGTCGCATCCGCCCAGTCACCGCGTAGGAATCGCGCAGCTACTATATTGGCGTGACTAGGCGGACGCTGTACGATTGTTTACAAATAATAAAATAAGCTTTCTGTCATTAGTATAGAAACCAAAATTGCATAAAGATTTGTCACAAATCGCACAGAAATCACGTACGTCTGTAGGGCTCTAAGTGACGACACAGGGGTAATGCCAAATGAGTAGGCAATTCACTTCTTATGACCTCCAGACTAATGCGCACCGCCAAATGGCTCGCCCTGGTTTTTTGGCGAAGTCTGGGAAATATGTTCAAGGCGTATGGCTCTGGGCAGTTGCGCATGAATACTACGTCATTTCGATTGTCGTTTCAGCGCCTCTGTAAGACCTCTTTCGTGAGGCGCGGATTATATCAGGGGTGTATCTTCTATTAGTTAAATCAATATTTTAAAGAACAATTTCTCCCCGGCTACTAAGCCTATCTGGATAACGAATGTGACGCCTCACCCTAATTGCGAACCACCTGTCTCGCACTCGACCGACGTATCTACAATCCGGGCATACCCCAGAAACTCCAACATTTCCGATTGTCTGCAACAGATACATGTTCTGATTTATAACGTCGTCGGCCCCCACACGATGGCGGTTGACCGATTTAGATAAAACACACTGCAAAATAACGCCACATTATAAGCTGTTTATCTTCCAAAAATCGAGTTAAAGTGAACCTTATGGCCTTGCGATAAGGTGTGTTGATCCTCCAAGAGGTGGTAAATATCAAGACAGTCGGCGTTTTATGCAAAACGCCACAGCGATCGGCAAAGAAAACGTTCGCAGTACAAATGGTGGTGTGTGTATTGATTTATATTCCGCGACTCTATCTGGGACATGCGGATTGGATTGCAATAACCATGCCTGGCTGCGCCCTGTACGTATGATCCCGCATTCTCTAAGAAGCAGAAATGGATGTTGCCAATAAATAAGTTGTTGGCATTGGCTTGTTTATTTTTTTTTATTCTATGGAACTACTGGCTGGTCTGGTTTATAATATATTTTGGCCTTAGATAAGGCGTAACGTTATATATGAAATTAAAGAGCTTTTTGTTGATAATAGCTCCTGATGTATAGGCTACGACGAAATAAAGGTGTTAGGCAATAGAATTCGAATTTGATATACCGCAGTGTTTGGCAAAAAGGTCTCGATTCAAAATTTAAGCAGGTACACGATACACGTTCATCAAAAGTAGAAGCTTGTAGCCTTTTTACACTTGTTACGTGTAGAATGTATAGTCTTTAATTAAATTATGTATTTGCTATTTGAACCTCCAAAACTATAAATGCTATTGCGGTGCAACTTTGGCGAGTTCTCGAGCGCACACTACATTTAATTTCTGGTTAAAACATAATTGACATTGCAACTGTAAGTAACAAACTCTCACTAAACTATAAAATTATCACTCGAAAATACAACAAATTGAAATAATCTGTGAGAAAAATGAAAATGTGTAAAACAGTAAGGCATGAGGCGTTTCATCTTAGTCCTCACAGTGACAACACGCCTGTGGTTCTGCATTTTTGTTGTCTGCAACCAAAATGCATGAATCGTAGATGTTATGGGCGACAGTTACCGCTTACCATCAGGTGGGCTGTCTGCTTGTTTGTCACTGTGTAGATTAAAAAACGTACATGACTCTCTATACATAGAGTACACCGTAGGTATAAGTTTGCATCTGTGCTAATTTTTTTTTGTTTTTTTTAAACTTTTTCAGCCTAAGCTGGTATTTATTATTATTATTTAAAACTTTATTGCACAATAACACAATTGGCGGACTTAAAGCCATTAAGGCTTTATCTTCCAGTCAACCAGTAGACCATGTAGAAAGGGAATAGTAATTAATATCTACAATTCATACATCTAGGTTGTAGAAAACAAAAATGAAGAACCGCAGGTGCGTTATAACTTATAACTGCGAGGACTAAGATGAAATTTTGCTGGCTACCTTATCCTTCAAACCGAAATACACCAATATTGCAACATTGTTGCTTGGCGGCCAAAATAGATAAGGCGGTGGTACTCACCCAGGCGGGCTCCTCAGGCTACAGTCCTACCACCTGATGAAAAATCTGACACTGGTGACTAGTTTATTAAAAGTGGGTTACGAGTACTACAATATTTCACCACACATCTCATAAAATTCGCTGTTGTGGGGCCTTATCCATTGTTTATTCGTTACAAAAAGTACATGACGAATACATGACAAACGTTTAAATGTCCTTCAATGCTCCATACACTTGAGACAAGGCAATAATAAAATATAGATACACACTCCACATCTACATAAAACAAAACCATACACAATCTACTATTTTCTTTAATTCATCTTGGCACACAATAAGAATACCGTTAAATTCCAATGCGCGTTTAAATTCGAAAAAAGAACATCGACAACCGTGCCCCGGGTCCCGTTTCGCCACTTAAACGCGTCATTAACCGTGTGAGCCCGCAATCGAAGGGTTACCCGGGTTAACCCGTTGCCCGCTATACCCAGGTTAATTAGGCGCCGATTAAGCGATCATCGCGAGTTGGTGCTACTTACCTTAACGAGGTGTGAAGGGAAACTGTAAAGAAGGGCCGCAATTAAGATTTCTGCTAGATTAGTAGGTTTCGAACGGGTTCGAGTAGTTTTATGAATTAATAGTATTGTCTGTGGAAAGTGTTGGACTTATGTTGTGTTGGTATTGTAAAATTTTATTCGTGTACGATATATGAGGAAACGTTAACCAACTTACACCTTTCGGTTCGGACTACCTACGCTACACATTTTAAAAGTTTAAAGAGTTTAAAAATATGTTAAACGTAATATTGAATCATCATAGTACAGTGCAAGAGCATAAGGGCATTACCACTTTAAGGAAATATTCCTTTACCGTTACAGCAACATTCACGGTATTTGGCCATCTTAAGCCAAAAAAAGGTTGCTAAAACGTCTCCTTTATCACCAGGGTCTTTTATATAATAAGTTAAAATTTAATTAATTAATGGTATAAAACCGTTTAACAACTGCGTTGTAGTGCAAAGGAATATAATCCTTAAAGTGTCATGCAGTTCAGCTCTTGCATTGTACATATACCTAGGGTTAATGCAACAGATGACCAAACTAGCGCAGGTGAGATTCTTCAAGAGAGCCTCGCCAAGGCTGCTACGAATGTACACGTTACGTACTTGGACAAGTCGCGTACTTCCGCATCCACCGCCATATTTTTACTACGTTGTCATATATATGGCTATTCCAAGTCTGTGCCTCCGAATACGTCAATCCCATCATAATCTAAGCACGGCTTACGTCAGCATAATATATCATTGTGCAGGCGTCGCATACTTGGCGCTGCAGCGGGAAATGCGCGCCGGCCGATAAGCCGATCCGAGCGGACTTTGTGATGTCTACTGTCCGCGCGTCTCCGCCTCCCGGACAGAACAGGGTGGATAGGATTCTGGTTTGGAGTTTTTATATTAAATTGGGTGAGTAATGACCGCTGGCTATCTGTACCTGATTTTAAGTGGGTAAAGGAGTGGAGAGGGAAAGGAGGATTGAACTGGATGTCAGATGGTATTGCTCGGGGAACACGTTGGAATCCAAAGCTTTTTATGCCTTTGCTATGTGCATTAGAAAGGTTGAGCAAACCTTGTTCATGCAAATAGCCGAAACTGAATCCTTCTTACCTCATTAGCTGTAGTCGCACTAGAAGCTGGAAAATATTTACTTATCTAGTTATTTATTCGTTTGAAAACTTATGATTAAGCGAAGATCTGAAATTAAAGAATAGTTAAACTCATTATGGAGAAAACAAAAGCAGACTGCGGCTGAGGTGGACTTTTAATTTTATTTATAAGTTCAACCAAGCATAATTCCGATAAACATAAAAATTCAATAACAAATTTTATTTCAGTTTTACAAAACACACTGACTGGTCCTAATACAAGGCCCACAGTTACTACCTATAAGTATTATTAATGAGTAATTTCCCTATCCGACTTCGTTCGTGTGGTTTCAAATTGATTAACTCTAACCAGACCCTACCCCAAATCATAGAAGGAAAAGATAGAACTACCCATAAAAAATAAGAAAGCCATATCCACCCAACACCAGCGTCCACCTACAAGCAAACCAGAGCAGCACTGCCGCATTGTTGCACTGATTTAGAGCGGCAGACATCTCCAAACTAACTCGATCCGTTCTCACGTATTAATATATTCTATTCGATATTCGATTCGATTCGATAATTCGCAGACGATGTATCGATTGCAGATTAAGAGTCGGACGGTTGGATTAGGCGAGGTTTGAAGGGTGGGAAGTGCGATTGCGAGATATGTGTCCAGGGTTTATTTATGTTAGTTGGTGTATTTCTCTTGCAGTGAAGTGTTTAAACACGTAACCCAAGTGATACTTAGATTTAGGGGCTCCCTTTTCCTGTACATGGACTGAAATTTTGTCTTTTGGCCGTAACTGAATTGTTACATAGTTTATTAGATCTAATTAGATATTATGGCAGAATAGACACTTGAATTGTTATAGGTAACTTTTACGTTGTTCGCGTCCTCCTGTTCACAGGGTCACGGAGGTGAGGCAGATCATGGTCTGGACGGACTTACTGCGGCGGCTGTACTTTCATACAGCAGAAGCAGAATAACAGTCTTTTATTAAATATGACACTTGTGGGCCGAAGAGTTATTTGACATAGGTAGCGAGCAAAATCTGGTCAGGTCATCTTGGCGGGTCCAACGCTATAAAAGCCTTATTCCACTACCGCTCTTTGAAATAAGGAGATACTATAAATTATAATTTTACAGAGTCATGGCGTACCGATTGACATTAGCCATACTTCCATTGTCACAAGGTTCAGATAGAATATTGTAACGGAATGTTCGGTTGTTCCTCGATGCCCATGTTTAATTAAATAGCGAATTCTCTATAAAACCCGAAATAGCGAATAGACCTTGCCAAATATGATGTACCTTAAACAATAAATGGATGTATGATTCTATTTCGTATTGTATAACAAACAACTAAAACAACAGCGTCTTATTCCAGGACAGTAGAAATTTAATAACGCATTTGGTGCACCCAGTTAGCATTCAAATTTTCTTCAATACTCAATACCGATACATTTACACAAATTAACAAATACGTACTTTAATTAATCATTATGCCGATCAGTATACGTGTAGTTATTTATATTTGCAAAATATTGTCTATCTTGTTTAAATGTGGGAAATAGGTGCCTTTACCTGTCGATATCTGAAAAGAGGCCCCGAAGGCAACCTAAGAAGCGACGGATTGACTTCGCTGAGACGGATGCGAGAGCCAACGGCTTGCGGCGCGAGGATGCGGAAGACCGGGTGAAGTGAAAAAGAATCAGTAGGACAGTAGACCCTGGCATATGCCAGAATTGACCGCTATGATGATGATGATGATGACTGAATGACGATGAAGTACCGAAACGGTCTGAATGGTCTCCAACGACCTGTTGGTCTTAGATGACTAACGGATGGGTACACAGGAAGGCAAAACGCCTATACGAGCTCCAGTAGGCTTATTACGTAACTCTGTTGCTAACAAATCTTATATTTCAATGATTGAAATTATTACTTTTGCTAGCAAACTTCCATTCCAATAAAATGAAACTATTAAATCGAGCATACGTAATCGCAAAAGTAACAATTTCAATCAATGAAATCTGAAAATTGTTAGCAATACAGTTACGTAATTAGCCTACAGGAGTAGCTAGAAAACTATTTTCACCCATAGTAAACACCACTAGATCAAGCAAAAAGTACGCTAAAGTGTTTCACGAAACACCGTCCGCGGCGTAGAGCCCCACACTGATCCCTGGATGGGTCGTGTCGGCGTTTAGCATTAAATATATGTTTTACCACCTTATAAAGATTGCGTCCGCGATGCGCTCGGGGCATGCCGCACGAACCCGAGATGCGCCTACGACAGTTCGGGTCGAGCGAGGCTGGGAGTTGGTTGGTGAAAAAGAAAGATTAAGTATTAATGAATGTTTAAATTTAGAATGTTAACATCTAAGTGATCAAGCTGCCACTTTCCATTAGGATCACCTAATGGATAGTGATCGCTAGATACGCTTGCTTGTTTAAAGTTTGACATAAAAAACACATAAAAAGTAGTATTAACAATGCGAGACTATAATGTTTGTTGGGTTTCATTATTGAGGAGTTCATATCTTTCTGCCTCCAAGCAACAATGCTTGCGTATACTGTTTCGATAGGATAAGGTAGTCTGTTTAATCAAAGCCAACTTAGTCCTTACAAAGACAATACGTTAGCGGTACCTACACATTTTTGTAAATTTTTTTTTGGTACGAGCTAGCAAACAATCTTTTAGTCTGCACTCCTGTGTTGCCGACCCTTAACTAAATCTTAGATAATTTATTCAATTGAATCGTTATCGGTGACAGCAGTACTATTTTACATTGTTCCGTTTGCTCGTTTTCTCTGAGTAGTACCTTTATAAAGTCACCTTTCATGAAATTTATTTATTCGCAATACTCACCAAAGCCGCGGACACATGCCGCAAAGTGATATTAAAAACAAACGTAAGTGTTGTCAGCAAGTCGACGGCTTTAGTATATACCAAAGCCGTAGAGCTCCGTAGATACCTACTTTTAATAGTACGCAGTGACAAACGAGCAGACAGCCCACCCGATGGTAACCGGTAACTGTCACCTATTACATCTACGATTCATGCATTTAGGTTCCACGCAACATAATAGCAGAACGCAGATAATGCTTTGGCCAATGCCATGATTTATTTTCGAAGTATGCTTATAACAAAAAATGCTACCCTCCCCATACCATGTCCTTAGCTCGTCGTATACCAATCCAAGTCCACAGCCGTCTCCCGGGCTAGCAGGCGCAGGCGCAAGCGCAGGCGCGTACACAAGGATGTGTGAGTGCGGCGCCCGCGGCCCCCGTGTGTGCCGCGGCACCGTGACTCGCGCGCGGAATGTTTATTGGGCAGGCGCGCGCGCAGGGCTAGCGAGGAGTACCTTAGGGTTTCGAGAGATGGTCGGTGTTGGAAGCTGTTTGGGAGAAGGTGGATGAAGAGTGGTGGATATGGAAGTGAGACATGTCTGGGCGTCGAGTCCGATAATTTCTCGGCTCGATCGAATTGTACTTGGATCGCACTAACAGATCAACGGCAGTTCTAATTGTAGCTATATCAGGGTATAGCCATTGGTAACAGTAGCAGAATACTAAATACGTATCAAACTGCCATTAACCCAATTACAATTTGATCGAGCCATTAGTAAATTAGAGGACTCGAGGCCTTGGTATGTCTAGTTGTTGGCTCCGTTGTCTCAAAAGTATGAAAATTTCCACCCAATACCACCACCACCACCATCGTCCACTTTCTATCAGGTGCCCCGCTTGCCTGTTTGCCTGGTTTATGAGATAAAATACTTCAGCACTCAACTCAATAGGTTTCTTTGGTGTGTGTGAAATCTATTGCAGTAAATAGGCAAATTGTATCATTGGCTAATTTTAAGAATCAACTACGATATTCTGAATAGTTCAGAGAACTATCAAACTATCAATCACTACCTAACTACTATCGATAGGCTATGGTGTATGCTTACCATCACGCAGGCCGTAAGCTTGTTTGCCACCATAGTCGTATAAAAAAACTAAGCTATCAAATCTGAAAAAAAAACCACCTAAAGTATCCACAAAACTAACCAATCCGCAACCACTAGCAAATCCTGTCTAAACCCCTGCGCCTACACATCCCTAGTCGGTTTAACACTTTAATGCGCGGTACACAATCAGATATTTGTTTTAAATTATGGTAATAAAATGTCGGCGAGAGTCACGAGCGGTTGAGAGAGTGCGCGCGCGCAGGATGGCTGGGCGAATTGGATCGGTTTAACTATGCGCTTAAATAACCACCAATTTATATATCGTATGGGGCAGGGTAGGGCAAGGGAGATCGGTTTGTTACGGGAAGTACTATGTGGTAGACTGTATCTGGGAAGAAGAAGTCTGAATGAGTAGTTAGATTTGATGTTTGCGGGCTGTAACAGAACTTTGTGAAAGTAGTCATGGACAAGTAGACAAGTCACAAATCACCACCTATTTACACCTATACACAGGCTCTTTACAGTCAGGCTTCCTGATTAGAGAAACTGCAGTAGTTACCTAGAATACCTACTTCGAATAATTGAGAGGAGTCATCATGAGCCTATGTTACTCCTATGCTATACATAGGCCTTAACAAAAAAAAAGTTAACCACGTAAAGTTAAGTATGTGTTTTATTTTCAATAGTTATGGGCCTCCCCGAATGAGCAGTGTTTCCACCTGCTTCGCAAATTGTCACAGTGCGTCTTACACTACACTTGTCGAGTCGCGGTCTCCTCTCGTCTACCCCAAAGATTATCGGTTCTCTGATAGTCGACTGCCATTTTGACTTGGTAATCTATACGCTAAGTAGGAGCGTCGATGGCCGAGTGGTTAAATTATCCGACTCGTAAGCGAGAGGTACCGGGTTCAAATCCCACTGCAGCAATGTACCAATGACCCTTTTCTGAGTTATGTACATTAGTTGAATGCTAACCGATGCTCTTACTGTGAGGGAAAACATCGTGATGAAACCTGCACATTTAAGCAACTGAATGTGTAACCATGATCCAATCTGGTCAGGTTCCCCTAGTAGTGGGTCGCGGAGGTCAGATAGCAGTCGCTTCACTGTAATTATCTGATCTGAAAAATCCTGGATCATGGTCAAGGCAGACCCAGGGCCCTCGTGCGCCAGAGCACAACCGGGACATTAACGTCGAGATGATTGAATCTATATGTACGTTAAGTAACTGGTAAAGTTTTAACTTTGGTTTTCTGTCAGATTAATTCTTTGCTGAAACGGACCACCTGCTGACAGACAGCAGATTTCAAAATAAAAGAGTCAAATATCCATTTTATAACAAATTGGCAGCCAGACAGATACAACATGTAATTTTAAACAAGTAACTTCAAGCTAGTAACCTCAAATTCAGCTATCATCTTGTTCGACTATCGATTCGCCAAGAAGTTTTTAAGGAAACCTCATTTATTACGACCCTATTCTTCAATACTTCATTCATTTCATCATCATTCTTCATCAACGTCCATTAGACACAGGCACTGTAGATGAATTCGGGCCGTTTCCGCAGTCAGCGCTGAACTCGCGCCCATTCTGCGTGGATGTGATGTACTCCTAGATACCTACAGGCATTGTAAAACGAGAACTATCTCGTTTCACTAAGACAGGTTATTGTTCGAGCCACACTTTCCACTCTATTCCGTTTCGTGGCACCAGCGCCTGAGATTATTCGAAAAGAAAATGAATCCCTATGTAATCCCTTGTACTCGCACTTACTGACTAATATGAACACACAACAAAGGCAAACTTTCCACCTCCAATGGGTAGTCGGTTATCTAGCTTCGGAGTTTCGAGCACACTTCTATTTCCTCCTTGACCAAATTAGTACATTCTATCCCTACTCCGTATGGGATCAATAAACGGCATACCTGCAATAATCCCATTTCATTTATCTCTCTCTGGGTTAGGAAATAGCTGCCCTTCCTCAGGGCTGGCCCTATAAATCTTACATCGCTCCAGTCCAGAGATAATGTATTTCTGTTCGGACGTTACACTTACTTTGGCAATTTGCGGGAACCTTTGTGCCCTTTAAGATATCTCGTCAGACAATTGTACTGGGATGCTGGTTTGGAGTGTTCGTGTCGAGGGGGGCGGTGTGATTTTGTAGCAGTTAGGTGTGATTTTTGGCAGAAACTAGTAGAGAGAATTAATGTTCTGAAAGATACGCATAGAACAAATGTAGCTGGATGTTGAATTGAACCGGGGTGAGCGTATACTAAAATTTTAATAAATTGTTATATTTTTATTCTTGGAAGACTTTTAAGGAGATATATATAAATATAGCTAAAATAGCCTTTAACGTTTGACGTTCGCAGCGTAGGTATGCCTCTCACAAGGTAGACCTGTTAAAGATCGCAGCTGGATGCGGAAGGCACAGGACCGGCCTTTGTGTAAATCTCAGGGGTGGGCAGTGGGCGTCTTTCAGCTGATGGTCTTCTAGGCGAACTAATCCCTATCAGCTTAACTAATACTCTTCATAGTTATAGGAAAGAAGTTATCTTAATAACAACTAAGGCAAACAGCACTAATCACATTACGCCTTCCACCAAAACGCTTTAGCAGCTCTGCATAAACCCGAAAACAAAGTTATCCTTTCGGTGCGTGATATATCCCCGTCTTCGAGAAGGGCTAAGGTCCGAACCCATTTACAAATCACAAACACTGACCACCCCCACCCTCCACCCTGCCACCCTCGGACAATTATATACAACCCTTCTGTTCACCTTTAGGAGTTACGCTTGAAATATGGTCGGATTTGGTCGCCCTTTAATTGTCTTAGATCGGTGTCGTAAAGAATGGATGCATTATTCATTAGGGCTGGCTTGGACGTGTGGCTTTCGTTGGTTGGATGGGTTTGTGTCTTGCTGGTTTTAGTTTTCAAGAAGTTAGACATCAGAGGTATTCATTTGCTGTTATTGCAGATTTGGGACATTTTTCCTTCGAATTATCGTCCTCGAGTTAACGTGTGGTATTAAGGTCTGTCAGCAACTCTCTATCGGTTATAAATTAATACTCGTAATATTTATTAAGTTACAGACAAAATATTTACTAAGACTTTAGTAAAATAATAATGTCCTGGTAGTAGTCGCCAATTAAATTGTTGTTCTCCGAACCGTAATACTGGCTAGAAAGATGTAAAAAGCAGTGATTTTCATTTTGAATACCTAGTCTTAGTCCTACCTACCTAGTCTTTGCTGGGCACACTTTAACTTGGGCTGGACTTCAATATTAACGTAGTTTCGCCATCAATTTTATTCCTAGAGAAATAGTTACCGTAATTATTAGACACGAGTTGCGAATGTTATTCAGAATTACCGATGGACGATGTAATTGTTCCTAAAATTTGTCTATTAAAAGCTTTTATATTAAAAATACATTTATGCAAATCTGTTAGTTTATAGACAAATAAATATTTCAATTTCTATTTCTAAAATAATTGTTTATCGATAATTGGTATGTTGGATATCAACACATAGTGAAAACTTTTCTTGATTGTAGAATTTTTCAACTGCTCCTTCATTGAAAATTCAGATTACTTTAGGTAGATACCTACTACTATTATGTCACCTAAAACATAAATTTAATTCGAAATGTAGGCCAGCGCCACCCTTTAACCATTTTCACATTTGAATAACTGTCGCCAGTTAATTCTTCAGATAAAGACGGCGGCCATGTTGGTCCGCCGACTTCCGGCGGGGCCCAACTTGGACGGATGTTCCAGTCCGGAAGTAGATGGAGTGCCGACATATATTTCGAATTTGGAATGGTCATTGTTCGATTTGTGAATTGGATTTCGGCGGCGGTAGTTGCATGCGTTAGTTGGTTAGTTTTGAAATCTGTTTCATGTTGTTAAAGTGTTGTTCTGGACAACTATGTTGTGTGTTAGATTGATAAATTAATATGTACTACTCATTGTAAATATAAAAAGGTAATCACAGCATTTGATTCGAGTCCGGAAAAATACAGTTCTAGTTCAAGTCAAGATTAAGTTTAACCATGCAGCAATGACTCTTATCGGAGTTATGTACTTACCAGTCAAACGACTGAATGTGTAATCATGATCCAATCAGGTCAGGTTTTCCTGTTAACAGGATCACGGAAGTCAGGTGGCAGTCGAGTCGCTCTACGGTAATTACCTGATCAGCAAAATTCTGGATCATGGTCAAGGCGGACCCCAGGCTCTAGCGCGTGTCCTTTAAGAGCGCATAACTGGGACGTTAACGCCAAGAAGACCAGTCTGTTAAGTTTTAGCTGCCACTCCAATGACGACACTTCCTACATACGAAACACTTTTTTTGAATACGAAATGCAGTACTATAAAAACTAATTTGTTGCCTTACCCACTCTATAACTTAATAATGACTATAGAAAACTCACCTGAACTCGGATATGTAATGCCTAAGCTGTCATAGAAATACCACAGGGGCTACCTCGGGAAGCATTCTCGGGCCCTACTCGGATGCACAATACGGAGTACTGAGAGTAGAGCTTACAGTAAACATCCAACCTACGCCTTCGAAAAACACTCCCCGTAACCTAAGAACTGCGCTGTAAAATCTAAATTAATCAGTAGCGAGTAGTCATATAAACGGAGTCCCTAATATCTGCTTTCACTTGAGCAAGCAGACATCTGAGAGGCGTCCAATTAAGATATTTCGCTAATTAACGCCGCCACTTGACCGTGAGCGGACGGATTAGATCTCGGGCCTTAGTGCTGGTTGCTAAGGAGTTGATTAGCGGTTTTTGGCCGCAAACACATCTACCTGTGGGGGTTGGAAGTTGGTGGTTGTATGTTTTAGTAGTAGGTGCTAAGGGATAAGTAGAAGATAGAGGCTGACATGTTCGATTCCCGGCCGGGCAGAAATTGAAATGATGAATTTTAACTTTTGTTAGGGATCTGGGTGTTATATGTATAATAAGTATGTGTTTCATATTTCAAAATATTTTTCTGGTACTCTTAACACAAACTTTGCTTAGTTTGGGGCTAGATGGCGCTGTGTGAATGGCCCAGGCACAATTATTATTATTATTTGTAGCGCCGATTCCACATTAAGGTTATCTCACTACCTTTTTTACAATAACCTTTTTTTCTTTTTTTTTTATATGCCGTAGATCAAACGAAAGGTGGGGCAGGAGATTACTGAAGTGGAGACCACGAACCGGATACAGGAATGTAGGAAGACAGCCGACATGATGGACCGACGATCTGTCTGAGGACTGGAAGAGACTGGATGTGGAAAGTCCAATACCGTTCAGTGTAGAGAGGCACGGATGTTTGGTAGATGCAGGTTGGAGAAGAGAAGAGAAGGATATTTGGCTACAATAGCATAATAAATACAGCCATAATTACTTTAAAGTGCTTTATTTAGTCTTTGCTGGTCTATCAGCACTGATAAACAGTATGAAATTAAAATCAGTCAGAAACAGTCCATGATTATGTTTATTGTTCACATGGTTATTTTCTAAATGGCCACTGTATACTTCGTGATAAGAATTTATGTACAGGCTTCTATGCTCATCGCTTGCAGCGATAAGGCCGTCTTTGCCTACAGATTATCGTGGTTATTATGGGATAGGCGATTTATCTTGTATTTTTTTATAACTTTTGTCTGAAAAAGAGTTTAACGGTCTACCTGATCTCTATGTCAAGTTTTGTGGTTTATATACTGCCATAACTTTTAAATCTGTTACCTACGAACGCCACAGACGCTCACGCTACATCATACAGGCTAATCCCTCGCCGTATCTCCTCCGAGTAAGCTGCAAGAACAATAACATTCATCACAAAAGGTGTATTGCGATGGAATAGCAATATAGTGTCCCCTATTAATTATTCGCCAAGAAATTCATACGTCAAGCTTCTTACCCCTGGACAGGGGTCAAGATATGGTCGAATTAATATTCATACAGACAAGCCCAGGTGGACGTCACAATCTGAGAAGGGTGGACTTAAGGACTGGACACTGGTGAGAGATTAGGACGCAGAATGGACGTTGAGGTTAAAATGCCTACGAGCTTAAGGAGGTGAAAATAATTAATCTAAAGTTTTTTTTTAAAGGTGACAAAGAAGCTTACGGCCTGCCTGATGGTAAGCAGTCACCGCAGCCTATGGACGTTTGCAATACCAGGGGCATCACCCACGCGTTGCAGACCCCGTGAAAACCATATAAACCGTAACCGTAAAGTTATAATTCTTTATAACGTATTTTGCTAACTATAAGTAGCCGACTACTTACACCCATGGGGTTTACGACAATTATGCTTTTGGAATTTTAAACGAGTACACTGTTTCACCTTTTGGTTAAATCAATTCTTGAGTAATAGTTAGAATATTCGATAAAACATCTACATATTCTTAAAAAAAATTAATTAAATCACTTTTTTTACTTAAAAAAAAATATATTACAATTTTTGGGACAATAATCTTCTGCGTTTGTTT
Organism: Blastobasis adustella; assembly: GCA_907269095.1. Taxonomy (NCBI): domain Eukaryota; kingdom Metazoa; phylum Arthropoda; class Insecta; order Lepidoptera; family Blastobasidae; genus Blastobasis; species Blastobasis adustella. Next base: position 13,878,086 of record OU026129.1, on the reverse strand, counting down.
TTTCTACCTGATCTTATGGAAACTTTTCTTTTGGTACAATAATGTGCAGCCAGAGACAATGGCACACTTTGTGTTATTAAGCCAGAGCAACAGTAGACTCGGGGGGCCAGATAAGATTGCTTTGAGGTTATGGCGTCCTTGTCATTGTTTATATTGTGAGTTAATATTGTTGACTGTCTATCAAATTTTATTCCTTTGTCATCCGTGAGCAATTTAATCTGGCCCCGGGTAGTAAAAGACTGTCAGTAGGTATAGGCTCACATTGACGATCACACCAATTCTGTGTGATCAATATAAACGGTAAAGGAGACACAAAAAAACCTAATTTACAATTACTATTCCATTCAAATGTGACAGAACCACTACGTCTGATACCTTTAGGCAGAAAACTCATGAACGCCGCGTCTGCCACCCAGCTACTCCATGCCGGGGTGGCTACCCAAGACCGCTGGCGGGGTGGCACGGTATACGGGCCCTTGTCTTATCTCGGCCCACGCCCGAGGACTTGGGCTGATGGATTAACTTCATTGTTCCACCGTTGCCGAGTGACGCGGAATTTATAATCGTGCCGCTGGTTCCGTGCCGTGTCCGCTCTGTTTCGTCGTTTTGTCTTTGGCATGTGTTGGGTGAGCGTTTGGCTTTTTACCCGCCTACGACAAAGCCGAAAGGCTTACCTATATGGTTTTAGCAGTTTATGTGTGTATTTCTACATAGTCTAACTTGGCAAAATATGTTAAATTTAAATTACATTATCTATCTATAGATACCAGATTACATTGAACTGCTTTTCCAGTGATTTACCAGAGATGCCCTTGGCAAAAAAGAGTTTGCCGTGGGGACAGATGGAACAACCGTTTTTTTAAGTTTAACACTACGTATCTCCCATTCCATTGACATAAATGTATGATAAGAGCTTTCATTTTGGTAAATTTTTCCAAACTGGTAAAATTGAGGTCAAACGCCTTTCTATAGGCCAACATAAAAAGAACTCTTTTTTGCCAAGCTACAGAGAGTCCAGTCTCCAGTAAAACATTATTATTCAGTAAAACGTATATGTCAGCTTCAGGTCCACCGCCTTAATATCTGCCTCCACAACCCCGGAGCACTCACGGCCTCCTAATTGGATCTCCATCTATTTACATACGCGCCTCCTAACGTTTGTTTTAAGAATTTGCCACGGCCGACCGGGCCAGAACAATAACTTGGTTTACTTGGTCAAGATGTTTTGTGAACGAGTTAATTTAGTTTCCCTTTGATAAGGGTCGGCCGGGAATCCTTCAGGTGGTCAAACTGGGACAAATATTGAAACTATTGGGTTTGTTGATAAGGAAATATTTGATGTCTTACGTTGCTATGTCGACGCTTGTTAATTGGGTAGTTGGTGCTGCTACTGTCTTAGTTCGGTTGATTTTGAGGTGTCTTCTTACTTGTGCAGTTTGTGCTGGTTTTTATTTGATTTAATATATCAGTAAAGACGAAGTATCTACGTATTATTAATAAATACCAGGTCTTGCGCTGCATCGAACGAGCTCCATTTACCGTGTTTCGGTGTTACATTTCACCAAACTGTACTATGGAATTCTGGCTTATGACATACACTAAACTTAGACATTTAGGTGTAACAAAATTGGTGTCATAAAGTTAAGGTTGGTGTTGGTGCAATGCTTTTTCTTATTAGGAATAAATTTTAATTTTTTTAAATAAAAAAAATATTTTAAGCGTCGCCTAACGTTTAGTGCAACCGGCTCTAGGAAAACAACAAAAAAAAATTACCGCAACATGCCCGCCACTACAACCAACTACCTCAAGTTCTGGCTTCAAAATCACCAAATCGTAAACTATCCAAGCCGAAAAGTATCAAGAATATCGCATAATTTGCGTGGTCAAAATAACTGAATTGTTTATCTGTTCTTCACACGCAAGGAACAGCGGTCCAGTTCCTTCAGTCACGTGGAAAAACGCACCGTCACGCGCCCGTCCGCAATTTCCTTGAGAAGTCGAAGTCATTCTGGCACATATGTCACGGGAAAACCGCCCCTAAATAGCTTGTAATAGGGGCGGATGGGCAGAAATGACTGCGGTTATGACACACGGTTGTTGTGTTCGGTGAGCAGAACATTGTACATGCTGCTTGTTTTGGCTATTTTTTTGCCTAGACAGGTACACGAACGTGCGGTGGAAAGGACCTGATTGAAAGCGGCCACCGTTGTCCAGGATATCTGCAACCTAAGGGCGCGGATACGGTGCGGGCCTTTGAGGTACCTGTAAACATGCCTTTAGAAGAGCCCTATGTTTATAGTGCAAAGTATAAACATGGGGCTCTTCCAAAGACTTCGGGAGCGACTTCGAGGGTTTTTTGTGGAGTTGCGTTAATGTACCTAGTTTATCTTCACTGCAAAAAAGCCGAGGAAAAATTTTCTACAAGTCCACATTTAATAAAAAAGATAAAAATAAAGCTCGGTTACAGAACGAATTACCTGAGCACTTAGGTGGTCCTATCAAGGATTTACAAACGGTCAGGTTGTCAACTCATTTTTTGGATGACTGTGCCTAGTTTAACGAAAAGACACCCTTACGAAATTATTAAAATTGAGCGCGAACGACCTTATTTCTTAAACATTACATAGACTTGAGGTTCAAGAGATTATCCCTTGCCAACAGATGTACGTAAACTTAACCAGATAAGTCAGTTTGATCACCAGTTTTCCATTCTCCGCCACCATACGCACCCTCACCGAAAGGGTAGGGTGTGCTGTGGCATAAATGATCACCGGGCTACGTTGACGAAGACAAATGACACCCGATGTCGAACTTACACAGAGATAAGGTAGGCTCCTTAAATTAGCTGCGTTTTACTTGACGAGTCCTGGGTATTTTTCACTGTCTATACGGCTCGGGAAGGGTTGTTTGTTTTATAGTTCGGGACCGTCTTGAGTCGGTGGTAATGAGGGCTGTGGCTATCGGAATGGACTTGCCTCTACTTACCCTTATAAGATATTTGAAAAGGGTATGGGTTTGTGGTCCTGACGTGTGGCGGGTACCTAAGTCTTACAGTATAAATTGCAAATAGACAATTGTAATTTTAAAAATAAAGCATTTCACTATCTGCTATGAGTAGGAGAGAAAACTCGGAAACTAAGTAGCTAAAAGACTGATTAGGTATAAAACGAAATGTTCTGTCGAAAATGCATCCAGAAATAGGGCGTTGCCGTATGGTTCTGAAGACGAGAAAGTAGAGTAGGAAAGCTTGCAGCCATAACTGCTACATATACCGCTTGCAAACACAAATACGTAAGACAGTTTTAAAGTTAATCTTATCAGTAGGTAGTGTTATGAACTCCTTTGGCAACCTTATGCTTCAAATTTGGTAAGCTGTCTTTAATTCCATACTGTCCAGATTTCTAGTATTTGGCGCTGTCCTAATTGACAACCTTCGTACGACCATGGTCTCACGACAGCCAATTATGACAGCCTATTAGTTTGAATTCTGTCTTATAGGTGGGTATTGTTGTTTGGGTTTTATACATTAATTGTGTTTATTTTTTTTAATTACGCAAATGATTATATTTTCATATAATCACAATATCAGCCCACTATCTTCCACCTTCATTTTCAGTTAGGTTAGGTTAGTACCTATATTTTTGGTAAGCAGCTAAATAATGTCCTATCTTAAACTGCTCGGCCATTTCCAGGCAACCGTCCCCTTTCTGCCGTGTGAGGCCCGGAGTTGGGCCACGACCGCAACAATTGTCTGAAAATTAGCTCTGACCGCATATAAAATTAAAATTAAAATATATTTATTTCAGACCATGTATCCATAACTTGTTAGTATTGTATTAGTAACAATTGTACTTATATGTTATGTTAGTAATATTAGTAAGATAATTTTGTAGGTAACACTATTTGAGGCCTATAGCTAACTCTATCCAATGCCTTTGGATAGGGCAGTCGAGCCTATTGGCTATCATCTTTAGGATGGTGTTCCGACTGCCACGCAGGCGCTGCAGTAGAGAGGCTGCTTTCTTGCGCATGAGGGCGTGAAAGCCATCCGTGCGCGCCTCCGCGAACATGCCCGACGCACTGCAGCGCGGCGGCAGTCGCAACAGCATCCTAAATGCATTATTGTATTGAACACGCAGGACGTTATAGGCTCGGCGCGTGTATGACACCCACAGGCCGCTCGAGTAAAATGACTGACAAAACGCCTTGAATAAAGTCACTTTGACGTCTGTCGTGCAGCGAGCGAACCTGCGGGTGAGCATATTGCTCCTCACCGCCAACGCCCTGCGCTCGCGCTCAATGTCGCTATCGTCCCGTAGGTCGCTAGTGACAATGTGCCCTAGGTACTTAAATTGACTTACTATATTAAGTACTGCGCCGTTAAGACATACCGGCGGTACACAGCGTGACTCTTGTCTAGGTGCTTTAAACACTAGAATTTCACTCTTTTTCGAGTTGTATTTTAATCCGTGTACCTCCGCATATGTCTCGCAGGTTGCCAGTAGCTCTTTCAACCCTCTTATCGACGGACTGAGCAGCACCATGTCGTCTGCATAACTTATGTTGTTGACACAGGTACCGTCAATATGACAGCCTACATGAGTGCTGCTCAGTCGTTCGATAAGTTCGTTAATGTAGAGGTTGAATAACAGAGGCGAGCTTAACCCCCCCTGCCGCACACCGCATTTCAGCCTGTACTCATCCGACAGAGTACCGACCCACCTCACCCGGTTTGTCTGGTTAGCATACCAGTATTTGAGGAGGGACGTATATTCCGCCGGCACACCCGCGCTCCTCAACTTACCCCACAGCAGCTCATAGGCAACGAGATCGAACGCTTTGGACAAGTCGAGGAAACACGCGTACACCGGCGTCCTCCTCTTGGTGTAGTACTTGACAGTGTGTTTTAGGGCAAGAATGGCACTCTCCGTGGACACGCCCGGTTTAAACCCGAACTGCGCGTCATGCGCGGGAACGTGTTCCGAGAGCCACCCATTCAACAGACCGTCAAGAACCTTAGCCGCGGTGGTAGCGAGCGAGATGGGCCGGTAGTTGTTCATGTCGGATGTGTCACCCGTTTTGTTTTTCACAATAGGAACTACTGTAGTCCGCATTAGCGGTTCTGGCAAGTAAGAGTGACCTATACACAGGGTGAAAAACAACGACAACACTCGCGGAAGATGGGCCCCCGCATGCTTAAAATGTTCAATGCTGAGACCATCATGTCCCGGAGACCTCCCACGTTGCATCTTCGAAATAATTCTAGCAATATGCTTAGCTGGTATTTTTACGTTCCGCCGAGACAAAATGGTCTCAGCACCGCTCTCCCTACCCATTGAAGTTAACGGCGACTGCACAGAGAAATGGTCACTGAAACCGTTGGCAATATCTTTGTGGTCCGTAATGCCGCCGACGCTCACCGGGAGGCTCGGCTTCAAATTCATTTTATTAGTCTAAATATATTATATAAATACATTAAGATAATTCAGTTTGTGCGTAGTACAAGTTGCGAGAGAGTGCACCGCGCGAGAGCAACCGGGATTTAGCGCCAAGATGAATATGATAAATTGCAGGAGATGGAATTGAATTTCTTAAAGCAAAAGAGTGTGAAGTAAGAGAGGTACTTAGGACTGAGCGGGATATTTCATTCGTATTGGAGCCGTTCGACGAGTGTTCAAACAAGAACGGGTCGAATCGCCTGAACGGAAGACTGCTTGAACAGCAGTCTCGGGGGCGGATTAGCACCCCGTGACGGTATATCACTATCATGTATCACTATATATTATAAAACAAAGTCCAAAGCCGCGTCTGTCTATCTGTCTGTCTGTCGGTCTGTTCGCGATTAACTCAAATAGTACTAAACGGATTTTCATGCGGTTTTCACAAATAGACAGAGGTTTATGTGTATAAGTTACTACTCGTGCGAAAGCGTGGGTGGGTCGCTAGTTATTATTATTATAAATTCTGTTAAAATAATTGTGCTACCCTACAAATAGCTCGCCACAGTCGCCACAGTCGACGCCTTACACCGCAGTAAGGCAACTCAAACAGTGCGAGTTGTGGGTGCTCCCACAAAGATAAGTCGCACTGTTTTACCGCTTGAGATGGTTCAGTCCAGAGTACTAGGGACAGAACTACAAATGGCGTAGAAGGGACGGCGTGGAAATTTAATACCTACCTTCTACGGACCTACGGATAATTTGATACTTTTTACTAATTATTTAATGTATAATATTGTTTTAGTTTATTCAAAATTTTTACTTATGGACTTTTGTAAAAGTAATGGTGCGGACCATGGTGCGGACCATGGTGCGGACAAAGTCCCTGTTGGTCCAAATCTCGTGAACGCGCCGCAAATGCGCTTTGACGCGAGCGCACGTGCAACGTTACAATATAACATTATCTAATGCAAAAATACGTTACTGCATTATACGAGTATACCACACCAAACTCTAAATCTACTACTTCGCTGCTACTACACTATTAAATCGCACAAAACCAGTTCATTATATTTATTTTAATTTTTAAATTATTATTTTTGTTTTAAATAGGTATGTGTACATACATAAGTAACACATAAAATAGAAGATGTTCTTAATGTCCCGTCTTAATATTCATAGCCTTACGTGGAAGGTTATGTTCCTTAAATCTTGGCGCCCACACCTCAGGGTACCGGCTGAAGGCACCTTGCAGCGCCCCTCGGATCGAGGGATGAAAGTGAAAATTGGAAATTCGAATAAATAAATTTTGAGGTATTGTACATCAAATTGCTTAGGTATCTAATACATTAATAAGAAAAAGGTACCTCATTTGAGAGCCGCAAGTACGGCGCATGTGGACCATGATCCAGGATTTAGCAGATCAGATTTCAGTGGAGCGACTTCCATCCGACCTCAATTACCGTTTTAACAGGGAAACCTGACCAGGCTGGATCGTAGTTACATTCAGTCGCCTAAATGTGCAGGATGATGATGAGAATTTATCACGATGGTTTCCCTCACCGTAAGACACCGGATAACGGAAAAAAATTGTTTTTATCCAATTTTATAATTACAGGTAATACGCGTGACATTTCAACAAATTTTCCGAACACAACTGTCTGAACGCCTGACTTTTTGTGCCAAACATGCATATATGAAGTCATAGGTAAGCTTTTAGGTCAATAGTTTGTATTGTGACTTCCTTACCTTTCAATTTTTCCATTCCATCCTTACATGAAACTGAACTCCAAAACTATTCAACATAAAAACAGAATTATCACTTGCGACCGCACCTGTCCGGCTCCTGTAACCCTTCGACTGACCACCCCCCTGGGTCAAGGGGGGTCGGGCGCGGGTGGGGGAGGCGGTCAAGGAGTTAGTTCATCCCCAGTCCCAATACATTTCATATTCCGTTGACAGAGGCACAATAATAACGCGCTCCTGTCTGTGTAAAAGCAAGACATAGTTGATGGTCGGGAATGTAAGGTTTGACTGGAAGCGATATACAATCCTGCCGTTGACCGTGTGGTGTCTAGCAGAGTAGAATAGCACCAACCCCTTACACTCGTGGGTGTCGCACAAGGCGACTAATGTTTTCGAGGCATAAATTCTAATGTCCGTAGGCTACGAAATGGGCAGCAGCGTTTTTCATTGCTATATTTACAACACTGCGATCTCCAAGCCGCCTGCCAAGCGTGAAGATTATGGCAATAACCTTCTCTTTCGTGGGAGAGGCCCTAAGTCCTGCAGTGGACTGTTATGGGTTGTGATAATGATATACAATCCCACTGACGAATTGTTCCCTTCATGTCGAGTGTACATAGCATTCAATTTCCCTACATCGAGTACACTTACGCCCGTATCGCATAGGATAGGTAGAGACTATGGAGTACCACAAGCTACGATTCCAAAACACTTTTAACTCTTTCATATTCATACATCAGTTGAGGGTACCTTTTGTAGATGGTCATATACAGTGCTGCAAAAAAGTGTAGAAATAAAATAAAATTTAACTAAAATAGTTTTTTTTTTTGTCTTCACTGTTATTTTGGTGACTACTGTGGATTTACCATTACTTCAGGAAATAAACAGGTAAAATTTTAGTACATGGTTCACGTTTCTTAAATCAAACTTTTTTATTGTGAAAAATCTGCTTATCTTGTCGGTATATGCCAAGAACTGCGATAGATTCGTAAACTCTCGGGACTATTAACGGCTTATAAGAATTAAGACGTAGTCCGTGGATGCCACTCAGAGCTCATATCGTTCGTAATTATTTGGGAAACAGCAATGGACGTTTGTCAATGCCGAATACTGTTAATTCATGCTCAATAATAGAGTACTTAATTAGAAAGATAAATACCCTAAAATATTATGTAAAAATATTATTTCTGCCATTTGACAAGCAAGTTAGAACCACTGGCTAATCGAAGGGACTTTGGCTCCCTGTGTGTGTTCTATCAGCTGTACAATGGGGAGTTATTTGAGGATTTTTATGATCTGCTGCCCACAGCATAACACCCCATCTGCCGTGGGCTGGATACTCATCCCCACTACGTAGACCCTCTGTTAGGTTCGAAAGAATGTTTCTCGCTCGTAAGATACGGATGTACGGAGCTCCCAGCCACAGTGATTCCTTTGAACTATGACATGGGATCGTTCAAGAGGTATATTAGAGGTCGGTACAGAGACGGGCAACGCATTGGTAACTCGCCTGGTGTCGCTGATGGCCATTGGCGGCGATGACCAGTTTCCATCAGGTGGTCCGTTTGCCTGTTTGCCGTATAAAAAAAAAGTATAGAAGTTGCTGATAAAAGTACCTACAATGAGAATGTCACTCAGATATTCACGCGACGAATTTATTGCGCTGATGTATTTTTTCATTTTATATCTCATCCAGTAATTTTGAGTCTTCATTTGACCAATAGTTGGAAATAGTTGAATTTGAAGACGTTCGGAATTTACGAGTGGTTTTGACCCTATGGGTGTTTTGGTGGCAGAGTATTCTGAATTTGTAAGTGGATTGCTTAGCAACGAATATCTGCAGTATTCCATGCTAGAGGGTTGAAATTATAGCTACTATAGGTAAATTTTAGACAGTTTAATAAGAGATGAACATAAATAAATATATAAAAGCTGCTGTTTTTCATCCTTTATCGTCATCATCATCATCATTTTAAGAGTTGGATTCTTGTCGGTGGAGCAATCGCCAATGTTTTTTCCAATCTGCAAACTTCTTCACTTCGTTGTAATCATTTGCATTCACTTTGTCTTTCTATTCTTACATTGTAATAGACGCGAAAAACGACTTTATTTTATATAAATATGGAGTTCTTCAAGAAAGGGGTGAAAAGGTTTTTACGGGGTCGGCAACGCGTGACCCTGATATTGAAAACGTCCTTAGGCTGCGGTGACGGCTTGCCATCACGCAGGCCGTAAGCTTGTTTGCCACTTAAGTGGTTTAAAAAAATCTAAGTAGAGTAGAATTAGTAGAATAGAGTAGAATTACTAGAATTTTTATACGCATGATAGGAGTAGAGAGCCCTTAATTGATGAAACTAGCCGATTTATTTAGAAACCTTGTACTATACCACAAACACATCTACCTACTCCTGCGCCCAACACCCCAGCCGAATCAAAGCCAAGTTCCAAGACATTCAAATGTAAATTGGTGTCCAAATTCATCACACACTTGCCTAACTGGATTTCTCGGGGTGGACTCTCCCAAAGGGACTGGAGTTGGCTGGACACAACTACGCATGAATTGGATTTTAGTTATTTTATTAGCTGAGTAATCTTGTAAGTAAGGTATTGTTAAGATTTCGTTGTAACGTTTGTATTTCTATCTAATAAGTAAGTAAGTGTCATGCTTATGATTTAATTTGTATTATAGAAGTTGTAAAGATAGGTAGATAAGACCACTCTCTTTTTGGTTGTGCGTTTTTTTTATACAGTGTGTTTCTGTTTGCCTTGTGTCTAATCTTGGCCACTTCTCTATTCTTTGTCTTATATTAACATTGTTGTTAGTAAAATGTTATAGTTATTGATATGTGTGTACCTGGTGCCAATGTACCTAGTTTGATGTAAATACAAGAATAATATTGAGATACTAACTTCTGTTTTTTTCTGATCAGAACTCAGGCTTTTATGCTTTTTACAGTTATTTTTACGTTGAAAAATTAAAAACTTGTTACAAATATATAGCAATGTCACATTTAAATGTTATATACTGTAATGTATTTTAAACAATATTAGAGAGAGGTTTTGTTGTATCGAAACTTTATGCGCCGCTGCTCATTTAGTACGTAACTAAAATTTATTGCTACATAAATATAATCTTCACCATCATTATGTGAGTAAGTATGTGCAGAATGTATTGAATATCATTTGTGCGGCATGCCATATTGTATAAAATTATACTATTATTATTATCATTAGTATAGAATAATTCATCGAAAAATTCGCGTTATAAAAACACACATATCTCTTTGATAGGCCTGCTGGAAGAGATTTCTGTAAGAAATAAGTAGCGCCTGTTGTGTCATCTATAACCATCTATTTTTCCTCAAACTTTCATGTGTACAATAAACTGAAAAAAAAAAAAAACGAATGGAATAACCTCCGACCAATTTTACATTGATTAAAATATTTTCTAAACTACTGAACCGATTTTAATGAAACAAAACTAATAACAATCTCGATTAAAGTGGCTTTCAAACCGCGTCCATCCGTTCAAACAGACACATACCGCCACAGAACAACAGATACACACGTCAAACTTATGACTCCCCACTTTCTTCGCCGGGGATTCATTTTTTATTTTTATGTAATACTGCAGACAAACAGGCAAGCGCGCTATCTGATGGAAAGTGGTCACCGCCGCCTATGGACACCACCAACACAAGAGACGCTACCAATGCGTTGTCCGCCACTAAGGGGACTTCTTATATACCTCTTGAACGATCCCATGTCATAGTCCAAAGGAAACATAACAAAATAACCCCAGAACAAGTATTTCAAAAGCAAATCACTGTCAATACAGTCGCCTAGCACACAGCTTTTACATTTGAATCCCACCGCAACTGTCTTTAAACTAGGAGTATGCACAGATAGATTTATTAATAACCACCACCGTGAGGGGGAACTATGCCTCGGGATGGGGCCCAAACTTGGCAAACGTAAGCCTTGCCTCCGACAGAAGTGGTCATAACTAAGATATTTTGACCGTCAGGCGATTCCTTGGCCGTGTTTGGCTGACAGAGGGTGTTCCAACTTTATTGTTTGCAAGGATTACGAAATCGGGACCACGGCAAGAAATTAATTCTGTAATAATATGATTAACTGTTTTTGGACGGTTTTGCTCGATGCCCTGGAGCGGTTTTTAGCCTGCCCCTGGCCCGGTCGGTTTGAAGTGTATTCACGGTCAAGTGGGTTGATAGGTGATTTCCATTAGGATTATTATTTCGGTAAATGCCTATTTCGATGTTGATATTGTATTAGCTATGGTTCGATCAGAAAAAATCTTGATCGTCCGATTGTTCTCGCTGGCCTCATGTCTTCGCTGTTATACTGAAATATCTTAAATTTTGTTGTCATAGTACGACTATTAGAGTACCTATTACTTACCTATTTTTCTATTATTTACTGCCGACTTGTATTTTTGAAAACTAAATTCAAGATAAAGTACCTACCTCGTCCTTTCTCCTTATTCTTGACAGAGTAGTACTATTGGTAGATTTTTAGATAGATAGATAGAAAGATAAATTGTTTATTGCTCAAACAAGAATAATTACATTAATAGTTCCCACAAAATCCTTAACTTAAAAAGCTTAATTGTATGCAAAGGCGGCCTTATCGCTGCAAGCGATCTCTACCAGGCAACCTTTGTCTCAAGAACCGCTTAATACACAGGCAAGTCAACGACATGAGCTTATACTAACGAACTTACACCTAAATTTTTATTTTATTTTATTGACAAGCAATATAATATTTCTTCCAGCCATCTAAAACAACACCCTGTACACGCAGGGGCCACCAAAGAGCGGTGAGTGCGATTGTAGCAGCGTCTGAATATGGGAATATTAAATTCCGACTGACCGGACGGTTCGGATTGCTTTAATATGTTAATTCTAATCTCAACGGTCTAATGAAATAAACTGTTTATTAAATAGTGGTCAAGTGGAGGAGGCGATGCAATGTTTGCATGTCTTATTAGAAATAGATTCGGAATATATAATTTTTTATGAGACCTCAAAAATATTCACGGTTTTATTGCCGTGTCTCTTTTTTAGCGGTGGTAAGTAACCAAGATTAAGCAACGCTCGCTGAGTCCGAGAACTGGATGGGAGACCGATTCGAAGTATAGAGACTAGTTGGAAAACGGCGCCGAAACGAGCTCGCCACTAGTTAGGTGTGCCCCCTAAGACCGTTGGTGAAGTGACGTTAAGCCAACATAAGCGTAGCAATTATTTTTTCTCACGATGGGCCAGCCAGGGGTATATCTATTCATCATCGGGCATCCTCATGTAATCCATGATCATGCATAGAACATACCGACTCTCTACGACCTTTACGAGGCCGTCTGTACATCTCGTGGGGTGCCGCCCTACGCTGCGATCTCCGGCAAGTGGTCGCCACTCGAAAATCTTACCGATTGGCCAGTGGTTCTGCGAGCTACGTAGTCTACCCATTTCAGTTGGCAAAGTAATTTATTTCGGAAAGAAACAGTAACGTGTTATACATATCTATTAATTTGATTATTTTATGCCATTACAGTCGACTTGCTGAAATTTCAAGGCAATCCTTGCTCTTTGCTTGATCTTAATATTAAGATTTGGTGAGACTGTGTAACTATGACTTTCAATAAGTGTATTTTAAGAATATTTATATTGAATAAAAATAATTGATTGATTGATTGATTGATCTGTTATGCTCATTTTTGTAACGCAATACAAAATTCTAATGGTGCATCTATAGTGCATAGTACTGCATCTAACATATAATAAAGTCAATGTAAGTATAGTGGAATGCCTGCCCATGCTACTTTGAGGTATGCATTTAACTTAGGGTTAGAATAGCCTGAGCGATAGTAGCCAACTTAACCTTAAATTAAGTAATTTGTACACTTAACTACAGTTTGGAGATTCTTACTTACACCGCTTAAGTTGTTTGCTAGAGTTAGGAACTTTTAGATGCGTCTGCTTTAGCAAATTGGTGAATTCTGTATTAAAATTAGGCAATGTAGTTATTATTATGAAATCATAATAATTGAAGATGGAATATGAGAGATAAATAATAGGGACAAACACATTGTAGTTTTTTTTTGTTAGTTTCATATCTGTGTTGGAATTTTGGGCATTTAATCAAAGATTACGTAAGTTTTTTAACTATCACGGATACCATACCGCAAATTGAAATGTCAGACGAGGGCACGCTCTAAGAAACCCGAAATATAGGACTATTAATGTATATTTTTAACAATAACTGTACTTTATTTTAAATACACAGAAATTGATAATTTCAAGTGTCGTCGGTTGTGCCATCAATATCATCTAACGTAGTGTTGGACTATAAGTTCTATTTTTGAATCGCTCGCCTCGATCCAAACGGGTTTCCAGTTTGATTTTTGACATGAAAAATTTAATATGTCATTGGCCCACCATGTCCTCGATTTCAATCTAACAGTACAAAATGTCAGAAAATTTTAAATCTTAATAGCTAATGTCGAATTTAAAATTCGATATGCACAACATTGTTACAACATTTTAAAACGAATAGTGATCTTTTTAAAAATTTTACAAAATACGCGAGGAACTTTTATAGACAAATTTTTTTTTTTGTGGACTGTCGTGTTAGTCGAGTCCTATATGTATAATGAGAAGTGATAGTCTATTTACTCTTTTTTTTTTACCCCACCTGCACCGACAGCCCACCTGATGGTAAGCGGTTACATCTTTTAATTTAGGCACTGCGTACCCAAACTCATACAAGCCGTGTCTACGAGACCGCTAGCTCTTCCCAAAGAGTCAATTTCGGTAAGACAGATACCAGCGGCATCGGAGTGGGTTCGCTAACGACTTTCACTTCTACCCACTTCAGGTGCCAATCGCTCGTTAGGTGAAAGGTGGAGGGTACTTTGGGATACCTATTCTTACTATTGGGAACAGCCTGGAGCGATCAATCTAGGGTGGAATCGTCAGTATCAGTGACCCGCTTGTACAGGTGATATCATAGCCTAATGTACCAGGTATGTCTGTAAACTCTTTATTGCAACAACATAGTACATTACAGAAGAAAACACTTACAAAGCAAAGGCGAGCTTATTAGACAAAGCCTACAACGGGATTTCTTTCAGCAACCTTAGACAAGCCGAAAGGAGCTTTAGACATTATATGTCGAAAATATCCCTCGGTAGTCTATAACCAATATCCACAGGTGGAGCCTCGTCGGGGGATCCTAATGGAACGAGAGCATTCTTGTTAGTTTTTCCCTGCCCTCATATTGAATTGTGCACTTGTATTTTCTGATTATCTGCATTGTAAATGATTCATTCATTTTCAACCAAAACACTGAAAGTGGCGGTCCTAAATTTTTTTGTGTAATTTTCAGATAGAGTTCCTGAATTTTTTTACAATGGCGTCAAAGCACGCCAAACGCCAACTACCACAGCTATGTATCACTGGGCGTGCAGTACTAAATAAATATTGTTATTGTAATAGTCATTGGACGTACAGATTTGATGTCATAGTAACAAATGTTTGGATTTAGGAAACTGTAGAATTTTTTTTTTTCTTTTTTAAAGATTTTTGGTCCAAAACTTTATGAAACGTGAAAGATGACTCAAAAATGGGATAAAAAATTTCTAATCCATTTTACTTTTGCCGATTAGCATAAGATAATAATGTACTAAGTAATTGTGTTGTTGTTGTTCATCAACAATCAACGCAATATTTGGCAATGAGTATTTTACAACTTTACAAAAGTAAAACAATACTTTAGATGTTCTCTGCACAGAATATCGTGATACACAGTTCAACAGTGAAGTTCACGTTGGTAGCTATCTTCATATCTCGCTAGAGATCATGCAGCACTATTAAACTGCGATCATCATATATAAAATCACTACTGACGCGGAAGTTAGCCCATAATAATACAAAGATTACGAACCAACAGACCGACCAACTACCACGAAGCTACGTCCGTTATGAAGCTGTAAGTTTAACAAATCGTTGACCATCTCTGACTCCACACTACTTCTTTATAATTGCAGTTCATTGCAGGAGTTCCTCTATACGCAATGGAAATCGTGCCTTGATTTAGTAAATAATATGATAGGAACATTTTTAATAGGTAGAAAACTAAAATAGTCAATCATAATAATAAATATACCTACGGCTACGGGGTGTTAATCGGCTCCCGAGAGTGTCCAACCACTCTGAGGCGCTATCCTAATTGGCAAAGTTCGTGCGACGCGCGGTTTAGAGGTCTCCTATTGGTCGGGCGACGTTAGTTACACGACCATGGTCGCACGTTAATTGCCAATTAGGACAGCCCTCAAGCCTTGGTCCAAATGACCTTGGTCAACTTCTCTTCGCCTTCTTCGTAACAGTATTAGGAGGCACACCTAACTAGTGGTGAGCTCGTTGTGGTGCTGAGGTTCGACTAGCCACAAAGTATGAAACGGTCAGCAATCCGTTCCCAGCTTCTGCGAGTGGTGCTTAATCTTAGTTATCAGTCCCGCAAGCATGCTGCCACTGGACCAGTGTTGCTTTTTAATGACTTACAGACACTGGACTGCTACGCTCCTGTAATCTATACTAACTATTTACTCAAATTGAGAACATCGCAAGGTCTGCTGTTGCTTAGAGGTAAAAACAGATAATGCGGTAGCACACATCCACACGACAATCGCTCGGCAGGAGGGTTAATCGCAGTCTTTAAATATAACAATGGAAAATGCTGCTGCCCATTTTCCAGACTACGGAGACTCTTGATCTTTTGCCTCGCAAACATTAGTCGCCTTGTACGACACCCATGAGTGTAAGGGGTTGGTGCTATTCTACTCTGCCGGACGTCACACGGCCCTCGAAAATTCCTCTAGCATTTGTAGAGCAATAGACTGCTTAAGAATGGCCTTAATGTTACGGTTCCATCACCTGATGATCCTACACAAGTACATTAAGAAATTCGTGTTCTAAACTCGGTATCCAACGCTGTGGTGTTTAAAAAGGATGTTGCTGTATTTGGCACTATCTATAGTGCAGCAAATACTCGAAAGGTGTTGTAAAGTATATAAAATTCAAAGGAAGATTGCCTTTTTTGACATTGGTAAGATCATTTTTCCTAACATGTTTTCTATCGCGCGGTATAGTACATTTCAAATTCCATTTCGAAGAGCCGTTAAAAGACCAAACACGATGGAATTATCTTATTGCGCTAAGTAGTTCCTATGGCCACTTTCCGAGTCCATCACCAGACCAGCTCCATGATACCATATTAATGCAGTATCATCCATGTTATATAGGTATACAAAATGTCAACTCTATTTGACGCCGGGAAGTGGGTCGAATTAGTCTTTCAAGATTCCAGGACTTCCAAGTAAAGACAAATAAAAGCCTGTAATAAAGAAAGTTAGAATTTTAATTTTAATTGTAGCTCATAAAATGTATTTTATTTGATTTTCCTCTGCAAGTAACAGAGGTCTGAATTATATTAGAATAATTTCTCAAGACAAATTCTTTATTATTAGAAGACAAAAGCTTTACAAAGACTTGGAAATCTTTGATGGTCTTAGTAGACGCTTCGGGTAAACATAAGTTTCTCGCAAGAACTATCTATGTGAATTATTTCATATAAGTGTCATTAAAGAAGAAACGGCGATTGTGGCGCATGGTTGGAACACTTGGGGTTAGCAATTATCACTCATCTAATGAAAGAACACTGCCGAATGCACTTTCAGAAGGGAGGCTGTACGTACATAAAGGCCCATTTGATTGACTGTGTACGTACATGCTTATATTTTGAACTAGAATTATTAAAAATATTATGTTAATTATACATTTATAATCTAGAATAGGTAAGCAAAAGCATTTCATGCAACAAAATACACGGAAATATGTTTAGAACTATGAATAAGATAACGTTGAGAGCGATGTGTCGGTTCCCGCGATGCTTCTTACAGAAGAAACTATACTGCAGCCAATGAGAAGTAAATACTAAATTATAGTATTTATGCAAGCAAGGTATCGGAAAATATAATGAATTATTATTTATTGTTATTATCTTTATCTCAATTATTATATTTATAATACTGCAATCTCCACGCTTGACAGGCGAATTGAAGCGTGGAGATTGTGGCAATAACCTCCCCTTTCGTGGGAAAGGCCTTGTCCTGTAGTGGACTCTTATGGGCTGTGATGATGATCTTTCTCTTAATAGCAATTCTTGGATACATTTTCGTTGTCCGTGGGCGTGATGTACACTATTAGTTATAAGAAAACCGAAAATGCAGCCGATACCAGGTCCTCGGGGGCAACATAAGTATTACATATGTTACTTGAAAGGAATTCCCATATTATAAGTACATAATCTAATTGAAACTGAGATTGTTCTTACGTTAGCCACAGAATAAAACAGCATCTATGAGTGTCAAGTAAAAGAACCTGCGAGTCTAGCCAAGATGTTAAATAATGACATTTGCAGAGTGGAGTCGCCAAAACAACAGGGCTCATTTGACACTTGAATGAGGACGTGGGTGTCAAACATCAACCCCAGCTGTCAAAAGTGACGTTTAACGGCGTTGGTTCTAATTCCGGCTACATTCTAAATGAAGCTTTTAGCTCTGGCGAGTTCACTCTGCAAATGTCATTAATACGCATAATGGCCACACCCGCTGTTCAGTCAAGACGTTACACCAGCCACTTCCAAGCAGCCCCACCATAAGGGCAAGTTACGGACCGGTAACGACTTGGTACAACACGATTTTGCGTGAATTAGAACAACAATAAATAAATTATCCAAGAGGCCGCGGGACGAGGCAATTTAGCATCGCGATGCACGTGTGTGCGCGGTTTTGTACCCTTTTTATTGAGCAAATGTACTTTATTTACGAGTCCATGACTCTGGTTTGTTATGGGCCTGGTTTGTTTAGATACAGTTCTATGTGTGCTGTAACATGTTTAATATCGATGCCTACTAATTGAATGATGAAGATTTTCCGTTGTCTTCGCAAGGTAAGTTCTTCTTGGTGAGTCGACTGGTGGTGGTGGTCCGCCACAGATACAGCGTTCTCCACGGCAGCGTACTATTAGGTAGGACTTAATTTATAGCCTTCATATTAGTGGCACCTCCCACCAAATCTTCTACAAACGTCTCCAAACCCGTCATACGTCACTCCAAGCTCGCAACTCCCTTCCTGGAAGATTGATCCACTGAATCAACTCAATCCATTGTCATATAAAAGTACAAGGGTGGTTATTACCGATAATAGCGGCGGGATAGCATTGCATTTCTCAAAACGCCTGCATCACGACGGCCGGCCGTCGTGCAAATGGACCGCCATTGCTTGAGCATTGCCCTAAATCACGAGTGTCGAGTATCAAGATCGGAGCGTCCATGGGCACACAGCCTTATTCTGAACACTCGGTGACGATTGCGTTGTGAAAACTATTGGGAGAGTACTCTGTGCTAATAAGTATGGAGAATATGATTGGCTTTAGGTAAGTCATTACCTCAAGTTACGATCCACGTTTCTTTGAGAAGACAATGGTTGATACAGAAATCATATTATAAAATAAATGATTACATTCAAGACAATAATCCTTGGACTTAAAAATTGCAGGACATTGTGAAATCTGAAATAAATATTTTTATTGTTATTTAATGTTATTGTATGAAATGAAAATTATTATTAGATTATTTTAGATTTAATTTTATTGTTGACTTTCTTATAATATTGTAATTGTAATATTTCTGACATATTTATAATTTAATTTACATATTGCAATCAGCCTTAGCTGAAGGATTGAGATGTAATGCCTAATAGATTAAATGTATTTTATTACCTAATAATTAGGGTAGTCATTATTGAATAGGCTGTTCGTATTCTATCATGATTTTATGTTGTATTGGTAAAAGTTTTGTGAACTGATTTGTATATATGGTAGGTACCTGTACTTATGGTACAATAAGACAATATAAAATGGGCATACTTACATAATACATCTGTAAACTCAACTGAGTCTGGGTTGTGGGTGCTTGTAGACACCGTATGGGTATGACAAACATCCTAATCTGACCATCATCATCATAAATGACCTATAAGATAAAAGCACTGTTTACTGCACTGCAATGTTTAGTATTAAAAATTTTTGCATTTATGCATAAATCGCAATGAAGTATGTACTTACCGGAGGGTATGTCATTATTTGTTATAACACATCAACTAATACGCTTTACACTTAAATATTTGTGATCATCATTTTGTGGGGTTTTTTCTGGGCACATACAAAATATGTACCTAACCTATTTGCAAGCGAGCGTCATCATCTACTGACGGTCACTGACAGTGACAGATTGAGACAGACAACCAGCGGCGCTAGCGTCGCGGAGTTCCCTTTCTTTTCATTTTTTTATGGTCTGTGGTGGTGGTGCCGCGGCGCTTGAGCATTTTGTTTTATTTATATACAATAAAATTATTGTAATGTTTAAAATTAAGACATTCATAAGCGTTTGTAAAAAACCTAAACTGAATAAACATGATTTGATTGATTGATTGATTGATTGGTTCCTCATTTCATTGTCAACGTGCAAAAAGTAAAACAACAATCAACATATTGATTGTAGTGCGCCCATTTGTTGGGATAATCTTTTAAACATTTATCTCATAAGCTATTTATAACTTGTTATAGGTGTTACAATTATCTTATTTATTATTTAATCGTTTGGCAATAACATCACTGTTCTACATTTAAAGATTTATATTTAATAGTGATTAGTTGTTCGCTGGCAATCTTGAGGATATGTTCAGTCTTACAGTTGATGCGGTCTAATGGGTCAAATACCTAAATATGATATAAGAGATACGTGTACTTAAAGTATATCTTGGTAAGACCACACTTACGGCGACTTGCACCAAATTCTTAAACGTATTTAAGTTGATTCTTAAGCATCAAAACTTTATACAAAAGACGTTAACTTCTCATTATGTCCAATGCACGAAACAAAACAGAGCTCGATCACCACCTATTCTGGAGCATTCTGGCCAGAGACGCTCTCGCCAGAATACTCCCCGCCGTAAAACATTGTGGATTACCGCGATGCATTAGTCGCTAAAGCATGGTGTGGCAGTTAATTTTGCTTACATATAAGGCATAAATAGGTGTTTAGTTAAGATAAATTCCGACTAAAACACGCTCGCAGCCACGCACCGCCGTTTAAATGTCCGGAAGATAATGGATGCAGCGAACCTGACTGGTTGGGGATATCTAAATGTGGAACTACTTACGTGGACTGGCACAATGCCGGACAATAAATGGTTTGTGGCAAATAGCTTTTGTGTGATAAACGGGAATGTTTTTTGCTATTAAAATGTGTTTGGGTTGAGATTGAGAAATGTTTTTGGTTAGGATAGGTGTTACGCGAAGGTTTGAAAGAACGTTTCTCACTGGTACGATTTGATATGGAATGAGCACAGCCACAACGTTTCCTTTGGACTATGACATGGTATCGTTCAAAACGTATAGACAATGCATTGGTAACTCCCCTGGGGTTGCTGATGTCCATAGGCGGCGGTGACCACTAACCATCAGGTGGCCCGCTTGCCTGTTTGTCTGCCGTATAACATAAAAAAGGGAAGAATCTAAGTCATAAACAAATTGTACTTTACGAATTGGTCAATAAAAAGTATCCGAAACCTCCAGAGGAAACCTCAAACAAACTCTGACGTCTACTGCAGCAGATGACATTAACCTTAAAATATCAGCCAGTATTATCGATCGAAATCAATTTCAGTATAACAAACAAGACTGAACATGTAATCACACTCCGACCTATAACCTCCTAAACTACCTTAGTTCTTACATCGTCCAGGAATGTAAACAGCGAACCATCTCCTCAGGCGCCATCTATAATTTTCTAACAATACTCCCAATACGTCCAATTCTAGGTGATCTCTGGTTCTGACCGACGTAGTTAGAGCTCAGGGAGAGTGGAGGGTCTCGGTCGATTGGATTCAAAGTCCACGCTCGATCGATCTAGGATCGATCCGCGGATATTGCATATTTATCAACCTTTGACACGGGTAACAACGTGGAAGTAACATCTTCATGGACGACTGGGATGAGCAAAAAGGCAAAACAAACATGTTTAAGGGTGTTTGAACTTGCATCGTGCGCGTCCTATGGGAATGTGGGATGTGTAGCGTAGATCTTGATTGGAGATTGTGAGGAATGTTATGGGAAGTTTACTTGGAAAGGTCGCTGCCGGACCACCTATGCTATTGAAGTAATTGCGTGGTGCTTTTGCTAGTTATAACTTCAATAGTTAGGTTTGTCTGTCAGTCAAGTTCCGAAATATAGGTGGGTGGTAATGTTATGGCGAAATCTTTAACACTGTCGTTAATATATGATGACAATTTCAAATTACATGTTGTTATTTATTAGTAAGTGAGTATTAGTGATTGTTATGTATTACAAGTATGAAATTAATATTCCATATTAAATTATGACAGTTGCAGATGACTCAAAACGGAAAACAAACGAACATTTTTATCCTACCTGACAATCGAGCAGTTAGCAACCTGATGGAGAGCGTTATGTAACTGTCGCTAATAACATCTATGCAACAATTTATGCATGTTGGTACATAGCCAAAATTACTAGCGGCAACCTTAAAACTAACAAACAAAATGCAAGAATCCTGCTAATTTCCTCAGAAATTAAGTTGGAACTCAGCTAACAAGATTGTTCATCGAATTATGGAAGAATTATGCTAATCGTAGCTGAATGTAAACTGGATAGGAGCTAGAGTGTACCTTACAACGGATTGGCCAAAAGTCTTGCTTGTTATTATCAGAGACGTACTGAGAAAATCTTACATTTAGAGAGTTTCCATTTCAGATTGTATAGCATTATGTCCTTGTCCAAATTGCACTTTTCCCGGCTACATTTCGGTACTGAGTCCGGACTTTAGTTCTATAAAATATTCTGCGAAAAGATCTATCTGATTCATAATTTTGATACTTACATTGTTTTTCAGTTAGGTGTAGGTACTAACGTAAACTTCCGTTGACTGAAATGTACTAAACGCCTGAAAAATCAAGGTTCAGAAGCTTTGGGAGTATCAAACATTTTCTTTCATATGATATTTTCTACCGGTGGTAAAATATGTGAAGCCAGTGGACTTCGCCTGGATAGGTAACACCCCGTTATCTAAATCTCATTTCTCATAACATAAACTCCGTTTGCGTGGTGTCAAGGATAAGGTAGCCAGTACAGTTACCGCCTGGAGGCATAAATTAGGTCTTACTGTATATGTCAAAATCTTTGGTCCTAACAGCAACAATGCACCTGCTCTTCTGAATTTTTGTCACATGAAAACTAAGTACACCAATTATAAACAGTTTGATTCAGTTCGACTGTCTGCTCGCTTGTCCCTAACTAAAGCCCTCTAACCAAAAGAGGACCCTCCGCCGCAAGCTCCCGCGCAGTCTCTGGTTACCTCAGTACCTGCCAGCCACAGTCCGCCTGCCATCACGCATCGGGCAGCGAGCGTTGCGCAAGCCTGCTTGATATTCGCGCGTGACACAGCCGTGCCCCGCGGGCCAATTTACTATAATCGCACTACACCGATTACCGATTAGCCATTTTACATTACAATTCTGGGAACATTGGTCCGGGTCCGAGTCGTGTGTTAGTTTTTTGAACGCTGGCCTTTGCTGGGCTTTGTACTCGTGTGGGTCGATATTTGGTGTCGGTTTCTTTGTCTTAACTAATTGGAGATACCCTTGATATTGTTTTAGTGGTTACAGTGACTGTTTGTATGTTGCAATGGATCCTGAAGTTGGTTTTCTGGGTGTTTTCAGATTATTATAGGTATGTGCTTGCTTATCTCAGTGTTCCGCGCTGCCTTTATATTTCCTAGTGTAGTGCGTCAGTGGCCGAGTGGTAACGGTATTCGACTAACAAACGAGAGGTACCGGGTTCGAATGCCACTGTCGCCATGTACCAATAACTCTTTTATAAGTAATGTACATTAGTTAAATACCAACCTATGCTCTTACGGTGAACGAAAACATCGTGATGTAACCTGCACATTCAGACGACTGAACGTGTAACCATGATCCAATCTGGTCATGTGGTCATGCCCCCCTGGTAGCAGGGTCACGGAGGTCAGGTGGCTATCGCTCCACTGACTGATTATCTGATCTGCTAAATCCTCGATCATGGACATTAACGCCAAGATGATAATTTTAATTATTTTGTATATTTCCTTGTCTATTATTGGTAGCATAGAGAATACGTATGTATTTCTGTTGGCGTAGAGGCTTTATCCTTTTACAATATCCTTATGCAATACATTTAAAAATAGGAAAGTAAATTGTAGAAATTAGGTAATAAAGAGTTGTGTGTTGAGTTATTATCATGGCTTATAACTCACCAATTTATAAACTTTAAGGAATTCGTTCGTCCTAAACATTATATGGGCACACTAATTTCAAATACACAACTGCGAGCTATTTAGGCAAATTGGTGTCTTTGCCGAGTTAAACCTCGCTTCCTCCATTCGAATTTCACATGCATCTTGAGTCGATATCACACGACCACTCAACTTAGACCTCAGACTATTCATAACCGTCTCGAACTAAGTAGTCCTAATGTACTTCAACCACCAGAGCTCAACTTATTTTGGTATCTACATGCTATTGTTTCGTTTTAGGCTATTTTATTACGATTATAAGGTCATCATCATCATACAACCGTTTCGTATGATGCTATGATATGGGAATATTTGAATGGATCTGATGCATCGTTGATCACACACATTAGCATTGTTCTTTATGGGTAAATCGTGTAATAACGTCTCTGATTTTTGGAACATTTTGTGTGTTCGCCAGTTTGGATGTACCTTGATCTTGATATCGGAGTTTCTCATGAGCATACCGTAATTTGTATAGAAAACTACTTGCACTCAACAAGCGATGGATTGACATGGTTTTCGACGCAACGATGTGGAGATTTAAGCAAAGTTTTTTTTTTAATGTTATACGGCAGACAAACAGGCAAGCGGGCCACCTGATGGAAAGTGGTCACCGCCGCCTATGGACATCAGCAACACCAGGGGAGTCACCAATGCGTTGCCCGCCTCTGAAGAGACATTTGAGCAAAGTGAAGGAAAAAGGGTATGTTAAGGACGTTAGAGCAGTCAGATGTAAGTCCAATCACGCTGCTATTCCGGTTCAGTCATTTAAAAACCTGTCGCTTCCCACCATAGTTGGCTTTATAGCCATTTTTGCCTACCTACCATTACGTAAATAATGCACATCAGCTTGTTCGGCTTCGTAGAGAGTTCGTGAGAGTAATACGAAGCCGAATCTAGCCGATGTGCAGTATTTACCGCCGATTAGTGTACATCAATAATCCTGTAATTGTAAAAATTACCGGTTGGCTGGTAGAGAAAGCTATGGAGCTTTAAGTCCGCCATTGTACGTAACAGTGCATGAAGTTTTAAATCAATAAAGCAGCAAAATCTAGAGTCGATGGCCTAGTGGTTAAGTTGTCCAACTCGTAAGCAAGAGTTACCGGGTTCGAATTCCAGTGCCGCCATGTAGCAATGACTCTTTTTTAAATTATGTACAGTAGTGGAACACCAACTGGTGCTCTTACGGTGAGGGAAAACATCGTGATGAAACAGTTAATTAAAATAATCGTTTGTATCGAATTTAAAGTGGGCTCCCATATGTACTAACACTAATGCGTGTGTAACCAAAAGTTGAAAGTTCATAGTTATCTAAAGCAATTCAATTGTTGCAACTTTTGGTGCCGACCGCCCTCTTTCTCATAAATTACAGTTTCTTCCGCTACGGTACCGTTGCTACGCATTGGCAGTTTGAAGGTATAATATTCTAACACCAAGACTTATTCCAATACTTTAGAATCATTTTTGTTTTCAAATACCTATGTACAAAACATATTGCACAAAATAACTTATTGTTTTGTTTTGTATTGCCGTCTGGGACTATCGAAGAACTAGGTAGATAGCCAAAAGTATAGCTTGCACGACGGTGACCAGTTTTCATTAGACTGACCGCCTAACCGAGTTGTATCGATGTACTTCATGAGATTGTTGTTATCTTGACATAATATTTCAAAGAAAAAAAATTTAAACGAATGGCATAACTCTGTTGCTGACAATTCCCTAGCTATACATATGTAACTCCAATACAATTAACTCAGGTTGCGAACATATTCTTAGCTAGGGCCGCCTTTACTCTCTGATTTCAATTATTGATATTGTTTCTTTTGCGGTTACGTATTATCGGTTTCAAGGGTTCAGTTGCTAAGAAATTTAAATTGCAATAAACTGAAACTATCAAATCGATCATACGTAGTCGCAAAAGTAACAATTTCAATCTTTGAAATCAGAGAATTGTTAGCAACAGGGTTACTTATAAGCCCACAGTTCAATTGATTGTACCTCTATCTCTTTTGCGACTTTTGAGTGTCATTGTTCAATTAAATTTCATCATTGAACCAATGAGGGACAACGCAATCTATCACTTCTATCGCAATTTATCACTTCCAATTCCTTCAAAAAACAGAACAAAAGCCCGCAACCGCCAACCCACAGCGGCGGCACTGCAACCCACGAACACAACCGATTTTGACGTGATTTCTTTACGATTCCCATTAGCATTTTACCGTGTGTGAGCGGCGCTATCGGCAGTGTGATCGCACCCTTATCTGGCACACATCAATGTGTGAAAGATCGTGGCGTGGCGTGTATTTCATGTAATTTGGGCCCTTTTGTTTGGTCTCGGAAACGATTCTGATTGTAGATCGTCCGAATACTGGATTAAGGCAATTTACTTACCTATATTACCTTTGACGCAACACACGCCAACTGTTTTGTTAGCAATCAGAATATTTATGCTCTATTTTTGTGTATTCGAGTTGTTCGTGGTAATCTGATTTGGGTTAATTCACCGTGATTGTTTAAGATTGATTAAGTACTACCAGAATGTATGCATATTTGTTACTCTACTAGTTTTCTCGTATGTTGATAACAATAATTAGTGTATGTAAACTATGTAAGTGGGTAATAGGTAGTACGATTCGGGCTCCCAGCCACAGAGTTTTGTTTGGGCTATGACATGGGATCGTTTAAGAGGTATATTAGAGGTCTGAATAGAGGCGGGCAAAGCATTGGCAACGGTGTTGCTGATGTCCGTAGGCAGCGGTGACCACTTTTCAACAGGTGACCCGTTTGCTGTTTGTCTGCCGTATTATATAAAAAATAAACTATCAAACAACTTTCTTGTCGTCATGTCGGTATCTTTCATATGCCGTCGGCATAAATAAAACAGTGGATGTTCAGCTGTTGTTTAGACAAACCGACAAACCTAACTAATTAGGGAACGTGAGGTTCGAAAGGAGGGGGAGGTCGAAAAAAGTTATCAACTCTCACAAGGGGAAGGGGGTATAGTGAGATATCACGTGTATTTATTTTCTTGCTGCTTCAACTTGTGCGATAGAAATCAATCTTAGCTAAGATTCTCATATTCTCAGGTTATTAGGTAATGGTATAGACGTAACGTCCACGTAATGACTAAATGTGTGTGGACCCTCCCCTTCCCTCCCTACATTCGTTGGTGTCGTAAAAGATCTAGAGTCTCCGTAGGCTGGAAAATGGGCAGCAGCGTTTTCCATTATTACATTTATAACACTGCGATCTCCAACCCACCTGCCAAGCGTGGAGATTATGGCAATAACCTCCCTTTCGTGGGAAAGACCCTAAGTCCTGCAATGGACTGTTGTGGGCTGTGATGATGATTTACTAAATAGGGTACGTAAACGCAGCCTCCGCAACCACAGCAGCGCTGAATGTGGAACATGTCTACTTCTCAGTTGTGGCACTCTTGTCAGAGTGGTCGTGGTCATTATGGGTTGGTGGCGCACTTCACCAGTCGCCGCCATTCTTCCCTCACCGCTGCTTTTCTTATGCACTTGAGAAGGGACCTATCAAAAGCCTGTGGAATGCAAAAGTGGAACATGTAGCAACCTGAAAAACACAACAACGATATTCATAGAAAAGGCAATAAACAACACATTTCGCTAGTAATTATTGGACTTCTCTTTCTAGGGGGCTGGGCGGGGTGGCGCTGCATTTTTACAAATTGATACAAATTATTTGAGCGCGCCCGCTTTGTTCCAACGACGCTTGTTACGACTGCGGAGCGGCATTTTATTATTTCCCTGTTCCTACGGCGCACACTTGGCGGCGAAACCGCGGCGTTTTTATTCTACACAGTGACTTACGGGGAGACAGTCCACGTGATGGTAAGCGGAAACTGTAGCCTAACATTTAAGTTTAGAATGTATACTTATAAATATTAGTACGTCGCTTTTATATTGTTGTGTATTATATCGATGGGCCCTTGTTGCCTAAAATAAATAAAATATAATTATAATATCGAGTGTAATGCGTTATCTCGATAAGCAAAACATCGATGAATGCTATCATGGTGTTGCATGATTGCGATGCCCGTTACGGCGAAAGATCTTCTCTGCGAACCTACCATCACCATCATCATGAGAGAGCCTTGCGCATAACCTTGATCATTGGTGTAAACAGAGTGAATGCACTCGTTCTGTCTTTGTTTCGAGCATATATTTAAAGGTAGCGCTAAATGTGACGTACTAGATACACGAGACCTTAGCTCTCACAAATAAATAAAATTAATAAATAGTATTTTTTTTTATATTTTACAAGACGCATTTGACCGCCATCTCACCTGTTGGTAAGTGACGATGCGGCCGAAGATGAAGTATGCCCGTCTTGGAACAGCCTATACACTCTAGCCTTGAAGGCATCCAGATTATATTGATCAGGGAACACATTTGCAGGCAACGGGTTCCACTCCTTAGCCGTACGCATTACAAAGGTCGAGCCAAAGCGGTTCGTGCGGATAGCTGGAAGATCCACGACATAAGGACGAAGCGCTCGCCCGGATCGCGTCTCCCGATAGCGGAAAGGGCTTGGCGGAATGAGGTCGTGCAGCTGCTTCGCACACTTTCCGAAATGTAACCTGTAGAAGACCGAAAGACGCGCAACCCTACGCCGATGTTCGAGGCTCTGCAGCCTAGCTTTAACTAACTATGTATGAAATGTATGAAAAATCACAATTTAGCAACACACTTGTCTTACGTGACGTCACTGGTGGTACCAAATTCACTAGCGTGTGCGTCAGAGGGTGTGTATGGCTTGTAATAACGCGATGTGACGCGTCATGCATCAATCTACCCGCAGACATATTCAAAGATATATAAAGGTATACACGCGTATGTCGCGTCACACATCACATGGCAACTCGTCGCGGAAGTCTAGTGCGGCTCTAATGTAACGTCGTGTAACATCATGTCACTCTAATATGGCGGCACCTTAAAATGAAAGATAAAGCAACGAACGAATACTCTACTTCTGATTACTCCAAGTGTTAGAAGAAATTCACATACGCCAGGCTAGAGAAATGGATGAATTAAAGTGTAAATTCATCCTCACCAATAAATAAGGCATTTCATCTTAGTCCACACTGAGACAACGCACCTGCGGTTTTGCATTTTTGTTACCTGCAGCCTAAATGTATGAATTGTAAATGTTATGGGCGACAGTTACCACTTACCATCAGGTGGGCTGTCTGCTCGTTTGTCACTGAATAGCATAAAACATGGGTAGAAACAGTGCCAATGCATAGGTACATTACATACATGTGTTTAGAAATTAGTTACCACGTATTAATCGCCGCTATTCTGCGACACAAGTGAAAGCCGACCTTTAGCTCTCATTCCTTAGACGGACTCCGAAACATCTTATTCGCGCCCTCATAAAAGTAACTGCTTTGGCTCGTTTTTATTTCAACCTCTGTACCTGTAACGCCACAGTATTTTAATAAACCTGCAACCCGGTGACCGAAAATGGACATTATCGCCTTATGACAAGGTACTTTTTCCCCTGTGCCCCGGTTACGAATGTCTTGCCCACTTGTATCTAGGACAAATCTTGGAGGACACGAGGAATTCCAATTACTTTATTAATGTAGTGCAGAACTGGGTACGGACAAATTGTAATCGCAATTGTAGCATTTTTGGCCCGCAACAGATTTGTGGTCCAAGATGTTGTACGAATTGCACGTACTATTATCTCTATTGAGGTATTTTTGTCTCTTCGAATAAAATATCAAAAAGTTGTTGTAAGTTATAATAAAGAAATACATAATTGAAAACTAAAATTCTGCCCAATAATCTTGACGGATCCATTATTAGGATGAAAATTATTCTAATTGCTTTAAGGTGTTCTGGCCAAGCATACTGAAAAAATGGAACACCTCCAACTGTGATAACCTCCCGGTCTAATTATGTACAATCGCGAATATATAGAAAAACGATTGTGTAGAACATCCGAACAAAAGATGTCTCTTGACCATACATAGGTCCTCAAAACTGAATTTACCCGCCTTCGAGTACAGCCAAACAAAATCCAACCAATCACACATAAAACCAAAGCCCTCCATCTAATTGATTATTTGAATTGAACTAAACGATGTCGCGAAACGGTTTCTCTAAGCATTTCGAGGCGCCAAATCCAAATCCTACACAATCATCGCAAATCCCGAGAATTGCTCGCCTAAATTATATAGCAACTCGTTAAGAGCAGGATTAAAGAGTTAAAGAAAAAAAAAGTCGCCCGTAAGTCCTGGCCGCAAAATTCTTAAACGCAGTCCAGGGAAATGGGATGATTACTTCATCAAAACACACTTTAAACGTGTTACGTAAATCTAGTACCACTCGGCCCCTTCCTCCCCCCAAAGGGTGCGATTGGGAGGGGCAGTGGGGGCAAAGTCACCCCAGGAAGCGGGGGGTAAGACGATATGGGCGAACGTGAGCGCCGTCAAGAAAACCTTGATTGCTTTTTTAATTAGTTTTTTTTTTCATTCCCCCTTTTTCGCATCTCGGCGATCGTACAAGAAATATGTATCTGAGACGGTGTGTGTTATATACGAGGTTATTGATTCGATACATTGACAGGATATTCGGAGGGTGTACTGGATGTTAAGAAAAATCTAAATATATGCCTTCAAATATTATAATCTTATCCTTTACATAATTTGAAAGAAAACGATGTTGATATGTTAATCAGAAAATTATACCGAAAATAAATTTGTTCTAAGCCGAAGTGACAACTTCTAAAAAAATAAGCCGTTGAATTCCAGCCAGTGCTTAATAATTAATGAAAGAGCCGACGAAGTCTCTATTTAAAATTATTATCCATTTCACCCCATCAAAAGTGCAAAATCAAGAGCGTAAAAACGGTTAGGAATGTCCATTAGTCCTCCATAATATCGTCGTGGTAATGAGGGGAGAGCTGGCTAAATCAGAACACTGGCGAAACGATGGGCGTTCCGTCACGTACTGGCCCCCGAGACGATTTAGACCGCTGCTGTCTAAAAAAAAGTTGAAATTTCGAATTTGGAACGCACAAAACTAAATACGTCAAAAGGCGACATTGATTTAATATTTCATTACTAAATTATTAAATGTATTAAATATATGATTTGAAATAAAGATCTCGACCGCATCCCAAAATTCTTAAATCTAACATTGTAATTTTAAGGAATTATAGGGAAAGTAATTAAATAGTTATAAGGAAATTTTGAATAAATTACATTGATACATCTTTATAAATCATAAGTATCTACATGTACAGTATATTCGGAAAATATAATTTGAGAGGGCATGCATTATCAAACACAGATGTGAATGTATAGCGATACACGCACACATAACCGATTTTAAGACTCGAGGCGTCCCCACTAATTTATACGTTCTTTCGCTTTCATTATAATTATTATTCTTGGCAATTTATTTTCGCACACGAGGGGGCAGCGCCCCCCTTAGGGGGTGGTGGTGGCAACTTCTTACAAATTCCCGTTTTTCGGTGGAACTTAACGCACCCTTTTCTTGGCCCTTTTTGTTTTTCATTACATTAACTTTTGAGACGGGGATAATGTGGCGCAAGTGTGTGCGTGTAATTTGCGCGCGTAATGAAAGGTTTGTTTTGTATTACTTACATAGTTCCCAGCTGTGTTTTACTAATTGATTTT
This sequence comes from Blastobasis adustella, assembly GCA_907269095.1. NCBI lineage: Eukaryota > Metazoa > Arthropoda > Insecta > Lepidoptera > Blastobasidae > Blastobasis > Blastobasis adustella. The sequence continues at coordinate 13,846,730 of OU026129.1, read as the reverse complement.
GGCTTATGAGAACTAAATTAGGTCTAATTAAAGAAGTAAGATTAATTTAAAGACTAATTATAGTATTTATATAGAATAGTATTCCTATTCAAGAGAAATTGCGAAGTTGCCTCCATCTCCGTTCCAGGACTTTAGATAGATTCACAGTTTCTCGACCAAAAAACTTTTCAATGCATAACACCTCAACTATCCCGCCCGCCGTCTTCACAATTTTACTCGAAAACTTTAAAGTACACAATTTACGACGGCACGACGTCCACATGCACAAGTACGGAGGAGAACTTCTACAAAACAAAAGCGATTACGAGAGACTTCGACTACTCGAAAACAAAACGCAATTTTCTCTTAAGAAAATGAGGGAACTCTTTCTCCCCATTGAAAAATCATCAACACCCACCGCGTATGTACCCGCCGCCCCCCGGGGGGAGACCGAGGCGATGGGAAGATCTACGCCGCCGACTTGCGTACGCTTTAATTAAAAATAAAACATAAGAACGATGTAACTGGATGAGCCGAGGAGCGAAGGAAAAATGAAAGAGAAAGCCGTCCACCCCGCACTGGGAATGGGTCGGGGGCGGGAGGGTAACCGCGTGGAAGTCAGTCGCGGAGCGGCCGCCAGGGGGCGCGCACCACCCCGCTGCTGTGTCACAACGGAATGACATCACTTTTCTTGTCGCTAATGAAGAGAACGTCTTTGGATCGTTGCCTTTTTACTTGCCTAGGCTCCCGCTTAGACTATACGTTCTGAATCACATAATAACTTTTTGCATTATTTACATTTGTTCATATCTTGTCGCTATGAACTTTTTATTTTAACTGTTTTCAAAAGATACCTTATCAACATTGCCTCGAAACAAATTATGGTCATTACCTATCCAATCAAATACTAACTGGCCACTTCAGGAGCCGTCGATGTCCCAAAGCAAGGCAAAGGCCTCTCTCCCATTTTCCCTCTTAGCCCTTTAGAAGACCACCTGAGACCACCTTGCCCTTATATCTATAAAACTATAATTTATGCATCCAAAAAATTTTCATATCCCACTACGTAGGTAGCTAAATATCGGTAACATCTAGCAAAATAAAACGCTCAAGAATCAGTCTAGACATTTTAATTTTCCTATCTGTACGTCTCGAAGACGCGGATCCGACTCTTTTCATTAGTCGCCGCACATGTGGGTAGGAAGTCTTTGATGCCGACATCGTTAGTGACGTGAAAGATAAGAGCATTATATTCGATGCGAAATATCAAAGCAAGCCGCGTACTAGCGCTCAATAGAAATATTTTCAAACAGGATTCTGGAACTTAGTGGAGTTTCAGCGTTCTAATGTCTATATCGTTCTAATGTCTTATGTCTATATAAAATGAGAAGTTGGAGAATAAACGATATTTTATATTAAAATAATTAGCCTAATTATTTTGAGTTTTAGATTTTCAATACCAGAAAGATATTAATTTGTTTCTATATTAATTAACAGTTATGGTACAGTCTTACAACTAATTAGAGGGGGGTTAACTAATTAGTTGAATGATTGTACACTTAATTTAAAATTTTAAATCATACACCATGATGCCACAGCCATATTCACTCAGAGAATTTCATTAGGAAGATTGCATCAAAGCATAACAGGCGAAATTGAAAGAAAACATAATCAACATACAAATAAGACCGGATAAATTCCTACATAAATTCGCCTCAACGACTGCACACGCGCTCACACTTGTTCAGACTGCCTCGTCTGCCAAGCCACACATTCATTCAATTTTCTAACCCATTTACGTCTCAGACGAACGACTTGCAGCCGAAAAAAAAGAAATACTCAACATCCCCGACCGTAGATTTCCACGATATAATTTCATAAGAAGTCTCTGCAATACGTGTGTTCGTTTTTCCCCATTTTCCCCTTTTGAATTGATTACGGTGGGTTCATATTGAGTTATGAATGCGCTTCAGTTTTTTTTAGTTTTCTAGTTCAGAGTGTATTGCTATTTCAATTTCAATGAATTAGGAGTGGGTGAGATTTATTTATATGCTACGAAAATACGAGACTGTTCGAGTGACCGACTTTTATATGATTTCATGGAACATTAAATTAAATAAAGAAAAGCCGCTGAATCTTTGTACATCGTACTTGTTTTAAGGGTTCCTAAGAACTCGGTTCTATAATTTTATTGTTTTCAAGAACAGAGCATGAATGAAATTTTTTATTATTTAGAGAATGTAATGAGCTAGAATCTTATACCCATGGGCTGATATTTATTTTGTGACTGGGAATTAATCAAGGCAATTACGAAATAATTGATTACAGGAGCCGCTCGGTATCAGCGGCGAAAACAGTAATTAAGTTGTTTTTGGAACAAAAGACGGCGCGTTTTAACAAACCATCTATAACAATACTCGGTTAAATATTCATAAGACTATAGGTAGGTGTAAGAAAACGAGGGCGGCGAGCTTAGCTAGGCCTGCTTAATGATCCAATTCCTGTCATGTTCAGGAAAGGGTTTACCCCCTAAAAAACTTGAAACAAACGCCGCAAAAACCGAAGACGTTCTCTCTATCGCACCACCCTGGGGGAGGCTGGGGTAAACACCACCCCGAGGAGGCCCCGTGAATAATTATAAAAGAAATAAGATAGACATTGACTTCACCGCGTCAGCCCGTAGATGAATAATAATGGTATTTTGTTTACGTGTGTAGCCGCCTTTATGAGCCGTTACCGGTTTTTATGGGCTGAGATATTGTTGCGAGAAAAAGGTTATTAAAGTGGGCAACGTTAATGCTCGCCTACTATGTTGATTTGCCGAAAATTTGCCAAGATTAGGATTTTTTTTGCCATTTAATAAAGAACTTCATTAAACCGAAAAATCTTTGTAGAAAACAAAAAATACTTTATGTGTCTACTTCATTCAACAACTTTGATTAATTTTGATAATGATTTTAACTGGGAGTATTCGTTAATTTATGCTTTCTGTTCTCTCACATAAGTCTCAGTAGACACCGAAATCGTTACCAAAGTTACCAAGCCGAAGTATCCGTCATAACATAAAAAGCGTACCGTGGCGAAGTCGAATAAAAATCTAATTTTTATTTGAAAATCTCGATGCAGGGAAAAGCAATAGCCAGGAGCTCCGTTGGAGCGATAGCAATAAAGCGTGCCTCGATACGAAACAGTACAGTGCAGGAAAAGTAATCACAGTCCAAGGTAACTTTGTTTGATGCAGCGAGACCTACCTGGCACAGTGCGGCTGGTCATGAAAGGTTCAACTTTACAGTAAAGTCAGATTCTGATACGACTGTTTTTGGGAAATATGTGTAGTTTATGGCACGATATCTTAAATGGAGGTAAGTGTGACTGTTCGCATGTATTATTTTTTCTTAAGGGATTGATTTTTGAATTTACTTAGCTTAACATTCACACTTTGCTTAATTAAATCATCGTCGTCTTCAGCTTTGTTAGCGTCTATTTTAAGCTTATTTGAGGCATATGCCTTATACTCAAAGTCTCGCTGAGATGAATTTGTCCAATGTGGTATTTCACTGGTTACTTCAGCATATTTATCTTCAACGGCTAAGTGTGTAGCATAATTACTAGTTGACCAATTAGCTTCACGGAGTTAAATTATCACGAACAAGCTATTACCGCGCAGTTTTCACCCTCGTGGAAATCGAGTCTGAAAAAATATTAAATTTTCTCGCAAGCCACGTCGAGTGGAGCCTGTTCGACGGATTTTAGTACAAAATATATTATAATTACTAATGCTCTAATGCGATCACAATACTGCAATGTCTACTCTAGTTTGAAGGAGGCTTAAGTCTAGCAGTGGACTTCTATAGTCTATGTCTTTGTGTGATAGATATGAATGCTGAAATGTCCGCGAATAAATTATCGGATGGCGTTGCCATGACCTTCATGCCTGGTAGGCGGAGTTGAGACTGTTAAAAATACTCAACAGCAAATGATGCTACCTCGGTGTTAATGATCAGCCTTTATCTTTGACATTGACACCAGTCAATGGATGGGTTGGTGCTACGTAACAACATCATTATTATACTTGACTATATCTTAAACTAATCAAATCACGAAACTATTTCAAACATAGCCTCCTTTATTTCATACCGTAAAATTTTTTTTGCACAATTTATTCGAAAGCTCATTTTCAACAGCAAGTTTCATTTTAAACCTCACTCTCTGCGAAACCACATTTGTCTGCAGCAAACTAGGCCCGATGAACCGCGTCGCGAGGGGAGACGGGGGCAAAGTGGCGCGCGGTAAATTGATTACGTGTAAAACTGTTAGCCGGTGAACTACTTATATGCACCTTGCACCTTGGCGACGACGCTTAGTGCAATCTGATTTGCACACGTCTAGGTGCTTGGGTTTTTCAGTGGCTCGGAATGGAGAGGAAACTTGGGGGGACGAGATTGTTTCTAATGGTAATGAGGCTTCATTGACTGCTGCTGTAAGTACTTTTCCAATACGTATAATATTATGTGCTATACGAGTACATATAATTAATAACTGTAAGAGTAAGCGCTTATTATCTGCCTTTGTATTCGTACTCTCAGATTTCGATAAATTAGTTTTTACTGATGAATTAAATTAGCTAAGGAATGGAATGCGTGGTTTCCGGATGTGTTACCAGAACAATATAATCAGGACAAAGTCAGAGTAAATAGGCTGCTTCTAGACAAACATATATCATCAGATCAAACGGTGGTAGGACTCTGTCATGAATCGTAGATTCCAACAGTTACTACTTACCATCAGGTGGGCTGTCTGTTCATTTGTAGTTTCACAAGATTTTCTTAATCACATAAATAAGTGATCGTATTAGTTCCTCAAAGCTTCTTAGAAGGCAGATTTGTTTACAGCATCAATATGAGTTCCATTTTTACCTTCAGACTTTCGGTACCCTAAAAACACTATAACTGTGACTAAAATTATATTTTCTCTACAAAACAAACACTTGACAGTGGGATACCGAATTAACATTGGAATAATTAATGCAACAAAAGCTTTGCAACGAACAGAAATCCGTTTTGAGAGGAATGAAACAACAAAAAACAGACAGTCGCTCACATGCCAGAGGCATAATTAAAGAGTTGAAATGAATATTTAAATGTTCCGTTGAGGGCGCAGTCTCGACACAATGACAATTCAAGCGCCCAAATCTAGGAAGATACGTATTTTTGGGAGTAAAGTTCGGGCAGAGGTACACTTGGTGCTAGATATTCGTGATAATGGAAATATGAACGTGTTATATTATTATAATTTAAGATGTTATTGTTTGCTGTCGTATTTGCAAATTCCCGAGTGCAGGTGTCTGTGGCCAGCGGCGATCACTTTCCATTACGACCCGCTCATACTACTCCCTCTATAAAAATAAATCAGCCAGATTCTGGACCATGGTCAGGGCGGACCCCGGGCTCTCGCACGAGTGCATAACCGGGATATTCCAAATTCTGGATATTGACGCCAAGAAGATCATAATCATTCCAGTGGTCAATCCCAACGTCTGCCGATTACCTATTTTTACCTACTCCACTTCGCCCCGTCTTGGGCATTCACGAGTTTAGGCATAAATGCCTAAAATAAATTTTAAAAACACATTCCAAAAAAAAAAACTGTAATTCAAATATTTTGCTGGTACTGCAACAAAATGTAATCTCTCGATGTGTCTCCAGTCACACTGTCAGCGGGCAAGTCAAAGATACAGATACGTCGCGTTGGGCGGAAACGTTTGCCAAAAATTATAATTTTAATTGCGAGCCATCTCGCCCCCACCTCCCCGGGGACACTCCACACCGGCGGGCGAATTATGAATTCGACGTGAACTTTGTTTTGGTTTTTTTTTATAGGAGTTACGCAAGGGAGTTTCGATAGTATGTACTTCTAAGTAGGGAGTAGAGACTACTCATAAGGGCAAGGCGTTGTTGTTAGAAGGGGAATTTGCATATATTGTTATGGTATTAAAAATTATAATTATATTTTGAAGGATTTTATGGCGTAATCTGGATAGCACATACAAGCTAACACGATATTCTGATATAAAGTATTTAGTAAGTAGATAAGTATTTTTGTATGGTATATCCCAGGAATCGAAGTAATGGCTTTTCGGATTGGAATCGTTATAATATGAACTTAAACTTTACTTTGTTTTTTGAAATCATTATTATTACACACCAGTCACTGCAGGACTCGGAGCCTCTCCCACGAAAAGGGAGTTTTTTGAAATCATTATCATTACACACCAGTCACTGCAGGACTTGGAGCCTCTCCCACGAAAAGGGAGTTTTTTGAAATCATTATTATTACACACCAGTCACTGCAGGACTCGGAGCCTCTCCCACGAAAAGGGAGTTTTTTGAAATCATTATCATTACACACCAGTCACTGCAGGACTTGGAGCCTCTCCCACGAAAAGGGAGGTTGTTGCCATAATCTCCACGCTTGGCAGGCGGTTTGGAGATTTTTAGAAAGACGATAAACAATTAATCACGTCCAACATTACAAATAATTTTGACTAATCGCATAACGATCTAGATTTCCTTCCATAACTTTCACCAAGAAAAACACATGCAAAACCAACATTCTGCCCAACCCTAGTAATACAGCTAACAGTAATGTTTGCACCGTAACTCCCACTTAACCCTCACCCCACCCAAAAAAAACTAAGTAACACTCTCATTTCCTTCAAACCTTGAAAAATTAATGACTTCCCAAACACACACGCCGAACGCCGAAACAAAGGGACTGTTCGCCGAAATACGCCGTGAAAGAAACACCGAAAAATCGCCCTTAAATCGACGTCGACGCCGACAATTTCCTTTTAAACCTTTGTTTTCGATGCATTATGCATATTTGCGGATTTTCAACGAGACCAACGGAAGAGCGTATAATGGCATCGCGACTTATATTTCTGTGCATATTCAATATTGCGATAGGTAGGACGCGATCATAGAAGACAACTGACTCCTGCGCGTTAGAATCCACATGCTTGAATAATTATGTGTTAGAATGAATACCTGTAAAGTAGGTGCGTAAGATAAAAATGCTTGCTAAAAATAATAAGTTCTCAAATGAAAATAAATTTTCCATAACAAGCTTTTATCGCGCGGAGTGCTCATCAAGACCACTCCAAAGGGCTCAAACACCATGGGGTTATCTTGTTAGGCTCATTAGTTTTTATGGCCACTTTCCGACTCTATAATCAGACCAGCTCCATGGTACTATATTGCATTGTCATTCAAGTTACACACGTATACAAAATTTCAGCCCAATTGAACACCGGGAAGTGGGTCAAATTAGGCTTTAAAGATTTGTCTCGAACATACATAGTTACTTACAATTGCACTTGTAAAAATTGCTTATGTGTGTACGGTATCAAGTGAAAAGAACACCATAGTGCACAAAACTTATAACAAACTTTATTTTTAATTTTTGGCAAGCGTTGTGCCTATTTGTACGTGAGATGGGGGACAAAATTAAATGCTAGCCAACACTTAAAAATAAAGTTGGTTAAAAGTTTGGTGCACTATGGTGCTTATTCTTCTCACTTGACACCGGACACACATAGGCAAGTAAGCTAGTTGCAACTAATAATAAGTTATCGCGCGAGGGCCCGGGGTCCGCCTTGACGATGATCTAGAATTTGGCAGATCAGGTAATTCCAGTGAAGCGTGTAACATCTTACCTTCTGACGGATAACCTCCGAACAAGTTTACTTAAACTCAAAAATTTTCTGCACTGCAGAACCGATTTTAAAGAAACAAAGCTAAACACCATCTCAATTAAACTGGCTTAAAAATAGATAAAACCGCATCCAAATCGGTCCATCCCTTCGTGAGCTACGATGCCACAGACAGATATACAATTCCACAGATCCACACAATACAAAGACCCCTCTTTTTCCGTCGGGGTTTATAAAAAATAATGAAACAAAAGAACCATATCAATTAAACAGTTTTTCACTACTAAAAAAAACGGCTCTGAAATCAGTCCATCCATTCAGAGCTACGACGCAGACAGAAACACACATCGAAATTATAACACTCGGGTTCCTCGGGGGTTAAAAAGAAAAGCCCCTACCTAATTACAAGCCAGTAAGAAAGGTCGCGAACCCCGCTAAAGGATTGGAGGAGGGAAAATAAAGGAATGCGAAGGAATCCGCTCACCGGAGCGTTTCATAAAGACAAGAGATCCGTCTCGAGGACTGCAGTGCCAGTTTGCCCTGACTCGGCTGCTTGGGCAGTTTTATTGCACCAGTTAGGCGTTTAGGCGGTAGCGGGACTCGCGAACTCTTCGCATATTTTACTCCGCTCGCAAACAGAATGGGATGCGACCTTGTCGCTGTAAATCGAAACGATAGTACATCTATTCTAGTTTTACAAAATATGTCTTTTTAAATCACACAGTTATAAGGTTTCTACTTTTCGCCCCTTCCTCTATACAACGATATTGCTGTATAAAGATTGTAATGTATTAACTGTGAGACAATCATTTATATTAAACACGGTACTAAAACAACACTCACCCCTCCATATAGCACGGAATTATTCAAAAAAGACGGAATGATATTGTTTGCCCTCAAAACGCAACAAAACATGCGTTCTCATCAAGGTTTTACATGTTCCTTGGACCGCTTCTCTACAACAGATTAAATAGAAAATTACGTCTTTATTGTAACTGTTACAGTAGTTGTAAGAAAATGGTTCAAGAAACTCTCCAAAAGATGTCATACGAAGATACAGAAAAATTACTGTTAGTTCTAGGTTAATTTAGTATAAAATATCTAATATATTGTAATTATATACCTATATAAATATATTTTAGTTTGTGATTACTTCTGTATAATTAGTAATTATTCCATGTTAAATTTTCGCCTTTTGTACTCTTTGCCTTTAACTTTTCGCCTGAAACACTGGGTATCCTAGTTCAGGCAACTTAGTTATTATTATTTACCTTTAAACATATTATTCTAGACGATAAATTTTAATATAAATGTATCCCGTAAGATTTAATGAATAAACAATTATTAAAAAAAAAAAAAAAAATTATCATGATTATCTTGACGTTATGTCCCGGTTGCGTCCCCGCGCAGCACGCGAGGGCCCAGGGTCCGCCTCTAGGGACACAGTAAAGGTGACTTAATAGGGCAGTGACAATTTAAGTCATCGAATATCCAATCAGGATTACACTTAAACCACGTTTTTTTATTGCCTATAGAGGCACACGGTACGATGGTCCACCTGATGGTAAGCGGCCACCGTCGACCAGGACATCTGCAACCTAAAGGGAGCGGATGCGGTACAGGCCTTTGAGGTACCTTTTGAAGATCTGCATTGACATCGTTTTTAATTTCTTTCCATGGGCTCAAGATCCTGAGTGGGGTTCGAAGCTCGGTAACAATATCCCATCGTGGGAGAAAAATGCCTGCCTATTTATCTATTAAGCAATAAAGAGTTTACATACACACATACATATATACATCGTTACTATTATATTAGGTTTCACAGTGCGCGCGAACGCACAAAAGTGTCGATCAGCGCTATGCGTAAGTCAAAGTGCATAGCTAAGGGAGCCGTATTGGGCGCAGTGTGTTCACTTAGCGAAGATCCGCTGACGAGTACCGTGAGAATGCATGGAAAAGCTACTTTAATCGTTTGATAATACGGGTGAAATTACTTAAATGATATTTGGATCATCGACAAAGGCGAACTGTCTGTATCTGTAAATAGAAACATCGTAGTGGATCGCAGTCACAGGCCCCACCCCGCTCACTGTACGGTGCAAACAGGGGGCATTCGGCGCGCTGTCTAGTCAGCGCTATATTTTATTTATTTTAACCTAATTTACATATTGCTGAAATGAGATTATTGTTGCCTTTTGATACCACATCACAGGCTCGCAATACAAAATACACATATACTTACAGCAGACAGTAAACCATACACAATAACATGAGAATTCACAAATTACCTAAAACTACCGATAATTGCATACTTTTGTATTATTTTGTTTTAGTATATAGAAGGTTGGAATCAACTTTGTTAATTATGAATTAAATCCAATCTGTTCGTTAGTCGCTACGAACTATGTGATTTTTCTGTTACTTTGCTGATAATTATCGTGACAATTTGATTGTTACTCCATCTAAAGATAATTTTTTTTGTACTTGATTGATTTGCAGAGAGAAAGAAAAATTAGTTATGCATTTCGGTCACAATATATTTCAAAAGGTTTTTGGGGTTTTTTGTTTTTTTATTCTTGTTATTTGTTATTGGCAATTTGTTTATTGTTATTAGTTATTAGCATTTTATCTCATAGATTTCGAGCTTTAAACTCAATCTATGGGAACCTCCTTTGGATTCTCCAACTCCCAAACAACCCGCAACCTCACTGCGTACTGGTCATCTATGGTGAGGTTCACAGCATCACGTGAGTTGCGGGCCGCCCCATTGCGGGCAAACGCTAGTTCTCAGTGAACCATACATATTGTATAGGCCTGTGTGTCTAAGCGCTCCTCGAACGTACATTACTCTAACCCGAGAGCAGCTGTAGGAAACGTTAGGTAAGGAAGGGGATGATGACCCAGGTGACAGGGGGTCATTAAATGGTTGCCTGGTATGGCAACATGGCGTCCGCAGAGCGCAGAGACCGGCGGGATATGTATGGCTGATAACTAGCCCCGTCGGTAGATGGAGAACCTCAAAGGAGGCCCGGTGGTCTTATTTCGGTACTTGTATATATGTTAGCTTAATGAAAAATTTTAAAAGCGCGATTCAGGAGCACCGCCTTGATTGGTCAACGAATTGTGGTACGTCACAGAACTTAACAGTACTTTTATGAGCCTATTACGTTATGAGGAGTGTACACTGGTCGGTTATCGTCTTGCGTCTTGCTTATCTTGCGATAAGAAATCGTGGACTATCCACTAAAATCGCATGCTACCTCTTGGTTCCTACACTGAAAGATACCTAATCGAAAAGGACTTTATCAATAATGTATCTCTGAATTTCTTTATTGTGTGCAATAAATTGTTAAATAAATAAATAAGGTCAAAAAGAACAGAGGTATTAATTGTTTCTTTGAGGTAGGTATTGTTTTTTTTTATTTGCCTAAGGAGGACACGGTTGCACCTGATGGACATTTGCAACTAAGGGGATTGGATGCAGTGCCGGCCTACCTCAAAAGCCTATAGACATGCCTTTTGGAGAATCCTATGTTGTAGTGCAAAAAAAAAAAACTTCGGGAGGTTTGGTCTCATGCAAGTAAATTAAGGTTTTCCACTGTATCGTCTACACGAGACAACGGTTAAAACGATAACCCATGGAAACGTTAATGAGTCGACTCATCGCGACTACGGTTAAAGTTGGTCTACCCCTATTTACAATTTGACATCTACTATTTTAGTGGCCTATAAAGATTTTCTATTCACATGGTCGGTGTTCATAATGCACTTTTTAAGCGATTCCTCGCAAGTAGTGGATTAGTATAATGTAATAGACCCTTTAGAGACGAGAACTGTTGATGTGTGTATAAGAAGTGAACGAGACACATACACAAACAAATTCACTCACACTTTAAGTACCATAGTTAAAATACATTTTGAACGCTGCGGGTATGGTTTCATGGTCCAAATTTGCACAAGAGAACATGACGTATGTAGGTTTGCCACTCAACAGTACCCTTTTGTTTGTTTTATCAACTACTTACTGTTATAACAGTGAGGTCCTCATAGAAAACTACAAAGTAACATTAGATTTATGTAGGTACTCATTTGTGTATCTTTGTAATGAAAGCTATTGATGTAAATTGTGTCGGAAATCTTGCTACTCTGACGTTATTGGATAACAATCACAAACTACAGCATACCTCAATTTACATAATTCTAAGCTGTAGACAGAACTAGGTCCTTAATTTAGTCTGACGAGTCTTTAAAAGTAGATTCATAGCCAGGACCTCTTACAATTCCTAGAAACTCATTGGAGCATAAACTGTAAAGAATTGCGTAATTGAAATCTCCAACCAGCGTTTAGATTGTGGCACAACCCTGATTATCATAATCATCCTTGCGTTTATCCCGGCTTCTGCCAGGGTTCGCTTTACGACTCACTCCTCTCCACCTCACCCGGTCTTCAACATCCTCGCGTCGTAGGCCGTTGGCAAACAACAAAAGTTCAGAACCGCAGTTACGTTGTCACTGTGCGGTCTAAGATGACATGCGTCATGCCTGTCATTGCGCTGGTTGCCTTATCCTTCAAACCGGAACAGAGCATTGCATAATTAAATAACCTCTGTAAAAGAGGGTTTTTTTTTATACTACTAAGGTGGCAAAAAAGCTTGCGCCCTGCCTGATGGTAAGCAGTCACCACAGCCTATGGACGTTTGCAATACCAGGGGCATCACCCATGCGTTGCTGACCCCGTAAAAACCTTTTGACCCCTTTCTTGAAGAACTCTTTGTTATACTCTCCAGGGAAAACCTCTCCAGGTAGTTCATTCCACAACCTTAGTGTGCGTGGGAGAAAGTTCCTTTGGAACCGCACAGTTCGCGACCAATTTGGCTCCATGGTGTGAGGATGAACTCCCTGTCGATTGCCAGCGGTGTGATGATAGAATGTACCTGTAGGCATCATGTCAAATAGTTCTTCAGAACAAACACCGCTGTACAAGCGGTAGAACACACGGGTTTATTGCTAAATAATATTTTTTTTTTGACAACATAATTTGGAAACCTATTTTCTATATATATAACTAATTTCTATATACGTACCTATATATACGCCTTCAATACCTATATGAGATTTAAGAGTTAATGGGGTGTCTTATAACAGCCGAGCGATTTAAGTCTGATGCTGATTATCTACGATATAAATGCTACTGTCTTAATAAAAGGCACTTAAATGAATAGATTTGAAAATCTAAGTCTTTCAATACACCCACACACACACACACATACGTAAGTTATCTAGATAACAAATAATAATAGCCTAGTTTTATAGGAATAACTGCTGTCCATAGCACAGAATATCCTAGTTTGGAAAGCAGGAACTCCAATACAAACTAAATACAACCAACCAGTTGATTGTTTAACATGTATTCTCTGTTACTTAATCTGTCTTTGATTGTACCTAATTTAAAAATAAAGATTATTTATTATTATTAATAATAATATATAAAAATGCAATAACCACCGAAAACAAAACAAGCAAGCACACTTGTATTAAAGCAAAACCACCACCGAACAGCAATACACTTAAATTCACACGACACTGCGCAGAACACATTCCATTTTTAAAATAAAATGGAGGGAGAAGAACAAAAAAAACGAGAAATACAACATGTTCTTGAAAAATTTCGTTTCCGCGCACACAAAGCGCCCTATTCACTAACACAATGGGTTTTGTACTGTTTTGTGTTACTGGGATCGCATGACCCGATGTGTGTCTGAAATATCGCGTATGGCTGCACTTACAGGATTGTTTTCCCTCTTTTTTATTTTGGAGGGAATAATTTCACATTTCCTTAAGACCTGGCTGGCTCTTGAGGTGCATTACAGTACGGTATACGGATGCAGGCAAAGTGGATCCTTCTAAAAGTAGCATGAAAATAATAGTGACGAAAGATTCAGCTTAAGCTCTCAAGTATTGTTTAGAACTGGAGATTTTCGTTGTCTTGTCTGTAGTTTGTTTCAGCACAAATTAGAGTAGCACAACCTTCTCATAGTTCTCATTTCTCATCGTGGCGTTTATGTCCCGATTGATGTTGAGGGCCCAGGGTCCGCGTTGACCATGATCCACGATTTGGCAGATCAGTTAATTACAGTGGAGCGACTGCCACCTGACCTTCGTGACCAGGGGAACCTGCAAATTACAATTATATACGAAATTAGTGGACCCGGCGCGACTTCGTTCGCGTATATCTATTTTCCGCCTACTTCCGCTCGTTTTCTTGCTTCTAAACCTTCCTCTTGAATCACTCTATCTATTGTTGAATACCGCATTAAAATCCGTTGCGTAGTTTAAAAGATCTAAGCGTCCATAGATATATAGGGGCAGACGGCGGGAAGCGATTTTGTTTTTTTAGGAATTTTCTAGAGGCCTTTTCTCAAATTCGGCGAGTTATAGAGTTCTAGTATCTGGTCATAAATTAGGAAAGAAATTCTTGCTACGCCAAAGTGTCCGTTAAAACGTAGCATGGAACTATACACGCCATAGCACGAAGGCAAACAAATTACATTACTAGAGACAGTGGAAAAAATGTCTAACAGAGCAGGAAACAGGCGAATGTGATGGAAAGGAACAATATTTGTCTACGATTCGATATTGTGAGGGTGGGGTTCCATTGGGGCATTATAGACCTGTGTTGAGGGCATAGAAACTATGAAGATACCTTTTTGTATGACAATATTTACCTTAAGGTAATTTTTTTGCTCGGACCTGTAATTATACTGAATAATAATGACTTATCAATCCTAAGAAGTTTTAAGTATTTTAGATGGATATTTGGATAATCACGTTAAAACTACTCAACGGATTTTGATGAAGGCTGAGGTTTCGAGATTCCCATTCCTACATTTTTTTAAATATTGTTAGACAGGCATTTGAACGCCATCTCGCCTAGTGGTAAGTGACGATGCGGCCAATGACATTAAATATACGAGTAATGTATACCGAAATTCAACGTGGTTCCCGCAGCAATACCAGAATTTATTGCGGGCAAAGTAGCAAACAAAAACTAGTTAATTATATCTAAACTTGTAGATACAAAAACATGTGTCTAATGCTTATCCAATCGCAACTTTGAAAATTATAGGTTCATGTTACGAAATTGTTCAATTAAAAAAATATTAATGTGTCGAGATATCATCACAGCCTATAACAGTCCACTCGAGGACTTTGGACCTCTCCCACGAAAGAAGAGGTTATTGGCACAATCTCCACACTTGGCAGGCGGGTTGGAGATTGCAGTGTTGTAGAATAACAATGGAAAAAGCTGCTGGCCATTTTGCAGCCTACGGAGACACGTAGATCATTGCCTGAAAAATATTAGTCGCCTTGTACGACGCTAACGAATGTAAGGTGATGGTACTATTCTACTCTACTACACGGCCAATGTATCGAGTATGATACAATGATAAAAGAATTTGAGAAAAACAAAACCCATACCATTCAAAACTATCACATCACGCGCTCTCTATGACCCCACATATCGCATGTCAGATACCACATCGACGCAGAACCGATGACTCCACTCCGGTAGTTAAGTGATAAAATGTTATGGCAGTTTGTATGGGCGTTAACGACTCAAACTTCACACTTTGGTATCTGTAACTCAGTTGTTAGTTGAGTGACTAATGATTTTATTGGTGACTGTAAATTACGTGATTATTTATGACTTTCTTAGGCATTCTTTGAAATTATTGTAAAGGATATTGTTGATATAGTTCTAGTTAGTAAGGCATTTGATCGGGTCTGGCACAGGGCACTGCTAACAAAACTCCCGAAGTACGGTATCCCCGAGGGACTCTGCAATTGGGTATCCAGCTTTCTGTCTGGGCGGAGTATCCAAGTCGTTGTCGACGGATGCTGCTCCGATACCAAGAGTATTAATGCTGGAGTACCCCAAGGTTCAGTGCTGTCCCCCACGCTGTTTCTTCTGCATATCAATGATATGCTGAATACTCCCAGTATTCATTGCTATGCAGATGACAGTACTGCAGACGCTCGTTATACTGGCCGTGCGAATATCCCTCGTTCCGTGGTGTCGGAAAGCCGAATAAGACTTGTGTCAGAGATTGAACACTCCTTGGAGCAAGTTGCTCACTGGGGCAGATTGAACCTGGTGGAATTCAACCCCTCTAAGACGCAGGTCTGCGCATTTTCCGCCAAAAAGGATCCTTTTGTCATGGTGCCGCAGTTCCAAGGAACATCCCTCTCCATCTCAAAAAGTATCGGGATCCTTGGTGTCGACATATCAGACGACGTACGGTTCCGAAGTCACCTGGAGTGTAAGGCTAAACTAGCCTCGAAAAAATTTGGTGTGCTTAACCGGTCTAAGCGATACTTCACCCCAGAACAGCGTCTGTTGCTGTATAAGGCACAGGTGCGGCCACATATGGAGTATTGTTCCCATCTTTGGGCCGGGAAAACCGCCGACCTGCTTAATTACTTGGATTCTATACAGAGGCGCGCCGTACGAATTGTCGACGATACCGTACTGACAGGCAAGTTGGAACCACTGGCTGATCGAAGGGACTTTGGCTCCCTGTGTGTGTTCTACCGGCTGTACAATACGGAGTGTTCTGAGGAATTATTTGATCTGGTGCCTACAGCACATTTCCGCAATCGCACCACCCGTCGTGGGCTGGGTACTCATCCCCATTACGTGGACCCTCTAGTGGTGTCTACGCGAAGATTCGAAAGAACGTTTCTCGCTCGTACGATTCGGATGTGGAATGAGCTCCCAGCAACGGTGTTTCCTTTGGTCTATGACATGGGATCGTTCAAGAGGTATATTAGAGGTCTCCTTAGAGGCGGGCAACGTATTGGTAGCACCCCTGGTGATGCTGATGTCCATAGGCGGCGGTGACCACTTTCGATCAGGTGGCCCGCATGCCAGTTTGTCTGCCGGATAACATAAAAAAAAAAAAAAAAAAAGTTCATATATCTTACGTACCGCAAGACGCAGCGTGGGTAATCCCAAAAGGTGGACCGACGATCTGGTAAAGATCGCAGGTACTAACTGGATGCGGAAGGAACAGGACCAGGCGTTTGTTGTCTCTGGGGGAGGCCTATGCCCAGCAGTGGGCGTCTTTCGCTTGATATGATGATGATGATGATGACATATATCTCATGACTTCGTGTCCTCTCACTACATGTTCGTTCTGAGTGGAATTTAACTCCCCAATAAACTAACCGACAGAAAAAGGCGGATAACCCCCGACTTACTTTACATATACATAAATATTTTATAAACTACTAAACCAATTTTAATGAAACAAAACTAGAAACCATCTCAGTTAAACTGCCTTTCAAATGAAGAAAACCTCATCAAAATTGGTCCGTCCGTTCGGTAGCTAGGATACCACAAACAGATACACACCGCCACACTTATAACACCCCTTTAATAGAAGTGTTAGAAGTTTGAAGTGTATGTCTGTGTATTTTTTCCATACATACAAAACGTTTTGGCCAAATTAACAGATATCTAATTTTTTACGTGAATTTAGAAAGAATAATATCCACCCCTCATCACTTTTACCCCCATACTGTTTTACCCCGTACAAATAGGTAGGAATCGAACCCACAACTCTAATGAAGTAGACTATCACACGACATACCAAATGAGAGGGTTCGTCACGTCATTATTTGTTTACACTCTGGTTAAGGACGTGATATTTAATGCTGTGAAATTTTAAACTTTGCCGTAGACTGGATAGTAAGATCTTTGAGTGTTCCAGCGTCGCTTAATATGGAGGCTTTACAATTTGTGACAAAGTTTTCGAAATATGTACATACGTACATTACATACATTCAAAGTATGTATTGTGATACATATATCACGGGAGTAGCTAGGTTTTGGTTTTGGGAGGGTCCAAGATACCCAACCCCCTCTTAAAAGGGGGTAATCGTAATAAAAAAGTAACTCATATCGAAAAATGAACGAGCGGTGCAAGCTCGAAATTGCGGTGAAAGCATTAATAGACAGAGTGATTAATGAGAAAGGTTTAGGTGCATAATTTGTTAAGGTCATGGTAGGTAGTCTATACATAATATAAAACAAAGTCACTACCCTGTGCCATGTATTATACTATGGACGCCTAAATCTTTTAAACTATGCAACGGATTATAATGCGGTTTTAAACAATAGAAAGAGTGATTTAAGAGGAACAGTTATAAGCAAGAAAAAAAAGATAGGCAGAGGTAAAGTAGGTGTATGGTAGGTGTAGAGTAGATTTAGGGTAGGGTAGGGGTAGGGCGCCACATAAACGAAGTAGCGCCGAATGCACTAGTTATTCATAAAATAAACTATAGCTGGTAGCAGGGTAAGTTGCCTTAACCGGAATCCACCGAAGGTGTTAATTGGAGGTTCATGTAACGATGTCGGGATGTGTGAAGTGCCTCATTTCATTCCCATAACGAGATTCTATTCACTATTCATTATCATTAAAAACCTTTAATTATGTCGATAAAATTACTTGCTACACGATTTTTTAAACCCTTACGAAAAAAAGAGAGGTGTTAAGGTTTGACTTGTGTATATGTGGGTCTGTGTATCTGTGGCGGTGTGAATCTGTCTATGACATCGTAGTCCCCGAACGAATAGACCAATTTAAATGCAGTTTTCTTTATTTGGATTTTTTCATTTCATTTCATTTATTTTGATAAACATAAATTTACACGTCAAATGTTATTAAATTCTTAAGTAGTAATAATAATGTTACAACAGAAAAAAAAACACAATCTTAATGTCATAAGGTCAGTACACCGAATAACGTATTTTGTCCAAGGGAGTTACAGTGAGACTTGGTTAAGTGGGACCTGGGCTTCGATTCTGGTACGGAAATCGTCTCAGTTGCAGTAACATTACAATTGCATCGCATGTCAAACGTGCGATTGTTATTCAAATGACAGATGTTGAGTTGCAACTTTACTTGAGTTAGAACTTTTCCACAATACGTTTTCTGGTACTTTAGTTGCATTATGGTTGCATACTTAAGTTGCATCTTTCTTAGTTGTCAAACCGCCTTCAGTTCTGTCAACAAAAATGTGTCAAAGGTGTGATCGAACAATGATTTAACTGCAATGTTACTCTGATGTTACTCTGATGTTACTGTGATCGAGCTCGGAACTCTTGGAGTTGGAGTTAAACTAAAGTTGCTACTTTACTACTGTCAGATGAAAGTATTTCATCAAACGTAATATTCAATACGATTTTGACAACGCAAGGCACTGAATTTTTGCTTATTTATAATTACATCATTCAATAAGAAGAAAAAAGTGCTAGGAATCCAGTGGATAGAAGAAGCGGCGGTGGCGCGCGGTGCAAATCAGACTGAGGTGATGGAAAAGGAACTCGGTCCCTAAATAGGGCTTTCTCCTAATCAGAATCTGCTTTTGTCAAGCGCTACCGCCTCAATAGAGAACAAACCATGGACCTTATTGATACAGCCGCTTCATACTTTCCTTCGCCAAAAAGACAGGATTGATAGGACGTAGAGACAAAGGTATGTAACTAGTGTTTGATGCCAAAGGGAGATACGTAGCTCTTTTATGTTTAAAAAATCACTAATAATCTTAAAGGCTATATAGGCTCCTTTTTCTCAAATTTGCGCGGTCTTCGGCTCCGTCGCATCGTCGTAGTCTATCGCTTCCTTCTAATACGGGCAGGTTTAGGTCCTTAAAATAATGAAATAATCACCTTGGCGTTAATGTCCCGGCTATGCTCTCGCTCACGAGGGCCCGGGGTCCGCCTTCACTATAATCCAGGATTTGGCAGATTGCAGTAAAGCGAGTGCCATCTGACCTCCGTGACCATGTCAAGGGAATATTGGATCATGGTTACACATTCAGTCGCCTGAATGTGCAGGTTTCATCACGATGTTTTCCCTCGCCGTAAGAGCATCGGTTAGCATTTAACTATCTACATAACTCAGAAAAGAGTCATTGGCACATGGCTGCAGTGGGATTCGAACCCGGTACCTCTGGCTTGCGAGTCGGATACCTTAACCACTCGGCCACCGACGCTCTTTAGGTATAGTCAGGTTTAGGTCTCTATTTCCTATATATCCAAACCAGCGATGCCGAGCCTCCTTAATGTTATTAGCGATGTCTTTCGCGCCAAGGTTTTCATGAATGTAACCATTACGGCCTCGGTCGAGTCGCGTAACGCTAAACACCCACCGCAGCATTTTCATTTCGTTGGCGTAAAGTAAACGGACGTAGTTTGTCAGCGCCGGTCAAGTCGCGCAGCCATGGAGCACCACAGAGATAATGATGCTCATGTATAAAGACAAGTTGTCATGTACAAAGCGTCGGTGGTCGAGCGGTTACAGTATCCGACTCGTGAGCCAGAGGTCCCGGGTTCGAATCCCGCTCCGGCCATGTACCAATGACTGTTTTCTGAGTTATGTACATTAGTTGAATACTAACCGATGCTCTTACGGTGAGGGAAAACATCGTGATGAAACCTGCACATTCAGGCGACTGGATGTGTAACCATGATCCAATCTGGTCAGGTTCCCCTGGCAGCAGGGTCATGGAGGTCAGATGGCAGTCGCTCCACTGTAATTACCTGACCTGCCAAATCCTGGATCATGGTCAAGGCGGACCCCGGGCCCTCGTTCTCGAGAGCGCAACCGGGACATTAACGCCAAGATGATGATGATGATGTATAAAGACAAGTTCCTTGAGTTTGATGTGGATAATAGCTAGTTTTCTACCACTCCTTTCCACGTATTTGAGTAGAACGTGAACGTGAACTCAAAATCCAGTCTGTCAGTACGATGACCAGCGGGCATCGAGAGGGCAGCAAGTACAACACAGAAAAACTAAGGCCTCAAGACAGAAACCTGTTGAACATCTACAGTAAACTGGAAGAGGTTTTTTAGACGAAACTAACACCAATGATTAGATATACATATATTTAATTAAAAATCATTGCTAATTAATTTCTTGTTCGTTTTAGGTGCTCGTGACACAGTGACACAGGTGGTTTTTGGCCACCGGCAGCTACCAAACTGTAGTAGGTGATGCCAAGAACGACAGTGTCAGCCAACCCAGCTCATCTATTGTATTGTCTAGTAGTTCATCATATGCTGCATTATGAACCCGAAACCACTGGTTAAATTCTAAACGCTTGCGGCTACCTCCATAATGTGGCTCATGCGGCGATGATGCCGTACGAGCCATGTCAAGACAGGAGTGGGTAGAGGATAGGCGGTTGACCAGCGGCACGGCGCGGCGGCGGGGCCCGAGAAGAGAGGCGCTGTGCGAAGAATGGTGGACCTGTAATTAGGCCGGGAGCGAGAGCAGAGACTTGTTCAAAAGCTTTAGAGGGAGAAATCCTAAGCAGCTCATAACAGCCCTCTGCTGGAGTTAGCCACCAGCTAAGCACTTAGTACTATCTATTTTTGTATTTTGTTTAAAACTGTAATTATCTTTTTTATGTTAATAATGTGTAATATTTCTATTGA
This sequence comes from Blastobasis adustella, assembly GCA_907269095.1. Classification (NCBI taxonomy): domain Eukaryota; kingdom Metazoa; phylum Arthropoda; class Insecta; order Lepidoptera; family Blastobasidae; genus Blastobasis; species Blastobasis adustella. Next base: position 13,825,532 of record OU026129.1, on the reverse strand, counting down.
AAATAAATGTTCTACATAAGTATTAGCTTTGTAATTAGTAATATACCTACTTTTCGTAGTGTAGTTTTGAGTTTAAATTTAATACAGTTATTTCGCTTATCCATCCACAACAAATTGCGCGCGCAAAGTATGTGACCATAAAATACTAAACTAAAAAATAACAAAGTTGCTCTATAAAGCGGTAATTGAACATATGATCTACTATAGGGCTGTTGATTTCGAGCGCCGCCGCCGCGCCGCGCCGCGGAAATATGCGCAAAGAGTTATCCCTGGAGAGTACAACATGGAGTTCTTTAAGAAAGGGATGAAAAGGTTTTTACGGGGTCGGCAACGCGTGGGTGATGCCCCTGGTATTGCAAACATCCATAGGCTGCGGTGACTGCTACCATCGGGTGGGCCGTAAGCTTGTTTGCCAAATGTTTTTAACAAAATTCAAATATTATGTTCCTTTAGACTAGGTGTTCTATCGTGTGAAGTGTGGAAAAATACGTTGTTTTTCCTCGTAAGATAAGGGAGTGGGATGTCTTTTACTTACAGTGCATTTATTTCAACTTAAATTTGAACTTTGAGAGTCTATATTAATTGTGAACGATTAAGTTATCGATACTTGATATTTTTTAGTACAAAAATACAACTTTTTATTTTAGTTTTAATCTCGATTTCTGCCGAAACTAAGAGTTTCCGCGGGTGTGTTTCTTGGGGAAAGTTGTTCAGTTTCATGGGTAGAATATGAGGTTAAATTAATGCTAGCGGTCTTTTTACACCCTGTATAAATATTATTAGTTTTAGAAAACATGTTGTGTATGAGATTTGGGGTTAAAACCTATGGTAAAGGAAATACTATGTGGGAGACATAAGGCTTAAGTCATCAGTAATAAGAAACCCCGGGTTCGATTCCCGGCCGGGTAGAAATTGAAATTATGAATTTTAATTTCTGTTACGGATCTGACTGTTACAACTCTTTTCAAAAGAAATTCGGTTCACAATACGATTTTTTCCTAGGTGTAAATTAACTGTAAAAAACATTAGAAACACGAAGTTAAGAATTAAAGAACTTGAATCTGGAGGTTTCATTTACATACAAATTATGTGTTTTGTCAGCTCTAAATTGCTCATTTGACTAAGTATTGCCGAAAATATCGATCAGACTTCAAAAACGAAAAACATTACTTTTTTATGTCGGTTTAAAAGGCGCAGTGGACAATATGGCTAAGATATTAGTCGCTTCGTATGCTATCCAAGGTTCCCCTAACACCATACGACCCAAAGGAAAATGATTTGAAAAATTGCAAAATCCAAACTATTATTTATTTTTATTTACAAGTTATTTATTTATTTATTCTTATAGGCACTACCTTAGATAACAAAATACATGTTATGCGTAGATATAGTTATACAATTCAGCACTGATAACAGCATTGTACATTAGTACAGCATTCTTTAATATGTATATAACAAGCAACAACAAATTAGATTTAAAAAAAATAGGAAATAAAATTAGGTATCTAAAATTTCAGTTTTAAGTTTTAACAGAGGTACTTTAAACATGAATTTGAATCTATTTAAATATCTATAAATATACTCTGAATGTAACAGGTAGACCAGAAAACAAGGTAGACCATTTAAATCATCAAATTTATGCTTATACTTTAGCAGAATATCTAAGATCTGCAGATTGTTCAATTCACAAAATGTTCTAGCAGTATATAAATCGATCCAATTATTGGTTTCGCTCAGAGTCAAACTCCTTGTGTCTACAAAATGAGTCGGTTAAACCAAAAGAATGATCGTCGACCGCATGACCGCACATATGAGATGTAAAAAACAAAATACCTACAGAAGTCAGCCACAGCACAACACCTGACTTAGAGCAAAACCACTGATAACCCCCAAGTACTGTCGACGGAATGCCACTCTATGTACCACGTCTAATGTGGAAGGCAATAGAAATAACGAAATACAATAATTTTAATCGTAATTAAATACAGTCCTTTAAGTTCAAAAGCAAAAAGCGTGAGAGCAAATCAAACTGGAATGTTTTGTCCATAAAATAAGGTCCATTTTCTATTTCCCAGGAATATCTTCAAACGAAATAGATATTCCCATATAGGAAAATTGCAATAATATATCCCAAGGTATTAAAAAGTTGCATGTTCGCGTTTAATTTCAGTACGTTTTTGTTGGTTTTCTAATTTTCAGTACAGTTTGTATGCAAGAAAAAAAAGAGTAGGGTAGGTGTGGGGTAGGTGTAGGGTAGGTGTAATGCGCTGATTACATTAGACTAAATTCAGTAAATAAATTCAGTAGCAAAAAGCGTTATATCACGGCTTTTGAAAAGCGGAGCGACACGTAACATAATATAAGTGATACAAAAATTGACCTTATTCGATGAGCAATACATTTCCCTTTGATTTGCTCTCACGCTTTTTGCTTCTGAATTTAGTTACTGAATTTAGTCAAATATAATAAGCGCATATGGTAGGTGTAGGGTAGATGTATGGTAGGCGTAAGATAGGTGTAGGGTAGGCGTACGGTAGGCGTACGGTAATTGTAGGGTAGGGTAACTGTAGAGTAGGGTCGATAGGACGCCACGCGAACGAAGTCGCGCTGGGCCCACTAGTACTATCTATACATGATAGATAACCTCTTACATACCCGTGTTGGGGAGAACGGCCAGTGTCGTTCACCGGTGCGCCCGCGCCGTACTAGTTTTGCGACGCTTGTTGCATGGCATTTAACTATGTGGTACCTATCATGCAGGACTCTAATAATACTATACTAATTACCGTATGTTAGACATACTGTTTTGAGTCAAATACCTTCATAATATGCCAACATGTTCGTTTAAAGAATAAATTGTAATTAAATTATTTGCATATTCTTCCGTGTTACACTCGATGCTTGCTGTCGTGGGCGACGACGAATAGGACGGCGAGGTACTGTAGTTCGAGCTGCATTACGATAATCAGTTACTTTTTATATTGTAGTAGATGTTAGAAAATACGTATTTTCTTCATAATTTGTAAATCAGCTGCAATAAATAGGATACAACCAACATTAATGTTTATTAAAGTGTAATTATTTAAATTATAGCCTCGGCGCGTCGATTGCCGCCATGTACGAATGATGACTCTTATTCGAGTTAGTAGTAGTGTAGGAGTTAAACAGTAACCGGTGCTCTTACAGCGAGAGAAAACATCTTGATGAAACCTGTACATTAAGGCGACTGAATGTGTAACTGGGCAGGTTCAGGATCAGATGGTAGTCGCTAAACTGAAATTATCTAATCCGCCAAATTCTGCATCATACAGTACAATCGGGACATTAACGCCAAATTTTGAAGAAATTAGTCTTAAACATAGCCATAGTGTGGTGTCCCCTTACAAACGTGGATGTCGTACAAGATGACTAATATTTAAGAGGTAAAAGATTTAGAGCCTCTGTAGACTGGGCAATGGGCAGCAGCATTTTTCATTGTTACATTTATAACACTGCGATCTCCAACCTGACTGCCAAGCGTGGAGATAACCTACCCATAAACTCCCTTTTCGTGGCAAAGGCACTAAGACCTGCAGTAAACTGTTATGGGCTGTGACGATGAATCAAAAATGTTTGTTTTGATGTAACAGAGTTCAGTTTTTACTATGATTTATCTCCAACTTATAGTCCAACTGATCCTTGTAGCGACATCTGTTTGTCCCAAATCTTACTAAATATAAATTGTATGTGATAGTTATCCTGTACCTATGCTCATTTGTCACTAATACGGAGTCTTAAAATTGTTTAATACGATATTTTCTTACGTTGTCGTCTAGGCCGCCGCGTCGGCGTGTATAAAATGTTCACATAGCTGCAAAATATACATATGCTTAAGGGAACCACAGGTCCCTTCGACCAAAATAAAGAAATGGATGGATGAATAATCCAGTAAACAAATGATGTTATAGCATTACTTGAAAATGATTCGCCTGAAGCATTCATAAATCATGTTTTAGCTATGTAAGTGTTGGTACTCGAGAATCCGTAATTACCAGCGCTAGAACTAATGATAGCTATAAATAGCCCTAAACACTATGATTGGCACCCACACCCACCACTGCGTAAATCCGCTATACGTCTATGGCGTGACATGTGATGAAAGCAGAAAAAAATGTACGTTTTCGAGTAGTGAAAAGTGGTTTCAACTGATTCACTGTAATTATTTCATGACTTTTGTATCAATAAATTTCTCTTTTCCATAAATTTATCTTTAGCAGATTTCCCCAGTTTTAATTATCAGAAACGTGGACCAGAATAAGGACGCTGGTCACGGGTCGTATTTTTGAACCGTTCTGATTACATTCGTATGTGAATTAGCTAGCTATATTTTTCACACTCGTCGCAATTTACCACAGGTGTGTAAGAGATAAGTAGCTAATTCGCATCCGAATTCAATTCGAACGGTTCAAAAATACGGTGGCAGGATCAAAACAAAGTCCAGGTCCAGGTCCAGGCGCAGGTCCAGGAACTGCATTTTTAACCCGTTCTGATTACATTTGTATGCGATTTAGCTACCTATGTTTTTCACACTCGTTGCAATTTATCACAAGTGTGAAAGATATAGGTAGCTAATTCGCATACGAATTCAATTCAAACGGTTTAAATATACGGCGCAAGGACAAGATCAAGGACCAGGACCAGAACAAAGTCCAGGTCCAGGCTCAGATCCAGGAGCCGCATTTTTGAACCTTTCTGACTAGATTTGTATGCGAATTAGCTACCTATCTCTTTCACACTCGGTGCAATTTACCACAAGTTTGTAAGAGACAGGTAGCTAATTCGCATACGAATTCAATATGAAAGGTTCAAATATACGGTGCAAGGACAAGATCAAGGACCAGGACCAGAACAAGGACCAGGTCCAGGTCCAGTAGCAGGTCCAGGAGTCGCATTTTTGAACCGTTATGATTACATTCATATGCAAATTAGCTATCTCTCTCTTTCATACTCGGTGCAATTTACCACAGTTTGAAAGAGACAGGTAGTTGATTCGCATACAAATTCAATTCGAAAGGTTTAAATATACGTTTCAAGGACAAGATCAAGGACCAGGACCAGAACAAGGAAAACGTCCAGAACAAGAACCAGTACCCGCATTTTTTAACCGTTCGGATTAGATTCGTATGCGAATTTGCTGCCTATCTCTTTCACAATCGTCGCAATTTACCACAAGGTTGAAAGAGACATGTAGCTAATTCGCATACTAATTCAATTCGAACAGTTCAAAAATACTTTAATTAAGAAAAATGCTAATGGAAATGAAGCTATCGGCAAAATTCAGGAATTGGGGAAAACGTGGATGGAATCCACGCTACGACTAAGTAACGCATTGGCAAAAAATTGCTATGGAAAAAAGGGGTTGTCATTTCCTTTCTCAGCCTAAAATTACAATCTTTGCAAATGTCACCACCATCCAGGATGTCATTACAAGTCGTCGTTTTCCTTCAAATAGATCAAATTGCCAAATCCTCGTTCGTATTCCCCTGGTAGCAGGGTCATGGAGGTCAGATGGCAGTCGCTCCACTGTAATTATCTGACCTGCCAAATCCTGGATCATGGTCAAGGCGGACCCTGGGCCCTCGTGCGCTAGAGCACAACCGGGACATTAACGCCAAGATGATGATGATTGGCCGTGTGGTGTCCGGCAGAGTAGAATAGCACCAACCCCTTACATTCATGGGTGTCGTACAAGGCGACTAATGTTTTCGAGGCAAAAGATCAAGAGTCTCCGTAGTCTGGAAAATGGGTAGCAGCATTTTCCATTATTATATTTAAACACTGCGATCTCCAACCCGCCTGCCAAGCGTGGAGATTATGGCAATAACATCCCTTTTCGTGGGAGAGGCCCTAAGTCCTGCAGTGGACTGTTACGGGCTGAGATGATGATGATGATGATGATGATGAGATCAAATTGTCAAATCCTGAATCATGGTCAAGGCAGATCCTGGGCTCACGTGCGCGAAAACACAACCGGGACATTTCCGCAGAGATATTTGTAATTGATTGACAAAAGAAAAGCTGACACAACACGTGTGTAACAGACAGATGCGTGAAGATATTGCAGTTAGTAAGTAGATACCTATAGCCGACAAGTCCTTTTACTGCAGTTCTTTATATTAGTTAGATTGACGAACAATAATCGTCAGTATTTAATAATTTTATAACGTACCATGTGTTTACCCCTGGGAATCGGATCTGGGCGTTGGAGACGTTGTCTAATCAGATGCAACTGTATAGTTAGCTTCAATATAAAAATAGCTATAACAAAAATGTAGTTCTGAAAATGTAATACAGAATTGTGAAGCATCATTTTACGATATATTTAAATATAAAATAAATATTCTACGCTAATGGATCAACCAAATACCAACTGGCTTTGGATTCGATGGAAAAATGTGCAAATAAGATAATTTGTGATCCGCAATTGATTAATAGATCATCGGCGTAGGGTTGCACGTTTGTCGGTCTGCACAGTCGCTCGGTACTAGTTGCATTTCGTAGAGTTTGTCGTGAATCTTCTAATTATCCGCACGAGACGCGTTGGTTCAACCTTTATAATGCGTATGGTTAAGGAATGGAATACGTTGTCTGCGAGTTGATCATTATAGTCTAGACGCCTTTAAGGCTAGAGTGAATAGGCTTTTCCTAGACAGACATGCTCCATCTTCGGCCGCATCGTCACATACTACCAGGTGAGATGGCGGTCAAGTTCCTGGCTAGTCAAATAAAAATAAACATTGTAAATAGATAGAGGGAAGACGTACAAATTTGTAATTGTTTTGATTAGTCGCTACGCTGCGTCTTCCGGTACTTGGTCGCCACTCAAGAACTTTACTGTCCTATCGGTCATATGTTCTTATTTCATCTCCTGTCGGCTATTTGCCCTGCCCACTTAAGGCTGGCAATCCTTCGGGCTGGTCAGTCACCTCTAAAATAATGAAATTCATTATTAACCAATAACTCCTACGTCACCTAGAGCAACAGCTTATCAGCGATCACCAGTGAGGACTCTATCGGGCCAATTTACTGGTGATCTGTTCGTATATCTGACCCACAAATGGGCAGCAGCCATTGAAAGCATGGGGATAGCGGGCAGCTTAGACATAACAAAAATCTTTGATCGGGTCTGGCACAAAGCGTTTCTTTTGAAGCTTCATTCCTTCTTCGTTGGCTAGTAAGTTTAGAATAGAAAGGATAGGATTTTTATGGAAAAATATAACTTGCCAATATCTGACTTCTTTGGAGTTGTCTGACTTTTACAATAGGCCTATCCATTTTAAACCTATAAAATAAAATGCACACCCTAGAAGCGGTAGCCAAGTGGTTAAAACATCGGAATCGTAAGCCGAGGTACCGAGGGTTCGAATCCCACCGCGGCCATGTACCAGTGACTTTTTTCTGAATGTAAATTACTTGAATACTAATCGATAATCTTACGGTAATGGAAATCATCGCGAACAACCTGCACTTTCAGGCGACTGAATGTGTAATCATGATCCAATCTGGCTGGGTTCCTATGGTAGCAGGGTTACGGAGGTCAAATGGCAGTTGTTCCACTGTAATTACATGATCTGCCAAATCCTGTATCATGGTCACGGCGGACCTCGGGCCCTTGTGCGCGAGAGCACAACCGGGACATTAATGCCAAGATGATGAGCTTTATTGATGAAGCAGGGTACGTTACCATTTCCTTAGTGCTCTGTCTAAAGGCGCACTGTGAATTATGTATTATTGTGATCGCTGTGTACTTTTTACACATGTAATCAATGACTAGAATATACATTAAGTAGTACAATTATTTTAGTACAATACAATATTGTTTGATTGGTTACTATGACAGCCAACCATAGATTTATGGTCAACTTTTCCGTTACTTGACCTCTTTCGTATGATTTATGAAAACGAATGAGATAAAGCCGAGCTTTCACTGTAATATGTTTCATCATCACTACATATCATAAAACAAAAGTCCTACAACGCGTCTGTGTGTCTGTTTGCCTGGTCGCGATAAACTCAAAAACTCCTAAACGGATTTTCATGCGGTTTTAACCGGACAATATGGTATAGAAAACATGCTGCCCATTTCCCAGCCTACGGACACTCTAGAACGTTTGCCTCGAAAACATTAGTCGCCTTGTACGGTACCCACGAGAGTAAGAGGTTGGTGGTATTCTACACCCTAGCATTACCTATAAGTATTTATAGCAGTAGACTTTTCCATTCTTGTGAACGGGTAGTGTAGGCGGTAGTCGTCGTATGTAGAAAGCCACAACATCAAGTTAATTTTACATGAAAAGCAATGAAAGAAGACACGGATAGGACGACGCGCAGGAAGATCGCCCTACTCCTGCGATAAACCTCAGAATATTAATATGGTTACGCTAAATGGGTTTGGTCTACCGGGTCGAGAGCGGACTCGGTTAAAGACTTTAGCCAAGAAGAAAGTCCGCTTGACCTGCTCTTACTGTAAGGGAAAATATCGTGTTGAAACCTGCATATTCAGACGACTGACTAAGAAATCATGATCCAATCAAGTTTTAAACTCATCTGTACTTCTGCCGTAAATAAGATTCTGCTTAATCCTGTTTCTGCTTTATCCCGAACCTACCGAATACCGCGTAAAAGAATCTGCTCAGGTTCCCCTACTAACAGAGTCATGGAGGTTAGATGTCGCTCCAGTGTAATTACCTGATCCGCCAAATCCTGGCCCAAGGCGGACCCCGGGCGCTCATGTGCGAAAGCACATATCGCCAAGATGATGATGGTGATACCTTATAAACCTTCCAGAATAAATTATCCAAATCATAGTGAATACCGCATCAAAATCCATGACGTGATTTACGAGGAGTTAGTGGATACAAACAGACAGACGCGGAAGGCGACTTTATTTTATAATATGTAAGGATTCCGTATTGAAAACGCGCCTTAAGAATCACAAACAATTAATATGTCAAAAATACCTTTGTTGTTAAAATGGAGAATTGTATTTGAGGAATAAAAAAATAAAAATATGCTCTTTGCATGGTTGCATGATTTTGAATCATAGAGAGAAAAAATGCAACTAACGATTTAACTGCAATTTAACTGGGATGATGCTGGGATGATGCTGCGATGTTACTGCGACTGAGTTGATACCTCAACGTAGTTATAGTAACATCACAGTAACATTGCAATATCATAACAACTGCATTGCACACCAGAATCGGTACCCTGGATAAGTGAGAAACCTCCATAACTGGAACCAATGCTGAGGTCCCAACACTTTGGCACTGAATTACCTCTGTTAGTGGGACAAGGTAAGCCTCTATATCTGGGATTTGTTCTTTCGATTTATCATCATAGTTACCTCTATAACTGAGACAGCGAGCAAGTTTTATATGCATAAACCTCTGTAACTGAGATAACATTGTTTGTTTACTCATTCTTATTCTACCCACAAATTCCACACGTAATTCCAAGTACGTAAGTAATTTTGAGCTTCAATTACCTTCAGTTTTAGTTTCGCTTTACTATCATACAGATATTTATTTGAAAAATGCCAAAACGAAAGCTACAATCGTTATCATTACGTGAAAAACTGAAGTTAATATCCGTTTATTAAAGAAGTTGTTCGACATGTTATTAAATCTATAGAAGACAATCAGTGCCCACAAATCGATGTTCTTCAGGCGATGAGTTTTGCTAGGAAAGCTTGGTTTTCTGTGACCAAAACTACTACAGCAAACTGCTTTAAAAAATCTGGATTTAAATCTGAAGTAACTGTAGCTAAAAGCTTACAAGAGGAGGACGAAAATTTAGAAACTGATCCTGAAGATTGGAACTTAGCCATCAGCAACGACAATAATCAACAGCCAACATTACAAGATTTTATAAACGTCGACGACGGTTTAATAGTTTCAGGAGAACTTAATGAAAGCGACATTTTTCATGCCTTCTCGTCTTCTTTATTGGAAAATGAAGAAGAAGACGATGAAATGAGCGCGGAAGTAAATTTAGTAAAAATTTCTAAACGCGAAGCAGTAAAAGCACTAGAAACTTTGCACAGTTATTTTGAAATGTCATCAATTGGTGACCAAAGCATATTTGATAAAATTTATAACACCGAAAAACATATGATGGCTGATACTTCCAAACGACAAACTAAAATGACAGATTTTTATAATTGATACATTTTTGTTGATTACATTTGTATGATTACCTTTAAGTACATACTAATTTTATTTTATTAAAACTCATTTACATACATAACACGTTATTTTATTTAATGATCTCACCTGTATAACTGAAATAACCTGTATTCTCACCTCTATTAATGGAACCCTCTGTAAATGAGACAGATATTTATTTATACCTGTATATCTGAGACACTGGGTAAGTGGAATACCTCTATAAGTGAAACGACATTGCAGGTCCCTTGATGTCTCACTTAACCAGGTTTCACTGTATTTGCAAATTCAGATGTCATAAACATATTATTATTATTATCACAATTAAATTCAATTTAATTCGTTTATTGGAAAAAAATGTATTAATTGCATGTCAAATGTATACTTATATAATATAATATATGTGTATACGCAAAGGAAAAAAGAAAAATCCCGACTGATGGACCGATATGGATACGGTTTGAACGTCAGTTTAATCGAGATGGTTCTTAGGTTTGTTTCATTAAAATCGATTTAGTAGTTTTGAAAACATCTGAGTATATGTTAGCTTAGTCGGGGGTTATCCGAGTATTTCTGTCGGTTACCTGGAACTCGTGGAATTATAGTTATGTTGATGATTTAATTTTTAAACGTAGGTAAGGTAATAAATTAGGTTGATAATTTAATGTAAGTAATAAAAATATGGAGTAATATTTTACAAAATAACTAGGTGTGTAGTCATTCAGATTCGTCATAATATTTCATTTATTGTGTAATAGATTATATTTACCCATTATTTTTATCATCGTCCGTTAATATATAATTTATGTTCATAAAAGGCTTTGCATGTATTTTCCATCGCCTATTGAAATTGACCATAGACAGATAAGAAACATTTTCGATATACTGTACAGTTCAAGGGCATAAGTGCATGACCACCTTAAGAATCATATTCCTTTGCACTACTGTGCATTTGTTAAATGGTTTTTATAGCATTCATGATTTTTTTTTTTTTATTATATAATGTTTTCGAGGCCAAATATCAAGAGTCTCCGTAGTCTGGAAAACGGGCAGCAGCATTTTTCATTATTATATTTAAACACTGCTATCTCCAACCCCCCTGCCAAGCGTGGAGATTATGGCAATAACCTCCCCTTCCGTGGGAGAGGCCCTAAGTCCTGTGGACTGTTACGGGCTGTGATGATGATGATAAAAATACCCTAGGGTTAAAGGACGTGTCCTTTGGGCATAAAGAACAGCAAATGATCCCCTCTTTTAGCAAACTGATTTTGGCTTAAGATGTCCCAAATACCGTAAATGTTGCAGTAGCTCCAAAGGAAAATTTAAATAAACTCTAAATTCTATCTAATAACCTTCTGTTACTTCTTTTATATTCTCGCACGTTGTGTTGTCTTTATTTGCTTTCTTTTTTCTTTCTTTTTCTTCTGTTATTTCCTGTTACTGTCAGTCATGGTTTGTGAATGTATGTCAAATTTGCTTAAACATATGTACTTAGATTGAATGTATTCTCCAATATTTGTGTCATACATGTTACACCGCCCTGTAATTTCTCATACTATCAAATCTCCGGTTGACTGGTAGAGAAAGCTCTAAAGCTTTAAGTCCGCCTTTGTACGTAACAGTGCATGAAGTTTTAAATAAATAAATAAATAAATAAAATTTAAAGTGATAATGCACTTATGCTGATGTACAGTACACGTTATTAATCGAATATTTATAAATAGTACATACATACATAAAGCTCACGCCTCTGTCCCACAGGTGGGGTAGGCAGAGACTATGGACCGCCACTTTGCTCTGTCCTGACACAACTCCCTAGCCTCGTATATATCCACAACTCTTTTCATACATTACATCATCATCATCTTGGCGTTAATGTCGCGGTTCTGCTCTTGCGCACGAGGGCCCGGGGTCCGCCTTGACCATGATCCAGGATTTGGCAGGTCAGGTAATTACAGTGGAGCGACTGCCATCTGACCTCCACGACCTGCTACCAGGGGCACCTGACCAGATTGGATCATGGTTACACATCCAGTCGCCTGAATGTGCAGGTTTCATCACGATGTTTTCCCTCAGCGTTTCCCTTTTCATACATTACATACATTTTCATATTTATAAACAGGTACTGTCGCAAATGTAGACATCTATGAGATCGCTGCCTCAACAGGCGTCTGTTGCACAAGATTCAATTATCGAAAACAAATTACAATCGAGTCGGGTAAACGGTTCGTTTAAATCGATTTTCGAGGGCGAGCTTCAGGCCGATTCGATTACGAATAATTTGACGACTAATTACCTGCTTAATTGTAGGTAAAAGCGGATTAGAAAAATCATTTTTAATTTGTTGTTTTTCCTTCGAAGGTCTTAAAGTTTTGGTGTAGAAATACATACTCTAATGTCACGCCTGACAGAGACCATACTGTCATTTTTGTTACGGTCATTTAATAAATAAATAAATAATAAATAAATAAATCATTTATTTTGGTGCGGAAATAGTTGGTTCTAATGGTTTAGGGCCCGGGTTACGATTTGACCATGATCCAGTATTTGGCAGATCAGATAATTACAGTGGAGCGACTGCCATCTGACCTCCATGACCCTGCTACCAGGGGAATACGAACGAGGATTTGGCAGGTGTAGGTGTAGGTTTCATCCGTTCCCTTACCGTAAATTACTGTGACGTATTCATGAAATCCGATTTCGACACAGAGATACGCGTTTTATTCAGGGTTTTATACCAATTAATGGAAGCTTCTATACATACGTTTAAGGTTGCACTCTCAAAAAATTATTTTGATTCAGGTCCCTAACTATTATTTTATTATTAGTATCCAATTCATGGTTTTCTAATAATTAAGCAAGTGTTCATTAAATAGACTTTATATGCGAAAACATGTAAATGGTCGATAGATTCTTTGTATTGATTCCATTTAGCTATTAAGTACTGTTTGTTTTCCGAAGAAAACAAAATAAAATAAAACAAAATACATAGCATAAAACAAAGTCGATTCCCGCAGTCTGTCCTTATGTATCTTGGTGTAGGGTAGAGTAGGAGTTGGGTAGGTGTAGGGTAGGTGTAGGGTAGGTGTAGAGTTAGTAGGGTAGGGGTAGGGTAGGGGTAGGGTAGGGGTAGGGTAGGGGTAGGGTAGGGTAGGGGTAGGGTAGGGGTAGGGTAGGGTAGGGGTAGGGTAGGGGTAGGGTAGGGTAGGGGTAGGGTAGGGGTAGGGTAGGTGTAGAGTTAGTAGGGTAGGGGTAGGGTAGGGGTAGGGTAGGGGTAGGGTAGGGGTAGGGTAGGGGTAGGGTAGGGGTAGGGTAGGGGTAGGGTAGGGGTAGGGTAGGGGTAGGGTAGGGGTAGGGTAGGGGTAGGGTAGGGGTAGGGTAGGGGTAGGGTAGGGGTAGGGTAGGGGTAGGGTAGGGGTAGGGTAGGGGTAGGGTAGGGGTAGGGTAGGGGTAGGGTAGGGGTAGGGTAGGGGTAGGGTAGGGGTAGGGTAGGGGTAGGGTAGGGGTAGGGTAGGGGTAGGGTAGGGGTAGGGTAGGGGTAGGGTAGGGGTAGGGTAGGGGTACAGTAGGTGTATGGGTAGAGTAGGGGTAGGGTAGTATGGGGGTAGGACGCTACGCGAACGAAATAGCGCTGTGTCCACTAGTACCTATATTACAATCTTTCTATAAAACCGCGCACGTGCAGCGTACGAATAGCCTACGCACGTGCATCGTCTGTCTTATCACAGCGTAGCGTTCCAACAATGTACAGTGCAGGGTAATTTTTTGTCTTGTGTACAAATTATTCGAGTAATTCAAATTTGGAGTGACCTCTCGCTGGCCACAGAGGCAACATGGAGGCAATAGGTCGCGGGCGTGGCTAACATTCTTTCTATTATGCTGATAGAGACGTTTACTGTATAGGACACGACTACGACCACGACATAACTACGACAATACCGATAGTGGTCACTCTGAACACGTTCTGATGCTGATATTATGCGCAAATCAAAATACTAAAATAATATACTCGTATTATAACATATTCTTTATTTCAGGTAACAATTTACAATAGTATCCAACTTATTTGGTTATTGTTATTTGGCTATATAGGCCCATGTTTTATTAGTTCTACTTATGTGCTACAGCTTTTTAATTTTGCTTCTTTTGCGATACTAGTAATATAGGTTTTACGACTTTTATGGTTATTCAATATCGAGGTAAAAACAATACTAACCGTGGTAATAAATTCGATAACATTAGTGTAGAAAGTGTAGATCCCAGTAATATCCTGGCGAAATTGTTATCACTCGATCGTTGTTGGCCAAGCTCCGTTGATCGCTATTGGTATATAAGGCACATGAAATTAGATTAAGTAAGTATTTACCCTAATAAATACTGAATTAAAATGCATAATCCGTTTACAACAAATAATTACTAAAATATTTTCCTGTCTGTGCTAGGCAGCGTAACTCCAGAATGGATGACGTATTTATCTGTGGCTCTGTGTATATGTGTAGTTGAGGTGTGTGTCTGCTGTGGCATCGTAGCTCCCGAACGGATGGACAGATTTCGATGCCATTTTCTTTACTAGAAAGGCAGTTTAATCGAAATGGTTCTTAGGGTTGTTTTAAACATAATAAAAAAAATGTGGTTGTTTTATTAAAATCGGTTCCGTAGTTAAGGAAATATTTGAATATAATATATTGGTTTTATCACGTTCTCCTACGTCTGTAGCACGAGCCAGATTATTTAAGGCAAAAAAATTTTTCCACAATTTTTTTCACGAGTCCAAATGAAACAATCGTGTAATGTAAAACAATTCCGCCGATTAAGAGATTGGTATTGCATTCGTAATTCGAATCGTGTTCCAAAATTGAAACAGCAGGTATCGATGTGTACAGCTACTCTGGGCGCCATCTTAAGGCCATCTGTTCGACCCACTTTTTAAAATTGGATGTGTGGGGTTGCATAACTTATTGTAGGTAGGAGTATGTAAGTACAAAGTAATATAATTTTGCTCTGCTTTATTTTTTTATGCTACTCAGTGACAAACGAGCAGACAGCCCACCTGATGGTAAGCGGTAACTGTCCCATAAGTGGTAACTGTACAATTCATACATTTAGATTGCAGGTAACACAAATGCAGAAACACAGATGCGTTTTCACTGTAAGGACTAAGATGAAATGCCTCATGCCTGTAATTTCGCTGGCTACCTTATCCTAGAACCTTACCTTATCTTATTTATAGAAAGAATAATTACTACGTACAACTGTACATATGATTTCCATGACTGAAAGTTCTTTGCTTGATTCAAACCCGACCCTTCAGGAGTGTTTAGGCGTTTCGACCCGGTCTGATTTTAGCCAGCAACAAACACCTGATTAATTAAAAAAATTTTTTTTTTCTCAGGCGTTTGGGCCCGCAGTTAAAAATTATATTTAAAAAATGTTTATCCTCGACTTTTTTATGTTTACGGCAGACAAACAGGCATGCGGGCCACCTAATGGAAAGTGGTCACCGCCGCCTATGGACATCAGCAACACCAGGGGCGCTACCAATGCGTTGCCCGCCTCTAAGGAGACCTTTAATATACCTCTTGAACGATCCCACGTCATAGTCCAAAGAAAACACTGTGGCTCGACTATTCTAAAACCATTTTAAGGACATTTTTAACTGTCGGCCCATTTGCCTAAGAAAAAATATTCATTTTATTGTATCAGGCGTTTCGGCCCGCGGACCTAAACCAGACCGGGCCGAAACGCTTGAACACTCTCCTTCTTCATTTGACATAGGGTACTGTAACTACCTAAAACCTTCTAATGCCTCCTTCACTTTGCCCGTATACCTATTGTTGATATTTAGGCATAGTATCAATAAATACAAAAACATTCTTCAATCAATTCAAGCTAAAATACCGCACAGAAGGGTTAGTAAAATTGATTGGCACATTTGAATTTCGAATCCGAGCGGTCACGTGATTTGTCCAGACCGAGGGTTCTAATTTGGAATTTTCGAACGTTAATTCGTAACGCTAGGGTGTGGAATGCTTTAGGTTACCATATGAACGTAACAATTTAGGGTAAAACACCCCCTGGGGGTTCCATTTATGAAAGAATTGAGGGGGGAAGGTAGGTTCAACGATATATTGGCGTGCACGCTCTACGTCCAACTTAAAAAGATCCCACCTGTGTACTGAATATTGGACTGCAATCGATCTACTTAATATGGTCGGCTCCAGGTCGTGTTTAACTCGATAATTGGTGCTTTTGCCAAGTTAACTGTGTGCGCATTATTGTTTTAATATTTCAGTTGTAAGTGATATGCCGTTAAAAGGCTTTCATAGACGAATAACGGGCTACGAGTTGTATAATTACCTATATGTATGGACTTTTTATGCTACCAATTAAAGAAACCTAACCAAATTAGATTACCACTTTAAACGACATGCAACTCAAACGGAATGGTGCTATAGATCACTATACTGGACACCACATGACCAAGCCCTTATAATTATCATCCTAACTGTCAATCCCTGATTCTACCAGAGTCCACTTACCTAGCTCAATTTCGAGCCACCCTCGCATCGTAAGCCGTTGTCTCTCGCATGCGACACAGCGACGTCAATCCATCGCTGCTACGGCCCCAAGACCGCTTTTCTGATACCGAGCTGGTTCAGACACCTATTTCCCACGTATCCTTGTGTCATACACAGCACGCAACCTAAACTACTTAGATATAATGTAAAGGTTCTTCCACAGCGCGTGTCTACATCATAATAATCGTATGCGATTCCGAGGTGATTCATTAGGGCGCGCGCACACGGGGGGCTTTCGGCGATGCATTATGAACGGGCTTGCGTGCGCCACGCGGGAACCGGCCGATGTGTCTGGCCGTGTGGCGCTAGTGTGGATGTGGCTTTGGTTTTTTTTTCAGGCTTTGATATTTATTTTAGGAATTATCATCTACCTAAGTTTTCTATCTCTTGACAGCTTAGGACGGAGAAAATAGAAAAGCGCTTACAATGAATATTCGGCTTACGAGCTTCGGTGGCCTAGTGGTCAAGGAATTCCACTACCGCCATGTACCAATGACTCTTTTCTGAGTTATGTACTGGTTGATTACTAACCGATGCTCTAACGGTGAAGGATAACATTGTGATGAAACCTGCACATTTAGGCGACTGAATGTGTAACCATTATCCAATCTGGTCAGGTTCCATATTAACAGGGTCACGGAGGCCAGATGGCAGTCGCTCCACCTTAATGCCTGATCTGCCAAATCCTGGATCATAGTCAAGGCGGACCCGGGCCCAAATATTCTCAGTTTCTTAACTTTTATCTAAGTAGGTATAGGGAGGCTTGTGCTAACAAACTTGTGAAAACAAAATTCTTATCTTATTGTTTCTCCCGCACCGTCTACCGCTTTCATATTTTTTTTCACGGTTGGCTGGTAGATAAGGCTACTTTAGCTTTAAGTCCGCCAATGTACCTAAAGTGCATAAGGTTAAAAAAAAAAAATATTTAATATAGGGGTATCCTTTATATTCTTTCGTTCCAAGACGGATGGCCGGCGCGGGTCATTCGTTTTAGTCTCATATACACGACACTCATAATCCATTCGCTGGTGGCTACTTTAAACTGTTTGTAACTATAGCTAGAAGCAACTTATTCTTATTTGTATTTTTTGCGATATTTTTATTTACTTATGATTTAATACCCCTGCCTACCCTTTTCTTACTTAGAAACCTTCCATTTGAATCACACTATCTATTGTAGAAAACCGCATTAAAATCCGTTGCGTAGTTTAAAAGATCAAAGTGTGCTTATGTCTATCCCTATGTATTTATATACATAGGGATAGACACCGGGAAGCGTCTTTGCTTTACACTATGTGTTGATAGATAATGGTAAGCTAGAATGGAACTTTACTGAATTACGTTTTACTGGATTTCCGTACGCAGTTCGGCCCGCGTGGACTACACAATGTATCGTGCAAGTAGAGGGGAAAACCGAGTGTCCTATCCTATTTACTTGTTTGAAAAACTGGAGTTTATTTATTTATTTATTTATTAAAACTTTATGCACTAAAGGTACATCGGCGGACTTAAAGCTAAAGTAGCCTTATCTACCAGTCACCCGTGAAAAAAAAAATCGAAAACGGTAGGCGGTGCGGGAGAAACAATAAGAGAAGGTGAAGGAAGGGATACTTTACATCAATAAATGCTAAATTTATACAATTTTACAAAGATACAAGAAATAGGTAAACAACAAATACATACTAAAGATAGGTACATAGGAGTAAATAATAGCCAAACGCCATACTCCGCCATACGCAGATTACTCCTTCGAGTTCAATCTCTCACACCCGTGGTTGCTTCAAACACGCCGCAGCCAGTATCTGGAACGACCTCCCACCTCCAGTGCGAACAACATCATCCCTCAAGCTTCCTACATTCCGTAAGGTTTGTGCAAAATGACTGATGCTGATTCACGGGTTGCTGGATTGAAGGTCTAGACTACGGTTTCTGGTGATGTTTAATGAGCAAATTCTCTTTACTTTAAGTTAATTTTAATTTATATTGTGTCAAACTTTAATGTATACTTAATTTTAACGTTGTTGATTTTTAGTATTAAGTCTGGCCATGACAAAATACCAGCGGTATGGGTTTTACCTTTACCCATACGCTGAGTGGACCATTTAGTTTATAAGAAATTGTTGTATTAAACATACACATTGTTACAAAAATCTGTTAATTTATAGGCAAATAAATATTTCTATTTAAAAAAAAATAGCCTATGCCCATCGTCAAGTGCTAAACTATCTCCATACAGAATTCCATCAAAACCGGTGCAGTTATTTAGCCGTGAAAGCGTAACAAACACGCGTGCAGCAGGCATTACTTTCACATTTATAATATTAGTAGGGAAGTAGGGATTAAGTAGTGATTAGTAGGGATTAAAACCAGTGACAAACAACAGGACAGTCCACAAATGGAAAGGTTTATTGCTACTCTCAGATTTTTGATAATTCCTTTGATACTAATAAAATATATTTTGACGATGTTCCAGGATTTGGCAGATCAAGTAATTACAGTGGAGCGACTGCCATCTGACCTCCGTGACCCTGTAAACAGCGTAACCTGACCACATTGGATCATGGTTACACATTCAGTCGCCTGAGCGTACAGGTTTCATCACGATGTTTCCCTCATCGTAAAAGCATCGATTAGTGATCAACTAATGTACATAACTCAGAAAAAAGTCATTGCTACATAGCGGCAGTGGGATTCGAACCCGGTACCTCTCGCTTACGAGTCGAACCCTTTAACCACTAGGCCACCGATGCTCACTACTTGTACTGCAAAGAATAACCGTTCTAAATACAAAACAACACAGTTCAGCTATGCTAAGTGTTCATCCTGGCCCATAGATCTAATTATTTGTCTAGTCTGAGCACATAATCTGTTTACTTCAGACCTGCGCGTGCGATTTCGTCTCGCGACGAGATTACTTTGGCTTGAACAATGCCATGTGTCGCATGCGCAAGGATTTGGTACCACAGTTGTTTAAATAAGTACCTCCTACTGTTGGATTGTATTGTTTGTTACCTAGTTTTTATTCATAATCATAAACTTTTTGGTTGTAGTCTACTAACTCAGCTACCAATAGAACCTTTTTAATTCGGTACAGGGGCCTTTGATCCCTTTTTGCGTTTATTATTTATTCATAAAACAGACAAGAAGTAAAGGTATTAAGTTATTAACACTGAAAGAAGAATAGGAATAAAAACCCATAAAAAAGCACTGCTGCCCCCTGAAGTGTGAAAAAACAGTTATTTCCAATCACAATATTTATCGAATATCTGCTCTATTAAATATCTAAAAATAGTAGTAAACTATTTAAAGGTTCACGTCCGAGCATCGCGATCGTGACGCGCGGCTCGAACGACTATCGCCGCGCCGCGTGACTAGCGTCTAGTTTTGCGGAAGCCACATTTTAAAGAAAAAAACTATTATCGCCGGAGATGCGGTCCATACCACAGAATATACGCCTGAAAAAAAACATCAGGCGTTAATGTTCCCGTTGTGCTCTCGCGCACGAGGGCCCGGGGTCTGCGTTGACCATGATCCAGGATTTGGCAGATCAGGTAATTACAGTAGAGCGACGGCTATTTGACCTCCGTGACTCTGCCACCAAAGGAATTTAACCAGATTATATCATGGTTACACATTCAGTTGCCTGAATGTGAAGGTGTTTTCATGTCATGATGTTTTCCCTTACCGTAAGAGTATCGGTTAGCTTTCAACTAATTTACATAACTCAGAAATGAGTCATTGGTACATGGCGGCAGAGAGATTCGAACCCGGCACCTCTCGCTTGCGAGTCGGATACCGACACCGACGCTCTATACGTCTACATATACCTCTATATCGAATGATCCACACAACAGGGAAAAATCCGGTTCGCCAGGTCCGTCCGTCAGCAAAAAAACATTAGCATATAAGGTGGGCTTGGACCCATGAATTGGTAATAGGACCCCCCCAGAACATACAACGGTAGCAATTTACCTATAAAGCTTACAATTTTTACGCTACGAAGTAAAAAGCTGAGGTAAGCACCACTAAATGCATGCATTCAAAAATAAGAAAAACAAACGTAAAAAACACGAAAGCACCGCTCGAAACGGCGCAGAGTCCGTAACGAGGGAGCACTAAAATAATAAATAAAAATAAATCAGTGAAACAAAACAAAAATTTGGTTAAGCGGCATGCAACCGAATCCGAAACGTTGTGGATTGCCCTCGAGTAGATAGGTACTGGTTCGGTAAGAGGGCCACGGGGTTCGCGGTTCGTGTTACCCGTGCGTTCATGGAATAGTAAAAGATTCCCTCCTTTTTAAGATTTATGAGCGTTTTTAAGCGAAGGAAATAGGTAGTTACTGTTTCTTTCTAAAGTGAAAAACCGAACTTAAGAATAATATTAATAGTAAAGTTAAGCATTTCTCTGCGATTATCGCCGTGAGTGTTACAGCGATAAGTGTCGATTTGAGAAGTCGGTCTATTTGTGCCGTCATTGTTATAGGCTTGTGGGATGAACAGGCATCAAGTATGGGTTTTATCAGATGGTAGGACTCTGTCAAAATATTTTTGAACCACTCACCTCGAGTAGAACGATTTTAAACTCTGATTTTTGCCATAAATAATTCAATATTTTGATGTTTGATGCAAGACGCTGACTTTCCCTATTTTTGAGCGGTTTGCTTTCGGTGTTGCCAGTACGTAATTTAAAAAATATTGAATAGCATTCGATTAGTAGCGCGCAGGTGAAAAATAGAACCCCTGTTTAGTAGGAGTAGTAGGACTTTGAGTTCCACTCAGTTAGACCCTCATGATGATGATTAGAGATTAGAGATACAGCCTATTAACTTTGGTCTAAAAGGGGTCTAGATTTATATTGTTCTGGGAACACATTATCAGTCAAAGCGTTCCATTCCTTAGCCGTACGCTAATATAGGTCGAGCTAACAATTCGTGTGGATAGCTGGCATATGTAGGTACGACATAAGGGTAGAACGTATGCCTCCTTCTTCTGTCTCGATGGTGAAAAAGTATTGCGTAAAGCATACCTCACAATTTCCCTTTCTTCGTGGCCCGCCTGCAACAAACGCTACGACTGGGGCGATCGTTTTTTTGGTCCTCTCCTCCACCAGGAAATGACTTTCAGCCTCATAATCTGCGCTATCTCATTAAAATTTCATAAGTCACTACTGGAAAATTTGCCGGAGCAATAACTTGTGCCTATCCGTGGCATAGGATGCGAATTAAAAATCATGAAGATAGGCAAGGGTTCTTGTTTTGCAGTAAACTGCTAGGGTTGACGTTGCATTTTTCTGAATACGCAATTGTAGATTTGGCCTAAGTTATTGGTGGCAAACTAGTCAGGGATACTAAAAATACCATCCCAAACCCTATTATTTAGACTATTACCTTTCCTCATCTAGTATTTCTACATCTTCAAATTTAAAGAAATGCGATTGTATGCTCGAATTATTCGGATGTGGAATGAGCACAGCCACCAGTGTTTCCGTTGGACTATGACATGAGATTGTCAAGAGGTATATTAGAGTTGTCTTTAGAGGCCGGCAACGCCTTGGTGATACCCCTGGTGTATATGTGCACGGATGCAGGGGTATCATCACCTCTGGTATTGCTATATCCATAGACGGCGGTGACGACTTTCCATCAGGCGACCCGCTTGCCTGACATTAAAAAAGGAATAGGTTTATATTACCCTTATATTTAAACTCAGTGACAACGCATCTGCGGTTCAGCCTTTTTGTTATCTGTCATCTAAATGCATGAGTCGTAGGTGTTATAGGCGACAGTTACCGCTTATTCTACCATAAGGTGAACAGTCTGCTCGTTTGTCATTGAGTAGCTTATTAAAACTTCATTTTAATTATTTTGTAAGTTAGCTACAACAACGAGAACTAACTTATGTTAACGTCAATCCACGTCAGAGAGTGTTCCATGATACTAATAGTAAAATATACAGGCTGTGTCCTGTAACTGGAGCAATTTTAAACGATGATTCTACAGAGTATCCGTAGTTATTTTGACCTGATTAGGAACAAGTCAACTATGGTCTAAAGTTCTTAAACACAGAAAAAGTAGTAATTTTAATTTACAATCTGTAATCAATGAATTTTTGAATAATTGTTAGATGTCTTGGTACCGGACATTTCTTTAGTCATGAGGCGACGTGAATGTAATATATTTTAAATTCATACTTATATATATAACACCGATATCCGTATCAGTAAATTAAAATTCGTCATTTCAACTTCTGCCCGACCGGGAATCGAACCCGGTACCTCTTACGTGGCAGACCAACTGAACCACTCAGGTCGTCAGTGTCAATGTCAAGTATTCCGACTGGACACTAGTCTGCAGTATATTACTGGCTCGATTAACTTGCATTTGGACATAATTACTTTTTAGTTACTGATTAAAAAATATACCATTTTAATTCATTGCTCCTGTTACGTACCACGCTCCGTATACAGGTATATCCGAGCACCAGTGACGTGTATAACGAAGAGGTGCGCATACGCAGTGGCGCGTAACCGATTGTCTTATTAACCGTGCGTACAGTTAGCGCCGCCCACTCATCGCGCCACTATAGTTGCGTAGTCGAGGAGGTAGACGCTATTTTACAAGGTTTTATTTAACGTGTAATAGTTGTATGTAACTACATAGTTACATACATATGTTCGGGGCAAATCTTGCAAGCCTAATGTGAGCCACTTCCCGGTGTTCAATTGAGCTGAAATTTGGTATACCTAACTCCTATGACTACCTTCCGACTCCATCATCAGACCATCTCCATGGTACCATATTAATGCATTAAATAATAATAAATTAGTATAAATATGCTTGGACAATTCACACAGTGCTATTTAGCCCCAAAATAAGCAAAGCTTGTGTTATGGGTGGTACATAACTGATAAACTACTTACATACTTTTAAATACATACTTATGATACATATAACACCCAGACCCGTACCAGAAATTAAAATTAATCATTTAAATTTTTGCTCGGCTGGGTATCGAACCCGGGACCTCTGGGGGACAGACTGGCATTAACCAACTGAACCACTAAGGTCGTCCAAGTTCATAGGCATTACCTATGGATACATATTAATGCATTGTCATTCAAGTTTTTCTTATTAATGCATATTAATATTTTTAATTAAAAATCCATATTAATGCATTGTTATCCAAGGGCCTTTTCGCCCCACCGCCGGTACGGATGTCGGCCCGGGGTCCGCATTAACCAGAATTTAGCAGATCAGGTAAATACAGTGGAGCGACTGCCAAATGACCTACGTGACCCTGCTTCCAGGTTTATCTGACCATATTAAATCACACATTCTGTCGCCTGAATGTGTAGGTTTCATCACGATGTTTTCTCTCACCGTGAGAGCATCGTTTAGTATTCAACTAATGTAAATAACTCAGAAAAGAGTTATTGGTAGATACAAACCTAATCCAATATACTACAACCTTAAAACCAACCTCCAACTCCTGGTGTACTTTAATTGACCTCAGTTAATTAGGTTGGCGTGATGCGTCGGATATGGCGATATTAGCTCGCGGGATTGAGCCGGGATAATTACTCCTGCGAAGATTATTATCAGACATCAACTTAATAACAGCTCGAGAGATACATTTTTAAGGGACCACTGGCTTACCAGGCCTGCACGCTGACACATCAATTTGTTATGTAGAGCGCGCAACGTAGAGCAGTTGCTCGCGGCTGGAAATGGTACTAAATTTGACAGACAGCCAATAACAATTCCAATTACTTACAATAAAAACAATGACTGGTGCGTCAATGTCCCGGTTGTACTCTCGCGCACGAGGGCCCGGGGTTTGCCTCGACCATGATCCAGGATTTGGCAGATCAGGTAATTACAGTAGAGCGACTGCCATCTGACCTCCGTGACCCTGCTACCAGGGGAACCTGACCAGATTGGATCATGGTTACACATTCAATCGCCTGAATGTGTAGGTTTCATCACGATGTTTTCCCTCACAGTAAGAGCATCGGTTAGTGACCAACTAATGTACATAATTCACGAAAGAGTCATCGGTACATGGCCGCAGTGGGATCCGAACCCGGTACCTCTCGATTACGAGTGAGATACCTTAACCACTCGGCCACTGACGCTCCAACCCTCAACTAAGGTACCTATGAGTAAATAGACCGCCAACTAGA
The DNA here is from genome assembly GCA_907269095.1 of Blastobasis adustella. Classification (NCBI taxonomy): domain Eukaryota; kingdom Metazoa; phylum Arthropoda; class Insecta; order Lepidoptera; family Blastobasidae; genus Blastobasis; species Blastobasis adustella. Next base: position 13,800,565 of record OU026129.1, on the reverse strand, counting down.
CGCGTGGCTGATGCCCCTGGTATTGCAAACGTCCATAGACTGCGGTGACTGCTTACCATCAGCAGCCCGTAAGCTTGTTTGACACCTTAGTGGTATAAAACTAAGCACTAAGAGGGTCTCCGTAGATTATAACTCCCGGAAATCTTCCCGCATCACAGTCATAAAACCTCAATATACAACATTACTCGTGTCCTATTGCAAGCGTGTCGCAGCCAGATTAGAAGTCTGGACACCTACGGACACTAAATATGGCGGGGCCTTGCGTTAATGCAGTTAATCGGCGCACGAGCATCGCGGCGCTGCCCACGCGCAGGCGTTGTGTATGACGGTGCAATGGGGATGTAAGATGTTTGAGAAGCTATATTTCTACCTTTCTAACCAACTAAAAACAGAGGAGTATTGTAAGTGTGACGTGTGTCGATCTGTGTGTCTGCATCGTAGCTCCCGAACGTCCGCATCCGTGTCCGCAACGATCCGCATGTAAATCGGTCCATCCGTTCGCAAGCTACGATGCCACAGATAGACACACATCGCCACAGAGACACAGATTACACTTCAAACTTATAAAACCCCTTTTTTCATCGGTTCTTAGATTTGTTTCATTAAAACTGGTTCAGAAGTTTAGAAAATATTTGAATAAATGTAAAGTTGGTTGGGGGTTATATGACTTTTTCTGTCGGTCAGCTTATCTGAAGAAAGAGTATTCTAAAGCTTACCCTGATTTGGTGGTTAGTTGCTGAAGTTATTTCAAAATGCAAGTGACTTTCGTCTTACCTTATTATTTCTTTCGTCTCATCATCATCATCAAACGAAGGCCCTGGGTCTGACTTCCTACTTATCTTTGTCAACTTCGGTCTTATTATCCATTACGCCTAATGTTGAAGAAATATCAGTCCCAGGCTTGAAGAAATGCTTAAGTTACCCTTTTTTGCAAAATAACATTAATAATGCACCTATACGTCATACTAGGCATAACATATCTACTGCCGGTTGTTAGCGTGGGTACACTTTGCATCAGAGTTTGGCAACGAGAAATTCCTCTATCTCCGCTCTACCTGTGCCCATGCCTAAGCTGCACGCACATGCTAATGCAATTTAAACAAATGGGCAGGCGACAGTGTGTGAGAAACTGAAGATAATCGACGCGTCGAGTTGCCTTAGTTTATGGCCGGACATTCGTAGCGAGAGGTGCGTATGCGCACGATTGCAAAGTGTTTCGTGTGGATGTTTGTACTTGATTGTTGTGAGGTATTAGTTAGTTGGTGGGTAAGATAAGAAAGTGTTTTATTGGCTGGTATTTTACTGTCATTGTATAACCATGCAGCATGCAAATAAACAAACAAAAAAACATTTAACAAAAACATGAACAATTGTTCAAATATGGAAACACGGTCATTTTTAAGTATTTGAAAATTTTCAAAGAGTAAACTAATCATCTTGGCGTTAATTTTCCGGTTGTGCCTCGCGCTCGAGGGCCCAGGGTCAGCCTGGACCAAGATCCAGGATTTCGCCGATCAGGTAATTATTATGTTTTCCCCCGGTTAGAGCATCGGTTAGTATTCAACTAATGCACATAACTCTGAAAAGAGTTATTGGTACATGGCAGTGGGATTCGAACCCGGTACCTTTCTATTGCGAGTGTTAAGGCCACCGAAGCTCCTACATATTCAAAGATAATAATCTCTGAAAATGTTGAACGACCTGATTATTGACTTCGAGCTCTGATTTGAACAACTTAAATAAATTACAATTACTTAAAAAGTGTTTCACAATAAATCACTCCACTATTACGTTACGAAACATCTTCTACAACTTAAGTCTTCACCTGCCTACACAAAATTCTAACCAAACTACCCCTATTTCACCAAACCACAGAAACATACACAAGTATTAAACACCAAAAACAAACAGTGAACAAGCATAGGATCAAGATCAGAGCTACCGTTATTAGCATGTATGAGAGGACCGCAGGATTTCGGATTCCAGACGGTGCGAGGGACCGACAGACGGATCCCACGTTTGTTATACATTGATTTGTGTGGGAGAGCGGGGTGCTGAACCGTGTCCTAGTACGTATATTTAGGTTTAAACATTCCCATAATAGCTATAACATCACTTACATGAGAAAAGAACTTACATAATTAATTTAGTATGTCGTTCCTGCCTTACACCAAAACACTTCACTATAATTTATAAGCACAGTGCATTTGATTAAGTACAGTACAATTTTCTAAACATTAAGCAGTTATTCTCCGACCAAGCATATGTTACTTGAAAGAACTTCTTCAAGGCAAGTATTAGCTTGTCCTCGCGTAACCTGATTTTCAAAACTCGGCTTTATAACCCTCGACGAAAAAAAAAGGCGTGTTTAAAGTTTGACATGTTTATCTGTATCTCTGGATATGTATGTATTTGTGGAGGTGTGTGTTCCCGCACGGATGGGCCGATTTTGAAGCGGATTTCTTTGTTTCAAAGGCAGTTTATCGAGATGTTTCTTAGCTTTGTTTTATTAAAATTGGTTCAGTGGTTTATAAAAATATTTGAGATGGTCTAAAACTTGGACCAAAACTTGGTCGGGGGTGTTCCGACTTTTTCTGTCGGTTAGGTTAGGTTATTGGGATAGGTTTTGGGTAAAAACGATACCTTTCCCTTTTAAATCTAACTTCGTTGGAATAATTATAAAGAATCCCAGAGTTAGAATAAAATTTAGATAGTTTATAATCATCTTGGCGTTAATGTCCCGGTTGTGCTCTCGAGAACGAGGGCCCGGGGTCCGCCTTGACCATGATCCAGGATTTGGCAGGTCAGGTAATTACAGTGGAGCGACTGCCATCTGACCTCCATGACCCTGCTACCAGGGGAACTGACCAGATTGGATCATGGTTACACCATCAGTCGCCGCAGGAATTAATGTGCAGGTCTCATCACGAGATTTTCCCTCACCGTAAGAGCATCGGTTAGTATTCAATTAATGTACATAACTCAGGAAAGAGTCATTGGTACTATGGCAACATTAGGATGTTGGTTTTATACATATAGGTATTCTACGTGATTGATGAACCAAGGGACTACACATTCAAGCTTTACCACGCACTATTCTATCAATATGCTAACTGCTCCAGTGCAATCATATTGAATCGACCAAGGCCGATTGGGAGGCAGCCTGCGCGTAGGCCGCGGCGCAAACATCTTCCCATTGTTGATTGGCTGAGACATCGCCTGTTTGATTTGTACACATCGTCTCCTTGGCTGGGAACTGCATGGAGGTGGTAAAGCGTGTTTCGATAGGAAAAGAGGAAACAATTGAGCGCAACAACGATAAGGGGCTGTTCTAATTTGCAGCGGGCGTGCGACCATGGTCGTACGACGGACGTCGCTCGACCAATAGGAGACCTCAAAACCGCCCGTCCCTTGACCACGGTAGTACGACTGTTGCCAATTAGGGTAGCGCCTAAAGATTGGTGATCATTTTCGTTCTCTCTTTTTCAGTATGTGATGGAAGTTTCCTATGGTTTCAGAGTTCCCAGCCCTATAAAATATGCCAATTAACGTTGAGAGGCAGACTGAATCACGTTCGATAATGGTTTGTTACTCATCATCATCATCTTCCTAGCATTTAGTTCCGGCTTCTGCCAGGGTTCGCTTCCTGACTCATTCTTCTCCACTTCGTTCGGTCTAGGGCATACTCCCGTGATAAGTTATTTCGCATCCGACTCAGCGGTATCAATTCATCGCTTCTTGGGCCTAAGGCCATTTAGTAGTGGATTGTTAATACGGGCTGATAACGACGATACATTATAATTTAATGATTAGATTAGTATGAATGTAGAATAAAATATTCAATAACAAGATGGAGGGCAATTAGCAACTCTATATAAATGATTTGAGCCTTGTACGTACGTATGACGACAATACGATTCTATAACGCAAGAAACTATCGAGTAAATACGTGAGATTCTCCAACAATCTCCTTGTTCAGTAGATATTCTTGTGAACATACTATCTTCACAAAGTATTATTGTTACTTTTGAGTAAACTTATCTAAATTACGATTAAGAGTTATGATAGACAGAGCTCTTCTGACACAGATAATCGTCATTGTCTACTAGGATATCCCATTCACATTAGGTATTGTAACAGTGGTTTATAAAATAAATATATTTTAATTTAATCTAGTAATCGGATATTGATAATAATAATTCATTCATTCATTTAATTTTTATTATCTCATTAGTTAGTTTTTGTATTTCAGAAATACAACGATGTCATTAGATGCGGCAAACTGCAGAAACGAATGAAGCAATAAACTGTTTAAAAAGTTCAGGTTGGTTTAGAGGCAGATCTACCTGGAGGCGTTTTCCCTGGAGAGTACAACATGGAGGTCTTCAAAAAAGGAGTGAAAAGGTTTTTGCGAGATCGGAAACGCGTGGGTGATGCCCCTGGTATTGCAAAAGTCCAAAAGCTGCTTACCATCACCTTAGTGGTTTAATAAAAATAATTTTATTAAAAACTGCGGCCCACTATTTGTTTTTGCTGATAGTAAAACACAATGCACGCGATATCTCTTGTTTTTATTTATATGATATACCCAAGTACATACATGAGAGTACTTCGTGTAAATCTTGTCTCAACTCCTATCTAACCCACTCAAATACAAGCTAAAGCATCCCAGTATTACCTACAACCTAGCTCGAAGTTGTCGAGTGATAGTCCGTCTAGCACAGGGAGATTAGGAGTTGGCTGAAGTTCTAACAACGGTGTCTCTCCATAGAGTTCATCCGGCGAAGTTACACGTGTCCCTGTTTAGATTGTAATATTAATCCGTAGATGAGGAATTTCTAAATCGATAGTCGAGTGAGAATTTGTGTGGAACAAAACTTGTATGTGGAGTGACCGGTAGAGCAGATTGTTACACCAATATCGACGGTAAATCATAATAATAATAATAATGCCTGCCGCTGTCTGGTTGTGGTCGTCTTTCTAGCGGTGAGTACTTGCACAGTCATAACCTAGTCGCCAGGATTTTTCACCAGAAACTTACTCTTTAGTACGGTGGAGTCTGAGGTGCCATATTATAAATATATGCCAGCGTTAGTTCTTGAAAATAGTTGTGCCGCACTCTATTGGGATCGATCTGTCATCACGGAGAGGACTATTGTAGCTAATAATAGACCTGATATTGTCCTCACAGATCAATCGAACCGCCGAGCAGTGCTCATCGATGTTACCATGAAATCTTGTGAAGGTCGAGAAGGACAAACAGTGTAAGTACCTTGACTTGGCTCGTGAGGTGACCGCCATATGGGATGTTGATTCGACGATAATTATTAGGATCGTCATTTCAGTGTAACCAAAAAGCAAAGAGCCTCGACCACCATCTTAAGAGTCTGACGCTAGATTGTTGGGTCAAGGCTAAGATATAGAAGGTGGTACTCCTGGAGATGGCGAGTATCAGCCTGTCTCGGTAGCCCTAACTAGTTCCAGGGATCATTCAAGTTCCCATCTGCGAGGATGAACTCCATGTCGAGGGCAAACAGTTCAATGATAGAACGTGGCCCGACGGCCAAGCCGACGCTTTTCCACTGTGATCTAAACACCTCATGAACACTGCAAAGGCTTTCGATTCGGTTGTCTGTCTGTTTAAACGTACAAGCTAACATAAGTACAGTTTCTTTTTTTAAAACCAAAAATATCCTTCAGAAATCGCGAACAGCAATCAAAATAAAAAGTCCTCGCGTAACATTCGATAAGAGAAGCCCATACAAAACGCCCGTAGGCGAGTAACGAATACGTAATAGCATCGTGACGGCGCCGTGCGGACGGATGAGCCATCCGATCCGTACGGATATTCATATCCGATTGTGATAAGCCGCCGCGGGCCCGATCCGATCCGTATCCGAATTAATACCGCGTAGATGTGGGGACAACTCGTTATTGTGGGGCGTGGAGGCGGGAGCTTCTTGGAGGAGTCAGTTTGTAATATAAAAAATAACATAAAATAAGTGAAGAGGTTGTAAGAAATGAGGTGGTTCTTAGCTTTATTTTATCGACATTGGTTCAGTAGTTGAAATAGATTTTGTCGATAGTTTTCCGATATTCGACGGTTAGGTTATTATTAGATATATAACTTGTCAGAAAAGCATTTTGTTGTCCATTTCATCTAGAGTGCTAATAGTAATTTTACTGCTCTGGTATTGCCAAGCCTGTATTCTTTCAAGAACCAAGCGTACATAGTAAGGTGTGTTGCGGGCATCCATGGACATGTCATCAGATATCACATTTGTTAGCCTCCATATATTAAAAAAATTACGTTGCAAACGATACAATTCTATCGTCAAACACCTACTTTCCAGACACTAGCACCTAATAATCACGGCTAATAATATCAACTTCATAAAATGGCTGGTGTCAACATATCATCTCTTTTTACCATAGAAGAAAAAAACAACATCAATTGCAATGTCATGTCGTAACTCCTTTACATTTCCCAGCCCCATACCAGATTATGTGGATTCAATTTCCTATGGCGAAGTGTTATTGATATGTGATATTACACGCCTCGGGGACTAATGCGTTTTAAATGTGTGTTTCGTGATGTTTAGTACTTTAGCTTTGGCCATGGTCTAGTCTAGATCGCGGGGAATGGGTAACGTTTGTTGTGAAGTGCTCTGGGGTCCTTAATTACTAGCTACTTTGTTATTCAATCTACAGTGATGAACACAAATTTTGTACGTTATTGAAATAAAAAAGCACTTCTTTTTTTAGTGCATCTAAAACAAGGTGAACGATACACTGAAACGGTGATGCTCTAACTAGTTGGCAGTATTCCACGGATCTAGAAACTTCCCGCGAAAAGGCTAGAGTAATATATTTTTTTGTTTGCTGGGAAGGGTAATATCATCATCATGATCATCATCCGAGCCGTCCAACTCGGCTTCTACCAGGGTCCGCTTTCATGCCCTTTTTGACGTGACAACGTCTTATAATTCGATGGAGCCGGCTGCACGCACGAAAAAACATGACTCATGCGGCGTTACCTCGCTCTGAGGCGATCCATTTAAGGCTTGAAGTGCAAGCGAGAGCGCGGAACGAGCGACAAAAAGGCACAATCGGCCTCCGCGTTCGGCAGCGTTCGACATCTGTCTCTCTCCTACTTGACGTTGTCACGTTCAACTATCGTCAGTAAACCGACTCTACAGACAACCGATTTTTTTCATTTCGCCCAGTCTTCAGCATCCTAGTGTCAATGCGTTGGTTCTCTGATGACGTCAACCCATACCTTTGTGTGCCATTGTAGCTAAGTACCCACTTTTCGAAAGTGCACTAAAGTTATTGGACTAACTTGAGTTAAGAGACATTATGCTGCAAAATAATAGTATATCTAACCGACAACAAAACCTGCGCTTCACCAAACATACTTGTCACCCCCATAAACACCCCATTTTCCAATCCTAAATACAACAATCTGTATTTAAGCATCAACGTTGCGAATGTTCGTCGCAACACACGTTCCATAAAATGGCTAATGTGTGAGTGTATTGTTGTCCTTCTCATAAAGGTGTTTAATGAGAGAGAGGGTTCATGTGTAGATAATTGTCGAATACAGATGTCGCAGACCTAAACCAGATTAATTCTGGTAAGGGACGCACTATAATTACACAACGCTGTGGTTTAAGTCAAAAGAGAAAGGAATTTTCATTGTTTAGAGTCTTTAATTTCTTGTAGTGTATTTTGGTCCTTTCTTCAAAAAACCTCATATGCTTCTTGGTACTCGCTGTATAATTTTTGCTCCTATTTTGCTTCTTCTTTATATTCTGGAATTCTGAATTGCTATCATCACACTAGCGGTCAATCCTGGCTTCTGCCTGGGTGCTCTTTCCAATTCTTCCTTCTCTGTTTTCCTGGTTCGGCATCCTCGCTTCGAAAGCCGTTGGCTATCGCCTCCATCTTAGCGATGTCAAACCATTGATGCTTGGCCGTCCCGCTGGGCCTCTTTCCTAATACCGGCAGCTGTAGGCACCTATTTCCCTCGCTCCTAAATCTAGGGCTTACGCAGCACGTGACCAGTATGGTGAAATGTTATAAATTAACAAGAACGCGCGGGTATCTGGGTCCGCGGGCTGAGTTGACTATAAAAATATGAATATAATTGATAGTGCTCACCTGGGCCCGTGGTCTGAGTTGACCATATAAAAATATAAACCAAATTGATAGTGGTCATTTCAGCCCGCGGGGTGAGTTGGATGTGCGCCATCCATCACAACCTCTCTCCGCCTCTGCCAAACCCCACACCCGAAAGCCGTGTAGGTACACACGTAGCGCGGGATCCCGTCTCCCGAACCTAATCCCGGCACACACGGCGACGTAATCTCGGGATAATTCCGCAAATATTGGTCGCTGCGATTCAAATCGACATTAGGCGCGTGTTGGTTTATATATTTCGCACGATTTGTTCGGTGAATACAAATTTGATACAGGTTCGGTGTGGGATGAGTGGTGTATTGGATATTGATGTGCTTTATAATAAGCATCTTAGCGTTATGATTGTGGTCTCGCGCGCCGCGGTCCGGGGTCCGTCTTGACTATGATTCAGGATTTGGCAGATCAGGTAATTACAGTGGAGCGTCTGCCATCTGACCTCCGTGACCCTGTTAACAGGGGAACCAGACCAGATTGGATCTTGGTTAAACATTCAATCGCCTAAATAGAAGTTAATTTTTAAGATAATAAATGCATTAAAATTCAGTTTACGGGTTTATACCGCGTACCGTTCATTTAACAATAACGTCAGTACTTTAAATGCATACGGTTTGAGATATAGTTTTTAAAAGTGTATTCTTCAGGTATATTTCCTTCTTCCTCACGCTTAACAAGGTACGGGGTACATATAATTATAATCAGGTGATTACAGGAGGAGGCAATCCGCAAACGAACTAAGGTCACCGACATTCCTCCAAAGTATTGCCAAGTTTAAGTGGCAGTGGGCAGGGCACATAGCTCGCAGAACAAATAGCCGATGAGCAGTAAAGTTTTTGAGTGGCGACCACGTACCGAAAGACGCAGCCTCCCACAAGATGGACTGACGCCCTGATAATTATTGCAGATACCAGCTGGATGCGGAAGGCACAAGATCGGTCTCTGTAGAGATCTCTGGGGAGGCCTATGCCCAGCTGCAGTGGGCGTCTTCAGGCTGATATGATGATGATGAGATAATTACAGTAGAGCAACTGCTATCTGGGACCTTTGTTTATTTGGACGCAGCCACTACAGTCTGTAATGTTTAGCATATAGGTACTTACCGAGAACAACAATTCTTTCATTTCTTTCGACAGAAGAATTACGTCTCCCAAAGTTTACACTCCAAACCCATATCTTAAAGGCTCAAACGCCCAGCTCCACAACTTTTTCCTACCTGCCCCCGAATCCAGTAATGGACTTTCTGACACACTGACTCGCTAACGCGTCGGCCGTGTGATATGCAAATGTATGGTAATGCCGATACCAACTATCCGCGGCTCGTGACCCGCGCGGGACGCGACTACCCGCAACTTTGAGGAGGATCTAGGGATGGAGATACGTAAAATCGATATCGATAGAAAGACATTGCAGATTAAACACTTTTCATGGCAGTCTATAGAAATATTTAATTGCTTGGAAGAGTTTTGGACTCAGATATAAAGAATCTTGTTGATATTTAAAAAAAATGGCGGGTAAAAGGTTGGAGACTACTATAATTGATAGTCAGGTATTTAATTGTCGTCACAACTGATGGTGGTGTTAATGCAGGCTATGATTGACATATCTGCCTATTGGTAAAGTGGTATTGAACGTTACAAGAGGCGATCGTCCGATCGACAATACACAACGAGCGGCATCACCAGACTTAGCTCCAGATTACGACGTAAGCCGTTTGGCGATGCGGCTTGGACTGGAGCCTGGCCGAGGCCTACCATCGGAAGAAAACTACTCGGCACAGCCCAGGGTTCACTTGTTGGGCAATAGGGGTTAAACCTACGACAATGACTACGATTATACGTATAAACACAACAAACACAATTCCTTACAACATTCCTCAATTAAAAATAATAATATCCGCCAGCGTCATCGCGCACTATCTAACTTACTACAGAGGCCTTAGTGTGAGTTTCGTTTCGAATTTACTTTACTATCGCGTTTGCGTTTAGTGATACGTAAACGACTTTTTTCTTTATACAAATTTCGACGAAAACGCAAACGCGATAGTAAAGTAAATTCGAAACGAAACTCACACTAAGCCCTCAGTACTACACAATTACAAACGAGCGGACAGCCCACCTGATAGTAGGCGGTAACTGTCGCCGATAACACCTACGATTCGTGCCCTAGGTCTCAAGTTTTTTTTAAAGAGGGAGCCAAATGATTATACGCGCAAACGAGCAAGTATCAAAATTGCAGAAAAGCAGGTGCATAGTTACAGCCATTTAGCGTGTTCAATATTCAAATGGAGTGAATAACCTTTTCTCTTCCAATTTCTTACATTACTAAGACTTAAAATCTATCAAGTAAACCCAAACATTATTGTCATATTAATTATCTTCAACGATGAACTGTATCGACAACCAATCCCATCACTAGCACCTAACTACCCACAAGTTAACGTGTCTGAAACTAAACGGCAGATGCGGGCTTAAATTAATATGTTTGGATTACATTTACATTTGGATCTAAAAGGCACGCATTTGCATCGGCTCCAACAAGAGTTGCGTGAACATCCATTAGCATAGCACTACCTGTGCACGACGAACCTTCCAAACATAATTTGGGACTCTGATTGTAGAATTTCTGTAACCTATATATATACACAGACATACTTACATACCGTCACGCCTCTTACCCAAAGGCATTGAATATCTATGCTAACGTATAGGGGTAGGCAGATTCATTCCATTGTTCCATTTGCTACGGTCCTGAGTTGCTACAGTGGAAGTGACTGGTGGGCTTTGCCCGTATCTACTTCTGTCTAAGGGCCCGTTTATACGTCGTCTAGGTTATGTGGTGTGGTGTGGTGTGGTGTGTGGTGGACGAAACAGAAAACGCGTACACCTCGTGCCCGCATGGTCACCGCGTAGCAACTGGACAGAAAACGTGCAGTTTTCCCTACAGCGCGTGCACGACGCAGTGACTACGCGGGTAAGACACGGTGATTATGCAAAGACTACGCGGACGCTGCGCCTTTGCTGACAGATAATTACGCACTGTCTCATTAGTATAGAAACCAAAATTGCATAAACATTTGGGACAAATCATGGTGGTGGTGGTGTCCGGTAGCCGTGTGGTGTCCGGCAGAGTAGAATAGCACCAACCCCTTACACTCGTGGGTGTCGTACAAGGCGACTAACGTTTTTGAGGCTAAAGATCAACAGTCTCCGTAGGCCGGAAAATGGGCAGCAGCATTTTTCATTATTATATTAATAGCACTGCGATCTCCAACCCGCCTGCCAAGCGTGGAGATTATGGCAATCAACCTCCCCTTTCGTGGGAGAGGCCCTAAGTCCTGCAGTGGACTGTTATGGGCTGTGATGATGATGCATAGTGTTCAGTTTTCGGTATCTAATGTAAATAAAATATCAATATTTTGTTTCTAGCTTTTTATTAAATATACGTACAAATTGATAAGCGGACCCTGACGGAAGCCAAGACAGACATGTAATATTTAAATTGATAAGGAAAGATTAATAATAAAGCGTTTTCCTATTATTACTAAGGCTGGATTCGATCATAGTTTTATTCTGAGGTTAACACTTATTCTCAGATTAAATGTCAATTTTCTATAGCGTTTTGACATTTTATTCTCAGCATATGCGTTAAATCTGCCATAAATAAGTTGGTCGAATCGAGCCTAAGCTCTATTATTTTCTAGGTTTACAAGGAGGCTTTCTAAACACTGAGGATTTATCACCAACGTCATAAAAAGAGCTCGCACTATCGCAGGATTCACAGGCAAAACATACTTACTATATCTCTCGTATAAACAATAGAATGGGCAAGTTGAGAGCCAAAGTTAGGTAGGGCTCGACAATGGGCGAGTTGTAAAATAATTACGAATAATAATTTAATAGTTATTCTTCTGCCAGGGTCCGATACTTTTCTTTCTTCTTTTGTTTTCTTCTTTTTTAATTTAATAATTATTATCATTTTTATTGTATAACTCTATTTGATTTGAGTGGGCGTTACGGGTTGTTGATGTGTGAAGTGAATAATTAACTCTACATGAATCCTAGGAGGTAAATAATGCACATCGGTTAGAATTTGAATTTGAATTTACTCACACGCGTGCGACATAGACGATGATTTAAGTACTTTCCTATTATTATAGCATTAGAGAGATGTATCTCTTAGCTGACAAAGTGGCGATTTTAGTACCTATAATCAAACCGTATCGTATAACAGTACTGAACATAAAGAGTAGAAATCTATCCAGACCATATTCTTACTTTAGATTCTAAATCACAATAAATAAAATTAAAATTAATTTAAATTTGAAATTCAACGGGTTAAGTGACAGTTAACATACATAACTACGAATGTTAAGGATTCACTACATGCTAGCCCTCCTGATTCGAAATTATTAAGTTTTGAATTCGCTCTCAGTGAGGCCTCACACGGGCCCTAAGAAGCCCAATTAATCAGTAGCTGGGCTAATGAGGGAATATTTCATTGTCCGGCTCCCGGTGCGATAGAAGGATTGGGAACCGTTGAGGGCTGCCGATACGACAAAACGTTTCTTTGACAGTTCAATCTCTATATTTAAAGACACGGTTTTAAAATTCGAAATTTATAAAATTCTTATTAATTAAATAAATTTTTTAAGAGAGAAAATCTTTGCAAGATATCACTTCACCCGGGGGAGTGACGTGGATATGTGAGATTGCTCGAAAAGGACCCTACATCATACATCTAATTAAATCGTACATCTTTAGTTTTCTTCACTCACACAATCAGGCACCATTGTTTTATCCCGTTGAACTGGGTGATAATCGTAATGATACTGCCATCGAAATGCTATATACAAGTGACAGTCACTAAAGATCAATTATTAATATGCCTAATTATTCTCTTGGTAACTGTGTGACTCACTTCTCGACTCAACTTTTTTTCACACTCAATCATTATATGATAGCGGAGAGGCCATATTTTTAAAACTTTTACAGCAATTCTGGAAAAAGTAAAATATCTATTTTTTAATTTCTTAATCTAATACAATTTAAAACATAAAGTTAGAATTGACTTCAATTTAAAATATGAAAACCCAATTACTTAGTATTACCTATCTTCGTATATAGTTATTCAGTCAAATTGCACTTGACGCTGACTAACGACAGAGACACAACAGCCAAAACTTCCCAAACTCTAGCACCATACACATAATCTCACTAGTTCCAACTGTACTCCCCGACACCCACAGAAACTATTTAAATAAGCTTCATTCAATCCCAGTTCGGGCTCAGAACACCATTAATAATTCCTTGTGACGCACATACGCCGGTCCCAGGTCTCTCATATTATTATATTACTTGGTATCTGCGTTGGACAACCCTAAGAATATCTCGAGACGTCATAGTCAAGGAGCTGACGTGCGATAAATATTGTCACTTGAGAGCTTTTCTCGGATGATATGTATTCGGCTGTTTGTTAAGTCAGTTGTCGGGTTGGGTACGGTGGTTGATTTATTTTTATTTATCTAGGTCAGCAATATGGCTCAGATTTTTTTTTATTAAGTATGTGTTACTTGTGAACGTTACATTTACAATAATTACAATAATTTCCAATATTAAAGGACATCTGTTATACGACGTACGCTTTTTATATTTAAGGGTAGCCCTAGGGTTAGTAGCTAACCAAATTTATCTCAATGGCTCAAGTACACGAATTACCCGACACTGGCTCACTTTATTATAATATAACCTCCAAAATCCTTTATCCAAAATTAAGTACATGAAAAAAAATAAAAATAATTCTACAAATGATAAAAGACGAACTACCCTCCAACCCTCTTGCTCCCAGACTAAAAGGGTTGTCTTAATAGAAACATGTCGTCTGCAATGAAGGATATTCGAGCCATATGCCGGCCGCGAGTAGCCGAGCCTCCGTCATCCGGCACTCGGCACTCGGCAATAACCGGGCAGACAAAACATTCGCTCTGCGTGCTGATTGGATAGAGGCATGTTGAGAATCGCTGTCTTGGAGTGCGCTCGGCGGTTTTGATACTATGGTAAGAAATTTATTAGTGGATTAGTGGGCCCGGCTTCGTTCGCGTTCACCTACTTTACCCATACCTATTGTTGAGAACCGCATTAAAATCCGTCGCGTGTTTAAAAATCTAAGCGTACACAGATGCATACTCGTACATAGATAAATAGGGATAGATGGCAGGAAGCGACTTTGTTTTATACGATGTATAGATATTCTTCTCTGTCGCTTGTGTGTGAGTAAATACGAAGCCGAAACTAGTCGATGTGCATTGTTTATAATATTGTAGAGCTCGTCAAAGCTGAAATGACGCGCCCCACTATCGCATTAACGCACACAAGCAACTTTAAAATATGGACGCAATACATATACACATGCCGTTGTAATTGGTCATTCAGTTGCCGGTGAGACTCAAACGTAGGAGCACGCGTCGTTCGATTGACCAGTCGCCGCTCCCACACAGATGAAGTGTCGTTATTAATATTTGCACTCACACATCGAAATCAACTAATTAAGTAGTGGGGCGCGTCATTTCAGCTTAGACAAGCTCTCCTATATACTGTATTCTACTGCGCTACACATAACATAATTATTATTTATTGTATTGTAACCTTCAAACATCATCATCATCAGCACAATATTTACCTTAAGATTTATAAGCAAACAATTAATATTGCCAACTACGTCTTTAGGAATGAAATGTCGTTTAGCCTGTATAGTATTTTTATTAAGTGTAATATTTAATGCATCTATATTTCGTTAAATTGGATTCAGTCAATTATAATTTATTTTGATAGTCACTGGATTTTTAAAGTAATTACCCAGCCATAATATTCAAATCAAGATGAAATAGTCTTCATATTTTATTGAATTTCTTCGTAGGTACATGGGAAAAATATTTCATAACTAATGACATCACAACATAATTTATTAAGCATCAACTAAGGAAGGTCGCAGTACAATAATGACCACTGGCAGGAGGACCGGCGAGGTACAAATCTACATATCGGGGTGTGGTGTGGGCATTTCTTGCATCCCTGCCTGAGATATGTGTCTTGAACCTCCCTGGACGGCAGGGGTGGTGGCAGAGACGGATTCAGTGAAAATATTAATAAAGATAAGTATCGGGTATGCACAGATTTTTCACAAAACGACGACACCATTGAAAAGTATTTAAGTATGTGAGAGAGTGTACAACATGGAGTTCTTCAAGAAAGGGGTGAAATGGTTTTTACGGGGTCGACAACGCGTGGGTGATGCCCCTGATGTTGCAAAAGTCTATAGGCTGCGGTGACTGCTTACCATCAGGCAAGCCGTAAGCTCGTTTGCCACTTTAGTGGTATAAAAAAACATGTGACATATCTACTTAGAATAGTATATGGATAAGATAATGATGATTGATGCAATAAAGAGATTACATACATACATACATACATGATTTGAACATGAATCATCTGTCTACGAAGGACTTCTACCACAGTAGTATCAAACAACACTAAACGAAGAGGTTGGAAACCCCATTTTATTTTGGCTTTTTTGACTCCACTGAAAAACCATGTTTTGATACTTTCGTCCTTTGGGTCTCAATATATCGATATGATATTTTGAAAAGAATGTAAAGTTTTGAGAATGTGGTCGTTGAAAAATAGACTTCCCACGGTTCACCCAGGTGGATAGGTATACTGTATACCAGAGGTTAAGAAGGTATTTTGAGATACGGATGGAAATAGAACACTTTACCATTGGCCACCTCCAAATCCGTCCCCAAGCATAAATGTTTAAGGTATGCAGATGCGGTACAGCCGTGATAAGTTAATTCCTGCCGGCCGATCCCTTACCCGTATCAAAATTGTAATGGCGGCGAATATTGCTGGATGTGTGGAGTCGCTGCTCGCTTATTGAAATCTTAATGGTCGCAAGTTATTGCAAAGTTATGTGGGACGGTTTGGGATGCCGGCGGGTTCTGGAACCTTCGAGCGTTGGCTGTATTTGAGGTGGGTTATTAAAAACCTTACTATCCGAGAGCGTCAGTGGCCTAATGGCTGACGCGTCTGACTTGGTAGCTAGAGGTACCGAGTTCGATCCCCAATGATGCGATGTACCAATGACTGTTACTGAGCTATGTACATAGGTTAACACTAACCGATGCTCTTACGGTGAGGGAAAACATTCTGCACATTGTGTAACCATGATCCAATCTCGTCACGGAGGTCAGATCGGAGTCATTCTACTGATGTGACAAATCCTGGATCATGGTCAAGGCGGGCCTTTCAGCCAAAATGAGGCAAACTATTTAAATGCCTCTCTTCTATTCTATACGATGACACGGTCCAGAAGGAATTCCTATCGAAAATGATTCCGGTAAGTAGCATCAGCAGTACCACATTGTTATTATTGGTTATTTTGAGTACATATGTTACTGTTTGGAAGGGCACTCTACCAAGCAATAACCCTTGTTTAAATACAGGCCAAAGATATGTCAGAAAACCTAGATACTCTCAGGTTTAATTTTTATTTGAACCACGATTTGACCGATGTTATTCTATGCCGCAAAAGCACATAACACTGCAAGCTTACAGATATCAGATAAGTACAAATTCAAGATGGTTTGGAACCTGCGTAATCGGTGTCAAATCAAATGTTAGTCTTGCAAATTGTTACCGATCTTCAAACCTCATCACTCAACAATATTCATAATAGATATAATGCTCATATATTACTTACCGTAGGCGTCGCGTGGGTGAACGAAAGTTCCACACTTATTGCTTAGGTACGTGGCGTAAGCAAATCAACTCCTGACCAGTTTTACAAGACACTTTCTGACTTCTAAGGTGAAGCTCATTGATGCTCGGTACTGCTTGTACTACCAGGGGGTCAACTTATACCGGTTAAATACCTGATTCAATCTGATACGGTATAACATTTGCTGGATTAATGATGATATAGGGATATCCGGATATGTGTTAGAGAAAGTTCCTTGATGGTTATACTCCTACATTTGTTTACTTGATTGCGTGATGTTTATTATGCGATTACATTGCAACATCACTGTTTGTTCGTTGATCGGGTTGAATTTAATAAAAGTAGAAAATTAATAAATAATATTTTAATTTGTACCAAATATGATGTTAACTCTTTCGTTTAAAATTGAACGTTTTTTTTTTATAAGGCAGCCAAACAGGCAAGCGGGCCTTGGTTACCTACGCCTATGGACATCAGCAACACCAGGGAGTCTCCAATGCGTTGCCCGCCTCTGAAGAGACATTTCGTCCGTCAAGGTGCAATGAACCAAGGCTTCCTTAAATTTGGCACAGTCACAGTAGGATAAAGGACAAAGCCTGCAATATGAGTAGATACATGGTCGTATTAAATAGGTAAAATCTGTTTTCTTATGTAGATCAATTCTTCATCTTGCTATTTTTATAGGACTTTTGTGGTTATACGAGTACACACATATTATCGTATTTTTTACCACGGTTAGAATTGTTTTTACCTCGATACTGCTCGTTACAATTTTTTCTGTTATCTTATTACATCTTGAACAAACTTCGACCGCCGTAATTCACAAACGCAACCGAACACATCAAAAGCAACAAATTAAGCAAAACGTCTTAATTTCGAACCCTTCGAATGGGGGTCCTAAGAAAATACATTGCCTAATTCAAAACTATCCAACTATCTTCCATAGGTGGGGTGGGTCTGACCCTCCCCTTGCCCCCCTACACCCTTCCGGAACTTGGTGGCACATGTGCTACTAATATCTGGGCATTTGTCAGTCTGTAATTGCGAAGTGATTCTACTTTCCATGTCCCTTTACTTGAGTCTTAATGTTAGTTCGCTCTGGCTCTGCGACAGGGTTGGTTTAGTATGGAGATTTAATATTGTGCGTTCTGCTTAGCTCTGCTTAAAGAATAACGTATTTTTGTGGTATAGAAGGAATTATATTTGTATGGATAATTTGTATGCTTGAATGGATGTCTACTTAAAATTGTAAATTAAAATTTATCCTTTACGATCAATAAATCAATTTGCCGCCGGGGATTATATGTAGATGAAGAGGTTGGCAGACAGGAAAGAGGAGTGCCGATGACTCCACCAACAAGAGTTATACTCTTAAATATACAATGATGATGACGATCAATATAGAAAAGAAAATAAAGGTCGAGCAACAAAATAATATTTTCTACATATAAGAGATTAAGTACATACTATAATACATTATTTTTTCAAGTAAGTATACTTACTTATATTTTATGAGGTGGTAGGACTCTGTCAATCCTGAGGAGTCTGCCTGATAACAACACTGATACTCATCAACCTTGATCGTGTCGCTGGACCAATCATCATTTGATCACAGCGATCAATCGTTAGCTTTTGGCTACCGCCATTAAAATGTCTTCTCTACACATACATCACAACCCTAATAAACTACATCTGCTACGCGGGCATGTTATTTGTCTGAGAAAGTGATTTGAATGTAGTCAAGTGTAGTTAAAGTTTCTGTAAGGGATCGAGTAAATGCTGACCTAATGCCTGGTAACTGTCTACGTATTCTACGTTCGCTTAAGCCAATTTTAATAATGTGGAAAATAAAAATATACAGAGAAAGCAGCTTATGCTTCCCAGTTGTTTCATAGAAATACCTAAGCAATTGATCTCATGATCTTGATCTTGATAATTGGCCGTGTGGTGTCCGGCAGAGTAGAATAGCACCAACCCCTTAACTCGTAGGTGTCGTACAAGGCGACTAATGTTTTCGAGGCAAAAGATCAAGAGTCTCCGTAGTCTGAAAAATGGGCAGCAGCATTTTCCATTATTATATTTAAACACTGCGATCTCCAACCCGCCTGCCAAGCGTGGAGATTATGGCAATAACCTCCCCTTTCGTGGGAGAGGCCCTAGGTACTGCAGTGGACTGTTACGGGCTGTGATGATGACCTAAGCATTAAATGTGTTGTACATCTTGATATAAATATTATTTAATGCTCTGTGTGTACTGCTCAGAATTTTAGCTATATGTACGTAATTCGTAAAAAATATCTACAGATTCACTATTTTCTTTTCATTTGGCTTATTAAAATGGGAGCGTTATTTGTATGAATCCATTATTCATTAAGTCCAAACTGAGCATTTAAAAATCTATCATAGTTTTAGTTCAAAACTTCAAAGGATGTAGAGACTTTAAATCATTTTGATGCGAGCGATGTCGGTATCAAAGCTAGTCATAAAAATGTCTGACTGTATAAACAATGCATTTTACTAAACACCCATTTGATGTGGATTTATTGATATTTTGTTTGTCGTTTTAGAAATTAGTAGCGACGGCATTGAGTTTCTGAAAACTAATGCAAACTCCATTCCCACACACCCATTCCAGTCACTTTTTTATTTATATACTAGTGGACCCGACTACGTGTCGCGTCCTTACCCTACCCTACCCCTACCCTACACATACCCTACACATACCCTACACCTACCCTACACCTACTCTACACCTACTTTACCCCTACCGTTTTTGTAGCTTATTAACCTTCCTCTTGAATCTCTCTGTATATTATTAAAAACCGCATAAAACTCCGTTGCGTAATATATAAGATCTAATCGTACATAGATTCATAGGTACAGATGGCGGGAAGCGACTTTATTTTATACTTATATTTACCTAAACCTCCTCCGGTCTGAGAAAAATAAAACCCTAAAGTCATTATACAAACCGATTGGGCCAATTTACAGATAAAGTAAAACTAACGCACAGCATTTCATTTTTTTAGGTATAAATTTTACTGCACAGACAGACACACAATTAACAACAAACCAATGGACAGGGAATAGTGAACTGCCGCAAACAAAAACGCGATTTGAGCAAATAGGTGCTTGTGAAAACGCTGAGTGTACAAAGTAAATTGCATGCAGTTGTTTGGCGGAAAAACGCTGTAGTCGAGCGTCAGCGTGTTTCTGTTTACCCACATATACGCTGTGTTTAACTACCCTCAATTTGTGAGCGAAATGTTTTCCATTTGTTTTGAGTGGGGTGAGCCGTAGTGTAATTGGATGTGTGTTGTGGGTAATTAGGCGATTGCAGAATTCGTGTTCTGTATGCTTGGAGAGTGATACACTTTCAACGGATTTATATCGGTTTTGTATTTATTATTCTATGCCCATGGTTCGATGAGCACTTTACAGGTATATGTGGACCGTGATCCAGGATTTGGCAGATCAGGTAATTACTTTGGAGCGTCTGCCATCTGACGGAGGTTAACAGGGGAAACCTGACCAAATTGAATCATGGTTACATATTCAGTTTGGTATTTTTTTTCTTAAATTACGATTACTTGCAGTTGAAAAATTGTGTAGTAGTAGAGATGTCCGTAGCAGAACGTATGAGAACTGCATAACCGACGTCACTTTGAGAGAGACACCAGACTGAGAGTCCACTTATTCATTATTGTCACCAGGGTATCGACACTTAGGATCGCATGTTATGATAACACAGTAGTGTGTCGTGTACATATTGCGTGGTTAACATAAACAATCTACCTAGGTAGTAGGTACACATTAGTAGTTGGTACCTAGTGCAAAATTCGTCTGCAGATTTACAAACTTAGCTTAACAGTGGGAGCAACAAAACGTGCATCGCCGTCGCCGTCGCACTCGCAAACTTTTTAATTGCCCCGCGTAAAATTTACGACCAATCGAAAAACTGTATTGTTTGATATCGAAATTTAAATTGAATATCGTCGAAAAGTTCCCGATCGCTCGGGTTTATTGCGTCTGGACGGACCGAAGAGACCTAATTAGGGAGTTTTTGAGTGCACACGAGTTAAATGTCGATTGTTTCATTTAGGAGGATTGCCTAGCTTTGGCTGTAGCTACCAAAATTTTAAGCACTACTCGAATTTTTGCCACTTGTACCACTGGATACTCGGATACTGGATAAGCGTCACAAGAAAGTGTATGTACGTAAAACTTTGCACTGCCTGGCTGCAAATTTTTGGGAAACTTTAAACTGGACCGTAATTGGTTCGCTGAACATATAACAATATAGTGCCAGTCCCTTTAGTTACAGATATCGTACGAAGACTAGAACATAGACAACAGTATTTTCAGTTGTCTGTATATTATTTTAAACACTGCTATCTCCAGGGTGTCTGCCAAATTATAAACTCTTCGTTTTAAGTTTTACTTTCAGTTTAAATTTATTTTATTTTCATATTCGGTAGCAGTCATTATCCCTAATAGGAATCAAATTAAAATGAAACCATACTGTCTAGTATAGTAGTCTGAATATCACATGAACTCTGCTATAGATCTACCTTAAAACTTTTTGTCTGCTATAGATGTACGACATTTCGATACACATTATAGTTCTTAAATTAAAATTATAGGTAGGTATCTGCCATACGACGTACGATTGTAATGTAGTCTAGGTACCACTCATAGTTTCGTCTCACGTGCCAGAGAATTGTTCCGAGTGGAGAGGACATGGATATCTCTTATCGATATCGATTGTGTTAATAAACTTATTGCAAAATGCATTGCACTGGATAGGCATGTTACCTCTATCTATTTCTTAGAAAAGGTTTCTTATCGCAGAGCTTATTATCGAAATGTTACATTTAGGGAATCTAAAACTACTGAAATTATGTGCAGACGTTTTCACGTCTTGTAAGACGTGTACAGAGTTTGATATTGTACCTGCCAAAATTGCGCCAAAATGGAAGGCCAACCAGAAAACAGGTCCTCCGTATATCAGAAAATAGGCAGACGCGTTTTCTGCTGTGTTGGTAAACGTAAACATTGTTATTTTTAATGTAGAGATAATGGCACTTCACTGATGTGGAAGATGCTCAAATTCAGCAGTGGAATGTTATAAGCCGTTTATGCATCTGTATTCTGTGTGTTTTCACATGAACATCACTAACACAGATTTTCAGGTACTCAATAACATTATCGACATTTGCTCATCGACAACAAACCCGCCCCTACCGAAGCCGAGTCCAACGCGTGTACGGACTGATGTTAATAATTAAGTTACCAGGTGGTACTTCGGTATCTGCTGCAATTTAGAGGAAATGCTGGGCACGCGACTGCTCACAATGGGTTTGTATCAAGCCTGTAATAAAGCCTCCGCCCCCGTACATTATTGTGTGTCAGTACGGATATGTTCCGATGGACGATTCGAAAGTAATTTGGTAAAACGACTAGGTCTATGGTAAAGGGAAACGAATTTCGGTGTCGCGCGCTGTGTTATTTTCTGTGACGTAAACAGTTGCAGGGGTGTCGGCGGTCTAATGGTTAAGGAGTCCGACTCGTACTCCGGTTCCGGGTTTAAAACCCAGGGCTGCTATGTAACAACGCGCATGGGTATCGGTGGCCTAATGGGTAAGGGGTTCGACTCGTAGTCCGGTACTGGGTTCCAAATCCAGTGCCGCCATGTAACAATGACTCGTTTCTGAGTTATGTGCATTAGTTAAATACTTACCGACGCTCTTATGGTGAGGGAAAACATTGTGAGGAAACTAGCTCATTCAGGTGACTGAATGTGTTATCATGATCTAATCTGGTCTGGTTCCTCTACTAACAGGGTCACGGAGATCAGATGGCAGTCGCTCTACTGTATTTATCTGATATTCCAAATCCTGGATCATGGTCAAGGCGGACCCCGAGCCCTCGCGCGTGAGCACAACTGCGACATTAATGCCAAGATTACCAAACAATTCCAGCGCGCGAGAGAGTTTCAGTGACTCTACTCATCCTACTAATTTAAGTTTAAAATGTTTGTTTGGATGGATTAACAAAATTTAAAAAGTATGACTGCATCCCTTAGTTTGTTAGGAACCCGATATTTCGACGCAGTTGCATGCATCATGGTCATGGTAATGATTTAACATATTAGATATAGATTTACAAAAGTTATGTACGGCATATAGGTAGTAGGAGCTTCCTATAAATAATAATGATAATAAGAGTTTTTGCAATCGCGGAGCCTATTTGACAAATGCAACTGTATTTAGCCTAGCAAAGAACCTACTGCTCGCGCCGTGTGGTGAACAACAAAGAAGCTCAGTACATTCCCGTTACTTGGCCGTACACATTTTTGGCATCACATTGAACTATGATTCTGATAATTTTATTGGATCACAGATCCTTATACCCGCTGGATATGTTAGCATAGTATTTATAATATAATAGCGTGAAGATTATGCTTAAGCCCTCCACTCATGACGACCTGACTGGTTTCGTTTGTTAATAGATGCAGATGCAATTCTCTCGCAGACGCAGAGGTCCCAGGTTCGATTCCCGGCCCGGCAGAAATTGAAATGCTGAATATTAATTTCTGTTACGGGTCTTTTATTGGTATAATCAGTATGTATTTAAAAATAAATCTGTAGTTTATCAGTTCTGGCACCCATAATACAAGCTTTTCTAACTTTGGGGCTAAAAGGCGCTGTGTGAATCGTTCAAGCATATATCATTAGTTATTTACCATGCACGCTGGCTATACGATGTTTTCGCCCTTGTGACATAGCTTTGGTAGCTGGTAGTAGGTACCTAAGTAATTTTTGTTTTGATCACCAAATGTAATTTGGTTTCGCTAACCAATCGTAACCTAGCACATGAGTCTCTTCCAGCCGTACCACGTCTGCTGGAGATGAAACGCCGCCGGTGATGATATCTGGGGTATTTATATCGTTAATGGGATCCACTCATTTGGGCATGACTTGCACCGCATGTGGGGTCGCGGTAGGAGGCCGGTGCCAGATACTGTGGGGTAACCTCTAATTTGGAGAGGAAAACGTATGGGCTAGACTTTGTTCTATCGAGTAGGTTTTATTGTAGCAAGGACCGTAGTAAGGGGAATTATGTGGTCTCTGGCTACCGCTGCGGGATACAGGCGTTTTATGTAATGTATGTTTGTATTATTGTAAGAGTTAATACAGAAGTTACTAAATTCATTTCACGGACCTAATAAAATACGGACGTAATCTCTCTAAAATAATGAGTAGATCATACAAATGGGTGCCCATTCGAACTCGACGTTTTTCCACAATTTTATTCAAATCACTACTAACATTATAATTAATGCGAAAGTATCAGTCTGTTTATCTGTTTGCTTCCAGCGCTAAACCACTGCGCCGATTTTCATTAAATTCGGTATGAACATTGGCTAGCTTTTATTACCCTCCACATGCGCGATAAAACATTTAGTATAGTATATTGTTGTAAGTATACGAGTGTATCTGCTTTACTTTTTACCTTGTACCTCGTCATCTTGGCGCTAAATCCCGGTTGCGCGACACGCGAGGGCCCGGGGTCCGCCGTCCACTTTGCCCGGTCTTCGGCATCCTTAGTGGTGAGTCTGTTAACAGGCATGTCACTCTTAACGACATCTAGTCATCGTTTTTTGGGCCGGTTAGTCCTTCCTATATCTTCACGAGGCTCGACATTGCCGACAACGAGCTACGAAGTCTACTCGCCGATCTCTTCACGCTGCTGAGTCTCAGGTGAGTCTGAACACCTTCCGCAGGATATTGCATGACCAGACATCTGTTCCCCATATAATTTGCAGGTCTGCGCAAGACGGTTACTTACCTACTTAAATTTTTGTTCGTTCATACGTTCGGCAAAATCAATCAGAAACTGGAGCACTGTCAATTGAGTCATACTTTGACCTTTACATATAGTGAAAGGTCACGTCTGTAACGGTCAACGTCTGCATGTACAATTGGATTAACTGAATTGGTGCATAATTTGATTTCTCCGTACGATATCGGAGCCAATTTTGTAACGTGTTCTCTTTAATAATTTTAGATAGGTCAAATGCTAAAACCTCTGTAGCGAATCGATTGAATATGTAGGTAATAATAATTGGAATATGTTTTAAGTTGCCGGTAGAACGTAACGGGTAGGATAGTTTTTTTTCTGTGGGCGGGTTGACTTGGTTTGGCTAGCGAGTCTGCCTCGTAAGTGAGTTACTTAGTTCGATCCCCAGTGCCGCCATATACCAATGACTTTTTCTGAGTTACTTCTACTAGTTGAACACTAGCCGATGCTCCGGTGAGGGGAAATATCGTGAGGAAATTGCACATTCAGGCAAAAGGTAATTGCAATTAGTCAATTGTGTACGATATGTATGTATGTACAATATGATTGAATCTGGTCAGGTTTCTCTGTTAACAAGATCACGAAGATCAGATGGCAGCCGCTCTACTGTAATTACTGCCCAAATCCTGGGACATGGTCAAGGCGGACCCAGAACCCTAGCGCACGGGAGGCTGCACAGCCGGGATATTGACGGCAAATTGACGGGTGATGATCCCGCTCCGGCCATGTACCAATGACTGTTAATGAATGTATATTTATAGTTTACTTATTTATGTACTTACTTACTGATAAGTCTGACTGGTAGGTATATATTTAAATTAATTCTTTGGTTATTTTTATAGTAGGTAAGGTACTCGATTATTGCCTCTGCCGCTCGCTAAAGCTCCTTTCGGCTTGTCTAAGGTTAGCTGGAAGAGATCCCGTTGTGGGATAAGTTCGCCTTTGCTTTGTAACTGTTTCCTATTGAATTGTACTATGTTGTTGCAATAAAGAGTTTACATACATACATACTGTTTTCTGAGTTATGTACATTAGTTGAATACTAACCGATGCTCTTACGGTGGGGGAAAACATCGTGATGAAACCTGCACATTCAGGCGACTGGATGTGTAACCATGATCCAATCTGGTCTGGATCCCCTGGTAGCAGGGTCATGGAGGTCAGCTGGCAGGCGCTTTACTGTAATTACCTGACCTGCCGAATCCTGGATCAGGATCAAGGCGGACCCCGGGCCCTCGTTCTCGAGAGCACAACCGGGACATTAACGCCAAGATGATTATATTTATTTTATTGACGGATGATAATGATGGTAGTTGCTGATCATATGAATACCTAGACAAATATTGGAGGTTGATACTTACCTAAAAAAAAAATCTTACCTACTACTTCATTAATTCCAACCGAAAAAAAGGATAAAATCGAGACAAGACATGCTTTAACAATTAGACTCAACCTATGAACTTTCCTACTTAGACCCGTGTTAGATAACAATGACCCATCCAATACCAAAATCAATCACCATCCGAATAGTTGAAAACAAATGACGCACGATACACGTGCCTCTAACTATTAGCCACAAAAAAAAAAAGAATCGGTCAGGCAAAATCGATCTACAATCATGTAGCAACCATACATTACAATACTCTATTCTCTTAGTAGAAGACGTCGCACGCGCACGTTCCCACGTGCTCCTTTGTCAGTCGCCGACAAAGAGCCGCCGACGACATGCCTACGAAAGAAACCTTAGAAACCACAACCCTAGAGATCACCAAATAAAGTCGATGCGACCATTGAAGACGGTGGAAATATCAATGCACAAATTGATATTGTTAATGTAGTACCAGATGGGATTTCGACTCAATTTTGAACTCTAAGACAATGGAATGGAGTCCACGTTCAAATAGGAACGTGGAGGCGGAGTTTGAATACGTTGTAACGGTTGGTGTGACCATGTATTTTTAATTCGAAGACTTGTCCGAGTGGATTTCAATTTTAATTTTAATTGTAAAATTCTAAATCAATAGTCATAAACCTATCTAAATATTTAATTGAAATGTTTTTGTTTGTTTAGAAAAAGAAACTTAATACACTATTAAACTTAGTCTCTCCTCCCCTAGTAAACTTAAAAAGTTTGCTGTACAGATAGCTTTTTAAGTAGCTTAGCTTTTAGTTTCCTTCTATCTATAATTTACTTCGCAGTTTCACGTGCTTATGGTTTCATAATATTAATAATACATAATATTTTAGTAATTTAATATATTTAACTGCAATAAAACTGTGTAATGAACTTATAAATAAATAAATAAATAAATAGTAAGTACCACTTGCTACAACTTTCTCAAAAGCCGATAATGCATTCCCCCTGTCCTAAAACTAAATAGGTATCCAGTTTGAAGTAGGTACTGTAACGTTGCAAAAACTGCCAGTTTTTAATTTAACAATACATTACATTGTATCCTGTTGAAATTTTGTGAACTACCTACAACAAAATTCACCTAATTATTTGCAGTGAAAAGCATTATTTTTCGAAGAAATACTTATACAATGGGTTTAAATTTAATTAGGTTAGGTTTTTTGCAGTGGCAACTTGATAAGGAGCCCGTCCGTCAACTCAGCCCAGTGCCAAATTGCATTAGAATGTAACAGTTCACAACTTTTTTTACAGTACAAACTGTCAAAAAAATTCTAAATCTGATGTACTCTAAACACGCTACATTATTTGGCGATTATCACAATCTTCCGGTGACATATCAAAATTAAACTGCAGCTCGCACTCGTCCCAAACCCCCGTACTGCACGGCCACCCTACATCGGAAGACACCGGTGACCCCTCATTTAAGGTAGGGCAATTGTTTATCAATACGTCTATGATTAATGCGTCTGATGTACTGTCGTGACCGGCCGACTCTTGAGGGCAATTAGTGCTGATCACGACCCGCTGATATGTGATCAATGTTGCTAATTCGTTGTTCGAAGGGTTGGCCTACATCGCGCTAACGAAATTTCCTTAGATAAGACTCGGTTCTCATATTTTCACTTTCCTTTAGTAATACACACTTGTATTCTGTTGTACTATTACAATAGTGGTATAATAAAATATCAGGTGGTAGGACTCTGTTAAGACTTAGGAGTCCGCCTAGGTAAGTACCACCACCTTATATCTTTTTTTCCCCCAAACAACACAGCTTGCATCGTTGTGTTCCGTTTTAAGGATAAGGTAGCCAGCTAAATTACAGGCATGAGATATTTCGTCTTCGTCCTCACAGTGACAACACACCTGCGGTTCTACATTGTTGTTACCTGCAATGCAACCTAAATGTATGGATTGTAGATGTTATAGGCGACAGTTACCAATTACCATCAGGTGGGCTGTCTGCTCATTTGTCACTATACTACTACTGCTATATTTAGCCCTTCTGCCAAAGGTAAAAGGAGGATTCACGGCTCTTGTTTAGTTCTGGACAATTAATTATTATTTATTTGATTACTCTTACCATATTATATTCTCAAATTCATAGCACGACGCAAGACGTGGGCGCACTCCGGCGTCCTAATTGTTGCCCAATAACTTCTCTTAATATGGCGCTAAACTGCATTACGAGTTGGCTATGTCATGTGTCGGACCTTAAATACTGGGTAGTCGCAAAGGCATTGCTTCGAGTAAGTTAAACTTGAGTTTCTAACATTATAAAAGCGAATTTTGTATTGTTACTAGAGGTACTCGGCGCGAATACGTCGCGTACATCTACTTTACCCCCACCAAACCTTTTTTTCTTGCTTACAGACCTTCCTCTTGAATCACTCTATTTATTGTTGAAAACCGCATTAAAATCCGTTGCGTAATTTAAAAGATCTAAGCGTACACAGATACATAGGCACAGACGGCGGGAAGCGACTTTGTTTTATACTATGAAGGTATAGAAGCACTTCTAAAGCTCAAAATTACTAGACGAGCGATGGTATTTTTGAAGTTATGTTTAGGGAAGCATTGCTTTCTGTGTGTTCTTGTATTTTTATAGTGCAGGTTTAGTATAAAACTGTGATGTATATACAATAGCAAGAATTGCAGCAAACATTTCTGATTTCCAGTTCACACTGTCTGAAAATCTCTACCATACAATCGAACATGGCTTCTAAACGTTGTCGCTCTGCGTCCTCTGCAGTGCTTTAGTGCTGCGCGCGCGCACAATACCGTCCTATCTCACACGTAATGTGTGCAGTGACAACGCTTGTTGCTCCTATACCATACTATAGGTAGCGTTTTTGGAGTCAACCGGGTTGGTACTTTTTGTACATTATTCTGTAAAAGCGCTGTAGTTTGGTACAGGTAAATTAAAAATATGCCTACTAAAAACTAAGGTAGGTATATTCGATAGTTCCACAAAGCTTCGTAATATTTAACACTTGTATATACACAGTTCATTAAGATGACTCAAATAAATCGATGTCAATATTCACATATCGATGATATAATATCATCGTGACGAATATTTGTGAGCTTGTATTATTGGAAAATATTCCAATACATTATTATTTTTCAATATAAAAAACACAAATATAGTAAAAAATAAAAAAGCATGAAAACTGTTTAGTCGCACTACAACAAGCAGATTCGGCGACAGTCAGCGACACTATCTCAAAGTAACGGCATCGTTCCACCGACACGACGCCAACACGACACGACACATCGCGATTTGCGACATGGAACATACAAGTCACGTGTTTTGTTCCTTCTACGACGGTCTTTAGACGTATTCCCATAGGGCGTTTCGAATGTGGTTCTGGTGGCGTTGAATGCAATTTAACCCTTTGTGAATTACCGAAATTCTAAAAAAAAAATTCTGTGATCTTGAGGCAAGAAAACGAACAAATTACCTATGTTAGTTCTGTAGTTCATTGTTTGTCGTCATCTTGGCGTTTGTCCCGGTTATGCTCTAGCGCACGAGGACCCGGGGTCTTTCTTGACCATGATCCAAGATTTGGCCAGTCAGATAATTACTGTGGAGCGACTGCCATCTGACCTCTGTCACCCAGCTACCAGGGGAACCTGAACATGTTTTTTTATTAGCCAAATAATACCAAAACAAACACAACATAACAAATTTACAATTACAATAAATGGCAATCTCTTGTGTATGAAACAATTCAGTCACTAAAAATGTATTAGCCACATATTAATTTCCTGCTTCCTAAACTAAGTTTCCCCTGTACTATAGAAGACAGTAATCCCTCTTTTGAGCATTTAAAAAGTATGATTTCTAGCCATGAACGGTTTGAATGTGGAATATGGATCATGGTTACACATCACGATGTTTCCCCTCACCGTAAGAGCATGGATTAGCTTACAACTAATGTATATAACTCAGAAAAGAGTCATTGGTACATGGCCGCAGTGGGATTCGAACCCAGACCTCTCGCGTACGAGTCGGATACCTTAACCACTCGGCCACCGACGCTTAAAAAAATACTTGGTCTGAGTCCAAGTATTTTGTATTATGCTGGATGCGCCTCCATTGGAATGCCAACTGATAGGTACTTGACAGCGACAATAGAGCCTCGATAAACTCTCCGACAAAATGTAACACATGCATCCTTAATCTTGTTTCCTACAACGCTCTGTAACCTATCGACGGAGGTTATGGTAGCAGAAGCCAGCGTTTTGCTTTTCGTTGGGGTTATATTTTTCTCTCTTTGCCAGTCGGTATATTGTATTGGGGGTTACTATTGTCCCCAATAAATAGTAATGGCTGGCTTCTATAGGTACTGACCAAGTCACTCAAGCCGTAACCCCGCCTTTTCCCTCACCGTACGAGCATGGGTTAGACACACATAACTCAGAAAGAATAAATAAATAAATAAATATATATATATTCGCGGACAAATTCACACAGCGCCATCTAGCCCCAAACTAAGCAAAGCTTGTACTATGGGTGCTAGATAACCGATATACTACTTAAATAATTTTAAATATGTAGAAATAAGTAATTGGTACATGGCCGCAGTGGGATTCGAACCTGGTACCTCTCGCTTACGAGTTGAATACCTTAACCAGTCAGCCACCGACGCTCCCCATTCTTTGAAACTGATTAGCGTTATCTCCTCTGCAAGACCCACACACAATAATGTGTACAAAAATCGATTGATTTTACGAGTGGACCCTTTTCCAAGATTTCGAATTATAAACTCCTTTCTCAAAGGCCAGTAACGCATTCGTGTCCCTCCCGGTGTTAGATGCTCGTGCGCAGCGGTGATCATACTATGCGACCATTGTTGAGTTTATAAGGAGCTAGAGTGCGTCTCGACACGTCAAACCCATACAAAATTCATTGCAGCGCAAATGCGTTTACGCCTTTACAGGTTAACCAATTGCTCATTTTCCTCTCTCTCTCTATTATATGAAAAAAAAATTGTTCTTTGCTATGCCGTATTCATTACCACATATAACTTTTGTAAATGTCAACGGCATTTTCACGAAAAACGTCAGCGTCTTCGCTCTTCCACACCACTATACCACCGGCCAGTACCCTAGACATTGGTGTAAATCAGAAATCCGATACGGTAATGTCGCCGTGCCGGAGTCACTGTTTGCCCTGACGTATTCGCTTACACGGCGATTTTGTTAACCCTGTCGATTGAGAACTCTTACGGGACAAGCGTGCCCGCTTTGTGCACGATTAAAAGTTGTGCTTGGGTGCGGGTTAAGTTTTAGTCGATGTTAGGGAAAATTGTACCCGTAATCTGTACAGCGAGAATATGCGAGAAAACGCGCGACATTGACACTGGTAATCTCTTTCTCTCTATAGTATGGAGAGATGGAAACAAAGGCACTCTCGCGGCGCGACACTTGTGCTAGCCGTGCAGACTAGCGCAGCCATGTCAAAAATACGGCCCACGGGCCGCATCCGGCCCTCGAGCCATACTAACGGCCCAGAATCTACACAGGGACAATTGTTCTTTCATTAGTTTGTTGCTTATACTCGTATTTTCGCCCAGCTCTCTTGAGACAAAATTCGAAAAATTTCACTCGCTATAAAATAATTCTTACAATATAACTACCAATTCAGTTCTTTTTTCTCTATCGACTCGTGGCATGTGAAATTTGCGATCCAGTACCAGTAAGTACTCTTAATAAAATACTTAATATTTACTTATTCTGATAGTTTAAAGTTTTTTTAATGTGTTATTGTACCAAATAAAGATACGTCTATGTCTTTTACGAAAATTTGTAGTAACTATCTCTGCTCTTCATCCTATCTAAACTATTTAATTAGAGAGTATGGTGTTTTAGTTCTTAATTTCGACCTGGCCCTAACTCACACGAACTTTTATAAATGGCCCTTTAGAAAATTCAGTTTGGTACCACTGGACCTGGACAAATAATAATGATCCATCCCGGTTGTGCACTCGTAACAATTTCAATAATTAAAATCAGATAATTGCTAGCAACAGCGTTACATAATTATTATTAGCCGGTGGCGATGGATTACATTAAGCATTTTTACAGGACTCTACCAAGAATTTCGTCAATATGTCACTATGAAGAATACCAGCTTCCGTAAAACGATATAGGCAACAAGATAGAAATACGGTTACACAAATAAATGCAACATAATTCCACAACAATATCAAAGTTATCGTTGGGTTACAATTAGCTGGAATAGCGGTATCAATAGAAAATGCAATATCCTTCTGGGTGGTCTCATTTGGCCATGCTTTCTCTCGTTTGTCAGATTCCAGCTTTGATTGTAAAGATATTAAGGTCTTAATGCAGTGATATACCACCCCGTAATGGTAGTGTACTGGATTTTCTGACAAAAGAGTACATTTGTACATTTGCAACTGTGTCACAGACAATTCACTCTGTAGATGATATAATTTTAGCAGTCTTTTATACTTAAACATTGTAATTAAAATATGACTAACTCACGAATTAAAATGAAAGGTAACGTCTAGATTACAATTTATAAAACACAATGAAAATATTTGACACTGCGATCTCCAATGCGATTATGGCAAAGCCCTCCACTGATGTGGAGAAGGCTCAAGTCCTGGCCATTGATATGATGAGTATACATTTGTAAAATTGACACAAGAACTAATTTAAATGCGTTGTCTGTTAGTTTGCAACTCGGTCCAGGATCAACAATTTCGAGTAGATTGTAATAAACTAACCAAATCCCACAAGACAAGGGATAAATTTGTCTCTAAGCTCGCAATCAATGGTGGACAAATCATATTTATGCCGATTTTATCATTTGGACAATAAATATTAAAACTGGACTGGAATCATTGTTGTTACATGGGACGTATTCAGAGCGCGATATTAATTTCCGCTCATACGAATAAAATAGCGAATAACAATTAAACAAAAGAACATTACGAACATTTTAATGAAATAGGTTACTCACAAAAATACATGAAGTAAATTTCGTGGCAGGTAGGGTCAAAAGCAACTGTAATATCAACTTTACAAACCTCTAATAGAGATTGCATAATTTCATCGTTCGTCTATAGAACATTTTATGGCTATACAGGTGCAGGTTTTCTCACGATGTTTACGATGTGTAAGAGCGTATATTAGTGTTCCACTCAGACTCTGCGATGACGAGTGATAAAGTTAAAAGGACGCG
The DNA here is from genome assembly GCA_907269095.1 of Blastobasis adustella. Lineage (NCBI taxonomy): Eukaryota > Metazoa > Arthropoda > Insecta > Lepidoptera > Blastobasidae > Blastobasis > Blastobasis adustella. The sequence continues at coordinate 13,767,101 of OU026129.1, read as the reverse complement.
GGGGATATATTGTGGCGACCCCTCCCCCCTCCCCCCCTAGTGGGATAAAAAAATATTCTTCTTACTCCTGCACGATCGTCTAAAGAAATAAATAAAGTTGTCAAGACCAAACACGTTGGGGTTATCTTATTACGTTCATGACTTCCTATGACCACCTTCCGACTCCATCATCAGACCAGCTCTATGATACCATAATAAAGCACTGTCATCCAAGTTACATAGGTACCAAATTGAAGCTCAATCGGACAAATGGTCGAAAAATGTTTTGCAAATTTTTACAGACAACTTACAAAAAAACATACGAACAGTGCAAGTTAAATAAAACCTTGTAAAAAGCCTGAAATCACTAGCAATTTGCTTGCGGTTCCAGCTCCGCGTCTGCCGCCGACCGGTACTATCACATGGATGTAGTAAGTTGTGCGTTACAACTATTTCTGCCAAGTGGCGGAGGTACGGCGTTAAGATATCGTATCGGGGCGACACTAATGCACCTCTAACTCACGTGCACGCGCCGTCGAGCCCTCAGTATGGTGCAATGGACGTGAGTTACTGCCCTTAGGGTAATATCTCGCGTTTCTGGTTTCCTGGTACCATTGTGAAGCAGAAGCATGTGGGATTGTAGGGTGCTGAGGTGTGCTCTTGCTTTGATAAGCGTCTAGTTGCGGTCGCAAGAGACCGTGAAGAGATGGGTGGGTGTGGAATTTTTGTGTTCCTGTCTGGAAAGATATTGACACCATCCTCATAGATTTCAGACATACCAAAGAAATTTGACATAGAGGCATAGAAGGAGCTTACTCACAGCTGAAGACACATTTTATACTTTGTTTCTTTTTTCAATCGTGAATATAATGTGTCCAAAAGGGACGGCTATAAGTTGTATAATCCTCCTCTATTACTACTGCTTTTATCAAATTCAATGGCCTAGGTCATCTTAATGTACTAGCTTTTTGTATGACATTGAGTCATTTGTATAGAGTTCTGACAGATTGGCAGTGTACATTCTCTATATGTCGAAGCTCCATCAATGCTCTATATTCAATATATCCAGTTTAAATGGCAAATAAGCAGATTAACAATAAAAAAAACGAAAACGGAAAATTGTAATACAAAAAGTGGCACCCGCGCGGTTCCATCGTGGCACACATTAAAAACAATCTCTAGGTAGTTCATTCCTTGATCTAGTGTGAACTCTTGTTATATTCTACAGGGTCATTTTTGTTTTCAAACAAACGTTCCAAGTGAATTCCCATAAATGCCTCGTATTTGTTCGAAGTGAGAGAGCGAGCAATAAAGCTGTATGTTGTCTCCGATAGCGCTATCTCAGCTGTAAATCTTTCAGCTATCTGTCACACCGGCTTGGTGGGCAATGCGCAGGTTTATTACCTCTCTATGCGTGAGACATGAGAATGTGGTTTAATGTGTGTAAAGGATGTCGCAACTGCTTCCTAGACCGCGTGTCTTGCGACAATGTATGGAGTAATCTGGTCTCTACAACTTCTGTCTGCTTATTTTAATATTTAAGGTTTGTATTACTTGTTAGGAGAAAAAGGACTCAAATTAGTATTTAGATACAGAACCTAAACTTACAATAATAATAATACTAAAACGTCACGGAGTACCAATCGGCTCCCGAGACTGTACAACCAGGCCAGACGGTACACAACGGAAGACCTTAGTCAGCCTCGCTCAACCAACGAGTGGCGAGCTCATTACAGTGCTGAAGTTCGACTAGCCTCAAAGTATGAAACGGTCACCCATCCAGTTCCCGGACTCGGCTAACGTCGCATTACCTTGGCTATCGGTCTTCCAAGCACGCTGCCACTAGACCAGCGCCTTTTCGAAACGAACAAAATATAAAAAACATTACTAAAGCATCGCATTAAGTCGACTCAATTTGAAGCCACATAGTTTCACTCCATACGTTTTAATTACATTCCTGTAGAGCCCTCCACGTTTCTTCACACATTATTCTAGCTCGAGGCTGACTTAATAGTCATAATAGCCGTGAAAAGCCGTGAATAGTCGCATAATGGCCGTGTAATAGCTCCTCGGAGCAGCCCCTTCAGGTGTGCCGTGTATGAATGCTCTCTTGAGAACGGTAGTGTGGAAAATTGATGTTTTCAGACATAGTGCACGGCGGAGTTTCAGTATCGTACTTACACAGCTAGATGTCTATTCTTTCTTTAGTCCTTTCGTTCTTTAGTCCAGTCTATTCTTTCTTTACCGCGGTTTTCTTGGCGAAGCGGATATTTTTATTTTCGTCGGCCTTATGATGTTTGAAAGGACCATTGGGGATAAAAGACAAATACGTAGGTGGTTCAGTTGAAAAATTTATGAGGTCTATCTTTATATTCGGGGAAAATGTATTATTTATTTATTAAACCATTTATTGTACACAATATTTTTACAAAACTATATGACAGAATATATCAGACACAACAGGCCAACTTATTTTTATAAAGAAATTTCTTCCAGCAGGCCTACAGCAGAGAGATCGTGACAATTAAATGCAGTTAAGACGTGCACAGTAGTAAAAAAAATATATATATAATGCTCAATTAATAAAAGCCTATACTATACACACATAAAAACATACATATATACCTACTTTAAAAACAAATACATATACATACATACATATACATACACACATACTTTTATATACATATATTAGACAGATAGAGAAAAGTAGTGCTCTTTTACACGTTTCTTGAAGATGAAAATAGAAGTGCTATCCCGTATTTCATGCATTTAAAATTCAAAAATTAAATGCATTTCGTATGTATTTAAAATATTCAAACTGAAAATCCATGTAAACGTTATGTAAACGTTTTTATTCGTCAATAAGTAATACGTGGCAATACATTGCTTATTGCGTGTGTACGTAAAGTTTATAAAAGTAATAGACGAATATGTATTATAATATTTAACATAACGAATGAGAGCTCTTTAATTTGAATTAAATAAAGTGAACAGATAACGCCGTGAATACATCAGCAAGAGGAAGCGACGAAAGGAAAATATGTAATATTTTAATATTCTCATTCGTAGCCATTTAAACGATAAGCTGAAGCGATTAAAAGGTTGAGTTGAAATAAATTTACGATATGCCTATAAAGCTTCCTCCTAAGTAACTGTACTGAAGAGGATCACTAGTATTAACCGAGTGAAACTGAAGACCCAAAACTCTAGACATAATATCGAAATTTTGTAACTAAATTATTTAATTCCTATCATCAATAGTTCATAGTAGTCCACAGTAGGATCCTGATCCTGTATTGCCATAATCTTCACGATAATTTTATTAGAAAAGCTGGCTATTATTTTACCGCCATCTCGCCTGGTGGTAAGCGACGATGTGGCCGAAGATGAAGAGATCGCCAGTCGCCTTTTATGACACAGTGTGGTTGGTTGGTGTACGGTCTTTCATAACACTGAAAGCTGAGTCTATAATTAAAAGTAACTTTATGAGAACATGATACTTTTTGTTTTCCGTGTATACTTGTCTAGTGTAACAGACTTAGTAAGTACATGGAAGCGTTTTGCATCCACTTTTTTTAGGCGCACTGCAAAGGATAGTTCCTCTCTGCCTGAATCACTATTCGCCGATAAGTATAACCTTGAGGACTTCAAATCAAGACTAAACAGGTAACTTCTAGGCACGCATGCATCTTCGACCTCATCGTCGCTTTCCATCAAGTGAGTTTAGGTCAAATGCAAGCCTATTGACAATAAATAAAAACATATGGAAGAAAAAAAAATTATCACGCAGAGGACCTGCCAGTCACTCGTAGCGTGTCCCGTGTCGCGGGCATGACGCGGACGTGTCATTAGTCGCTGATGAATGCGACCGCTAATGCGCCGCTCACACTGTGACGGTGACACGCGCGGATGTACACCCCTATTCTGATGCTTTTTGCGGATTGTCTTGAATTTAGTTAGTGTATCTTTATCTTTTTCTTCACTAGTATAAAATATAGGTAGACACTTTCCGCATTTCTGTATATTCGCTAACTCCAACGGATTTTGATTCGTTTTCATGATCAATTAGAGATTTTTCCGGAAGATTCATTGCAGTAAAGGAAAGCCGAAAAATCTCGTGAGAAGCCGGGGCGTGGCGCTAGTTAGTTAAAAAGGATTTCTTGTTTTCAACTTACGAGAAAAAGGTGTGACATTATGAAATGCATGTTTGCCGTGTGTTAATTATAGTTTGTCCTAAAATCAATAGAAATCCAGAATCGATATAATTTCATGTTTCCCAGAAGGGAAACATGAAATCCCGTTGTACGACAAGCTCGCCTTTGCATTATAAACTGTATTTTTATTTCCTGTAATGTTATAAATTGATGCAATAAAGAGATTACATACATACATACATACAAATCCCCTCATGGGCACAGCGAAATCCTAATTCTACAATAAATACTTAAAACTGCGGGAGAACTTCCTGCCGTCTGTATCTATGTACGCACATATACTTTTAAACTACACAACGGATTTAAATGCGGTTTTCAATAATAGATAGAGCGATTCACGAGGAAGGTGTACAAGCAAGAAAAAAGGGTAGTATATAGTAGGTGTACGTGAACGAAGCACTAGTGCTTTAATAATTTGTATACGTGTTGCGCAGAATAAGGCCGCAGAAACCCCATAAAAGTTGTGAATTAAAAAGATTTTTATGTTAAACGCTTTAATGCCTCGGATGTGGTGGTTTGAGTTTCACGAAACGGATTTCATGTTTTTACACGCGCCCCGTTTGTGGTGTTAAGAGTGAAATGTCTCGAATAGGAGCTGCATTTTAACCGTGAGCTTTTTAGTTGTGATATTTCGTGTTTTTTTTTAACTAGTTGAATTTATGGTAACTCTTTAGTAGTCAGTTAGTCATCTTCTCAGTAGCTCGATTACGAAGAACGTCATTTTCTGGTTTAGTCTTTACATTGCGACAATTTTTGCAGGTATTTCTTCTAAATTATAAAAGTTTGCTAAATAGGGCATCATGCCTTTCCCTGTGTAGCTGAAGCTTCTTTCTTTATAAGTCCTACAACGCGTGGAGCCTTTAAGACACGAGTCTACATCGGGCCATTATCAAAGGCTGGTTACGCACTCGCTATACCCCTGGTGTTGCGAATGTCCATTTGCGGCGGTGATCATTTACCATCAGGTGACCTGCTAGCTCGTTTGTCTTCCTCGTATACAGCCTTCCATCTTTAAAGTCTCATGGTTTTTAGCGGAACTACTTAGAAACATTATTATAAGTAGGTAAGTATATACCTAGGTTAGAGACAAAAGGGCTACTAAATGTTGAAACAGATCACTACATATTATATAACAAAGTCCTACGCCGCGTCTGTCTGTCTGAACGGATTTTCATGCGGTTGTCAACAATAGACAGAGTGATTTATGAGGAAGTTTTAGGTGTACCATTTAATAAGGTTACTACCCGTGCGAAGACGGGCCGGGTCGCAGTATACAGTATGGCAGAAGTATGGACGACATTATCTATTAGTAGTTTTTTAATCTATGAGTCTGCCATAGAGTTTTTTTTACAAATAGGTATCGCTCAAGTTTTTGTACTCTGTTTATGTGCATGCCCCGTAGAGCGCATCCAAGGCTGTGTCCGGTGAACCGGACGATCACACGCAGCCAACGTGGATGCGTGTCCTTAGTTTTTTCCATGATGTTTCTTTTTGTGTCACGACGGTGTCAAATAAATATTGTCCATCTGTTTTAACTAGGTTATTGGTACTGTCCGAAGTCTGAGGAGTCCATCTGGATAGGTAAATACCAATAGTCTATTTCAACCATAAAGTCAAATGTATAACTGTCCTGTGTCTGATCTCCTGTACTTCATGGGGAAATGTGGCATTTAGAGAACCGTGTCCCGGGGTTTAGGGGATGGGCAACTCATTGGTGATACATTTGGCGTTACATAAGCAGTCACGACCACTTTCCATGAGGGGGCCTGCATGCCCGTTTGTCTACTGATAAAAAACAGGCCAAGACGTGTCGGGCTACGAGCAGTGTAGGATTTCGTAGTTGCCTGTCAATATGTATGCTTAAAGGAAAAAAATGTTGCAGTTACATCACAAAAATTTGTCAACCAACTTATAAAATGTAGTTGGAATAGCAAATATTTAATACAAGTTGTATAGGAGCTAGGTGCATTTGTAACTTTGTAATATGTTTATAGTTTTAAAAATACCTCTTTTGCCTAGACAGGCAACTACGGAACCCTACACTGCACGTGGCCCAACTCGTCTTAGCCGGTTTTCCTTCTGAGGTACGGAACCCTAAAAATAAGCTTATGGTTGTGATGTTCTGGTTTTGGAAGGTGGATGTGCAGCAGAGAAAATCATCTGATAATGCTTTTTAAAGCAGCACATCCATCATCATTCATCGTCATCATCTGGCGAGATAAAACCACTGAAAATGTGCCGCAAAGAAAATCCTGTTACATATTGCCTCTCAACGCCACTGCAATATTAAATCGACACTCCATACGCACTTACTGCTAAACTGGTTCTAATCTGTGTTTGTGTTCTAATAAACAAATTTTATAGGTTAATAACAATAAAATAAATATACCGTACGCATAGTCCAGCACACGCCATTTCGCAAATGTACGATTGCCATTAACGTGGAGCTTAACTCGAGGACATAGGGAGCAATTTACTCTATGCCGGGTAATAAATAATGGCGCTATGATGGTAATGGTATGGGTCAGTATCTAGAATTGTATGGAGTGGGCTAACACACAATCAGATGGTTGGACAATTGCAGGGACAGGGGTGGTGTGGAGACATCTTGGTTTATAAAAATTATTTATTTTCCGGATGTCTGTCTCTAGTTCTGCGATAAACTCACCAATAGATGGATAGGAAACCAAACAGGCTGCTACAGCTTCAAATGAGATTGTAGGGCTTAAAATATAAAGTCTGACCAGGCAGGCACGCAATAGGTTTACTTCTTCAAAGAAATTAGTTACAATGTAAGAGACTACGTAAATAAATGGAAAGGGTTAGTACAATTCTACTCTGCCGGACACCACAATTAAAATGAAGCGTCGAAATATTACAGAGACATTCTGGAATAATGTGGAAATTAATATTAGTCTGGAAGTAAGTTTGGAAATTAAAGTCAGCCGGAAACGGCTAATATTGACGTCATCAGGGCAGCTGGCCACATCTATCTTAGCAAGCCAAGTTACAGGCCAAGTTCACGCCAACAAGCTGGTCTGTCGTATTCTAATTAATTTTCTTTTTTACTGACCCATCATTATTATTCTCTTAAGTCTAAACAGTGTGTTGACGTGGAATTATTATGCGTTTATGTATATTGTTTGTATAATAATGTAATTTATATATATTTTAATGTTCATAAATAATTAACTTGATGTTATTAAATAAATATTTATTATACTTTACTGCGAAAATAGTTTCACTTTTACAAGTAAGTTTATATTAATCTCGTCTCCACCCCATCTATATTCACCAGCAATTCTGCTGATAAATCGGTGCCCTAGCGTATTACAATTAGACCAAATCTGGCCTGCTATAAATAAGGTAGACGTTTAATAAGTGATTCTTGCATTCTTGCATACTGCAGTTACGGTTCTTGAGGAGGGCAAGTCACTCCCATTTCTTAGATTACGGGTAGGTACTACTCTAAAAGCTATCTAGCTTACCATCACAGTGTTGAACATCGAAAAATTCTAACAAAAGTGGAAACAGCTAACATAATGTAAAACGATTTGCATAGTACGCCATATTAGTGTCAATATTCTGTGGCAAGAGTACTAATAAATGAAAATATTGCATTACACATGGAATATCAAATCTTAAAAACACTAAGTAAAAGAAAGACTCTGAGCTAATTAATATCACAATGACAATTCGGAGGAAAATATATACCAGACTGACTTTTGCCATTCATCTGTTTTTGGAATAAGTTTAGGTATGTAACGATCTAAATTTGAATCTGTTATAAAGAAAATGCGTACCTATACACACAATTTTTTGGTTATAAGCAATGAGAGAATGACAACTGACAACAGTTTTGGCGGTCGCTGTCCACGTGACAGTTCGGACCACAGATTGTACAACACAATCAAAGCAGAACACTGACCAACTCAACAAACAAACATATAAGTTACATCAAACAAGGATTCGAACTGCATTCTTCCTACATTATACTGTATGTACAGGAACATTGAAATGTGATAAGACGCTATTCGCTGTCTCCAAGATCCCACCGTAAGTTGACGTCACGGTGTGATACGTACAACTAAGTGACGTCATGACGCATGGGATGTGATAACCTATACAGTGCCACAAACTCACCTGGCCCTGTGGCCAAAACTGGAACTGACTGTCGCCAGTTTGAAATGTTATATTAATGACAACAACAGCGACGCCGTTGGAGGTCAGATAAGTTTGTAACACCGTACATCGAGGCTTTCTATTCAGACAGTTGTGACTAGAGAAAATAATAACAGAGGTTGCAGTTTCCTATATGCAAATCGAATGTTGAGACACTTGCTGTTCGTATACCGCAGGGAGGAAATAGGTTGGAATGCATAAGTAAGTGCTCTCAGACTATAAGTACCTAGCTTATAGATCTAAGGTATTCGGATTTCCTTTTCTTATTATGTTATATCAAATAACTTCTCTCGATTAGTTTGCAGTTTACCCATTCGCCATGAGGTACTATTTATTTGAGATTAAGACTTATTGATATTTTAAATACAAATACTGACTATTGTTTTCGTGGGTCACTTCATCCGCACGCTAACTTCGTCCGACAATATGATCGCCCTAATTAAAGCTATTACTATCAAGGTTATGTAAGAGCATATCATAATTCGAAATTGGCAATGTCAACGCACCACCGGATGCGAAGGTGTTGCTATTTATTGACGCTGTATTCAGTATCAATAAATGGCAACTGCTGTTGGCTTCCTTTATGTAAATAAAATAAATATCTGAGGAAGGTCTGGGAAGAGTCCTGCTTTTTGTTTTAGCTCGTTTTGGAGGAAGTTCTTTCATGCCGCCAGATATTTTATGGGTATTGGATCTGTCTACCATGCAAGAAAGTATTGAGTCTTCGGTAAAGAGGGCCTTTTCGAACCATCGCCTCAATAGGAAATCAATTACTTACTGAATTTTCAATGATCATAAACTATTCTCGTATAGAGGAATCATAAACATTCTTATCATGTTCCACTTATAGCCTATTGGGTATAAGATACGCGCCGCGTATGGTAGTAGCGTCAGCAACAAGCAGTAACATGGTTCGATTAGACAACGCCACACCTAACGGTACTTGTGGCGACAGAAAATTCAGTATGCTCGTATTAAGATAACCCGATTTAGGGTTGTCTTTATCTGTATGAATGTATGAATTATACCATATACTATTAGTAGGTGTAGACTTTAGTGTAGTGTAGTCTGTAGTAAGGGCCTACCCTTACTACCTGCGGAGGCCTCATTAAAGCACCTTACCTTTTCTTTACCTATAAAGAAAAGGTAAGGTGCTTTAATGAGGCCTCCGCAGATAACCAGTAATTATATGTACATGCATACATACATACACACTCACGCTTGTATCGAGTGCCACTCGAGAGGAGCGGTCCTCCTGACCTACCCTTTTTGGAGCAAATCGATTATCGGATCAGATTATGTCCTTCTCTACCGACCCTTCCATTCACATTCGCACCCCACATACTCCGTAGGGACAGCCAGAAATTATAATATAGTTTGTCTGAAACCGAAGCTGAGCCTCCTTGCCGCGCCCCCAGCTTGGTACATAGGTTTCGGTCAAGCAACGCACGCGAAGCTCTCAGTGTTAGGTCGCGTGTCTAACAGTACACACTCCACTCTTGAATTTAATTCTCAATAAGTAAGACTTCATTTCTTATGTATCTAGGTCCAACAATTTATGCGGGTATCAAATTTAAAGGCACAATATATTCCCAATACCGAACAGCAGCTACTTACGGAATCAACGACAAAATGAATTGAGCCACAAACGTCTAAACATTCAATGCACGAGGTGTTAATCCCGCCGTTTGTATGCAAACAGTACTTACCTTATTACAGGCAACACATGGACAGTTTAATGAACAATTCATGTAGGTTTAATCCCATTTGTTGGCTGTTTAAGTGCAGCACATTCACTCCGCCATGCTCCGTTGTCCGATGCACGGGAAACTTTGGACGTAGTCAGGTGGGGGATGGGGGTCTGGCTGGGATACAGTAATTATTGTTAATAAATGGTTACAAACTCAGAAAAAAGTCATGGCCGGAGTGGGATTCGAACCCGGTACGTCTTGCTTACGAATTGAATACCTTATCCACACGGACACCGACGTTCCTGTCGATTATTTATTATGTATGATTAATAATAATAGACATAGACATAGACATAGACATAGTATTTATTTGGCAATTTCTACAATATAAATAAACAATATATTTCTTACTAACATAAATTAGATTGTAGTGTCATGCCAAACTAGAGCTCAGCTCAGCATATGCTGTAGGCAGTGAGACCACAGCGCATAGACCACAGACCATAATCATTATCATTATTAATGTCTCGTTAAATTACATATTATTTTTACGTACTAATTACGTAGATTTGACATGTATGTTACATGTAGGTATTATTGCTTTAACTAGGTATGTATAGTTCTGATTCTTCAGTTTATTGAGTGCTAGTGTTGTCAATAATTGAGAATCATCTAAATAGTAATATCTGCTATTTTTCTTTTTATGTAATACGGCAGACAAACAGGCAAGCGGGCCACCTGATGGAAAGTGGTCACCGCCGCCTATGGACATCAGCAACAGTAGGGGAGTCACCAGTCACTTTGTTCTTGCACTGTCTCCACCTATGGAAAAGAGAAGTCATAACTCTCAGAAGAAGTCCTATTTCAATATTTTACTTCTTAAATTTCATACGGGTTTCAACTCAGCATTAGCTACACGAGTGTCAAATACTATCGATTTCGGATAAACAGGATTTACAGCTTTGGGAACGAAAGTACTAAACTTTCTCTTATCAATTAAAATTGGTTGAATAAAAAATTTGAGTCCTTGATAAAGTACCTATATTCAGCCATTAAGCAAAGCAGGTTTACTAATAGACCTTCATATCACTTACGAGCTTACTCGTATCTCTACCCAATTCAACTCTGGGGGGTCACACAAGGGGCGATTCTGGGGCCCGTCCTTAATCCGTCTCCTGGAACAGAAAGTGTGCAAGAATTGGATATTTTGCACGTGCGCCGCGACTAGTAATGTTGAATGTATAATAGTAAAGTGGAGGCCATATTATTCGCTGACGACCAGATACTATCTTAAGTTAACGCTTTGCTGCTGTATGTACGGTCTTATCTAAGGCGTTTGCTTAACAAACCGTAAATGATTGTGTTGATTCATATACTTAGTTATTTACAGTTATCTGGATGTTTATTTGTAGCACTGCGTACTGTTTCTCAGTTAATATACTTGGTCGATAGAAAACAGGTAATTGGACCAGTTGGTAGAAACTGGTCACCTTTGCAACACCAGGGTAATCATCAATGCGAAGCCCATCTCCAAAATTTCAGAGCACTTTGAGGCTACCAGAGTAGACCCCTTCACTGCCAAAGTCACGCTTTCCTCCCCAAGGAGCCAAGAGTTCTCAGCTCACTTGCAGGATTTGGCTGCGGTATTCTTGAAACACTTCCCCGGTCAGGCAGGTCCAATGCGTCTTTTCAAACGTTTACTTACATAATTCTCGACGAAAATATCCGTTTATTTACCCGGTTGCACATTATTATGCTATTTACAGTTTACAATAAATAATTTCACAAACCCAGAACAATTTAAAATAGTTCACAACCACAGAACAACTTAAAAATAGTTGCAAATTGCCTATCTGCCCTTCAAAATTACCTTAACGCCACATTCTAACCCCAGCACTCGTGGAAGAACTTCCTATCTTCCTCAAGTAGTCACACCTATTTTCCTTAAGGAAGCTAATATCACTTACGGGCATATCTCTGTAGGGTAACTGCGCGTTATTGGCGGCATTAGTAACCCCTCGTCGGGACCCCTCACGTTGCCTCACGTCCCGTTAACCTGTTACGTAACGCGAGATTTCTCGTTAACTTGCAAATTTGGCGAGTGATGACATTGTGGGAGTTTGGTTGCGAGTGTGTAAATTAATTTTAATTAACTACCTAATTAGTTATTGTTAACGACCCGAGTGGTTTAGTTGGTTAACATGCGGGTCTGCCATGCAAAGGTCCCGGGTTCGATTTCCGGCCGAGCAGAAACTTAAATATTGAATTTTAATTTCTGTTACGGGTCTGGGTGTTGTACGAGTATATATATTAAGCATGCATTTAAAAAATATTTAAGTAATTTATCAGGCATCGGTTGAGAGCGTCAGTGGCCGTTCGGTTGAGTATCCAACTCGTAACAACCGGGTTTGCATCCCGCTGCGGCCATGTACCAATAACTCTTTTCTGAGTTATGTGCATTAGTTGAATTCTAACCAATGCTCTTACGGTGAGGGAAAACATTGTGATGAAACCTGCAAATTCAGGCAACTGATTTAGAAACTATGATCTATGGTCAGGTTCCCCTGGTAGCAGGTTCACGGAGGTCAGATGGCTGTCGCTCCACTGTAATTACATGATTGCCAAGTCCTGGATCATGGTCAACGCGGACCCCGCGCCGTCGTGCTAGTGAGCACAACCGGGACATTAACGCCAAGACGTATTTTTTTTATCAGTTTTCTAGCATCCATAACACAAGATTTGCTTACTTTGGGGCTCCAGCATCCCTTGGTTTACTAGTAATCCGATATGAGTAGGTAAGAAATACTGAAAATAACCTTATTGAAATTTTATTGTAGCAAGTTAAAATTATTTTTAAATTAGATTCGTCGTGTTGTCTAGTTGTTCTGAGATGAGTTTAAATGGCTTTGCCAATCTTCTTCACAGCCCATAACAGTCCACTGCAGGACTTAGGGCCTCTCCCACGAAAGAGGAGGTTATTGCCATAATCTCCACGCTTGGCAGGCGGGTTGGAGATCGCAGTTTTTTATAAATATAAGAATAGAAAATGCTGCTTCCCATTTTCCAGCATACGGAGACTTTAGATATTTTGTCTCGAAAACATTAGTCGCCTTGTACGACACCCACAAGTGTGAGGGGTTGGTGCTATTCTACTCTGCCAGACACCACACGGCTTCATTGCCAATGAAGCCGAGTAATTATTCTTTATCCCTTATCTCGATGGTAGGACTCTGTCAAACCTGAGGAGTCCTCTTGGAGAGGTATCACCTTTTCTTTTTCTCCCGTTGACCAACAATGCTAGCTAGAGGCATATCATGACATATGATCAGTTTCCAATTACCGATGAGCTGGATGTTCTATCTGGGTAGCATAAAAATCGTACCAGGAGAGGTCTGCGCAACCTCGGAGCTCTATAAGGTTGTGCCCAAGTGGGACGCCAAGAGAAAATCAGAAATGAAAATGAACACAGTGAATTTCAATTACCATTATTACTACTTCAACTTAAAATCTTTTTTATAGAACTAATAAACAATGTACAAAAACTTAAAACATGTCTTCGGTAAACAATTTTTGATCGAACATTCACGCAATCTCACCTAAGGATATTTAATTTACTGATATCGTTATTTCGCCATAGACCACTTTCTTTACATATGTGCCCAGTCATTAAATTTAACCTCCACTACATACTAACCGTCTACAAAATCAAATTTTACCACCAGCCTACTGTTACCCTGTATATACAGGCTGTAACATATTCAAATTCAAATTGCGTTAACCCGCCTCTCGCCTTGAATACAGGGTGTGAAAAATATTCACTTAACATAACCCGCCTACACACAGACTGGGTTTGTTCGGAGGCTCGTAAAACAAAAGTGCGACATAAATTCCCGGCCCGGGACGCATTAGCCCCGGGATTTTCCGCCATATGAGAAAACATTTCCCGCCTAGAGCGAGCGTGCTTTTGTGTCCGAATGTAGCTCTACTTGGCGAGCTTTTATTTAATGTGAAATACATAATAGTTTCGTATTTCATTTAGAGTAGTTCAGGTAACATGGGAAATGTACTGCAGTCGCTAGGCAATATATGCTAATGCAAAAATAAAAAATACTACTCTGACAACAGGAAAACGACAAAGATTAGGTACGTTGAGCTAGCCCGTCCAGATATTTAACGCATCTGTTTATTTTAACGCATTGTATTGTTCCTATTATCTAGTCTTATATCATGAAAAATCGATAAATAAGTACCTCGTACAACACGTCTCTTTCCCGTTGGCATAAGTAAAGAGAACCCACATTTTTCAATTTGCTACGGTCCTGACAACTTCTGTCCTGTACGCTCCTGACCGTTCCTCTTTCGCCAATCTTTCCATTATAATCGTCAGGTACCTATACTCAGGCCAGACGATCTATGTCAATGACTTCATCGCAAAATATATATCTACCTCCAAGATCATCCCCATCCAACATTATCCATCCCACACCCACACAAAACGACAACAAAACATTTCACCACAAAAAAACGGAGTAGAGAATCATTCCACACGTCCCATAACACCGTTTAACCCTACGGGCAGCCACCTGTTGCATGCACACGACAACCCATACGGGGTCTACGTTACCCCACGTTAGATATACACGTCACCATATACCCGGGTCCCGGATGGGCCCGGCCCGGGGCGTTGTGGCGAAATTCTTGAGGAAAATCGAGTTTTCGTGTGGGCGAAGGGTTGTTTATTCTGCTCTCCCGATACGCAGAGGGTTAAGCCGAGGTGACGTTTCGGTTCGAAGTAATTGACGGTTGACGCCTACGCCGCGAACTTCGGGGGTGTTAAGAGTTACGTTCCTTTGGTAAGTAAATAATTAAGATTCGATCAGAGCTCTGACATTTAGCTATGAGTTCCTCTGAGTATACACTGTACTTCTCTGCGAGTTAATCCGTTTGATATCTTTGGTTGACCAAATATACCGCTTTGGTTCCAGGAAAGCCTAGATTGTTTTCCTAAAACAATTATTGCTTGGTTGGCTTCCTTGTTTATCTACCAATTAACACAAAAAAGAGAATTAAATTATATTCCATTGTCATAGCAGTCCATACATTCTGACGACGAGTATCCTGCCCCGTCGGCAACGACTGGTAGGTCCGATTCTCTACTACTCTACTACGGATTTTTAATCTGGGATGTGCTTATTTGAGCTGAGGAATAGTGCTGAAAATCCTGACATATGATGTGGCAAAAAATTTGGTCTTATTTGTTCAGAGGTTGAAAGATAAGGTTGTCGATGGAAAAATGCAAGGGATCATCACCATAACAACAGGATGTCAACTGCAGGACATAGGTCTCTCCCAAACTTTCTATATCTCGTTATGCACATAGTTACAACGGTCTGCCATATTGCTTTGATAAGAGCATAAGAAGCTGCCACAGGCCGGGATCGACCGCTAGGATCAGATCTCCCTACTTCCTGTGTCACTAAAGAGCAAAATAAATAAAAATATATTTATTCCAATAAAATAACATAGTCACATAACATAACTAGCCATAAATTTGCAACAGTGTTACGCATCCATCGAACGGAGACTAGCACTTACACTTAGCAAGTTATTGGATGAGTAAGTATAGACGTCAAATACATAGTTCATGGCTCAGTCATATAGGTCAACGTACCCCACACAAGGTCTGACTGACTAGTCCACCATATCGCACACGTTATAGAGATAAATCTAATTAATTCAACAGGGTTGGGTCTTCAGAAACGCCATTATCGTCACGTGCTATGCGCTCCCATACATGCCAACTCCCACATTTTGGCTACATATCTCCTTAATGGGCATTAAGACGTCCATACACGTCCCTGACTCGTGACTTTTTGGATGAGGTGGCGCTGTTATGAGACGTCTCTGGGTACTGTAGTGTTTAGATGATTGTCTATGCCTGTTCATTTGATTAAGGTTTTTATTGGTCGTTTATAATTGTTTTGAACGAAGTGGCGTTTTATGTCAGTTGAACGTCAAAGGAATTAAAAGATAAACAGGATATACACAGGTTGTGTGGAATCTAAATTCGTAGCGTATACGGTCTTTTCTCTAGACTCTAGGCGTCCTCCATCCTTGATCTAGATGTGCATAACTAAATTGCACCCAGAATGTTTTCAGGGGGAGATCCCAGTCCTCCAAATAGTCT
This sequence comes from Blastobasis adustella, assembly GCA_907269095.1. Classification (NCBI taxonomy): domain Eukaryota; kingdom Metazoa; phylum Arthropoda; class Insecta; order Lepidoptera; family Blastobasidae; genus Blastobasis; species Blastobasis adustella. Next base: position 13,750,845 of record OU026129.1, on the reverse strand, counting down.
CGATTGTCTAAAAATTGCCCATGTGCCCGTTTTTTTGCAACATCAGACTAATTTAAGGCTTAATACCTGTTAAAAAAAAATTATTTTATTTGACTAGCCAGTCATTTGACCGCCACCTCACCTGGTGGTAAGTGATGATGCGGCCGATGATGGAGCATGCCTGTCTGGGAACAGCCTATTCACTCTAGCCTTGAAGGCATTCTTGTGTGTACAATAAGAATACATGTAAGACAAATCTTTTTAATACATATGGACATAAGAAAAGTCTAATTGTTGTCGCTCCATATTTATCATTATTATATTTATCCGCCAATTATATTTATCTGCAATTAAGTTTTATAAAAAACAAACTAATTTTACGTGAACGAAGTTGTTAGTCTACCTACAGGTACTTCAATGCCGTTCCAATTAGGTTGATAATATCCTAGACAATGATGGCCGCTCTTCTGATCAAGAAGGATCAGGTGGAGTGCCTGACAATAAGCTAGTATACTAGGTACCTACTTTCTTAGTTAGTCTAAAAGCTATCTCACCAAGACGGTTACCGCAGCCCGCACACGACGCACTAATTCTAATGACATTATTATGAGTAAATGTGATTATGTGGATTATATTATAATGTATGTCGATCGCATAATGTATGAGCGAGGCATTTCGATTGTGTACCAGGATTTAATGGACTTGATGGTTGGTGATAGATTTTGTAGCTTCGAATTTGTTTTTTCTAAAACGTTTTGATTATATACCCTTTAAACAGAGATAAGGGACTGATATGGTCTTGTTCCCGTGTAATCCATATTCTTATTTCAATATTTTTAGTTCCGATTGGAACCCTGTTATGGTATTTCTTTTATATTTGGCGATTTACGATAACATTGTTAACTTCACTGAACTAATTAAAATAACTAAAAAATGTTCGAAAATAATAATTATCAACTTTACGTAAACTATTAAGCATTAGTGTTAACCTATTATTTGATAATTTTATATAAAACGTTTTATTTTATATTTACTTTAGATTTTACGTACCTCCCGCCCGCTAAGATTATTTTCAATGGAATGCCCATAGTAACTTTAGTTAGTGAATTTACTATTAATTAAAAATAAATTCACTTTCACATTTTATTCCTAGCACCAAGACTACTACGACGTACTACAGCGATGCTATCGCGCTGGCCCATACAGCTAGCAAGCTCTGCTTAGAGCCAACTTAAATGTAACTTACTGTCACCGAGCCATCTCCACTCGTTCCCACAATCGATCATCATGTGCTTATCTGTAACTTAAAAGCTTTATCTGTGACCAACTGTTTATATACCAACTTAACGCTTAATAGATTGTCGTGCTTTTTTGTAAAAAGCTTTTTTATAAGCTTCCGGGTTTAATGCACTGGGCATTGTTTAATATTAATTGTTATGCTTTTGGAGATATTTATATTTTGTTTTAAATAACTGTAGTGTAGGTGTAAACCTAGGATTAGCAATGAAAACTTTTATGGTTAGTCCTGCGGCAGGATACCTGCCTGTCATGTTTATTAATAAAATATTAATTAATTATGATAATGTTTTAAATAACTTTTGACTCTTATTTACTTTTACTTGATTTAATATAATGTAGTGGAGGGAACAAACCGCAGTCCAAAGTGATGGTCGGATCAAATCTCCGAAGAGTTAGAAATACCGGTCAGCGCCGCACTTCACCAAGCGACGGAACGCAGCCGATGGAGGCAGTTAATTGACAAAACCAGGAGTCACGATACTCAGTAGTGAGTATCCGACTAAGAAGAGAGAGAAGTTTTTTTAATCATAGTGAAACTTGTGTAAAAAAGTGTTTTAATTCTATCATAAGAAAAGAGAGAGAGTTTATTATTGTTATGCTGGCCATTTTTAACGATTTATATTATCGAACATGATGTGGACTTTGGTTACTCCTACGGGAAAATACGTTAAGTTACACATGATTACAATGTGTCATCTGAAATTGACAGTGACTTCGGGATCATTCGTTCTTTCTCATTCATGAATCTTCGTACTGCTAAAACATTCCCACTGCTATAACTCCTGTGAAGCCAGGATCTACAGCGGCTACCACAGACAGGTCCTGAGTTTTGACATTTAGGCACGCCCGAGATTAAGCTTACACTGTCTTGGAACCCGCAACCAATTGAATTAAGAACTAACATTTAGGAGTAGGATAGATAGGTATTCCGACATACGTTGCTAGACATATCATCTGATAATCTACATCCATCTGGTTCTAACAATATCAGTTGTTGAATCGGACATTTGCTAATAGGATCGCATTGAATGCACAGTTTACGAGCACAATTTATTACAATAATTGAGTTAGAATGTGTATCTCGTGAGAATTATCTCATATGCGCAATCGCACTAATATGGTAGTGTCGGTGGGCTACTGGTAAAGGTAACCGACTCGCAAGCGAGAGGTACCGTGTTCGAACCCATGTACCAATGACTCTTTCCTGAGTTTTGTACATTAGTTGAACACGAACCGATGCTCTTACGGTGAGGGAAAACATCGTGATGAAACCTGCACATTCAGGCGACTAAATATGTAACCATAATCCAATCTGGTCAGGTTCCCCTGGTAGCAGGGTTACGGAGGTCGGCAGTCGCTCCACTGTAATTACCTGATCTGTCAAATCCTGATTCATATTGTAGGCGGACCCCGGGCCCTCTTGCGCGAGAGCATAACCGGGACCATTATAGGTCAGTCCATGGGCGGCTGTGGTCACTCTATTATATAAAAAAGTAGTATAGTCGCCTATGTAGACATCAAAATCTAGCTCTTGCTACCTATAGGTACGTAGAGCCTTTACAAATAATCCGGTAAGCACTTAAGAAACAAAGCGGGTATGAACACGGCAGCCTCCGCGCACGACGGCATTAGACCGCATCAATTATGGTCCAGCCAGACTGACGAGTGACAAAGCCTTAGATTATATCGGGATGAGCTGCGCTACAGGATGTCCGTTGTTTCAGAATTTTAAAGTGGAGCTAGGATATTTAGGCTACTATTTTTGTTTTTATTACCTTGAATTGTACATTTTTTATTGTCACATAGGGAGGTACACGGTCAGATGGTCCACCTCATCGAAAGTGGCCACCATTGACCAGGACAACTGCCATTTTAGGGGAGCGGATGCGGTTCTAATTCTATTTAAACTAAATACATAATCAAGTTGTAGTGCCAATCACTAAACTGCAATTTATAATGTAGGACTTCTAGCGGCTGTGATAATTATGATTTTAATGAATTTTTCAAATTCAATATTAACTTCTATTCATGAGGACAATCCAAAGGTAACCATATAATGTTTTGTACATTTTATACAAGCCATTGTTGTTTGACATTTTATTTCAATTATTTATTTTATTGTATACATTTAATTGCCCACTATTAAGTATGAACATTGTGTTTGTGTTTAACAAGTGTATTTCCGATATCTGTGTTGTATAAAAATGAATTGTCCGATAAATTAATTTCACCATTAAACTGTTAGACAAAATAGCGGCTTATTTCTACTCAACATTAAACAGCTCATTTCTGAACGGAGCCTCGACAACATGAAATTAGCGCCTTCATAACTAGAACAGCCTGTATAACGAGACCGTTAACTCACTATACAGGATGCTCTCCATTGTCTCCGGTACGGGAGAAATTAATGACCCTCTATCACATCATAAGTGATACTTTTAATGCTCGTTTAGTTTTTTTTTTCTTAATCTATCAAGCGGGATGTGGGAAACTTGAGATGTGGCGCTTAGAGTTCTAGTGCTGAAATGATCAGGTAAGTAATGTGGGTGTGATGAAAAGGTAGTTTGACAACCGTTCGATGGGTGTTTATTTATTTTGATGACGAATTGCGTTGTTGTGATCAACTTAGGAGGATTGGATACTACCTACCTTCATAGACCTGTTTTTTTTAGTTTCTAGTTATATAAAGAATTTGCAACCCACCCTTCTCACCAATTTTTTTAGTTTTGGTTTATATCAGGGTACATTTTTCTCGCTCAGTTCATTTTGACGGTCGCATAATACCGATCCCCACTCAAATATTGTCAGTTGGAACTCAGCGCGTCCGCGCGCGCTGTAACACTAACGTATGTATTTACATTACCAAACTTAACTACATTGGCAACGTATTTATGCTGCCCGCTGAAACTCAGCATAACCGTTACGTGGTTCGCAAAAGCTAGTCTATTCCATTTATCATACCCTACAGCTGTTAAAATAACAACACCCAATAAAGGCTCGACTTCCCTCCCCACGAAAGCTGCTAACAGCCTATAAACCACGAATATCATATCTGCCGTCGCACCGTCGACCTATTCCCCTAAATAAACGCATGTCGCCTCGACACGGTCCCGGCGACAAATTGTCGCTTGTCGCTGTGTCGCTGTGTCGCCGATTCGCGCACGCAGCGGGCGCAGCGAGCGACACGCGTGAGTTATGGCCGGTAGTTGCCAAGATCTGCAAGTTTGTTAGGTCCAGACTACATTAGGGAGTCTAGTGTTTTGTTGGAAGTAAAGGTTCGGGTAGGAAGGTCTGTGTGTGGAAGATCTGGATGAGGATAATAATAATTTTCTCATGTTGTTGAGAGTCTGTAAAGTTTTCGTTGGACTGTGTTTTTTATAGTCTAGGGAGGCGCGGACGGACGGTCCAGTTGATGGAAAGAGGAAACCGTAGTCCAGGACATCCACAACCTGGTGTTTCAAGCAATGACGAATAAAACTCCTTACTCCTTAAAATAAGTTCAAAAAGTTGACGACAATTGGAAGGGGTTCTTTTCAAACCCTTATAAAAAAAAATTAAGAAAATCTTTTTTTTAATATCAGTGATTTATCGGCATCTTAACAAAATCTATTTTCGAAATCAAGTAAATGTTTTGTAATTTTATGTACAATTAAAAATACTTTATCAAATATAAACTTGCGAATGAAACGCCGATTTCAGTAATTCAGTTTTATCGCATAAACAAATACATACATTTCATAGGTGAGGGCTCAATATTTACGCATATACCTATTTTAATAGTTTAAAGAATGTGCGTGCGTGAAATTTACTATCATATACTACATCCTGGAGTCAATTCCGGTTCCTGCCAGTGTCAACTTCCCTACTCTCCCTCTTCCACTTAAACCGGTCTTCAGCTTCCTAGCCTCGTTATCCATTGGTTCTTGCATCCGACTCGGCAGTAGGTATAACTTTGTGAATCCCAAGAAGCAAAATTAGACACTCTCAATTACATACCTATGACAATGTTTCTTACTTTTTTTTCAAACAGAAACAGCTTATAAAAAAGCGCTTTATCGACTAGTAAGAATCTGTCAAGCCTGAGTACTGCGCCTAGGCGGTGGAGCTTATCTATTTCTGCCGCCAATATTTGCATTGTTACGTGTCGATTTGAAGGTTGAGTCCTCACTTTGCATTCAGAATGCAAGTAACAAACAAAAATGAAAAACCACAGGGTGTTGTCACTGTGAGGACTATAATCGTACATGTTATGGGCGACAGGTTACTGCTAACCATCAGGTGAGCTGTCTGCTCGTTTGGCACGGAGTAGTATCAAACAAAGGAACGAATCGGAAAAGGGCGCTCGTGTTTCACCCGTGTAGACTGAGCCGTACTGTATCGCCATCTCACTATTTGCCGGTCAAATACGGGCCTGTTAATTTGTACCAGCTATTTTGGGCTGTCCAATCGATGGGGGCAATATAGGTAGCACTACAGTGTAGTCTACTGCACACAAACCTGCTCTGTAATGTGTGTTTAATGGTGGAAGTAGGTCGTGAATGTTATGTTGGTTGTAGGTCGAAAAATCGTTGCAAAACAACAAACTAATATGCCTACGTACGAGAGAAGACCATACTTCCGGTTATGCAGCCTGTATTATCAAATGTGAGTCCACTTTAGACTAACATCAAATTTTATTAAAAGTGCCGTGTGGTGTCCGGCAGAGTAGAATAGAACCAACTCTTTATACTCATAGGTGTCGTACAAGGCGACTAATGTTTTCTAGGTCAAAGATCTCAAGTCTCCGTAGACTGGAAAATGGGCAGCAGCATTTTCCATTGTTATATTTACAATACTGCGATCTCCAACCCGCCGCGCCTGCCAAGCGTGGCGATTGTGGCAATTATTTCCCCTTTCGTGGGAGAGGCCCTAAGTCCTGCAGTGGACTGTTACGGTCTGAGGTGATGATATCAAATTTTATAAGATTTCTTGGTAAACAATAACAAATTTAATTGATCATCATCATCACCTTGGCGTCTATCCTGGCTTTATGCTACTTTGTTTCCTCCACTTCGTCCGATCTTTAGCATTCTCCCGTCGCGTCGTAGGCCATTGGCGCTCGCATCTGACTCGGTAATGTCAATCCATCGCTTTCTGGATCTCCCGCGGGATCTCTTTCCTATCGGCAGGTTTAGATCTGTTTCCTACGTATCCCTGGGGCTTACGCATACTTATTCAATTGATGACGGATGATTATAATAGGCTGATACTTACATAATGTTGAACTTCTATCTATAAGTCTACACTTAATAGTATGAAGAGAAAAAAGTTGAATTTTTGTTAGTAACTCGAAAGTTACTTAACCGATTTTGATAAATCTTTCACCAATCATCATCACAGCCCGTAACAGTCCACTGCAGGACTTAGGGCCTCTCCCACGAAAGGGAAGGTTATTGCCATAATCTCCACGCTTGGCAGGCGGGTTGGAGATCGCAGTGTTTAAATATAATAATGGAAAATGATGCTGCCCATTTTCCAGACTACGGAGACTCTTGATCTTTTGCCTCGAAAACATTAGTCGCCTTGTACGACACCCATGAATGTAAGGGGTTGGTGCTATTCTACTCTTCCGGACACCACACGGCCAAAGAATGAAAGCTACATTGTTATTGAGTGATATAGGCTACTTTTTATCCCGGGAAAATAATACAGTCCTGCGGAAAAGTCGCTGGGAACGACAATTCTAAATAATTTCGTTATCCGTTACAAATATGTCAAAAACACAATAAAATCTCTTAACAATACCCATCCATACCTCACCCAGAACCAAATAACAGCTTTATCAAAATTAGACGTCCGACCTTCATTCAGTGCCGTGCCTCTATAATCCGTAACATCGTGAAAGCCTTAGGTGCACCGCAGTGGGTCATTTCATAGAAACAATTTATATACGGGCAAGCCCATACTACAGTCCATAATGCACGGACAGACCGGCGTATTACCGACAATGGTATGTTATTATTCGCGACACAGGTTATCTGATCTGTATTATTCATCTGGCGATATTAAGCGTATGACAATTTCATAGATCGTCGAGTCATGTCGGCAACATTGCGACGGAATGGCCACAGGAGTTCGGAGATATGTTTAGTGGTTGTATTATTATTGTTAGGATTGTCAGGGAAATTCGATATTATTGTAATTTGCTGCTATATGGAACCCATTAGATGGATATGCACAGCTTATTACCTTTTATAATATTAGTTAGTGGTATATTACATAATGTAACCTAGTCACATTAGCGATCAACTTTACCATATTCGACGGATTCTGCTTTCGCCGGACTCTTGTTTTTGACGGAAATATCTATCTACAAAAAGATCAGTTCGTTAAAGAAAGCGTTACTTTATTTTAATCCAATTTTCATTGCACTATAGGACACGACCTCAACTGCGTAGAATGATTCCTATGGGACAAATTGATTTAGGGACCACAAGGAGACGGGGCTATTTTCCAATTCATAAAGTTACTCAGAGCCAAGGCACAAGCAAGTAATAATCAGAGAAATTTATTGTCCTGATATGACAAAATCACGTCGATGCGACATGTCAAAATACGTACAAGAAAAAGCCAATGACTACTGCGAACAAAAAAATAACTGTTATAGAATATGCCAAATATCATAACTAATTAATAAATTTTAAGTGTACCTAGCAATACCACGATATTCCGTACAGCCTGATTCCTCTTTTATCCAAGCAGTACCTGGTGTAATATTGATTTTGTAAACTATCTTCGCATTCAATTCTCATTTACCACAGTAAATTCAGTTTGCATCAGTCAACTAAACGAACAAATCTTTCGAGAAACCGATACTACAAATCCTCTCAACCACAGTCCAGTTAAAACAATCTCAGCACCTACGTGTGGCAACAGACACCACTGATCTGCTGTAGGGTCCTAATTAGTACCCGATAGCAATTTGCACCGATAGTTTCGACATACGGACAGACATACGAAATGTCAACAAGATACGTGCAGCTAATTAGGGAGCGGGGACGCGGAACAATGGCGGGGCACGCCGGGCGTCACAGCTTGTATTGTTAATTGTGTTTATGAGGCGGACTGCTGGGTGGACTGCTCGTTTGCGGGATCTTTTTAGTGGTATTGGTTTTAAAAGGTTGTAGATGTCTGTGTAAAACAGTATAGGGGCATTTGAAAATGGATTGCGACAGTAGGTAAAATGAATAGGTAATATCGGACCTTTGAATGGGCTGGGGACCTTGAGACTGGATGAAGAGTTCGTGCATCCGATTAGCCCCGTGACGGTATATTTCTTTTTATGTTACAGCATCATCATCATATATTTAAGAGTATGACTCTTGTCGATGGAGAAATCGTCACTCTTCTCTCCTATCTGCCAACCTCTTCGTCTCTTTTCACCTCTTCTCATGTTACAGTATATGGCCATATACTCAAGGTGGCCACCTTATTTATGGTATGGCCTACCAGTTATAAATTGATGGGTACAGACTCTATATTCTTACAGAATTAGATCGTGTAAAACCTACATCGAATGTGATACAGGTCAGATAGACTTGGCAACGTACTTAATAACGTTTTCACTTGAATCGCTATGGTTATGAAAATTTCATTGGATTAGTAACATTTTTGAATAAAAAATATTTTACAGTATTGTCCTTTAACGTACCTACTAGATGACTGTGAATGATTATAAGCCATCGGTTCTAATAACTATCTATACTAATATTGTGAAGAGAAAATATTTGTGTTTTTGTTTGTATAAAAAAACATTAACAACTTTTTATTCCGGGCAAAAAATAGGTTCCCGCCAGAAAGTTTATTGTTTATAGAGATCCGAAATGCGCAGGGGTGAAAGCCGTTGTCGGCTAGTCGATTATAAAACAGTCGTCATAAGCCCCGTTGGAGGTTTATGGCCGCAAGGCCTATGTTAGCATAGGACATCCTACCGCTGAGATGATAACTACATAATATTTTATGAAATCTACCTAAACGTGTGTGATCGTTTATCGTGACTATTCGTGACACAAGGCATTACCCTACTATTATCTTCTCTTAGGTGGTCCAGTCACATTACAATTTACGAAAAAAAAGAGCATCAAAACAATTTAAATTTAGAACAGGGCGGTGCGTCATGCGTGCGCGCATGATTTTATTACGACAAGAGAATAGAAATTTCGAATTACGAACGTCAAGATAGCAATAGCGGCCATTTTTGGTCGAGTCACGTATCACACAGATTATAATGATGTGACCTCTGTAGCATGCGAGAGGTTAATTCGATTTTTTTTGTATCCGGATGATTTGATCGAACAGTAAGGCACAAAGCTGATTGGCAATTTTATTTAACTGTTCTATGTTGGTTGGTATTTGACATAATTTTGTAAAGGGCTCTATGTAACAGTTGAATAGTCTTAGATACATTTTGTCTCCATTTACCTTTTCCTTTTTCGTGTACATTTTGTGTGTTTTGTTTGTTGTTATTATGTAGGTAGAATCGAAGAATTTTTTTTAGCAAGTTGATGTCTCAAATTGCCGTCCCAATATTTTTCGATGTGTGGTTTGTCAACTACAAACAAATAAAGAAGACAACTAGACTTCTAAACATTCAGTTTCCTCGACTGTACAGTATAGGTATCGTTATTTTCATGTTTAGTTACGATTTCTGACAAATATTTATTATTTCCAATATGTGCAAAGCCAGGGCGAGTCTCTGGTTATCGATATAAATTACTTCAAAATCATCAACTCTTGAAAAACACAACCTAACCGACAGAAAAACTACTGAACCGATTTCGATAGCTGCATCGAAATCGGAACCGCTTGTCCTCGTTCGGGAGCTACGATGCAACAGTCAGACACACAGATACATACGTCAAACTTTAAACACCCCTCTTTTTTCGTCCGGTGTTAAAAATTACAGATAGCGGAGTCGAAACAAAAACCTCAAGCAATGCAACAAGTGGGTACCTACATGTCGGCTGTAAATAATGCACATCGCCTAGTTCGGCTCCGTAGAGCGTACGCGTGTGAGTAAATATAATCATCTTGGCGTTAATGTCCCGCTATCGCGCACGAGGGCCCGGGGTCCGCCTTGACCATGATCCAGGATTTGGCTTGAACACCAATGACATTTTCTGAGTTATGTATAATACTTGAACACTAACCGATGCTCCCACGGTAAGGGAAACCATCATGAGGAAACCTGCACAGTTAGGCGACTGAATGTGTAACCAATCTAATCCAATCTGGGTCAGATTCCCCTGTTTACAAGGTCACGGAGATCAGATGGCAGTCGCTCTACTGTAATTACCTTATCTACCAAATCCTGGATCATGGTCCCAGGCTTTCGTGCCCGTGACCACAACCAGGATGTTGACGCCAAGGTGAACTGCATCTACCCAGATTCACATACACATGCAGGAAAGTAAGTAAACTTTGCAGCAGCCGCTATCGGACTTCGAAAACTGCAGCACTGCGCAGTTGCGCCGGCGCAGATCCAAAACACGCGATATGCTAAGCGCCGTGGCATTTGCTGCGTCGGCGCTTTGTCCTGCCTAATGGAAACTGTACAGTTATTACAGTAATGTGTGTAGCTGTATCGTTTTAGGATTGTACGTGAGGTAGGAGACGTAACAAGATAAGTTATGGATTTAAATTATGTAGCGTAGAAGTTTTGAGCGATTACAGCTGTACATCAGGTGGACTGTCTGTGTGTTTCTCCGGTTATGATAAAACTACCCGTGTACATACAATTTATCATTTAAAAAGTAAAGTTTTGTATGATTGCGTCCAGTTAAGTATAACAGCACTACCTTTTACCATTCACTTGTATTCTACAGTCAGAATAACGAACTTAAAGTACCATACACATGTATCAATTAACTCAATTACCAACAAACATACATCTCACTCATATGACGGAAAGTGGTAATTAACTACGCTCATTACATGTCATTTCTATGGTTTCATGAATAAAATGCAAATTAGCAGTTTGTCACTGTAAAAACAAAGCAGATGGATATTCCATCCTAATTTGAAATCACTATTACAACTTATAGAAACCTGTCACGACAAGATTGTCTGCCGAAAACTATTTAAATTAATTGTGAAGATGGATTACAACTTTTTTTTTCTAGGGAGTACGGATGGTCGATCCACCTGAGAGAAAGCGGCCACCGTCGTCCAGACCATCTCTAACCTAAGGGGAGCGGATGCAGTGCTGACCTTTGAGGCAACTGTAGACATGCGCTTTGAGGAACCCCATGTTCCTACTGGTCTCCTCGGGCACTTTGTCACAACACCGAACAGAAATTGGAAATTCTAACTAAAGCATTTCTTCGTCGGTGTGTCGGTGGCAGGTGTGGTTACGGTATCCGACTCGTTAGCGAGAGGTACCGGATTCGAATTGAGATTCGCAGTGAGCTGCGGCCATGTACCAATGACTCTTTTCTAAGTTATATACATTAGTAGAACACTAACTGATGCTCTGACGGTGAGGGAAAACATCGTGATGAAACCTGCATATTCAGGCGACTGAGTATATAACCATGATAATGTTCAAGTTTCCCTGGTAGCAGGGTCACGAAGGTTCGATGGCAGTTGCTCCACTGTAATTACCTGATCTGCCAATTCTTGGATCATGGTCTAGGGGGATCCTGGGTCCTCGTGCGCGAGAACATAACTAATTACAACAACAACGGAGACATTAACACCAAGGTGATAATAAAATATAAAAATCATTCGAATTTAAAAGTGTTGTAAAAGTTGTAAAATACTTGCTATTGCTTGCAATGTTTACACAACCTTTGACATACCTATACCTAAAACATACGCCCGCACGCACACCCAATCTCCCTTACACGAGCCCGGCATCTCCCAAGATAGCAACATCTTTCAATTTCAGTCGGATTAATAGTGCTCTCTGGCTGCGCGTGCGCACGTCGCGTGATATGTGGAGCCCTCAACAATACTAATACGGCTACAGCCAGCAACAGCGGGGAGCGTGGTTGCTGCAGTATTTTATTGCGAACTAAGTGAGCCTGTGGATGGGACTGGATTGTGTCTCTTAGAAGGGTAAAATGGGAATAGAAATATAAAACCCATGTTCATAGTCTATGGTATCGTTAATCCATTGTCCTCCACAACCTTTAATCAAATTTCTTCTAACATAAATAAGAGTTTAGGGTTTTGCGTGTGGAACAAAAACAAATAGTTTAGGTCCCGGAACAGTGAGACTGTCGCCCCCAAAAGTAGTTGTTCTTAGGATGTTTTTTTAATAAAGCATGTACAATTTTTTATTATTATTAGTTATTAGGACGACGTATGTATAATACGATAAATAAATATGAATATGAATAAAAAGGAACTATCATGACGCCAATAGGGCAACTATGCCTAAACGGGCATTATTATCGTTGGTATATTGAATTTTGGAAACCTTCTTTAAAAACATCGTGACACCCGTACTGTTAATATAGGTCCGTTCCAAATCCGAGAATATACAGCCTGTCAATATAGCGTTGTAATGGGGATGCCTCTGTGTGAGTGTCGGTAGCCGGGCGAGAGTGTCGGTAGCCGGGCGGTTGAGTTTCCAACTCGTAAGCGAGAGGTGCCGGGTTCGGCCATGTACCAATGACTCTTTCTGAGTTATGTACATTAGTTGAATACTAACCGATGCCCTTACGGTGAGGGAAAACATCGTGATGAAACCTGTAAATTTAGGCAACTGAATTTGTACTATGATCCAGTCAGGTTCCCCTGGTAGCAGGATCACGGAGGTCAGATTGTAGTCGCTCCACTGTAATTACCTGATCACCAAATCCTGGATCATGGTCAAGGCAGACCCCGGGCCCTCGTTCTCGAGAGCACAACTATAAAAATAATAATGTCCCGACATTAACGCCAAGATGATTATTATTATTTTTATAATGGGAATGCCTCTACATACGAAGTAATTGGTTTGAATACAAAATTCAGTAGGACCTATCAATTTTCAGTTCTTCGGGACACACGACAACTTTAACTTGAAGGATTGAAGAAAAACTCAGCAGTGCGTCTCTTACCTTACCATAGAACACTTATTATAAAACAAACTTGAAATAACTTTAACTAGCGTTTTACACTTACACAGCAGACACACTAATTACCACTGTATCACTGCTTCCAGTACAAGATAAAATAAACTAAAAATAATCAAATGTATGCAGGTTGTAGGTATCGGATGTGGAATGAGCTCCCAGCCACAGTGTTTGCTTTGGACTGTGACATGAGATCAAGAGGTATATCAATGGGGTCTTTAGAGGCAGGCAACGCATTAGTGATTCACCTGATGTTGCTGATATCCATGGGCGGTGGTGACCACTTTCTCGGTGGCTGGCTTGCCTGTTTTTTGCCGTATAACATAAAAAAACTAAAAAGGTATCTTATGACATGCACATGTTCATACCATTAACAGTAGATTGGTTTAAAGAGTAACGGATACAGACATGTGTTGATTGCAAACAAAATATCAAATATGAAAGCTCATTGCAAGGACTTTCGGTCGGCTGCGTCTGGAAACGTAGACACGGCGGTGTGGGAGAACGTTAATTTCAATTTGTTTGCCTATACGCTATACTGAACTCTATAATCGCGAGATTAAACATTGCTTCGCAGAAGGGTAACTTGTAATATACCTACATATGAATGAATATCTTAAAGACTAATCGTTATTCATAAAAGGTAAACCTATTTTAGCTAAAATATGTTATGTCACTTTCTTTAAAAATCATTTCAGTGTCAAATAAAGACAAAACATATGTTTGCCAAAATAGCTTCAATAACCATCAAATAAATTATATGAATAAGACGGTAATTATCTACCAAAACCAGAAAATCAGCAGGAATTTTTTTTTATTTCGAGCAGTTATCGCGATCTCCAACCCGCCTGCCAAGCGTGCATATTACGGCAAAACCCTCCACTAACGTGGAGGAGTGTCTCAAGTCCAGCAGTTAAGGTCTTTGTGATTAATATTGTCTGGTTTTCACAATGTAAAGTTAAATATCTATTGTAACAACAAAAAATACCTACAGTTCGCTTCTACGCAATCTAATCTTCTCGCACCATCCATGTCTTCAAAATAAAATTGTACGCCTCGCTTGTACCAATAAGATGCTACATGCAAATAAAATTGATGTAAGTATTAGAAAGTGTGTGATGTGACCTTGTTAAGCGGACAAGTGTTCTCGAGTTAGTTACTTACATGTGGTTGAGCTGATTAAATTCTCAACACAACAATGATAGATGTATTTTTAATGTGGAGTCCCACAGGGTTCTGTTCTTGGACAAAATTGTTTCTCGTCTTTCTAAATGAATCGTAGATGTTATAGGCGACCGTTACCGCTTACCATTAGGAGGGCTGTCTGTTTGTTTGTCGCTGTGTAAATGTTTGTACGTTTGTTTGTTTACATTAATACTGTAGGTCGATTACGCAAAAGCTAGAGATTTTCCAAAACGAAACTCAAGCACACAATCTGTGTATTCAAACCCTTGCAAATTTTAAATAGCTACGTATATACTTATTGAATAAACTCTCTATCGATGTTATCAATAGACCCTAAGCAAGTTGACGCACAAAATGATCAAATAAAATGGAGTGCAAACGTCCTCACGCCCATGTCTACAAGGGCACCTTATCAAACGCGACGCTAACCGAGTCTCACCCGGTAAGTACATCGTTCAATCACCCAATAATGTGCAATACAGTGTGTAACAATGTCACCCGAACTTCCCCTTACAGTGGGAAACTGGGTAAACGACAACAAATCCCGGCAATCAAATCTGAACTCTAACATAACCATAACAAAGTTTGAAATCACGTAGTCGAAAAGTAGTGTGGAAATTTTGGGAAAAAGAACACGCATTTTTATTTTCTGCCGCATAGCATGGTAAAGTCAAACGAATTGTGAGTGAATAAAGTCGAATTTTGAACGATAGAATACTCTTGAGCTTCTCGACGAAGGGGGAATAGGGCAAACACCGACATATTAAGTGAGCACATGAGAGGGAAACGCGAAAATGTGTGGGAAAAGCGGATATAGACGTTTATCGTCGGATTTTTCGCTTGATTTAGCCACGACAAATCTGAGGGCTTAATACGACCGGCTTAGTGTGACCTCTTATAGGTTAGCCCACGCCTTTTTGAGTACTTTTGTTACATATACAGAGAAGTCAAAGGGAGGTCGTATTATACTGGTGTTTCCATGTTCACTAATACGCTGTTGACACAAGGGCAGGTCGATTTATTGCCGTTTTTGGCAAAGGGGAAGCTTTATTTATCTTTTTCTATTTGACGTAATTTGTTGTGAATGTATGTATTGTGGGCGCTCCGAGTGATTTCCCTTGTTCCACTTCTGTGAGTTTATTTTTAGCATTATAATTTACATTTTTGTCGCATTTTCGTTTTACTAATAAAAATTGTTAATACGTTGATCATGCGTTGAACGTATGTACATTTTTTTTTTAAATATGCCTTATATAGTGCTAAAAACTTATCTGATTCGGTGACAGCGTTGCTGTTGTTGGAATTGACAAGACATTTTAAAATGGCGACACTTACTTCCAGCTTTGGCCACCGGGTCAGATAAGTTTGTAACACAGGCTTGTGTCAAGTTATACACCCGTTACACACACGTCACCACAAACTTATCTGTCCAAGTGTCGCAAATTGAAATATCGTTTGGCGGAAATACTAAATTCAACAACAGCGCGCTGTCATTGGGTCAGGTAAGTGTGTAGCAGTACACACGCCATGTAAAAATAAACAAGCGTTAAACCATAGCCTCCTTCAGTAAGATGAAGGAGGCTATGGTTAAACGCATGCTCAACGTTTATATTAGTAAGACAGAACATAACAAAGATTATACACTCATGAACTAAAGAGATCTTAAGAGATGAGCTTAACTCAACAATTGAGCTGTGTATAACTTAATTATCTTCTATGAAACTTTGTATACAAATTTTTTATCGGCGAAGCCAGCTTTCCAGGGCGACTATTTCGACTTTCTGCCTATACTTGTACCATAAAGTATATCTACCAAGCTTATCTTTGAGGGATAATTGCTTATAGCACAATAAGGTATAGTGTATAGTGGCATTTAGAGAAATTTTCCAATCTCAGAAAATTTATATACTCACACTCTGTACAACACCACGTACGTGACCGAGGCTGAAGAAACCTGGAAGATGGCATTCCCTGGCAAATCCAATCTTTGATTGGTTCAATGGTCAAGATCGTCTGCCACGTAAGAAGTCGTTCGATTCCCGGACGGGCAGAAATTGAAATGATGAATTTAAATTTATGTTACGGGTCTGGGTGGTCTTAACTTAAAGTTAAAACTTTAATAAATGTTACCTTTTCTTGTAAAAAAAAGAAAAGGATAATTAAAATAGCACTAATAAAAAATCGTATGAAGACAATCAACAGTCTCACTTCCTTTCAGCATCAGCCTGTAAAACCAAATATTTTTTCTTTCATTTTCCTTCCTGCTTTTTTATGTCATACGGTAGACAAACTGACTCATAACCAACGGTGCCTCTTTCTTACCGCCATTCACATAACAAGAGATCCCTTTTAAATCTCCCGGCCATATTCCACATGGCAGATCAGCTAACTACAGTGGAGCGACTGTCCTCTGACCTCCGCGACCGTGTTAATAAAGGAGCCTGACCAGATTGGCTCATGGTTACACATTCAGTCGCCTGAATGTGCAGGTTTCATCACGACGTTTTTCCCTCGCCGTAAGGTTACTGTTCAACTAACCCATACACCCAGGCGTCAGAAAAGAGTCATTGGAACTTGCGGCACTGGGGTTCGAACCTAGTACCTCTCGCTTACGAGTCGGTCCCCTTAACCACAGCGTCTACTAAGTGCAAGCATTGCGGCAATACGGCTCCATGATTGATCAATTTCTGTTCATGTTAACCGATGCACAAGCTACTTCAGCATAGCTAGTTCATGAACTCACTGTGAAATCTTATAATAATATTTCAGAATACTGGTGTCATTTCTTACCACTATTCATCTACCAGGAACATTAGAGCACCTATCCTTTAAAATCTCCCGACCACCTTCCACATGCAAGATTAATCTCAACCCCGCGGCCGCTGACGCGGACGACACCGCCACGGTTGCGGGCAACAATTACCCGATGCATGATGTATAGAGTCGCAGGCCAGCCCCGAGCTGTTATCCGCCTAGTTGCGCCGTATGGCATAGGCGACGTGCGAAGGGTTAATGTGATTTTAGTACATTAGCAGCTGGCCCGCTAGGCCTGCGTCGCCAACGCAGGTTGCGTTATTCTGTCAACTCAAAATTGTATGTATTTCTAACGCTCGCGCCGACGCGGCACTGTGGTTCGTAAATCGAGCTCCATACTCATAGAAACATACTATGAGATATTAAAAAAAAAAAATTGTAACGTCGTCAGTGTACCTTCCTCTATCCAGCATGAAAGTATAAACGATACAAGTTACTCCGTTCGTGAGAAAAAAAATGTTTTGTTTTTTTTTGTATGGGAGAAAACTTAAAGTACATTTTTTCGAAACTTAATGGAACTGAAGGGCTGGTGCTCACATGAACTTTTGTATCCTCCACGGCGAACAAGATGACATATAACGGTCCATATCCATCACCGTATGTTTCTATGACTATGGAGCTCGATTTACGAACCACAGTGCGCGGGTAGCGTTTCTGACGTAGGTTGCGTCGGCGACGCTACTTTCGTTATTGACGCTCCTTGCGTCGGCGACGCTTGTTATAATCCGGGCCATAGGTACTGGTGATCGCAACATAATAACCCCATCGTGCTTAGACTCTTTGGAATGGTCTTCATGAGTCCTATACCTACCCTTCTCTTAATGTCCCTTACTTAGTTTTTCTTAGTCACCTTTGTAAAATATCTTAAGGTTTTAACGTTGTAACTTTGCTGTGTGTACAATAAAGAATATGAGTTTTATAAAAAAAGCTTAAAAAAAACCTTTTTGATTTGAGAACTTACTTTCGCTCTCACTCACGACTTGACCCACCGCCGCCATTGTGGTCTTTCAACTATTAAACGGGTCCAAAGCCTCTAATGGGCCCATGTTGTCAACCATTACGCTAATAAACCCAGTTAAATTTGTTGCCGCTGCTTTTATTATACTTGCGTATAAATGTTTAATTATCAATAAGTCTACAGCTTGTTCATAAAGTTGGCTTATACTTAATACTCGTTCAATAACCTAAAAGAGATTAATGTATCAAAAGTAATACTTTTTATTACCAATATCAAGACACTTCACACTCATATCTCACCCCTGACCTTCAACTCTAAAATCAAGTCCAATAACGGTCGCACAATCCAAATTTGGCACCAATCATCGACAAACGAGAACGCAATCGTTCAATTGAATTCATTGCAATACGATAGCCCATATAAACAACGATTAGTTTTCACGGTGCCTTTTGCTTAACGACTAGCCTGGAGCAGCACAGCAACAAGTTGTAAACAATGGAATTGCGTTATTAATTGCATGCAATTGCAATTAAAATACCTATAGAAATGTTCACGAATGCACTTATGGTCAGGGCATGGTGGCTTTTGGTATTTTAGAGCGGCTCGAAGGACCATGTGGTCATGGAATGGTTTTGAGTGTCATTTGTTAAAAGGTAGACTTGATTCTGTCTTGTCAATTATAAAAATCAGTCCTTAGACGTACAGAATGGATGAAATTAACTAATAGATGCCAAAGGGTGTTTGTTACTTTCTTGGTGCCTATTGCTCTTCAATGAAATGTTTAGTTAATTTACTTCAATAGAATAGTTGACGAAGGGCACTTTACAGGATTATGTTTCACTTTTCATCAACGACCGGGTAGCATCAACTTTTCAGTATCAAAACTTTTTTAATTATACTTATCTTGGATGTCTAGGGCTTCGATGCGATGATGGCGGTCGGGCAACCCAGATATCGTTGGATGGATGAGGTTCTGAAAGGCCTGCTCTGACGATGATGTTGATGATGCTGGGCATCCTCGATTGGCAGAAGATGGCGCAGGATAGGACGTCTCTGGTGTTAAAGGCTAAGGTCCACTTTGGGTGGCTGAGCCAGCGCAGTAATGAAGTTAGTAAGTAAGGGCTTCGATGACCACTTAAATTCAATCACATGATCTCCTACCCTCTATAATAATAAAAACTGTTACATAGTCAAATTACACAAACAAAAGCATCGATATCTCTCCCACTCGCGTACAGTAACCAGCGGTAACTACAATTCGTAGTCAGTACTTAGTGCCAGAATATTAACGGCTGTTAACCGCGGGTATCTTGATCCGAGCGAGCGTGGCTATTCGCGTCGACATTCGCAATCGTCGGCCGACATCGGCCGCGTATTCGTAACAATGAGATCTTGTCACACACGTGAGTTTAGCGGGGTGCTATTCTACACCGTGCGAGATGGTGTATGTCGATGTCGCGGCTTCCCCAGTCTTTTCCCGACGTACTTATGTTGGACTAGGGCTTCGATGGCCACTTCAAAACCATCACATGACCTCACTTTTTCTATAATAACGATTACATAATTAAATTACACAAACAAAGGCATCGAAATATCTCCTAGTCAGGTTCTCCTGTTAACCGGGTCACAATGGTCGGATGGCAGTCTAGTGGCTCCACTATAATTACCCGGTCTACCCCAGGCTCTCGCGCGTGGCCACAACCGGGATACTGACACCAAAGTGAATTATTACAATTTTTAATGTCTATTTCAATGAACAGCCTATCTTCAGATATTTCAATTAGCACCCCAGCTTCCAGAATTCGCACCCACACAGCGCCGCCGCGTTCGCTGTCCCCTACTGGTACTTACAGGGTGTGCTATCGTTAATTGCCATCTACTGTCATTTTACGGTTACGCATTAGCATTATGGCGATTCGGAACGGTTATCGATTCGTGCCGATCTAGCTGAGTGTGTGTTGGACTAGGTCTGCGCGGGCGCAGGTTTTGAAACTAAGGTTTAAGTAAGCATGAAGCCTAGCGCCCATATTATATATTATTATATATCGTAATTGTGTTCGAAGACGTAATTATTACTTAGATGTCGCTGTCTTATTTTTATACATTCAGGCGACTGAATGTGTAACGTGATCCAATCTGGTCAGGTACCCCTAATAGCAGGGTCACGGAGGGCAGATGGCAGTCGCTCCATTGTAATAACTGATCTGTCTAATCCTGGTAAGGCGGACCCCGGGCCCTTGTGCGCTAGAGCACAACCGCGACATTAACGCCAAGATGATGAGTCTTATTTTGATGACTATAATATTTACTTATTTGTACTTGTACATGATAAATATACAAACGAGATTAATCCGTTATACTAATTTCGATGCATTTCTTTAATTTGAAAGCCAGTTTAATAAGGATAGCCTTTGCTTTGTTTTATTAAATTCGGTTCAGTAGTTTATGGAATATTTAAGAGTATGAACACGTGGTCGGGGGTTTCCCGACGTTTTCTGTCGGATAGGTTAGGTTATTGTTCATGAAATATAAGTGAATGAATCGTAGATGTTACTGTCGACAATTATTACTTACCATCAGATCATTTGTTACTACAAATAGCATTAAAAATTGACGATATTCGCGTTACCCCTTTTACTTTTCTCTTAGTGAACTGTTGTCTCCTTTTTTGTTAACTCAAGAGGTTCTATAAAAATATACTTAACTAAATGAAACTTGCAACTTTATTCTGCTTAAAAACATAGGAATACCTCGTGAATTCTACCTAAAGAATGTCCTGTTATATCTTTATCTTTTCATAAGGCTCATATAAAGAGCTAAGATAAAGCTCAGTACACACTAGCAACTGTTTATGGTTATTCCCTAACATAAAGGCTAGCGTTTCACGCCTCTTTATTCCTTGACCAAGTTTCATTTGCATGTAAAACTCAGTAATTTACACGAACTTGAACTTTATCACTCATGTTTAAGAGCGACGTTATTAAGAGCTATGGGGAATGTGTAAATTTGTAAAGTTATAGTATTGGAGAACGTAAAACTTATGTAGAGCACGCTTGAAAAGTTTTATGGGGCTTAAAGTTTCAAGTTAAGAAATTCCTAAAGGGAATTTTTGATTTTCCAGCGTGCGCTCTTGACGTCGTACTAACTTGTTGAACAGGACTTTGTAATTATTTTCATTTCAATGTAAGCATAAAGGTCCCTTGTAAGCATAAAGCTAGACAAATGGTTTTTGTACGCGAATGATAGTTTTGAATCCCGCCACAAAGTCTTTTCCTGATCCATACCTACACGAGATTTTTTAAGTAAGACATGTAATATGTCCTTACTATAAGAACACCATAGTGAACATAGATCTCCAGTGCTCCATGGGGTGGGGATTTGGGGAACCGTGGCTTTGGCGGTGGAGGGGCATTGGCGTTTTTGATGCCAGAGCAACGTGTTACAGAGGTGGGCAACGCATTGGCGATACTCTTGGTGTTGCTAATGTCTATAGGCAGCGGTGACCACTTTCCAGCAGGTGGCCTGCTTGTCTGTTTGCTTAACGTATAACATAAAAAAGGTGAAGGCAAGTGGAGGTACAGCGTACAAGTCTATTCGATAAAACTTTCAAAATTTATTTTTAAAGTATTGCTTCTAGACATGCATGCTCCATCATTAGCCCCATACTTACCACTAGAGCCCCGATATTTACTAATGACTCGATCAAATTGTAAGTGGATCCCAAGCGCAGTTCAATCGCAGTTTCACATGTTTTTGGTATTCTGCTACTAATAAAAGACCAATCAAATTTGTTTTGTGCTCCATTCGTGTTATATTCGAAGCTCGATTCAATTGTGTGATAAAACGGTATTCTCCTCTTATTGGACAAGGGGTTTCCTTGCGGATAATTTAATTTACGTAAAATAAAAAGCAAATCAATAGTGCAAAAACACGTTCATTTGTATACAGTACACGTTCTCTTGGTAGCTAGATTTTAGAAGGCAACACCAAGAAGAGCGTCAATGGAAAGTTGATTCGATTGCGCTTACCTACAAATTTCTGCAGAACACCCAATTTGTCTCGAGTTGTACCTAATCTACATGCAATTGAATCACAATCGAATTGTAAGGTAACTAAAAATAGCGGACTTAAGACCCAAGTTTGAGATAGCGGTCAAATGCCTAGCTAGTTTTTATTAAAAAAGAAATAAGGTCTTAGGGCTTCTTACGGGCGGTTAAAGCTGGACTATGATCATCACGATGGTTTCAATTCGACTATGGCATCTACGACATAAGAAATTCATTTGCAACTTTGTTATTTTTATTAATTAGTTTAATGTATATGAAAATAATTTCGGAAAAATTTTATGTGGCCAGAGAGTTGTAAGATTTATATTAATATTATTTTTGTAAATCGCTTATTGCCCTCAAAAAGCAATAAAAAGCATAAGTACTTATACCTTATTCTAGAGTTCAAAGCAAATAGTCAAGTCGGACATTCCCACAAGCTAGCGAACGATCATTTAATCGATCAGTAGCTACGTACGGACACGCGTGCCCACTGACCACGCAGACCTAGCAATTTATTAGATACGGCACTTACGAAATATTATATCAACTATGTCACTACGTTGCAGACAGAGTTTCTGATTTATTTATTTATTCGTAAGGCATTTTATATCAAGTAATTTTCTACTTCAAATTCTGTATCCAGAGGATTGCGTCATTTTTAAGGTTAAGTATGACGGGTCTCCACTGAGTTACTGATGAAAACCTGTAACTAACCTGCTGTAGCATTTACGATTCTTATTTACTTATTATTGTAAAATGTATGAGAACTATGCTACGCTACAACTAGGTAAGTATATACCTATGCAATATGTTTATCTTCGTCTTCAACTTTCAACTACCCAATGCTGAGTATAGACTTCCCCAGCCATCTAGGCCAGATCGTCGGTCCACCTTAACTTCCATCCGATCTACGGCATATGTTGCCGCCTATTTCCACTTTCGTTTTGCTATGGTTAGTGCTATGTCGGTGAGCTTGGTTTGCTAGTGTTTTTCGATAGTTCGTATGCAATCGAAGGGAAATGCTTAACAGAGCTCTCTCCATAGCTCTCTGGGTGACTTTCAGTTGGTGTGATGTTACTCATTCTTCAAAGCTTTTGCAAAATAGTAAGTCACAGCGATTAAACTAAAAACGTGATATCCAACCAGACGTATTTCTATGGGTTTACAAATTCCAGCTACTTATAAAGTATTTTGTTATTTTCAAGTGTTATTAACTCTATAATTTTCCAGTTTTAGGTTGGTGAAAGTTATGTCGCAAAAATCTCGAATCTATTAATACAAGCAAATCCAAGTTTAAAAATAGATTCCAGATACTGAATATTGTAATAGATTTTAAGTTTCCGAAACAAAGCTTCTATTTTATTTATTTTTTAAATAGAAAAAAAAATCAGAATAATTAAAAAAAACCATGAAAGTGTAAAACTGTCTACCTCTAGTAGTTTCTAAGACCGATATCGATCTACAATAGATCCTTCTTCTACCCCGGCGGCGCACGACCGCGCGCACGATTCAGATTAATCTATCGAAAATAGTTTTACAACATATTATTTATAGCGGGCACCGCGCATGCGCCGGCAATGATCATCAGTCCGTGCGTCTAGGGATGCGCGGACGCGGATAAGAGGGACGCGCGTATGTCGATAATGATTTATCGATAAAGTCGTCAGATGTTGTCAAAGTGCAATGATCTAACGAGTTTCTTACACCCACTTCTTAATTTTTGTTGCGGGTTCCAATGCAGTATCAGTTTATCCTCGGGTGTGGATGGGTGTCAAAACTCAGTAGCTCTTTTGGGTCGCCTGGCAATACAGACTCACCACCGATTTAATTGACAGAAGATTGACAGCCGATAGATAAGTGTAGACACCATATAGTGTAGTATACCATATCATTTAGAGTGCCTTATGATTATACGTGATACTGTATAAGACTTTTATGGTATATTTAATTATTTCTATAATACCGAAAATCAACTTCCTAATTAATTCAGAACACTTCACTCAAACTCCACTGGAATCGAAACAAACACGCCGCCCTCAAATCTCATAACGCGGAACTCTGACGTCGTAAAAATTAAATCTCCTTACATTCAAACTTGGAGTCAACAATTAACCTGCCAGTAATGAAACTTCCGAACTAGCTCCGTAACGACGTGGAGTCCGGAGCCTATTCCGAAGACATTGAATATTTTAGACGAGCTAATTGAAATGAGCGAGACACTTTGGAGTGCCGCCAGGATAATTACCCGGCTTCCAGGGCGAGATTTAACGTACCACGGTTAAATGCTTGGGAGTTTTTAATTATTTTTCTTTTTTTTTTCTCTTGCATGGATGAAAACTTTCTGCCAGACTGTTGAGCGCAATCTCAATTAGTGTGCATGGAAATGAGTTTATGATGCGTCTTAGCATCTTGTGTTAATATTAAGCTTGATGAGCCGTGTTGTGCCGTTTGGAATTTGTTTATGTCGATTACTTGCTTTAGGTTTTCAGCTAAATTCTTCGTTAGCATATCCTCGATTAGCAGAAGATGGCGCAGGATAGGAAGAGGTTCATCTCTGGAGGCCAAGATCCACTCTGGGTCGCTGAGCCAGCGCTGTAAGTAAGTAAGTATAAATAGCATAGGCATATTCTCTTAAGTTAAAACGTCGTGACCATTATCATCCTAGGGGTTAAACCTAACATATATCAGAGTCTACTTTCTTACCCTTTCTTCTACATATAAAACAACACCCCACGAAGCGTCGGTCTGGCAGTCTGTTCGCGTTAAACTCAAAAACATAGAACAGATTTATATACTGTTTTCTTCAATGGACAGCGTGATTCATGTGGAAAGTTTAGATGTATAATTTGTTAACCTATGCAAAGCCGGGGCCGGCCGCTAGTCATCTTATAAGTTAAAAAATTGAAATACGTAATTCACTCTAAAATATCGATAAATATTAATAAAATTATCGACCCATTGGCATTACTATGAGCTCGCTGTATGATGTCGAAGGTTGTTACCGACTATTCTGACCGTATGCGATATTGAAATCTTCCGGTACCTATGGGACATTGCAATGACATTTTTACAGCCGATTATAAACGGTGTTTAGATATTGCTAGTAGGCTAATAAACCTTATAACTTCAAGACAACTTAGCAAATAAAAATTGATTCGATATTCAGTGCAATTATAACATGATACAGCATCAGCATCATCATGTTAGCGTTATGCCAGGATCCGCTTTCTTACTTTTCTTCCTCCCGATCTTAAGCATTCCCTGGTATTCCTGGTATCCCTGGGGCTTACGAAGCACGTGGCCGAACCAGCCATGTACAACATATGGGATTATTATGTCTATACACTTTTTATTGTCATAAACAACAGCCTAAAATAGTTGGATTTGAATCTCCTCCACGTTAGTGGAGAGCATTGCTATAATCTCCACCTTAGCCTTTAGTAGATATTGACTACCTCAGAATCTGTCCTACATCGTCAAGTTCTGTGCTACATCTGACTCTACCCTTCACCACAGGACAATATACGTTTACAGTTATCTCTAGTAATGAAGAACTAGCTAATGCGCTACATACCTATCCAATAAACAAAAACTAAATTACCGCGTCCCTTGAAAACAAAAGGGCAACATCTATCACCGATCTAAACTACTACCAGACCAAGCAAACAGAACTCCGATCTAGCCATTTCTCCGAGCATCTTTGCGGCGGCGCGTTCAAAATAAACAAAAACACGTTTTACATAAACGGCTAAACTTTCTAACGTAATCGAGATCACGACTCGATCCTTTGTGCGGATCGATACGATCCGTCGATCGCGCGACGGCTGCGTGCGCGCATGTATTATGTACTCGCATAGTTGCCGGGCTCGGTTGCGTTGGGACGGATTAAGTTTAGGTTTAAAAGATGGTTGGTTTATTTTTATTATAATTGGGTACTCGGACAAAAAACACACATTAATTTGACTGGTAACTTTAAATTAATGGAGCCAAAACATATCTCTAAAAATAATCTTAACTAATACTAACATGTTATTGGTCCTTCACAGGCCCTTTTTTACAATTCAATCTACTACGAATCCAAACGGTATAACCATCTAAATGAACTCAGCAGCTAAGCACAAACAGTCGCCTGAAAGTGCAGGCTTTCAAGCATCTCTTCGTCAGAGCATCTGTTAGTGTTCAGCTAATGTACATGACTCAGAAAAGAGTCATTGTTACATGACAGCACTGGAGTTCGAACCCGTTACCTCTCGCTTACAAGTTGGACCATCACCGACGCTTATATTATAGTCCAAGCTTTTTTTTTATTTAGACTAGTCAGTCATTTGACCACCATCTCATCTCATTTCATCTAAGTTACAATGCAATCGTAGATGGAGCATGTCTGTCGAGGACCTGTTCACTCTAGCCTTGAAGGCTTGAACACATTCGCAGGCAACGTGTTGTATTCCTTAGCCGTGCGCACTATAAAGGTCCAAAGGTTCAAAATTGAAGCAAAGCGACTAAACCGTCTCAACCCAGCTTATCCAGCTCAACCGCAATCGGCCCGCAGAAACCCGATAGGCATCCTCCAATGGGATCGTTAGTCGTACGTCGCCGAGCCCTCGGTGGGTATTCGCGAAATTAACAATTACGAGCGCACACTCAATTTGTGCTCATGGACGCAGGAATGGACGCCGACGAGGCTCTGGTATGGACTCAATGGACATGTAGAACGTAGATTACACGGTCCGTGTAAGGTATGGCCCATTTGATTCCAGCGAATGGGTCCGGCTGACGCTGAATCGTGTAATTTGTTTAAAACTGCCATTTGTTCTGGTGAAGCGAGGGTTGTGATTGAAATGGAGGTATCTGTGAATGTTTCGGGTTTCGAATGATGGATGTAATAACGTGATAATAACATTTATGAGATTGCGTAGCCAAACTTCACTTTAAAGGAATCAATAATGTTTTATAATGGTTTTCATTGGTAGGTAGTTTTTAATATGTAATTATATGATCTTTGCGTGTTATGTTGTAAATAAATTTTATGTTTTCATTCAAATACATTTGATGAACCCATAATTATACTTTGAAATAGCAAAGGTTTCGTGTTTCCTTGCTGATTTTTCAAAAGATTGAGTTAAATATAACAATAATATTTCTTATGTAGTTTTATAGAGTTATCTTTTTAATTATCTTCAAAATAGGTAGGCTAAAAAGCAAGCCAGCTAATACTGGTCGCCTTCTAGAGCATTCACTCGCTTGGTAAATCCACAGATATTTGTGAAGTTTATGATCCTGGATAGAAAACTTTAACAACTATAAATTTTAAATGCAGTTTTGTTGAAAGAAAATTGTAGGTTAGGGTAAATAAATCAGACGATAATCCTCTATCTACTGCACTTCCATGTCATGCAAAGAATGTCTAGAGTCCGGGTTAGACTCATTTATCACACCTACATTCGCACACACATGCCACACCCTATTACTTTGTAAGCAAATCTTCTTTGATTTCTTTTTTTTTATGGCCTGTCTTCCAGCCAGCTCGGTAGTATGCTAAGCAGCCGGCGATGCGTCGCGGGCCCTAATCGTATAAATATTAAATACAATGTTTTGTTGAAATAGAAATGTAGGTTAAGGTAACGGCTTACGACGAGAGGATGCCGAAGACCGGGCGAAGTGGAGAAGATTGAGTAGGAAAGCGGACCCTGGCAGAAGCCGGGACAAGCGCTAGGACGATGATGATGAGAAGTGTAGGTTAATATATAATGTAATCGTCTATCTTCCGCACTTCCATGTCTTGTGAAGAATGTCTAAAGTCCTTGTCAGACTCATTTATCACACCTACATATTATCTTCACCCATGTAACCGTCTATACCTCACCTTCGCACACACATGCCACACCTTATTACTTTGTAAGCAAATCTTCTTTGATTTCTTTTTCTTCATGGCCTGTCTTCCAGCCAGCTCGGTAGTATGCTAAGCAGCCGGCGATGCGTCGCGGAACATAATCGTATAATTGACTTCCCACGAGCGCAACAGTTTTTGCGTCTACCCGCGTGCCAGCGACCACTGTACTGTGAACGGATGGTACAGGATGTTTATGCTATCCTACTAATTATAAATACGAAAGTTTGTAAGCATGTGTTTTGTGCTCCTTCACGCAAAAACATACCGCATTTTGATGAAATTTGGCAGTGATACAGTTTGCCCCGAATAGCATATAGGCTATAATTTATCCTTATATTTAGCTTGGTTCTTGAGGGAACGGGTGTTGTATTTCGGGATATTTATGAGATAATATATTAATATATACCCGCATATATAACAATGGGTCTGGGACGTTGTAACCGAATTTTATGCAGATGAAGTCGCGGGCAAAAGCTAGTACATTATACTTACGAGTACTGGCTTCCTAGGGATAGAGCTTGTTAGTGGTCTATTTGGAAATATAGGGAGATTTCTCATGGAATTCTTTCACGCATTGCCAATTTTTATTTGTGTATATTGCGTACAAAATTAAAACAATAATTAAATGAACACAAATCGACAAAGTGTGGTCGGAGTAGAATATAGGACCAACTCAGGTGTCTTATAATGCTACTATTATCGTACTGGTAGACCAGCTAGGACCTCCATACACTTGAAAACAGGCAAAAGTGTTATCTGACGTATTTTTAATGACACACGAACCAAGCGTGGAGATAATGGCAAAATCCTCCACCATGTAGAGCAAGCTCAAGTTCAGTATCCCAAGTCCCATTAATTGAACTAGAGAGGAACTGCTCCTAGCAACAGATAATGAATGCGATTGCCGTGATTATGACGATGGCACAAAATATTATTCGAAGTTTACTTTATGAATAAAACTAAAACTGTGCGGAATAAATCCGGATTCAACGTAACTTTCACTAGCATCTTACAGCGATTGTCGCCGAGAATGTAATTCATTACGAAATCCTCACAGCTGGCAAAGACAGAGTTTTATTCGTCTTAATCACATTCGGAGCGAATCATCCTGTGGTTGATAAAATCTCGTTACTCAAACCACATCTGTGTCCCTCAAGCGCTCTAATATTTCTTGCAGCGCACTCGCAGACTGAGCGCCGCTCCTCAAAGATTCCTCACAAGACGGACTGTGCACCTTCACACCTGCTTAGCAATTTCGTACCCTAAACTGTTAACTATTAAGCTTAATTTCCAAATCGTCGACTAGTGCTACATAGTTCGAAATGAACCGAAAACTGTTAAAAATGAATGCACGTCGAGTCAGACGGCCGGGAAAGGAAAGCACGTATTCGACGCGGTCCGGCAGCAAAAAATCTTATTTCATTCATAAAATGAGTTGCATTGAGAAGGCTGGACAGTGTTTTTTTTTATTATTATTCCCCGTCCACCGTGGACTTATTCATGGCTCTGATCGACGTGAAATGATGTCAATGTTTTTTTAACTTTACATTTAACACATTGTTTACAGTCGAGTGATTCCGTCACGGAACGCGTTTGGCCGTTCCCAAGGAACAAATTTTTGGTGGCACCGAGTGCTTTTTCAATTTCTATCGAGGAATCACGTGTTAATTAGAAAAGTGGGTACTGTTACGGCGGCTGGGTTCTCGGAAATCGAATTGACGGAACGAGTTTGTGGATGAAACGAATAAATGGATGACACTTTTGGCCATAACTGTGTATCTTTTCTCATCTTTCTCAACTAACGAGGTGTCGCCGCGATTACAAAGAAGCGTAATTGGCGTAAGATTTGAAAGCTATATACTTATCAATGCAATAATTAGTTGACACTTTGTGTTGTGCATTCTTAATGGAACTCCATTATATTATAGATTAAAACACTTTAATACACTAGTTCCTCTAAATATACTATACGGGCAATATGTTTCGGACATCATCTTCTGGCTATGTTTCCAGAAGACTTCCAATGGCAATATTCGCAGAGGATGATATCCGAAACCAGTCGCAATACACTAATTTAGTGGAACTAGTGTATAAAAGTGTTTTCATCTATAATGTAATAATTATTGTGAAAAATGTCGCAAAAAGTATTTCCGAAGGCAATGCCCACGACCTTTTAATAATGTTGTATTTTTTTGGTCACGTAAAGTGTGTTGTGCCGCCGTGGTTACGCCACACGTTCTCCGATATCGCAATGTGCCGCTAATCGCTCACCGTGGACGTTACGAATTTGTTGCAAATCGGCCATTTTACGGCAAATATGTCTTTTTGCTCACCTGCTATTGCCTAAAGCGACATTTTTATTTTGGTTCTCGTGACGACCGCGATTGGTTACGTAGGCTCTCGGCTTGGCACCTATCTAAACGCTTACAACAAAATCAGGTGCCACTGAAATCATTTTGCTTTGTTGAGAATAAGTTAAAATGTTCCACGTTTCGTGGAAAGTTTTATTTAGATATCTATTTTATATTAAAATGTAAAAGTGTTGGAACAGTTTCGTTACAAATATTTACCTAAAAATTTGTTTAGATTGCTAGATGTAATAAAAACCGAATAATGCGAAAATAAAAACAAGGGTCATACAGAGCTAGGTTTCTTTTAACTACCCAATCCCTGGAAGCATGTCACCCAAAAAATACTTCAATAGGTACATCTATTAAATGTCTTTCTACTACTCTCGTCCATCCGTAGGTATATCACCTTTACTACCTATTCTGCGTTCTTTTTTTGCATTGATTTTTAATTTCTCGCAGTTTTAGAAAAGTTTAATAGTAGGTAACTCTGCTTCATATTGCATAGGTATTGTTTCTTGTCTAAAGTAACATGCGTAGACCTTTATTACACTTGACATAGGTATAAATAACTAGGTAATAATCCTATTATTAGGTATAATTAGGATTTGTCATGGGTCATACATATATTGATGGAATGGATTTACGTTATAATTGAGAATATACTGTAGCTTTTACCTTTTACCAGAGTACTGGGTGGCCGAATAGTTATTTCACTGCCACCAAACTCATCCAGTCTACAATGGAGCCTACCCTTTTAATTATAAGAAAGATCGCGGGGATCTCCTGTAGGAAAGACCACGGCATTTGGTGTCTGGAGCGCGCTGAAACCTGCACTCGCTACAGAAAAAACAGTTGACCACATTCTGGTCGATGCAGGTATTAGGTAGTAGTTTCAGCATACGGATTCACCTGAAGACAGGTGTTGTGCATGAAGAATGCACATGGGTCGTCACGGTGGATGCACAGTGGAGCCTCTCAGCCAGGCTGTCGACACCGGTGACAGTCCGATAAACGCAAATTGCGTAACCGAAATAGGCCTTTCTCTCATCACGTAATCTCTTAATAGCCTTGTAATTAGATTTGCGACAATTAGATTGTCGACAGTTTTGATTTTTACCACGTTTGTTCGATGACCGATGATTTTTTCGACGGCCTTTGCGCAATTATTTCGTATATTTCTAGCCTTCTCCTGTTGTTCTTTATCTATTTGCGGTTTATTGGACCAAATCCATCTTTTAGCTACTTTGTCTCCCACTTCAGCTTCATTGTATAACAAAATGTTAGTTTGCAAGTTGCTACTAGAAGCAACAATCTCAACATTATTTTAATCACTACGCTTAATTAAATCAGACTAAACGCACGTGGCAGTAGAACATGACATATTTAATAAGATATCTGTGGAAAAGTGGCTCATAATCACTGGTTTAATTGCAATGAGTTGCCACACTGGTCCCACACTGTACCCCTACTACGGGTGCAGTTAAAATTAGGAATAGAATAATCGGCTGTTGGATTTGCAACCGTACGTATCGCTAACGTGTTGCCAACCTCGTAAAATACGCTGCTCTGGCAGCAAATAGGCGAGGACGGCCAAAGCCACGGTTCCGCTCCTCCATGGAGCACTTGCAAAATTCTTGCGAACTTTCAGCGTGTGAGGCCCCCTTGTAGTCAAAGTTCTAAGCAGCAAACACATCATCATCATCATCATCATCAACTTGGCGTTATGTCCCGGTTGCGCTCCCGCGAGGCACGCGAGGACTAGGTTGACCAAAGAGAGCCTTCCTGCTCTCCTTGGTCAAATTCGCGCGATCTTCGGCCTCCTTAGTGGTAACCTTAAGCACGTCTATCATTCTTGACGACGCGCGACGCTTTCGCTTCTTGGACAAATTGGGACACTATTTTCTTCTTCCAAACCAAAACACAAACATGCATAAATTCAATTTTACGAATTAAAACTGGTGCCCAGCTAACTTGTATAGTTAAAACTAGTGTAGGGCAGCGGATAATTATTTCCGACAAAAAACTTCGTCTCGGCCACCGATTGCTTTCACAAGAGTCTACAATGGGGCATGAAATGAGCTTCTACTGGCGTCGGCGAGCCACCGCGTTACGCACCGATCGGATCCGACTACTACGATTCATCGAACGATCGCTGGAGAGAATGGTGTGAGGTTCATGTGATAATTATTTTTATGTGTGTTATATTTACGGGTTATTTAAAAAAAAGTGTAGTTTACAATGTACCCGTTTGATTTGTTAGTAATAGAACTATACATTTTAACGTCTGGTATATTATGAGCTAATACTTTTGATAAAACGAGAACCCGTATATTTATGTGGTCATCTTGACGTTAACGTACCGGATGTGCTGGCGCGCGCGAGGGCCCGGGGTTCACTTTGACCATGGATTTGGCGTGTATCAGCGTATGTATCAGAAGTTAAATGAATGTGGGAGTGGCAAGAGGTATTCCAGGAAAGAGGTTTTTATGATATTAAAATTTTATTTAAAACAAAAGTACATAAAAAACTACTTACCTACATTTTTCATATTATTTGCAGCTTAGCACATCCCACTACCACAGTTCGTATATCCATTAATTTTGATAAAAAAGTCATTTATACAATCTACCAGAAGTCTGTAAGTAACCTTATGAGTTGTATAAGAAATATTATTAATAATTTTATTTAAACGGTAAATGTAAACGCATTGAATTATGTCTGTAAGTTTGCATTTATTTTCAATAAATAAATAAGATGTTTTAAAATATAGGCGAATACAATGAGTACCTACATAAATTAGCCACAACGACCATTGGTAGGGGTAAACTTTAATCACAATAACAACAGTAAAATGTGTGTCCGTTCCGTATGCAACTTTCGAAAATAAACAACTGTTTCTTTTTGCTAAACTATTTTCAGTAAAAGGTTTATTTTATTGACAAAGACTTTATTTACGTCGCTGTAGAGACTGATTTTGCTTGTATTTTGATTTTGGGGATGTATGTTGTACTCATGTACCTACTTTAGTACTTACTTAACTCTAGGTATACCTATTTGATTGTATTTCATTTTCAGGTTACAGAATATCGCGGTATAATTTTATCTTTTTGTATTCTGTGGGTCCTGAAGCATGAAATCTGTTTCTTTTTAATATGAGAAAACATCGTGTCATTGCACAAAATATCAGTATATTTTTACGGATATTTCATGAAGAAATTCGTGCAGTAATCTACCATTGTTGTTATTGTGTAGCTAGAAAGATTGCAAAATTATCTATGGTTTCATTTACCATTGTAAAGTTGATCATAAAAGGCCTTCCGAGATTTTCTGAGAAAAAAGTAATCCTCATGGCGTTAATGTCCCGGTTGTGCTATCGCGCACGAGGGCCCAGCGTCCGCCTTGACCTTGATCCAGGATTTAACTTAAGGTAATAACAGTGGAACGACTGCCATATGACGTCCGTGACCCTGCTACCAGGGGAACCTGGCCAGATGAATCTGACTAAGTAAGAAACTGACCTACTCAGAATCAGTCGTCCTGAGAATCTGACCTACATCGCGGAGTTTATGGGAACATGGTTACATATTTAGTCGCCTGAAAGTGCAGATTTCATCACGATGTTTTCCCTCACCATAAGAGCATCGGTTAGTGTTCAACTAATGTACATAACTCAGAAAAGAGTCATTGGTACATGGCGGCAGTGGGATTCGAACCCGCTACCTCTCGCTTACGAGTCGGATACCTTAATCACCAGGCCACCGAATTCTGAGATTTTCTGTACTTCGGTAGATTATTAGCATTAATATAAAAAATACTACGTTTAGCCACGTTTCTGAATATTTGAGTCAATGATTTTCTTTTTCACTTTGCTCTCTGATGTAATATTTCATGTTGATGTAACAAGAAAGATTCTCGCACAGAAAATTAATCCTTAGGACCCTCAGTTACGTTCATAACAATCACCCGTTAATCGTAACTGTCTGGAAAGTAGTGACTTCCGTCAAGAGTGCACACACTTAGAATTAGCTAGACACATACCGAGCACCTCCCAACAATGATATATGTAATCAGCTGATGCGTACACACTGCTATAGCGGCGCCTGAGGCTATACAGAGCCGTTTTTTTCTATATTTAATCCATGTAATATCTACTCTATGTGATCTTTTTTAAAATAGAAGGACACAAACGAGCTAGCAAGTCACCTGTAGGCTCATTACGTAGCTCTGTTGCTAACAATTATCTGATTTCAATGATAGAAATTGTAACTTTTGCGATTACATATGATCGATTTAATAGTTTCAGGTTATTGCAATTTAACTTCGTTAGCAACTGAACCTATGAAATCGATTATACGTAATCACAAAAGTAACAATTTTAATCATTGAAACCAGAGAATTGTTAGTGCAGAGTAACGTAATTAGCCTACTGATAGTAAGTGGTCACTTGGTTTATTTGACCCCAAATAGGTCATTTTCCAGTTCTGAGGAGAAGCGGAAGTTCTGGGGGTTTAGAAGCGACAGTATTTCAGATAGGCAGATTAATATCATCAGTCACAGTTAAAAAAAAAAAGATATATTATCGCGAATACGTCGTCCACCTCCACCCCCCTCCCCCCTCCTTTTAACAGTAGCTGCAATTGTCACAGTTCAATAACCGACACGTCAAAACATATCGAAGGCGCTGCGTTTGCGCAAGGTCGCCTTGATTGAGCCATTCACACGTAATCAGTCGTGCATTTATGTCAGTTCCACTGCATACCCATGTTTTGTACCTTTGGGCTGTGCCCAACTATAGTTATCTAGGGTCCACTGATAAGAAATTCAAATGACTCACATTATGTCTTAACTATGGGCTAGTGTACAACTACAACGTAGGGTGTTCAAAATAGACTGTGAGAGCGCCGTAGGTTTTCCAATATTATCGAATACGATAAAAATTCCACTATGTAGCGATAAAAGAGGTTTAGGAGACCCACAAAAAAAAACGGTTTATTTCAGACAATGTCCATATTAGTGTTAGTAAAACACTCTTGACTTACAAACTACATTAGTAAATCCAATATATTACTAAAATTATCATGTCAAAATTTAAAATTAAATCACCTATCCAATATAAAATGTCAGCAGTAACTCACAGTACAAAATGTCATAATAATAATAATTTAGAATATAAAATGTCAAAGTAATAATAATTTTGATAACTTAGAATATAATAATAATTAAGAATCCAAGCAACTTATACAATGTCAAAAATGTTGGTATTTTCTTGTATTCGATTACGTAAGATAGCCTACTACGCGGTCACAGCCTAAAATACCCATAATGTTTAACTAATCATTGCATTCTTAAAATTCACGGAAAGTACATTTAATGTTAATTTTGTGTACAAATTTCGGAGTAATAATGCACATAGGCTATTTCAGCTTCGTAGTGCATCATCTCTATCGCACAGATGTGAGTAATTAAGAAGCCAATACCACAGACAAATTACAGACAAACAGTATATTACACAGGGTGTAACAAAAAATCCTGTGAGATCCGTAAGGTAACGTATATAACGTTACCTGTTCTGTGTTAGAATAAATTTGTGTAATTCGTTTCAGAAACTTAGTACACTTAAAAAATATATATAATGAGAAACTTACAAGCGTACTTACAAGTCGTCATAGTATAAAAGTTAGATTTTATGTAAATAGCAATCATATTCACACAACACAAAACGAAGATGTATTTACTGCCTCAGATAGTGCCATCCTCGTTGCTCGGTTTTGGTCTGGGAAAATATAAGTACCTACCTAATAATAAACAAATAATTTTATACTTAACCTATTGATTATTGAAACGATAAGAAGAACATAAAACTGAATTTAGTCAATTACATGATGTATGTCTCTCTTATATCAGTCAGAATATTTTTACACTCTGTATAGTACCACCATACGTAGTGCCAGTATACAGTACACACCCTAGATAATACTACAACATTACCACATCGGTGTACCTATCTAAATTGTTATTTAAAATCTAGGATTAAGATAAATCTAGGTCAACGTCTGATTGTAAGCCACACTAAATCGCTGTTACTTACAACCTTATATGTAATTTGTGCATGTTGGTCGCAGTGAAAATTGGCCAATTAGTAGTGCCATTTAACTAAAAAAAAACATTACAGTTTAGATCACGTATAAACACAGACTGACTTAGATCTTAATTGAAAGCCAAAACTGCAATTATCCGCGATGATGACGAAGATTTAGCAAGAATTATGGCATTAAGCTGATGATGTTATTCTGAATATTGTATGAATAAAAAGGTCCCTTTTTCAGGCCACTAGCGGGATTGGAACTTCCATTATCCCCACACAAAATGTAATGTTAAATTCGGACGCAAAAAGCGTGATCGCAAATCAAAATGCAAAGTATTACTCATAAAATAAGAATTGTTTTTGTATCACGCTTTTTGAAAATCGGCGCGAATCTTAATATAAGTGATACAAAAATGGAGCTTATCCTATGAGCGTCACATTTCACTTTGACTTCATCTTACGTATTTCGCTTCTGAATTTAGTCTACTGAATTTAGCCAGGTATCCACTACTAAGCGCACTACTTACCCACCAAGGCTTCCTAAAACTGTATTTAGGTAATCATTACCGAAGCGTTTACCTCACGTCCAGTTCGCATACAACAAGCGCCTCTAGGCGGCAACTACCCAACTATCCATGTATGTCAAATCGATAGTTACCCCCATTACGATTGTAAATACGCCATTTAACTAACCACTTCTGATAACCCGGTCATTTTCCAGCTCCACATGTTTAAGTCTAAATGGCTTACGCGAAATGATTGCATGGCAGCTGATGACTGCAGCTTTGGAAGTTAGTTTAGTTGCATACATATACGTAATTGCTGGAATAGCTCAACTTTGTGGTGCGGCCACTCTCACTCACCTTTTTTTATGTAATATATGGCAAACAGGCATGCGACCACCTGAAGGAAAGTGGTCACCGCCGCCTATGGACATCAGCAACACCAGGGGCGCTACCAATGCATCTGCTTTATTTGCGGAAAAAATTACGTTCTGGTCGTCAAAGTACCAAAATTTGGCAAAGCCAATATGCCAATATAGTTCTAGAAATATTTCTAGAAATATATATTAATGTAGATACCAAATTACCTGTTTTTTTGCTAATAGGACGGTCTCTCACGAACTTCAGTCGAAATTAGTGCTAGAGATGGGTGCTAAATAACGTCACGATAGTATCACTGTGACTTTTCACGAAGGAACTATGCTACAAAATCACTTCATAACATTAGGACACACAATAATAAGGACCGTGAGGGGACATCAGTGTTTTTCATCAGTAGTTTCCCAATCGGCGACATGTTAGGACAATAATGAATGTGGCGTAAAAACATGCCGCCAATCTAGTGACGTTATTTATCAATCATCTCTAGCATGTCATTCGAGTGAAGTTCCTGAGAGGCCGACCTATTAGCACAAAAATTGGCTTGTACTTAAATTAGACCAGACATTTAAAATTTAGACGAATAAATTGCATTAGCTATTACATTCACACAATAAACCACTTTAGTATCTAAAAGGTCCATTAAGTTATTCAATAAAAAAAAGCGTTATCATAGTAATATTGTATGCATAATAAGTACATTTTACAATAACGTCATAATTCACCTTCCCATTCAGCGCTATCAATAACGAGTCAATCGACCAATAAATTATGACAATTCATCAACTGTACGATCGAATCGATCGATTTTAACAAGTTACCATTACTGGTGGCGGTATTCGGAACTAACGCATTTTCTCTTCTATCATCAAGAGTAGAAGCGACAGCAGCGACCGCATATGGTGGCACGTAACGTGGCCGTGGTAACAAGACAGAATCAGCAGCATCAAAAGATTCATAAATAAGGCGCGCGCGCAATCTGGCAAGCCAATCGCCGCAATTGTCAATCTCTGACAGTAAGGGGACAAATCTTGACAAATTGACAGGGGCATTGTCAACGC
The DNA here is from genome assembly GCA_907269095.1 of Blastobasis adustella. Taxonomy (NCBI): domain Eukaryota; kingdom Metazoa; phylum Arthropoda; class Insecta; order Lepidoptera; family Blastobasidae; genus Blastobasis; species Blastobasis adustella. Next base: position 13,712,189 of record OU026129.1, on the reverse strand, counting down.
AGTAGATGTGAGGTGGATATGTTTTATAAGCTTTCATCGTGATGGCCAGTGTCAAAGACTTTTATTTAAGGATAAAACTAAATAGATATCAGTCTTTTCCTTAACGTATCTACTTTTCGTCATGCATGTGTAACACTCGTATCTAGGGCAGTTATCGATCAGAGTTACATATTGTTATTCATACATTGACATAACATATAAAAAGACAATCTTACTTGTTTCAACACTTCGTGTTTTTCTTCTTTTTACATCACCGATCCACCGGTCCCGCGTTTCCGCTCATTCGCAGACCAATTCTTTCATCGGGCGCAGAGCAAATAACCAAAAAAAATCAGATGTTGCCAACGTTTTGCCAGCCTTCTCTTGACGTTTTACAATTCAACACAATGATCCATCCTAGTCCATCCTCCGACGTACTTTTAATTGGTAGTTCGTGCACTTCCGAAAAATGCACGACAGCATTTTTCTTATTCTAGGTTTGACAGTCAAAACGTCATATTCGTGGAGTGTTTGGATTGAACTGAGAGTAAGATCCCGCAATTTCTTCTACTCGATACGATCTTGGTACTCATAATAATAATTGTGAAAATTTATGTTCAGTTGAAGCAAACATTGGATTGTTCGACCTTACCACTAACGACAAAATGTAAGTAAACACATACCTTTTTGTCGTAGAGAACAATTAGAAAATAATTACTTAAACTAATTTTGATTCTTGCTTACTGGCTTCAAAATCAATACAGCATTAAAAGATTTTGATCTTTTATTGTTTACGTGTCCTTTTACCCACGATTCTCTGGCCGCCATTTTGTGCGCGAATTTCGAAACGATTGTTATTTTCGAACAAAAAAACGTAAAAATTCAACTGACTCGCCGTCCATAATGGCTCATTACAAAAGAGGTTTCACTTCCACGAGCGTCACGTCTCACGATCAATTGGCAATATCGCCATGATATGGCTTGCGCTGGAAGTGATAGACGTAGATATCACTATCTACATCATACTTTGGCTTGAACACTAACCGATGCTCTTACGGTAAAGGAAAACATCGTGATGAAAACTGTACTTTCAGGCGACTGAATGTGTAACCATGATGCAATCTGGTCAGGTTCCCTGCTCCTGGTAGCAAGGTCACGGAAATCAGATGGCTTACGCTCCGCTGTAATTACCTAATTTGCCAAATCCTGGATCATGGTCAAGGTGGGCCCTGGGCCCTCGTGAGCGAGAGCACAACCGGGAAATTAATGCCAAAATGATGATGATGAATTCGTGATTTGTGCGTGATTCCCAATTAAAACAACTGGGTATGGGCAACTATCCGCCAAAGTAAATGGGGCAACTATCCTTTTTGATACAGATAGTTGCCCTTTTTATTTGTGAAATATATAAGACTTATTAAACAATAAATCATATTATACAGAGCGTCGGTGGCTGAGCGGTTACAGTATCCGACTCGTAAGCCAGAGGTCCCGTGTTCGAATCCTGCTCCGGCCATGTACCAATGACTGTTTTCTGAGTTATGTACATTAGTTGAATACTAACCGATGCTCTTACGGTGAGAGAAAACATCGTGATGGAACCTGCACATTCAGGGGACTGCATTTGTAACCATGATCCAATTTGGTCAGGTTCCCCTGGTAGCAGGGTCATGGAGGTCAGATGGCAGTCGCTCCACTGTAATAACCTGACCTGCCAAATCCTGGATCATGGTCAAGGTGGACCCGGGTCCTCGTTCTCGAGAGCACAAGAGGGTCATTAACGCCACAATGTTTTTTTTTAAAGATATTCAATATTAATTACTTACCAAAATAATTTTGACGCCCGTCAAAGCTTCAGCGCGGAAGATTTTTGCCCACAAGGACAAAACGTGTGCGCCTACGCTGATGGATTACATGGCATTGAGGCCTTCGGGAGGGGCACTTTCAATTGTGATAAAGGGCTAACGCCACCAACATCCCTAACATAGTGTATTCAAAACTGGGGCAACTATCCCACTAGGGCAAGTATCCGGCTTTTACCCTATGTGTCATCAGGATACTTCAGGATTTTATATCAATAGTATTTGATATTTAAACTGACCTGTCGATATAATAGAGTTCGTCGAGGAAAAAACTAGTACTTAACATAGGAAAAGGCCGAAGAAATAAGCAGACGTGACATATAATTAAATAAATCTTTTATAATTCTTTTGAAAGACTTCAGTTTTGTTCAGTGTACAGTACGTACAATTCAACATGAACGAACTTCTTCTATTTGATACATGATACTTTTCTCAGTAAACACAGTCACACATTAAAACACATTTAAATGAATAAGTACCTACCCTATACAAACACATACCTAGCTAAACCGTGTTTTCTCTAGCGCAAACCAGTCCCGCACGAGCCGTTTCCATAAACTCTATGAAAGTGTCGGCACAGAATGCCCAGAAACGTGGTCCGACTACCGTTTTGTTGTTGTTCAATATGTTTTCCAATAATCCAGTTATAAGTGGATTAGACCAGCTCTGTAACGCCGGGGAGCTGCGTGTGCGCATAGCGTGCACGATCACCCTAACTCATTTCAGGGCACTGTTAGCCCAATCATGGACTGTAAATCTACGCCATGAAATGATCATTGTCGGTACCATAAAATTGGATTAAGCTGTGATAGTAGCACGAACGTCGTTTGGCTTGACTTACGCAATCGGAAGCCGTCTCGCAATATGTTTTCAATAGCTAAATAAATTAGTAATAAGGTAGGTACTAAACTAAAGTAACGGTTGAACGTTTAAAGTAAAGTAGCGTTAGAGTCCACAATTACTGGACTATTTGTCTCAATTGTTTATGCTTTTTTTTACAGAAAGCTTATTTTATTATTTGTAGACAAGCGCGCACCGCCCGCATAGTCCCCGCACAGATATTGTGTCGCAAACGCACGGTCACCGCGTCGTATGCGTGCCAATAGGTAGACTTCACTTTTTCTGTCCGGTTGGTACGCGGTGACTATGCGGGCACGCCGCGTAGCGGCGACGTATAAACCGGCCCTTACTTTGCGTTCTCACAGTGCTCGTCGTGAACGCACTGCACTATATACAGCTCTATGATTAGTCAATTTCATTTATATTTTGCGAACACTCAAGTATAGCCAGTTGGATGGGACCCCGCCCTGTGAGACCTCATAGCCGAGCCTCATAGTAACGTTTTTGAATACGGGTGTAAATGCCTATAAATACGTGTACCTATCTAATCGAAAAAAATCCAAATCGTAGAGGCTCGGAGTTAGTTGTGTATCAAATCTAATTACAGGGGAGCGACTGCCATCTGACCTCCGTGACCCTGCTACCAGTCGAACCTGTCCAGATTGAATTATGGTTACACATTCAGTCGCCTGAATGTGCAGGTTTCATCATGATGTTTTCCCTTATCGATAGAGCATCGGTTATCATTCAACAAATGTACATAACTCTGAGTAAAGGAATGGTAAGTACCTCTCGCTTACGGATACCTTAACCACTCGACCATCGACGCTCCTTCTCAGGAATGTATATACTTTACTCAATTACAGCCCCAATTGAGATATTTTAATATTTAAGCCAAATGCAATCTATAGACTTGTTGTTGGTACAACCTAAATTGTAACTGGAATTATTGTCAAAAACTTCAACTCTAATCCAAGAACTTAATTTTACGGTTAGACTGGTTTCTATCGGTAATCTGTGCTAAATAGATAGTCGAATCATAGAAATCTTTAAATTGCAAATTATGTTTTGAATAGGCACAAAATGATTTGATAACGTTTTATGTTTTTATACATTTCGATTAAGAAGTTGGCGCTAAGTATTAGAAATATGTCTAAACGATTCGATGCAGGTAAAAATTTCATTTTATATTTGATTAGAACTATCCATTTACAATGTAATTATAAGCTACACCCTACATTACTAAACACCAGCTAATTCAATATAATCGATGGTATAAAGTAACATTTAAACTAATAAGCAGGGGCGTAGCTACCGCCGTATTTGCCGTATCAATTATACGGGGCCCCCGGGCCACGGGGGCCCCCAAAGTGTGTAAGGAAAAAGAATAAAAACTTTCTAATTTATTTTATTTTACAAATGACAAAATTCTATAAAGCAATTCCTTTTTTTCCCGCCTTAAGCGTGCGTTCAAAAGTTGGCAACACTACATCGTTATGGCGGGCTGCGGGACTTCCCCGTTTTACTTACTTCATCTTCAACTCAGCGGGGAATCCCCGGGAATCCTTCATCGATATCGCGATGTACGTGTACGTTGTTGTACTTTGCATTGGATGTTAAACCACGGAGTGCAGTGCACTGTTTATTTACGCGCTTTATATAAATGTGCATTACATTGTAATTCAGTACAAACAATATTGTTCTTCTGGTTTAGCAGTATTAGTAACGATTTGTAAAAGAAATGAGTGAAAGGAAAAGAGATTATCCCAGCGGCGCTGAGAAAAGAAAAATTAAACAGAAAAGGGACGAGGTTATAAAAAAAGTGCCCAAAATTTCTTCATTTTTTCAGAGACAAGATACTGTGAGTGATTTAGATTGGAAAGGTAAGTACTACACTACTACCCAACCCATTTATTAGGGGCCCGTAGTGATAAACAAGGAAATCTTTTAATTTCGGTCTGTCCATCTGTCCGTCACAAAAAGTTGTCTCCCCCCTCGATTTTCACAATTATACTGTTTTTAGGGTTCCGTGCCTTGATTAAAAAAAACAAAATTCTAACTTATCTATAGGATCGATTTGTTTTGTTGTTTGTTTATCAGTCCGTATCGTATCGTTAATTGCGTGTTGAGAACTTCAGATGTGCAGACTCGCTTTCGGGTTCTCGTTTTGTATGGCCACTACACTACGCGCTGCGTTTAAATAGCACGCAGGTGTATAGTAATGCACGGACGGGCTGCAGGTGATTTTGTATCTACTAATAGGTACGAGCACAATCCGCGTAGAATCTGTGTGCGTCTGAACTGAACACTCTCTAACTGTGACCCTTAGTAACGTTATTTATTTATATGTAACTCTTTTTAGTTTAGTATCAAAGCATTCGTATTTATTTTTTAACAATTACTCGTTTATTTTTAGATTCTTCTGAAGCATGTTCTTCGTCACATATCCATCCGGAAATAGAAGAAAGCCAAGCACATACTTTATCGGATGTCCATCCAGAAATCGAGGAACCCCAAGTCAACGATTCTGATATATCTGCAGATAATGCAGATTGTAATATAATTTCATCAGATAGAGGAAATTTTGGTGACAATTTAACTGAATGCGAACGAAAAATAATTTTTAAATTGGGTCCATTTAAACCACAAGGACCATTTCCAAAAGTTTCAGAAAATAACCGACCTTTTTCAGCTTATTATTATTCATATTTCAATCAGGCAGGCATAAAAATTATAAGACCATGGTTATGTTATTCTAACGTTTTAAACAAACCGTACTGTCACTTCTGTTGGTTATTAGCAGATCGTCAAAACAAATCGTACTCCTCTGCTTGGGTTAACGGTGTTTCGGTTAGAAGCAATTTCACACAAACTATTCTTGACCATGAAAAGTCACAGCAGCATATTAGTGCCTCACTCTCTTATAATAATTGGTTGCAAGGAAATACCATCGATACTCTATTGAAAAGTGAAATCGATAGTAAAATTACATTCTGGAGAGATGTACTGCATCGTATAATTAATGTTATAATTACTTTAGTATCTTGTAATCTACCTTTGAGGGGGCATGATTCTGACTCTGGCAATTTTATGGCAATTTCACGTCTGCTATCTAACTATGATGCAACTTTAAAAGAACTTTTTCTAAAACCGAAAGGTGAAATAAATTATTTAAGCCCTACGATTCAAAACGAAATTATTAGTTTGCTTGGTACTAACGTTAGGAACAGTATTATCTCAGAAATTAAAAAAGCTCCATTTCTGACAATAATTCTGGATACAACACAAGACTTGTCAAAAATTGACCAACTATCTGTAGTTTTTCGATATATCTCGGTTACAGAAAATGATGATAATGTGCCTAAAGAAATAAAAATCTGTGAGTCCTTTTTAGGATTCATAGCAGTAACCGATTGCAGTGCTGCAGGTCTGAAAACTGTCATTTTAAATTTGACTAAAGAATATGGAATTGATTTGAGTAAATGTAGAGGACAGGGATACGATGGAGCAAATGTTATGTCGGGTGTGTATGGAGGATTACAAACCCTAATAAAAGAGCATGCTCCAAATGCCGATTATGTTCATTGTGCTGCGCACGCTTTAAACTTGGTTTTGAACGATGCTGCGAGACATGTTCGTGAAGTATCGACTTTTTTCGATAATTTAGAAAAAATATATACTTTTTTTGGCAATAGTATAAAACGCTGGGCTATGCTAAATGACGATTCATCTGAAAAATATTTGATTACCCTTAAAAAGGTATGTCCTACCAGATGGTCTTCTAGGAACGACGCTTTATTAGCAGTAAAGAAAAATTTTTTACTAATCATGAAAACTTTGTACCAACTAAATTTAATTTCAAATAAAAAAGATGAACGTGAAGAATGTAAAAGTATAATTAATATTTTAGAGAGTTTTGATTTCTTAGTGCTCGTTACATTTTTTTCTTCACTATTTGAAATTATTAATCCTGTTTCTAAAGCTCTACAGCATGAAAATAATGACTTACAGAAATCTAGTATTTTATTAAGTAATCTTTTAAATAGACTGTGCCAATTAAGAAATCAGAATTCATTTAATAGTTTGCTAAATGAATCCAAAGATTTAGCAAAAAAGTGGGGGGTAACAACTGTTTTTAAAAACAGTAGGCGAAAGATAACGAAGCGTTTTTTTGATGAGTTATCACAAGATGAGAGAATTTCCGACCCGGAATCCTATTTCAAAGTCAATGTATACTATTGCTGTTTAGATATATTAATTTCTCAAACTAAAGCAAGATTTCAGAGCCTTTGCAACCTGAGTAGTATATTCGAAATATTACAACCGGAGAAACTCCTATCTTCTTCAAGCGAAGAGATATTAAACGCTTCCGGAAAACTGTCTGCTAAATACAGTAAAGACATCTCACTTAATCTTTGTGACCAATTAAAGGCTCTAAAAACATGCTTTAATTCTGAAATTAAAAAAATTTATTCCATTAAAGAACTCATTGAATTATTGCTAGTAAAATTCAATAGTCTTGCATCCAGTTTTCCCGAGGTAATCACAGCATGCTTTTTATTCTTGACCCTTCCAGTTACAACCGCAACGGCAGAAAGAAGTTTTTCAAAATTAAAACTAATAAAAAATTACTTAAGAACTTCGATGGGACAAGAACGGCTGTCAGACATCTCACTATTGTCCATAGAGGCAGAAACTTTAGAAAAACTAAAATCATCATCAGCCATAAATGATTTAATAAATCAGTTTGCCGATAAAAAGGCAAGGAGAGTGAATATTTAAAATTCGATTTTTATTTGTAAAATGGGTAAATTATGTGATAAATAAATATTACTTCTCACAATATTTTTTTTCTTTTGTGAAAAATCTTTACCTCCATATAAGGGCCTCCAAAAAAAATTTTATACGGGGCCCCGACAAGGCACGCTACGCCACTGCTAATAAGTCATTCATACTATAGCCATACAAATCGTCATCTTGTTAACACAACACTCTCATTAAAACTGATATGTAACTAGAAACGCGCTTTCCAAGGGGAAATGGGAAACGCACATACTACCTATTTAATTATATACGTTTATCTGCCAGTACAGTAGGATAAGAAGGTAGATTCAAATGCAGACTTGAACGATACCTAAATGTACCCACGACATTGTGGCTTATACTACACTATGTGCATTAAAAATTCAATTACCTAATGGGAAAGTACGCACTGGGTACCACTGGGAATAAAATTCCCTAAATACCCACTGGGTATGTTACTAGGAACGACCGGGAATAAGTACTTAAGATAGATAGATATACTCTTTATTGCACACAAAATTTTAAAAAAAGAAAATTTAACAGGTCTTTTCAATCATTGTGGGTAAAGGCGGCCTTATCGCTACAAGCGATCTCTTCCAGGCAACCCTTGTATAGAAAGTGAAAAAGATAAACATTAATCACACAAGGTAAACTACTATATTAAGTAGTTTGAAAGTACAAGAGACTAGACATTAATGCCTATTTCAATCCATCCTAATTACTTTACATTCTTAGTTCATACAAATTGTATTTTATAATACATTATGCAGAAGTAATATCGTGTTTCGTATATCGATAAAATTTAATAAATTTATCGAACAATTTCTTTACTTTGTTGGCTTCAATTAAAAAGACGTCTTGTACGACTGTACAAGCGCCAAGCGTGAGTGTTTCGTAACATCCTACCGTTCCCATAACCAATAATCCAGGGCATGTGTTCGCATGGCACGTTGATTGTGCCTAATCGTAGATCGGACGACATAAACCACTGGCTACCGTCTCATTATACTCTTACGGCCAACCGCAAATTATTCCAGCCTAGACATTCTATGCGGTCCTGATTAATCGTATAGTCCTTCATAGGCCCATTTTATAGAACCGCCTTTGGCGAAACGCAGTGGTGTGAAGTCGAATTGATTTGCTCTTGCTTTTATTTCATTTTCGTTCGGGTTATGCTCATTCGTTGATTTGTGGAATTGAGTTTAGCTATGTGTGTTTTGGATTTAAGTTTTCCATTTGATTTCAAAAATATTTCAACGTAATTACATTGTAAAATAACGTTATTTCTTTTGTGAAACTGTGACAGAAATCTCTTTAGTAATAATCATTTATTAGTTACTATTTTCACTAAATCTGATAGGCGTACCGCAAGGCTCACTACTGAGTCACATTCATTTGCTAATAAAATATAAAGAAATGAAATTTAACTCAGGTTGAAAAATGACACGACAGGCTTCAGAACGATAGTAATATTTCGCATTGGCGCACGAAGCTCGTAATTACAACACATGACTCCTGTGTTCCGCGCATGCGCGTCATATGAATGGAGCTAGTGCTGTCCGGTCGGTCATTATCGTATAAATCAGTGCCGATTCAACCGGTAATTGCGGAGATACGGCATCGATACTATCGATATGATCAAGGTGTAGGGCCACACTATAAAGTTTTCGATGAGGACCTAAGGGCTTTTGATTCTTGGTCGTTTAGTTCTGTTGTGGAAGAAATTTCTGTGTTTTGGTGCATTTTTTTTCTAAGCTTACAGAATGAAGATGCTAATTTAAAAAGTCTTAGATTACTTTAAATATTTATAACATATAAGTATCAACAGCCCTTAATAGTTCACTGCTGGTCTTGAGCCTGCCCCACATTAATGGAAGATTTTGCAGTAATCTCCACGCTTGGCAGGCGGGTAGAAAATTTATTTTTTTATTTTTGGTGATAATAGATTGTCTAACTGTGTGATATTACGTTACGATTATTTTAGACGATGTCCATGTTAGTGTTAGTAAAAAATTCCTGACTTATAAAAAGGATGAAATCCCTTATATAATTTTCAAATCCAAGTAAACCCTCAACGCATGGCAACCCTGGTCGCATGCAGCACCCGGTAGAGCGAGTAAATTAAAGTGCGTCCGATATAATTTCATGTGAAATGTGCGACGCTTAATAAATTATTGCAGGATTAGACGGTGTGTGCCATAGATCATGCGTCTGTGCCAGGCCGGCGTGTAATGAATAATAATTAATTGTTGGTTAGCAGTGAATAGAGGATGTTGACAACTACTTTGTGGGCTATTCCGAACGCCGGTAGTAGGTTGTAATCGTGGTCTTAAGAAAAAGGACTGCTTAATAATTTGCCAGTTTGCAGGTCCGGGTTGGAGGCTAATGTGTCCAATGTATTTGATGGTACTATATTGGAGAGGATTTACTATAATTTCTACGATGTAGATACTTAATTAGGTACGAGTGAGGTTGCAGTACATTAATTAAAGTAAGTAGGAAGTATTCTTAATTTAAATTAGTATCTACAAAATATTTTGTTTGTTTTAAAGTTGTTTGATGTTAATGCCCTCGTTATTTGATTGTTTATATTGTTGAAATGGCTAAATAAGCATTATGGCTATGTCTAGTTCTATTAATAGCACAAATAATGTCTTAAAGTTTAACCAGTAAACGAACCCGAGTTATAACGAGTGCAAATTCATTACACTTGATATAAACCGAGTGTCTCATAACAAAGCGAAGAGTTTGACAGTGAAGCTTTATATAGATTCGTGGCAGCCAGCTAAAACAAAGATAATATATTTTTCAACAATGATCCCATTTTTACAAACTTTTTATTCTTTAACCTAACCTAACGGTAAATTTACATATACTCAAATATTTTCTAAACTACGAAACCGATTTTATAGAAACATAGCTAAGAAACATCTCAATTAAACTGTCTATCAAATAGATTGTGCCAACCGCATCCAAATCGGTCCATCCGTTCGGGAGCTAAGATGCCACAGACAGACACAAAGAGCCACATATACACACGAAAATTTATCATAGCCAATTAAAAAGAAAAAATAGTTCAAATAATTATAATAGATGGCGTTGATTTGACACGAATCTCAAAAATAAATCAAAACGAGACCGTTAGATGTATAAAAATGTAGACATTTTGCGGTTTCTTCTCAGGAAATGTAAGTAAGTGTCTAAACTAACACTTTGTCTGTGTCTTTTCACGAAACACCCTTCCGAGTAACTTCGGTTACTTGAGAAGCCTGTCGCACGCCGAACACCACCGCTTTTTACTTTTTAAAGTAGCTGTCTGAAAATTCCCCATTGCGAACTATTAATACTGTTATAAAGTGCATCAAATCAACCACCCATCGCCCTGAATTCGATCGAATTTTGCGCCATAATCACTTACTTAGCAAACCGCGGCCCAACCTTGCAACAATTACACTAATATAACAGTATTTACCGGGTGAGCTGTATTATGCATCTCGATGCCTATGTACCGCCCAGGGGCCCGCGATCAGTCGTTGTAAATCACGGTCCGCAGCCGGACAGCGGCGTGTAATTGCGGCCCGCGGGTCTCCGATGACATATTCCATCACAACCGCGCTCCTCCGTAACGGTCCGCGGTTGGACACCCCTGTCAATATGTCATTGTGACTTGCAAATCGGGTTCCATGGGGGAAATTGCGATAATAAAATGTTTCATTAAACGTATGCAAAGGGAACGTCCCCGGGGACATGGAATCGATTATTATAATCGATTAGACGTGTATCGGTCGGCTGCGCGTGAGTGTGGAACGAACGAGCTCTTACTGAGAAAATGGTTGTGTTTGTCGGTAGCTCTTTCCCGATATTGCTTGGGATCAAAGAAGATTGTGATTTTTGCGGAAGTAAAAATCGTCAACAGCCAGTGATGTAGAATCACTGCTGGAGATGAGTCTCCTACAATAATAGTAAGGGCCTAAGCTCAGGCGAATTCAAATTCGCAAATTTAACTTTAACTACACAATAATATTTCATATTATGTAACGTACTGCTCGATATCGATTTCTGGTTTGCTGAACATTTTAAAGGAATATTAAGGTTTCTTACACCGTGCATCATGGTCACGAGACATGCAACTGTGTCGAAATACCGGATTTCTCGTAAACAAAGGTACGCGGTAGGAAACCCGGAAAAAGTGTGTGATAATAACCGCGATAGTTTAAAACTGGTCTGCTGAAGTCTTAAATACTCTACTTTAACAACGTTAGTCGCCATGAATATGAGTAGGATGTACATCCATACGGTCAATTTTATAGTTTATTGCAACAAACATAACAATTCGTCTTATTCTTTTAACAAATTGTTACACTTTATACCCTTCAGGTAATACGGTGAGGCAAAACACCGTGATGAAACCTACCCATTCATGCGACTGAATTTATAACCATGATCCAATCTGGTCTGGTTCCCCTCGTAGCAGGATCACGAAGATCAGGTGGCAGTCTGATCTTCAAGTCACTGTAATTATCTGATCTGCCAAGTCCTGGACCATGGTCAAGGCGGACCCCGAGCCCTCGTGCGCAGATCACAACCGGGACATTAACGCCAAGATGTTATTTTTTATTACCCTTCCGCCACCACTCACGACAAATAATCTCAAAAGTCTTCCAACATCTCCTAGCATCGCCTAGTATACTCATAAATCTTACACATAGGTATAATCACAGTGACAGCATTACTTGCTTGTAAGCCGAGCTTAATTACAGGGAGAACACCCGCGCATTACGGAAACTGCATTTCTAAATGCATCGGATAATATTTGACGGAACATATTTGTGGTAAACATTATTTTAAAGACACTGCTTTTTTAGCCATATGCACATATTAAGAATGTTATTTTAATTATGTTAAATATGTTGGCATTTGTTACTTTATGTCCAGCAACACCGACATAGCACCCTCGCTATTTTACAATCTTTTATTTAGTTTTATATGTCCCCGTGCCTGTTCGTAATAAAAAATTTCAAGTAATATTTAACCCATTTCCCGGTTTCATTGCAATGTTATGGTTTTTTTTATATACTACTAAGGTGACAAACAGGCTTACGGCTTGCCTGATGGTAAGCAGTCACCGCAGCCTACGGACATTTGCTACGTTTGTTATGAAACAAGCAGTCTGATGATGAAGACGGAAGGTGGCCATAGGAACTCCTAAACTATGCATGGTAAACCCCAGAGTTTGGGCTCGTTTGATTAGTCTTGAGCAATACTCTGACTAATCATCAAGTATCAAGATAAATGCTTATTATGAAAAAATATCTTTCATTTTAACTTGTTTTGTAGTTATCTTACGTTATGCAATGTTCGTGTCGAAGCGACATACCTGACATTGACAAAGATTCAACAGTATCAGCAAAATATTAGTCTTTTATTGATACTGTTGACATTAATCAATATCGGTTTACGAATGAATGTTTATCTTTTCACTTAAGGTTTCGATGGCCATACTAAATTAATTTTTCAATTCTTTCATTCTTTTGAGTGTTTGTAACTGAATTATGGTTTATACCATCAAATCACCGCTAGATGGCGTTGTTTCGTGATTTCATTATTTTTCTTTTATGTAGTGGACTTCTACTCACACTACTACTTTCACACTCATTTATATACATTTAGTAACGGGCAGTTGTACAAACATACATTAAAAACGTCAAACTCTTGAAATAATGAATAAATAAGATTACATAAAAATTGTACAAAGTTTTCTCCATTCTCGCTACAATTTTTTTTTGTCCAAAACTACTAATCTTCCTAATTCGATGAAAGTCCCGAAATGTAAAATTCATGAAAAATCGTTATCAAATTCGTAAACTTATTGGCTTAAGAAATTTGCCAGATCGCCATTATGGACTCTTAATAATACAAAAATCTAACCCAAGCCCGCACATTACGATGTTGGTTTTAAAGTCTATCAACCACAGACAACACATCAAACAGCCCAGCCTCACCAATTTAGTCATGGAATCGGCTCCTGCGCATACGTCTAGTGAACCCGCGCAGGTCAAAGGCCAGCGAGGTGAGACCGCGCGTCGCGGATGTTTCTATCCGACGATTATTACATCCATCTAGGAGGCTAATGGCGCAAATGGTTGATTTATAATGGTAATCTGATTGTTAGGTATTTTAAACAACAATAGAATAAAAGAGGTATTTTGATTCTGTTATCGTTTTCTGTGGGTTTGATGGCAGTTTACTTTGAGCGAGTTGTAAACAAGTTACTTACTTGTTTTTACTTTAATGTTTACTAGCTGTGTCAGAAACACAAGCAGACTTTGATGGAGAGTAGCTTTCTAGACCCAGTTTTCTGTGTCGAATATGAAAGAGCATCGTAGCGATTGCTTACACTCGCATACTGTTTGTAAAATTAAGTAATAGTAAACGAACTTGCCGAAGACCATGCGAAGTGGATAAGGAGAAGTTGATATGGCACTACACTACACAATTTTCATTGAATGTACCCTAGTTTTAACATTTTATACCTATCATTGTTGTTACAACTTGTATATGCGAACGCCTCGTGCGTTACGCTTAACACAACCAGAATTATAGCCATATGACTCATTCAGTTAAAATACTTCAACTTTACACATTCCTACCACAGGTAAAACTATCAACAAGTTCATCCCATATAATTCACCATCTATCTAAATTCTGTATTGTTTAAACAGAATTTATTGAGGAAGAATGATACGCACAAGGACAAGATGCCCACTGCTGGGCATAGACCTCCCCAAGAGGTCCACAAAGGTCGGTCCTATGCCATCCACATCCAGCTGGTACAGTCGAACAATGAAAGGCTACACAGGGGATCCAGTACAGCGTCTGAGTAGCCTTTTACTTGTTTGACCGTATCTGCGATTTATACAGGTCGTCGGTCATTCGGACCTTGTGGGAGGACCCACGCCGCAAATATGATTCTTATGCAACAAATATTATTTGTATGAAACTCTGGCACGGTGCGTTCTGTCTCATACAACTTCATCCAGTTACAGTTTTGGGGTCGGCAACGCGTGGTCATGCCCCTGGTATTGCAAACGTCCATAGGATGCGATGACTGGTTACCATTAGGCAGGCCGTAAGCTTGTTTGCCACCTTGGTGGTATAAAAAAAAGTTACGCTTGCGGTCCCACCTATAAACACACACAATTCCAATTCTTCACAAACTGCAAACGAAACTAAAAATGAGTAGATTGCCCACTGACACAGTTCCGATGATGGCTGTTTTAAAACCGTAGTTATCTAAGCCGTGGTTAGCGCATACGTGTGGCATTCCGTCGGTAATGAGCACATTCGTAATAAGAGAGGTAATATTGGCTCGGGTTAAGGGGAAGCTTGAATGATGTGAGAGAAGGCTTGTATGGAAATTCTTTGTGCGTTTTTTAAGCTATTGCATAGCTTTTATCGCGGGCTTCGAGCGCGGCGACCGAATCAAGAAATTCCGTAACGAAAATAAACCTAACACCCCCCACTCCGACCGGCACAGCGGTGCGGCTTTGAAAGCCGTGCATCGTCTAACGTCGTTTCAGTTCGGCAGACTTCGGCACGGTGTTTGTGTGCGTGCGACTAGACGTATGCGTGTAGACTAGCTGCATACTGCATAAATAAAATAAATAAATAATTTTAATTGCATAAGTTGATAAAAAATGCTAAGCAATCGCTTTACCGCGGCAGTCCCCGAGTGCCATACGTATTTTTTTTTCTTTTCGCCTTTGGTCATCTTGGCGTTAATGTACCGGTTACGCATTCGCGGCCCGGGCTCCACACTGGCCATGTTCCAGGGTTTCGTAGATCAGGTAATTACAGTGGAGCAACAGTCATCTGACCTCCGTGACTCTGTTAACCTGACCAGATTGGATCATGATTACACATTCAGTCGCCTGAATGTGCAAGTTTCATTACAATGTTTTCCCTCACCGTAAGAGCATCGATTCAACTAATATACATAATTCAGAAAAGAGTAATTGTTGCCATAGTAAAGATTTTGATAGTCATCGCGTGTCATCTAAGCGTGGAAAGGAGTCTTGGATAGATAATAACTAAATAATTCTGATATTGAATAATGCCGACTTTAGACTTTCTTGTCAAAGTAGGTATTAAATATTAGTTCTGCTATTGACGTGCTTCTTTGTGAGAAAAGATAATTACTATCACTGCCTATTACAAAGGAATGTAGTTCTTGGTTTTATAAATTTCATAATAATAATTTATATTAATATAAAATTAATACTATGCCGGTAAGTGGACTCAACATTTTCATATTGTACTTTCGTAATTCCAATGACATAACAACGAATGACATAAACACAACATTTATTCCGTTGAAACTACTGCCCCTTAAACCGAACAGTTGTACTATACGTCGACAGTTAAGTGAATTAACAATGTAAATACATATCAGATTGTAGAATTCGTTTGTGTTCTTTTATTTGTTAATACGATCAAATTATATTGTGTTGTAACTCTACATTGTACATGATTGATTACATCGAGGTGAAGTAATAAATTGCTTATTTAAAAAGCGAAAGTACAATTGAATACGTGTGTGTGGATACGTTTTTTAACAGATTGGAATCGAGTGAAGTGTGTTGAATGTTGCAAAATAATTGACAAGTAATTTTGTAATAAAATTCGTGTAACGAATACGTAAGTAAATAAGTAAAAACTCTTTATTGCACACATATTAATAACAACAGCACGAAGATAAACAATTGGCAACAAGTAGATGAACCGATTAGTTGAAAGATCGGTCTAATAAATTTTGCTATATGATAATGCATGCGATATACGGTGTAGTTGGAAGAGACTCGCATTTTGTGCGTTCTATTAGTAATTTAAGTACTTATGCATCAAATAATGTGTGATGTGTATGAAGTGCCTTCATAGGTAGATTGTATGATTGTATGCCTAATTACTGGTTTGAGATCGAAAGCCGCCGCCAACGTGGGCGCACCGTACACTTACCAACAACCCACAGTAGTCAGAACAAACAGATTGCGGCACCATAATTGCCACAAACGCCGGTAATGGTAGCAAATTCGCTTTGGCATTGTATTGATTTTGTTATTGCTGCCCAGCGAGGGGCTCTAATAGTGTCATACATCAAGGTGTCGAATGCTGGCCAATTGCTGTGTTTAGCGCGTGTCAGGGGACCGCGGGGACCCCCCACCCCCCTGCCGCGTGTCGCAACTGCGCCCGCGCCGGCCCCGCCTCGCCGAGCCCACCTATTACCCGCGCCGGTCGCTACCGGACAGCCTTGGCGATTACTTCTGAGCACCGACCATTATCAACTATCGCGCATAAGCACAGCGTCACCAGAGGCTGATGCCTCGCCGACAGCTCGAATTACCACAGAATTATCCCATTTTACCACCGAGGGCCCCGGGCGCAGCGCTAACAAGCCCAGCCTATACGTCATCGACGAAACCACCATGTTTGCCACTCCAATAAAACCGGTGATAGTCTGAGGAACAAGTGCTACATCAAACGCGTGCCTAGGAAAAGTGGCTCGGTATAAAATCTAATAAGCGCTCCATGTGGCTCCCGAGGCAACAATGCCTTTAATCTCGGCCATTACTCCACTGTGGAAATTTTAAAATCCGAGACCGGTAGTTGTGTGCGCGGCTAATTTTTAGTTGCCTCCTACGCTCGGCCGGGTAATAAATCGGTGGGATTGACGGCTAGTGTTGGGATGAGTGCGAGGACGTTGGCCCAAAGGAGTTGCTTTTACTTACAAACAAACATACATACTTACACACTCACGCCGGAATCCCACTTGGATAGGCAGAGACCATCGAATGCAACAAGCTACGATCCTGACACTCTTCTCTTGCCTCTTCTACATTCTTACATCTTCTGAAATGTTTTTTTTTTAAATAATGTACTGTCAACAATGGCACAAAATTCATTATTTCAAGACCCCAAAAGGAAAAGCAAGAACTAAATTTTTTAAACTTAATTATTTCTGTCTTCGCCTATGGAGCTTAATTTTCGCGCTTAGACATCTCCAATTCGAAATTTTTTCCTACCCACAAAATATCTCCATTAATTATGACATTGTCATTTTTCTCAACTATCTTCGACAGTCGGGTATTGTGGAAGATAATTTTCAGTTATGTTTTAATACAGTTTTTGGCCCCCGTAACTCTCTTTTCGAAACTTAAAACCTCTACTCAAAAAAGGATCAAATCTCCACCGCATCCCATCACCAACAGTTTCTTCGGTCGTCTAAGTTCGTTTTTTTTTCTATACATGTCCGCTCGCGAGCGCCCAAGACCATCAGTCACAGATAATTCATACAAGCGATGGTAAATAAATCTCGCTTACTTTGTGAGTGTGCATCCTGAAGTGTCACCAGATTAGATTTATCCGACATTTTGCTGATAACGTTAAACGCTCGAGATAGCCCGTTTTAGTTTAGTTTGTATTGTTTTGAGGTTATTTGTATGATGTTCGCTTTTTCTTTACTGTAGCTACTTACTGAATAATAGATAAAGAATGTATAGCTATGAAAAAGTTATATATGTCTGTAAGTAACAGATAACAATGGTTTTAGATGAAAAATTCGAGTTTAATTTCGGAACATTCCGATAATTCGCATAACGAGCTAACGAGCATTGATCTCTCGGCCATCACAAGAGTTCAAAAAATTTTAAGAGAATATTACGTTCAATTCATATTTCACTAGCGACTCGTCCCGGATTCCCACGGGTCAAATTATACACCTAAACATATAAATCGCTTAGTATATTGGTGAAATTCACATGAAAATCTGGATGGTAGTTTTCGAGTTTATCGCGAACAGACAGACTGACGAGGCGGGGACCTATGTCTATCTGATTGATGACATCGATATGAAAACGATATAGCGCATTACTGTCTAATAATATCAAGCCTGCGCTAGTGTAGTCATGTGCTGCATAAGCTTCAGGGAGATGTGAGAAATAGGTGCCTGAACCTACCGGTAGCAAGAAAGAGGTCCCGCGGGAGACCCAAGAAGCGATGGATGGATCGGATGCGATAGCTCACGACTTAGCTACTAACGTGAGGATGCCGCAGACAGATAAAGTTCTTCACTTATTCTCATGTTCTCAGAAAAAGCAGGACTCTAGCAGAAACCGAGATTGACCGCTCTCAGATTGTACAAAGTACATCATGTATTCTGCGCGCAGCAATTACACAACATAACAACATTTTATTATAATTAACATAGCGCTATTTTTGTGTCAGTACTTACACGGACGCCTAGCCGCATGGTACTCCTCATTAAGCAATAAATCATTCAAGAAGTGTGTGGTAGCAAGAAACCCATACACAGATGAAAATGATGTCTTTAATATGGGAATTGAAATCCTAATCTTGATGTCACAACTCTATAGGCAGATGGTATTACCTATTATGTTACATAATAGCAGTCTCCGATGTCTTCAGCCTCATTCGCTCCAAAACTCTACCACAATTTCTTGCCAAAACAGTAGGTACTTACAAAAAATACTATAATTTAACATTTATTATTCTATTCACCTTAGCAGTAAATCCGTGCAAATTTGCACCAAGCATGAGTATTTCACTCCATTTTACTGGCCATAACAGCTGTTCCATAGTTAGCTTAACTTTCACTACCCGCACCGCGCTCCTTGCGCCTCATATAGGAAACTCAACCTCATTACAACATTAATAATATGTATTGTGCTTCTGAGGCCCTATTCTGTGGGGATCGTAGTGGTTTTCGGTTTTGATGGGGTTATGGTCATTTGGGTAATTGAATATTTATACGTAATTGATTGCCTACCTATCTACGAGAAGTAAACATAAGATTTATGTAGGTGCAAACAAAATATTTACAAAACCATAACAAATAAACTAAAAGGAAAACATAAAAAAAATTAAAAAGTCATCCACATCGCTACCCCCCGGGATGGTGCACAGAAAACTGGCTACGTTGCCTCGTTGTAAATATTAGGTATATAAAAAATAAATACCTAATACTACCTCCATGATGACAACTTAGTAAATGGCCGACTGAGATGTAAAACTTAGAAAATTTGCACAAAACATTGAATAATTCGAGAAAAGTGAAAACACTTGAGATCTGTCAATAAATTGATATTTATTTAGGTACAGCAAAAGTATTTAAATAAAAAAATTGGGCTTTGTCTGTCACTCTGGTTTTACCTCACTATCTAATCTGTTTTAGTTTTTCCATAGTTGTTTCTGAAAAGATTACCTATAACTGTATGTGGATGTCCTTAATATAGAACCGTACCTAAATTACCTACACGCCTTTAATAAATTGGTAAAAAACAATCAAATCGGTAAAAGATAATACCATTACCACTCAAATGAGCTCCATAATAAGTCTGTAGATAGCGCCATATCGAGAGAGTGGCGTAAGTGGCCTTTTAGCCGACTTCGCCGGAGAGGGTAATGTATGTGCGATAGTATCGCACTGTATCGGTATAGGATACCATCGGCCGCGGGCGAACACATTGTTCTTACGGACTCAGCTATAGTCCGGTCTAGAATTGAGTCTAGCTGCTGAGCTAGGGTGTAACCCTATTAAGTAGGCTTTAGAGGGAATAGGTTTGTACTGTGTCAGTTTGGAATTTTTGTACAGAATTGATAGGGTTCTGCCCAATGGGGAATCTGTCAAATTTAAATTCTGACCGTTGTAGAATAGCGCATTTGGTGATTATAACTAGTAGATATAGTTTGCTGATTTTTATAATTTACACTTTTTAAATATTACCTTTGGGTACTATAAAAAGATCCTGTCCGCAATTAGAAGGCTGGAAGCGCATACGCTAATCTTATGTTGCTGCTGTCAGTGGCCGCTTTCCATCTGGGCCTCGAATCGAATAATGGCTCAATCTAATTGTAATTGGATGGCAAACGCAGCTCAATTGCAGTTTGACACGTTTTTGGTATTCTGCTACTGTTAATAATGGCTCGATTGAAATATAATCGGATCGCAATTGCAGCTCAATGGCAAGCTTCAGGCGTGTTTGGTAAAACTGCCGTTGAGCTGCTATTGCGATAAAATAACAATTCGATTTAAATTCAATCGAACCAACTAATTTAATATTAAAAGTTATGAAGTTTATTTTTCAATTATAGTTGAACTTGTATAAAAAAGTGTTTTAATTCTATCAATTAAAAATACTTCCCTACTATGAATATAGGTCCGCTACACAACTATACATTACAGTAGGTTGTAATAGTCTATACATTACAAGCACGGACGAGAGTGAGAATTGTAGCCTCCAGGACACGGGTCTTACGCAACACGCCACCTGGCTGCGACGCGAGATATTGTACTCGCTAAGTAGATGCGGTATTCTATTTTTATTATATAGTATTTATGTGGTGTTCGGGGAGAGGGGAATATGGTAAAAACCCTTCTGACGTCTACTAGGCCACTATATATTATTGAAAACCGCATTTTAATCCGTAGCGTAGTTTATATAACCAAAGCGTATATTTGTAAATATGTACATAGATATAAAGGGACCGACTGCGAAACAGATAAGCGCTAGGACGATGATAATGATAACTCCTTTTTAAAAAGAATTTTGAAATAATCTATTCATCATATTCTTTGTAATCTACACTCCATAATTATACTCTTCAACGAATTAGTACGTATTTAAATTTTGTACACGTCCATTACATTATTAGTAACATGTTAGTAACTATTTGTGCTTATTATCTTACGTTAGTATTGGTAATCGCGTTGTTTTAAAATTATTACACTTTATAGTTTATACCTACCAGTGTTTTTGGATGAGACAATCTGGTCTAGCAAGTATCACAAAACAGCCTCCTCCAAAAACCCCTTCCCAGATCTTCTCAGCTCCCCAACAAAGTAGTGGCCGTATATTTACACGCAAGTCCCACTATATGAAATGCGATTACCGTCCTATCTCTGGGCGTATTGTGTTACAGACCTGATGGCTTCCTTACTACCGCTATTTTCTTTATAACATAGTGACGGGGCAGCGTATCGGACAGAATGTGGGTGATAGAGTAACGAGTATTATGGTGTTAACGAAAATTCTTTTCACTTAATTGTATGTTCTTATTCCGTAGACTTTATCCGACTAAGCCCGGTTTCGACCAAATTTTTAAACACAAAGAATGACGTTTGACGTTATTTTGGATGAAATGTTGTGTTTATGAACCCCGACGAAAAAGAAGGGTTATAAGTTTGACGTGTGTATCTGTGTCTTTGTGTATTTGTCTGTGGCATCTTAGCTCCCGAACGTTTGGATTGATTTGGATGCGTTACTCGAAAGCCAGTTTAATCTAGATGGTTTATTTATTTATTTATTTAGTTTAACAGTAATCTAATTCTTTTTAAACTAAATACATAATCAAATTGTAGTGCCAATAACTAAACTGCAATTTATAATGTAGAAGACTTAATGTATGGTTCTTAGCTTTGTTTCATTAAAATCAGCTCGGTAGTTTAGAAAATATTTGAGTTTAAGTAAACTTTTTTCTGTCGGTCAGGTTATCTTAAGCTTAAATGCGATTATAATTTGGTGTAAGCTGCCCTTAGAATATTGTGAGCCAATTCTAATTTTAGTCCCCAACACTGTGTAGAATTCAAGCTCACGTTTTCACGCCTAAACCGTTGCACAGATATGAATCAAACTTGATAACTGTAGACGAACATAGGCTGCGCGGAAGAAGTCGCGGTCAAAACCATCATCATATTATCCGAAATACGTCCACTGCGATCCATAGGCCTCCGCCAAGATCTCCACAGAGGCCTTCCTAGCTATACTTTTCTATATTTGTTCTGGATCCTTAAAACGGGCGGTCAGCGCAGGAGCATTGCGCCGCCACCCAGCTCTTCAACCGCATGATACACTCACCACTGTGTCGCTTGCGCACGACAGCGCACCTGTGGAGTCGGTGTTGTTGAAATTATTTCGGGATACATTGGTATTTAGCGGGAGATAGATGACACCGTTCTAGCATACCGTTAAAAATATCTAAATATGTTTGAACGACTAAACTTTGCGGACGTGTTTTTGGAAACGATAATAATTTAGCTCGTTAAGTACGTTTTAACACAAAAATATATTTCAAAGAAAGTTAAGAGTAACCTAAATCGACGAGCATGTGCGTATGTAATGTATGTTAAACAAAGAAACTTACCAAGACTACGATAACTGAATGTGGCGTTAAAATAGGGAATGACAACTGTTGTCGCGTCGCGCTCATTTGTTTCGTCTTTTTCTAGACATGTTATTATAGTTTTTAGCCAGCTTATTTTGTTTTTTTTTTTTTTTTTATTAGACTAGCCAGGCAATTGACCGCCATTTCACCTGGTGGTAAGGACGATGCGGCCGAAGATAGAGCATGCTTTAAGGATTCGCAGAGAGTCAATTAAATTGTGAAAGAATTGTCAATATTTACTTCACTGGCTTAGCGGTAAACTATCACAGAAGTATAGTATCCACATGGATTCACATCCATAAGCAATTTAAGTGACTGTACATTGACATATTGACAATCATGCTGAAAACTGGCCGTGTGGTGTCCGGCAGAGTAGCATAGCACCAACCCCTTACATTCATGGGTGTCGTACAAGGCGACTAATGTTTTCGAGGCAAAAGATCAAGAGTCTCCGTAGTCTGGAAAACGGGCAGCAACATTTTCCATTATTATATTTAAACACTGCGATCTCCAACCCGCCTGCCCAGCGTGGAGATTATGGCAATAACCTCCCCTTCCGTGAGAGAGGCCCTAAGTCCTGCAGTGGACTGTTACAGGCTGTGATGATGATGCTGAAAACTAGTTGTATCTGTGTCTAAGTATTGCCCATCCTCTCCACAGCCGCCCCCGTGCCGGCCACAACAAAGACATAGTAGCGGCCAGCAGCCATTCATCACGGGCGATGGCTATCGCGGTATCGTGCGATCTGCGCGCGCACTATGATTAGTATTGTGAGCATTATTTTAATAGGGCCGATTTATGGCCTCGTGTGCTTACGTAAAGCCTTTTCGGAAATTTGATGTGTAGTATCTACCATTGTTTGTTGTGATTAATGAATGGGCTAGGTTGTCAGGAAACTGGAATGGTAGATGCTATTTTTATGTGGGTTTAGCTAACTGTTTTGTAGAAATGCTGAGTTGTATCAGATTGTATCAGCCATCCGGGAAGCGTTTAAGCAAAATCTAACCTCGGAGTTTTGATCCGATCTCTGATTGATCAAACTCCGTAGTAAGGTTTTCCCGCCAAATCTAACTGCGGAGTGAAAACTCAATAGTTGGATTTATCCGGGGTACAGTGTGTGACTTAAATGTAAATTCTACTGCTGATTGCTGCAGTTTCCTGTTTTTTTTTGTTTCACAGTAGGTATGTCACAAAAATCCCTGATCGACTTTTTAGTGATCCAAATTTAGAATCTATTTCATTTACCTATTAATGGTTTTAAAAAATTTCAATTTTCACAAAATTCAAACTTTACAAACATAAAGTGAGAGTTACAAGCGACGATGCTTTTCGCACAGCGCGTTTGATTCTCTTGTCATAGTAAATTAATACTTTCTTAAAACTATTTCTTTTCTCAAATTAAGTAGTTCCTAAAATAATTTAAATCTTTATTTTGTCATGATCGGACTTTGGTTTCTGTTACATTCTGTAGAATTCAAATCGCCACTCAATTGTTACGCAAAAAGTGGCAGTGGACGGATAGTTCTTCTATAGTTTCTTCTATACTGGCAGCGTGTTTCTTCCTTTTAACATCGCTTAAATTTTAATAAACAATTATTGGTTGATGTGGTCTCTGTCTACCCCAACGGAAAAAAGGTGTAACGTTATGTACTCGTATGTAGGTATGTGTGAGCAATAAAATTAATAATAATGTAATAATTGGATTGTTCCTACCGCCCATGACTATCATCGACTGTCCTAAAACTGCGCAGCCGTTTGGCAGACCGACTTTAATGTAACTACTGTTTTAGTTCTTTACTTAATAAATGATAAAAAAATCATGATATCATTAAAATATCACAGAGAAACAGTCCAAATAAACATTACGGCCCCAATCACCATTAAACTGCCATAATCAAACAGTCCGTGTTTTTGTCACGCGCCCACCTAACCTACGGCCATTTGTATCAATTACTCAAGCCGGTCCAAATTAAAAACAAATACCGGTGTAACAGATACCGTACCTGTTATCTGGTATCTGGTATCGGTATCTGCTACGGCATCTTACGTGATTCCTTTGGACACGCCTAATGTGCCGTGACGTGGTTGACTAATAGCCGTGTGTTCGGGTTGCTCGCGGTTGGGGTGGGTTCGTTTGTAAAATGTAGGCAATTTTTTTTTTTAATATTCACTAAGCTGAAAGTAGAGGATAGAATGAAACATGTAAAAAACAGAGGGCATTAGCAAAGTTAGGTAGACTCTTTCTTCGACAAAACGTAAGAAAAATATCCCAGTAGTTCTGTTGACAGAACTGTTCAACCGAACTTGTTCACACACAGCGTTGAATCAATTTTCGCTGGTTGATTAGAGATTTATTTATACGGCAATGTTAATATGGTTACAGTATTGTACTTTTAGGCAATAGGCAAAATTCTATGAATAATTCATCCTTATCTCAGCTGTACGACGTCAACTGCTGAACGTAGTCGTTGTCGTCGTCCCCGTTGTTGCGAGCCCATTGCCACTTCATTTTCGCGACTCTGAAATATTAGGTCTTCTACGGATATTGTCACTGAGATCATATAAGAATGAAAAAGTATTCGAACGAACCAAGTTACGAAATTGGTTTAGTACGCGGCTGAAGGGTTTCGTTGATTACCAAAGACCGCCTCGTGTCATGAGGACTTGCTCGAGGCCAGTCGAAATGCTGTACGCGTAGTCGAATACTGGGCTAACAATGTGTACGAAGAGTTAAGTCCATCAGCTGGATAAGAAGAAGGGCGTAAGATAAGATAGGGGAAAAGTAGGGGTAGGGTTAGGTTTGGTTAAGGGGTAGGCCGGGGTAGGGGTGGGTAGGGTAGGGTGGGAGCAGCTACCTATCACTCGTATTGTCGGACATGGTCCGGCCGTTGTCGGCGGGGGGTGGGTGTGCTGCGGCCATGGGGCGGCCAACATGTCACTGTGTGTTTCCTTCCTAATTTCCTACCCCATCCTCATTGACGATTGAAAGAGATATGTAATATCCTACTCAATAAAGTAATTTTGAATTTTGAATTTTGAAGATTAAATAAATAAATAAAGAGACCAAACACTAGTGCACGAAGCGGAAAAGCAGTAAGCGCATGCGTGTTTCCCGACTCGCGGCCGCCTCTGTGCGCTAAAACCATTTAATCACTCCCGTAGAGCCGCGGTACATATACATGTAGAGTCTACGGGGTGGTGTTCTTTTACTGTTTATATCTGCTCAATTCGAACACACGACAAGTCCCAGGCGAGTTTCGGTTTCATACGAATATCTGGATGTAGGCCGCAAAGGACCGACCTTTGTGGATGGCCTATGCCCAGCTGTGACCGCCTTTCGGCTGATATGATGCTACCCCGTAGAATGTCTTAAACTCTTCAAATGCATCTGGGTCTTTTGCCTATCGTGAGTTGTCAGTTCTGCATCTGTTTTGCATTTAGATTCAGTATCCAAGATTATCACAATGTTAATTTTCAAATAGTTTTTAAAGGAATATGTATTTTTTTATGTTCAGTAGCCCTCGCCGACGAAGTCGCGGGAAACAGTTAGCTGTTTTTATATTGAATTGAAGCGTAGTATTTATTTACATCCATCGAAAATTTATCCGAGACAAAGTATACAAAGCTAACTGCATTATTTTAAATTGAGTAAAAACGCAGTGGACCTACAAAAAATAAGTACAGACAAGATAAGTAACCAAATCAGCCTGTACACGCACAGAGCGGTGACCATCACTCAAGCCACTACCTGAATTCCTGGAGCCACACGCGCCAACACTGACCCCGGCGCCCGCTGAGCTCATTTATTTCCTACTCTACATTACTCTACATTACGTAGAGTATATAGATTGTAGAGCCACTCTATTTGTTTGCTATTTGAGAAGTAAGATGAATAAATTGTAAAATCATCTAGAAAAAAGGGGTGTTTAAGTTTCAAGTGTGTATCTGTTTCCGATTTCGGTGCGGTTTTTTGTATTTGAAAGTCGGTTTTATCGTCCTCTCTAGTGGTTAATAAATGAATATTTAGTTTTGTTTCACCTGTCAATAGCCCACCACACTACACCACTACCCTCTCTCTAGTTCTACTTAGCCGAATTAGTGGAAACACGGCTTAGATTTGAAGTTGGACCCCTAGCTACCAAACTATGAAAACCAAATCAAAATCCGCTCTGATCAAAATCGTTCGTGAGTAACGCGCGAATAAACAGACTGCCAAAATTAAAAAAAAAACTCGTTTTTTTTTGGGTATATCGTAAATATCCTAGAATCCTATGCCGACTAATTTTTCTGAGATATCTTCAATGTACAGTGACGGCTTTTTACAGCTTTATTCATAATGATAGATACATTATTTTAATTAAATGTAAATAGTGGTCCCATAAACGCTCTATCTTCTTAATTTTCTCTTTGGGTATTTTTACTATCTTAGATAAATGTAAGTACATTATTAGTAATTTCTAAGAAACCACTGTTTTTCCCATTTTTATGGCGAGAAAAGACTATACTTACTCCCATTATAATTATAACAGTCTCCCAAACAGTAGAGTGCTATACAACCAGTATGGAGGTGTATACAGCTCGTTCCAGTGTAAGGCGACGCGATGTGACGGCTATTTATCTGCTCTCATTAGTGTTGTCAAAGCATGTCGTTTAAGTATCCAGCAGTTTATCGATATCGATAAAAGTCGATAAGTTATTATCATGTTATGAAACTGTAAACGTGCGTTATTTGGATCAGCACAGTCACTTGCATCTTTTCTTTTATGACATAGTACCGTTCAGTAGTGCGGAAGTATTTAATTAGTAGAAGTATATTTTAAGCGAATTACAAAGAGTGACTGCGTAAGTCAAACTTCAGTACCACAACGAGCTTGCTTCTCATTAGGTGTGCCTTGAATACGTGGTGAGGCGAGGTTGGCCAAAGTCTTCCGCTGGGACCCCGGCGACTAGTTGAACGTTTTGGGTCCCATTACGGTATTTATTTATAATTTTATTGAACTAAGGGGGCTTCCGGATGATATTAAGGTGTGTCTATAATTAAGGATCTTAATAAAATACCTACCTAATATTTCTTACTAAAGATATGACTAAACTACTAACTAAACTCAATGACAAACGAGCAGACAGACACACGATAACAAAGATAACAGTTGCGATTACTGTCACCTATGCTTTGGTTTCATTTGGTAGTTGTGATCTGAGTTGGGGGTTTGGGGGGCGAGGGGGGGAAACTTAAAATCTAGACCATCTTTCATCTAATTCAGTTGGGTATACCCAAAGATACCGCTTTACCTCTCGGTAGTACTAACTTTCATACATGAGGGAGATCATTTAAAATTATAACTCCGGGAAAAGATAAACTGCCCTAAAAACGATTTACACGCGGACGAAGTCACGGGCAAAAGCTTGTTCATTACTAAAATGAAAAGATTTAATAATTTGTGACCTTGTGAAAAGTGATTCAATCTGGTCAGGTTCCCCTGGTAGCAGGGTCATATGGTAGTCGCTCCACTGTAATTACCTGATCGCCAAATCCTGGATCAAGGCGGACCCCGGGCCCTCATTCTCGAGAGCGCAACCCGGACAATAACACCGAGATGATTAATAATTTGTGACCTTGATTTTTACTTTGTTATGGCAATAAAAGTCTTTCAGTTTGAGTTTTCTTGCTTTTCGCGTTAACAAAATAAAGTGTAAAACCTATTTATCGACAAACGTCCCCCCGACACGCCGAACAACACTATTCGCCAGGCGACGTTGACGATAAACGAGTTATAATTTATTTTTACCCGAAAAAGGAAAGGGGTAAAGGGGGGGTAGGTGGTGTAATTAATGGGGGAATTGCTAAAATTGGCCGTTCCGAGCGTTCCGCCCGGTAATGAGGTGAGATTCAGATTAAAACTCGGGTAAATGGCTCTGAAGGATTAGGACCCGGGCCACCACAGGTAGGCTGTTGCGTAACCAGTTAAGAAGGTTACACAATGCCGCTACACGGCTACAGGGCTAAACCTTCAATAGAAACAAGCCGTTCGAGAAGCCTGTGAAAGTCCCGGGCTGTTAAAACACGATTGACTAATTACTTATTTTTGTACTTGTCGAAACGTAACCCGTTCAGTCTGAAGGTTACACAATGCCGCTATACGGCTACAAGGCTAAACCCTCAATAGTAACAAGAACTTCGAAGAAGCCTGTGAAAGTCCCGGGCAGTTACAACACGATTGAGTAATCGAAACTTTTTTTTGTTCTTAACGAATTGTCCCCTACTTTGTTCTAAGAGGCGAAAAGACTTCTGGGAGGAGCTGGACTGGCTCAAACACGTGTAAAGGACCGAGTTTGAGTTCAAATATGAAAATGGAAACCCCTAACTTAACCTAATGGAAAAATATTGGTGAAAACTCAAATCAAAGCAGCTACATACCATCTTCTTTGTGCGTGTATCATACCATACCATACGTGTGTTTGGCTAATTTAAAAATAGCCATGTCAGTATTGAAGATATTTCAGAAAAAATATTCGGTATAGGATTCTGTGATGTAAGAAAGACAACCCATTTTTTATTTTTTTCGTACTCTCATTTTAGTTTATATGTTCGCGCATCACGCAAAAACTACTAAACGGACTTTGATTTGGTTTTGATAGTCTGGTAGCTTGAGTTCCAGGGATAATCAAATCCATATTTCCAGAGATAAAGCTTGACCT
The DNA here is from genome assembly GCA_907269095.1 of Blastobasis adustella. NCBI lineage: Eukaryota > Metazoa > Arthropoda > Insecta > Lepidoptera > Blastobasidae > Blastobasis > Blastobasis adustella. The sequence continues at coordinate 13,682,769 of OU026129.1, read as the reverse complement.
CCCCGTAGCACTAGCACTCACACAATATGGAGGTCAATTAAAATGGTAACGCATACAAAAGCTAATTCGTAATATTATAATAACCATTACGAAGTAAAAACTAAATGAATGAATGACTAAATCGCAAATTATGTCATGCGCCAAGTTCTAGATGGTGAGGTTCGTATAGGCTACTGGTTTGGACATTTGTGCTGAATCTGAATATCTATAATATGGTCGATCGGGCAAACGTTCAGCGCTTCCCACAACTGCCATACCCATTTCCCAGGAAGCACGTTTACGTCATCGTAGATTGCTTCTACTTTTTATATTTAATACTCTATTGCAAAGCGTTAAGGTACCAAAGTGTATGCAGTGTATTTACGCTCTTATAGACATTTCATAACAAAGTCTCAGGAAAATTGACAACTGAGTTTTCTAACAAATGAAACAGTCATCATCTTGGCGTTAATGGCTGATCAGGTAATTACAGTGGAGCGACTGCCACCTGACCTCCGTGACACACTCCGTTACACATTGAGTCGCCTAAAATTGCAGGTTTCATCACGATGTTTTCCCTTACCGTAAGAGCTACGGTTAGCCTTCAACTAATGCACATAACTCGGAAAAGAGTCATTGGTACATCGCCGCAGTGGGATTCGAACCCGGCACCTCTCGCTTACGAGTCCGATACCATAACGACGCCACCGACACACCGTCACGAAACAGCCATTCGGTAATTAAGCAATAATACATAGTAACTAATAAATAAACGGGTTGCCGGACAAGTTGCTGGCGATAACGCCGATGTATCAACTCCACTCTAGAACAGATAAACAGTGAATTGGAACACGTTTAGTATTCAAATATAAACATAAGTTATCGACCGAACCGAGTTGGAGCTCAAATGTGTAGTGAGGAGTGGCAGGCGTTTTAATTATGCTATCTCAAAAGGAATAATTGCCCCTTGCATAATGGCGGGATACGTATAAATACGTAGGTATGGGTTGTGCAAATCGGTACGTAGCTACGTAGTCAATATCGTGCTAGATATATTTTGAAATATGGTAATTTGTCACTTACTCAATTAAGCACTAAAACCTTACTTTATGTGTTTATAACACCATACATTCATTTACAACGAACATCGAACTCGACATGTAAATACAATATACCCTACCAGCTATAGTACCTATCCGTTAAAAACCAGAGCATGGAAACCCATCGCTAGCGGCCAACAATTCTTACCTATAGTGAGTTGATAGACGGCGTATCGAAAGCTGTAGCAGTGTAGCACTGAGACAGTACACAATTTACGATACGAAACTTCCTTTCCCAAGCCCTTAATAAAACATGCGTACCATCTACCAACCAACTAGTACATAGCCCACACATAACGCCACACACATGCGCCGTACGCCGTTCACGTGTCGCTCATACGTGCGATGACGTAACCACGTAGCTAAGCCACGCCCACTCGGCATGCGCACTGCACGCGTGAACGTGCCGTATGACGTGACGTCACACGTCGTGTGTGACGCAGTGGGCGTGGCTTGTGTCAGCTGACATGTAGGTAGGCGTGGTGGGGTCGAGCCAACCGAGTAACTCTTTCTCGTATGTGGATTAGGTTGGTTTTCGTAGGCGGTTACGTGCTACGTGATGTGTTTTTGTGAGATTTGAGTTGGGTTGTTTAAGCCGTTGGGATGGTAAATCTTAAGATTTGACAATGGCATCAAATGTCTTGCGAAGGGTGTCACAGTAGAGTTTTGATTTGCGGACCAAAAACCGCGATCAAAGACGAAGTTCCGACTTCGCAACTCCGTACAAATATGAAGCTTAACCCCTCGCAAAGAGTAATAAGTGCGGCGAAATTAAACAGACGGCGCAAAGGAAAGGCTGAAACAAAAAAAGAGTAACGAAAAATAATATCCCCACCTGCGTCCGCAATTATCGGCGCGAACCGCGGAAAATTGCGGCCGCACGCCAAACTGACACTCTGGGAACTTCCTCAAAAATAAAACTTTGGCGAAAGTTCAACCGGAAAAGAAAGAAAACGGCGGAATAAAAAAGCCATTGACTCCCGACTACGGTCCGGTCGGAGTTTTTGAGGCGAGGCGCAGTTTTACGGGCGAGGATTTCCTGCCCTCTGTCAACTAGCCGTAGTCGGCCGACTTGGGGGATTAACCTGCGAATTGCGCTAACAACTTTACCACTTCATTTTTCACCGTTTATTTAATATACACTCGAAGAATGTATATTGAACACAGTGAAGAATAATATACGCTAGAGTGAAGACTAATTCTTTATTGTACATACGAGTAAGTATGTGTTACATAACCATTCTAGGCATAGACATAGATGGTAATTTATTCGGATCGCCATTACATCCTTAACCTAAGGTGAGTACAGTAAATTATAATTATTGAAAATCACATAAGCCCAGCCAGTTCTGTTATGTGGATTCGCGTAGGACGTCAGCTGCTGTTATATCTACCGTCCACTCTGTAGTATCTACGCTTTCCATCGGAATTTTTGTTTGGTGATGTTAGTGCCATGTATGTAATAAATATGTATTTATATGTGTTGTAATGTCATCTCAACATTTGGAGTCTCTTTATACTGTGATAGTAGTCTAGGCGTCTATGCGAAAGGTAGAATTGAAACAGCATCTGTATTTTAGACCCGAGACTCAATAAAGCGCTCGTCGACTAGAAAAGTATTGAAATGGAAATACGATTGAAAGAACGTAGCTGTACGTACACCTGCACAGTATACGGAACGACAAAGCAATGGTTGAAACAATATGGCAGTATTACGTGGGCTCTGGATCAATAATATATAGGCTAAGATACACAGTATAGGATGTTGTTAGAGAAACTTACATACACGGATTTTTTTTTATCAATAGCTCCTTTATTGAAAGGAGCAAGTTAGGGCGTAAATGTAGAAGGTATATGATTAGATGAGACAAAATATGTGTATAAGCGTTGTAGCTTCTGGTACTTGATAGGTTAACCTGTAAACCTGTAATACGCGGGCGTGAGTCTTCTACGTTTTACAAATTAAAGAAAAACTGAACCTTATAAACTGTCGCGGTTAACACCACACACTTTCCAAATAGAAAATTATCGATAAAGGTATCGAACAAGCCAAGCCAACGCACGAATTTTTCGGAAAGCCTTTGTTGCGAGAGAGCATCCGCTTGACCTACATAGCCATATCTCCGCGGCATGTACAAAGGCGTAGGTTATATATACAGGAGGGGCAAGAAACATGGCAAGAGCGAAAACAAATCAGTGCCGGGAGGCGCAAATTGAGCACGTACCCGTTCGGGCTAATTTTATTTTGCAATTACACCCCCCGCCACCCCCTCCCGCCTGCCCGCGAATACAACATTCTTGGCGACAGCAAGATTTCGGGGCCAGAGACGGGAGGAAGATACCGTGGGGCCTTCAGAATTTGTATTCTGGTGATTTTTGGGGTTTGATTGCAATTTTAAATGCTGTCAGATCATTGAGGCAGCTAACGATATATTTGTTGTGTTAAGCTTTACTGCAAGAACATTCATCTCGTTGACTTGTCAAAATGATCTCATTTGGCAAATTATATGGATAGGTACCTCTAAATAATGAAAAATCCAGCCTTACCTAAAAAAATACTTACAGAAAAACTCAAAATTAAAATCAGTATCACTCAAAAACACGCTGTAAAAACTAAAAAAAACACATTTTTTTTTTACTTTTTAACATAGACACTCGTCCGAGCCGGTGACCGCAGCCTCTGTCGCGTGCTACTCTGCACCCCCCAGTAAAAAGGTTGTAAGAAGGCGGCGGGCGCGGGGGCGATCGCCTCCGCAACCCTTTCGCTTTCGCCCCCGCCAAGGCGGCGCACAGGTTGATTGAAAAAAAAATTAAATAAAAAAAAATGATTTTTTTTGCAGTTTTTAGTATATTGTAATTGGCCTTGTGGTGTCCAACCGAGTATAATACAACATCATCCAGGTATCCCGAGGTCCGCCTCGACAATGATCCAGGATTTGGCAGTTCAAATAATTAAAGTAGAGCATTTGTCATACTCTGACCTCCATGGCCATGCTATCAGGGTAACCTGATCGGATCGTGGTAACACATGCAAGTGCCTGAATGTGTAGGTTTTTCCCTCACCGTAAAAACATTGGTTAACTCAGACAAAGTCGCTGGGTATCGAACCATTCGCTTACGAGTCCGATTCGTTAGCCATTAAGCCACCGACGCTCTAAAGACTGGTGTCGTAAAAGGCGACTGAGGCGTAGAGTCCGTCCATGGATTACCGCCGTAAACAAAAAATGGCCAGCTGCATGAACCGGAAGACCACGTACCGGAAGACGCAGCGTGAGTAGGTTTTCCACAAGGTGGGCAGACGACCAGAGGGGCTATTGGCTATCTCAGTGGACAGCTAAATTTGACATAAAAAAAATCTTACTCTACTCTAATTTGGTAGACGCTATTGCTAGGGGCTAACGTAGATGACGTAGTAGGTATAGTTCAGTTACCAGCGGGGCTATTGTGTAACTCCAACTGAGTTAGACAATAACCCCGCTGGTGAAGATCGCAGCTGGATGCGTAAGGCACAAGACCGACCTTTGTGGAGATCTCTGGGGGAGGCCCATGCCCAGCAGTGGCCGTTTTTTTATTCGATATACGCCGATTAAATAGTTGGATAGGCTTTCCGACAAATGCCAGTAATGTGGAGGAGGCCCAAGTCCAGCGTGGACTGTTATGGTCTTTTGTTATGTGTAGGTCATTCGACCTACATATTTGCTGACCTCAGGATAATCCATAAGACAATAGGGATTAAGGGGTCAGCTAATTAGTAGTATGAGTGTACCTGTTATTTTAATGGGACAGAAATGTTTGGTCAATTTTGAATGGATGTCTTCTGTTTGACACGTGTTTCCATAGTGGATTAGCAGATTTTTTTTCTATCATAGGCCGCTTCTATGCACTACTTTAGAGATAGACCGTCGCCAGCCTCATTCATCATTTATAAGATATTTATAAATGACTAGGTCGATGTTACTAGCTGAAAAAGAAACTTTGAAAATATGTTTAAATCATCTAAAATTTGAAATTCATAAATCTGTCAGATTCAGAGAGCCACATATTTAACCGGAGTCTGATAAAACAGCATATCTAACTATAATAAAGTAACAAATTAATCTATACCGTGTTATTGTATCGTTGACCAGTCATTGTTGAGAAGACGTAGTTGAGAAGTCGAGAAGTCTTGACTCGTGACCACGGTGGGTGTAACCCTACCGAAACGTCGGGAAAACAAATCGAAAAGATACGAGTACATCGCGGGTGAGTCCCGTCTAACATAATATTATGTATAAAGAACGCAAGTTTAGTTTGAAACATGTATCTATACAGTTCAAAACCCATAATTTCCCACCGGCCATCATTCCCGGAGCACCCTGTAGCCGCTAAGCTTCTCGCATTTCTTCGGCGCTTCTTAAAGTGTTTTACATACAGCCGCGGCCGCTGTGTGCGTCCGTATTTACCCCACGCACCAGTGTGGGTCTACGCATTTTTACCCCCACCTCCCCTCAAGAAAAATACCTTACCCCTTTCCACCCCGGGCCCCCTTTGATGTACCGCCGCGCCTCGGGTAAAGAAGATATGAGACTTTTTCAAAAAGCTTAATTTAAATGAGGAGGACGACTCAATGAGAAATATAGAAGGTACTTCACTATCTCGCCGGGCGAAAAGTGGGACCAATTTTAATTGGTATTGAATTTCGATTGGAGGACACTTTGACGATTTTCGCCCGGTTTTTTTTTATAAATGTCTTTGTCGTTTGAGCTTTTAGAGTAAATGGGATTTTAAGATAAAGGGTTGTAATTTGGGCGCCGCGTCGAGCCGTCGACGGCCATTCGAAGCGATTTGTGGAACGTTTCGCGTACTTTGAGTTTCTTTTCTTGAGACTGTGGCAGGTGTTAGTACCTATTACTCTTGGTATGTTTTGTGTTAAATTATTTAGTTCGCCTACGTTGATAGCACAGTAACATATTATATAGAGCATAGCTTTATAAATACCTGAAATCTACGGTTATTCTACAATTGGGAATCTTACGAGATATAATTAGTAAACTAAGTATTAGTATAGACCGCGACAGTTTTTCGTTGACAGATTTAATCTACAAAAAAAAATTAAATGGCTTCAATGTAAATTTGTATCGAATGTAGTCATCATAGCTGTAGGTATAATATATATCTTTTTTCGCTCCCCAGAGCCGCCTTTTACCAAAGACTTCTTCTGAGTTATGTAAATCCGCACAAGCTGCTTTAGTTCAACCTTTAACTAATTGCGTACGACTAAGGAATGGGACGCGTTACCTGCGAGTGTCTTCCCTGATCGCTATAATCTAAACGCCTTAAAAGCTAGAATAAAAAGATTGTTCCTAGACAGGTATGCTCTATGCACTTACCACTAGGTGAGAAGGCGGTCAAATGCCTGCTAGTCTAATTAAAAAAAACTAACTTAACCTCTAACCGATACCTACGATTTTCGTTCGCGGTCATTTATCCCCCTTATGTTAGCGGGAGCAGGTCTGCGGGTCTATGTATCCCTGTTGCCCGAGCATCTTCTTGTCCGGGTTATGACCCGATCGGTCATTCTCCTCTTCATCAAGGGTCTTGAACGGCAGCAATTGGCGCCCCTCCTCGACCACAATGCACACGCTGTCGTCGCTAATAAAGGTGGTGTGTATCTTAAAGTGAAGGAAAAGAGAAGGAAAATATCGTGAGAAAACCTACATATTCAGGCGACTGAATGGATTTGGTTCATGGCTACAACCAACTGGACCTTGGTTACAACCACGATCTACTTTGATCAGGTTCATGTGTAAGCAGGGTCACGAAGGTCAGATCACAGTCTATCAGAGGGCTATCTCTTTAAAACCGGAAGATACTACTTGAAGTTTTTGAAGAATATGTTATGGCCTCTAATAACAACAAATAAAAGGAAATTTAAAAATACAGTCACAAGACAAAACAAACGTGATTTTTTTTCCCCTTGTGATGGCGGTACTAGAATACATACCATCATAAAACTTCATATAAATAGTGACAATACTAAATAATCAAATCAAGTGTGAGAAGGACTCGCGCTTCAGTTTCTAAATTAATAGAATTTAGCGAATTAAATGTTGCTCTGACTTATCAAATTTTTCATGGTAACTCAAGAATTATTTGAGCTAATTGTACAGGAAATTTCCTATGCCAGTCTGATAAGAATTATGTCTAGGTGTACAAAGGAGCGTCGGTGGCCAAGAGTAACCATGATCCAATCTGGTCAGGTTCCCCTGGTAGCAGGGTCACGGAGGACAGATGGCAGTCGCTCCACTGTAATTACCTGATCTGCCAAATCCTGAATCATGGTCAAGGCGGACCCCGGGCCCTCATGCGCTTGAGCACAACCGGGACATTAACGCCAAGATCATTTTTTTTATACAAAGGATTACACACGAAACAATATTGGTCTACACTAATATTGTAACGAGGATGAGTTTGTACGTATGTTTGTTAGCACCTATATTGGATGTAATCTCCGAAACTACTGCACTGATTTTGATAATTCTTTACCTAATAGAGAGCTATATTATTCTCGAGTTATACTGGTTAAAAACTTTCATCTCTGACAAGTAATAATATCCGGGATTTAATAAATAAGTAATCACAGTACTGATACTGTATCAGTGTGAGTACTATGATACTATCAGTGTCAACACTATTGTATCAGTGACAACTACTGCAATATATTTGCTCTATTTTATCCAGATAAATGAGATATACGGACTATCAATATATTATATTCCAATTTGTCAGTAGAATTTTTTAATCATACCATAATGTTTTAAATTATCGCGGTAAATTTAGGCTATGTAATATAATAAAAAGAAAACATTTGTTTGCTTGTTTGTAATGGATAATTATCTGTAGCCTATATTATCAAAGAGTAACATAGGCTACAGTTTTTTCCCGAAAACTAATGTGGTTCTACTAGAACGGGTCCGGATCATAGTAACCGAATTTTACGCGGATAAAGTCGCGGGCTAAAAGCCAGTATTAGACATTTAGAAAATATACAACGGACTACTCGTAAACAAAGATACGCGATAAGAGACCCTTTTAAAATAAACCATATCTACGCCGCTTTTTTATGTGATACGGCAGACAAACAGGCAGGCCTGATGGAAAGTGGTCACCGCCGCCTATGGACATCAGCAACACCAGGAGTGTTACCAATGCGTTGTCCGAGTCTGAAGAGATCTCTAAAATCTGATTTATTTGAATTCCAATTCCTGTCCAACATAATAAAATACGTACACATTATACCTAAAGTTCACAGAGGAAGTTCCAATCGAAGTCCCCCGAAACCTCTGCGAATTAAACGCAGCCCTGACGACAAAATACCCGAAAATCTCTGGGACCAATTATTTTTTGCCGCTGAAAATTCGAGACTTAACGAAATTCAAATCGCTTACTGAGGGAAGGTGATGTACAGAGTGTTCCGGTGTAATTGACAAATATTTTGTGCTTTTTAATAGTTTCATTAGGTTTTTAAGGAAGAAAAATGTGCCTCCTATTGTGAGTGTAAGTAAATTGTGATAGTGTATATTTGTTTTTGTATTTATCCGTCAATGACGAAAAAGTACTACATATTCGTTTTTATTACATTTGGCACATAGACAAGGGTGAAATCCTCGGAAACTAACAGTAACGGGTCTATTTTCGTTCGGATCTTAATGGCCCCGGTAGGAAGGTTTACATCTTATATCGTCACTTCATAATATGTGTAATATGCGTATCTCGCACAGACATACCAGACTAAACACAAATCACAAATATTCCCTGTTCGCTCGCTCTACAATGATTATGAATCTTGCTATCCCGTTTTTTCATCCCTTGGAATAAGTTCACGGAAAATGACGTGCGCAATGTTTTGAACGTTCGACATATTGCTCGAGGGCCTATCGACCTGACGTTTTTTTTGAAACATCGGTGTAAATTTTATAATTTTCTAATAAGATTTAAATTAAACCATTTAAAAGATTGTAATTTTGTGTGTAATTTAGTGCACATTTATGTGAAAGCGCAAAGTATGAAAATACACCTGGATTATCCTTTTACCGGTAAGTAAACATTCGTGGTCGAGGCGTTACGAAATAAATTTTAGAAATTGTGACAAAAATATGCATCGAAATAGTGTGAATTTGCATTAATTGAAATGCTTTACCTTAAAACAACATGCCATTAGAGATAGATTTAAAATTATTGGCAAATTGAGCAATATTTCGGTGTCTAAATAGGTACGAAAATATTTTGATGCTAACAGGGTCGGACTTAGTATTTATTGTATAGTATTTTATTACTCAAATCTTGTGAATAGCGGTCCACAACTTTATATGTATCAGGGTTCCATACCAAAAATGTACCAAGATGACATTTTAAATGTTCAGACATTATATGAAACAACGGATTAATCGCGTATTTACGTTTATTTACATAAATATTTGTTTTTCTAGATTTCCTAAAGACCAGACATGGTTATGTCTGGGTTGCAAATTGGAAGTGCTGCGTTGTAAACATTTTGAAGAACAAGATAATAATTAGATGCAAGTCCCTTCTGTCCTGCTGCACCAGCATAATATGAATTTTTACTGAAAATAAAGAATATGCTGCTTGTTTAATATATTAATGTATCTATCCTTTTCATTATTATTATTTTTTTCATGACTATGTCCTCTAGAGGGCATCATATTAAATTTGTGAAGTCACATAGGCCAACCTGTGAACAATGAAGACGCTTTTAACTATAAGTAAGTAGGTAGGTACCTACTTAGTTTAGAAGTTATGAGGCAACAAATAAACATGAATACCGGTCAAAATCATAACCCTCCTTTTTGCTAAAGCAAGCACTGCCGATTCACGGTATGTAGGATCGAGAGATCGAAAAGACGGTTGTAGGTATCAGGGCATGGCTTTGATTCACTAGACACCTTACCTTTTATTATAATGTCAATATTAAAATATATAAGGACAAGCTTAAAAAAATTGCATAGTCATCTGGAGCGAACAACAAGTCAGATTTGTTTGTGTTCGTTACGAGTAGAAAGTCGTAGCAAAATATAACTCATGATGGGCTGCCTTGTTCCGTCCCTGCATTTGCATTAGTGTGTGTGTTATAGAGATGTGTGACATTTTGTCTCATATTAAACTCTAAATGTACTCTCTGCTTCTGTATAGAAAATTTTATCTCTATGGTATCTCGCGACTTAATCATATGTGTGTCACTACAACGTTTCCTGTAAATAAGTAATAAAATTTTGCCGACTGCCGAAAACGCGCGTAATTATTCGTAAGTACAATTATAGTGACAATGACAATGCACCTGTAAGTCTTTATTTTCATCACATTAAACATAATTTTTTCTTTCTTTCTTTCTTAATGGCCTGTAGATGATGCGTACGCTTCGATATCAGATTTCAATGGGTGCAGGACTTACGCGCTAACCGGAAAAGTTTCGTAGACGTTACAGTTAGCGTGACACCGGTGACAGTTACAGTTTTAAATCAGATCTGTCCACTGTTTGCCACTAAGCAGACAAAAACCGGACAAGCTAATCGAGTAATATTTTCACTTTACACCGCCAAAGTCCAAACAAAGCTTATCTCCCACATCTTTACCTCCTGTTTTCTCTCGTCACCCTGTAGAGGCTTTGCGCATCTTCAAAGGTGGGCCAACCCTTTCGGGGGCCGGGCGCGGTACGCACAGTAATATAGAAAACTTGTGTTAGCCCAGTTCCTCGCCTTTGTAACATCATTTCGGCTCCCGGTGTAGCGCGCTTGGGGCGTTTTGGGAGTTTCTATTGTTTGGTTTTAAGGTTTTTGGTGGGTTTTGGGGATGCGAAGACATCACATCACATCAAACGCATTTTGGTGGGGTTTTGTTTGCTTGATGTCTTTTGGGTTGTACTTACTATTTATAGTATATAGGTACTACAGGTATAGGTAGTATAAACATATATTGAAACTATTAAGTAATTTATTTCTTTTTGTAGAAAGTGTTGGTTTAAAAATGTGTATCATGTTGTCGATTCATTAGTCATACATAATTACTTTTTAAATTCACACCTGTGTGCGTACTCACACCTGTAATTTTATTTTCGAATGAAACTTAATGAAGTATCGTCACGTTCACTAGGAATAAGATGGCGACGCCTCCTACAAGGTTTTTTGTTGTCCCTTCTGGTGGCATTTTCTTGCCACTTTACATTCCTCTATCGCAAAAAATACGAATCTATACTTGACGTGCTGTACCTACTGTATGTCATTTCACAAACTTTTCGAATCGCTCGCCTCAAGTCGAAAGTATTTGACTTTCATCATGAACAATTCAATATTTTATTAAATACCATCGGCAACTCCGAAAGCGAATGGTTTAAAAATAGGGCCCAGTTATTTTCTACTTAAAATAATGATAATTCAACAAGCAGACGAACACACGTACCTATTTGTAATATTAGTATTACATAAAGTAACGAAGTAAATAAAATGATTAAACCCAACCATCTACCTCACACAAATCCATAGACACCTTTCTCGCATAAATTAAATAAAACTTCAAGTACCAAGACCGTTGAGGCGCCAGAGAACTTTATAATTTAAGAAGAAGAAACAGGCCATAAGAAATAAATGTAAAGAAGGAGAAGAAACGTCCGACCGAAAGGGTTGCGAAGGGGTTGGCACCCCCCCCCAGTATACACCACACCACCCTCTGTACGTACACTGGGTCCGACTTTCGTGTTTGTTCGTTGATGAGTTTCAGATTTGTTATTTTGGTGTTTTAATTTGTTGAAATTTGTATTGGGAATTCGGATGGATTATTTCAGATTACCGTTTTTTGTATTGGGAATTAGAGGTTTCTTTAGTCATATCTTCTTTATTCTTTATTGTACACAAACATATCATAATGATACAATACGGTAAAAGAGATGTACAAAGGCGAGCTTAACTCATCAATTGAGTTTTCTACCAGTAAACCTTGGAGTCATAGGGACAGGTTTAACTTAAATGTTGGTACTAAAAGTGTACACTAAACTTACACCTACATATCTTGATTTACGTGCATGGTTGCATTATATTTGGAGGTGTTTTGGGTTCTATTTTAGTAAGTTTTCATAAGTTTTTAAGTATCTAAAAATCCGAAATTCCTACGATTTGTCTAACATAACAACTACTGTACTTAACTCTACTTGTAATCAAAATATTCACATTTTAAATTAACTATTCACAACCTCAACAACAAAAAAATAACCATTCAATATTCACAAAAAATATTTCATCCCAAAAAAAAGTTTAAACAACAAATTCCAAGCAAACCCGCGCCCGACACAAGTCTCAAACTTCCACACCCCCGCCGCGTACCCACTGGTGTGCGTGCATTTTTGCTTGCGAGAAATAAATCGCAAAGTGCACGTAAGTATTCGGGAGCACTCTTTGTGAAGAACTCATTATGGGGTAGGGTTAAGACCCCGTTACTTTAAATTGTTTTTAAGACGTGTATTGATTGCTCGAGGGCCCAGCGCTGGGACAGGTTGCGCGAATTAATTCCAAGATCCCCGGATCCCCCCATGATGTGGGGAGACGTGGAGTTGGTGTTTAGAACTGTTTTAGGAGCTTTGCCTCTTGTTGCTCTCGGTTTTTTTATGTATTGAGGTGTTTTATTATAAGTGATGATTTTTTTTTATACCTATCCGATAGGTAAGCGATCATCGCTCAGGTTCTACTTCTTTTGCTTCCCAGTTGTTTATGAAGTGATTCGTCAAAACGACGTTTTTTTAAATTACACTGTGTCACAAAAGTGGACCGCAAGACCGTATGCTCGTCTTCAAAATGCTTTGGGGAGGGAAGCACCTCATTTGAGTACTGTAAGACGTTGGTACGCAGAATTTGATCGTGGCCGTGTTTCTGTCCATGATGAAATTCGTGAAAGTCGGCCCTCAATAGCGATCACTGCAGAAAAATTGTTTTGTAAAAGTACGATCACGGACGTTCAAATGCTGTGCATGACATTGTGACAGGTGATGATACATGGAAATATAGTTACATGCCGGAAAGAAAGCAATAGTCTTTTGTATAAGTGTCCGAATGCCACAGCATATGGCGAGAAGCGTAGGCAAAGAAATAACTGAGTTTTTTTCTCCCGGACGGGTCCTGTCAGCACGATCCCACTTGCAGAACGAAAGACAATTAATGCCGTGTGGTACAACACCATTTGTTTGCCCTGTGTCTTTGAAAAAGTTAGGGAAAACGACCAAGAAGTCGCATCCTACTGTACCATGACAGTGCTTCGGCGCACGTCGCGTACAAGTTTTATAAATGATTTAAATTTGAAACTTTCAGTGTATCCCACTTATTTATTGAATTTGTCTACAACAATTGATCCCTATAAAAATAGCTATGTATAATTTGGACAATATTTATAGTAAAGTGTAAAAAAAATTTCAAAAATTAAATATGTCGGCCTCACCCCGTCCAAGAGCCAGCAAGAAATACAAAGGCATGGCTATCGTCCACAATACCCGGTGCTGAACGAGCTTCGAGAGTGTCTCAATGCTGCCAAGATAGACGTTTCACGTTAAAACCTGAGCTTAAAAGCAACGACCGTATGTTTCGACATAGCCCCACCCGATTTTTTTTACCACAAAGGTGGCAAAGAAGCTTCTCATAAAAGTTATCGTATGTGGCCCGTGAGCGTCGATCTCATTTACTATACGGGCCACAGCGCGATACTTATTTACTAAACCACAAGGCATTCGAATAGATTTAAAAAATATCTAAAACATATTTCTGGAAACTCCAAAAATAAGTAAGTCATCTTGGCTTTAATGTCCCGGTTGTACTCTCGAGCGCGAGGGCTCGCGGTCCTTGACCATGATCCAGGACTTGGAAGAGGCACATAATTACAACTCCTTTAATAACCAGAAAAGAGCTAAGTAATTAATGTAGCGAAAATTAAAGAAGCCTAAGTAATTAATGTAGCGAAACATGGTTTAAGTTGAATAATTAAATTACAATACACATTCAAGTTTAATTTAATTACACAGTTAAGGAAGCGGAAGCATAAGGGTGGGCACACACGCGACATGCAACGTGCAATGCACGTAGTGCTGACAGCTCCTGAGCAAGACAGATCGTCGGTTGTTCTGCGATGAGGCGAATGGACGTGGAGACGGACTTTTGTAGTTTCTCGACTTGTGTACAAGAAGTAAACATTTAATAAGTTGAAGATTTTAGTGTTCTTCAAAATAATGTAGGTATGAGACGAATTTAAAAAGTATAAAATTCAGAAAATATTCATTGTTTAAAAAAAATATGACCATAATCGCAACAGCCTACAGTACATATTTTTAATACATATAACATTCATGGTTTACGCTGAACAAACAAATCCATCTCTGTATCATCATGATCCATTTAGCGTTACTCCCAGATGTGCTCTCGCGCGGACCGCCTCTAAATTCATCCATAATAATGGATGTGTTTGTGGGAGATAATATTATTATTGTATTTATCTTCATTTTTATAAAATTAAGGTAGTGTTCTTAAATTAAAAACCACATGCGGGTACACCGCAGTCTATAAAAAGGCGGCCATCGCTCTCGACAGGTCAGACGTTGTCCGACTGCGGACACGGCACCACCAGTGCTCTGAACTGTCTTCCTCAGGTAATCTTGCTTAATTTCTATGTTCTATTTTGTTATTTCTATAGAAATAACAATTAATGATTGTCAACTTGTCTGTATTTTGCTAAATCTAAGTACATCACTTAAGCTACTAAAATATGTCCTCTCCATCTGTTGCTGTCCATTTATTATATTATTGGTAATAATATACATAGATTTATTATTCATATTTCTTTGTTTAATTTCTATACACGTTCTCCCACATGTTAACAGTCTATCAATAGTATGGAGTCCATCCCTCAATACTTTAAAACGATGTCAAAATTGCATCTACCCAACCATAAACTATTTCAAAAATAAAAATTCATTATCTAATATAATTGGTACGTATTGTACTTTACATTATTAGTATTAGTAAATCGATTACCGAAAGTTGCACAGGATTTATTTCTATCTTAAATACAGTTTGAATCGATATATTTTGACGAAAATCTGACAAACAGACATAATATTGGATTCAAAATTTCATTGGTTTTGATTGAATAAAATGGAAATTATGATCAAACTTCGTTTTTATGGAGCACGCCAGCTTTCGGTAACCGACCTATACGGAGTCCGTGTCCACGGTATCTGAGCTTTCTTAATCGGGTGTTCTGGGGCACGCGTGTCGTATCGCACAGCTCGTCGGCATCTACAAGACGAACAGTGTGTACTTAGCTTTAGTTTGGCCACTTGCTTATAATTAATTTAGTTGATTGGGTAAAATGAATAAGCGGTAATGGTGTGTGGGTGTGGTGGTTGGCTTTAGCTCTTTTAAAATACGCTGTAACAGGTGTAGCTAAGTATTTGTATAGTGTCGATAACTCGGTTTAAACCATATGCATACATTTACATGATCATCATCATATCAGCCGGAAGACGCTCACTGCTGGCATAAGCCTCCCCCAGAGGTTTCCACAAAGTCCGGTATTGTGCCTTCTGCATCCAGCAGGTACCTGCGATCTTTACCAGATCGGCGGTCCACCTAGTGGGAGGCCTACCCACACTACGTCTTTAACTCTGGTACTTTCCTGCCCAATCGGCCGCTACCATTTAAACTTAGTAAATCTTCGCGCTATGTCAGTGTGACGTTAGTTCGCTTGCGGATCGCCATATTGCTGTTCAGCTTACATTTAGATCAAACATTTTATTTATAATACCTGATGGTAAGTCAACACAGCCGCCATGGATATTCGCTACATCAGGGGGGGGACAATATTTAAGCTCGTCCAGATAGTACTAACGGATGGAACTATAATGGTAGCTAGTGACGGTGAAGTATCAGGGTCACGGAGATCAGATAATAATAATCATAATAATAATAATAATCGTGGACAAATTCACACAGCGCCATCTAGCCCCAAACTAAGCAAAGCTTGTGCTATGGGTACTAGATTACTGATATATTACTTAAATACTTTTTTTTTTAAATACATACTTATTATACATAGAACACCCAGACCCGTAACAGAAATTAAAATTCATCATTTCAATTTCTGCCCGGCCGGGAATCGAACCCGGGACCTCTTGCGTGGCAGACCGGCATGTTGACCACTGAGCCACTCAGGTCGTCAGATGGCAGTCGCTCCACTGTAATTACTCGATCTGCCAAATCCTGAATCATGGTCATGTCGGGCCCCGGGCCCTCGTGCATGAGAGTACGACCGGGACATTAACGTCAAGATGATTATTTTTAATAGTATGTGGCGATAAACTCGGCAGCACGTGGTAGGCCAAAGAACTCCTCAGAAGAGTCTTCGTCATGTAAGTGGTAAAAGATACACAGAGACGCAATATAATCTTATAATATCACTGTTTCCTTTTTTTTATCTTTGAATGTATGGGTACACGATAGGTCGTGTCATGAGTTTATGTATAATAAACGTCATTTATCTTATTTATTTCGTTATTTCAATATATCTACTACTACATAAAAATACAACTTAGTCCAACAAAAGTAAATATGGCGCTCCCTACAAACATTTATCTATACTAATCTATAGACTACATTTGGTTACCTCAAGTTAAAGGTAGATTTACCTCACCCTAAGCAAACACTGTACACGCCACAGATTATGCAAATGCAAAGCCAGAATCATCAGTCACTCACTCAATTACCTCAGACCGTATCGCTGAAAGATATACGTGAGCACCCTGAGGTATAAGCACGTGCAAAGTGCTTTGAAAGTGTCGCCTTTATTGTAAACACTTTTTTTATAATGGGTTTGCGTCTGACCTCTGTCACTCGAGGCAGTGACGATAAAGCCTGAAATTGCGTTTATCCAGAGAAACGTTTATTATTGTCTGACACCAAGGTAGTGTAGAATTCTTGGATGCTAAGTATGTCAAGCAGTCGCTTAAAAAAATGAATGTATTTGTTCTTTCTGACTAGAAAGAAACATTTCATTTTACTTAAGCACGAGTTGACACAGTCGATTATCTAAGGTAGCAGAAGTGTATGAAGAATATAGCGACACTAAAATAAAATTGCGAAAACCTATCGATCGGATCCCGATCGCCTTCGTGACTGCTATGAATATCAACTGGACTTAGGCCCTCTCCCATGAGAGGGGAGGTTGTTGCCATAACCTGCACGTTTGGCAGGCGGGTTGGAGATCGCTGTGTCGTAAATGTAGAAATGGAAAACGCTGCTGCCCATTTTCTAGTCTACGGAGACTCCAGAAATTTGTCTCGAAAACATTAGTCACCTTGTACGACACCCACAAGTGCAAAGGGTTGAGAGTAGAACAGCTGTTCTGGACACCACATGGCCAGAACATGCCATAAGTACAAAATATAGCAATGGAAATACCCTGTCGTCATTTTGTAATGACGATCCGTGCGCTCCGTACGCACCGATCACGATGTACATTGTTGTTGTAGTAGACTCAGCTCTAAAGAATATAATTTTCCCCTATAGACAGAAATAATCGAGTACCAACTTATTTGAAATCTCATTGACCAAGTTGCAAAGTACATATTTATACACGCAAAAGTGAAACAAAAAAAAACCTAAACGGACAGATCAAGACTTTATACGAAAACTAAACTACGTTATTATTTATTAGTAAAGAAAAATTTGTAATATTCGATTTGGCGAAAGTTTGTCTTATGTTGATGTCGGTGACGTGAAGATTTGTGCAAAATTCTTTCTTATTCTTTCAAAAACTTTTTTATTTACTTACGAGATCAGATTAAAATATTGTCGATCTTAATAATGCCTAATTAAAATAGTCCTCTGAGAGGCATTGAAAGCATAATGATTGATTAGGCCGCCGGTTGCTTTTTATTTTTTTCTTTCATTTGCTTTGTATTATATGCGTATATGCAATAAAAAAAAATTATTAATTCATCAATTGTTAGTTTCGTTACTGGTTTTGGAAATCAACTTGATTTTCATTCATATAAAGCTGCAGTTAGTAAATAAGTAAGTACACATAAATTACCTACCAAAAATTCTAAAGTTGTCCGTGGTGGTAATAACCAATGTTTAACAAACTATCCGCTCACAGTCCTGCTCTCCGATTTGTAAACCGAGTCAATAAAATGACAATTAAAACTAATAGTTATGAGTTTACAACATTTACCATGGCTTCTTACTCAAAAGCAACAGTTTTAATTATCATTTTACTCTGACAAATTATAAATCAAAGTACCTATAGTATAATTTCTGCCTACACAAGCTAGACAATCTTCGACAGAGATTATTTACTCTGTGACCGCAGCAGTTTGAAAAGTGCGAGTTTTCAACTTAGCTAATGGGTTAAGAAGGGGGGCAGCGGGGTAAAGGGGGGGAGGGTTGAATTTTTGGAAAATTTCGGATATAATTAGAGAACTGATCGCATTAGGGGGGTCTCGGAGACGTCACTTTTGCTTTATGGCAGCGGGAGACAGCCGTCCCTCTGACGGATAAAATTTATCGGTGCTTCTGGGTGCGTTGTGGGTAATAACGTAAAATGTTCGACCAACTTTCTGCGGTTGACGTTAATTTTACTTAGCCAGCATTTCGGTATAACTCTATCTTTGAAGCGCGGTTCGAAGAACAAACCCGGATATAATGCAAAGATATTGTTCTTAACTAATTTTTGTTAGTAATTTGTGAAGCGAGGGTAACCAAGGTCTTCCTCAGGGGACCCTGAGGCTGGTTGGAAAGTCTCAGGACTCGATTGACACCCGTGACGGTATAGTTATTATATTTATTTTTAAAACATTCATACCTACCTACTTTTAACAATTACCAGAACAAACAGCTCTTTCATACTAAACTACCATTGATAGATAACTAATTTGTCGGCAAGAAATACGCTGCCTGTAGTTTTAAGCATTCCAGATCAAAAGCTCTAAGTAGAAAACATTTAACACCCTTGAACAAAAAAGTCCTTTCAACAAACTCTACAACTCTACATAACCGGCTCTGAGAAGCAAGCCATAAACGGCCGTCAAATTGCAAACGAGCAACCGGGTCATTATTGACGTAAACAGAGTTCCGTAACTCGGTCCAGTACTTTCCGGCTCCGTTGTTCTGGGTTGCCCATTTTTTCCAAGTAGCATCCACGTCTAGCGGTCCCGCGGAACACTCGTACGTCCTTTGGACCCCACTCGGTACTAATTGGCAAGCCAATATTCGTAACCGGTGACCTGAACTCTGAGCTAGTTTGTGCGGCCATTTCCTTTTATTATTAGGTTAGTAGAGAAATTATCCGGGCTATCGATGGATTTGTTGACTCTATATAGAGTTCGATGTTGTACAGAAAATATAATGTAGTTTGTGCGTACTCAGGTATGGGCCCACAGAATGCCAGAGGCGCAAGTAGCGACTCACAGCACATACTGAGTAGGTACCATTTATGCTATCCGCCGTGGCACCAACAGTGGCATGGGAGGCTACGCATACTTTCAAATGTTTTTAATGAAGTCATTGTTCCTTTACATAATTGATGTAACTGTTATTGTGTCGTGGTGTAATAAAAGTCTTTTCTTTCTTTTCTTTTTAATTTTAATTGTTAAAACAAGAAATACTCCGCAATTACAGATCTCTTGCTTAACGTATTTGTCTACTGGAATTAAGCGAGAACACTTAAAGCGCCCAGCAATTCCAGCATCGCCTCGCACCTCGCGCCTAAAAAAGTAATAAAATTAAT
Source organism: Blastobasis adustella (assembly GCA_907269095.1). Lineage (NCBI taxonomy): Eukaryota > Metazoa > Arthropoda > Insecta > Lepidoptera > Blastobasidae > Blastobasis > Blastobasis adustella. Next base: position 13,662,880 of record OU026129.1, on the reverse strand, counting down.
TTGGCCAAAATAACACTTAACCCACCTTTATCGTCATCCGAATATCGAGCCAAAACAACGAACAATAAGAAGCAGTAGGCCGTATAACGCGTTTGCGCGGCGCAACACCCCAGAGGCGCGGGGGGACAAACGAGGACAGGGGGACACCCCACTTAAGTCCTACCCTTTTAAAGATTCCTCCGGCCTCTCATTTTTAAGACTTTACAATACCAACACACCGACATATATTGCGGGGGGATCCTTAATTTATATTAGGCTGTTGCTACGCGGGGCACGCTAATTCTATCTGCCTGCTTGCATTCTTTAAGCTGCGCCGCGACGAATTTAATTATTTCCCAACATTGCAAGAGTGAAATTTGAAAAAGGAAAACACAAAAGGGGAACGAACGAGAACCCGTGCAAACAGGCCGAATAGAACGGCAAACATTTCACCTTTCAATCAAGGTACTAAACTAAAACACTCGATCCAAATTCGAACTAAAAAGCGATAAACTGTTCCAAATCCAAATCGCCGAATCCTGGCCACTTTATTGCTCAATCTTCTTTTTCATCGTCATTTCAAGATGGCCAGTAATTCGAGTAGCTTCATCTAACGAGGGTCGAGTGGGTACGGAGTACGTGTGTGCGTGTGGATGGGAATTTTCCGTGTCTCCAGTAATTAGACGTCGGTACTCATTATGGACGTGGGATGACATCCCCGGTAATGAGGTCAGCATTTTATTATCTGTTGCCATGCGGGCGTGTTTAGGCGGGCATGTATGGAGGAGGACGAGGGTCATGTCAGTATATGGTTTTGGTAATTATTTGTGCAAAATTTTTATATAATGTTTTATCTTCTTATTTACCTACCGGACCGGTATTGATATCCTACAATTAGTCATGCTAAATCAGAGTTTATTAGGATAAAAGGGTGATTTGAATTGAATTAGGGGCATATTGCAGTAAATAAAAAAGTATATAACTGCCTTTTTTCAAACTATCTAACCTACTCACATACCTCTTTAGAAATAACCTCTTGTTTGGGGAGAGGGGTCCCGAGAAGGACATCTGATCACATAAATTATCTGGTCCAAAAAGGGCAGCTCAGGAGTTCTCTCAACAGCCGTAATTGCATGCAAAGATGTATGAATGTGGAAGAGGCCAGAGAGCTTGTGGCGCTCGATAGTATGGGATACGGGTGTGAGCGTGTATGTATGTATGTACGTACGTAAAATCAAATAATTAACCTCTTCTTCACTAATAAACTCTGCTGAAACACTATTCAAGTACTTTACGTTAGGGCAATTAATTCAAAACAACTTTACCAATTCAGCAAGCAACAATGCCGAGGTACTTATTCACGACAAAACTAATGCAAACACAAGAATACTTTTCAACCACGTATCACCGTTAACCTTCGACAATAACCTTCAATTCGCGTCCATAAAACTTTACAAAGTATTCATTGCCGTTCACGTTCATATAATACAGTAAACGTATCATTTAGGTACATCATTGTCACGCACATAACATTGCTGTTCCATTAAAGAACTATATCAGAACTAAGCTAACAATACCTTCGATGTAAAAATGGCAATCGAAATTCTGCTGTAATTTATAGGCAATAAGGCTGATACGGGAATTGGTGGAGGGTAAATTAAAGCGAACCAAGGTATACGTTCATAATGACATTTATTAGAATCGTATTCGGTACATGACAATAATTAAAATCCATGCACGAAGCATGGTGCCTGGCTGTGCCTCGTACGTGAGGGCTTAGCATATTATTAACTTGGAATTACTGTGGGTAGTAGAAGAAAAATGTAAGGAATTACGGCTTTTGGCTAAGTAAAAGCATTGCAGTCGCGTTTCGGTGTCTACCGCCGTTTATTTTGTTCGCTATCGGTTCGGTTATTATGAGAATAAGTCGTGGAACTATTTGCCTAATAATAGAGTGGATGAACATTTTAATAGAGAATCTATTCGGGTCGTTGCAAATATGGCGCTGTCATCATTGGCAACGGTCGTACGTACGACCATGGTCGTGCGACGGGTGGTTTTGAAGTCGGGCGTCGTCCGTTCTACGACCGTGGTCACACGGCCGTTGTTAATAAGGACAGCACCTAATATTTTTGTTTAGAGTTTACCGTTATAGTATTCGCTATTTATGGCAATGTTTTCGAAAAATTTGACGAAACACTAAAAACGAATTTTGCTTTCGTTATTATGTTAATAACGACACAGATATAGTTACTGTCACGTTTCATAAACCTATTTGAAAAAGTCGCTCCTCATTTACAAACGAGTATACCCACCTGATGGAGAGCGATAACTGTTTGTCTGTTTATATGTTTGTCGCCCATAAAATCTACGATTCATGTAACAACCGCAAGTAAACCAAGGTCACCGGGCATAGCCCGAAGGATAGCTGGCAGTGGGCAGGGCACATAGCTCGCGGAACAGATTCTCGAGTGGCGACCACGTACCGTAAAACGCAGCGTGGGTAGGCCTCTCATAAGGTAGATCGTCGACCTGGTAAAGATCGCAGGTACCAGCTGAATGCGGTAGGCACAGGATCGGCGTTTGTGGAGATCTCTGGGGGAGGCATATGCCCAGCAGCGTCTTCCGGATGCGATGATGATGATAAACCGTATATGCATTGTCACTGCGAGTACTAAGATGAAAAGTCTCTAATTCCGCTACATCGTTTCTATCACGGTTTCTATATCTCTTTGAGGCAATCCCTACACGTAATTGTGTACCACTTGACTCTACGTAGAGACATTTAAGCTCTCATTATGGGAAAGCCACAGAACGACTCTCTTGATAGAGATTAAAGGGTGATTTGGAATTGCTCTCGCATTTTCCTTATCTTGCTCAAACGATTTGGAGATAGACACAGATCGCTTCTGTTTCTTTAAACCTATATCTACTTAAAATTTGTAGTTTCTTATTCTATAAATAAGTTCTCAAATAAAAAAATACGTGTGGCACTCGGGGACTGCAGCGGTAAAGCTATTGCATAGCATGTTTTATCAACTTATGCAATTATAATTATTTATTTATTTTATTTATGCAATTTTTTTTTTCTTTGATATTAATTCAAGTTTCACTTTTTAAGCGTGGTGACCGATAAGAAAACAATTTTTTTCTTTTATTACTAATATTTACATGTTTTAAAGTATAAATGCACTTTGTTTATTCATATTTAAAACACTTTATACACAAATTTTACGCGTAGATGATAGATACCTATACAACTATATACTTTCTCACAAACAGCTGCTTACGTATTCGTCCGATTTCGGAGCAGCTCGTCTCGATCCGTGCGAGCTTCGTACAGTCGAACCATATACATACACGTTAAGGTTCAACTAGTCGCGGGCTCGAACTCACTCGTGGACGCGGCCAAAAAGCACGCTGTCCCACCTAGCATTGTGTCTAAAAGAGATAGAATCAGTTATGAGCAGCTAGCAGATAGTCTACACGCATACGTCTAGTCGCACGCACACAAACACCGTGCCGAAGTCTGCCGAACTGAAACGACGTTGGACGATGCACGGCTTTCAACGCCGCACCGCTGTGCCGGTCGGAGTGGGGGTGTTAGGTTTATTTTCGTAACGGAATTTCTTGATTCGGTCTCCGCGCTCAAAGCCCGCGATAAAAGCTATGCAATAGCTTAAAAAAATTTCATAACCAAGATCATTCCAAAGAGCCCAAACACAATGGGGTTATCTTATTGCGTTCATTAGTTCCTATGACCGCCTTTCGTCTCCATCATCAGACCAGCTCTGCAAGCTTTAACAGCAGTGCAAGTTAAACAGAAGCTTGTGAAAATAATTATGTGCTTTAGTATGGCAGACAAACAGGCAAGCGGGCCACCTGTTAGAAAGTGCTTTCCGTCGCCTATAGACATCAGCAACAACAGGGGTATAACAAACCCACATCTAAAGCGACATATAATCTAATATACCTATTGAAATCCCATGTATTTGTCCAAAGGAAACACTGTGACTCATTCCAAATTCGAATTACGATTTAGTTTGAATAGTGATCGTGTACAGACCTGTGGCATGTCTACACTAAGGCCGGCACTCCCCTTAGGTTGCAGATTTCCTGCAGGACGGTGGCCACTTTCTATTAGGTGAACCGTTAGTACGTGTGCCTCGCTAGGGAGCCACAATAAACAAATGGACAATATGAAAAAGACTAAGTTATTAAAAATCATGTTCCTGTGCAGTTGTTAAAAGGATTTCTAGCGTATCGTTAGAAAGAGGATAAAGTAGAGAATTTTTTATAAAAAATTTAATAAAAATATCATAATCACTTTACTTAATTTTTGTTGAAAAGTTATTTTTACAGTTTTCCTTAAAGTCACTTTTCTCTTTTGTGACTATAATCTGTCTGTAAAACGTAACTGCCGAGAGGATGTGATGTACCCGGGTTTTTTTTAATTATGCACAACTACACACACACCGCTACACAACATTATGTACACCTTTACAACGCTCTGTAAATATTATCGCTACGAAAAGTCGAGGTTTGGATTGTGCACGACCAGACCAACGTTTTGGGGGTCTCCTAAACGTCTACTATCACTACTAGTTGGAATTTTTCTTGTACTCGATCACGTAGTATAACGTACGGGCCCTCCCAGTCAATTCAGACCCGTTTCCAAGGGAACCACTTTGAATTTCGGCGTTGGGTTATTCTGGGCTATAAGCTACATTACTACCAAAATCCGTTCTGTAGTTTTTGCGCGAAGGAGTAGTAAGCTACCATCTATCCTTCGTAACAAATTTTCGCATTTAAGATATTCGGAAGAAATGGGATACTTTCCAATTACGGCATCCTTCGTCGTCGATACAAGCGGTACTCTTGAGCATCTATATTTGTCTTTGAAAGTCTTGCAAGCCTCATGCACCTGAAGGCACGTGTCCGAGTCGCGAGGGGGGAATATTAAGCGCGCCTCCAGCTCCTTAATATATATTAATGTGTGGGCAACGGCACGCACGCCGAATTCTAAACAGCCTTTGTTTGACTTTTTAATCTGACGCGCCTCAGAGGCATCATGGGAGCTCTTTTTCGCGTAAGACGCGGAAAATATCGTTTTCCTGAAAACCGTACTACTTCTTCTCTGTTCAGGTTGCAAGATTGTAGAGCGCTCTCCCGTACGAAGTGTGTGCTAGTCGGTCAACTGCCATTTTTAATGTACTTCAAAAAAGGGTGTTAGAAGTTTGACGTGTATATGTGTGTCTGTCCGTGGCATCGCATCAAAACCGATATCTATTTCATTTTCTTTATAGATACATACGTCAAATTCTCTAGGTTTTCCTACATTTGTTGGTTAGGTTATTGAGACACGTGTAAAATAACAGACCCGGAGGTACAGACACGCTAGTGGTAAAGGCATCCGACTCGCAAGCGAGAGGTATCGGGTTCGAATCCCACTGCCGCCATGTACCAATGTCTCTTTTTTGAGTTATGTGCATTAGTTGAATACTAACCGATGCTCTTACGGTGTGGGACAAGATCGTGATGAAACCTGCACATTCAAGCGACTAAAAATGTGTAACCATGATCCAATCTACTCAGGTTCTTCTGGTATCAGGGTCACGGAGGTAAGATTTCTGTCGCTCCACTGTAATTACATGATTCGTGTAGTAATGAAATAACCCTCGCGCTGATGATGATGATGATTCAAAATGCCAAGCACAGTGAAAATCGGTTGGAAATGAATAGTTTATATTTTCTCAAACATTTTATTAACAACTGGAATATTACTATAATGATTAGGTACTAGCATTACATAAAGATACTGTTACCTCCAGTAAAATACATGCAACACATTCGCTATTCAAAGCAGGGATTTGCTATGAAAACACGACACCCACTGTTTGCACATTGGGACATGTGGAACTGTGGCATTCGCGACACGTTCAAGTCTTCAGGAGCGAGGGTTTTAATCAGAGCACCTTACAAACGATAAGAAAAGAATACAACGAAGAGTAAAAGAACTTCTCAAGGGTAATACCAAGGTTGAAATTCGCTTTTGTATCGACGAAAACAAAAGCGAGTTTCACCTTTGAGAAATTCTTTAAAACGTCGACTTGAATGCAATATTGTATAGACCAGCAGAACTCTACCAAATGGATGGCGATTTCCGTCAAATTCTGTCAAAACTGTGGTGTTCATTTGAATATGCGCTTTCTAAGGAAAGTTATCTAGACTATAGTTATAGTACTCATATACATAATTAGCTTTATTGATAACTAGTTAGTTATCAATAAAGCTAATTATGTGAGTGGAATTGGCCTTCCATATTCTTTTATTATTAATATTATTCTAAGCTGTGACAAACGATCGATCAGCCATGGTAAGCGGTAACTGTCGGCCATAACATCTACGATTCATTCATTTAGGATGCAGGCAAAAAAAACGCAGAACCGCAGGTGCGTTGTCACTGTGAGGACTAAGAGGAAATGCTTCATGCCTGTAATTGCGCTGGCTACCTTATCTTTCAACACGGGACACAACTATGCAAGCATTGTTACGTGGCGGCAGAAATAGGTAAGGCGGTGGTACTCACTCAAGCCGACTCCTCAGGCTTGAGTCCTACCTTAACGTGTTCTTATCGAAGTTTGATAATTGGCTATCAACTCCAAAAAATTCTGCAATTAAAAAGAACAATTTCATAGATTATCCATCGAAAACAAATAGCGTCCAACAAATCAATTAGGCATCGACTAAACATGCCCCCATTCCGGCCCGCTCCCGCGTAAGTAACGAGTTTCAATGGAACCCTTTGTCGCAAAACAAATGGAGGCAAGGCGCCGCCTCTAGTCAAATATCAAAGAAATCATTAACAACGACGAAACAAAATCAGGAGCTAGCACTTGGTTTCGAGGAGAACTAATGACTGTGCTCGGTAGTGATTCTGTTGGCTTGCGACTTGGGAATAGAAGGATAATTATCATATTATATATTATGATGAAAATAATCAATTTATTTCAGAGAAAACATGTATTATGGTTATTTATGTTAGCCTTATGTGTTGGTTTGAACTATCTATATTTGCATTGTTCGATTCCAGGCCGGGCAGAAATTTAAATGATGAATTTTGGTATAAGTAGTTTATCAGTTGTCTAGCACTTATAACACAAGTTGTGCTTCCTTTGAGGCTAGATGGCGCTGTGTGAATTGTCCAAGCATTTATTTATTTATTTATGAATAAACAATCTTTGGTAACATAAAATGCTTATAACTAAGCTACCTATTATTACTACTACATATTTATTACAATTTATTACATTGTGTTTTGCTGTTCGAGCTTCGTTGTTTTTTTAGATCTACCCGCGTTACACATAAGGTGTAACCTCATGTGTAACCTTGGTGTAAGCTCCATACGCACGCTAGGTCAACGAAATTAAATAAAAATTACAAAATGGCCGACATGGAACCAAAAAAAATGCCATTATCCACATCCGCTTAAGTACTAGCAATAAGTTTATTAAGACCTCCAGTGTTTTTGAAGCGAAAGAATTCCCCGAAGCCGACCGCGGGGCGTCACACTAATTTCCCTATAAATATTTAGGCCGAGCGTTGAATTTTAAAGGCGCAATTTGAACCTACACTCTTATCCTGATCGCGGGATAATTTATCTTACGAAAGAAAGGGGTGGCCTCGGGGGGACACTCCCCCTTCTGGGAGATTCTCCCAAAAATTGGGTAAAAATGTTGCCAGCCAGCGATTAAACCGTCGGGGGGATGCGTTGTATTAATCACCACCCTGTAGCAGTCGTCTTCGAGGATTTCCGCGGGACTCGTTTGGAGCTGATAATTCGACTTCTATTTTGGGAGAATATTATATAATATCCTTCCAAAATGACTAGAATAGGATAGGATATGGATAGAAATATTTTATAAGTACGCTTCTCTTAAAAACCTGTTCGATAAACATCCATAACCAATGTAGAACAAATCCTTTAAATATTTTTTTTATTCCATACTTACTATGATTGAGATGTGATTAATTTTGATGAAAATTTTAAGTTAACTTGTTAATTACTAGGAATTCGGTTTATATAAACGAACGAGATGTATATAAACTGAATTCGTCCAGCTTATCCAAAGGAGATGGGACATTGACGATTCTAGATGATAGATTAAGGCTATCCTACACATATAATACACACAATACCGTGAAATATATTTCGTATGTATCAACAGACAGGGCTTGCATGCCTTTTTTTATAACTCAGATGGCAAACAAGCGTATGGCACAGAACACTACACTACTGTGTAAAGTTATGTACTAACAAGAAGGAGACGGCATCACAGATATTTCTCAAATAAGATATCTGGACATTATCAGTAGACTGTGAAACAGGCCCTTAGATAAATATACTTTTTATTCCATAATTACTACGCCAAATGAACGAATGGTTAAGATGGCGTGCAAAGTTCCGTTACAGGATTATGGGGGAGAGAGCTCACGACCCTCAGACATGAGGAATACGAACAGAGGAGGGAAGAATGAACGACTATCGAAGTTGTATTACCAGCTCTACACAGCGCCATCGGCTGTCCTGCGTAGAAAGTAGAAGGCGGGGCAGCCACCTTGGCTTTGTTTTAATATTTTCGCGGGCATTACGAAGGGGTTTCTTGCTTTCGAATAATTTCGCCTTCTGCTCGTGAAGTTTCCATAAAAGTTTCATTCTATCAATAATTAACGCGAACAATCCCCGGCCTGATGCGATTACAAAGGTTCCAGAGGTTCCCGTTTTTGCCGTTATCTGTGGATTTTTCCAGAGTCAACTGTTACTGAAGTTTGGCCGGTAATTAAGCGGTGAGGCTTTTGGCAGACGTACTAATGTTTTTATTAAGGCGCCGCTATGTGGAGGGGAGGGGAATTTTTTGGAGCAATTCTGTGCGCAGAGACGTTTGTGGACTGCAAATTGTGTAATCGCAGAGTGGCTAGTCAGGTAATGCAATCCTTTAAAGTGGTAATTTGATTAGAGACACGATATGATTATAACCGTAAAGGAATTTTGTTTCTCTAAAAGACCGATTTACCCAACTAGGGAAGTATCTGACGACCTGAGTGGTTCAATGGTCAACATGCCGGTCTGCCACGCAAGAGGTCCCGGGTTCGATTCCCGGCCGGGCAGAAATGGAAATGATGAATTTTAATTTCTGTTACGGGTCTGGGTGTTCTATGTATAATAAGTATGTATTTAAAAAAAAAGTATTTAAGTAGTATATCAGTTATCTAGCACCTATAGTACAAGCTTTGCTTAGTTTGGGGCTAGATGGCGCTGTGTGAATTTGTCCACGAATATTTATTTATTTATTTATTTATCTCCAACTTACAGAATACAAACGAATAGTATTGTATTCCTGCTGGTGAGGAAGGACTACAGTGGTTCATGAGAAGCCGCGGCTTTGATGTGTCTTCCGCGGGTTTTGAAGTGGGCACGGTATTTGTGATACTCCTGGTGTTGCAATTTATTATATTGGTTGTCTGGAAGAGATCACATTAGTGATAAGACCGCCCTTTCTACTACCTAGCATATTTTTGTATCTGTACTTGTGTCCTCTGGTGTGCAATAAAGAGTTTTGTATTGTATTGTATTGTATATTGCCTAGTGAGACACACGGACGGACGGTCCATATGATGGTAAACGGCCACCGTCGCCCAGGATACCTGCTACCTAAGAGGAGTGGATGCGGTGCCAGCCTTTGAGGTACCTGTAGATTTTCCTTTTGAAGAACCCCATTTTTTTTTTAGTTTAGCTTTAAGTTAGATCTGTCTGTATATTTTGTCAATAATCTAATATATATGTTCTTTTCTATATTATACAGTCAATATATACCGTATTATACAGTCAATATAGAGTGTATATTTATAGTGTAAAGGAAAGACTTCGGTATGGCGCTCATTCTCGAACTAATCGCTAATAAATAAGCGAATGCTAATGTTCGAGCATGTTTCCAAATTTTTGCTAAGTAACCTTTTCAGTAGCATGATACCACAAATAACTGCGAAGAAATAACGATATATCTCAAAAGAAAGAAAATATGTGACTATGATGTCAGTCGTCGTCTTGTAACCCTTACGACGTACGAAACAAAGCACATATTTCATTTGACATTTAATTCAAATGCTTATAACTTAGCCATTTCAAAATGGATTTCGAAAATTCTGCACTGGGTTTCATTGCTATTAAATGCATTCATATTTTATTGACAAACCAATAGGAGTTTTATACAGGAGACGTCCCTAATAGGGTGGCCCGCTTCCTTGCTTACCTACCGATGACAAAAAGAAAATAATACGTTGTACAATTTTGACTTGGCTGACATCGCTGAAATGGCGACGATGTGTATTTCAAGATCATGGTCAAGGAGAACCGCGAGCGCAACCGGGGTATTGGCGCCAAGATGATATTTTTTTAATGTACATTCAGATGCAAATAGTACATTAGGTTCCCCTGGTAGCAGGGTCATGAAGGTCAGATGGTAGTCGCTCCACTGTAATTACCTGACCTGCCAAATCCTGGATCATGGTCAAGGCGGACCCTGGGCCCTCGTTCTCGAGAGCACAACCGGGACATTAACGCCAAGATGATTTTTTATTTATAGATGCAAATAGTACATTAGACAAAGTATGCAAAAGACACATTCGGATGATCTAGTGCAGGTCGGCAAATTTCTTTGTTTAAATTCCACGCTGGGGATACTTTACCGTACAAGCATTAACCTACTCGTCAGAAACCTCGTACCAATCAGGTCATGAGTACGCATTTCGTAACTGCGTTGTCCGCATTTAATACGGATATAATATCATCATCATCATCATCACAGTCCATAACAGTCCACTGCTGGAATCAGGCCCTCTCCCACGAAAGGGGAAGAACCATATCTCTGCACTTGGCAGGCCGGTTGGAGATTGACGTATTGTAAATGTAACAATTGAAAACGCTGCTGCCCATTTTCCAGTCTACAGAGACTCCAGATCTTTTACCTCGAAAACATTAGTCGCCTCATACGGCACCCACGAGTGTCAGGGGTGCGTATTCTACTCTGCCGGACACCAATATCTTAATTCTGGAGATTTGAAGTAATAAATACAAAACAAAAAAATCGGCCCCAAACCCCGAAAAGAACAATTACGTAATCGTATTCTTTTATAGAGTAAAGCCCTCGATTGGTCGTTTTTATGGCTTAGAAGGGCGTCGCAGTAGCAATTGACATAAGTAGCTATATGTCATGGTAGGCGGGCGAGGCATGATATATGCGCGGAGAACGGAAAACTTCCGCAAAATTTGCTGGCACAAATGACGCCGCTTGTTTTGGAGGTGGTACTTAAGTTGCTGACGGTGGTAATGTGGATACGCTGGGTTATGGAAAAAATAGTAGAATCAATACCACGATGCTAAGTTCATGTCAGTATTTTACAAATTACGAAATTGACATACATTGTAGTACATAACACTAATAGAGCATTGACTAGAGGCAAAGCAGCTAAGACCTCCATAGCGTAATCCAATAAAAGTAAAAAAAAACGCCTTTACTAATGTTGATGGTTTGTATACTTGAAGTCTGAATAGCTGATGGACTGATCAACATACAGCCGAAACCGCTAACATCGCAACCTTGAGCTAACATCGCATTTATAGTATTAAGTGAGCGTTAAGAAAGGAATGAAACGAAGGTCCTACGTAGGTGAACGATATTGTCCTAGAAAAGGAAACAAAAATAGAAAATCTGGAGCAATAGCTAAAAGTTTGTGTACGTTGTTACACAAATTAAAAGTCCAACGAATGGTGGACATTTAAATACGAGTCCCGCCTTATCCTCACTGCGCCACCGCTCCCTAACAAACTTATTAAGATTTCTTTTCTTTTTACCCTGTACGTGGTTAGCGACGTATGACGCAACGGCCGCGGGGGGCCCCCCTCCCACCCCCTCACGCATGGCCGCTCTCATGATTTAAGCACGAGGATAAGAATGAAATTAAAAATACATCCGCGCCCGTTCCTTAGAGGGGGGACATACATGCAAATGAAGGCAGGGGGGGCTCATAAGACAGGGTGGGCGGCCGCCCCCCCTGTTTTTTTGTTGGGATGCTATTAATTTGGGGTGTAACTGACTGTGCCCGGTATAGACATGTATGCCCCCCCGGTCGCTTCCTGGAATTTGCTTCGGCATTATGCGAGCTATAAGTAATACGAGATTACGGATTACGGACGGCGTCACGCGCTCAGGTGTAATTTATGGCATTTAGTTTTTTTTTTCCACGTGCCAATAAGTACACGTGCCTCGGAGTACACAAATATATTGCTCTTCTTAGTAATTTACCTACAACGTCTTGTTTGTTTTGGTTATTTATTTTTTCTCTATTGTGATAGCGAAGTCGGAAGGCCTCAAAGTTTTACGTAAGTCGTACATCAAAACAAATTATATAGTCATAGTCTGCCTTATAGTATCAGAAATTTTTACATAACATCAATAGTTAAACATGTCATAACGAAATAGGAATCAGACTTAATATCAACAAAATTTTATATCATTATTGTAGTGATATAAAGGATTTCATATAAAGGATCAGAATCACTCAGTGTGCGAAGGAGAAAGCTATATTTGGAGTTACTTTACGTGATAGAATTAGTAACGAAGATATCCGTAGCAGAATTAAGGTCACCGATATAGATTCCAGAATCGCAAAACTGAAGTAACAGTGGGTCACGTAGGTCGCAGAAGTGATGGCCTATGCGCAGAAAGGTTCTAGAGTGGCGACGTCGTACCGAAAATTTTGCAGCAGCTTGGGTTGCCAGGATAGGTAGGAAGCTGGTGGATGTAAGAGGCACAGAGCCAATCGGTGTGGAAGGCGTGGGGAGGCCTATCTTGAGATGATGATCCCGATGGATTATAACACTGCTATTTTTTTAAATTATATTACTTCTTTCTCATATTTGCAATACCTTGGTATATTAGAATTACTATGTAAATAACCCTGTCATCTACATTCTACATTTCCTATAGTATAAGTACCAATGACTTGATTAGGAATCATAAACAGTATAGGTACCACATAAGTACCTGGAAAATACAGACATTACATTTCCAAGAAAAGTATAGAAATCTTTGAGAAGTCATTTTGTAGGTTAGCTCGGCATGGTATACACTATTTTATTGTAAAATTGTAACAATTTGTAGCTTTCATATACGTTTATACTTATATCAAAGGAAGCCTTGTCTAATCTACACACAAGTCTATAGATATGTTGGATTCCCCACTTTGTCTCAATATCCTCGACGCTCCGTCAAAAATTAGGGCACGCTTCGCACCTCAAAGAAAAATCGGGAGGTATTGCACCCCAGCTTACAGTTACGGTTAAGCGTTCCTTATTACCGAGGCATAAGGTTGAAAATATTCCAGGTTAGGTGAATTCGTGATGGCATATTAACATGAGGGAGTGGACGTGACATTTATTGTTTGACAAGCATCGATCTGCCCTTTGCTATACGAGGCGTGAAGGAGCCAAAGTTCACCAGGTTTTCTTTCTTGCATGGTAATGGGGCTAGCTTCAGGTGTGGCATGCTGAGAAGACATTATTTGTGTTTTGCTTTGTGTGATATTTTGTTAGTTGGCGGATTTATAGCGGTCGCGTAATTGGTGCGAGAAGGTACGAGATACGAGTGTGTCATTGTCTTTACTTTTATTTGACATTGTTATTTTTTTTTTTTGTCCGGTACTCCATCAGCAAATACTTTGATAAGAGATATCCTAGATTTCTTTGATGGTCATCTTGCTGGATACATACTTGAATCTAAACTAAAAAAGTAACTGTTACCTAAATGCGTAGATGATATGGGCGACAGTAACCGCTTACCATCATCTGTACTGTCTCCTAATTTACCACAAAAAAAGTTTTCACAAGCAAGGAGATAGATGGAAACCCGGGAAAGGACGTAGCCAGGCTATTCTTATCTCCAAAAATAACTGAATTTTACTGGAACGAAGTCGGAGGCAAAATCTAAGTAGTAATTACTAAACTGGGAGACAATAATAACATTGAACACGATCCCTGAAATACCTACACCTACCTAAGCCTATACCCAAGTCTCATGATCATGTTTGGGTACAGAATTTTCTCACAATATCATATCATCATCATCATCATCTTAGTATCTATCCCGGCTTATGCTTTCCTAATTTTCCTCCTCCACCTCGCCAGGTCTCCTCACAATATCTGTTCCAGTTTAAAAATCCCCCGCGCAAATCAATTGTCGAGAATCACCGATTCATCGCAATGAATGTCACGAGGCGGATGTGTGAAACCCTAAACCTATGCCCAAGATTACATAGGATCACCTTTAGGTACAGTATTTTCTTACAATATCTCATCATCATCATAATGTTAGCGTCTACCCCGGCTTATGCTCTCCTACTTTTCCTCCTCCACCTCGCCCGGTCTCCTCACAATATCTGTTCCAGTTTAAAAATCCCTTGCGCAAATCAATTGTCAAGAATCGCCGATTCATCGCAATGAATGTCGCGAGGCGGATGTGTGAAAACATCGCCACAGAATACACCCCCGGGGGCCGACTACGTAAGCGCATTGTCACGAGCACTCGACTACTCACAATGGTGTTTGATGATGTTAACGTTTTGAGATTATTGAAATTTCTTGGATGTTGCGCGGGAGATTTTTAAGATTTTGTTTTTGTGCTAAAATGTGAGTGGTATATATATTAAGAATGAATAGAATATAATATAAGGTTTTCTTGTTATTGTTATTTTAAATGTCTGTGAGAGATAGGATGTTTAAAATCTTCTGACTTTTGAGTTATAAAAAACTGACAAAACCCACCAACATCCTGAATTTAACAGGTATTGCATCTATTGCTGTGTAAGATTGTGAACGTGTACAGTTAAATTTATTTTACACATTTCCTGTAAATGTTAAGGATAGTCTTTCCAATAAATTCGATACAGTGACGGATTACCTACCTATACTAGCCGGTCCGGCGCAAAGGTCCTAGCCGGTTCGTTCGCGTGGCATCCTACCCGTACCCTACCTCTACCTCTACCCTACTGTACCCTACACCTGTACCTACCTTACACCTACCCCACACCTACAAGTTATCAATACTTTTTAAAATAATTCGCACTTCAAACACGATGCGTAAGAACAAAACAAAACACCATCAACAATTGAAACTATTTCGCCGCTTGACACACTTCCGCACACCATTCCTTCATATGCCTACATTCAATATAGCATAATGCGACAACTTTACAGGTGACGCTGATACATAAAATACCCCTAATACCAACACAGCGGGTGTTGGAATGATAAAATACGGGAATTATGTGGAATATTCGAGTCGCGACTTCCTATGGCGTCATAAACAAGGTTCCTCTAACTCTACAAATCTATGGTTCTAGAGCTACGTATCGAATCCGCGGGAGATAAACTAGGGACTTCATTACATAGTATTCAGAGGCAAGATTTGCAGGACACAATCGCAATACACTTCGATTGTGATGGTCAGTTTTCACGCCACACAGGCGTGGTTGGACTAATTCTGGCGAAGTGAATGAGTTTTGCTAAGAATGTTCTGTAACGAAATTAAATTGCAAGGCAAGCTTGAAGTTTGTTAGGAAATATAGGTTTCGTAAATGATATGTTTACTAATTTTATAAACCTTTTTATACTTGATTTATTTATAGAATTTGTAGCTTTCGCCGTGACTTCGTCCGCGTAGAATTCGGATATTATGTGAGATTAATTTGTTGGCTTTTATCGGTCCTCATTTGATGTCCTCTAGCCAAATTTCGTCAAAACGCTTATGTTCAACGGGTTAGGCATTAAATATGACATACCAACAGAGAGTTCCTTTCGCAAGTATAATCATTTTAGTTCGGATCATGATCGACATCTTTTCACTTACCGCTTTACAATCTGCAACAGATTTTGATTTCACATTAAACATGTTTTCGTTAACCACATTCACGTTTCACATCAACAGTCCATCAGTCCACTTCTGGATTTGAGACGTCTCAGTCTCCACGCTAGACGTACAAATTATACACATCTACGTTGCTACCCATTTTCCGCTTTTTTTGCGTAGTCGCCTTTTGCGACACCCTGTCGAAACTTCAGGGCAGGTCTACTCTACATTCACGTTTACAAACCCAAAATACTCCTTAGTCGATCGCATTTTTTCATGTTATACGGCAGACAAATAGGCAAGCGGACTACTTGATAGAAAGTGGATGGACATCAGCAACACCAGCAACCAATACGTTTCCTACCTCTGAAGAGACCTCTGTCATACCTCTTGAACGATCGCATGTCATAGTCCAAAGGATAAACGGTGGCTGGGAGCTCATTCCACATCCGAATCGTACGAGCGAGAGTTCTTTCGACCCTTCGCGTGGTGACCAACATACATAGTGACATTTAGACAGAGAGAAATCTGAGTCGACTTTAAAACTCGCCTCCCAGACTGTGTCGCGTGGCCACGGCAGTGCGGCGCACCACCCAACCGCGGTACCCACCATACGCATGACTTATGGCAGTTAGTCACATTCGCAATCAGACGCGTAGAAAACGCGCTTGTCCCCGATCTATGATTAATGTCTTTCTTAATTACTAAGTTATCGTTCCTTCGGTATCGTGGGGGGCGGTACATGTGTTCCTGCCTTAATTTATTTGTGGACTTTCGTTTTAGGGCTCGGTTGATTACTTTTCTTGACTTTTTGGGGGGCTTTTGCGTGCTTCTAAACAAGCGTTACGTGTTATGTTTGGTGAGGAGGTGTGGCTTCTTCTAAAAAGTCGCACAACTACCCACATAGGTTATAATGGAAAGCTCTCTATTATAGTTCAACAAATATAGCTTGATCTCTGTGACAGTTATTATTGTGAGGACGCGCTTAAAGTACCTAATGTAAAATGCCTACATAATAATGTCATACTCATTAGAGTTTAGTAGTAACAATAAAGTACATATGACATTTATCTGCGGTTTTCATATAAAAAAATACCCATACCAAGCTATATTTTAAGCAAAGAAATAGCTTGTTATTCCAATTTCTTAAGTTTAACGTATGCTTATTATTTTTCCTTATAATGATCTACCTAGTTAACAAGGGGAGGCCCTAAGTCCTGCAGTGGATTGTTATGGGCTGTGATGATGACTAGTATTACGTGGACACGTTCAATGATCAACTAATTTATCTTTAAGCACTTCAGTATTACGTAACGAATCGATAAGATCTCAAGGTGACCCTATCGGCCATTACTTTTTATTTTATGACGGGATGGGTGCGTAACTGGCTAATATAAAATGGGGGATCGATGTGTCTGCGTCGATGTGGCTGTAAATCGTGTAAAGGTACGTTCTATGTCACTTAAGGGTAGGTTTGACTAGCGCTAGGTTTTTATTGATAGTTCAGTTTGATTTGATTGCAAATAAAGTTGTGAATTGATAGACTATGTATCGCGACCATTTGGAGGTTGTCTTACAATGGAAGAAACGTGAAGAATATGGTTTATTTGGCTGGGTACTTTAAGCCTTATTTTTTATGTAATTCTCTAGATTATCAGGCGAATAGGCCTGATGGATAGTGGTCACCCAATCCTATGGACAAAATGGACAAAACAAAAAGCGTCACCAATGCGCAGCCCACCTTGGTAACATTCAAGTCTACAAATGTTTGGACGATTAAGTCATATCAAGTCCAGTAGTGGATTGTTATTGGCCGTTGAAGGAGGTAATGTGATAATATACGTGGTTCTGTATTTCTGCTACATTAACCGTACCTAGAGTTTATACCCGATAGTTACCATTCAAAGCTTAGTTTGCCAAAATCCATCAAAGCTCGCAAATTTTTCCAGCTACGCCCCTAATCTTAGTCCTTCAGACTCGATTTTCTAGTCGTAAACCAGCAAACGAGAGTACAAATAGTCGCATTAGGCGAACACGTGACCGCGTCAAGACAATCGGAGTCAACGACCTCTCTAATTCAGCCACCCATCACCGTCGCCCCAAAATTAAAAACAGAACGCACACAGATCCAAATGGAATAAGCGGGCGTACACACGCGGCTGGCCGGCAGGGTTAGCATGCCTAGGCTACGGAAAAATTTGCACACGTCAAGATACAATGTGAACTTGTGATTTTTACGTTTGTAAAGACGTTTTTAAAGTGAGTTTTTAAGATTAATATTTATTTTTATTTAGGTACTTAAAATGTTAGTTTTTATTTGATCGAAATCCTTTTAAATTGTGGACGTATTGCCTTAAGAGTATTTTAGTACCTATAGTAGCCGTCGATATGCCACCAATAACGTTTCGCTTCGAGGACATTCTGATTCGAACTGCAAAGAGAACGTACAATAAATGTATGATGGGGAGTCCGTTTACTCTGCAGCTGACTGTGCACATTAGTTATAGCAGTGCAGGGTTCGGTCACTCTGTCTGTATGCAACGTAGGTACACACAATGATCAACAACACACAGATACAGCGACAGTGTACTCTACTATTCGGCGAGTCTTTGGTTTACAAAGAACACAAGAACAAGATACCTTCCTTTTAATAGAGACAATAAGAAAAATTGTCCATGGACTTAATGAACACATTCTTATGTTGTTCTAACCTAGCTTAGTCTTTGGAATAGATTGTAATTTATAATTCTCATTGCATTGCATTCTTCAGTTACTGTACGTAAACACTTCCTTTCACAAGTATTTTCTACGAATTAAACTATCCATAAAATCAAAAGCAGGACCTTCACCCACCTACCGCCAAAACGTCCTATTTTTTAAGATTCACAACCAAGCCTCAGCTTGCCAGCCCCCCCAGCCAGCGCGTTCGGGCGCGTTCACCTAATTATCGGCGCGGAGGGACTTTGCATAAGAAAGTATTGCTGCGTTTTACGACGCGTGTCGCGACCCCCCTCCCCCCTTCCGGGGTAAGATAAAAAATCTCCCATTTCCTTAATTCGTTTATCGGGGCCTGCCGAGCCTTTGTCTCCGATCGATGGGCGCCAAATGAGCGCCCGACGTGACGCGAGTGTGTATTAAGCTTAAGGTAAGACGGCCGATTAGGAGAGGTAAGGTTGTAAGGAGTTTTGGTTGAGGTATTTGGTGAAGTGGTTGAGTTGGTGGTTGCGATTGGTTTTGGAAGTTTTGAGTTGTGTACCTATAGCTATTTATGTATTAACGAGTTGTTTAGCGCGACTTCGTCCGTGGAAAATACGGTAATTAAATTCCGGAGCCGTTCCCTCTGGAAACACATTGAATTTCGGGATAAATTATAGCTTATGTGCTATTCTGGGCTATAGGCTACATTATTGTCGAATGTCCTTAAACACCATGGAGTTTTTTTTTTTGTTGCGTGAAGGAGTAACATACATCCATCCATCCGTCCGTCCATCCATCTATCTATCCATTCGTCCATCCATCCATCCATGCTTACATACCTGCTTTACTTTTAAAGGAGCAGCCGCCACGGCTTCTGACGCGACGCTGAGCACCGGGCGAAGTTGAGGAGGAAGAGTATAAAAGCCAAGAAGAACAGGGAAGGCTAATAATTGGACCATAATTGACTGCTGGGATGACGATAATGAGTTAGATGAGAGTATTATTCAGTGTTGGGTCAAACGTCCTTCAAAAACGTAATATGTGGTATGTTTAGGTATAGATTGGAGGCGATTTAAAAACCAACAATGCATAACTATGCTGCTACCTATTTTCTGGTAGTACGAAGGTCCTCTGGACGATGTCTAAGATTTTACAACGTGAGTGGAAAGGGGTTAAATCCTAAACAACCATGTTCCTTTTTTAGCATCAACGCTTCCCATCAGGTGAGATGGCGGTCAAATGCCTGTATAGTAAGTCATAAAAAAATAAGGTTTTAGTTGAACTATCAGTGGTGTTTCTGTGTCAGAGCAAATAATATTTACAATATTATTATAAACAAACCTATCTTTATCAGAACTACACCCGCACCAACCCACTATAGGACTTGCCCCGACTGCCTAACTCTAATTACTACCTAGCCAGCCAAAAATCGCAGCCACAAAGAAAGCAAACCCAGAAAGAAGTCTTTCCGTAAACAAGCCCACCGCCATTTAATAACATTTTCGCGTTATTACACTGACACACGGATACCCATAATAGAGTATAGCAACATTGGATGTAGGAAATTACAATCGTTCTTAAATGAGCGAGCTAGCGATGTCTGTCCTTCCTTCGGCGCACATGTTGGTTGCGGTGGACTGCGGTGGAGGTGGCTTGATACTTGGCTGGAAAACGCAACAAAAATTATTTGGTATTGGTATTTTGGTATGATATTGTGATATATCATGATCCAAGCTGGCATGATCCCTGTTGACAGGGACACGGGGGTCATACTATAATTACCTGCACTGCCAAATCCTGTATCATGGTCAAAGGCCGACCACGGGCACTCGTTCGCGAGAGCACAATCGGGATATTATTTTAATAACGTCAATTTTATTAGTTTATTTTTTTATTATGATAGCTGAACTTGTACAATGTAAAATCTATGGTAGTGGACAAGTAATGGATAAATCTAAAGAGACTAACCTAATGAGATGAAATCCTCGTGTTGAATTATTAGAATTTCGCGACATTACCATACCACGTCACACATAACATGACGTCTTCCTTTTTTATTTTAAAACGACCGATTTCGTTCATATTTAAAATGAGTAATTTAATATTATGAACATAAAATAAGGGTTCGCTTGCCTACTTTCTCTCGGTCTCGTCGTTACAATGAAGATAATAATGGCGGAATTGGCCAAAATAAATATCGTAGTTTTTTATTCATTGTTACTGATATAGTGCTTTTATAATGTCTAGGGAGGCACACGGACGGGCGGTCAACCTGACGGAAAGCGGTTACTGTCGGTTAGGACATCTGCAACCTAAGGAAATTATTTAACAATACGCAAGTTATTCCTACTAAACACTCTCATTTTCATCAGAATATCTAATACAGTCAAACCTTTTCCAACTTTGTGGAGTCTACACAATATGTCAATCTAACTGAACAATAACTAACAAACCGGTCAAAACCCCCATAAAAAAGTTCCGTTACCAAATCCCAAAAACCCAAATCTCGCCTCTTTAATTAAACCCAGCGAACTCGTTAACCACAACACGTCTTGAAAGCATCAAGACCTTTCACCCGCACGCTACACTTTTAATTTTCCCTCCTTAAAAAAGGGAGGGCAGCGGTGTGTTTTCGGCGGCCCTAGCGTGTGTGGGGTGGGCCCGGCCCCCCCGGGGGGTCGGTAATCAAGGCACGCAATCTTCGGCGAACCCTTAAAAACTTTAAAACTCATCGCCGCCTCGCCGTCCTCTGCCCGCTCACATATATATACACACCCATTCGTATAGAACATATCGAATGTTGTGAATTGCGTACTTATTAATGTTGCTCCAGAGTAGCCCTGCTTAGTTTTTGGGGGCCGTAGCTGTTACTTTTTACGATTATATTTCTGTTTTGCTTCTGCCTTAGTTATGTGATGTGAGTTGTTCTGTTTTATTTTATGTAAGTTATATGGGGCTTATCATGCGGTGGGCCACACATTGTATTGCCAACTGTGTTTTAAAAAAGTTCTGGATTGTTAACTCTTTTTCTTCTCCAGTTTCTTTTAATTTTTATGTGTATTCGGGCCAAATGAAGTTTATGACTATGTATGTAAATATTTTCTCATTTCTTAATCTATAACTTTACCGGTACTTAGCGTAAACGTCGCGTGCCATTTATTGCCAATAAAAATGTACTCCTCATCTAAATTGCTGACATTAAAATGTGCCCCGAATAATGTGTTTACATTTTGGAGCTAAATGGACGATAGGTATTACGAAAAACAAATCATTTCGTAACTTTTCCTGAGAAAAGAATTGCGACACTTAGTTCGTATGCGAAGCCCCAAGAGTAAGAAAAAGTTGAGAAGTTCCCAAGGTGGGCAACCTATGAAACGGGAACTTATTTGCCACAAAACTGATGTAATACCCCGCCACATCAAATAAGAATGGCCGCCGACCGAACATTTTTGCGTAATTAATGACGCAACCGAAAAAAGACTTCATAATTTTGGGACATGGCCTATCTCAATCTGCAAGGGTGCTCTGACAAACATCTTTTTAAGTCCGCGCTTAGAGCAGGCTTATCTGGCCTTCGCAACGATATGCACGACTGCCTCCCTGCACAAGGAATCTAATAAAAAATCACACATCCCCGCGAATAGTTCATTAGCGTACACACGTGTGCGTACATTACAGCGTGCGGGTGTGCGTGTACAAACAGGGGGTTTTAATTTTTTGGGGTTCCTTAATGACACTTCTTCTGCATCGATTTTAGCATTTCCCGTGGGGTTCTTTTGTTTTGCTCCGAATCGATACCGTTTTTTATGCGAGTGGAGTCTCGGCGGACGAGCATGCATGCGTGTTTGCAATCGCATGCGACACGTGGAGGGTTAATATTCGTAAATTAATCGCTGCGTCATCGATTTTTAATGCCTGCTGTTGTGTTTTAAGTGTTGATAGACTACATGTGTACGATCTTGACGTGTTATCTCGGGAACCGTAATATGTTGTTAATGTTTGAAAATTGATTCATTATCCATCTCAAGAAATATTGTAGTGTATCTTGTGTACAGTCTTTAAAACTAGTACACAAAAATAGAAAAAAATCATTTAAATATGTTATGAACATATAGCTTATCGTTTAAGTAGGTACTGTCGATTACTAGTAACATAATAGCCGTGAAATTCCCGACTATAATTAAAAAAAAACAAAAACAATGTTCAAAATGAAACACAATTTTAGGACTTCTAAAGAGGCGAATAAAAAAGAAAGTAAGTGAAAAATTCACCAAGTCGCAAAGCCCGAGCACGTTGACCGACTGACCGACGCAACAGGTGGTGGCTACGATCCCTCGCTACCGTGACCAGTCCCCAACCCCCGATGGCAATTGTAATCGTTTCGAGGTCAAGTGGTAGGTAATCTTTTCTTCCCTTTTCTTCAATGAGGTGTCGTTTATTATTCGAGTAAAGAAAGAATGTCGAATTATAATCTCGTAAAGATTTATCAGTTACATTACGTCGTAATATTTTGTTGCTCTCTTTTCAAATTAGAATAAATATCTAAGTTGTTACATAAAAAAATTACGTCCATCTGGCAATGAAGACGACGCCGTATATTTTAATTACGTATTTCCAAGATAGCCAACAAAAACCAGAAACCCAATACGCACCCGAAAAATTAATTAATACAAATTAAAGAAACGAATAACCGGATGAAGACGCGCCAATGAAAGGGGCAAGCGCCCCCCTAACACCCCCTAAAAATTTAATTCATCACAGCGTGCCTGAGACATATCTCCTTGCCTGTCCCTTCCCTTTTCCGCCATTCTTTGCTTTCTTACAAGCTTTTTCCAAGAGCAAGACGGGTATAGTCACCCTGTATATCTTCAGTACACCCGCAAGCCATATTGGATTCTCTGCTCCTTGGCACAGAGCCAAAATTGTGCTGTAGTCGGACAAGACTTGTGACGTTTGTTGTAACCCGATCTACACAGGCTGTTTCATTCGTTCGCATTGAAAGCTTAAAACAAATAAACGTGCGACGTCGCGAGATAAGATTTTGTTGGTCTTTACGATGCGACTGTCGTTAGTGGATTCGGTTCCGGAGTGAAGTCAAGACATTTTCGATAGCGACTGCTTCGTCAGGGCACTTTGAATGACAAAGAAATCTAATGTTAAGGGAAATTTCAGGTACTGTGGACCGTTCAGAAACACATAATGCCTGTGTAGTCCTTCAATCCCTAAAATATTATAATATTTTTCTTTATTATAATATTTTGAAGATTTTCTCAAAGTTTGATTCTTGGACAAGACAGGCATCCATGTCGCTGTGCACCGGCTCCGGCTTCATACAGGGTTTTCTTAAGAAAATACCTTACGGAAGAAATTCTCTAAATGATATTGATAACCACATCAAAATCCGTTGCGTGGTTTAAGAGTAGTAAGCGGTTATACATACAGACGAACAGACATACAGATTATAAGGAAGCATTACCTATTCACATTTTAGACAACTTTGAGAAAATTGTCAACGTAATTTTTTTTTTTACCGCGGAAACAAATATTACCTGCATCAGACTGATTCAGCAACACCGTACATTAAACTCATTCGCATTTATAGCATTTTCTTTGACGACGTATTTTACCAAAATAAAAAACATATCTTTATCAGAAGGCAGCAGAAGAGGTTGCCAATATCTAACAATACTAGATAATTATCGATTATACATAAGCAACGTGAAATTATTAAAAGTAAATTCCGTCATACCCAGTCAAATCTGAATACTGGAATGAATATAAAACTCCAATATCGGCACAGATACGAGTTTAATTCCTGTCTTCCCACCTCCCACGCCAAATGACCCTTCAAAACTTTAAACGGCTCAAAGTTTGCGACCGCAAAGTTATTTTTACCAAACACCAAGTAACTTATTAAAATCAACCGACCGACGTTCCGATACCGCTGTCTTTACCGACCTCTTATCAGAGAGACCGCCTTCAATTAACCAGTAAATAAAGCCTTATGTACTCGCTAACTCTTCACATAATGAGTTAATAACACAACACATATACACATTGACGTACAAATGGAAAGTCGGGAACACAGCCACAATGAACCCTCACAGAGACAGAATTTTCGTGGCGTACATAAAACGCGTCTTTCTTCTTGTATTCTTAATTAGCGTGTCGGCCCCCTCCGTCTCTTTCGCTCTCACAGTGTTAATTAGAAGGTCGTCCCTCTCGCGCTTTCTTAATACATTCTTCCTCTCAGCGGTGTTTCTTTACGTTTTTATTTGTGTGCGTGTCTGTGTGCGGTGGTGTTTAATTTACATGTACTTGTATGTCGGGTACACCCGCAAGGGGAATTTGTTTTCTGTTTTGGAGTTAAGGTTTTTAGGTTTTTAGGGTTTCTTGTTGCTGTGGTCGGTTATATTGTTTGTTACCTTTTTTATGTTATAAGGGAGACGGCCCTGATGGGAAGTGGAAAAATGTTTTAATTCACATAAAAGTTTTTGAATGAAGTTTACCTACATTTTTGAAGGACTAAAACATTTTTAGTAATAAATGCTATGCTCAATTAAGTTATCATTTTCTTTGTTAGGGCAAGGTTTTTCTTATTTTTTAGTAAATGTATTAATTTTATTAAATTATTAATTATTAAATCACATCGTATGAAATTACGTGTTACCAAATATATTACTAAAAGAAATAGATAGGTTGAGATTTAAGTACTTAAATAAAATAATTTAATCATAATTTCAAAATTTTATTCCCAATTAATAACCAACTACCCAATAAAACGTAAACCAAATCCCAGCAAACCCAACCCAAAAACGACACCACCTTCCTCCACTTTCCACACCACCACTTTCCACAGCCAACGCTTGCGTGTGTACCGCGGGTGTTTTATACGAATGTGGGTATACGCGAAAGGGTGTCGGCGGCGGGGCGCGCGGGGGTGCCACGTACACATAAACACTTATAAAACTTTTTTGACAACAGCCCCGCTCTCCTCCCCCCTCGGATTCGCTAATTTATGTTGCTTTTTTAATCAATACCTTGTGTATGGAATTATACGGTTACAGCCACCGGCTTCGTGCTTGCGACAGTTAGCGCTCTATGCTGTTTTGTTTGCGTTCTCTTTTTAAGTGATTGGTTTTTGTTTCGCTTATTGATTGGTGCGTTCGGTCGGCTGAAGGGTGAGCCGGCGAGTGTTGGCTTCGGTGTTGATCCTTGGCGGCGTGTTTTGTTTCTGTTTATGGGTGTAATCGTTGTAATCATATTAGAACGATAACATATGACATACACATTGCATAAATAAAGCTTTATGAACAGAATGATCTTGTCTGTTCACTGTGTGACCGAATCTTTCTATCCCGTGTTGGCCTCTACAACCATCAGAAAAAGTGCCGTATCGTTAACAGTGGCGCTGTTAAAATAATCTATAATATTTGTCTAAGGCCAATGATGATGTACTGAAGCTACAATGGCCCAAAGTAACGTATATTAAGTATCTTTGCCTAAGCTAGGTATATTAATGTAATTTCGATCAGTAAAGTTTACCTCTACATGAGTGTTAATAAAAATAATCATCTTGGCGTTAACGTCCTGGTTGTGCTCTCGCACACGAGGGCCCGAGGTCTGCCTTGACCATGATTCAATATTTGGCAGATCAGGTAATTACAGTGGAGCGACTGCCATCTGACCTCCGTGATGCTCTACCAGGGGAATCAGACCAGATTGGATCATGGTTACACATTCAGTCGCCTGAATGTGCAGGTTTCATCACAATGTTTTCCCTCACCGTAAGAGCATCGGTTAGCATTCAACTAATGCACATAACTCATTAGTACATAGCCGCAGTGGTATCCGAACCCGATACCTCTCCCTTACAAGCCGGATACTTTAACCACTCGGCGAATAACTCTTCAAATTACTGATATTGGTACCTATCTGTTCGCTCCTCAGCACGGGTGGAATATTGGTGGAAACATAGTGAAGGAGGGAAACCGCAAGCAAGCAGGTCATCTGATAATTATGTAGGTATGAGAGTAACAATGGCCCAAAGTAATGTATATTGTGTATCTTTGCCTAAGCTTTATTCATGTAATTTCGATCAGTAAAGTTTACACTGCTTAGTTATCTCCAAGAATTTATAAATCAGTAAAACATTCGTGGTTATCTTACACATTACATCAGTATTTAGTTACCGACATCTTACATTTCGCCATGTCAATTTTCAAAAATTTACTGTTCAAATGTTTTCTGATATTTTCATTAAGTAGGTACCTCTCGTCATCATTTCTGTTTGGCATGCTCGCGTCGTAAGCCATTGGCGCTCGCGATGTCAATCCATCGCTTCTTGGGCCTTCCGCGGGACCACTTTCCTCACACCGGAAGGTTTGGTTTGGAAGGAAGGTATCCCTAGGGATTACGCAACACGTGACCAAACCAGCGATAACGAGCCTCTTCGAGCTTATTAGCGATATCTCTCACGCCAAGGCTGTAGGCACGGTAGGTACCTCTACATGTGTGTTACATACGTTTAATTATAAGGATAGGAATAACAATAACAATACCTTAAAATTAAAATAATATCAAAATGGCTTGCAGTTATTTTTTATTACAATCCAAAGTCACAATGGCTTTTTGACTTAAAAAAAAGTAAAAAGTAAAAAGTAAATACTTGCTTCTACTAAAGCTACTTACCTTTATACCAAAAACCTCTCTAGCTCATATTCCCGCTGCGAAAAACAGCGTTACATTCGCATTCGTTATACCCACATCGATCGCCAATAAAGCAAACTCGATAAGGTAATCCGGAGACATCCCACGAATGCGCGAAACACCTCCTTAAGTCGTCAATCTTGTCCTCAAAAATAAAGTTATACCTCAATTTCACGTTTCAGCAGCCCCTGTGTGTGACGCGGAAAATCCGCATACCACGGGCATCACCAAATCACCTCGTAACCACGCAAATATAAACCGTATCATCAAGGAAATAAAACCCAAAAAAGCAGCACCAAAATGGCGCGAACATATCCGCAATTCGCACATCGTTTTGCCAAAGTTACAGTTTGCGTCTGAGAAGACTTCGCCGTAGTACGTTTTGGTGAGGAAAAAATCTTTGATCAAATGTAAAACGTAGCCTTGTAACGTACATAGCGACAAATATACGAGACGAAAATAGGCGTTGGGAAATGTTCTTTACGGCAAAGACTTAGAGTGTTAGGCGACTGAAGAATGTACCTTTGTATTCTTGTTATCACGTAGAGTGATGGATGGTCCATATCACGCGTGACGAAATTGTCACGCGGAGGTTTCGCGTGATTTTGAGTGACGGGAATATATTAATTCTTTTATTCCCGAGCACTGGAGGGTGAGAATTGTTTGAAAATGCGGAGTGCGAGATAAATCTTTCAAGTGTTTCGAGCGCTGATACAATACGTCTTTGTTTTGGGTGTTACGCTTAAAGCTTTTATGTAAGGAAGATGAAATAATTTCGTGAGCATAAAAATTGGAATATTTTGACCGTTTAGCATCATCGCCTCATCGGACTCGAGGCCCTGGTGAAGTGACGATTTGCAAAAGGCTGCAGGTAGGTGCGGATGCGTCAAGCCGAGGACAGGGTGCATTGGCGCTCATTGTGGGAGGCCTATGTCTGGGAGGCCTACGTCCAGCAGCGGACTGAAGATGATGAATTGATAGTATAGGCTGATGATGATGACATAAAATTTTATTCTCCAAATATTAGAGTCTATCTTCATACATACATAAAGCTCACGCCTGTGTCCCACAGGTGGGATAGGCAGAGACTTTGGACCGCCACTTTGCTTGTCATGACACAACTCCCTAGCCTTTTATTCTTGCCACTTCAGACCTCAATTTTTTGAGATTTTTATTGATCTCATCAGTGAATATTTTAATATTTTTCTGGGTCGTCCTTTCTCTCGTCATCTTCATAAGTGCGTAAAATCGATTCAATATCTTCTCCGCCAGCAACTCCATTTACATACCTCAGCTCGACATTATTCCAACTTATAGGCCCAATAAATCCACGCACCGAACTCGTACAAGCAATAATGCTCTGTTCCCGATGTGTCCAGTAGTAACTTTCGCTTTCAAACAATTACAACTACCGTAAGACATGCCCGTAACGTATCTCCTCATTAAGCATAGAGCACTGCAGCCGGCTTGCTTAGAACAAGGATCTTGGGACGTAATTGGATATTCCTTCGCGTCGTTGTATGTGTACGTAATAAGAACGATGTGCCTCTATTTCTAGTACGTGGTTTCTTGAGATAAGTGGTATGAATGTGTACTATGAAAATTGGGAAATTTTCTACATATTGGAAAGTCTTGCAATAGATTGGTGAAAGCGATAAGACCGCCTTTGCGCATATGTAGGTATATTTTGCTGATTCTTGCGTATATTGTCTATTTTTTATGTTGTTTATGGCCACCTGATGGAAAGCTAGTGAACCATGGTCACCGACATAGCCCGAAGGATTGCGGGGATACAGTGGCAGTTGTCGAGGATTGTTGTTGAGGATACAGGGGGCAGTAAAGTTCTCAAGTGGCGACCAGGTACCACAAGGTGGCCCGATGACCTGGTAAAGATCACAGGTACCATTGACCAGGCTGGCCTTTGTCCTGTACCTTCCGTATCCAGCCATCACTGGGGGAGGCCAATGCCCAGCAGTGGGCATCTTTCGGCTGATATGATGATGATGATGATGGAAAGTGGTCACCGCTGCTTATCCTGCGTTTCCCACCTCTACAACTGTTGCTTTGGCAGCAAAAAGGTAAATGCGCCCTATTTTGTCAAAGCCACGGTTCCCCATATTCCTACCCCATGGAGCACTAAAGACCTCACTCACCGGCACGAACACAATATCATTTAAAATAGCACTATTTGGCTGCAGTGTCCTGTAAGCTAGAGGTACTTACCTAGTAGAGCGGGTAATTCGAACGGGTTACCCTCTACCTCTCCTCGCACTCTATAAATTTATTAAAAAAATTGTGACAACTCTGCGACGCAGGAAGTCAACTTTGGTCGAATATCCGCGGAAACAATTCAGCATGCAACAACTCCTTAAAGAGCTTACCATTCGAACTTCTTGTAGGCCGCATGCCAGAGGCGACCAACACAGGCGCAGTGGGGCCGCTACACGCGCCCGCGGCCCGCTCCGAAGGCCGCCTTGTAATGTGAGCCCATAAATCTATAATGTACAACGTCTGGTAGCCCTGGAGTATCTTTATGATAAGTACACCGGCTAAATTCTTCTTTCATTACCGCTTCACATTTTCATTCAGCCTCGCCAAAAGGGTGCTTTTGGGTTTAGAAACATATCGAATACCAATATCATCTTAAATACCAGCGACCCGCCCCGGCTTCACACGAGTTTTCTCGGATTTTCTTTGTTACAATTTGCATGTATTATACATAACCTTCCAGAATAAATTCTCTAACTGATGGTGATATCCCCATCCAAATCTGTTGTGTGTTTTAGGAGAAACTAGCGGATATATCGACAGAAGAAGAAGCGACTTTGCTTTACTATTTAGAGATGGACGTTGGTAATGGCGTATAAAACTGAAAGGCTCGTCGTTATGGCTTGTGATGGCTGCTTTTACGCACACGCCACGATACCCCTTCTTTAACCTCATCTTGGCGTTAAATCCTGGGGCCCGCCTTCCTGCTCTTCTTAGTCCACTTGCTCGGTCTTCGGCATCCTTAGTGGTGAGTCCGTTGGCACGTATATCACTCTTAACTACGCCAGGCATCGCTTCTTGGGCCAGCCTCTCCTTACTGTACCTGGCGGGGGTGGCATGGCCGGACATCTGTTCCCCACGTAATTTGCCGTAACCCTCTTATGACTTGCCCTGCGGGCAAGGGCCCGGGGTCTGCCACGACCATGTTACAGGATTTAATAGATCAGGTAATTAGAGAAGAGTGACTGCCACCTCTAACAAATTCTTACCATCATGGGTCAAATTAATTTTCCAACTCTTATGCCAATCCGCTACGATTACACTAAGCTTAAGCGACGCTTAATTTATAGTTGATATTTCTTAGCATTTAGGCGTCACAAAATCTATGTCATAAAATTAAGAGTGACATAGTGAGTTTAGTTTATACGTACCTACGCTTGGTGTTGGTGCTTGTTAGATATAATATTTTAACGCCTAAAGTTTGGTGCAATTAGAGGTTCATGAAACGAAATAGATTAAAGAAACAATTGGCTGTGATGGTCCTTCCATGGTCGAAAACTAACATGTGTAACTGGCGCTTTATTCAATTCACAAGAAAAATTCTAGTTTAAAGAACTTAGCTCATAGCTTCAATCTGGATCCCTTCACTATCAACATTGTAAGTACTGTAACGTACGTATTACTCGACCCTCTCATCTACACTGTTGAAAACTGGCACGCTATTACGGTCTATGCCACCACACCGCCGCGGTCCGTGGCAAGTTAATTGCTTATTAATCGCACGGAACACAGGGATGCAATTATTGGCCGCTAGTATTGTGACACGCCCTAACAGCGCATGTGTGTGGGAACCGCAAATCTGAGCCGCTTGGGCGGTGCCGCGGCGTTTATGTATGATGTGGCTTGATGAAGTAAGTGATGGGTAGCTGGTCGTAGTAACTGTATCGGGAGAAAGGTAGCTGTAGATCCTGGATGGACTGGAGTGGCGGGGGCGGGAATGAGTACGCTTGTGTCTGTAAAAGACACTGATTCCAGCTTCATATTTTGAATGGAAATCCATGACTAAAATCCAGTACATGTTTTAAAAAATGAAAGAAAAGAGATGATTGAGGATTAATTTACTTAGCTCACCTAAACTTTCTCGCCAAAAATTTTACGGGAACCTAATGGAGGGAGAAGGGAGGATAGGCGACGTCGAAAGTTGGGGTATATTGTGATGACGTTAAATATTCACTACGAAATAGAGTCCATGATTGACTGAAATAGAAGAATCAGAGCGGGAAATAGAACCCTGGTGGAAACTGGGATTGACGACTATTAAGAAGGGGGGTAGGAGATCTTCCGTTCAAAAATCTAATAGCAGAGTTACAGACGTCGGCGGTAAATTTCACATGGGCTAGTTCGGCCACCCCAGAAGATCGTCTCTGTGGTACGTGTATACGACGTGTGTTGTGTGTTATACGAGTATACTATGCCGAAACTAGCCGATGTGCACTATTTACCGGATTGACAACATGGCCGTCAAGCTACACTGTTTAAAGTTAATCGGTTCTAGGTTGAAGGATTTAGCTAATGCAATCAGAGGCAAGTGGCACTTCAGCTAGCATAAATAGTAATACCGCACCTACATCTGCATTCGTGTTACAAGATGAAACTTATTTATTTATTTATTTCACAGTTTAACAGCAATCTAATTCTATTTAAACTATACACATTATCAAGTTGTAGTGCCAAACTTCAATGTACGCATTGTAAATTTTATGGGCTTTTACCCGCGACTTCGTCCGCGTAAGATTCCGTTATAACAATCTCTTTGGTTATAACGGTAAAGATCCGTTCCCGCGGGAACCACATTGAATTTCGGGATGTGCCTATGTGGTATTCTGAGCTATTGCCAAATTTCATCAGAATCCGTTCAATATCTTTTACGTGAAGGAGTAACAAACAACCAAACAACCATCCTCATAATCATTTGCATTTATGATATTAGTAGAATAGAAGCCCATACGGCGTGCGCGTTTCTCCTGACGATTCGTCCTGTCCCAAATGCAAATGCAATCCCCTCCACTAATGTAGTAGGCACTAGTGGAGTAGGCTCAAGTCCACTGCCATGGGCTGTTGTATTGATGTGATGTGTGAGCTGTTTTAGCACGATTGTAGTCAAGTGTGTACGCGTTTCATACATTTTTTAATGTGCTTTTTCAAAGTCTTCAACCTGTGATAAAACATAACCATATCATATAATATAAGTTATGATGTTAGTTATGGGTCGCCAATCGGCTCCCGAGACTGTGTAACAAGTCTTAAAATCCCCAGCGGGAGTTCTTGGTGAACCTCGCTCTACGCGCTTGCTCCAGCTTTGTGAAAAATAGCGAGCTATAGGTACTTATTTTCGCCGCCAAAACGTTTTTTCCTTACATTCCGTTTAACCCGCTCCTGATTCGACATGCCTATAACATATATACACTTACCTACACATCCAGCATTGTCCAAACAGGCGCACTAATCATCGCAGTCTCCGGCCCCTACCGAGCTGCAGGTATTTTAATAGAAACCGCGTCCAGTCACGTTGTGGGCCGCTCCGTGTAGTAATATCTCCATTCTGCCCAGAACTGGACTGGTTATTGAACTCGTGATGGCCTATCGGTGGCTTATTAAACTTGTTTGAGCAAGGTGCAATGTTTGCAACGATTAAACAATGTTGGTGTATGGCTTTTCGCGTAGGTGCTTGCATAGGCTTTGAGGAGAATGGCACGAATTCGTGTAGTGATCATCTTGGCGGTAATGTCCCAGTTGTGCTCTAGCGCGAGAGGGCCTGGTGTCCGTCTTTATCCAGGATTGTGGATTGAGGGATTGAGGATGATCCAGGACTTTGCAGATCAGGTGATTACAGTAGAGAGACTGCCGTCTGATCTCCGTGACCATGTTAGCAGGGGAAATTGACAAGATTGGATCATGGTTACACATTCTGTCACCTGAATGTGCAGGTTTCATTTCATAAAAATATCTGAACCAGTCACACAGTCAGTGTGTAGTACATGGCGGAACTGGGATCGAACCGGGTACCTTAGGGTACGAGTCGGACCCCTTAACCAATAGGCCACCGACGCTCGAATAACTCTTCAAATTACTAATATTAGTATTCGCTTCTCAGCGCGGGTGGAATTTTGGTGGTAGTAATATATTGAGAGAGAGAAACCACATCAAAACGGGTCACCTGATGATGTATGCAGTATGAGGGTAGTGATACATGATCAGTGGCGTATGCGTTTTCGTAATAAAACGTGTTAGATCGTTTCTCGATTGTACCAATGTGGTAACCATCGTAACAGTGTTAGAAGGATATTTTATCGTCCATTTATAGTTACGAAACCGCGGTTTCGTACGTAGCCTATTGGATATTTTCCTCCGAAAGTTAATTATCGTACCAATATCTATGATATTTGTCGAGATTCCGTGAATCGGAATTTGGCGAAGTTAAGCGTATCAAGATTGCATATCGCACTCATATGTAGGTATAATGACTATACCTAGAAATTCCGAGCTCGTACATTTTGTGTTAACTTGAGCTAACAGAACTGGCATGCGCATAATGTATAAGTATTATGCAATTCGTTATCTGCATCCTAGTACGTCTAGTAAGGCATTAAAGACAAAAATATCGGTGCAACATAGTATTTAAGTACTTGCGATAGCGCCACTTTATGCCAACTATAAAATTGTGACTGGAACAGACGTCTTCCACTACGGCCATATAGGGCCATAAAATTTGTCCTTTATCATAATGAATGCTCAAAGTTTTATAATTTCAAAGTTTTTGGGGAAATGTTTTTAATTGTATTCCGGGTAAAAGCTTTACTTTGTTCGAACAAAACTACCTACAGTAACCTCGCAAATCCACAATTATTTTTATCAGTTCTTAATTTTATATTTATTTAATAATAATTGAATATACCGTCTTTGGTCGTGTGGTGTCAGGCAGAGTAGAATAGCACCAACCCCTTATTACACTCGTGGGTGTCGTACAAGGCGACTAATGTTTACGAGGCAAAAGAGGGTCTCCGTAGGCTAGATGGGCAGCAGCGTTTTCCCTTGTTTTATTTACAACACTGCGATCTCCAACATTCACTGATCAAATCAGTAATGTTCTCAAAAAAGCCGGGGTCTGAAGTGGTAAGAATAAAAGGAGATGTATGAAAAGAGTTGTGGATATATGCTAGGGAGTTGTGTCAGGACAGAGCAAAGTGGCGGTCCATAGTCTCTGCATGCCCCACCTATAACCTCCACTTTAGTGGAAATGCCCCTATGTCCTGCAGTGGACTGTGATAATGATGACGAATTTACCGTCACGTGGTGTCTATCTCTCTAGAGAATTGAATGAAACCGCAGGTGCGTTGTCCTTGTAAGAACTCTTAATAAAGACAAGTACCAGGAAGTCATAAAGCAGAAGACGTCGCACACAACAAATCATAATGTAACAATCTGAGGTGACCGCCCCACAAGGAGTTTACACAACTATCTATCAAGTCCTCGCACATCGCACGTTGCGAACGCGAACATAAATTGAAACCCAATCGGATGGTTGAATCGAATGTTTGTCGCGATCACGACCGCGTGAGTGGATCCTCTATCTGCGCAAACGCAGCATTTGCCACGAACACGTCACTTATAACCCTTACGCTCTTAACAATAAGATCTGAAATTGATTATCAAACACAATTGCGGTGGAAATTTTGAAAATCTGATTCGAATACTTTTCGCTGCCGTCCCAAATTCTTCTCGCTCTTGTTGCTCTTATTATAACGTCTATATTCGCGTGGATTTGTCTCCGTGGACTGCAATATGGGTGTGTGGTGTGGAGTACACGTTCCCGTGACGTGTATATTTATCGGCGCCGGCGCAGCGTCCGAACACGGGCACTTCGCGCGAATGTGACCTAGATGTGAGGCGTGCGGGTCTAATGGGACGATTGTTTATATTTACCTGTGATATTTAAGTACTGCTGCTTTTCTGAACGTAACTGCATGTGATTAAAGTTTTGATTCATTGACGGCATGGTAGAAGCCTTTAAGAAACGAGCATACTTATACCTTTCTCGAAGGCCGGAAGCACATTCACGACCCCGGGTGTTTCGGGTATTCGAAGCGGCAGGTTTCACTTACTATTAAGAGACACACTTGGTCGTTTGCCCTCTACTAACATGAATTTATCTCAAAAGTATTCAGTAGTTTCTTTCCGATATTCGCCTTATCGGGTACATACACAAAGTCACGCTTTTTTAACGCCCGACTAAAACAAGGAGGTTGTTAAAAGTTTGACATATGTACCTGTCGCTTTGTGGCTATATATCAACTCGCATATAAAAAGGGGTATTAAAACACGAATGTATGACAATAGTCTGACACGAGTGTTTTAACACCTACTTACATGCAGTTGCATACTACTTTAACTCACTCAACACTTGTTTCGAAACGAACATTTTCGTTCTTCAATACCAATATTCGCCGCAGTGCGTTCGCGCCGTAGCCAATGGCGATCACGAACCCCGTGTTCGCTTATTAACGCTACAGGGGCGATATATCACGCCCGCTTCATACGCCATAGACGCGCAAGCGCATAGAGCGAGGAATCTGCGAGACGCGTTGGCCACCAAAGAGTTTGTAAGTTTATTAGTGCCATAAAATCTGACTCGGTGTTATTGGTCCTTGATGGCCAAAACTGGAACTGGAAAAATTGTGGCTTTTATTTTGAAATGTATTTGAACTATCATGTCAATGCCGTCACCGGATCAGATAAATTTGTGGCACTGTTTAATCTGACAGCTGAATTAGGGCCCCTATAAATCAGTGCTGGATACCCCTGATTTGTAAGTCGTTATTTTGGACGGTCGGAGGATGAGGCGAACTGTAGTATTTGGCCTTTTCTCCTGCCACCTGCAAGACCACTGCACGATGAGGCCCCCGAAATTATAATATTATTTAAGGGGTAAAAGTCTGACGGAAAAAGCAGTGTGCCTTATCCGCTATAATCGGAGGCTGCTACCCAAAAATGTGCCTATCAAAATCACATAATTTTATCCCGCTAGATTTCTAAAATCTAAAACCGACCAATCGTATCCCCCCACTAAAAACATCATATCCCTCACCAAATCCTTCCATACCTCCGTGGCACGACAACTCTGCCCACCATAAGCCGCAATGTATCGTTACCAGGAACTGATTTATGTAGGGCGGCCGGCGACCGTATATCTGGCGATCGTGCGCGTGCGCCGATCCCACTGACCATTACCGGCCGATTGTGTGGTCACAACAGGTAACGAGACGAGCGTAATTTGCTGCCCGCTTGACGGCTACCCTTGGATAGGGGTATGGTTGACGGCTGGACACCATCTCAGTACAGACATCGTTCCGTTGGATGTCGACCTCATCTTCGTTCAGAGATTGAGATAAGATGATAGAGCAAACCGATTTACAAAAAAAAGCCATGGCGTAAATTCATTAGGTATATCAAAGTTTCTTCTTAGCTTGACAATGATTTATTTGTACATACAATCATGTCCATACTGTGCCGACCCCAAATTAATGGAATAAGGGCAGGCAAATGATGATAATCACATGAAAATTCACATTGACTGGCACGATGTGTAATCGTTGTGTTATATCTGTTGTGGTTGTGGTGCATCTGCACGATTGTCTTTTTGTGGAATATAATACAGCAACAAATTTAAATTCAAAATTGCGTAAACTACAAATTTTATCACATTTTTCCACCTTAAGGGTGGAAAAGGCTAAAAATTAGCGATTTGCTATATGGGTAAATACTTGCGCTGAGCTTTGGCCCGTTCACGCTGCTGCAGCATACATCTGAGTTGATTGGGTTCACCATCAACTATTTTTTCTATATCTATATTACAAATTTTGTAAGCTTTTATATACTTATGTAATTGGGTACCAGCTTGTACTTTGTTATAATTAAGTTTTGTAGTTTTTATGCAACTTCATGTAGGTATGTTGTTTTTTTATCTGTCTATCTATTTACTTACCACTACCACAATTTCTGTTTGTCCCATACCGCTGCGACTAACTATAAATGCTTACTGTTACTTTACTGCCGTTTCAAGTTTTTTAGTCATCCAAAGACGAGCAACCAAACCTAGGCTCGGCCAGCCAAGGCTACCGCGATAGGGCAGGCAATATGTTCACGTCGCGAGCCGCGTCGCCGCACTGTGTTTACTCTGGCATGCCAATTTGTACCGATACCAGAGCAGCCTAATTACTCGCTGTGACCACTTCATTACCAGCCAATCTAACAAATGTCAATGTATCACAAGATTAGTGATACGAGGCTAAGTAAAATGTGGATTTAATTGAGCTGCGAGCGCATTGAGTCCGAATTGAGGGTTTGATAAATTGAGAATTCACAATTATGTTGGCGGCTAATGATGTACTCTCATGTCGTTGGTTGACACGAATTGCTTTTGGCGACAAAGTCGATGTTATCGGCATTTTGGTCGCCAACTCGCAAGTTTTTAAGAAGATTGGCTACATCTCAGTGTATTTAAGTTAAAGTATACATTTTTGCCTCTTCATTTGTGACAAAAATATTTTAAAAAGCCATTTTTTTTAAATGTGTCTACTTCCGTTCACATTTGAATAAAGAAAATTAATGACGAAAAGAATTAATTGAGGCTTTTTTGAGCTTTGCTTACTTTGGGGCTATATGGCACTGCGTGAATTGTCCCAGCATATTTTTTAATTTTTTTAATTTATTTCACACTCAAACGAAACCAACCCAACATAATTGAATCAAAACGAAAATAAGACAGAACATTACCCTAAGAAGCTAAGCCTGCAGCACGAACAATAAACAGGCAATACGTTATTACTATCTCATACAATGCAACCCGTTGGTTCTCTTGACCTACATATATTCCGTATCTGCGCGCGCGCAGATTTCGCGTGAGATCGGACCGCCCTAATGAAATACGCGCCAATAGATCGCCGCTGCCCGGAAGGTTTGCATTGTCTATGCGTGCTCTACCTGGAGGCCAAGTCTGATAATTGTATTTATTTCACAGATTGGGTTATTGGGTTTTTCACTGTGGTTATGATTAATTTTTCGTCGACCTGAGCAACCACCATAAGTGGTTCCAGGCTATCCGGGTTTTTGCGTAAAACGTGTCGGAAATATGTGATTATCCGCCGGAAGCAGATAGTGGAGAGCCTGGTGGTTATTCCGAACTCCTTAAGAATAGACACGTTGGTTAGGCGTGTGCTTCATGAGATTCGCAACATACGCCTCCCGCACCGCATTTGAAAAGCGCTGTAGACCGCCTAGCCTACCCGCTTTTTTATTTCAGAAAATTAAATTCTATAGTTTTTTGTACAATCAATTAAAAATATCAACACAATACATTAAGCAATAATCATAACAGCAATAATTAAATTAGTTCAATATTAAATGATTATCAATTCAAAAATAATTTTATAAATACTTACTGGCCTGCCGATAGCTAAAGCTATTAAGACCGCCGAACAGAACCACATGGAAGTGTATGGTACAGCGAGTGGCCAACATTTCAGACCAGACACGAGCTTCAGCAATGAAGATGTCGACTAAGATTTTATTATAAAAAGAATTATTTTTACCTGCGCTTCTTAATTTCGAGGTAAAAATAGTCGTAACTCATAACAAACTCGTGTCAATCACATGCTATTGATAATAAATTGAGACTTAATTGTGACTACATTACGATTAAAACAAATTGAGTATTCTACAAAAACTTCTGTCAATAGAGTCGTAACAGAATGATCATTGACTCTCTCTCTCAAGTGAATAGTTTTTAGTGTTGCCTTAGTTTTTGGCTTTACAATTAGACTAGCAAATCAGATCCAATTGAGATTTAATTGAATAATTCATAATTAGCAGACTTAGGGCCCTGTTGGCAATAGAGTCTTGCGTCGAACTCTAGATCGCCTCTACATGGTGTAATAATAAGAAGCTATAGAAACCTGAAATAGCGCTTGCTATTTAAGTGATTAGCTAATGATTGCGAATGATTTGCGTACATTTTTATATGCTTAATAGTTATCACATGCATTCGAAAGTAGATGCAGTGTAAACTTCTGCGCAGAAACAATATTTTTCTTTTCACTGCGGACCCCGGGCCCGCGCGAGAGCACAACCGGGACATTAACGCCAAGATGATTATTTATTATAGTGCCAAGGCGAGGGATCTAACAGTGAACGGTGTTCGAGCACTAACAGATTGCACCTACGGCAGGGATGGTATAATACAACAACATAGCATATCTCTTCTGAAGGCCTGCTGAAAGAAATTTCTTTTAGAAATAAGTAGTGCCTGTTGTGTCGTCTATATGTATGATGTTTCTCTATGTATTTTACTGTGTGCAATAAACTGTTAAATAAATAAATAAATAAACTTACGCGGATATTAAGTATTCAGCGGTTATCTCGACATTAACGTCCCGGTTATGCTCTCGCGCAGGACCATGCTCCAGGATTTGGTGGATCAGGTAACTAAGGCCGAGCGACTGCCGTCTGACCTCCGTGACCCTGTTAACAGGGGAACGTGACAAGATTGGATCATGGTTACACATTCAGTCGCCTGAATGTGCAGGTTTCATCACAATATTTCCTTCACCGTTAGAGCATCGGTTAGTATTCAACTAATGTACATAGCTCAGAAAAGAGTAATTAGTACATGGCTGCAGTGAGATTCGAAGCCGATACCTCTCGCATTGCAAGTCGGATACCGTAACCACTAGGCCACCGACGCTCCGCTTCTTCTTTCTTCTTCGCAAGTTATATTGGTGAATAGTGTTCAAGCACCAACAGGTTGCACCTACGGCGGGGATGGTATAATGCAACAACAAACGCGGATATTGCAATATAATAATAATGGTGTTCCACTTATTTTACACTCACTGTCTTGTAAAGGCACGATCATATTAACTATTGAGTGAGAGGCATTAAATATGTGTGAAATCAAATTCAATATAAATATAGTAGGAAGGTATAACGAAAGATCATATATGAAAGATTGAAGCAATGAAACTTGAAAGCCCTTTCAAGTTTCATTGCTTTAATAAAAAAGCCACTGTGCCTATTTTTGTGTTGCATTGTGGTTTTTAGCTTCACCATTATTTTAATAAAAATAAATGTTTTATTTTCGTGTTCGTAGTCTTTTTTTTTTAAGGCAAGCCAACATAATTTACTATTACGAAGAGAAAAAATTTGTAAAAAATATTTGAATCGAAAATTCACGGACGGTGTCGATAGCGAGTAATAAAATATCTGCACCGCAATCTAGTCTACCCTAGTAATATAAAAGTCAAAACGCACCAGCACAATATAGCCCAGCCTTACCCCATCTGGTCTAGATTCACAAAACTAATGATAAAGTTGTTAACCGGAGCGTGGGCGTGATTGTTTGTGTGAATTTCCTCATTATATATCCAGCTATTTGCACTTTCGAGCCGGCAGTAGCTCAAGTATCCTATAGGGAATGTGCATGTAAAATTAATTGGCTTTCTACCCGACTTAAAAAAAGAGTTACGATGACTTGAGATTAAAAAGGGAGGCTTTGAATTTGAAAAAAATATTTCAGCAGCAGAATATTTTCTGGCCTACCGGGGTCCAGCTGGTCAGCATTTCAAACTAGTCGCCTTGTACCTTTAAGTAGAACGAACATATAGTGAAAACAAAAACATGAAATATCATTTAATAACCAGTAGGTTCGCTCTTTAAAACAACTTGTATCTAATGGAGAACAAAATACAATAATATTTATAAAGACTTCATGGTAGGCAACTTTGGAATGAAATAATAAATTCCTTAAAATATCTTCTCCATTTCCAATGTAGTTTACCTAACTTTCCAACTATTAAACCAATAAACATTAAAAATGTATTTAAGTATAGACAAAATATTTACAGAACCATAACAAATCAACGAATACTAAACCTAAAACATTAAATACTAAAAAAGTCATTAACTAAACTCAAACATGCATATTCCCCATTGCGAACAACTCACAATAACTCAGCGTTTGTTCCTTGTCATCAGGCAACCGATATCGTACGAGGATAGATTATTACTATTATCATATTACGGGCAATTTATAATTATTACCGCACCTACCCGCTGATATTGGGTATCGCAGGTTGCCTGGGTATCGCAGGTTGCCCAACTATCCGACATACTTCTACCAGGACAAGCGTTAACTATTATAGTGCCAGGTGTTGTGTTACCATTGTTGATGTTATCGGCGTTGAAGCTTGGGTAATGGCGGTTTGTTGTTAAAAATTGTGTTTAAGATACTGTTAATAGGTGAGAATTATTGTTTATTATGTTATATTTGATGGAGGACAAAGGTTTGTTGCTGTGGAGGCTGGGGGAAGCAATTGTTCTACAATTTCTGGAAGGACATCGGTTATTAGTGATTTCCTCTCTCTCTCAATAACAAAGTCATGGTATGCCTAGTGTATTCAAATGATCTGTCTACTATGGGATTGACTTTGTTTAACACTAATGAGTTGATACCAACAGTTATTTACTAATCCGGTCCTGTCATGGTTTACCTATCAAAAGTTCACTGTGCTTTGTTGCAAAAAAGCCGCCTAAAGTATTGTTCTATAATGTTATATCGTCAGTCGTCATTCGTTATCAAGGACAATCCGACAATCACGAAAGTTTATAAAAAAATTCAGTTTGAGAAGTACCTAAATGATAATATTTGATAGGAGAATTTTAGTCATTAGGAACGCATACCTACACGATTTCTGCACGGTTCGTCCCAAATGTTTATACAGTTTTAGTTTCTATACTAAAGACAGAAAAGTCATTTTTTTATTTTAAACTAACGCGTAGCGCCCGCACGCATAAGTACGTCGTTGTGTGCGATAAGTCGCACAGACACAGTGTGGCACCCGCACAGTCGTTATGCCGCACCCGTGTAGTCACTGTATCGTGTGCGTTTTCTATCCGGATGCTACGCGGTGACTATGCGGACACGCAAGACGCGTCCGCGTTTTGTGCCCGATTCGTAAGCGGTGTCGTATAAACGGCCCCTTGCAGAAAAATACCAAATACAGACTGTATAAAGCGTAGCATAGATGGCAAGCATAGTATAGGACGCCCACCGGCCACGTGGAGGATGGATTTATGAAGGGCTGCAGATGCTAGTGGGATGCTTCAAGCCAAGTACCTACCGCCTGCCATCTGACATCCGTGACCATGTTAACGAGGAAACTGACCAGATTAGATCATAGCTACACATTCAGTCGCCTGAATATGCAGGTTTCCTCACAATGTTTTCCTTCACCGTTAGATGCAGGAAACTGAGAGCTAATTAGCTGTCGCATTCCTATCCCAGTATAATAGGTACCATATCCCATCCCAGTACTGCCAAGCCAAGCCAAACAATGCCAAGCCAAAGGTACCCCACACGCAAGACACTGACAAGTGCGGCGCAGGCGGCGTCGAGCGCGCTGTCACATAATTGTGATTAATTTCTGGCGAGCGTGTGGCGCGGCGCGGGCGCTGCGGTCACCGGTGGAATGCCGCGGGACCGGCGCGTGCGCAGGGTGCCGGGAGGAGCGGGGAGCGGGGTTTATAAATTTGTTTATTTAAATATACAAATCTGGTCACGCTCATACCCCACAGGGGTAGGCAGAGACTTTGTCGATAGTACAAGCTACGATCCTGACACTCCTCTTTTGCCTTTTCCACATTCGCGCATG
The DNA here is from genome assembly GCA_907269095.1 of Blastobasis adustella. Classification (NCBI taxonomy): domain Eukaryota; kingdom Metazoa; phylum Arthropoda; class Insecta; order Lepidoptera; family Blastobasidae; genus Blastobasis; species Blastobasis adustella. The sequence continues at coordinate 13,619,781 of OU026129.1, read as the reverse complement.
TTTTCATACAGCTTTTAAGACGCCGGTTGAGGGTACTTCCCTTTTTGAAGAATCCATTTATTATGTCCTTCTCAGGCGCCCTCTGCCGACCCTTCCATTCATATTTATTCAATTTTTGAGATTAAAAGCTTACTGGTTTAAACCAAAAGGCCTATACTGCACTATGCTATATAAGGTACATTTAGGTACTTATATTATCACTATCATCGTCAACCAATTACCGTCTACTACTGAATATGGAATTTTCCCAAGGCATGTCACTGCGACATTCCCGAAATTTTGCTAATTCAGATACTACCCAGCTATTTTGCTCAGATCGTCGCTTCATACTACTATAATTACAAGTGATTAATGTGTCTCATATAGCAAAGAGACCAAATAATTCGGAGATATGTTGTTGTCATTGATACTTATGTCGCTGACCGGTGCGAAAAATACCAATTAATTAGCTTCAGCATCTTAATATCAGCCGAAAGACGCCTACTGCTGAGCATAGGCCTCGCCCAGAGATCCACAAAGGCCGGAAAACTTAATACTTAGAAAAATAAAGAAGAAATTTTATTGTATACAACAAAATATCTCAAAAACAAGTACAATAAAAAGCCCATTAAGATATTTTAGTTCAATATTTAATTCATTTCACGAGTACCTAGAAGACCGAAGAACAAAGGCAGCCGACAACTCCAAAGAAACGCGCCGCCGCCGCCACCGTGGCCGCGGCCCAAAACCGCATTTGCTAATAGAAAACTCCTGCGCGCAGTATTCTCTAGAATTAGGCACATTTCAGTGCACTGTAATTTGGCAGGGTTTACGACATCACGACAAAATTTATATTTGCGTTAGTAACTTCACTCGGTCTGATCACACTCAGCGTAATTGTGAAACTCATTTGTGGGGAGGTCAACCTGTAATTAGACTCTCGCGCACTTACCCCACCTTAGGTTGCTCGTACTTAAGGCGATATGGATGTTTGTTTGATTTGGGTGCGTTGGTACCTAACAACATAACTTATTCTTGTGATTGTACCTATTCAATTTTTTAACCTAATGATACCTATGTCAATTCTTTTGGATGTTTGTTACAGTTCACTACAACCAGTAAACCTCGACATGTATCCTCAGGAAGACGATGACCATGAAAAGAAACACGGAAGGAATAAAGTGTATATGCCCCATGAAAATATGATATGGATCTAAATGGAATTTTGTAAGCTGATTGACCATATCATCACTGCCATTACAGTATCGCAGCAACAAACGAGCAGACAGCCCGCCTGATGGTAAGCGATGCCCATAACATTGATGCATTTACGTTGAAGGCAACAAAAATACAGCACCGCAGGTGCGTTGTCACTGTGAGGACTAAGATGAAATATCTCATGCATGTTATTGCGCTGCCTACCTATCCTCCAAACTGGAATACAACAAAGCAAGCATTGTTGCTTGGCGACAGAAATTGATAAGGAGGTGGTACTCATCCAGGCGGACTGCTCCTGATAATCATACGCAAGGTAGATTTGTTATATTATGCTTCCACATACACACTTCCTGCGGGCGCTTGTTCTGTGAAAATGAGGAGGGAAGAGAGATGTAGTGTGACAAGTAAGTATAGTATTTATTTATTAAGAAGAAGGCGTAACCATTAGTGACAACTTGAACTTTACCGACGTCTACGATTCAAATCGAATACAATACGTAAATGCAATAACAATCATTCTAAACGTGAGTATTTTGTAATAAGAGCCATTCATTCTTAGCCTTAAGAAGACCTACTGCCTATATTAGTCTCATAAACACTACCCGACACAGCAACAATAAAACAGTGCCCTAGATGCCTGCAAGCTTTATGACCTAACTTAGACCAGCACTGAGCCCTAGGTTAGACCTGACTAGGCACGGTCTAATGGTGCATGCTACTAATCTGGTGTCCATTTTACATAGCTTATGTATTTTTACTAAATCTAGTCTATAAATTTAGGTGATAACTAGACTTACCTAATCGATTCTGATTAGTAATTCTTTTACTAGTAAAAAGTTATATTTTTCGTATTATATTTTATTTGTAAGTTTGACATTGGTGGAAAGAAATAATATCGGTAAGACAGTCTTATCCAAATTGAGAAAGCCAAAGGCCTGCGCGGGCGCAGTCGCGGGAAAAGTAACATTTCAGGATATCAAATGTTGCTCTAATAATTTTTCTATGTCATAGCTAAATCTTCTTGGTGTCGTCATTATCGTCTTTTAAATCTTCACAGGATTATAAAACTGCGATATTATAACGTGATACTATCTACTTATTACATCTATAGGTACATAAAATTATTATGAAGCCGATGTGCCCAATCGACTAGCCTTGGACATGAATCCACCGACTCATCGCAAATCCTCGAACTATTTTTTTTTACTCGTAGAGCCAAGTTAGCCACCTGATAGAAAGTGATCACCGCAACATGAACATCAACTATGGACATCAGCAACATCAGATAAGCCGCAAATAAATCCACACATATGAGAAGAGAGTGTTCTCACATCCCTCGGGTTGTGGCACTTGTGGCAGTTACGATCTTGTTACATATCTGTGGTGTCTTCCACAAAAAAATATAGATAAAAGCGAAGACGTTCATAGTCGCGTCCATGAATCTCGCGAGCATGATGCGTATATCTTTACGCGGAAGCAAAAGACCCAGGTAGTAACAGGTCAATCAATGTACGAATTCCTCTCTACCTAACGTCTTTGCAAGAGGCACCATCAAAACCTGCACACCGACCTAGAAGAACCCCTTAATACAGCTACATCTACCCAGCTCACATCATTACCAAAAGCGCTGTGCCGCGCAGTCGCTCGCGTGCGCCAATGTCACATCTCACAGCGTGCCCCTGCGCACATAACTCCGCGTCGGAATGAAGCCACAAATCCGCACTGAATGTATCTATCGCACCCATGCCATACATCTACGTCCCGGCGATGCCAGCTTTGCATGTGGAAGCGATGCAGTAGCCTATTTGAATAGCCTACACAGCGCTTTGTTGATGTAAGTATCACCTGTTTTGGTTTTGTTTGTTGCGCGTTCTGTTTTGTTTATCTCGTAGGTCGGTTCATTTATTGTTTCAGTGGAATAATGCGTATGTAGTTTAGTATTTTTGTCAGGTTTTAGCTGCTTTGCGCAGGCTTGGATAGAGAGTTGGCATTTTGTTCTTTACTGTCCAAGCAAAGTCGATGTCAAAGAATGCTAATGGTACTAATATGAGGCACCGAGCTTTAGCGTAAAAATAAAGGCAAGACCGCATAAACTATGTGACGGCAAAAGAAACAAAAGTTTTAATAAGATAATGTCAAAAATTTACATAATTTCAAAATTTTATGAGACTTAAGACAAGCATTATGTCGTATGGTGCTGGTACAATTTAACAAACGAATCTGTAACTGGCATATAAGAAATGCTTACAAAATATGAAGTGGCTGACATAATTTGTCATATACTCGTATTATAAAGAAATACTCACAATTTCAATAATTAAGTAACACTATAAGCAAAAATGGTTATCAGGAACAGAAAACAATTTACTCATAGAATATTGTAATCTCTTTAAACCCCTATTATTACCACTCCTCGGTAGAAACTTTCTAGCACGTATAGTAAGTGGAGTAAGTTATTAACCATGATTGCTTGCACACGATTTGGAGTAACCCCTTTATCTCACTAGCTAAGAATTAGCGTGCTTAGTTAACAGTATTTATCAAACAGACAAACACACAGCAGGTGATGAGTAAATTAATTATAAGCAAAGGAACGAGGGAACTATAAAGGGTACCTCATGCGGGCAGGAAACGTGATAGCTGACACAAGTATCTGTGTACAAGTACAAGTTATTCGCTCTGTTCGTAATCCATCGCGATTGTTGTGGTTTACTTCGTTAGTTCGATACGTACATCTATACAAAATACTTAGGTATTCAGATCTTGCCAAATTGTTGTTAGGTAATTAATGATGCAGGCATGGATTATAGGATAGAATTACCAAGCTTAAGTGGCAGTGGGCAAGGCACATAGCTCGCAGAACAGATGGCCGATGTAGCAGGAAAGTTCTCGAGCGGCGACCACGTACCGTAAGACGCAGCGTGGGTAGGCCCCCCACTGGGTGGACCGACGATCTGGTAAAGATCGCAGGTACCAGCTGGATGCAGAAGGCACAAGACCAGTCTTTGTGGAGATCTCTGGGGGAGCCTCAGCCTATGCCCAGCAGTCTTCTAGTAGTTTGTAGTTAACCATAACGAAGATCAATATCCAATCAGCCTTTCAAGTATGGAGAGTAAAACTCCTCCACTTACAAGTAGGTTAAAGGATGCTGAAATATGTATATGAGTAAGAAGCGAAAGGGAAACCTTGCAGAAGCCGGGTTTGACCACTAGGATGATGGTGATGAGGAATACAAATCAAAGCCACAGCAACCCAACTCACCTACGCTTGTATACATTTGAAACATATATCCGTTTTCACCGTGTTTAGAAATTGCAGCCATAGCCCACGCGTTAACCGAACGATCTGCGTTTACACTTAATTAAGGAATTAGTTGCACACAGCCGCGGGAATGAGATACAAGATACTGCGTGTTTGTCCCGCTCGGTGCGTTGTTAGAGCCCTCGATGATGGTTCTCAAGTTTGCTAAGGATACTTATAGAACAGATTTAGGGCGGCTAGCACCAAATTCTTAATTGCATTTAAGGTTAAGTGAAACACAACATTTCGTGCAAAATTATGTTAATTGTCAATCTTAAATGTATTCAAGAATTTGATGCAAGCTGGGCTTAAAGTCGTTCATAACTCTAGATTTGAAGAGAGGAAGATCGGAGGAATTAGACGGGAGGAAGTCATTCATAACTAGCTTTATAACCATATCATGACTAATGAAAAGTCACGAACGATAGATTTTCTATTGTTATAAACTTCTTGGGACTCAACGGGTAGGATCGGAGGCCTTCCTGGAAAATGGAAATTGTGCCTGCATATCGTATAAAAAATTCGAGGGTATGTGCTGTGTCATTAGGAGATCGCAGTGGATTAAGATCAAATTCCCAACCACGAAGATCTTTGACAAGACGGTCTGTGATGTGACTGGATGCTGTGTTTATTTTATTTATGTTTTTTTACTAATCAGATATTTGAACGCGGTCTCAGCTGGCAGGAACTTACAATGTGGCGGAAGATGGACAATGTCTACCTAAGTGATTCTATACCACTGAAAAGTGTCTAAATTACCCAAGAGTCTAGAGATACAGCAAATTCAGTCAGTCCTAGAAGATATCCAGGATACCGAAGTATCTTTCCAGCGCTACAATGGTCGAACCGTTTGGCCTCAGCGTCCAGTTTGAGGAACAATGCAACCACCGATTTCATAATAACGATCTTATCGCATTGTACCAGTGTTAGCCGCGCCTCCGGGCTTCCCTGTTCGTAATTAAAATAGTGTTCGGCCCAAGCGCCGCCGCTCGGAATGGGAATAACTTTAGCAATCAGCCAATTGGGGAGGCGCGCCCAGCGGTGGGATCGCGAGTGGGAATAGAAGACATGAAGCTTACAATATGTTTTACTAGTAACAATCTAATCTGTAAAAATCATCTTGGCGTTAATATCCTGTTTGAGCTCTCGCGCTCGAGGGCCCGTGGTTCACCTTGACCATGATCTAGGATTTGGCAGATTAGGTAATTACAGTGGTGCGACTGCCATCTGACCTCAGTGCTACAAGGGGAACCTGACTATATTGGAGCATGGTTACACATTCAGTCGCCTGAATGTACAGGTTTCATCACGATGTAATTTGCATTTTCAGAGTTCTGTACCAGAAATGGAAATGGAAACCACCGCTTATAACCATTATAAGCGGGAACGGGCTACATCTACTATTATCATACCTATAAATTAGGTTTTATTGAAAAAAAATACTCTTTTTACCCATTGATTTCTAATTGCAATATACGTTTTCTGAGGCACACCTGCTACATCTACACTTTAAGTTTGACATTTTATTGAAAAAGAAACGAATCCTATATATGTTAAAGCCACAGATTTCAAATTGCAACACACGAAAACATTTTCAAACGAACACGTCTGTTACTTCGTTTCTTGACAAAACAACAGCACCAACACCTGCCAAGCTTGAACACGAAACAATAAAACGGTCGCATATTCGATCGACCTTCGCTCGATATTTGTCTTTGTCCAACAAACTGCACCAAACCGGTACAAGGAGGCTAACACTGTAAATCTAGTGCTAGTCCTAGCTATTCTAGCTATACTGTAATTCTAGTGCTAGTGCTAGCTAGTGTTTGCGTTGTGGACTAAACAAACAAATCCTAGAGGTGGACCTAACTGTAACGACAATATTATAACAGTACCGCCACACTAATGCTAGGAGGCGTGTGTCCAATTTAACATATCGTGCGCTCTCTGCTGGCTGCGGTGAGGTGGTAGAAACTGCAGATCTAGCTTTGCTTTTTTAAGTGATTTTTTTCTGGGTATTGAATATTTGTCTACCACATGTGGAGGTGTTGGCTTACCGTAATGTAGAATAATTATGATTTTGACACAGGTAACAGATGCAGTGTGAGCCGAAATGCGGACCCTTACTGGTCCTCTAGTACACCTACTAGGTCTCCAATAATAAAAGCTGCTGATGATGAAGATGGCAAAATAAGTTAACTGGTGCCCCGAATAAAAGAGCTTTTTTTGAAAAGCAGTCACCGTCGTCTAGAACATCTGCAACCTAAGGGAAGCGGATGTGTGAGATATCTGTAGATATGCATTTTGAAGAACCCCATGTTATAGTGCCAAGGAAAGACTTTTGAAGGGACTCTTGCACGTGCGCGGTAAACACACCTCACTCATATATCTCTATTGCAAAACACATCGATATAATTTCAAAACATAAACACCCAATCCCCTCATCTTGCGATTCCTCGCTGCGCGTGCGCAAGCCGGCTAGACAGGCGACAGGCGGCCGCAAGGTGCGTAGGACGGCGTAACGGCCGCGGTAGCAGCTAAATCAAGCATTGTCTGATTGGGTGTACCCTGCCGCATTCTCCACACCATGTTAAGTATCGGCAGATATGGCCAACGCAATATCAGTGGTTTTGGCAAGTGAAACGGATGCGTATGATTTCGGACTGGGTGGTGTTTTAACACTGCTAGCCGGCACGGAAGCTGTTGCCTTTGGTTCATGCACTGTGGATTCAAAGGTTAAATTGGTTTTAATGCACCTTCATTGTTAAAAGTGCTACATTAAAGCAAAGGTGATACATGTTACTATTAAAGGGTCACAGAAAAAATGTCACATAAGGAAAAATCAATCATCGAGAAATCATGGTCTGTCCTCTGATATACGTAGGTACACAACTGTAAAATTACGAATTCGATACTAAGTGGCTACACAGTCTACTATCAATCCTTCACAGACACGGTGTTTCCTTTGGTCTATGACATGGGATCGTTCAAGAGGTATATTAGAGGTCTCCTTAGAGGCGGGCAACGCATTGGTAGCACCCCTGGTGATGCTGATGTCCATAGGCGGCGGTGACCACTTTCCATCAGGTGGCCCGCATGCCTGTTTGTCTGCCGGAAAACATAAAAAAAAGACCACTTTCTCCAGCCATTCAGGCGACCGAACGTACCCAGAGTCCCCTCGTAGCAGGTTCACGAAGGTCAGATGGCAGTCGCTCCACTGTAATTATCACATCTGCTAAAACCTGGATCATGGTCAAGGCGGACTCCGGGACATTATCGCACTCCAACTCCACTAGCTACTTTCCCCAAAACGCCAAGACTGGCCAGTATCCAAACTCTCATCATCATTTACCAACAACAAATTGAAAATACACTGCCAATTCTCGCCGTTCTACTGCGCAAGCGTCACATGTCATCCCGCCGTGCTCGCGTGCTGCCCCCGCTAAGCCCGTATATGCTTCATAAATCGAATCGGCACACCCGGGAGTCCTGCGGCGGCTGTGTCCAACCACAATTAAAGCTCATAAAACCCATGCTAGCCTGGTACCTGACTGTGTGCCGCGACGTGTGCAGACTTTATGGCCTTGCTACTAGCCTGGTACCCCGGAAGGATTGTGAACAGGTTCCTACGTGAGAATAGGAGATAAGGTTGAAAAATTATTGCGTAAACGCAGTTGAAAGTTGGAGTAGGTTTCTAAACTAACAATAACGTACACCATAATGTTGTGTGTATCTCAAAAGTGAATAAGTACGTTATTTAACAATGTGATCGTTCTTACTTAGTAATTAGGTGTGTAATGAATATTCATTCTCATCCCAAATCTTTAAAAAAAGAATATCATTGAGAGATTACTCCTGAACTACTCAGACGATTGTTCAGAAACAAACTTTGATATACGATCGCGACGTAAGTTAAATCATACCTACCTTGTAAATTAGATTGCGGCTCTAGAATTTCCCTTTTCAAATCTTTTTTGCGATGCTCTACAACAGTGAATATTGCACAGCAGGATCTATGGTGTAAACTTCGACTACCTTCAAAATCTATTTCTATTCCACAACAAGACAGCATTACCCACGGATTGCGGAACGGCGTATATCTAACTAGAACCGAAGCTACTACTTGTGGAGTAATTTCAGAAGTGCTCTCCTATCCTCTTATAGTTTAACTTTATAGCTCTAATGATAACAGTCTTATAATAGCGATGGCTGGTAATACACAGCTACGAGATCGTAAACAACTGGTAACAAAGTATAATGCGGCATTAGGCGTACGCAGCCCGCGCCGAGGCTGCGCCGGAGTACGGAGCGCACAGAAGCCTCGCTCTTACAGTGCAAGTACAGTGCAGTGCAGGTTTAAGTTTCACCATGTTAAGTGTGCTTTTAAAAACAACTTACGTAGAATAAATTGTGAGTATCATAAATAATGCTTTATGTTAGATTGTTGTCTTCGACTTAGAAGTTTTTCATTGCCGTTATTAGAACAAAATTGTGACGGAATAGAGAAGCCAAAACACAAACGCAACGCAATAGCTTAAGATATATCATGGCAATAAAAGCTTGTTTTCTTATGTTTGATAGCAAAAGAGTAATAAAAATACATTATATCAATTTTTTAAACTATTGTCATAAATTAACTATGGGTCTCCACTTCAAACCATCAGTATCGGCAACAAGTGGACACCGTGTGGCAAAAGACGTCCACCCACAAGGACAGGGTTAAAAAACAGTACAATAACAAAATATAGTAAATGAAATTAAATGGGCGTAGGCCTTTTTCAAGCTCTATTTCTAGGTACAAACCAAGGAGGTGTAAAACGGCTAAATAAAGTCTGAAATATAAGCTCTAATCGCCACCATTACAGTCAACCCAATATAAATCTCAATTAACCCTACCCCGCGAATCAATATACCTAAGTCGTGATTGGTTACAACAAAGTCCATTAGCCTACGCGTGGGCCATTCAATTTGCCTGTCACTGTACGCATTTATCTGCGTTACAACAGTTATAGTTATAAATCGGCGCGCGCGCAGCTAAGCATTACTCACTATCAAGGTGCTAGGCGCCCGTAACGTCATATATATCGCACGAGTGTGTTCCCATCGCCCCAATTACGGGGGCCCTCAATCATGGGGACAACGGGCCCTCAAAATAATATTTTTCGTTATGGCGAGATATCATAAGTATGGTTTTTTATTTACCATACCCACAGAACATATTAGTACTACATCATCATCATCGAAGACGCCCACTGCTGGACATAGGCCTCCCAGGGATCTTCACAAAGGCCGGTCTTGTGCCTTCCGCATCCAGCTGGTACCTGCGATCTTTACCAGGTCGTCGGTCCACCTAGTGGGAAGCCTACCCACGTTGCGTCTTCCGGTACGTGGTCGCCACTCGAAAACTTGAATGCCCCATCGGCCATCATAGGTTCTACAATACAGACGGACGGACTATCCAAGGTAAGGTTAGCTGGAAGAAATCCCATTGTGGGATAAGCCCGCCTTTGCAATGTATATTTATTTTCTTTTGTTATTGTTCTTTATGTATTTATACGCAATAGAGAGCTTACATACATACATACAGACGAACATCCTTCCTGCAACCGTGTTTCCAAACGTTTCCGACATTGAAATCTTCCAGAAACTTTCAAAGGCGGTTTCGCGACTCCGTGAACTGTGACTGCGGCGCTGCCCTACATGGCAACGGTTGTACGACCATGGTCGGACGGGCAGTTTCGAGGTCTCCTATTGGTTGAGCGTCGTCCGTCCTACTACCATGGTCGCACGACCGTTGCCGAATAAGGATACTGTCTTTCTTTATTTCATTAAAATTAAAGCAGTATACCTATGAAATAATACTTGTAGCGTAAAGTTTGTAGCGCTACTTTAAAATTCTGTGATTAGACTAGTGGACCGGCACGACTTCGTTCGTATGGCGTCCAACCCTTATCTATATACCCCTAGGGGTAAAATAAACTTTTTTCTAGCTTATAAACCTTCCTCTTAAATCACTCTACCTCTATCGAATCGTACATAGATCTAAGCGTACATAGATACATAGGCGCGGGGAAGCGACTTTATTTTGCACTATGTACAGATATACATATATTCCCGTTGTACAAAACTAGGACTACAGCCATCGGAGACATCGAGAGTAACTACACGATACATCGCCGTATGATCTGAATTCCTGAGGTCGTACATCGCTTCGTCGATATTCATGAAAGTATTTGTATATTCATTGGAACGCATTCCGTGTGATGTAGCTGTTGCGCGCTAATATTTATTCGGCGCTGCCTTAACGGCTTGGAGAGTTTATAGTTGGACCGTTTGGATCCCTTTCCACAGTTATTAACATGCGTGTGCTTCAGTAGTATGTTTCTAGACATATTCTCTAGACTCTAGTATGGAGGTACTAGGTACGTGTCCGTACTAGAGTCTAGTGTGTCTCATACAAATACTTATAGCTACTCTTCATAAATATTCTAATTCGATTTGCTAAGTAAAGATATTTTTTATTAGACTTGGCTGGCATTTGACCGCCATCTCATCTGGTGGCAAATGACGATGCGGCCGAAGATGGAGTTGAAGGTGTTCAGATTATTATAATAACGAAATACGGATTTATTTCGTTACTACACTCACAATTGAAATATTACTTTACGCTTTGGCATCCAGAGTCACTACCAAATGGTGACTCTCGACTCTGGGTTCTCTCGCCACACAGAACAAACGCCTATTTGTATTGTTTACGAAGTAGGCGTTTTTATTTCCCTATCCTGTGATTTTTTTTCTTTATTCTTCGCAGCTCTCGACAAGCTGAAAGATAAAAAGTTCGCCAATAACTGAATAAGGAGTTTAGACGCCCCTGAATTGTCGAAAATTATTATAACCCAAAAAAGGAACTAACTGTTTTGACCTAACTAGTGTACAACATACCCTCGAAGCCGGAATCGTCTAAACTCTCCAGCGAACCTCGCTGATCTCCCTCGCTATTCATTTTGAAGCTAAACAAACGCTTCCAGAACACTGCGCAAGCGCGCTGCATCACTCACTGCCAGCCTGCCGTCCACCTTAATGGCGATGGCAGATGGTACCATCCGATATCGTCCTGTCCAGTGACCATTGGCTAACATCACCGCGAATAAGCATATCGATACCATTGTTCTGCATGTGATTACATTGTTTTTGCCATGAGCAATGTTTGATGGTAGACCCGGGTTTCACAAGCAAAGAGTTCCTATCACAGATCGTAGGAAGAATGTGGTGGAAAGCGAATATGACAATCAGTACAATGTAGATTACAAGACTACAAGAAACTAGAATTAACAATTCGGAGATTCGTTTTCTAACACGTTTCACGTTTAAACCTACGACCGTGTGTTCCAACACAGCATCACTAGATTTTACTAAATTAATGATTTCTTGATCTCGGACTGACTAGACCTATTTTATAATACGAATACGTACGTAGGTAGGGTACGCCTAATGGTAATTAACTACATGCATGGTAACAGGTACCAGAGGAATTACTTTTCACAACTTCTCTAGGTGAATCCTCTCAAAGTAACTCATTGTACAGTTGGACAAGACAGTGATTTACCCGCCTAAGGTTGAAGTTCAGGTGAACGCCATGGAACAACTAGGTGGATTTTCCCTTTCCTCATGTACTGAACACCAAACGATGCTCGTACGGTGAGGGAAAACATCAACCATGACATTAACGCCAAGACGTTGACTACTACTACATACGTTAGGCGACAGGGATAGCAAACTGTTTGACATTGTGCCGTGCGGTCGATGATCTTTTTCAAGTCGGTACTCGTAAAATAAAATAACGAGAAAAGAGTTATTATTTTTGTTATACGCGGGAGCAATAAAACAGTAAATAAATATTAACAGCAGCCCTTCAAAAACCAACCAGACCCACGTGAGCCACACTCTAATCGCTCATTGCTGGTAATGGCCGCTCGCAGGCTGCGTACGATGCGCGCGCGCAGGATGTCTGCGGGCGACGCGCGCCATCTGATACCCGCTAGAAAGCTGATAGGCACGCTAAAACTAGCAGGGCTAGACTTTGGACACGATTTATAATAAGGCTAGAACGAATAAGCTGTTCCTAGACAGGCATGCTCCTTCTTCGGCCACATCGTCACTTACTACTATTACTACCAGGTGAGATGGAGGGCAAATGCCTGGCTAATTATTATAAAAATAAACAGAGCATTACCTCATGCGACCAAAGTAAATCTTGACGGTAAATTTTTATTGTTAGAAGAAACAGTATTTACTCTTATCATGTACAGTGTTTACTTTGCCGACTGATGAGTTGTAGTGACGCCGTGGTGAGCCTTAGCGTGTGAAAAAAGTATTGAAGGTTCAAGGATTTGATACGTAATATTAGCGAATTTACCTTGCATTACAATTTTACTTACCCTACTTTCCTACCAAAATACTTTCAAAATAAAGTAACTCTTTCTATCTGCCTGTTACGCTTTCACAGCTATACCACTACGCCGATTTTGGTAAGGATCGCGGGTACCAGCTGGATGCGAAAAGCACAGGACCGGCCTTTGTGGAGATCTCTGGGGGAGGCCTATGCCCAGCAGTGGGCGTCTTCTGGCTGATATGATGATGATGATGATGATGATAGTTTAACACCTGAGAATGGACATGGACTAATTTATAACTCCCCTCTCCTCGCAAGCTACAGTAGTGCACGCGGGCGAAAACGCAAGCGGAAAGCTAGTTATTTACACAAATTCACACCTTATAGAATTTCATTATAATTTTCAAGAACCACATACAAAAAGGAAGTCAACAGCTTTTGCTAAGTTTCCACTCAACTTTTCCAAGTCCAGAGTCACTGTAGCGACTAACCTAACCTAACACGGTTGCAGAACACTTTCTATATGAATTGTAGTCAGGCAAAGCATGCATTGTTGGTTGCACGATATATACAGAAATGGAAAGTCTATCCTGAGGCTATCGCAAGATATTAGATAGTGAGTGCAATTGAATCATACAGGTGTGGATGATGATAATTCTTGAGATATGGAAGAATTGAGCTGTTTTCTCGTTCATGAGAAACCTAATAGAAATTATATTGATACCTCAGAAATGATATTGAAACCTGAATGTCACTTTTATATTTTTCATAAACCATCTCTCACATAGCCGAAATTTGGTTCTCTTATATTGTTCCTGGAACAAGGTATCTCAAGTTATCTCCTTGGAGATAACCCCATGGTTATCTGTGATTTTTTTTTTTCGCCAGTAACTAGTTGTCTCCAAGGATTGTACGGATATGTGAAAAACTCGGTTCTTCAAAAATTTTCCGTATTATAAAAAATTGCCGTCGAGTATTCCAGATTCAAGCAAAGAGACAGTCGTAAAGATCCCAATATACAATGACATGTGAACTGTACTAGTCTCTCAGAAGGCAGGCACCTGTAGCTGTACGCTCTGACCGAATCACGCTCCCAGCTCCCAGTTTACCCCAACTGCATTTGCATAACCCACAGATAAGGAACTCTGAGAGTAGTGGAGCTGTTATGAGTGCCTGGTAGGTGTTTTAGGGGAATCGCTTAAAAAGTTTTTCTTTTATGTTACAAATTTGCTGATTTCGACAGTTAATTGTTATTTGCATGCTCTGAATGACTTCTAGGCCAGAATTTTTCTAATGATATGGTTTTTAGGTTTTTTCTAATGGTAAAATTTCGCTAATGATAAGGTTGTTTTGAGGAATTTCATTCACTTACAACGCAATACAACTGAATAGAAAAATAAAAGACTCCCAAATTGTTCCCAGAAGCTTTAGTTAGGTTTCAGGTATTTTTATTTCAAACAGAAGTTTATTCGCTAGTCACTTCAAAGCATATTTCCTAATAAGACTTTTATAGGTGAGTACTTTATGTTGAAGTCGTACGAAGGTTATAACTTTATTTAGAAGCATCTAAACTTGCAAAGATTTCTAGATTTTTTTAAGCATCTTTAGATATTTCCTTGAATTGAATGTAGCCAATGCCATACGGTACAATATACATGGCATATGTAGCAATACGTGTACGAATTTTCGGAAAATAAAGAAAATCGTACAAGCAAGAGCTTGTATGGGCGGCATGCATTTGATGCTGAACTTGATGTCCAGATTTCACTGACACAATATAGAAGTATGTATGTATATAAAAGTAAATATGTAGTATATCAGTTATCTAGCACCCATAGTACAAGCTTTGCTTAGTTTGGGGCTAGATGGCACTGTGTGAATTTGTCCACGACTATTTATTATTTATTTATTTATTTATCTCTGGGGGAGGCCTATGCCCAGCAGTGGGCGTTTCCGCTGATATGATGATGATGATGATAAAATATAGCAGTATCATGATTTACTTATAAGTAAAAGAATAGACCACAAATAAAACAAATTCCTGCACGAAGTCTCCATTCCCTCACTCACGTATGGGTGAAGCTGCGAATATGCATCGCAGATAATATTGATTTAACTCTCGCGCAGCATATTAGTCCGATGCCGCGATAACGAACCGCCCGCCGTTGCAAATGCAACCTTATTAGCATAATATAATGTCCTAACGTTTCCCCAATGCCATTACACATGGCTTTTAAGTCCACATTTGCATGTCATTGTGGGATATGCTCGGGCGTTGATAATTTCTTTATAGTTACGTTAATTAATAATTCATTCTGTTTTCAATTTTATGACCGCCATTGGACAGGAGCAGTCTATTATATTAGAAAATTTGCAATATTCTTGCATCTTGCTTGTAAAGAGCAACCATGCTATGTATACATTATGTTAATAAGTTTTGAAACAAATCAGACCATCTTACTTATGCTTATACTGGATGATTTGAACTTGTGTAAAAGCCTTAAGGATGGACTTGAGAAAAACTTCTACAATCTTCCGGTCAATGCCGTAGTCATCATTGATGACACTCATAACAGTCCACTGCTGGATTTTAGACTTCTTCACATACTTGGAGGGTATTGCCATAATCTCCACACTTGGCAGGCGAGTTGGAGATTACAGTGTTAGAAATATACATCAGAAGTTTCTGGTTTGAGACATTAGTCGGATTTTACGACCAGACGGAGGGTTGGCACAATTTACTCTGCCGGACACCACACCACATCCATTGTAATATACCATGATATATCAATTGTCTACTTTTTATGCAAAAATTACATATAAATATACCAATATGAAGGCCATATGCGGCGGTTGTTGCTGACGTTCGTTAGGAAATGGCATTCTAGAATACGGTATTAACTTCAAGTCAAATCATCAACTCTTTGTGCGCCATCAAAACAGTACGGCTTTTGTTCGAATACCTATTTGGAATATAATTTTTTATACTTTCATATACAATTTCTTATATTCTACTTAAAGTCAATGTTATTGCAAAGTTACTTCACAACTTATTTCAAACCTAAATACTGTATTGTCATATCGAATTATTCTAGAAATCCCCACCGACAAATCCCCACCAGTGGGGACTAATAAAAGTTCTGACATAGTCGAATCCGAACGACCCGCCCTACTTTGTAACAACAAACAACGTTTGGTGGAAACCTTATTTAAATAAAACCTAACTAGACGACCTCTATTTAGAGAGGAAATCAACGCTATTTAGGCTTTATCGAAGTAATCTAGACTACAATATTTTAAAGAGAAAAAACTTGATCGTTTCTTTGTAATGGATAAACTCAAAAACTTAACCAATTTTAAACATTCTTTCACTCAGAGATTTTACATTATCGTTGAATGAAATAGGCTTTAGTTTTTTTATTAGTTCCAGAAAGTCAATATGGTCCACGGAAATGGATCCGGAACGTCAAAACCGAATTTAACGCGGACGAAGACGCGGACAAGAAAGATAGTGTGTTATATTATTTCAGTGGTGTTTACGCTTTACCTAAGTAGGTATATGTAGATGTGCTAGCCGACCGACCGCCTTATAAATCCTGGCACAGGGCTAATGAACAAGCGAGTGTATACAAACACTTTCACCGGTTTGCACGCGACCGGTCCGGGTTCGATTCCCGATAACAGAACTCTTAATGAGAATACCAGTTAATTGATTTATTGCCATGACTTAGACTAGATCCCGGTACTGCTATCGCATGCATAGTCAATTTACAATGTGTGGAGATATGCCAGTTAGATGCTTTTATTAATTGCATAGGGAAGTGGAAAGTTCTATTAATAAGGAGCGCCCAGTTTTCTACTCTAGATGGGGACAGTAATACAACATATAGTGTTGCTTTTGATACATCTATCAAGAAGTGACGAGAAGCGAAGCAGCAATGGTCTAATAACTAAAGCACTGTTTAACAGTGCACGCAGACTCTGGAAACTGGATGGGTGACCATCTCGTACTTTTGTCCGGCTAGTCAAACTTTAGAACTTCATCATCTGTGCCTCCTAATACCGATGGAGAAGTAAGGTTGCCAATTAATTATTGTACTCTACACGACGCACTACTACGCCTAAGTACTAAGAAGGTGTAGTATAGTACTAAATAGGTAACATAAGGTAGAATATTCGATCATAATCGAATCACCGAATGGGTTCCACCTAACGCAAAATGACGTTGTGGTCGGCCTCGAAAAAGATGGCTAGGTAGAAAAATGGGAGAGAAGCTTTTGCCTTGTCGGGGCACTGACGACTCCCAAAAAAAATGTAAGATTGTATGTCTCTACGTTGTAGAACGTTGTGTGCCTTGAACACTATATAGCTCAGATTCTAGGTATCTTCTACACCCATAACAAATGCAACCTCATATACATCAGGCTAAATCACGTTTATTTAAAAATCCGATTCCTTTGAGTAATTGTTATCTTCTATCGCAACAAAATCCTTCAACACTTAATTACCGAGGCTAGAGCCCGTTAGACAGAACAATGGACTATCATATTACTGAGTATCGCTTAACTGAAAGATAACAGATTAAAAGCTTCCTTTAGTTGTAGCATGGAGTTGTAAGGATTTTGACTGTGAATAAATTTGAAAGTCTTGTTTAGATGAATATCTATAATTTCGCACATAACCTATCTTGAACTAGAAGAAGATATAGATACAGATGACTTTTTAACGTTGTCTGATTTTAGTTTTAGTAAAGAAGAAGGCTGTGAAAGGAGCTCCCTGGAGAAGTTTGCCATGAAGAGTATATCATGGAGTTCTTCAAGTAAGGGATGAAAAGCTTTATATTAAGGTAAGGGTCGGTAAAACAGAGTGATACTCATGGCATTACATACGTCTTACCATCAGGCAGGCTGCAAGCTGGTTTGCCACCTTTGTGGTAATACAATCGACATGCATCGATACCCCTGATATTGCAAACATTCATAGGCTGCGGTAACTGATTACCATAAGGCAAGTCGCAGTTTGGTTTGCCATCTTAGTGGTACATCGCTAGTAGCTCTCTACCCTCACCATACACGCGGTGGCTGAGAGGCGAGAACGCCTTGCAAGCGGGCGACCCAAGCGGCGCTCGCCTTCTAATGCCTGCATCTTCTGTCCACCACGAGTGTGAAAGATATAGGTACACTGTACAGATAGCAAACGCGAGCGTCGATGCGAGTGATTTAAAAATCAACCCTCAGGGCCCTATTTTTTAACTAATGCCTAGATGGTGATGCTTGCCTTTTCTATGTCTGGCTACATACCACGAATGTGAAAGACACAGTAGCACACGTGACCGCTCACGTGGATGCGAGCTGTTCCAAATTAGTCTCAGATTCGAATTCCACTTGGGTATCCCGTAAAAATGATTTTTTTTCTAACATTTAAGTAACATACCCACGATCACAACGTGCTCCGTGCACTTTAAGCTGTTGACCCGGTTGATATCGACTGATAACTCATAACTACTTATTACTATTAGACTTCATAACTGCAATACAGGCCCCTTGAGGTCTTAGCCATAACAATACAGCGATGGGCTTGCCCCCATTCGATGTCTGAACAACTGTCAACTGTCTGGTAAATTAGGCAAAATGTGATTGCTTCTGTGTAAATCTCTGGCCCGGTTAGTCTACCTCACATCACACACATTTAAGCCCTTAACAATCCACTGCAGGACTTAGGACCTCTGCCACGAAAAGGCAGGTTATCGCCATAATCTCCACGCTTGGCATGCAGGTTGGAGATCGCAGTGTTGTAAATATAACAATAGAAAACGCGGCTGCCCGTTTTCCAGTGGAGAAACTAGATTGTTTGCCTCAAAAACATTAGTCGCCTTATACGACAACCACGAGTGTAACCTAACTGTGTTAGTCTACCTTTTTCTCCTGAAATATTTCCCCAGTAGCATTAAAACAATTATGTAGTCTATTCTACTAACTACTGATTTATAATAAGGCTACTATGACAAAGGGTGTTTGGATAATGTGCTACATGCAGTTAACGAATCAACAACATTCGTTCTCCCGTTTCAAAGCGTTTAAATAATAAACAAACAACTATCCACACTTTGCATTATAACGTTAGTGGCGTATTACTCAAAGCGAGTAATTACCTTTCTAATTCCACTCAAACCGTAAATCGCTACTGTATCAAATAGCCAATTGCTTTGCCATATATCTGATTTACTTCTTACGTCGCATCTGTCGAAAACAACTTTATTTTGCGGTCGCTATCGATCAATTTGTTAGGGGTTTTGAAAGGGTTTGCCATTTTCCAGGTGCAAAGTGATGTTTGTTAAGGCATAAATCGGGTATTGGCATGTGAATACTCGGACACCGCATTGTCCTGCGCCGGAGTGGATTGCCGACACGCGCGTAAATCTGCAATCACCTTTATCACCTACATCTTGGCTAAATGCTGCCGGGCGGGAGGCGTGGAGCGTCGTCGTTTGCAGTTTTTATGGAAAACACTGAAATGTTCTAATGTAGGATTGGTGAATAAAAAATAGGAATGTTATGGATATGAAATTTTGGATACGGATATGGAATTATTTCGAATTAGGTATCTGGTCTTTCGGATAGTTTCGGTTACGGATAATAGATTTTTAAGGAATTTCAAATTTAAAATACAAATAGATAAATTATTTGATTTTATTTCTAGGTTAGCATTTGGTCCAACGACCAGTTACATAAGTAATTATTATAGATACTCTTTAATTGTTTACTTAAATGCAAACAATAACTTGACTCCGCCCCTATACAAAATTATTCGAAACTTTTGTATCGGATTGAGTTAGGGTTAAAAAAATGCATTGTAAATGACTTTTAGGTGTCTTCCAATTACGGTTCAATAGATATACCAAAAGTTTAAGATTGTGCTACTTTTTACTATTAAAACTCATGACATGTTTCGACTAGGACGATTGGTTGAATCTTTTACACTTGACAAAACAATGGCTGACATGCGATAGATAAACAGAGACATCCCGGATGCTTCTGTTTCTAGTAATAGGATAATTATGGCACTCATCCGCAAATCGATTCTAAGGATTTCTCTGCTCCTAATGCAGTCAATGAAAGACAATTAATACTGGTCGTGAGTACTTCCACAAACTTTATTTCTTCGCTTTTTAGTCTTATGCAAACCCTTTAAATAGAAGATAGTTTTTAGACGTTGCTGTGAATAACACAATACGGAGTTTGAAGAAAATAAATTTCAAACTAAACTAGCGGTTGTATAATCTTGATACCAGAACTCCAAAAAAAGATATTCCCGCTATCCTCCAAACTCTTCACCTTTCACAGGAAGCTTTAATCTTAAGAGGCTTTTGAACTAGTAAACTTTTCATTGAAAAGTGGCTTCATGTCTAGTAGAAAAGGGCGCACAATATCGCAACATAATAGTGAGCTGCTAGATTTTTTTTACACAAGTTCCACTTTAATTTAAAGAATGGTGAGCTGTGAATACACTAGAAAAGATAGCTGACAATGGTTTCCGGCAATGCTGGCGAGTGTGTTGTAGCCACTTAACATATTGCTCATGATATCAATAATATTGATTCTGAAGAACGTCGTTCTTTCGACGCATGCTTTTGGTGTAACGAGCTTTCGATTCGGTTTCGATGCCAAATGAATCCAATTACAATTCAATCGAGGCATTAGTAAATTAGCGAACTTGAGGCCCTGGTGTTGCAAATACCCATGGGCGGCGATGATTACTTACCATCAGATGACACTTATATAAAAAACCTTACAAAGTAACACGTAAATGTCCCTATGCGCCTGCTCTTATCATTGCAATCATGCGCATCGAGCGAGCGGCGCAGGCGCCGGCAGTAGGTCGCCGTCTTTAATTAACATGTGGCGACGCCGCCCGCTCTAAATCTCGGAGTCGATATATCGATATATCGATAGTCGATGTCAATTGCGAATGGAAGGCTATTCCCGTTTGCTCTCAATTGGTGTACATATATTTTTTTATTTACATGTCATAGACATAGTTTTTTCAGCCATAGGTAAAGCTATCTTCGCGGTTTTTATTTATGAGTAAACATTTATCTATTTTACTCATAAATAATACTTTATGATTTTTGCGACTTGTATTTCTTCAACAAACAACAACACTTGCTTGCAGCATGATGTTGTAGGAAGCAATGGCACTTGCTTGGTTGTATTCAGTTAGTTCGAGTAGTGACTTAGATCGTAAATGGGGCACTGCGTCCAATTCGAATCTAGAAATACAGATCCATCAAGTTTATGTTGGTGTTCAAATGGCTCTTATAGAAAAAATCGGACAGAACTCGGATGTCTAGTACGTAAGCCATATGGTCCACTGTATCGAAACGTCCACTCCATGAGAATGTCCACGTTAGAAAATAAATACAAGCGGGAATGCACCGAACGTACCGTATAATTGCACGATGTCTCATGGACACCTACATGTTACTGTTTGCCAATGTCCCTCCATTAAACGCAGGAAGCAACCCATTTCAAATTGTCATGTTGTATGTCTGTAACCCGTAATGAGAGCCAGTACTTGAGAGTGACGTCATGATATCGGCGAGGCCTACTGTCACATCAGGTGTATATATCGATGTTTCGAAGGTTCAATTCAACCAATTTAAAATTACCTACCTACTACCAATTTACTTCGAATTTTTAAAAACGGCTTAGAAGATATTTGACCAAATGTTTCTGCTGAAAATAGGCAAACACTTAAATTATGAAATTGAATGTTAATTAAAATATAATTTAATTTTAATTAGACTAGCCAAGCACAGGCAGCCGATGATGGATCATAGCTGTCTAAAAACAGCCTATTCACTATACTCCTACTTCATACAGGATCGGACTTGTGCTTGATATAACTAAAGACATTAGACATTAGACATTAGACATTTATTTATTGATAAAATAACTTACAGGTCATTTAAATTCACAAATCATGATCATATCATAATATTAACAAATATCATAAAAATAATTATGGCAATCAATCAATAATTAAACATAAATAATAATAATTCCTTAACATGTAATTAATTAAATAAATAATGATATTCATAATGATAAGCAACTGGAAGTCAAGCTAAACTATAAAATATTGAGCTAAACTATAGAATATAGAGATCCACTGTATTCAGTTTATTTACGTGCAAGCGAGTATGAAATGTCTCTGTTTTCCTTTTTTTATATATTTTAATGTTGTGCCGTGTGTCTGTGTGAAATAAACGTGTTTTACTTTATTTTATTTTTAATGTTTTGATTATCAGTATCTAACATGCTTACAATTCCAAAGTAGGCTAGTGTCAGTAGGAGTATAAAGACTATCTCCACCGGGGCTGTTGGTAGTGATAATTTGGGGCGTAATATGCTGCTTCCAATCTTGGATTTCATTACAAAGGTTGTCACTCACATAGTGAACTGTTCCCTAACTTCCAATATCTTTCCAAGTGCCTGAAAGTCCGCACACGTAATTACTCTTCCCAAACAACCTAATCCCACTTTAATTTCCGAATACCGTCCTATTTCCATTCTTCCCGTTTTGTCCAAGGTGCTGGAAGGTGCTGTTCACAACCAACTCCATGCATTTCTTTGCAAGAATGGCTTTCTCAGCGCTTTCCAATCCTGTTTCCGTCCCTTTCACAGTACTGTTACTGATGACATCCGTCTCGCTATGGAAAATAAACAGCTTACAGCGGTCATTTTACTTGACTTCAGCAGTGCATTTAACTCTGTTGACTATGACATACTACTTGGTATCATGACGTCAAAGGGGGTCTCGGACCAGGTCCTCCCGTGGTTTGAGTCCTACCTTCGCGGCAGACGGCAGTGCGTGCGGACTGGGTAGTTGCCTTCGAACTGGTGCGGCCTTTCGGCTGGTGTTCCGTAGGGCGAGGTGCTCTCCCCATTGCTTTTCTCCATATTTATAAACCGCATTACGGAAGTTTTACGTTGCCCCTTTCACATTTACGCTGATGACCTTCAGATCTATGCACACTTCCCTGTCTCTCAGATCTCGGACGCCATTGACACAGTGAATAGAGATTTAGCGGCGGTGCAGAATTGGACTAAATCTTTTGGGTTATAGGTCAATCCGTCTAAATCACAAGCCATTATTATTGGCAGCAGCCGCTTGCGGAGTGGCCTGGCGGGGAGCTTGCCCTTGGTTTACTTCAATGGAGTTGAGATATACGACCAAAACCCGAAACCTTGGTCTCATCATGGACTGTAACCTCTTATATGCGTATGCACTTCGCCTACCACTCTCTCCGGCGTCTCCAGTTCTTTCTTGCGTATAAGACCAAGATTCTGCTCGCTCAAACACTTCTCTTGCCGCTGCTAGATTACGCTGATGTGTGTTTTCTGGATGCCACTGACGAGCTTCCTAATAAGTTGAAGCGTCTCCAGAATCTCGCTATCAGGTTTGTGTTTGGGTTGCGTGGATTTGATCATGTCTCTGAATATCGTTCGCGGTTGAAGTGGCTTCCGATCCGGTAGCGCAGGAATATGCACATTCTCACTTTCCTCTATAAAGTTTTAAATAACCCATCCTTCCCTGAATATATTCGGTCCCGTTTCAACCTTCTTCGCCTTCCATCCCGTTCAAAACGCCAATGTGTCATCAAACCGCTTGAAGTTCCCCAATGCAGCACCTTTTTTTTCAAGTCGTACACTTCTTCAAGGCGGCGCGACTGTGGAACAGTCTACCAGCTGACATTCGTGACAGTCCATCTGTCAACACATTCAAAGCAAGATTGAAAGAGCATCTATTATCACCACAAGTTTAATTTATTTATATGTATATGTTTATCTATACCATATATTTATAAGGTAGGTATCAGTATGTATGTATGTATGTATGGGTTCTTTTTTCATTTTCACACTACTGCCTTCCCGTATGTTTTTTTTACTCTCGTAACACATGGCAGGGTTGACTGGAAGAGATCTCATTTAGAGATAAGTCCACCTTTGTACTATTATTTCTACTGTAACATTAATAGAAAGAAAGATATAAGTATAGGTAAGTACTACAATTTTTATCGAAAGATAAAATCATACTAGTCTTGCTCGTATAATACCTAAATATTTATTTCCCAACGTACAGACGTAAATTCTTATAGTTATATTTTTGTTCCTACTAAAAAACAAATCCTAAATCACACACAAAGAAATAATTATCACCCAATCAGGCCCCGCAACAGGAACAACTGACCATGAAAAAAACCCGTTCCAAAGGATACAAGCTATATTACCGTGTCTGCCCCAGATTGTTTTAATTAAGATCATTAGAGGTCACATGTATGTAATGTATGGATATAATACATGCGTGGGAACCACATTCACTGGCGGAGGTAATAATGCACTTTATGCACTCAAATGCGTCTGCAATATCAGAGGAAGAGGAAATGAAGCCATTTTAAAGTAAAGTGAAAGTTTGTGCTTGTAACTCGAAAATTTCGAAGTTTAGTATGTCGTTTTTGACTGGCTTTGTTTGTAATAACATTATAAATCTTGGCGTCAAATCGTGGCTGAACTCTCGCGCGCTAGGACCTTGGGCCCGTCTTGACCATGATCCAGGATTTGGCATATTAGACATAAAAAATACAAATAAATAAAGCAAAACTTAGATAGATTCTAGAATCTAGAAACTGGACTATACATTTTTTTTCTACTGTGTGAATACAAGCGTGCGTGTGTATGTATGTAAAAGCACAGTAAATTAAATGACGTATTTATGTGGTAAAAATCGTGAACAACTATTAATGTTGACTGTAATAGTATAAGCACCTACTTTTGTTTGATACTTTTTATTTATATTTTTTAATAATTCGAATGTGCATTAAGTAATTCCCTTATACAAAAAGACAATTTCACGTACGACACAAATCGTGTCTCGCGACAAAACCCAGCACCGCTGTTATGGCGTCCATTTATTCGAACAACGCCGCTTTCATGTATGGCCCTATTAATTTCCATACAAAATAAATGTATGGCCTTTACAAGTTCGCTCGGAACTAGGTTATGTATGGATGGAACCGCTAGTCTAGCTCGATTTGCATCTACAAGGGCTCTAACGAATCACCAGAGTGGTCGCGTATACCTATTCGTTATGATGCAAAAGATATGAGTTCTCTAATTAATAATTCAAACTAGTTCATGGAGACTTTCTTTATAATACAATCTGTATAATACAGTAATATGCCTCATTATTTGTTGCAAGTAAAGGAGACAACTTAGGAATTTAGGTTTCGGCGTTTGTCTATAGCTATCAATCTCATGAATATAATGTCATCAATACAGTATGGTGTTTATTCTCAAGAACTGTTTGACATGATACCCACAGCTACATTATATTATCGCACCGCTCGCCACCGACAGGGAGTGGGAGGGTGGGAGTTCATCCTCACACCTTAGCCAAATTGGTCGCCAACTATGCGGTTCCAAATGAACTTTCTCCCACGCACACTAAGGTTTTCCACGGAGAGTACAATATGGAGTTTTTCAATAACGGATTGAAAAGGGTTTTGCGGGGTCGCAACACGTGGGTGTTGCCCCAGGTATTGCAAACGTCCATAGGCTGCGGTGACTGCTTAACATCAGGCAGGCCGTAAGCTTTGCCAACTTAGTGGTAAAAAAAAAAATACAATACAATTTTTAAATAGAATATTTTTTTATAAACTAAGAAATAAATATCAATAGCGATATAGTAGTAGTGCCAACACTTGATCCTGTTTCAATATGCACCCACTTCCAATGTTCTGAATACAAACTTCGCATCGCGAACTATCCACTGAACAAAGCTCTTGCATTTAATAATACCAGCGCTTTAAGTGTTATACAGTATGATATTAATAATCACTACGATTTATAACCGACAGAAACAGTCGGATAACCCCCGACCAAGTTTACGTAAACTCAAATTCTTTTTTTAAATAGTTTTGTAAAAATCTTGTGTACAATAAATGGTTAAATAAATAAATAGATATTTCCTTAACCGCTTTTACTTTTTAATGAAACAAAGCTAGGAACCTTCTCGATTAAACTGGCTTTAAAACAGAGTAAACCGCAACCAAATCGGGAGCTACGATGCCCCATACAGACACACAGATAGACAGATACACACGTCAAACTTATAACACGCCTTTTTTATCATGGGTCAAAAACTGCTATTTGTATGCATAGGATAAGCTTAAAACTACTGGATAAATGTTCCTAGGGTTGTTTGTTTGTTGTTGCGTCTTCTTCTTTGCGTGTCGAATAAAGTTGTTACTTCAATAGATAGATTCCTTAGGCAGACACCTACATATGTGTATATTTGGGTCGCTACTGTACAAACTATGATACTGGCACGTCTTTTACCTCTTACACGTTCATGATCATCATCTCGGCGTTATGTCCCGGTTGCGCTCCCGCGCGGCACGCGAGGGCCCGGGGTCAACCTCTTACAAGTTCATATCGTCTTTTACACAGAACACATGAAAGTCATACATCTCGTCATATGTCTCATACATTTACACCGGTTGAGGGCACTCCTGAACTGCCCTCTTTGGAGAAGGTCATTTATTTGGTTAGTACTACGTCCTCCTAAGAGGATACCTAGGTCCCTATACCTTCTAAAAAAACGATTACTTATCCACAGCGGAAAAGTAATATTACTTATATATTTGTTATTAACCTGGACCATGCTGTACAGTAAAACCTCAGTAGCAACACTGTTTTGATTCGGTTTTATGACAACCGTGTGGGAGTAGCTAAGTGTTGGCTCGTTGTAAATTGGATGTATTTTATTATAGAATCATCCTGTTGAGGCGCTGCGCTGTGGGCTTTGATATTACGGCGGACTGTTTAATAATATTTGCCGGTAGCCATAATCTTTAAGATAATATGGCGGTTTCGATGTGTGTAAAACAAAGTCCTGCAAGTTCTACAAGCGGCGTAAACAAAGTCGTTTTTCGCTTGACAAAAAGTAACGATAAGCACTAAAACTGACGAGAAATTGGCCGTGTGGTGACCGGCCGAGTTGATTATTACACAAAAACTAAATTAGAGTAAATTTTGTTTACTAGACATCTACGGTTGCCTGGAAGAGATAACTTTAAACGATAAGGCCGCTGGTTGCTTTTTTTTATTTTTTGTGTATGACCAATATAAAATTGTCTGCGTGGATTCTATCACTGCTATCTGCAACCCCCTGGCAGGCGTGGAGATTTTGGCACTTCCCTCCACTGGTGTGGAGAAGACTTAGGTTAGGTTAAGTCTTTATTAACGCAAACGTTGGCATGCCAGTAACGTTATACCTTCGTACTATGCGAGCCTAATGAAAACAAATGTCTAAATCGTGACGTCACAAAAACTATATAGGTAGGCACTCACATAAAATGTAACGATAGCTGCAACTCGACCACGGAACAGACCTACAAAGATATGATCCACAATCCACATGCTCCGTGTCATTATAACTCAAGATAAAACGATCTGTTAGTCTGTGTGTTACGTGGTTTACTTCTCGCAATAAATTATATCAATTTTATTAAAATTATTTCCTTACGTAAATTGTTAGTATCTATTGTTTACTGTTAATTTTGAAATTAAATTAGAATACATTAATTATTTAGTGATTGATGATTTAGCTTCTTATTGGTGAACTTATTTTGATAATCTACTTAGTATTATTGACAGCAGTGAAATTTAAATAACATCAGCAATACAGCATCTCCGTCAAGTCTGTACAAGTAAACACGTGGCAAGAAAACACAACGTAGGTGGCGCCGCTATGTGCTGTAATTTTACTATTTTTACAAATTAAAGAGATTATCTACAATCCAGTACTACTAAACATAGTCCAACACGCTTTCAGCTCAAAATATTTAAAATGTTTTTGCTATACTTTCTTATAAAAATCTCCCGACTTCGAAACCCATTTTAAACTAAACAAACATTGAAAACTGACGCGCGAAACGGACAATCCCCAGCGGCGAGCCGTGTGGAATAATTCCATACATCAATCAAATATGTCACCGTACTAACGACTCGTTTTCTCCCCACATATGCATAGAGAAGCCATAATTTAGACATAGCCTGTCGCCAGCTCATAGAGCCTTGGCAGGTTGATTTGGCATGTTCACAAATAATACTGACCCACATGCGTTCGTGTCTGTTACAGTTAGTTTACGCGAACGTTTCCGCAGGAGCGGAGTGGGCGGGAGAAAATGGCAGAGTGTTTGTCACTGTTATAAGTATGCTTTTTTATATTTTTTTATTTATTAAACCATTTATTGCACACAATAAAGAAATACAGAGATATAACTAACACAACAGGCACTTCTTATTTAATTCTTTTTTTCATAAATTTTTTAAGTCGAAATGGTTCTGGCTGACTGATGAGCGCTACAGACCTTTGAGATGAGAGATACTTGCTTCAGAAATTTCGCGAGATAGAATAAATATCTTTTACAATTCTTAGGTAGTATTGTTTTTGCCTTGGGAGGCACGCAGACGGGCGGTCCACCTGATGGAAAGTGGCCACCATAGGTCCCCAAGTTCTTCTTACAAATTAATAAGTCAAATATTGATAAAGCAGCAAATCCGTATTTTCAACACTTCCTTGCTATATGTGACTTCGCCTACGCAGCTGTCTATAAACCGTTATCCATACTCGCGTCACAGAATATTAATACTATCTCATGTACTAATGTTAACAAAATCCATTAACACGTTTTAGATAGGTATGCTTTGCGTATTTGAGGACAAAGAAACGAACAAACATTGGGAGAATTAGAAACACATTATGCTTATTCGGTCACCGAGTTTAAGTTGTATAAAAAAGTATTATCAGGTACAAAGCAATAACAAAATCGGCTATGAAGTCGATGGATCGACATCGGCTTCAATTTGACAGATTAACGCATTAGTTCGTGGTATTGTCTATGGCTCCATAACTCTTACGGTGGGGAAAAACATCGTGCGTGATGAAACCTGCACATTCTGATCCAATCTGGTCAGGTTCCCCTGGTAGCAGGATCACGGAGGCAGTCGCTCCTCTGTAATGATCTGATCTGTCAAATCCTGGGTCATGGTCAAAGTGGACCCCGCGCCCTCGTGCGCGAGAGCACAAGGGACATTAACGCCAAGATGTTTATTTTTATTGCCTATGGCTCCCATACGACAGAGAGGGAGAAAGGGATAATGAACCGAAAGAGACGCATCTATACGCAAGACAAAAATATCACGGACTAACTCGCATTGACAGGATTTAGATCGTATCAATCAAGGCTTTGATCCATCAATGATAAAGCCACGGTACGACACGGGAACCTTCAAGAAACATGCCTTTACCTCTCAAAGGCCGCATTTGCGACTCCAATGGTGTTAGTGACTCCATGAGCGGCGGTGATCACTTACCGTCAGGTGATCCGCTTGCTCGTTTGCTTCCCTCTATTCCACATCCTAGCCACCGGTTATAATTAAAGTTTATAAGGATGGATAATGATGATGATGACATTGTCCATGTTGTAGCCTGTAACCCAGAATAAGAAATAAAGTAATTCATGCCGAACAGTACAATCTGAACTCCTGGGCAACAGCCCTGTTGTCTATCCAGAAACATCTAGATAAACAATATTCCATCTTCAGTTGCATCGTCACTTACCGAGACTTGTCTGAGATAGCGGTCAAATACTCGTCTACTTTAATGTAATAAAAAAGTTCAATATGTTCCCCGCTGCGGGTGAAGTCGCGGGCCGAAGCTTCATCTAATTCAAAGTTTATCTATTTGGTACAATAATAGCAAACGCAATAGCCACCAAAATCCGACACACCACAAACTCGCACCCAAAGCCCGCCAATTTCTGCCAACCACAGATTCGCAAACAACGATCCGAATTAACTCGACACCTCCACGTTTCCACTTCCCGAGTGTGTAAAGTGTAAACCTCTCTTATCCGAGGCGTAAATAACAATCTGCGCAAACGAGCCACTCTGTTGATACTGTGAGTCTGCGCAAATCACGCGCGTCTCCGGCGTCGCGGCGCATTGTGCGCACGCCCACACAGCGATATGTGGAATGTCTGCGCGATCTATGATGCCCTGGTACTCGCCTTCCTTGTTGGCACCGCGGATAGGTTTGTGGGCCGTGAAATTTAATAAATGGGCTGTTTTGTTTGGATTTAACACATAGAGGCGACATAATATATAGTAAATTTTCGGGAGATTAAGGTAAATTCTCGACCGATTAAGTTTATATGTTAGCTTTTCTATCTGACTTCATCTGTGAGGGTATAATTTACGATAAACTAAGAACTTGCAAACTCAAACTCAAAATTCCATTATTGATTAGGACATTAAATATCTCTTTGCAACGGGTTACTTAAATAAGTATTTGTAGAAATACTTATTTAAATTATAATTTATGCGAAAATGCGGTTGCCTCTGTGAAGACTTGTTCAGTTCAAATTTAATTAAAAACATAATTTCAGAAACTCCCCATTAGGTACGTAAAAAATAGCAACAACCATAAAAGAAATGGTCTAAAATATTGGTTGGTAGGTACAGTCACGGAAATTTGGGAATTAGCTATAATATGATGGTGTGAGTATAGGCAGGTCCAAGATGCCCCATGCTCCATCTTCGACCGCATCGTCACTTACCACCAGGCGAGATGGCGGTCAACTGCCTGTCTAGCTTAATATAATTAAAAATTGATCTAAGTAGCCAGATAATACAATATTCTCTTTTCTTTCAGCTGTACCGACCGCATCAGACAATTTCGCGTGACACCTGCAGAATGCTAAATGTCCCCAAGCCTGGGCCGATCCCTCGTTTCCTGTACGAGAACAATCGTGGTTTCATAGCACCCATAATGAACGTTGGCACTGAGGAGCCACAAATCACTTGTTCGTGTTGACACACATTGTAATGTACGCCCACTGCGGCGCAGTATGTGCACGAGGAATGTTTATGACTGTACCTACTAGTAATTTATGGGAGCCTAGTAATTTGACTATTATTATAATGGGGCCGTGCCTTAGTTTCGGAGGTTGTCCTTTGAATTCCTGAGGCTGGCACTTTCTTAATCGATTCGGAGATGAAAATAAGAGGGAGTTCAGGTTTACAAGTACCAAAAGCAAGGAGCTATGGAAGCATGTCTTGACTCAAGTTTTCAGATTTTATTTTATTCTATGTATAATCTTACATGTGTATGCAGAATTCGAGGTCTGCAAATGTGCAAAATTTCATTCAAATTTATGAATTTTGTGATCAAACGTAATATGTAAAAATTCGTCTACTCATTTCTAAATAAATTCGCTCTGGAGAAGAATATCTAAGGCTACCTTTCATCGCAACAGTCGCAGCTAAAAGCAAGTTAATTACAACACAAACATTTTCCACATTTATTTTAATTACCTATCTCGCAAAACTAACTGCTCAATAAATAAACAAATAAATAAAACTGTCGTACCGGGAGTTAATCCTAAATGACCTCGCACAACCTCAAAGCTCAGGAGGCCACTTGCACTTTTCTCCGTACACTGACCTTGAATAATCCAGACGCCGCTAAGACCCTGGTATTCACTGGCTTTTCATTGTAGAAACCGATCTATGAAGAGTTTTCTTCGATGTTGAAACTGGGTGGGCTGGCCACCTAGCCAATTAATCTGTGAGTAGTTTGAATAGCACTTACAATTTGCTAAATCTGTTTGCTTGCAATAAGTAAATAGTTGTAAGATATTTATTTGTTTTCGTTATATTTTCCATATTTATCTACTCTGGCACTACTTAACGTATAATGTGATTAGTTACCTCTTCCTAAAGGTTGTCTGGAAGAGATCGCTAAAAGCGATAAAACTGCTTTTATGTGCAATTTTATTATTCTTGTACCTGTATCTGTTATTTTTAATGTGTGCAATACTGAACTTTTCTTATTTTACTTACAGTTTGACATAACAAATAATGTCGTGCTCTGGTTTGAATGACAATGTATCATCATCGCCATTTCGTCAGCTTTCGCACATCCTCCTCCACTTCGCATGGTCTTCGCCATTTTATCAAACCTAAAAGCATATCCGTAGATGTATTGGGCGACGTAATCGTTTTCCATCAGGTGTGTTATCTGCTCGTTTGTTACTGATTAATAGTAAAAAATTGTAACGATTCATTTATTAAAGACCAGGGTCACTATTTTTGAACCCCTCGCCCCGAGTCGCACGGTTTCAATTTTGATTTAAGGCATGAAAAATTCAAGATTTTGATACATGATGCTGATTTTCCCTATTTTGGAAGTGTTCGCTTTCAGTGGTAGAATAGAATAGAATAAATTTATTTGGCACTCCATACATACTTATAAGTATAACGTAAAATAATAAAGTTAAAAGTAACTTATAAGTTACACAAAAGCAGAAACTTATTACTGATGATGGACTACTGACTAACTAATTACTAACTAAAGTCGCATGTATATGCTGCAGTAACGCAAAAAGGTCAAGGTGTTGCCAATTGAATATTGAGTTTTCATGACAAAATTAGAAGCTGAAACCCGTTCGACTCACGGCGAGTCATTTAAAAATAAGGCCCCCGTAGTGCTAAATATGACTTCCGTCTGAAAGCTCAACAAAAAAAAAAATATTCTCTATCATACGAGACATCGTACCCATGCCAGCTCCCCGCCCCAGCCACATAAACACTGGCCCGACGTTTCACTATTTGCCCAGTCGTCAGCGAGTCTGCGGACATAAACCAGTGGCGGCCGTTACTCATAATGCTATGATAATTCCAGCACTGCTGCATCTAGAATGCACGGCCTGGGTCGGGACACACGGACGACCTGACAAACCTTTTTGAGATAAGGTTTTCGTAACTTCGATTTGATATAAGCTTCGACAACTACATAAATAGCAATGTTGACGGCGTTCATGCGTTTACACGTGGCATGTTTTTTTTTAGGCAAACAAGCAAGCGGGCTTCCTGATGGACAGTGGTCACCTCCGTCTAAGGACATCAGGGGGTCTAAAAAGGCCACATTAGCGTTTCATAATATGATTCATATTAATTTGTCACACACTTATCTGCAGCGTCGCTATTGTTAACTTTGACATGACAATTCAAAATGTCGTCACTTAGTTCCAGTTTTGGCCACCGGATCAGATAAGTTTGTGGCACTGTGATATGAATCATAATATGAAACGCCAATGAAGCCTTTTAGACCCCCAGGTTATTAGTGCGTTTCCCACCTCAAAACGTAGCTTCTTCTTGGTAAAGAAAAGTTTATCGTTCCACCGGTGACAGGTATGGCTCATTCCTCGGGATTGCCGTCCAGCGGGGGAAAGGAGCCAGCCGCTATGACCGCCACGTTATGACCGCTCGTACCAGTGGCGTTTTTGGGGACATACAGATTTGTAGGGCATTATTATTGAGTTTGTACTTTTTTCTATGTTGCTTTTTTTGTGAAATAAATTGTTATATTCTTCGCAAAATCCCCTTAGGTGATGAAATCTCACTGTTCGTGGAAATATAATTGATCTCCGCAGGTGGCCGTGCTTATAATTCGTTACGTTTAGCTCAGTACATCACGCAGCTCCAAAGTTAAAATCCCAGTAGAAATATCTATTGGGCAGATTGAAGTTTGCATAAAGTTATTCTTAGCTGCTGTGACAATAATATCAACCTAATTCTCCTTGGGTAAGCAATAACCACATATTTCTTTATCCAGAAAGATAATATGTATTAGTTTTTATTTGTAAGATCGAAGCTAGACATCAAATTATAATAAATACGATAGAATAAAGCGGGGTGTTATAAGTTTGACGATCTGTGTCGATGTGTGTCTGTCTGCGGCATCATAGCCCCCAAACGAATGACCTATTTGGATGCGGTTTTCTCTGTTTACAAGCCAAATTTAATTTAGATGTTTCTTAGCTTTAGATGTTTATTGACCTTGCGTAACCAATAACTACACATTTACTTTATCCAGACAGATAACATGTAGTTCTTATCTCAGATCAAAGCTAGACATAAGATTATAATTAATACTATAATTAAAATAGAGACCTACAATTAAGAAATCTTAAGCAAACCAGTACAACGTCATGTAGGTTCGTGAACAGTATTTATTTATCATTGTACTTAATTGCTACTTATATCCACTTACAATTTTAATAATTACCCGAGCCTTGTCTCGGCTTGTTACGTATGAATGTAATTTAGTTATTTAGTTAACTGTTGTAATTATTCGCAACTAGGGGACCTACTTTGTACCTCCAACTGTAATTAAGGATCGCACTGTCCTGCTTGCTCTCACCATTAGTGGTTAAAGAAAGAACGGGATAGCTGTAGAGTAATATCGAAGTACAGACTAAACTGCATTTCAATTATAGTTTCACAAAAGATGTGTATCGTCGCTGTTATGTACATACGAGTACATACATACACACTCACGCTCGTATCCCATAGGGGTAGGCAAAGACTATCGAGTGCCACAAGCTAGGATCCTTAAACACCCCTCTCGCCTCTACCATATTAGTTTTTTTTTAATTAGACTAGCTATGTATTTCACCGCCATCTTACCTGGTGGTAAGTGAGCATGCCTGTCTAGGAACAGCCTATTCCACACCACATTTAGACATCTTGTCATGCATTTACGCCGGTAGACCACTGCTTTTTTGGAGCAGATCATTTATCTGATTAGTATCGATTATAGTATGTATCTGTACATATTTAAGGAAAATCAACAGTAATTGTTATAATTCATTCTACAATACGTGCGAGAGTTCATCATATACGAAGTGTAATTAATGAATAATTTGACAAAATTGTTGAGTTCTCTATTTATCTTTTATCTCCCGGTAGTTTAGTTAATTGGTCCTCTATTACATTTGTCTAAGCTGTTACAAGTTACAACTGATGTGGTATGAAATGCGGGTTGCCAACTCCAAGTTGCGAGATATGAGACCGCCAACTGGCTACCGGTTAATAGCTGTTACGTCTATCTGATTAGATTATAAACATATTTAGTTTAGAGTTTATATTAACTATTGTATCTGCGTTTGAGTTTCTTTGATAGAAATATTCGGGTCGCGTTTATATGGTGGTTGTTTCAGTTAATATTAACGGGGTTGGTGGTGTGAGTGAGTGTGTGTAGTGTGTACGTAAAAGTTTGAGCTATGCCATGATATACTACCATGAAAGCCTTGTTCACCTACGTATAATCTAAATATCTTTTAGGCAAAGGCAAGTGCATTTATTTGTGATACATATAGGCATACAGGTTCATCAAGATAATTATATATATTTATTATTATAATGTTTGTGAGTACCTCTGAGTTAATCCCAATTGTGTATAGTAATAACTAATAAATACTTGTTGAATTAATTCATAGTAATTTTAACATAATACAGGATAAATGGGACGATATTTCTAAAATTCATATACCTATTTATGAATATCATAAAAACAATATTTTAAAAGCCATTCTGTTACTTTATTATTATACTCCTTTTCCAGGCTTATTAGGCATGAAGTTTCGATCTTCCGAGATCTCTGCAAATGAGAGCAGCATGGTAAATGCTACCCTAAAAGTCTATATTATACGCAACTATTTCCACAACCGCTAAACCTCTAATTCCATACCCCAGTGTGTAACGCGCCCTCACCACGAACTGGATCCTCATAAATATATGAAATCGGTAACAAAACATACAGACATGCATGCCAGCTTTACATTCATAGCCAGTTTTGACATTAAGATGTATTTATGTACCACGCTGTTCACTACAGCGCAGACAGACTATAATAATTCCGCAAAACCTAACATACTTCTAAGCTTGATATACTTTGTACAGATGCCTTAAATACCGTGTACACACAGCGGCAAAAGTTCGACGCAAAGCTCTTGTAAACGCTAGCCAATGTTAATTGACTTTTGTTCCACATTGTTCAATATGCAATCTCCATAACTTAATAAATTGGCTGTATTCAACAGCGCTAAACGACTGAATGTTTGCAAAGAAAATGCATAAATGTATGGAACTAAAATGAAAGCTTATAAACAGCAGCAGTTAAGTGACGCGTTTCTTCTTATTTATAGTAATTGAAGACAGATGCGTCTTTAGAATAGATCGCGAGTATTGTACCTCAATAATATATACCATAAATAGTAGATAACTTTAATATTAATAAATATAATATTGATCGCAGCATGTGGCAATTAATTATTGTAAGGAAGTCATGCCACTTGACGGTGTGTTTTTTAAGATATTGCATAGCTTTTATCGCGGGCTTTGGGCGCGGCGACCGAATCAAGAAATTCCGTAACAAAAAAAACCTAACACCCCCACTCCGACCGGCACAGCGGTGCGACGTTGAAAGCCGTGCATCGTCTAACGTCGTTTCAGTTCGGCAGACTTCGGCACGGTGTTTGTGCGACTAGACGTATGCGTGTAGACTAGCTGCTAACTGCTCATAACTGATTCTATCTCTTTTAGACACCATGCTAGGTGAGACAGCGTGCTTTTTGGCCGCGTCCACGAGTGAGTTCGATAAGGTAATCCAAAAATAGTTAGTATGAAAGAAACATTATATATATATAAATGTACATCGCGCGAAATTTGATGATCAAATTCTTAATATCGTTCTATTTGTTCAAATTTTTTGATTGAAGGTACTTATTATAATTGCATAAGTTGATAAAAAATGCTATGCAATAGCTTTATCGCGGCAGTCCCCGAGTGCCACACGTATTTTTTTTTATGACATTTAGCTGCGGTATTCTGTTAGGTGGAGGTACTTCCCCAGTCGGGCTGCTCCAATTCAAACGGGATACCCCGCTTTGCCCTACTTCTCTCCTCTCTCGTGTGTGTGGTCTATTTTATCATATCACTAGATCAAGCCACATGACGGTGAGTGGCCACCACGTATTCAGTAAACAAGTGAAACATTTCAGTAATAACTTCGCACAATATTACAAATACCCGCTCCCACGTCCATCCATAGCATACGTAGCGAGATTCATTCAGAATAATCAGTCTTCAAGAAAGAGACACTCTTTCATATTTCAAACGATGTAGGTATACTGAGGTATCGCCTGCCTCTTCACGTTGCACAGTGTGTCCCAACAATGTGTGTGACGTCACTGCCATTCACCATCTCTCGAGGCTCTGGCGGTATAATATTAAATAAGGTAAAGCGCGGTCGTGCGCCCGTAGGCGAGCGGTAGCGCCCACGGAGCCGAAGGACAGTATACCGTACGATACACTTGCTACCTTGATGCGGACACAGGGTGATTGCTGTTACGTGTGTACAGGTCAGTATTTTTTATATTAGACTAGCCAGCAGCCAGAAGCCAGGCATTTGACCGCCATCTCACCTAGTGGTGAGTGGCGATGCGGCCGAAGTTGGCTAGGAACAGTCTACTCACTCTAGTCTGAATGGCGTCGACATTATAATAATCAGGGAACACACTCAAAGACAACGTGTCCCATTCCTTAGCCGTACGCATTATGAAGGTTAAACCAAGGCGGCTCCTGCAGACGGCTGGAAGATCCACGACATAGGGATGAAGCGCTCGCCCGGATCGCGTCTCCCGATGGCGGAAAGGGACCGCGTGAATGAGGTCGTGCAACAAGTCTGTAGAAGACCGACAGACGCGCAACTCTATGCCGATGCTCGAGCCTCTGCAGCGTACCATCAATCAAATACTTGTCACGAATTATCTTCTTTTCACGTTTGCAACACAACATTTATTTACACACCTTTTTCACAGTAGTGTGTTGAGTAGATGTGTCACTTTCGCTACAATGTTATCGACAGCGCGTGAAATTAGCCGGCTGAAGAGGCAGGCTGCCCATCTCTACCAAAAAACCGGTAACCGGCTAGTTTAGGACCTATCGTGGGCCGCCCTCTGGCCAGGTGGAGTGACAATTTGCGAAAGGCAGGTGAATGCTGGATGCGGAAAGCCGAGGAGACGGTGCATTAGCGCTCATTGGAGGATACCTAAATCTAGCAACGGACCAATGTACGCTGATGATGCTGATGTGTGAATTGGATGAAAATCAACTCTGCCATCCCGAAACCATCTGCCAAGCGTGTGGATTATAGCAAAACATACAGATGTGAAGCAGGATCGAGCCAACCAGTAGACTCTTAAAGCGGTTGATGGCGGGATCTTCAGGCAAAATCAAGGTTTTCTCTTTACGTGCCGCTACTGCCATCTGACCCTGACCAGTTAGCCTATCCTTATTAGGCCTATTCGCCAGAGCCTATCCTTCTGTCACCGCGAGCAGGTGAGGTTTATAATAACCTATATAAATAGATCCAAGATCCGACCATAGTCCGTCATCTGTTATTCTATTTGGGTGAATTATCTCCACCGCAACCCCATAGTTGACCCAGGATGAAAGTAGGCAACCCATATTTGTTTTTCTTATTTAAGTCATATTCTCTCGTGTAATGCACGATTTTTCAGAATAACAAATAAGCCAGCCGAGACATAACCGGAATAGTGTTACAAAACTACCTCACGATGATGATGATAAGTGATGTGGTCTCTGCCTACCCCTACGGGAAAAAAATGTGATATTGGGTATATTATTACGCATCTAAAACTGCCTCAGCATGTACACTCGCGCATAGTTCTATGGCGGCTTTGTCCGCGTTTATAGGGTACCGGGTAACACCTGATTATCGGCTCACATTGTGGCCGCTGCGCGCGCGCACCCGATATCGCAGTCTAATGTAAATGCTGGGCCGTAACCGCTTAATGGCTTTTTAACGTTATAATTTGGCCCGTGAATATTGTGGCCAGTATGTCCTATTGCACGGCGTTTGAAGTATTCAGTCTGGTATACGGATTCGAGAGAATTATTGAGTCCTTGCGTGTGAATGAGTTTATTTTTTCAGAGATTGTAATGCGTTTTGCGGTGACAGGAAAAATGAGCAGACAGAGTAATACATTTAAGTTTCGTTTAACAAAAATGATGAAACTGTAGGTGTGTACAGTGACAACGCACTCATCTGTCTGCTCATTTGTCACTGAATAGTAACAAGTAAGTACAGAGAGAATTGAAACAACTAAAATACAAGAGAAAAAAGAGGCTACAAAATTATTATTAAATTGCGTACCTACGAATAAGTTTCGAGTCAAAGTTGTTACAAAACGAGTTCTGTTACAAATCTTTGATACAAATCCGCTGCAAAAAATAAGGCTTCCCTGTGTTACCACCGCGTTACCGAGGAACCTTACAAGTGCTGGTTGACCTTTGAAGTCTTAGGGTAATTGCTAACATAAAACGAAACGCTAAATACCCTAACCATTGTTATGTAATAACATCAGTGATGTATATTAAAAATAAAAATAATCATCTTGGCGTTAATGTCCTGGTTATGCTCTCGCGCACGGGGGCGCGGGGTCTGCCTTGACCATGGTTGCCTTGCCATCCAGGGTTTGAAAGATCTGATAATTACAGTGGAGCGACTGCCATCTGACCTCCGTGACCCTGTTATCAAGGGAACCAGACCAGATTGGATCATGGTTACACATTCAGTCGCCTGAATATGCAGGTTACATCACCATGTTTTCCCTCACCGTAAGAGCATCGGTTAGCATTTAAGCGATGTAGGAACATACTTACTCATAATATTGTGTATCAGTCTATTACACATAACTGACCACTTCACCGAACCGCTGCAATTATCTACCACCATATCAAAATGCCGTACACGCCATTGTCTAAATACCAACTGTTTCTATGACTATTATTAGGCGATTCATACAAGGTGTGCCTGCTATGTTTACGCTGTAGCCTTAATATCACACAGCAGTGTAGGGAAATATTGCAGGTTATGTATTTAAGTAACACCCGTCCTCACAAATAACTAAATAAGTGGTTTAACTATGCGTTCTCACTGTGCTTGCTAAGTGAACGCACTGCGTTCATGCGGCTGTATGATTGGTCAGTTTGGTTCATTTTAAGATCGTGAGAATCTGAAATACATAATACATATAAATCTGACAACGTATAAGAATAGCTGTTGGATAGCGTAATATTGAAAATATGATCACCACTCCTTTTAAGATAGCCGCGCAAGTATTACAGCTGGAACCCCGTGCGTTCGGGCGTACTGTGAGACCTCATAGTAACGTTTCTGAATGCAGATCTAATATTTTAGTCCCCTTTTATGACACCTAAAGTTATTGTACAAAATTCTACCGAACATCGCATATGGGGAGCTCGCCAACAAAACGGCATAATTACATGAAATTAAATTTTACAGG
This sequence comes from Blastobasis adustella, assembly GCA_907269095.1. Classification (NCBI taxonomy): domain Eukaryota; kingdom Metazoa; phylum Arthropoda; class Insecta; order Lepidoptera; family Blastobasidae; genus Blastobasis; species Blastobasis adustella. Next base: position 13,579,588 of record OU026129.1, on the reverse strand, counting down.
AGCAGTAAACAACTAAAGAAACGGAAGACGCAGCGTGGGTGGGCCTCCCACTAGTTGCACCAACGACCTGGTAAAGATCGCATGTTCCAACTGGATGCGGAAGACAGAAGACCGACCTTTGTGGAGATATTTGGGAAAGGGCCATAGGCCTCTCGCTCACTGCTGCTCACTCAGTGAGCGTCTTCCGGCTGATATGATGATGATGAAGATAAGTAAAAAACAGAAATAGTTTCGATAAAAACCACGAAACCACGAACTTTGGATGCAATTTTAACACAGTTTTAGGCCGATTTTATTGAAAATGAGTCGAGGTTCGCATTCAGCGAGTCTAAAGATAAAAGTCTCTAGATAAAAACGTATTTTAACCAGCAACGTTATATATACCGTTTTGTTCACCAGTTCCTCAGTCATCTACTTACAACTGGAAAAAAATCGTGTTTATGTCTGGGTGCTTTGTTATTTATTGTACTTACTCTTAATAATGTCTGGAATGTTAACTTCCGCCCAAAAGTGACTTAAATGTCATGTTGTTATGTGAGCATGTAAAGATAAGCAAATGGCTCATAAAAGCATATCACAGCCATGTTAATAGTTAAAAAGTTAAAGCTACATTTACATTGGTTGTTTAAAAATAAAGTAAAATATGTTAATCAGGTGGTAGGACTCTGTCAAGCCTGAGGAGTCAGCCTGGGTGAGTACCACCGCCTTATCTATTTCTGCCGCCAAGCAACAAGGCTTGCATTATTGTGTTGCGGTTTTAAGGATAAGGTAGCAAGCGAAATTACAGGCATGAGGCATATCATCTTAACCCTCACAGTGACAACGCACCTGCGGTTCTGCATTTTAGTTATCTGCAACCTAAATGTATGAATTACCACTTACCATCAGGTAAGGTTAGGTCTGCTCGTTAATTACTGAAAAGCATAAAAAATGTTAACATCAAAATAGGTCCATTCGTTCTGGAGCTGCGATGTCCCACAGAGACACATGATACACAAGCAGATTTACGTTATAAGCAAACTAACGAGTGCTGGATTTATATAAAACATTTTAGTGGCAACGTCACATTGTTAAATTGTAGGAACTCTAGATAGTCTACTAAGGTTCAACCATGTATGCGAATTCGTCACCTAACTGGCATTTTCACTCTCCATCAATTCCAGACAATAGCCACCTGCCATGAACACTGACCCAATCCTAAACCACAGACCATAGAAGCTTTAGACACACATTCAAATAGTTTTATGCAAGTTGGACATGATGAATTGGGAAACATTATTATCAGGTGGTAGGACTCTGTCAAGCCTGAGGAGTCCGCCTGGGTGAGTACCACCGCCTTCTTTATTTCTGCCGCCAAGCAACAAATTTTTGCATTATTGTGTTCCGGTTTGAAGGATAAGGTAGCCAGTGAAATTACTTGTCACCGACATCGCCGTAAAAACATCGAGAGACAGTATATTACAATTAAAATCTGAGCAGCAAGATTTACTTCTTAGAATTAAAAAAAAAATCATTGACAAGATCTTAACTTGGAAACAGTCGAAGAGAAAAAGAAACATATTATTATTCATGAAGTACGAATATCGTTTTCAGGAAAAAGTAGAATATTCGAAAAAACTAAAAATGGATTTTGGTGTAAATTAAAATTTATCATTTCAATTTCTGATCGGCCGGGAATATAACCCGGGACGTCTGCGTGGCAGACCGGTATGTTAACCAACTGAACCACTCAGACTAAGTATCGAGTAACGATTATATTACACTATCCCCCGTCCTCAGGCTGTATGCCCCTAGGTCCGTTGCCCAACGCGGCGCGCGCGCACATGTCCACTTATCTCAAACGGTCACGACGCATGCGCAGATCTGCGCGATTGTACTTTCCCTACACTTTTATTGGCACCACACACTCGTTACGCGGTAACTTCCGACCATGAAGGCTTGGTCGTACGGTCGTAAACTTAGTATATGTGTGTATAATAAGACCACGCTAAATCTGAAAGCTTATTACAAAAAACCCTATGTATGGCAAGTTTTAAACGTCATTGTCATGTCATGTCTAGAATGTCATTCATAAAAGTCATTACAAACAATTTGATTTCTGTAGGATTGTTTATTTTTGTGAGTTATGAAAAATATTATTAAATAATGGGCATAACAGTGCGGGAGATAATTTTCAGCATGATTAATAATTTAGATAAAATAAAAGTACAAGTTCAAGCTAATATTAACCAAATACAAGAAGGACTGACAAGGACAGATTATCCCCAGATTATTGCTATATCCACACTTTATAATTTTTAATACTGTTAGTCAATACAAACTTATCGTGGTCCAATTATATGTACGTATGTATATGTAGGCTGTGTGGTGTCCGGCAGAGTAGAATAGCACCAATCCCTTACACTTGTCGGTGGTGTACAAGGCGACTAATGTTTTCGAGGCAAAATATCTAGGATCTCCATAGGCTAAAAAATGGGCAGCAGCGTTTTCCATTGTTATATTTCAACTCGCCTGCCAAGCGTGGAGATTATGGCAATAACCTCCCCTTTTGTGGAAGAGGCCTGCAGTGGACTGTTATGGGCTGTGTAAATGGATGTATATGTATGTATGTTATGTGCTCGCTTCTTATGCTGAGCAGGTACTTATTCAATTATGTTGTTAAGTTAAGCTTGCTTGGAATAAATGCTAAATGGGGTTAGTTAATTAAATTAAATAAATTGACTTGGTATATTTAATTGGACCACTAATGATGGCTTTTAGTTGTAAATGTTATTAATAGTAGTGTTGATTAGTCAGCAGTATTAATAGTAGTCATTATATGATATAGCTTTCACGCCTCAAAGGCCATATCTTCTTATTTCTTCAATGTATTTGCAATGCAAATCATGACCACGAAAACTATGCCAATCCTTACCCGTGGTACTACCGCTAGTACTACTGGTAGTACCACGGGTAAAACTGCCCAATATTGTGTCCTATACTTCAATTTCTCCCCGTATTATTTACCTACTACAAATTATTGTTTCTTAGGCTTGCCAAGACATCTAACAGAGATGAGAAAATTCAATTTTAAGTTGTATTCTATGTTACACTTTTGTGTCCAACCCAGAAGAAAAAATCCATATGTATCGGAAAGCGTACTTGGGCAGTCGGACGTCCCAGGCACATCCGTTCTTTTGTCTTGACGTATTGTAGAGTGCCTACATCTTTAACCCCCCACGAAAAAAGAGGGGTGTAATAAGTTTGACGAGCGTCTGTTGACGACGACCGATTTGGATAGGGTTTTCTCTGAAAGACAGTTTATTCGAGATGTTTCTTACCTTGTTTCAAATCGGTTCAGTAATTTTGAAAATATTTAAGTATATGTGAACTCGGTCGGAGATTATTCGACATTTTCTGTAGGTTAGGTTATTCTGTGCTATTAGTGGTTTGTTTACATTTATGGAAAATATATTTGAAACAAATTTTAAGTAAGGCATCGTACCAATACACAAAAGAGATCTGTCGTCGGAATGTCGCCAAGCAAAACTACTCCCGTTCGAACGTTCCGCGGAGTGCTTTGTTAATTGTGCGCACGCGCACTCTTGAGCAACCTGTCGGCGCCGCCGCATATGAAATATTATTTCTAATGGTATGTTTATGCATTTCGATTACGTTCGGCCCTATTGAGATCAGAGGCTTAGTTACAGCGTAATCTGTAATTCAGTGGGTATACAGTAAATTGTAACCTAACCATTGTACTGTTATAAATATTTTGATTATAATACAATTTTCATTTGATAACAAGAGTCTCCCAATTCTCCCCATTGGATGATCACAGACAGTAGGATGGTGCACAATGTAGTATCTGCCTCTCCTACATGTGATATGAGCAGATTTCAGCAGGTGCGTATGGCATCAGGCAGTGTAGAATAACACCAACTCCTAACACTCGTGGGTGTCGTGCTCGTTCAAGGCAGCTTGTTCCAAGTTTACCCAACACATTATTAAGATTACTGTCAATGCTAGATTACCTACACCTAAGGTTAGGTTAGGTCTGAGAAAGCCGTCCGTGGGATAAGGGTCTGAGAATCTATTTTTAAACCGCTCGCCTCTCTTTTTTACTTTAATTTTCAGCATGATATACCTACGCGTTTCCTAAGTACTAGGCACGTGTACTCATTCCACCGTAGATTGCATCAACACTCAACACCTGACTAATAAATGAAAAATACTTTTGTAAAAAATTTGCAAACTTCTGTTCCTTCTTTCCCCTCGCCATCGCAACTCCCTCGCAAGGTCCACTTCCCACATCCAAGTTTCCACATATGCAACAATTTCCAAGTGGCAAGCTTAACTCGCAAGCGACGAAAATGCATAAACAGCCCCGATACCAATCGGCCGGTAGTTCGTCAAAGCTAATGAAGCGGAGGAAGGCGACTCGCGGTACTGGCGTTAATTACTACGCTTATTAGATACCAGACTTAGACCAGCATATGGTAATTATTGACTGGACTAACGACCGGCGAGAGGAAATAAAATGCTACAGGACGCGCGGAAAATGGTATCGGATAGTAGTATTTATCTGGGGTTTAATGGGGTACTGATGACAATCCTACTATGGTACAAATATCCTATTACCATCATCATCAGCCTATACTATTCCAACGCTGGACAGAGCTAACTTCGACTTTTGATAGCGATTGTACTTACATTTCCTCTTATGTGGGTTCTATAAGTAAAAAAAACTGCCTGACATCCTTTTGGCAGTTTCGCTTTTTAGCCACCTTAAAGTCACTTTTCTTAAAGTCACTTTTCTTAAAGTCCCTTTTCTTAAAGTCACTTTTTTTAAAGTCACTTTTCTTAAAGTCACTTAAAGACCTTAAAGTCAGTCACTGTGATTACAATATGGCTGAAAAGCGAAGGTCACGGGCAGACCAATGGTTTGTGGGTCTCCTTAAAGTGTACTATCGCTAGTTAGTGGATTTTTTCTTGTACTCGATGACGTAGGATAACATACGGAGCCCTCACTGTCTAGAAGGTACATTGTCAAGCCGAATGTCATAGGGTAAGTACTTTTTATCCCGGAAGAGTAATAGGATTCTGCGGAATAGTTTAATGTTTACAGATTTCCGAACCGCGCGCGGGTGAAAACCGCGGGAGACAACTAGTGTTTAATATGTAAGTAACACCTTTAAGACAAGCTTTTCTTAGCGTGAGGAATTTATCTCATCATCAAAAAATATTTATTTTTAAACTTTTATTCCTGAATATTGTCGCATCCTATACTAGACCGCCACACTAATTAAATAAAGTCCGTAATCGATCGACATGTCGTTACTTCACATGTCAGTAGGAAAGTTAATAGGGCTGACACGGCGCTGTCCTAAAGGCAGGCAAAATTAAAGCTATCGGTACAAGCGTAGCACTTAACCACTGGGCTTTATCTAATCTATTCATAAATTAGCGACTTATGATGGTCTATGGTACCTCCGGGCGCACGCCGGCCCGCCATAAGGTATAGCTGGCATCGACGTGTTATTGTGACGGCCTTCCAGAGAGAGAAGTTTATGAAAATACGATATAATGCAACACGAATACGTTACGTTCTTCTAAACATAATATTACAGTCATTTGACCGGCCTCTCACCTGATGGTAACTCATCACTTGTATTGGTGGCAGCCAAAGATGGAGCGTGTCCAGAAACAGCATATTCACTCTGGGGCCCTATTTTTTTGCTAGAGATAGAAAAGTTCTTAATTCATTTAAAGATATCGCATTTAGACTTAGGCACAAATATGAAACTCCGGCAGTAACTGAAGAATAAAAATTGCTTTAAGCGCATACTTGAGCGTCAGATAAGAGCTTGCCGGCGAAAAAACCTTTCTCTCTGGACACTTTTCTTGCTAAATCTTCTCACATTCAATGAAGATTCGTTCACCAATGACTATACCGCCACTGGAAGGCTGTCAGACAAGTATTGCTAGCTGCAACATATTCTTAAATCGCACCGTATCGTCGTCATTTATCTGGAGAGGCCGGCACTCGCACTCGCGAGGCGAGCTATCCGCCTCATGCATAGATGCTACCGGAATATGAGCAGACTATAACGTGAAGCCCTTCCTTGGACAGTGGTCGCCAACCCTGCGTAACAACATGTTGAGTTTATAAATTTTGTCGATGTGGCTACACCTTTGGATGACTCAGTTGAACGAGAGGACTTTATTAGGACGCTGTATAGATTTGCAGCTAAAATGAAAAATAATTAACAAACACAAAACAGCTACACAATTTATGAGCCTCGAACAAAGGCAGAACAAGTGTAAAGTTTGCATACAAGGGGCGACAATGGTCATTGATCGTCAACCTTCGGTCCATTCATTGGCCGCTGCGCAGGCGCTGGCACACATTCGCCCCTTTATTAGCAATTCCGATATGCGAAAGCGATATTGTGGCCACATAAGCGGGCCCAATGGCCGGCGCACCGTTTCATTTTATCACACAGATATAGCAGACACTGCGTTTAATAGAATGTTGGAATTACTACGCGATAAAGCGTTATTGGTCGCATAAAGTCGGCTGACGTAATCAGCCGTGAGTTTCATATATTTGCCTGACAAATCGGTCGTTTTGCCCGGATTGTGGCGTTATGCCTAGCAATTGCATATGGGATTTTAAGTCTATTGAGAAATTCCCATTCCGCCATGTTATTCAGATAGCGCGCGAGCCCCATACGGCCATAAATTCTGCTGAGTGTCTATTACAGATTGCGCTCGGATCGAGAGTACTTTTGTCGGCACAGTCTAATGTTATGTTACGTAGGCTCTAACGGAAATACTTTTCATATTGAGAACTTACTATGCGACAGTTAACTGCATATCGACAGGATACCAAGTGGTTTCAAGTTTAATATTGTTCATAGAATCTTTAGCCACTTTCAAGTTTATCGGCTGCACAGTCTGCTAACTGTATTCGCTATAACTTGACACAATGTCTGGTATTCTAAGAATTCTTGCTATTATTTACCAATAATAATAACAACTGCAGCCTGTAGTAGTCCACTATACTTTTGACAATGAACAATTAAATTCTTGTGATGAAGTTTTCATGATTATGAAGACCTTCAATGGTCCATCACGAAGTCAACAAAGTACGGAACGTACAAATGTCTCCCATTTCAGTTTTATACAGGATTTGTGATGATCTTCAAATAACCTAAGAGACAGAAAAATTCGGATAACCCCCGACCAACTTTCCATATACTCAAATATTTTCTAACCTACTTAAATGACACAAATTTTAATGAAACAAAACTAAGAACCATCTCGATAAAATTGACTTTCAAATAGAGAAAACCGTATTCAAGTCGGTCCATCCATTCGGGAGCTACGATGCCATAGACAGATACACAAAGCCACAGATACACACGTCAAACTTATAACACCCCTCTTTTTTCATCGGAGGTTAAATAGCTTGAAGCTTTTTAACCCCCGGTGAACTAAAACACTCCAAACGTTGACGAGACCCTCAGCCCTTTGGATTTTCATTAAGATTGAAAATTGTAATCGATTAGACGCACGCCATCTGCCGTCAAACGATTGATCAATAACCAGATACGTCGCCGTCGTCGTCGCACCAGATACGTGCATATGTAGATGCGTGCGCGCACCAAATATGGCAATTATCCCGAGGCTGGTTTAGTGTTTACTTCAATGTGTCCCCTAGGAGACCTTGGAATGTAGTTACAGAGGGAGGGTGGGAGGATCACAGCTTCGACGTCATAAGGCATTTTACACCTGTCAATCTGAAGATTGAATCGCATTCGTTAGGAAACTTGTACAGCACTTAATTGTAGCGGCATTGCCGAGTCGTGTAGGAGTGGACGGGCACCGGCTAGATCGAACGGCCGATACGCTTTCGCTCTGCTATAGATGTCCCGGGAAACTTGAGATTAATGTAGTGATCTTGTTTATTGCTATGTCTTAGTGAGGAAGAAAAGCATATGCATACTCGTGTATCGATCAATCGAAATTGAGATTAAACAACATATAGGTACCTAGAGTTGTATCTAGATACGAACGTCGTTGGTGCTCAAGGTAACTTAAACCGACATGAAAAATAAACGAAATTGACTTGAATTGAATAACAGAACAGGGTTTGTAGATTAGTAATGGGTTGTACGATCAAGTTTGTACTTTCATCCTGGTTGAAGTCTTAGAACTCGTATTTGCTACGAAGGACACATATTGAACAAATCGTGCATATGTTAATAGAAAATTCGATGATTAAAGAAATAAATAGATAGGTAAGATAAATAGCTTTAATAATAATAATTTAATTAATAGATAGTGCTTTATAAAGCACCTACTGCTCACTTTCTGCATGGTCTACTGGTTGACTGGAAGATAAAGCCTTAATGGCTTTAAGTCCGCCAATTGTGTTATAGTGCAATAAAGTTTTAAATACATAAATAAATAAAATAAATAGGTTTGTTAGGATACTAGTATTTATACAGTGGAGTTATTAGCATCTTAGCGTCAGTATCCCGGTTGTGCACTCCGCCTTGACCATGATCCAGAACTTCGCAGATCAGATCTTGCATTAGTGCAACTGCCATCTGACTGCCGTCAAGCCTAATTTGACCCACTTGGCACTAGTCTGTAACTTGGATAACAATGCATTAATTGGAACTAATTAACACAACAACATAACCCTGTCGTCTTTGGAATGGTCTTAATGAGTTTGTCACGCCTCGGTGACATTCAAAGTCTGAATGATGAAGACGGAAGGTGGTCACAGGCACTCCTAAACTACGCATGATAAAACCATCGACTTTGAGCCCGTTTGATTTGTCTTGACAAGTATTCTGACTGATCGTAGATAAAAATAAATAAAAATAAAATATCCTTGGACAAATTCACACAGTGCCATCTTGCCCCAAAGTAATCAAAGCTTGTGTTACGGGTGTTAGATAACCTATCAAATGATACCTGATAAACTATCGAAACATCGGTCACCTTAGTTATGTTTAACTTCAAAACATACGCGCAAAACTTACGATCAAAGGCGACCAAAGTGTTTTTTCTATCAATTTACACAACTCTTCCTCCTTTTGCTCATTACGACTAATGACTGTAATAGCCATAGAAATCAGACTATCAAGCTGGGCAATGGACTGCGACCAAGGATATGCAAAAAACATGTCAACTAACGAACCAGTTTTTACTGGCTGGCATTACATGCATTACGGGCCACCGTAATCGCTTACTGACATTGACAATGTAACTAACATTTACTAAAATAAAACTTTAATTTAGCAAAATAGTAAAGTTTTCAATGTAAACCTGTCGCACCTTGGTATGCGAATTCGGATGAATGTTGTATCGATTCTATAAGCTCTATGACTCTGTAGACTAGGTGATAATTACGTCGTAATACGTACGTCAAATACGTAGCTTTCCCAAAATTTGCAGAATTCGTACTAATAGATACGCATCCAATTCGCCGGGCTTAATAACAAGTGCTCACTTTGGTTGTAAACGTCCTAAGTAACAAACGAAAATATGATAAGCAGGTAACTATGAGAAAAGGAATACCTTACGCCGACACGTAAGCAGCATAACAAAAAACAACCTCCTGTAGCGCTAAATTGTTATCACGAAGCCGCAACCCTCTCACACAAAATTATAACAAAAGCATTTTCCCATTCACCATTTCTCAAACCCGTGGTGCTCATGCTCTCGTATTATTTTCCGAAAGTGCATTATTTCCGCTCAAAAGACAATAATTCACGCATTCAAATCGAGCGCCGCCATTTTTTATATTGCGTGTGTTTCGCGCCTTTTTCGGGTGCGGGTGCGTCACTAATAAAATTAGGCCTGCAAACGTAGAGCTTACGATGTTTAGACGGGCCACTTTGAAGGAGAGTTCTTTCGTATGTAAAATAAAAAAGGCATTGTTTCGGTTACCTTTTTTATAATTGATAGACAGGTAGGGGAAGGTGGGGCAGAACCGGAACCTTAAACTTTCATTGTCTCTAGAATTGCTCAAGTTGAACAAAATTCAATAAAAAAATATTTATGACTACATTCACCTACCTATATCCTAACGAAAACTAAATCAATTAATTTAGCAAAAGCAACTGGATGTACAGAAATAACAATTTTTCAAAAAATGGCTATTGCCCGGTTTCACAGTTAAACACTTTTGTGACTACGAATAAGTAGATACGTTAAGATTCTTGCAAGATAAGGTTGAACATCGAGATCCACGCGCTTATTTACATTATGCGCAATTCACAAGCAACATCCACAAGTGCCAGCACAGGAAAAAAAATCTTCCGAAAAGGCTTAAAAAAAATCAACCGTTACTATTAATGCCTACCCATAAATACAAAAGGTGGCGCAATATTGCTGAATTTCTTACATTGACAAGTAACAGCAACAGCTACTCCCTATTGATACACTTGACAGACCTAATATATTCCTGGTCAGGTTTTACGCGCCCTGCCGCCTCTGCCGCCGCACAGGTCTACGCGTTCGCGACCATAAATTCCCGGATTCGTTTCTTGTCTTTGCCCGCGTGGCCCAATGTTGATTTAACACGGTTTTAGTCTTATTGATTCTTTATTACGCGGGTATTGTCTGTGCGCACGCAACTTTGTATGGAAAGCCGCCTCTTAATTAATACAAAGCCATTGTAAGACTTGATGTATGGTACGCTAGCTTAGGGTGGTTGATGGCGGCTGGCAATTTACAGGTTATTTGTTTAATTGAAAACAATAGGTTGTTTACTATCGGGTCGGTGGCAAGTGCCAACATTTGTAAGGCAATTTTACCTGTGGTGCGAAATAAATAAATATTCAGCGTGAACATACACATCATTTTATAGGCCTGCTGGAAGAGATTTCTTCTTAGAAATAAGTAGTGCCTGTTGTGTCGTCTTTAATTTTTGTAATTTCTGTTTACTATATATTGTGTGTAATAAATTGTTAAAAAAAAAAAAAAAAAAAACATTTTTGGATTTCAGTTTTTGACTGCGTTCATACACAATACATGATTTCAGTTATTTACTTCTCATTTACCTATCTTTTCTTCGCTGTTGTCGGCGTAGTGTGGCCATGTTCCGGTCCAGGGGCGGCCAACATGTCACTGTGTGTGGAAACACACAGTTCCTACTTTCCTACCAGCTCCTGTTTGACGATTGAAACTAATGTCCTATTCAATAAAGATATTTTAATTTAATTTGCTGGAGAACAATATCTCGAAACCCTTTCTCCCATGGATGTTGTAAAAGGCGACTATTGTCTTAATAAGCCAAGACCTCTGTAGCGTAAAGCAAAAAATTGGCAAAGCCTCTCTACCGGCCATAGTGGTAATTGTGGCAGTTCTATGAAAGCAAACGAAAGTTTACTTATCTTTATCTCTATTACCATTATTGCATCTATGCACATCACTATCTGGTCAAAATAAAAGACGACCGCGCCACTACCCAATAACTCATAACGCGTGACACAACAGCTCGGTAACTAATGACGTAAATTAGTCAGTCGCGAGTTGCCGTCCCGCGTATCCTAGCCATCGTTAGGGATGGGCAGATTATGCTAGTAAATGTGACCAAGACTGTAGTTTAATTATTATACTGTACACAAAGACGCAGAGAATACGCATCGTCATGAAACTACGACCACTCTGCCAAGAGTAAACGACTGAGGAGGAGGAGGACTGTACACAAAACAGCACATTACCGTTACCTTCTCTGGAATGTAGATCGTCCTTTCGGCCTATCGTCGCAATAGTAGCATTTTGCGTACCTTGGCTTTTGCATAAATCTAGTCTGGAAGAACGTCGTTCAAAACTTACATAAATATCAATAATTAGTGATAAAAGAACGAAGAAAGACTTATTACATTCCACTTTCATCGCACATTATTATCACGGTTAGTATTATTTTTTCCTCGGTAATAAACCCGAAAACATTGCGATGAAAATGTAGTGAATAACCACGAAAGTCTGTAAACCTATATATTCCTCCCATTTTTCAATAAATTGGCCTCGTACCTGCTGAATACAGGGTACATGCATCCTCCAGGGCGCACCACTCAGACCGTCCTAAATTTTAAGCGTCGAGACTGGTCTCTTGGTCTGATGACTGGACAAGTACGAACATCACTAGCCTAACTTTTGCTAATAAATCGAGCGAAGGAATTTTCAGCGCCCGTGCTTCGCACAGTTTAGTTATAAAGTTGGGTATTCCGCGGACCCAGGGACCGTGTAGGGAGCCGGCACGTCCCATGGCACCTGTGTTTCGGATTGTAGTTTAGATCTTTTTTAAGAGAGCCATTGGTAGTGAAAGTGGACGTTTTGGGAAATGGTCTTTAGGTACAAAAAGGGTCATTTGTAGGGCCTAGAACAGACGTCGCAAATCAAATGCTATTATAGTTTATTTATTTATTTTATTTTATTTATTTCTTCAGGAAACAAACAGTCTTTTACAAATATTACATACAATTACAATGTACAAACAGACATACAGTTCCATTCACAATTAAGCAAGTTTTAATAACCAGTCGAGCAGAAAGAAACTTAGCAATACGACACAATATTGTTTGCAACACTTAAAGTGATATATAGAAACATAAAAATAGTAATTTATTATGAAGATAGATATACAAAAAGGTATTGTGAACTACATCAGTTATTTAACTTTCTTTTTAAACTGCGAGATACTTTAAAAAAAGCATTGCTTGAATTATTATTGTGATAGTAAAAGGATCGTCTGAAGTAGGTATCTTTGGCATAATTACAATTAGTACAATAGTTGCGATTTGCTTCATGCTTGTATTGTCTTAAATGTGAAACCAAAGGATCTTCGTGAACCGCTCGCCCCGATTCAAACGGTTTTCAATTTTTATTTTCAGCAAGAAAAAATGGTCATTTTATTGCATAATACTGATTTTTCATATTTTGAAACCGTACTCTTTCGGTGTTGCTAATGTGATTTGAAAAACATTGAATTTTTCATGTTGAAAATCAAAATTGAAAACCATTCAAATCGAGGCGGGTGATTTGAAAATAGAGCCCCAGACTTCGTGTGGATTTATACATTATTAAACACACCATTAAAATCTAAACATTTCTTGACCGTGATTGATATTATTCTAATCAAAAATTACTGATAACAAAAAAAAATTAGCTTTCAACAAAAACACAATCCATTGCTCGCCAATCAACATCGAGGCTTCACTCCGGAGACGTCCCGAGCAAACGAGTCCAAACATATCCCAAACAACAAACGACCAAACAACACCGCCGGTAGACACAAACACACAATCAGACAGACGTAGTGCCGAGTACACCCATAATTCTGCAATAACGAAGTTTGCGGATTTACGCAAAATAGGGGTCGCATTGCGCTGCCACTCACATATCCCGCGTACTAATTAAGTCAGCGCCCAGCAAGACTTTGACAATATGACTCCATACGTAGGAACGTGACGACCGGTTGTTGTTGGACTGCGGTGACTTTCAATGTACAGCCGTTGGGAGGTTAACTTTGCATGGTTTTCGATTGGTTAGTCTGTAGGGCTGTCGAGTGCTCTCACTGAGAGTAGTTATTTTATGGTTTAACCAGCTTTCTTCCCGCATCTTCGCCTGTGTGGACTACACGTTATGTTGCACGAGTGGAGGGGTTAAAAGAAGCCTATGTCCATCCTCAGGTGCTAAACTATCTCCATACCAAATTTCATTAAAAACAGTGCAGTGAAAACGTAACAGACAGTTCGCGTTCATAACATGAAGTAGGGATTTGGCGGTCAGATCAGTTGATTGAAATATTTGTAATTTACTGGACAAAGGTTTACATTTTAAGTTGAATACATTTTCTGTAGTAAGGAGATATTAATGTAACGTAATCAGAGATTTAAAGCAATCATCCGCGAATTTCATTGCAATGACTTTTTTTTATCACCAAAATAACATTTAATATTGAAGCTTGCCTATTTCAATAAATATCATCTAATCAACTGAAACTGTGCCAAACATTTAATTTATCGAAAATATGACTACCGTAACTCTCTTACCATTATCCAATCTGGTCAGATTCCCCTGTTAACAGGGTCACGGACGTCAGGCAGCAGTCGCTCCACTGTAATTACCTGATCTACCAAATCCTGGAGCATGGTCAAGGCGGACTCCAGGCCCTCGCGAGAGCACAACTAGGACATTATCGCCATGATGACCAACACAGATATCATAGAAAGTATCTGTAAATTTAATTTCAACTGTTCTGTTTACGCCATTTAAATACACATCCAAAGATGCCGTCACCAACCCTAGTAACAGTAAAAAGGCGCGCCGCCCATAGATCTATGCCCATTTAGACCCGTCCGCTCCAAATCGGCACAGTGGCGCCACCATATAGAGTGAACAATAGCGCACCAATGACAATCGCGCTTGCCGCTCTCATTATGTGTCATGCGTGTGCGCAGATACTTCGCCTATTAAACATGGATCGGGATCAAAAGTAGGATAAGTGTCCTATTGTTAATGTTATGATTTATAGCGATTATTATCCTAGTTTCGTACTGAAAATGGTGCAATAGTAACCTTTGCCATGAGGGGAAGGTTTGCATAGTAACGCGCTTGATAAGGCTTGGTTGCGATGGGCTATTTGCTAGATGAACATTTTTTATGAAGTAGTTATATGTTTTTGTGATGTCAAATAGGTTATTATTTGAATATAAGTACAACAAACAACAGCTACGATTCTTGTACGGACAATTTGTCACTGTAGACGATTGATATTTACAATTACATGCTATCTCTTCCAGGCAACTGATCAATACTAGGTTAAAAAAGTATATGAAAATTATGATTGTACTTAATATTAAACCATCTTATCGTCACATCTAAAACAATGCATAATCATAACACTGGCCATCCCACAAGCCACCAATCACGAACCCACTTAAAAAGAAACACATTCCAAAGATGAAATAAACGTCTCCCATTCGCCAACTAGGTAGCGCAGTGAATAGTGTAGTGTCTCATTAGCAAACGCTCGGCGTTTTACGTCATTAAATATGTAAATAGTAGGAATACGGGCGTCCATTCAGGTGACACGTCGCGAGTTGCGTCGGGCAGAGTTACTACTCTATTAGACAGGGCTGATTGAGTATGGAATAATGTGTGGCTGTAGATAGGGCCGAAGTTAGTTGAGGCCCGGATTGGATTTTTTTATGTAATACGGCAGACAAACAGGCATGCGGAACTTGATGGAAAGTGGTCACCGCCGCCTATGCACATCAGCAACATCAGGGGCGCTACGTTGGTAGCGCGTTGGCGTTGCCCGCCTCTAAGGAGACCTCTGATATACCTCTTGAACGATCCCATGGCATAGTCCAAAGGAAACACAGGGCTGGGAGCTCATTTCACATCACAGGTTTGATATATTATGTAGGTAATGTGTCCTATCGTATCAATATACATATTTTTTTGTAAACAAATACAGAGATTTCTTTTCGAAGTAGAGTCTATTCCTTTCTGCACCTTTATGCACCTTCGCAATTGAGGATAACTAGAATGAGACAGGAAGTCTTAATTCTTATTTTCACTTATTTTAATATCTATTTCTAAATCGTTGAAATATAAAACTTACTCAAACTTAAACTAATTTAAAACATTTTGTATGGAAAGTGCCTTATCTATTTAGACAACTGCGAACCACGGGTACAAACACTACAAACTACATTGACCCATACTCATGGATTTATACTTTACTCCGTCCCATACCACCTGTTGAAATCTCTTTATGTATATGTCAAATCTTTGCCACCAACGTATTCCAAACACCCAAACACATTGGAAAGTTAGCCACCTACTCGGTTTTACACGCATGGAAAGCGCATGGAAACTTTTTATTACCTGTAATCCTAACTGACCTTATTAGAACTGACCCAAGTTCTAATAAAACTCTCTAATAAAAATTTTGAAAAACTTACGGCGGCATCTAAAATCATTGTACGGCATAGAAAAAGTATTAAAAATAAATTTTAAAACCCGACTAGTCAATCACTCAATAATCCCGCCGTGTGCTGATGGCCTGCAACATTATAGATTCACTTCCTTTCAGCATTGGCGGAGATGTGGTCAAGCACACGGATCATGGGATCTATACTTGGCGAAACCGGGGACATGGACAGCGAGCGACGTCAAAGCACCAATATTTGCGACTTGGCGCTAAATGATGGGAAGTTACGGTTTTTTCTGACTCGACTCTCTGGCTCTGAGTTTCCACTGAGCCGGTAAAGTTGAAGGGGTAGATCCCTGCCCTCCTATATGAAAGCGAGATTTGGCCACTACTAACGAAATCGGCCCAGTAGTTTTCAGACGAAAATGAAACACACACATACTACAAACACACACAACCTCTAACCCCAAACACACACATCGCCTCCGTTCCGTCCGTCGTGAAATATAAGTGTTTTACTTACTTACTTACTTAAAAACGAACGCAACTACTGAAACTCCTACGTAGGTACAGGTACATAACATGTCCGAAAGCTCGTTAAATCACGCACGGCGATTACGTTTCCCTGGACAATTTCACTTTGATTGGAGCCGTAATTCAGTCTGACTCGATCACATGGCCTAGACGTTATCAAGCCGCTAATGAAGCCAGCACTAAAACGCAGCAAGCATAAAGTATCAGGTGACATGTGGGCATTTGCGGTGTTTGAGGAATGGAAAATGGTAATTTAGCATCGAATAATAAATTAATGGTCAAGTGCGGTTTGGAAGAGAGGTAAGGACTCCGAAAACCTGAGTTTTCGTTTCGATTATATTGTAAGTAAACTGGAAAACTCCACACTCGTCATTTTCTTTTTATATACTTATATGTTTCAGACAGGTGCCGGAACCTGCCGGTATCAGGAAATAGGCCCCATGAGAGACCCAATAAATGGGTGGACAACGCAGAGTCGGATGCGAAAGCCAACAGTTTAAGACGCGAGGATGCCGAAGACCGGACGAAGTGGAGAAAATTAAGTAGCAAAACGGACCGGACGGACGGATGGCAGATACCTGGATAAGCACTAGGACGACGACGACGAAACCCATTCGTTTTAGATACAAAATGCAGATTTTTAAAATGAAGAGAGTTCAACAAATTACAAATCTTATGATGACTCATCTTGGCGTCAATATCCCGGTTGTGTTCATGCGTACGAGGGCCCGATGTCCGCTTTTGACAATGATCCAGAATTTGGCAGATCAGGTAATTAAAGTGAAGCGACTGCCATCTGACCTCCATTTCCCTGTTAATAGGGGAAATTGACCAGATTGGATCTTATTTATTCAGTAAGTATTTCCAATAAACCTATCTTAAGACTTTCGTGGTTATTTACTACACTTTTACCACACACATTATCGGCTTTGTTACCACGGTTATCACACAGCGGCACCAGTCTACTCGTGGCCATGACGCATGCAACTGCGTCGAAATATCTATCTTGTGGTGCTCCCACAGATACTGTAAATGTTTAAGTAAATGTCTCGTTTTGTTTTGTTTCTTCTTTATTCTTTCTTGTACAGAAACATTACATGATGATACAGTACAGTAAGTTTTCTACCTGCAAACCTTGAAGTCATCGGACAGGTTTAACTGAAATGCTCTTATGAATGCTATATAAATAACTATAATGCCGTTTTGTGCCCACACATCGGATGTTTCTAGGTGTTTATAAATGTTTCTCAACACCGATGTTTTACCGGGAGCACCAAACCTCCTAATAGGAAGCATATATATATATATAGCTATGTAAGTGACAAACTTAATTTAGACAGTTCCTAGAAACTCCATTGCACTCGCGCTGCGCACATACAGATTGGCTATCTGGATAAATTACAGGCGAGCGTTTATTGATCAATAAATATCCGTTATATTGAACGTAAGTGAGTTAGATTGCGTTCGGTATTTGCATGCCTCTCTCTGAGCGGACACCGTAAATTAAACGCGTACATGCCGCCCGTAGCACTGTCTCGGCGTCTATCACTCAACCTGGTAAGCTGGAGAAGGCAATGTCACTGCCGTATGTCACTGCTGTTTTCCAACGAAGCTCTGGATCGAGCAGGTGAAAGGTGGTGGTGATGAACTACCGTGTGGCTTGAATAAACAAATTTTAATTTTCGGTGATAGGTTATGCCAATAACATTATAGTAGAAAATGTTTTTTTTTTTTCAAATTAATCGTTGCTGCTGCTCTTACGGCTAAGGATAATATCGCAACAGAAGTGACATTCTGTTAAGAAAATTGATGGAAAATCCAAAAACTCGTACGCGGCAAACGACATTAACATAAAACAGCCCACACTAGTCCATACCTGGACTTCCTCCACATTAGTGGAGGGCTTGCCTTGCCACATGCTAAGCCGGCGGTTTGGAGGTACCAGTGTTTAAAAAATACACAATAGTCAACCCAGCTACTACTCTCTGGTCTACGGAGGTCCTAGGTCTGCTTTCTGTCTGTCCTAACGACACCCTTGTAAGCCGAGAGAATTGGTACTACTTTATACTCTTACGGATACCACGCGGCTCGGGCTAATGCTTATTTTGCACCTTAGCCCACCCAGCACGGCTAGCACAAGTGCTGTGCGCGCGACAATCGAGAAAAGGCTCAACATGGATATTGCTATCTCTTTCATCTTAGTATTAAGAGAAGGAAACAAAGCCTCGCGGCGCGAGCTATGTCGTTGGCTCACTGGTGCTAGCCACGGAAGAACAAATATCACATACAAGCGAGTGACTACACGTACCTACAAGTGCCACAAACTTATCTGACCCGGTAACGACGTCGTTGTTATTAGCGGAGTAGTTTCCAGATCCATACATTTTAGAATGTAGTGCCGCCATTTTCCACAGTACCAGTTTTCGCCACCGGGTCAGATTAGTTTGTGGCAGACACTATATCTGACGACCTGAGTGGTTCAGTTGGTTAATATGCCGGTCGCCATGCAGTGGTCCCGGGCTCGATTCCCGGCCAAGCAGAAATTGAAATGATGATTTTTAATTTCTGTATAGTGTATATGATAAGTATATATTAAAAATAAAAGTATATAAGTAGTTTATCAGTTGTCTAACACCCATAACACAAGCTTTGCTTACGTTGGGGCTAGATGGCGCTGTGTGAATTTGTCCAAGTATATTTATTTATTTATTATTTTATTTATTTATACGACACATATATCCGTTTTTGGCCGTCGTGTCAGATAATTTTGTGGCTCTGTACGCCAACATAACTACTTAAGTACTAAATTCTGCAAAGGAGCCTAGACGGATTAAAGTGAAACTCCTAAAAATTGTCTTTTTATTACTTAATAATAGTATTTAACAGTACGCAAATCCACTCCTACATACAAAATTCCTTACAACTCTTAAAGAAAACAAGCTTCCTCCTCCGTCGTCTTTTTATACGGCGTCGTTTCTCATTCCTCATAATATTTAAGTATTGGAAATTGGTTTGTATATTATGTACATATTTGTGTGAAGTTCGATATAAAGGCTATGTAATATTCAGCTATGTACTCCGTCACTTTGCGACGCAAATTGCTTTACTGAGCGAGGCAAAGGCGTCGGGGACGTTGGAACGGCTTTAGGGTACCGCGGGCAGCGTAAATGACTTTATGAATATATTACACTGAGTGTATGGAATAAGAAAGGATACCTCGTAATAGTCGCCTTTTAGTAACTTAAAATTACTATTAAGAACCAAAAATATTTAGCAAATAATAAATGCACTGATAAATTGGAAACGCAATCTAAAATATTTTTTTATGTTATGAACGATTACTCAAGTATATAAGACAATTTTACTATACATGTTTTTCAAAGTCATAATTGGGCCACTCACACTACATAACAATACATGCATACAAATTATTTCCCCACCTCTACAAACTCACCACCAAGGAAACCGAAGGCGAGCCAAGGAAGAACGGGAAGGCGGGCCGGGACCTCGCGTGCGAGAGCGCCAGGGATTGTGACGCCAGGACGATGATGATGATAATAATTATAACGTTACACCTTTCTCTTCCCACTAAGGACACTGAACACCAGTTTCTAAGTAATTTCGTCCATATTATTATTATAGGCCAAGGTGATAGGTAATGTCACAAAATGTGTAACCATGATCCAATCTGGTCTGGTTCCTCTGGTAGCAGGATCACGCAGATCAGATGGCAGTCGCTCCACTGTAATTGCCTGATTTGCCAAATCTTGTATCATGATCAAGGCGGACCCCGGGCTCTCGTGGGCGGAAGCATAACCGGGGCATTAACGTCAAGATGATTTTTTATGATTACTAGTGTTACTAATGTTTATAGGCAGTGGTGACCACTTCCCACCAGGTTGCCAGCTTGCCTGTTTGACTACCGAATGTCATAAAAAACAAACTATAGACCAAAAACAATAAAATAAAAAAGCTCCGAAAAGTAGAGTCCGCGGAACCCTTTCCCGTACACCCCGCTCGCGCAGCTCCAGTTTTTCCATTCGCCGCTAAAATTAGCCGTCGGATTGTTATTGGTTAAGTTATTCAGGCTGCGTCCGATGCCTTTAAGTGAATTTCAAGATCGACCACCAGTTTTTTCTATTCCGATCGGCGCCGATAAAATTTGTCGATATGTCATTTGATAGGTAGTAGGAATATAAATTTTTTTTTCGATGCGAAAACAAGTTGACCAAAATACGAGATTAGGTAAGAATATGATTCTTGTTGAGTTTTCTTATTGCCTAGGGAGGTACAAGGACGGACGGTCCTCGTAATGGAAAGCAGTCATCCAGGCCATCTGCAGATAAGGGGAACGAACGCGCAGACAGCTTAGGTGGGTTGCTTACTTGTAATTGTTATTTATATGCTTGTCATGAAATCACGCTTAAAAAATCGTCTAGGCGTCAATTTCTCGGTTGTGTTCTCGCGCGCAAGGGCCAGATGTCCGCGCCTTGACCATGTTCCAGGATTTGGCAGATCAAGTAGTTACAGCAGAGCGTGAGCTTCGTTTTTTATTTTGTAGTATTTGACTTCCGACCTCGGAGACCCTGTTAATAGGGAAACCTGGCCAGATTGGGTTGCAATTTCACATTCAGTCGCCTGAACGTGCAAATTGTAGTTTAAATTTAAAGTTAGTATTAATACAATTTATATAAACATAGTAGGTACCCTATTGAAATATTCCAAATGCGTATTTCCAAATTCTAAACTGAATAAGCTTTTGTCACGTAGGTTAAAACTATTGAAACAAACTGCCGTTACAGTTTAACCCTTCTACGCATTAACACGATTCAAACTTTGTTACCTACTTATTTAATGGATAACAGAATTTCAGAAAATAGATACCTCGTGACCTACATATATCTGAAAATAAAAGTTTATTGAAATAAAATTATTTAAACTTAAGTTGCAGGGCCAATTCTAAACAAGCTCATCCTTACTTGAGTCACCTAAGTATTTTAAAATTAAAATTAAACTTACAAAATTAGTACATTGTTTCGAAAGGGGTTGAATTGTTGTCAACAATTTCATAATGAATTCAAATTTAATATAAGTTTTTTTAACTCCTGTTAAACAGTGGAATAAATAAATAAATAAAAGTTTAACATTTAAGTACTTAATTATTATGTAAACAATTTATACTTCGTAGTCTGACCTACCTACATTCAAATTGTAGAGGCTGCGGCAGAGTCCTAATTTAAAAAAAAACCACACGTTCCCATCACGAAAGCTGCCAGCTCTTTCCAAACCAGCCATTCACTCCCAGAAATTATCGAAAAAGTATTTAAATCATGTTGCGTAAATTCAAAACTGCTCGCGTGTCCCGCGTCATAAAAATCGGGGGTGCGCATTACCAAAATACGTTGGGCACGTATCGTCGGCTTTTTGACGATAAATTATGCTGGTTAATATGCTCACAAACCCTTCTGGTCGCTTTATTCGTCTGTAATTAATAACGAAAGCATACGATACCATCTTTTGAGTTGATACTTGGAAGCCACTGAGCCACGGGTTGGCACGCACGGAGTTTCATGTTTGTACAACACAAATTATGATAGTTGAGAATGGATGTATAAGTTGGGCGTAACATGATTCTTTTCTTGAAGCCTTTCCGTGATGTGAGCCATTTTTGTGTGACCGCTTTTAAAACTGTTGAAATATGTGAATTTAAACTAATTTCGGATTATGCGTTAGCATCAATATTCTATGCTTTAAGGCAGAATGGTGTTTCTTGGCGTTTTTTGGATCATGACCACTCCACTGTAATTACCAGATCTGCCAAATCCTGCATAAGGTCAAGGCGGACCCCGGGCCCTTGCGCGCGAGAGCACAACCGGAACATTTGCGCCATGATGAAAAACCATTTTCAAAATAATCGATATTACAATTAAAAGTATCATCGGGCGTTTAGCAATGAATTAAAATTATCACAATTACCTAAGGCGGGGTGAAGAAGGTCTACACACCACAATGTGGTGTCGACCTCCCCTTATAAAAAAAAATACGTGTGGCACTCGGGGACTGCCGCGGTAAAGCTATTGCAAAGCATTTTTTATCAACTTATGCAATTATAATTATTTATTTATTTTATTTATGCAGTATTTTTTTTTCTTTGATATTAATTCAAGTTTTTTCTTTGATATTAACCATATACATACACGTTAAGGTTCAACTAGTCGCGGGCTCGAACTCACTCGTGGACGCGGCCAAAAAGCACACAAACACGGAGTGTGGGGTGTTAGGTTTTTTTCGTTACGGAATTTCTTGATTCGGTCGCCGCGCTCAAAGCCCGCGATAAAAGCTATGCAATAGCTTAAAAACGTGCGATGTCGTGTACTAATTATGTTGATAGAGGGAGTGATTGAGAGTAGTACAAGTGCACTTAGGTATTTAAATTATTTTCAGTCAGTGTACCCAATCACCTAAATATAAAATTTCATATATGCAAATGTAATATTAGCTAAGCTTTTAATTTAAAAAAAACTATATTAAATGAATAAACATGTATGGGCAATTCACACAGCGCCATCTAGCCCTAAAGTAACCAAAGCATGTGATGGGTGTTAGATAACTGACAAACTACTTATTTACTTTTAAATACATACTTATTATACCTACATATGACACCCAGACCCGTAACAGAAATTAAAATTCACCATTTCAATTTCTGCTCGGCCGGGAATTGAACCCGGGACCTCGGGGTCGCATACCGGCACGTCAACCAACTGAACCACTCCGGTCCTCCATTGTTAAATTCAGATTTGATTTAAACCATTACTTTAACTCTCAATTACTACAAACAATCGATATTATATCACCATTAGGGACATAAACACATTTCATAGTCAACACGAAACCGAAACTATTAAAATGTCGGATAAATTTAAATTTTAACCCTACCAGTCACGCACGGGCGCAGATTAGGGCACTCGCCACGCGCGGCGGCCATGTTCACACGTCCCCGAATTACTATTTAAAACCGATAAATCTCTTTAATATAAAGTAGAAGTTGTTGCTTAGCTACGTTCGAGTTTTAATGTTGTGATTTTTATTTGTGTTAAGTTAAGGTTCGAAACTTTAACAGCAACCAGAGTTAAAACCTTTACTGGATGAAGCCAGGACTATCTGTGACTGAGGAGTAATCATTTTGACGTTAGTTTCCCGGAGTCACCCTTGACCATGATCCAGAATTCGCAGATCAGGTAATTACAGTGGAGGGATTCCATCTGACCACAGAAACCTGACCAGATTGGATCATGGTTACATATTTAGTCGCCACAATGTACAGTATGCAGGTTTCATCACGATGTTTTCCGTCACCATAAGAGCATTGGTTAGTTTTCAAGTAATGTACATAACTCAGAAGAGAGCGATTGGTACATGGCCGCATTGGAGTTCGACTACTGTTATGAACCTCTCGCTTACGAATCGGCCACCGTAACCATTCGCCCACCGACGCCTGTCGAGCAGATTCCTCTCTTAAATGAGAAGACTCCAAATCAAATTATGAAACAATACTTACCGTCTCGAGGTGCCGGCTCCCGAGTTTGTTCAACCAGTCAAGGAGCCAAGTCAAGCCGTTCCCAATCACGGCCCCAAGCTGTTGGTTTATCCCCATCCCAACCGCAAATTTCCTGCGTTTCCGACGTGCGAGCGGAATCACGGTCCGGCCCACACACCTGCAGCGAGCGATTGTGGTCGATTACCCAGCGACGGCTGTTGGGGAAAAAATGAGACGTGTCCTGGTGGTTCCGGGTTTAGAATGTGTCTAACGAAGGTCTTTTTGACCCCAGACGAAAAAATAGAGGAGATTGACTTGTGTATATTTGTATGTGTGTCTGTCTGTGGTGTATTTTAACTCTCGATCGGATTGATCTATGTCGATATTTAAAAGTCAGTTTCATTGAGATCGCTAATAGTTTTGTTTCATTCAAATCGGTTCAAATATTTGAGTACATGTAATCATGATCGGGGGCTTTCCAAAGTGTTTCGGTCGGTAAGGTTAGTTGTAGTACAAGTTAAAGGATATACGGGCAATTAGTGTGTCATCGTTTTCCACAATCCATCACCTATAAATTATCTACGAATTATAACCGGTTATATAGGGTATCCCTGTCAGAAAACTTGTAAGCTTGTTATGGCTCAGATTGTACTAAAAAGCCTTATTCTAAATATCCACCAATTTACCCATCAGACATATCCCCTAACATATGTCTTATATCTTACAATTGGAACAAACTGTATGTTTTTTATGTTATAAGGCAGACAAACAAGCAAAGTGGTCACCGCCGCCTATGGAAATCAGCAACTCTAAGGGCACTACTAATGCATTGCCCGCCTACGAAAACACCTCTAAAGTTCCTCTTGAACACTGTGTAATAAAATAATAATCCTCGTGGGGCTCTACGGCCGTTCACTATCCACCTATCCACTAGTTTCCACAGCATACAACAATGAAATCGTTGCTTGACGACAGAAAAAGTTGTAGGCGTACTCATCAGGCCTGACAGTCCTACCAAGGTATTTATTAATAGCCCGCGTCCCAAATCGACGTTTCGCCCACAGGTATTTTAATCACAATATTTTTTGCTAGCCACAGTAAAAACAAAGACATGAAAAACAGTTGATGCAGAGCGTGACATCGAGACTTTTAAACACTTGTGAAAGTCGATAACTAGAATCTGACGCAAAAACTGCATTGGGTGCTTTTAATTATTCACAGTGCTTTTGTTTGTTGACTGTACTTAACGCGTGGGTAGATAGACTTGTAAATGGTTCATAGTTAGGTCAATGGTCTAGGATTGGAAGGCCACTGAGGAACTTTTAAATGTTAGATTACCGAATTATAAATAGTCTGCCACTACAAATGTGTTGCCTTCTAATTTTATGAAGATGAAAGATTAGTTTATTTGTAACTACTTGGTCTATTTCGAGAATTATTTCACTAACTGGAAGTTACACTATATTCAATCGTGGTGGCGGCTCGACAGATGTTACTTCATCGCACCACCCGCCGTGGGCTGGGTACTCATCCCCATTACGTGGACCCTCTAGTGGTGTCCACGCGAAGATTCGAAAGAACGTTTCTCGCTCGTACGATTCGGATGTGGAATGAGCTCCCAGCCACGGTGTTTCCTTTGGTCTATGACATAGGATCGTTCAAGAGGTATATTAGAGGTCTCCTTAGAGGCGGGCAACGCATTGGTAGCACCCCTGGTGATGCTGATGTC
This sequence comes from Blastobasis adustella, assembly GCA_907269095.1. Classification (NCBI taxonomy): domain Eukaryota; kingdom Metazoa; phylum Arthropoda; class Insecta; order Lepidoptera; family Blastobasidae; genus Blastobasis; species Blastobasis adustella. The sequence continues at coordinate 13,553,836 of OU026129.1, read as the reverse complement.
CATAGGCGGCGGTGACCACTTACCATCAGGTGGCCCGCATGCATGTTTGTCTGCCAAATAACATTAAAAAAAAAATCTTCCACGGATTTGTTTGAACTAAACCGCACTACAACGACGTGGCACCGTAACCATTTGTCCCTAAACCCTACCTAAACATCCAAATCACTCATTGCCATCCATCAGTGGCCCGGATTTATGGGATACCACTCTACGGGATACCACCAAGTTTCTGAATGTGTAACCATGATCCAATCTAGTCAAGTTCCCCTAGTAGCAAGGTCACGGAGGTCAGATAGCAGACACTCCACTGTATTTATCTGTTCTGCCAAGGCCTGGATCATTGTCAAGGCGGACCTCGGGCCCTCGTACGGGAGAGCACAACCAGATATATACCACACGCAAAACAGTAGCCATACAGGATACCACACGTAAAACATTAAACCATACAAACACAATGTACTATATCAAGTACTTACCACACAGCATCCTACCAAAAACCACGTTATTATTAATTAAAAGTGCGTGTTAATGCCCTAAGGTTTTGGGCATTAGTCGCTGATAGCGTGACCAATCGGGTATTACCCGACGTTGTCTCAGGGCACTCACATTTACGCTGATACGCTTCAAAGGACAAGAATAGTTGGTAGCCATAGTAAGCTCTACTTAGCTATTGTAGCTATCATAGCAGTGTTAACGGGGAGAGATGGCTATGACTCGAGTTCGGTGCGTTCAATCTATATCTACGAGTATGCTAAATTATTTTAAAGAGAAAATTACCGCCTACCGTTTTCGATTTTTTTTTTCACGCTTGACTGGTAGATAAGGCTACTTTAGCTTTAAGTCCGCCAATGTACCTTTAGTGCATAAAGTTTTAATAAATAAATAAATAAATCTAGCCAGAGCCTATCGAATTTTCAAAGATGTCTCAGCACGTCTCGTCGAGGCAAGTTGTGACCAAAATGCTGGTCTTTATTTAGCACAGCGTTTAAGCATTGCCATTTAACGTGTCAATGCCGCCAACATTTTGGGCACCTTGCCTAATGGCAGTGGTTTATTAGATTAGTTTATTTATTATTATTATTATTATTATTATTTTTAGTTTTAGTTAAAATTATTTAATAAATAAATAAAATAAAATTACTGTATTTTTGTTTGTAATTATTAAATTTGAAAAACAACTGGACCGATTTAAAAAACTCCTTCACTAATAGAATATTACGTTATGTCTGAGTAACTTAGTCAACTTTTTATTCTGGAAAAATAATGGGCTCTCGCTGCTTGGCAAGCTGATTGTTTACACAGATCCGAACAGCGCGTGGGTGAAAGCCGCGTATTAATATTATTACTATTAGTATCTTATACATATTGGGTACTTACAAAACGTAAAATGTACAAAATAACAAATTCCTATATAAAATATATTTCAAAAATATTTTATTCCATCAACAATCATCTTGGCACTTGCATTTTCGCGCCTCCAGACCCGCATGCCAAGCGTACAGGTTATGGCAAAACCCTAAACTGATGTGGAGGAGATTATTGAAGGCTCTTGATGAAACTTAGCTATGTAATTAATTACCAACTTAAATCGTGTACTAATTAATCGAAAATTGTAGTGCAACGCAATTGATTGATACTAAGCTGCAGCGCTGCGACAATCGGTTGCGTGTGTCGGTCTTCTACAGGTTACATTTAGGGGAGTGTGCGAGGCAGTTGCATGATCTCATTACGCCGGCACCTGTCCATCATCTGGAAACGTATTTCGGACGGACGTTTCTTTAAAATGAATGGGCTATTCCTAGATGGTCATCTTTAATCTTCGGCCGCATCGTCGCTTACCACTAGGTGAGACGGCGCCGGTCAAATGCCTGGCTAGTTAGTTTAAAAAAATATATCGAAATCGGTCGGCCCAACAGAAACACATACGCAGAGTAAAACTTAAAAAAAAATCGTTTATTTCAGGCATATACCCATAATATATAACACCCCTTTCAGCGCCGGCGGTTAAAAATGTAACCGGTCACGAAATAAACAACTGTTTTTTACTCGTTTCGTAATGAAATCCGAGCTCGGCGAATGCCTACCGTCTCGGAAGGCGAGTAGATAGCGTAAAAAATTTCAAACATCACCTAACTTTCAGGATCTTTGGGATCCCGTACTACGCAATATGACTAGAACCGATTCAAAGTTTCAGAACAATAGTTTATCAGGTGGCAGGCATCTGTCAGCCTCGAAGAGTCCATCTGGGTAAACCTTCACATCAACAGATTATTAGGGGGCGCGTCAGTGGTGTAATGGCTAATGGTTCCAACTCGTAAGCGGTACCAAGTTTGAACTCCAGTCGCCAGAGCCATGTACCAATGACTTTTTCAGAATTATGTATGACTTATAGCGAATTCAGAATAAGTATTCTTATTTTCCACACAACAGGTATTGTTCCGAGTATTCTATGGTATAAACTTCAAATCTATCAGCTATTAAGTTTCTAAGAAATCATTTTAAAAAATAACTATATTGCGAAAGTCATGAAAGTCGACACCTTCACTATATGCAAAAGAAGTAGTTGCCTTTTTTATTTTTAATATTTTACTGTAACCTTCAATTATTGTCAATAGCTTGTTTGCTTTTTGTGGTAGCTGTCATTACAAATAATTATTTATTCATTAATTCTGGGAAAACATCTGCCGAGCGGTCAATCCCACCGGCTTCTGCCAAGTACCGCTTTCCAACTCTTTCTCCTTTACTTCGCTAGACCTTCGGCTTTGTCGCAACATAAGCCGTTCGCATTACGTTTTAACATTCTTCATCTTAAAATACAAATTTTAATTTAAAGTACAAAAATACTACAACACTTATACTTAATGTGCGTTCCCCGAAGCTACGGCTTTCACAGAAATTATTCTACATTTTACTGACTATGGTCATCCTCGTTATCCTTATCAGCCTAATACTGCATCTGTTTACGGCTGGACTTCCAATTAAATATCTAAACCTAGTTCATGTCAATCACCTATGACCCTGAGAAATTTAAGACTGGTGTTCTACGTAAATCAATGACACTGCAGTATTTCTAAACGGATACAACATTGGTGCCCAAGATGGTGGACAAGAATCAAACCTACACCTTTTTCAGAGACAAGCAACTCGAATGCAAATAGCGGGTGTTGCGGATATCCTTGTGCAGCGGTAATCACTTGGTCATATCAGCTGAGCTCTGTTAAGTCTGAAGACTGGGTGAGAACTACCGATTTATCAATTTTTTTTTTATATTATTCAAGACTATTCAACTCACCTGTTAGTGAGTGACGATGCGGCCGAAGACAGAGCATGCCCGTCTTGGAACAGCTTATTCACTCTAGCCTTGAAGGCGTCCAGATTATATTGATCAGGGAACACACTCGCAGGCAACATGTTCCATTCCTTAGCCGTACGCATTCTGCATTCAGCATTTCTGCCGCCAAGCAACAATGCTTGCACTTTGTTTCGGTTAGAAGAATAAGATAGCCAGTGCAATTACAAGCATGAGGCATTTCATCGTAACCACACGTGTCAACGCTTTTGAGTTTCTGCATTTTTAATGCATAATTTAATGTATAATGGTAATATACGTAGATACTTTGGGCGACATTTACCGCTTGGTGGGCTCGTTGAGTAGCAAATAGAACTTACCATCAGTGAAGTAATTGCTCGTTTGCCCTCCTCAAATGAAAAAAAACTGACACATAAAACCTAGGTACATCGAAAACCCGTAGTAGCATCAAAGGCGTGGACACAGCTTGTTTCCGCCTCCTGAGGTATTTGTACAAATTTTTGCATCGCCACAATGCAGGCGGTGGCACGAAAGCGAACACATGGACACTTCCATTTTTGTTCTTTGCCATTCTCGCTTTGCATTCTGCTTTTTCGAGGCGGAATTTATTAGGCAAAATGTGGAAGACAGAAATATGGGGGCTCTCTGCCTGCAGGGTTATGTTACGCTGACTGGCTTAACATTTTAAATTCCATGAAGCTACAAATCGTCTTCAAACTAGTTAAAATTTACTACTACCTGTGTGTTTATACTGTCATAATTTATTTACCTAAAACGACCTATGCTGGTTTACCTAACAAATTATCTCTCAATACAGATTCACGATTCATGAGGCAGCGAATTAATAAACTATCAATTAATCAGAATTTTTAAGTGATAGATTTTAGATTTAGATGTTAGAATTTCTCTCTTAAAGTTCCTACATAATTGTAATGTTCTCATTATAAATTACATTAATTCAATAAAAGAGATCGACAAGTTATAGTCATAGCATTATTTCATGGATAATTGCTTTCATACAAGAAAGCAAATTCAAATTATTAATAAATTAAAATAATATAATAATCAATGTCAAAATAGAAAATTAATACATAAAATTACGTTAAGGTAAAATGATTGATACAATGATTGATATTTCTTTCAATTTTATTGTGAATCCGTCCAAAAAAGCGTCCATATTATTTGGTACGTATGTATTTGCCTATCCAGATGTGGGTATTAAAAATCATTTTAGAATGAAACATATTTACTAAAATTATCTAACTTAACAGAAGATGAACCTCCTATATATTTATACATTTTGCTACCATAACCACATAACAACCGAAACATGCTTATTTCCGCGACCAAAGCCTTCGCCGAAGCAGCGTAAACTTTTCATTACGCGGGGACATTAAGCCATTTCATTATCAGTGGACTCTTTGCCGACAACTCCGGCTCTTAGCTGTTTTTTTAATTAATTCCCCGCTTTTTACCATCAAAATCGGCACCTCATAGACAGCCGTGACCGGGGTAATGACATTCGGTGTTCGGTCACGTTAGAGCTAACTGTTCTAGTGTTCTCGGAAAGATAACTGGGCTGGCACAGACCTAGTTTACTTAGGCTTTGCTGGAAGAGGTTATTGTTGTAATGGAACATTATACTTAAGTATATTTATATAAATGTGTGCTATACCAATTACGAGTATGCGAATGTTGTCGTAGTTTTATGTGGACAGGTAGGTTGCTCTACTATAAATGGCAAGAAAAACAGATTTACCGTCAAACAATTATTTATTCCCTCAAACACGAATGAGTAATTGTACGAGTAAGAATAGGTGCTAAAGATTTTATAACAGCAAGTCAGAGGCTTCATAATATTATCAGCATCTTAGAGCAACACGGGCCAAAACTTTAAGTATAGCTAACTCGAGTGTTTTTTATGAACGAAAATCATTGTTATGACAGGGCATCGTATAATCAGGCACCTGTAAGAAACTGCAAAAGTGACTGTCTTCAATTAAATAGAAAGTGAGTATCAGTTGCAATTTCTCAGGCACAAAAACAAGGACATTATTTCTCGTGGCGGAATAACTGGTACCGATCCATCCAGTAAGTACTCCTCTGACTTTCAGAGTATAGAGCTTATAGGTTTATTAATGTGAAGTAATCTTCAGATTGCAATAAAGAAAAATTGCACATTGTCCCGCCGAATGGACCCCCTCAGCGCATCCTCGTATCAAGAGTATTACGCACTACCCTCGCACAGGAACAAACAAAACGCATCTCAAACCTTAATCATAGACATCAAAGACTGGCCTTATCCAAAAAACACACCTCGCAAAATCCCTTAATACGTCGTAAAAAATAATCCTAAGACCCCAGCACACCACACACAGGCGCTAAGGTGTAAAGGTACCTCCACACGAACGCCTCAAGAATTAAAAAGGAGAAAACTCGCGCACAAAGTCCACAATGTCAAAAAAGTCTCCGTCAACAAACAGTGAGTGAAAAAAAGTAAAAAAATACGGGACAAACTCCACATTCTTAATTTAACTTGAGTCACTCTTACATCCCTACTTGAATCGTCCAGCGTCGGTTGAGCTTCCTCGTCGCCCTGTTCGTTAAGAAAATAATATATAGAGGGGAGGATGTTGATTTTCTTGGGGTTCAGGGTGTGGTGGTGGTGTGTACGAATGGGGAGGGAAGTAAGAAAGTCCCCATTCCTGCGGGCGATGCGGTGTCCGTGTGTGTGATCCACCTTGACACGCTGTTTGCGGTAACATTTCTGAAACTGCCCAATTTAATCCTCCCCGGGTTTATACTCGGAGCTTGTTTGCCCACTTGTGTTTTCCGTTGCTTCAAACTGGGAATGTGGAACGTAATAACGAACTGTGTCTTAGTAGAACAATTTTCCCTTATTAATATCCCTGTTATCAGATGTGTTGTGCCAATGGAATTTATTGTGATGAATTATTTTCGTTGATGAATTGTGATTAATTACTTCCCGGTTCACAATGAACTAGATATACGTTTTTAAACTTATAATTATCATTACTATTACACCTTCATAATACTCCATTGTTCCGAGATTAGTTAACTGGTTTTATGTGAAAGAAGTATTTCGGAAAAGTAGTACAGGAAACTTGAAATAGTTATTGATGTTTTTAAGTTTAACTCCTAAACTGAATTAAGTAAAAATATAGATAACAATAACTAAAAGCTAAAAATAACTAAAAGATAGATAATAATAACAGGTAAGAAAATTAACATTCTATAAGACTTAATTAATGATGGCGTAAGGCGACCTTCCACAAGCGACATCTTCCAGGCAACCTTTGTCCAGAGAGAAAGAAAGCAATAGGTCAAATGTAGACGATATACATAGTCAAATATATTTTACGAGTGAACCTGGCACGACTTCGTTCACGTACAACAACCTACTCTTTATTTTTTGCTTATAAACCTTCTTCTTGAATCACTCTATCTATTTAAAAATGTAGTTTAAAGGATCTGAGCATACATAGATACAGACGGCGAGATGCGACTTTGTTTTATACTATGTATGGATAGAAGATAGCAGACAAGCGTAACGCCCGCCTGATGGTAAGAATTGGTATTGGTCACCACAGCCTGTGGACGTTTGCAATACCACTTGGGATATCCCTAGCATCTCGCCAGCTCAGTCAAAATAGAAATAAAAATATTTTTTAAAGAAGTATGACATTGTTAAGAGCAAGAGGAAAAATATTACGTAACAAATGTTCGCAATAATAAAGAAATATTTGCAATAAAAATTATTTGCTATTCCCAAAAGCGGGCTTCTCAATAGAATGTTCAATAATTAACATGAAAAATACACCTAAGTACCTGTGGAAGTCATCGACCTATAACCTTAAATTACTCTTTATACCAATAACACATTCAAATAGTTTTAACTAATAGGATAAGTACAAAATAAGGAAGCAGGGCGATGCGTCATCGGACCAAATTGGATTGGAATTGGAATAGGACTAGCATACAATAATTAATGGGTAGAGGATCATTGCTCTCTGAAGTTGACTGTACTATAATTTTTAGTAGCATGTGCAGATATGCAAGTAGTACCTTTACTTAGTGCTATATGCCAATATGAATGCCTACAGAACGCTCTACATAAAAACAACTCAGCAACATAAAAATACAAAACAACGCAGCAATCTGCCGACACACGCACCAAAATTCGTATTCAAATTAACTTTCTCCGCGCATTAAGAGCCCCTCTAATTTTCTTAGACGCGATCGATAAAAACCCCTAAAAACGCGTCCCTTATCAACTGTCATATAAGAACTTGCCAAATTTCCACCCCTACACACCCATACACGCTCCCATACACACACGCTCACACACAATCGCACACTACTCATTACGGGGGTAACTAATCACTGAGCTGCGGAGAAAAAAACTCGAATTTTTTTATTCATTAACCACCCTCTTCTTACTTCGTCTCAGAGGGACAGGGAAAACTTTGGAGCGGCGTATTGATTCATAATAATAAGAACAAAATGCCAATTGATTAAAAAAAATAGAGTGTAAAAATGTATTTCGAGCTAATATACAAAATGAAATTAGTACAAACTTATTTTTTACATAGAGGAATAAAGGGAATATTAAGCCAGCTTATACTACTACTACTTTCTCATTAGTACATTAAAATAGTGACTTGGTAATTTTATTTTAATCGAAATTTTAAAACAGGACAGGACAGGTATAATTACGAAACTTAGTCATAATCATGCTAAGCACTATGTTACACGCGGTAATAAAAATCACATAAACTCCTGGTTGACTATAAGAAAACTGTTTTGTAGTAATTCCCTTATATTAATTAGAAACAACAATGATACATGTCTAAACGCCATAAATATCTAGGTAAAACGAATACCTACCTGTGCTAATAATTTCCTCCTTTTCCTAAAATAGTATTGGAAATTCACCTTTGTATAGTGGAAATACCAGACCATGATAACCTTAAATCTTTTCCACGAAGCCGGGATAATACAGGTCGAACTCCACTTCAGGTAAGATGTTCGTTTGACCGTATAATGAGTAGTTATTGCAGTTATCAGGTGGTAGGACTCCTGGTTGAGTACCACCCCCTTATCTGTTTCTGCCGCCAAGCAACAATGCTTGCATTGTTGTATTCCGGTTTAAAGGATAAGAAAACCAGCGAAATTACAGGCATGAGGCATTTCTTAGTCCTCACGTGACCTCCGGTTCTGCATTTGTGTTACCTGCAACCTAAATATATAAATTATAGATGTTATGGGAGACAGTTATCACTTACCATCAGGTGGGCTGTCTGCTCGTTCGTTACTGATTAATGCTACATTAAAAAAATTACAGAATTCACTTCTCACAGAGGCTCTCACAACATCTTGTAGCCCAGTGGCGCCTCCACCCCACTCCTGCGCCACATCCGCATACGTCCCACACTCGGGCACGGCATGAATTTGCATATTTCGCTCACTAAGTGCAATAGCTTGTTTGTACACACTCCGTTACATTCTTCCTATTTACTTCCTCGACTGTGCGTTCTTGAATCGCTAATTACCTGTTTTTGTGTCTCGAAACAAAGGCGTTTTAAGCTCCTCCAGCTGAGATCACTCTTACACTTTATTGAATTCCTACTGAAAGTGCGAAGCGAGGTTGGTCGTCTCCTGCTGGTGACCCTGAGACTGGTTGCAGTCTCGGGAGCCGATTGGCAGCCTGTGGCAGTATATTATCTATACTAGTACTTTTTATTTATTTTTATGTTATACGACAGACATACAGGCAAACGGGCCACCTGATGGAAAGTGGTCATCGCCACCTATGGACATCAGCAACACCAGGGGCGGTACTAATGTGTTGCCCAATTTCCGGCAAACAAAACTTACTGATTCAAATCCTACTTACCTGCCTATTTACAACAATATTGCACACGCATATTGCTGCTGCAACTGCAACGCTTGCGTATTGTAAAATTTACGTATTTACTATTGTAAATAAATAAATAAATAAATAAACAAATAAATCATTTAATATCACCTGGACGCCACAACACAACATTTAAAAAAAAAATTCATACATATTTCAACACACACAATCATACAACATAAAATCAAACAATAAAAATAAAAAAATAAATTGATAATTCCTACAACTAAACAACTTGGCATTGCCGTGCTGTGGCCCTCCCGGTCGATAAAAGGACCTCATTCAGCATGAGCCGAGGCCAAAGCCACGGCGCTGGTCTTCCGCGGGTCCCGCGGAGTGAGGTCCGGACCATTACCCTTACTATGTGCGTTTTAAAGATAAAATAGTAGTAAATTTAGATTTTTAAAGACAAAATAGTAGTAACTGATACTATTGCGTATTTAAGTCTCATAGCTTTTAGTACACCTAAGGTCTTGAACGCAATTTTTACAACAATAGTACGTAACAGTGCCGCAGTGCCAGAGCCAGGTATATGAACCTCATCAACGCGTAATGGAGAAAAGAATTTGTCAAAGGCAGGGCGTAGCGCGATGAAAAATAATTTGGCCGTTATTGGACACATAAAGCGCTGGCGGCGGCGCGTCAAACAAACGCTTCTCTCAAGCAAAGCACAGCCTAATTTCAATATCCGAACGGAACGTGGACCGTTCGAAAACTCTCCTCCGGGAATAAATTACTCCGTCTATTCAATATTTCATCAGGGCGAGAGGCCGACTCTGAATATTCAAAACTAGAGGAGACACGTAAAGGCACGCGCAAGCCATTTTTCGCGCCTATCATCTCGGTAACAAAACGCACTGGTAATTACCCCTCCCCCTCCGCGCCCCGCCCCGCCCGGGAGGGGCCGCCCAGTGACAATTATTGATCAAAAATTCTCTCTCTTCTTTCGCAAAAGAAAACTTGGACGGGTTATGTGTCAACCGGTGTAGCTTGATCCTTGTAATTAGATCTTTTAATTGTTTTTTAGTTTCGCATTTTTTTATTATAAGTATTCTTAACTCTACACACTAGATTTCGTCAAATATTTAAAATGGGAGATGATGCTGTTGGTGATCTTGATTCTCTTTGATATCCGTGCCGATCTATGAGCGAATGTCATTGACTTCAAAAACACACTGCACGACACGAGTATGAATCACTATTTTTTTGTGATGTGAGAATCGATTCAGTTTAAATTTGGGTGTTGAAGCGTCAAGCCCAATTCCAAGAAAGTCAACGAGGGTAATTATATCAGCCTTTTAAAGTTGTTTTGTGCCTCTATAAAAGCCTTCTATGAAATATGCACTACGATGCGTTACGAATCTATTGGAGCGTTTTACAAAAAATAAACTGAGAACAACATCATAAGACCTTTTAGTCATCACCAATTACCCAACACATGAATCAGTAGATGAACCAAATGTAAAATAATACGGTGCGGTATCGTTACACGCAGTTGCCAAAAACTAAGCGAAGCCTGATGATAAGTTGTACGGCAGTGTAAAATGTCATGGATGCAGACCATAAACCACAAAACGCACAATTTTCTTTTACCGTTTATGGTACGCGGAAGACAAACAAGCAAGCGAACTACCTGACGGAACACTCACTGCCGCCTTGGATGGGTCCAACCCGCCTGTCAAACGTAGATATTCTCATTAATGCTGGTCTCACAGATGACAGTTATGTTACCAAAGCCTAGCAGTCCGGCAATTTAGACTCCTAATATGGAGGTGGCTCCAAGGCAGGACTTAGCTGTTAATATGATGTGGGTACCACAGTACCCAAAGAAACGAACTCCGCCCGAAAGCCCCAAGCGCTCCCGGTCGCAGTATACGCGGCTCGGCATATTAATTGCACGCGGCGCTACCGGGCGGGCGCGGCAAGACATGGGGCCGCCGCCGCGAGGTCAACCGGGCCCCCGCCATTGTTTCCCGCGCTACGCCGCCCGCCAAAATACTGTCGTCGAATACCCGCCGAATACAGAGACTCTTGGCGGCCAGTAATGGCGTACCTATCAATTCTTTTTTTATTTTTTGAGGGAGACGTAGTGGAATACAAAAATATGTCGTCACATATTTTCCTGTGGAGTTGGAGAATACATTGTTCCACTTTCTAAGGTTTTTACAAATTTGCCGCTTCCACATTGATCAACCTTTTCATACATGCTCCTCCGTTTACTTCCCTTAATATCATCGATTTAATCGTGACAAGTGCGTAAGTTATTGTTATTTTTGTCTCTATGCGACGCTACCGGACTCCCGCCATTGTTTCCCGCGCTACGCCACCCCGCCAAAATATTATCGTCGAATACCCGCCAAAAACAACGACTCTTGGCGGCCAGTAATGGGGTGCAAATTCCTTTTTTAGTGAAAAGGAGGCAGTGTTGGCTATTGGTGTTCTAATGATTTATGTGTGTGTATAGTTGTGAATCTTGAACATTAACTATACTCTTGATCTCAGCCGTCAAACATTCACTTGGCGACACAACGATCGGCTCTGGGCTCTTCCATCCATCGGCTTCCGACGACCTTTATGTGGTTGTCCGTCTGTCCGCATCGTGGGGGGTCGTCCTACGCGGCGATTAACTGTACCCAGACTAAATTAAATCATATTTCACCATTACTAGAACAACTGTCAGTCCATACATAAGGACATAATCCTCCCCAAATAAGCGCAATTTCGCTAATTCCTTCTGTATGAGACATATTAAAATGTGCTATTTGCTTATGGAGACCCACAAGCGGACAGATAGAAAATGGAGAGAGAATTAAAGAAGGGTTGATAGACAAAAGTTGATAGTGAAGCAGTCTGGCTAGCCAATTTGAGGAGTTCCTATGACGCAGATAGGCCTATTTGTTAAAATTTGTAAATTCATTCTCATAGATTACCTAATTACTATCTACAAAAAACCGAAAGCAACATATCTAGTTATTTCTAACCCCATAAAAGACAGTACATTCGCCTACCCTATACCGACCCACAAGCGCCAGGCTACTCCCACCTAATAAATGGTTGAGAGACCAAGCAGGATATTTGTTATGTAAATAAGTCAACAAAACGTAATTAGGTCGCGAGGAAGGGATAGCACTGGATAAAAGGGCCTTGTGTTTTTGAGGGCAGCGGGGTGCCTTACGGACACATAAACATGTAAGAAAATATGTACAGACTTATGTTACCCATGACCTCATTTTATCTTTATTGGCTTAGAGTTATTTGTAGTTCATAGAATTACATACATTTTTCTAGTGAACGTAAACCTCACTAATGTAAAAAGTAACGTTATGTAGCCTATAACATCTACGGTTAATACATTTACTATGTAATAACTATGAATAAATCACTGTGCGGATTATGCTGACATATCTCAAGCTCGTAAAACAATAACACTGTGCGTCCTGTGCAAAGAGTTTGGTATAGTGGTCCGGTATTCGGTATATTTGTTTCGGACTATCGTACCACGAAGTCAATATCGAGTCCGTCGATCTCGCGAACCCAGCGGAGTCACAAGAAGTGAAACAGATTTGGCGGTAATCCCATTAATAATATATTCCGTCTGACGATAGAAATAGTTCTGCCGGAAGCCCGTGATGCATTCATTATGCAGGCAGCCCGCCTCCGCTGCAGTCGGCATGCGATGCGATGCGGGCCGAATGGAACCGATCGCCGCATCGCTTCCTTCGATTTTCCACTCTGACCGTTATTGTGTTTGTGCGCCATGTATGTAAATTATTTCCATTCAGGCGACACGCACACAAACACCAGCCATCCTCCTCCCACACCCACGCGAACCGACCCGCAAGAAGGACGGCAAACAACCAAATCCACGGTGTTAATTTACGTACAGTTGGCAATTATAATTTTCGCATCCGCATCCTACACGTGGCTGTCTCTTTCTTGCGGCACATTTTTTATTGTCGCCGTCTCTTTTCCGGGTGGCGGGGGGTTAAAACTGAAGACGCGCAAGATATGTAGAATTTTTTAATAAAAACCGACGCTTCTGTGTGCGCTAAGTGATATGGCTTGTTCTTTTTAATTTCGTTGCGACTGCGGGCGCGGGCGGATCATCTATCATGTTTTTTTTTTCTTTTCCTCGTCCACACGGTTCGTTATGAAGATTTCGCATGGGATATGAATATTGATTGTGGAACTAATGAAAGCTTGATTGGTGCGCTGCTGATGTGTAATGAAGGCGGGGGCGATAAACTTTCTCGCATGTTGGTGGGGTGGATTTTTATTTCGATTCAGTATTTTATGTCGCGCTACGCTTTTAAATCTCCGCGGGATTGATATCTGTTTGATAAATCTTTCTATTCACCCAACGCGGTGACAGAGCATCAATGAATTCATTATTGAAATGAAGACCAATTACTTCATACGTTATAAGTAAAATTCAGCCATATGTTAAAAATATGTTAGCGTAAGAAACTAGGTACCAATTTCGTCCTAACTTTGATACTATTTAAACACAAGCACCTACTTTTTAAACTTGCAAATAAAAACGGCGTAGCACATTTTTTCTCGTAGCGATGTGGATGCGCACACGTCGGCCGCTACACGCATGCGTAGAGCGCGCTACACATGTGCATTAGACTTCAACGCGCGCGCATTGCCTCTCCTTCCAAAAGTTTCCATACTATTAAATAGATACAATGTATTTGTTTTTACAAATAGCTCGATAGCTTTGGCGAAAAAAGAGCCTATTCTCATGCAGCTTAGTAGACTAAGTACTATAGTTCGCCTATAAAATAAACATACATTGCATTTGTATGATGTTATTGCATTGCATAACGATAAAATACAGAAATTACAAGCGTTTTATTTTCTAAAGAAACAATAAATTAGTAGGACCATAATCATACAATACTGAACGAGATTCCTACCAGCTACTCGAGCTCTCAACGACGGTCGTCCGAAAAAATTTAAGAATGACCGGTCACACGTTTATTCAACTACTAAAAACCGTGGAAAAAACGTTACCGCCATTGGAAAACCACACCTATCAGTGCGTAGCGTCATCTGCGCAATGACTTAGCGTTAACATGCCCTTATCCATCGCGCGTGAAAGAACTTGCCTTACCATTCTATTCGGTACCAGCACAAATTCTACTCTACCCCTTTACCAATACGTCTCATTTCTCTGCGACAGATTTTAAATACATCTGCGTTCGAAACGCAATTGAAATTCAATTCTAAAATAGTTATCATAAGGTGTAAAATGCATTGTAGGGTCCTGGTTCTGGCGAGAATGCCGTGTCGAATGGTCTTCCGGCGCTGGACGTGTTTTCTCCAAGAAAGTCTGATGAATGGAAGCCGTGGCGTTGGCTTGCCGGTCAGTGAATCGGCTGCGGTTCGTATGCCCGAATCTAAACCGGTGCGTCGATTTGGCTTTGATTGGGTTTGATTTGAACTCTTTGGTTAGACGTTTCTTGATATAGTGAGTAAAGAAGCTTGTTTTTAAATTTGAGTAAATACTTCATTTTTACACGAAAATATGCATTCTGATACTATCACTAGCTTAACACCCGTATTCACAATTAGTATTTGTCTAAGTAAAGTAATGTTACTTTTTTTGTGAGACTAGCCAGGCCTTTGACCGCCATCTCATACTGTGTGTTCTCATAATGCCAGTTTGGTAAGAGAACGCACTGTGTTCAATGCAGCTCTCTGATAAGTTAATTTTGTTAATTTTAATAGACTTTCGATCTCACTGTGCAACGTTTTTTAACACGGATGTAAATGGGTCTCGTAATAATGTGAGATTTAGTATACTTGTTACCACAATGTGGGCTCGTCCAGCACATGCATTTATATGACATTTGTGGAAACATTGTGGAAACAAATTATGTGTGTATGTAAACTCTTTATTGCTTGCAGGACAGTGTACAAAAAATAACATAAATATACTTGCAAAAGCGAGCTCGTCCCACAATGAGATTTTTTATAGCCTACCTTAGATAGTCCAAAAGGAGCTTTAAATGGACCTAATTTTAAGTTAACCTAAATATTTCACGCATAGACCATGAATACCGTAGCGTATTACATAGGATAGCTCTAACGTGGGCGGAAGATATCAAACGAATATTTAGTTCTAAAATATATTAGTACACGGATTATTCCATAATTCCACATTGCACCTTCTCCATAAAAAAGAGCGCCTCGGACTAGGAAATATCTATAAGCAAAGAACTCCGCTATAAAAGACCCCTCTTTGCTATTATAAAGTAATTCATAAAAGTGCCAACCGGGTCCAGTGAACTGCTTCTCGTAGTGGGGTGGGTTCAAGGACACCCCTCAGCCACAGATACTACGTAACCTCGGGGGTCAGATGGAGCGCGCCCATAGAAAATGTAGTGCAAAAAATATAGCTCAACAAGTTTAATTTTTTTTTTCGTGCAAATTGTGGGATAAGTTTGGTATTTTAAAAGGTTGAAAGTGGTTATGGTGTATGTATTTATGCAGGATTTGTGTGTTAAAAGAGATCTGTAATTAAATAGAGTAGATATAGAATAGAGTAGGATTAAACACGTTTATTATGTTGGCAATACAGTGGCACATAATAGAACTATGTGTCGTTTGATTGAAATGTCATTTTATTGTCAACAACAGCGCCGCAGTCATAAAGTCTGCCAACATAACAACGTATATAAATATAATTCTGAAATCTAAAGGATAACTTGGACTTTGGATTTTTGTACGCAGCATCGACCCCGTAAAACTTTTGCTATTTAAAACTCTACTTACTTGAAAGCGAACTGACTCGCCGACTAGCATGTCTTTCCTACAGCCTTAAGTTAGATAAACCTCGATATTTTACAGAGTATTTTTAACCACATGTAATCTTATATTTTTATCTCTTTGTAGAAATCAAATAAGATTGATTCGAAGTTAAGCCTATTGATAATTAAAAATAGTTTTATCTTACATCATCTTTACAAGATGGCGGCTTTTAGTTCTAATTTTGGCCAAGTGCCAAAAGATTCTTGTAGGTTTGTACACTTCTGTTTACGTCAGATAAGTCTTTCAGGATTTTTATAAATTCAGATACACACGAAATTGAGATGAATTTTGAATTTTGAATGGGTGTAGGAATAATTACAAATCCTGGACCACAATAAATTAATCACGGCCAAATACAGTTCCATATAAATCCGTTTAACCGTCGTTCATTTTACATATATAATATCTATTATACCCCAAAAATGTAAGTAGGCTATTTAGTACCAGCGGTAATACAACGGGTAAGTTTTGTTATATCAGAACGATATTTTTTATTTTAATAGTTTTATTCAGCCTGAGTTCAAGGCTGACAACCCGAGATGACCCGAGGGTCAATAGCGATCAGCTGATTGCATTGCTGCCCACACTTTCCCATTTCTTTGCAGATTGATGAAAGAAGTGATTAATTTTATCAAATTAAAATGCTCTTTTCAAGTTTTGCAAGGGATTTTATTTCTTTACTCGACTTCGGCAAATGAAGGGCTACGTTTTTCTGAACTATATACCAATTTATGTTGTATTACGCCTCGAGACGAAGACCTGTTCTTGATCTGTGTGTGTTGGCAGTGATGACATTCGCAATGGAAACGTGGTGCCTTACTAAGTGTATCATTGGAGATCACAGGCTCGATGAAAAACGCTGTTCTCAGAATTTATTGAGGTGCGATAGGAAAAGAAATGACATGGACTATAAGCGCCGATCATTCACTCTGCCATATACTCTTCTCGCGAAGTCAACGACGAGGCGCGAAGACCTCATATACCTGCTCCAAACTTCAAAATAAAAAGTAAACTATAACTTTTATATTTCAATAGTGGGTAAGTTCAAGGGCGCGCCCTCGCCGCCCCACAACGGCGATCAGCTGATACTGTACCTACTAGCCGTGTTTAGCTGCCTTTATATTCTGAATTCAAAGAGGAAAATAACTTTTTAATTTGAATAGTGGGGTCGCGGCCGGGCACCCCTCGCCGGGCCAGTTTTACGATCAGCCGGTCTTTACCAGCCAGTGTTTACTGTTCTTTGCTTTTTTTTTCACTGTAATTGAACCTCGACTCCTTGAGACTGTGATAACAACAGCTCAACAATTTAATAATCCAGGCAATATCGAGGTTACGTCTTATTACGTTTACAGTATACGATGTAAGTTGTAACATGTTATTGATGTAAGTTTGTTAGTTGTAATTTTAAACAAGAATCGAAAATCTTTCTCCAGCGAATCAAACAAGTAATCACCTATCAAAAAAAAAAAAAAATACATATCACGTGCCGGCCAGTATTCGAAACAGTTGCACTGAACTTGCAAAATTGAGGGGCCGATAAAAGAAGTAATAAACCACGGGGTGGGCGGCGGGCGGGGGGGCGGTCATCTCCCCCTTTTTATCTCCGCAAGTCAAGGGCGCGTGGGGCAGGTCCGCCGGCCCGCGGCTATTGACATTCTGTTTTCAAATTTACCTACTTTTCCCATTGTCCGGAACTTTTTAATGTTGCGGGGTCATTGAACCGAGTGGCCGGCGATAGGCTTTGCGGTAATCTGGTTGGCGGACTGTGTTTTGTTCTTTTTTTTGTAGTTGTTGTTGTAATGTAGGAGTCGCGATTTGTTTGCGGTTTTAAAGAGCTCGCTCGGTGTCGTTGGTGATGTGTGTTCGGGTTGGTTAAGTAATATCAAAACGACACCATCACGCCGTTCGTATTCTGAATGCCCGTTTTCATAGGAATTACTTTTGATGAAAATAGGTTAGGAAATTACTATCGCCGTTAAGTAACGCTGAAAGTTAGGAGTTGGATCATCGCTAGACATCGCCTAAAATTATAGTTGCGTTCTGTTTCCCATAGAAAACTTGTCGTATAAAGTAAGTAAAAAATCTTTATTTTACATGTTTTTAAGCCATCACTGTCAGACAACCTTTGGGAAGAGGAAAACTATCACAATTGTTCAAAACAGTGTAAGGGCAGTTAGTCGTACCTATACTACAACTAAATTAAAGCCTATATCCACCACATTGCTGGTCCATCTTCCAATTACTTCAGAATGTTTTCCTTCACAGTAAAAACATATAGCATGGTTACTAAGCTGTTTAATACTTCCATACGCAAACGGGCCCACTATAACTTGACTACAAAGGCTGAATTCGAACCTTAGCCCGTCTTGCAAATCAAATCAAAATTTCTTTATTGAGTAGGACATTAAATATCTCTGTAAATCGTCAAAAAAGAGGGGGTAAGAAATTAAGAAGGAAACACACAGTGTTGGCCGCCTCAGGACCGTGGCACAACAGCCGGAACCGTAGCACCAAATTCAAGAATAAAGAATAAATTCTAAAACACGTTTAAGAATGACGTTTAACGTTTTTTTGTGTGAAGTTTTTTTTAAGTATGAGCTTAAATGCCTTTAAGAGTTTAGTGCAAGCCGCCCTTAAAGTACCTAATCTCCAAACCCTAGGTTATCTTTCGTCTGTTTCTTGGTCCAGGGTGTTGTAATATGCCACTTAGCTCTGGCAAGGCTTAACAAATCAAGATGGCCGGGTGTTAAGGCCGCTTGTCAGTTGGCTGATGGCTGATAGCGCGTCTTTACACAACTTAATACCAACACTATCGACGTATCCTCATCTGTTCTGTTACTGGGGCTACGGTAATTCGGGAATTTTGTGTTATGCCTGAATGCGCTGAATTTTGCTATGAGTGTTTCTTTTTTTTTTTTTTTTGCCTCTCTAGATAACTTATTTTAATTCGTTAGACAACTAATTGAATAAGTTTTTTAGCTTAAGAGAAGCGGACATATTTTTGAAAGTCTATATTTTGAAGCATATGTTTGTATCTAACACACTTACTATATTAAACGTAGATGGACACAGTTATTCCAAAAGTAAACGTTAACTCATTAAACAAAAGGTTGACTTCGATAATCATTAACATTTTCAATCCTTTCCGTATCTTCTACCACACTAAAACAGCTCAGAGTCCCACAGACAAAAAATGCCCATCTAAACACCCCACAACGACAATTTATCTGACGAAAATAATCGTGTATCTCCAATTATAGTCCATCCGCAACATATCGATATATCGACGGGCGCACAAAAACCCCGAAATCGTTTGAGTGACAGGACCGCCATCGATAATCAATACTCGATAGTCGATACGAGGGCAACAAAGCCCGCGCCGGCCCATCTCTAGTCATCTCTACTGACAGCGCGGCTAGAGCGTGTGCTACGTGTGAATGCTATCGATGTTATCGAGATGTGTTTTGTCGATAACTCGGCCATTACGTGCCGGTAAAAATGGCTTGGGAAGCGGCCCGGGCCGATTTAATCGGCAATTTGGGCCCGCTGGTGTGTGAGAGCTAACATGAGGAAGAATATTACTCATTTTATAAGCAACGGTATTTGCGAACCTGGATGCTGTGTTGCATTATCAATTTATTACATTGTTTGACCTGCAGCTAATCGCTACAAGACCTACACTTTTTACACTATTATACTTGCTTTCTCGTTTTAAGTGCTACCAATTCTTTGACAATCTCCAAAATTCCATCGATGCCAATTTATCGAAACAGAAGCGGCCTTCTCAAAACGAAGTAAACAAACAGCCAGTGCTACCACAAAAAAATCTATTTTTGGGCGTGTTCGTTGACCCCCGTTTTGGCGGGAGAGCGGCGCGTGCGCCGGCAGATGTGCCAGTCATGTCATAATCATAATGGCGGACAAAATACAAAGCCAAATCGAATCTATGAGATATCTTAGACGGATTACGTTACAAATTTCAACCAAAATTACGTTGCTGTTAAGCTAGTACACGATATTTAATCTGTAATAATGAACTTGAATTTAGAGATCAAATTGTAGACAATGATACGCCTCTACAGTTGTTCCTTTGGCCGGCGGCTAAGGCTTTTGTTCGACTACTTACTGAACTGTTATGTGGACTGTTAAATCGTTTGATCAAAACCATAAACAACATTGTACGTTCTAACCACTTACAAATCCCGAGTCCATTTTGCAAGAACAAATTAGCCTTCACACTTTCGAAGATACGCGGCACCTCCAAAAACTACAGAACCCGTCCCGCGGCGCCGAAGACGCGTCGGCTCTGTCGGCTGACCATTTCGCCAACGGTGGGCGTGTGTAGATGAAAAAACATATCACACCCACCGGGACCGGTTAGCGCGGCCGACCGCGATGCTGTGCCAAAGTGGACCTTGCGCGGCGGCGATAGAGCCGGGCGGAGGCGGCACCACGCCTCGACACCCGTCATTGGCAGAAATAAAAACGGCGACCACGCGTAACGCGTCACGTCTCGCCGGACAGCGAAATCGTGCGATCGGCGACAATGTGACATTTCACCAGCCGACGTAGGCCCGCCGAGCGGAACCATAGCGTCCATCTAACAGGCCACCTAGAGCTGGACGCGTGTCATTGTGTGCGCCGCTCAGCGTGCCGTTGCGTCGCCGTGCCTTATGAAATGGCAGCCGAGCTTCAATGAACAAATCCGCAGAAAAGTTTCATCGATCACGCTCACAAATTGCTACGTAACTATCGTCTATGTAAATCGCTTACGGCTCCCGTTATTTAGAAAAATCGATTCTTGGATAATCGATTCGGTACAGTTGCGTCCGTTTACGCAGCTGCCAGTCCCACGGTCGGCTCGCTAGGCTCGGCGCGCGGCCCCGCACGACGCCGCACGACCGTATGCCGCGCCGCGGCGACCTATCGCGTCGTGGCTGCCAATAATCAAGTGTAAAATCAGTTTCGAAGGACAATTTAACTGTTGCCACATGGCCTGTCAAAACTGTACAAGATTATCACGGCAGATTTCGTTTAGTTACGGCCTTAACTTATTTGCGTTACGTTTTAAAATGGTTAACCGTTCTGTCTTTGGAAATTTCATGTCTCGTCTGGCGGGCTGTGAAAACTCTACCGGAAGGCCTAATTTGGCGGATAGACATAGTCAATTTCCTTTCAAATTCTGGCTGGGCCGAATTTCGAAGGCGCGAGTGAAGTAGCAGTTGTTAAATTACCGGCAGTCATAGAGGCATACGTGAGCGGCGCGCCGGCAATTATACAGGGGCGGCGCGGGCTGGCACCGCCGGTGGCCGAATTTGCGCCAGACACAGCACTGGAGCGCTATACAGGGTGTGCCACACAGTCGCGGATTATACCACTAGCAGACCAGTTAGTGTTCCGCTAGGTAGGTACATATGCTTTGATAGATTTGTGAAGCAGACACCTGTTTATTATTATTAGGTATATCTTGTAAGTGTGTGGTACAGCGTCCATGATTTAAAGCTCTATTCACATTTTGCAATATTGATAATTTACGTATATTTGGGTTTTTTGGTATGAGTTAGGTATTTTAGTTAACCTGATTTTGAAGATATCCTGACAAATTTGCATACATACACGCTAAATGGGCATTAAACGTGAAAATGAAATAAAAACACAACAACAAGATAAAACGCTAGAAACATGGGCTACAATTGCTACAAATAAATGAAAAGTGGTACACATATAACCCTACTACAACAGCAATTGTAATAGTTATACACACTCACTCTATCGAGGATTATTCGCCTACGATTTCAAGCTATTTGTTAAAATCCTTTAAGTGTGAACAATGAAATTCTCAATTCATTTGTGTCTCAGATGATCAGCCTGTATACAGGTAATATGAAATCGTATTCATTTGCATTTGTCGTGGATGACGCGTGAGCTCGCGTGCCTGCCATGTATTACGAAAATACGTTCAACCTACGCTACACCCTGTGTATATTGTCTAGAATAAAGGACTGTATTTACAGATGTGGCAGTGTGAAATATATTTTTATGTAATGGGAGCCCAAATATGTATCTAGAATAGGACCACGATAAGTCCGTATTGACTGACACTAGTAAATATTACAAAGTGTGTATATGGCAATAATCTGGGGATAATCTGTCATTGTCAGTCCTTGTCCGTCCTTCTTGTAAACATTTAGTTATTTGTTCACTATTAGCTTGAACTTGTACTTTTAGTTTGTTTAAATTATTAATCATGCTGAAAATTATCTCCCGCACTTCCTTTTTCATTGTTTTGCCCATTGTTTAATAATATTTTTCATCACTCACGAAAATAAACAATCCTACGGAAATTAAATTGTTTGATATGACTTTTATTAATGACGTTCTATGACGTTTGAAAAGGTGGCATAAGTTGCCATACAGAGATTTTTATTTTATTTATTTTAATAAGCGATTAGGTAGAATAAGACTAAGGTCTTATTCTACCTACTAATTATACATCCCAATAGGAGTATTGTGTCATCAAGCTCGAACAAAGTTTGTGTTACGGCCGTGTATGCCTGTCATAATGCCCAAAGGCACCTTTTTCCTTAGTGGTACAAAGTGACTTGTTGTATATTATGACATATTGTATAAGGCTTAACTTGTGTGACAATAGAACTTTTTCCGGAAGATAACAATAAAAAAATTCGCATTTTAGTGGGATTAGGGACAGAATGGCGCCACACACCTGAATGGGACCAGACGCGGGCCATACTTCTTTGTCATGCAAATTACAGCCATTCCCAAGGATCAGTTTAAGTGAAATAAAGTTCTAACAAGACCAATTATCGCTAAATACAATTTATGCTTCGTCTAGCTAGGTTATTGTGTTTTTATCGCACATAAAATATTAATGGTGTATTATATATTTGAAAAGAAATATTCTGCAGCCAAAGTCGAAATATTAGTTTCCTACGCAGTTTACTTTTACACAGGTAGAAAGATGAATAAGTAAGACACTTTGCTTACAATATGCTCTACAACGCAGTTGAATTTAAGTTAAATCATTTCGTGTTTTGACACATGCATCCGCCACTCCCACCCCGCAGTTTCTATCAGGTGGACCGCCTAACCAGTGTTTTCCTTCGGCTGACAACAAATAACTGTACTACAAATGACTGTCCAATAACTAAAATATTTCTAAAATATCTCTATTTTATACTAACTTTCTAACGATATGAATCGCGGAAGATCAGCGCCGCGGCTTCGGTCGTGGCTTATGCTGAGTGAGGTCGTTTTGTTGGCAAGGTGTGCCACAACACAGCAATTCCGAATCGACTTATTAATTTTGTAATTTCTTACATATCTTTTTTGTTTTTTATTTGTATTATTCATGTTTATTTGATATTATGTGATTGTTGTGATGCGGTGTCTTTCTTAAGCAATAAAGTCTTCCATTCATTCATTCATTCATATGCTATAAAAAGCTTTTAAAGCAACTGCACGGAAATATGATTCTTAAGGTGATAGGTAACATAGGTATGCTTAGCACGTCTATTAAACTGCCGTCCTACTTAATCTTTGATCGTCATTGGAGCGTGTATGCGCGCCGATATAAACTAATGAATCAGAGCGTCGAAATCCAAACTGTTTCGTAACGTACACTCATTAGGGCATTGTGTGGTCGATAACGTCATGGCTAGTCTGCATTATCGGCTCGTTTGGGAACCTGTATTAACTCGGAGACTTCAGGTAATGTGGGAGGCGCTAGACAAACGCAGTTTGGCAAATTTCTATATTTTACTCGCTTAGAATACGAGTATACAGGGAATGGCGTATGACCTACCTGGGGAAATTTCATGGCGATTTCATGAAAATCTATGGCAAGCTTATTAGGCGTTATTAGTGGCATACTAGACTAGAGCAGATTAAAATAGATTTAAAAATAAATCAGCAATGTTGCTTAATATTAGACATACCAACCATCCTGTAGTCCACGCGAGCGAAGTCGCGGGCACAGTCCAATCTGGTCAGGTCCCACTGGTAGCAGGGTCACGGATGTCAGATGGAAGTCGTTTCACTGTAATTACCTGATCTGACCAATTCTGGATCACGGTCAACCCTGACCTACCCTGGGCCCTCTTGTGATAGTACAACTGGGACATTACCGCCAAGATGACGATGATGAATATAAATAATATAGCACAAAATTAAATAATGTCGGTACCATTATGGCTGACTGTACCTACTGTTAGGAAAGTTGTCGCATTTACCGATTTCACTAGAACAATCGTCGGTTGGTAAGTATTTCGTCACACCTCATATAACTTGCTAGTTGGAGTTCCTCGAAATACGAGTGCTTAGTACAAAATAAACAAAATGGATGTCGCAACTGTCTATTTGTACGTACACTCCTCCCTTCTTCTGGGACCTACTGTTCGCCTTGAGTCGAACAGTTTTCCGAAAACTTCAATATTTTGTTGCAAGACGCTGATTGATTTTCTCTATATTTAAACCGTTCGCTTTCGGTGTTGCAGATATAATTTTTTTAATATTGAATTTTTCATGCCGATAATCCATATTGAAAGCCGTTCGGTTCGAAGCGAGCGGTTTAAAAAAACATGATCCCTGACTTCACTACACACGCACCACATGATGGGCAGCTGTGTGTTTTATTGTAGATTTTAAACACTGCTATCTCAAACCCGTTTGCCTGGCGTGCAGATTATAGCAAATCCTCCCTGTAATGTGGAGGAGGGTCAAGCCCAGCAGTGGACTATTGTGGGCTGTTTCGGACTATTGCGAGGTTGGCTAAGGCACTCCTAACAACCCAATTTATATCTAAGGTAACCTTTACGAATCACACAAACAGAGAACAAAAACGTTACGCAGTTAGTTTTTATTTCAAGAGATTTATGAGACGCAAACGCTTCGAGTTCAACTTTCAAGTTTGTGACCGAAGTAACCTTAAGGTCTAACGGTCATAAAAAGCTATACGCAGTGCACGCCATTGTTATTTGTGTGATACTCTTAATAATTCATCATTAAAGATTAGTGTTATTAGCGAAAAAGACTTGTCAGGACCGTAGAAAATGGGACAATCTAGTCATTGCTTACCGCTATGTGAAATAGTGTGACGTAATGTTTTTACGTTTTGTATGTGTTACATACATTGCAAGCATTATCTGCTATGTAGGTACCAAAAGATCTGCGCAAGAGAACAAAATATATCGTTACTCTCTAGGTCCAGACCTCCAGGGGTGTTATGGTATTTTCTATACGACTCAGTGAAAATGCGCAGACAAACTACCTGATGGTAAGCGCTTACTGTCCATAACATCTACGATTCACGCATTTAGCATTCATATAACAAAAATGCAGAACCGCGCAAGTGCATTGTCACTAAGCGGACTAGTATCGCACGCCCCATGCCTACGATTGCGTTGACTACCTCATGCTACAAACCGCAACACAACAATGCAGACATTGTTGCTTGATGGCAGAAATAAGGTGGTGGGTGGCACTCAACCGAACTCCTCATGCTTGCTTGACAGAGCCCTACAACCTGATAACTATAGCCTACGGCGCTAAGGCCTGCCCAATGCATACACGGGGTTCTATAGCAGATAACTTACCCATACTGGTTATCACCCACTCTTCTTTTTTACTACTAATCAATAGATAGCCATACGATTCATGCACTTATAACCCACTTAACTAAAATACAGATCCACAGGTTCATTATCAATGTGAGGAATAAATGCGCCTTGACTGTTAGTGATACTTACCTTAAATTTCCGAGGTCTTGTATATGATAGGGGTCGCGTAGCGCACATGTTATGCCGCACATATCCGTTACCACAAAAGGAAAACACTATACAACAACAACATATACCCTACAACACAATAATCAAACCTTGTAACATTTACCAAATCGTATAATTCCAAGTGTTACAAACTCAATTTCTTTCCAGCCCCCTTGATAACAGGAAGGGGGTAGCGCCACGGGGGGCCACCCCCAAGCCACTAATCAACACCCTCATTTAACCTGTGAAGTCCAAATTAATCGGCGGCCATTACACGAACATTACACAAACTATCATAAACACAAGGTGAATTACTGCCGAGAACTATCCAACAACAGTTAACGTAGCGGATACCTAATTGTGCGACCGGAGATTAATTTGAGGCGCGTCGGCTTGCCGATTTTAATTTCGGCCCGTTTAACCTCTAAAGTCTTGGGCCCTATTTTTGAATCGCTCGCCTTGGTGTTGGCGGTTTTTAAATTTGATTTTCAGCATGAAATATTTGGATATTTTTATGCATGATGCTGATTTTCCGTAGTTTTGAACCGAACTCTTACGGTGTTGCCAATGTGATTAAAAAAATATTGATTTTTTATAGTAGAAAATCAAAATTGAAAACCGTTGAAATCGAGGACGATTAAAAAATAGGGTACGAACATGACTATGACCAATTGAGATGTAATCTTTTATCACTTCTATGGTTTTTATAATTTTTTTGGTAAGGAAGCGGAAGGCGCAGTAGCATCGCAATAACGAGCACGTTGCGAGGTAAAGAATATTTGGAACTTGGAGCCCGATAGATGGTCTTCGGTAGGGCCCTTCACGAGATATATAAGAGTGTGTCCAGAGTGTGTCACTTAGAGATATTATTAGAGGTGGACAACTTAAGCTGAACGCCTCTGGTGTTGCTGATTTCCGTAGACGGCGGTGACCACATTCCGAAACTACACTGAGTTAGATAAATAGTATAGTTTATCTCACTAAATAAATCATAATCTTTTCTACTCAAACAAGTAGAAACCACACACCAACGCACTTTCGCATTTATGTTAATAGTCAAGTTAGGGAGGCATAATCGAGAGTCACTATTAAAATAATAACAGTTTTATAAACTAGATGGCCTCTAAAGGCATTTGTCACGTAAGGGGGCGTGCACACACGACGCAATCGTGTTCGATTAATGTTAACACGGGGCCGGCGGGGCCTGATTACGTATTATATTGTGGACGGCTTAATGAAGTTATTAATTACGGTTATTTTGTCGTGGATTTTTACCCTACTTTTATTAATTTTTATGAAGTTTGCCGCTGGGTGGAGAGAGGTAAAAGGTAAATAAATTATAACTCAATTTCAACGATCAGTTTGATGGTTTGCTTCGTTTTGTCCGCGGCTTTGTTCGCACTAAGACCTAAAATTTGCGATGCGTTTCTCCTCCGACTTGATTTAATAAAGTTATCGTGACTTCGACGTGAAAATTTATAAAAACTAAGTAACCAATAGGTATTAGAGAGGGATGAGATTTAGATAAAGCTTTCTTTTTATGAAAGAACTTCTAGATCGGGAAATTCGGTAGCTCCCGACGTAATAAATGAACAAAAAACACCCTTCCAAATAAATATATACTTTACTCGGGTATTGCGACGTTTTTGTTATTTTAAGTTGTACAAAGAGTAATCATGTTTTTACAGTGTGATCTCTGCCTACCCCTACCACAGACTAGAAAAAAGTTTGCCCCAACTGGGAAAATGCCTGATATTATGCATGTATATACCATCTAAGCCGTGTGGTGTCCAGCAGAGTAGAATAGTACCAATCCCTGACACTCGTGAGTGTCGTACAAGGTGACAGGAGGAGGAGGATGTGTTTGAGGCAAAAGATCTACTGTCTCCGTAGGCTCGAAAATAGACAGGAGCGTCTTTCATTGTTTTATTTATAACACCTCGATCTCCAACCGAAAGCGCGGAGGTTATAGCAATACCCTACCCTCTCATGAGATCCTAAGTCCTGCAGTGGACTATGATGATGAGAATGTGATGTATTCATTTACTCAATTCCTTTGCTTCCTTATCTGAGACTCATGCCACATGCCACAGAAAGTGCCATTAAACATTCTCACCTTCCAAGTTATTGAACTCGTACTGTTTTTTTTTCGGTAATAGAGACATCCGCCAATAATTTTTTCTTGGAGCTCACATTTGTTTGTTGTCGGCGAATATGAACAATAGTCGTATATTGTACACGGTCCCAAACTTCAAAGGGACCGGCCCAAAGGAAGAGAGGGGTAGTATGTAGACAATGTTTATTACTTTATGGCCGCGGCGTTGCTCGTTTCGCATTGTTAAGAAACAAAAGCTCGGCCAATAACTGTATTCTACCTGTCTGCACTTGTCCTATTCAAATTTTATTGGAGACCGTGAAATATTTGGATTTTGGACGTGTGTGTTGGTCTCGGTTTTAAAGTACAAGTGTACATTGCCTTGACGACATTTTTTTGTCACCCTTTTGAGCAAATTTTTGGCACAAAACTACTTTTAATGGCAGGGAAACGATTTTTTGCTAAATAATTTTAACTTTTGGAGTTAATACCCCGGTTGCGCTCTCGCGCCCGGGGGTAGGGGTCCGCCTTGACCATGATATGACCAGGATTTGACAGATCAGGTAATTACAATAAAACCATTGCCATCTTACCGCTGCAGTGACCCTGTTAATAGGGGAACCTGACCAGATTGGATTATAAATTTCAGTCGTCTGAATGTACAGGTTTCGTCGCGATGTTTTTCCGCAACGTAAGAGCATCGGTTAGTGTTTAAGTTATGTGCATAACTAGGAATAGATATTGGTAGGTACAGTCAGGGGATGGAATTCGGTACCTCTCGCTTACGAGTCGAACCGGCTATCCATTAGGCCACCGACGCTCCATTTTATTAGTAATTCGCATGTGACTAGTCACTTTCTCGATGTGTTAATGACATGACATATATTAGCATGATTGACACAAAACAAGTCTTAAAAAATGACACAATCATTCTGTTTTGACATTCATGTTGACACGATTTCAACGACAAACAGATAGGCTAACTAAAGTCACTAAGACTAGGTTTTACTAGATAACCATTAGGCATGAACATCACCTGCCTAACAGCTGCGGGCAATCGGCTAGACCAGACCATGTCAAATTGAAAATTGACGAATTTCCTAGAACAATCTTTGCAGGCAGTCGTGCGACGAGTTTTGACAGGAATTAAGGTTAGGTACCGTCTGTTATAGGCAAGTAAAGTGGTACAGTTTCGTAAACAACACTGACTGAAATATAGCTAACGGTAACTTAAATGATAAGCAGGTCCTCCCTTGGGTTTCTAACAATGGGTTAGTAACAAAGTTTTATTAGAATTCGTTGAGTATATAGCTGGATAGACATTGCAAGAACAAAATATCGTGATGTACACGCATCAGCTTACAGCTGCTAGTGTATAATAAATAATAATACTAATATTAATAATAATAAATGAGTCCATTAACAGCAATTCGGTGAGTATATTAGACAGCGCGGTAGCTTCAGCATGCATGCGAGACCAATCATCATGGTTAAGCATGGTGACCGTTTCGTTCTTTGAGTCGAAAGATCAGCACCGTAGAGCTCGCCAATCGTTAGGCATGCCTCCTAATACTGTTGACTAAGCGGGGTTAAGCAAGGTCTTCTGCTGGGGTTGTCTCGGGATCCGATTGGCACCCATGACGGTATATTTGTACATTTGCGGGCAAATAAAGTCATCATCAAGAATTCCGAATACCGAGCGAAGTGGACAAGAAGTAGGAAGGCGGACTCCGGTCACTTAGGCGCCGGTTAAGAGCACAACCTGGCTTTTGGTATAAGAAGAATACGTTAAGGACCGATAAAAATAAAATTTTAAAATACTTACAGAACTACCGATATAAGTAATCCTTTTGAACTGGCTCAATAATGAGGTCAAACCCACATAAAGCACTTTACGTATAATAGCTAGCTATATATTTTACATACCTATATATTTTACAGCCACTTTCCTTGCTCGTATATCCGTCGGTTGTAAAAAATCGCGTGTACCGCACCACCATTAACACATGACCTCAAGACAGCCGAAAAGCACCTGCGCTATCGAAAAATGCTAATGCACGATCTTAATCTGCCCTTAACGCGTGAGCCGACCACGCATACTCCACTAAATGTAACCCTTGAACTATCTGATAACCTACCTTGATACGCCACCAGCCAAACATGAGCCCTCACCCCTCCTACATCACAAGCAAATAAACAACTACCAAGTGTGAGGTAGAAGTAAAGCGGGGTTCAAAATAAATTGGTCACCCCGATCATGCGACGTTTGAAATATGTGTGGTGACGTCACATTTATGTCAGCCAATCCATTAATGCCTTATCTGGACTTCCGAATTCGTGTGTTTCGTACCCACTATGGGGTTAAGTGTGTGGGAGGTTTATTGGTCGCCGGCATGGCATTATTTTACACTTTCGTAGTGGAAAATACGTGTCCTTATATGTTTTTTTGTGCCGCAAAGGTGGCAAACAAGCTTACGGCCTGCTTTTCTTTTTTTATATTAAACAAGACAGGCATTTGACCGCCATCTCACCTGTTGGTAAGTGACGATGCGGCCGAAGATGAAGCATGCCCGTCTTGGAACAGCCTATTCACTCTAGCCTTGAAGGCATCCAGATTATATTGATCAGGGAACACACTCGCAGGCAACGCGTTCCACTCCTTAGCCGTACGCATTATAAAGGTCGAGCCAAAGCGGTTCGTGCGGATAGCTGGAAGATCCACGACATAAGGATGAAGCGCTCGCCCGGATCGCGTCTCCCGATGATGGTAAGCAGTCACCGCAGTCTACGGACGTTTGCAATACCAGGGGCATCACCTACGTGTTGCCAACCCCGCAAAAACGTTATCCGTATCGATATGTCGTCCGCCTTGTACGCAGGTGATGCATTTCTAGAATGGTTAACACGCAGTTATCTCGCCTGCAAAGTGTGGAGATTACAGATAGCAATCCCTTAAGTCTTGAAGAAAGCTTTCATCTTAGTGGGCGAGCTATTGTCAAATTCTCTGTAAACTTAATTGCTTTTGAAATATGTGTGTGTATGCTTAAGTTTCCAGGTAGAGTAATAATACTACAACTCTAAATTAAAGGAACAAAAAACTCTATTCTACGCCAAAAATCTCGTATCCTTCAAAATGGAGACACACAAAAAAGCAACCGTACATCCAAAGCACATACTTACTTATATTACTTCTTGTAATTGTTATTTTACGGGCCGTCATAAAAATGTTATTCCCAGGCTTAACTTTTACAATAAACCTTTGTTTGGTTTAGTTATCAGTACAGGGAAAAACTTAAATGTGTGTAGACGAAATTATTAAATATTATATGTGTGTGTGCCTTACAAGAAGGCAGGTAGGGTCCGGTATTGTTTCAAAACTGCGTTTGGCTAAACCGTTCCATATGTAGTATATGGATGATAGTTTAAACATTCTACCTGGTCCTCTCACTGCTTACTTCTATTGTATGGCATTGACGCTGCTTTAGGTGTGTGCAACTTTAATCCCCCGAAGACAAAAGAGAGGTGTAATAAGTTTGACGACTTTATCTGTGAATCTGTCTGTAGCGTAGAATCGTATGTATGTATGTATGTAATCTCTTTATTGCATCAATTTATAACATTACAGGAAATAAAAATACAGTTTACAATGCAAAGGCGAGCTTATCCCACAATCGTAGATCCGGAACGGATGGACCGATTATGATTATTACCTTTGTTTCATTAAAATCGGTTTAATAGTTTAGAAAATACTTGTGTAAATGTAAACTTGGTCGAGGGTTACCCCGGGGGGGAAATGTCGGAAAACCCCTCACCTAGTATAAATGTAGGCACTCAAATATCAATTAAACCATCTCGATTAAATTTCAAATAAAGTAAATTGCACCGAACTCGGCCTCCCTTCGGGAGCTACTTTAAAATGTCAAAGTGGGATAAAAATACAATTCAATAATAACTGATTACTTTAATCAGTATTTTCTATTCGACATCTACAGTGCGATGCCAAATAGAAACATTGCAGAATAGAGTGCTGTACTGAGTAATTACCTCGTGGTGTCCGGCAGTCTCGCGTGTGACTAAATAAATACGAAGAAAAACTAACCGATGAGCAATATTTACGGCCTTGTACTGTAGCTACTTATCAGTACCTACAGTATGTATAGGCGGACCCTGAGACCTCGCGTGCTGCGCGGGGGCGCTACCGGGACATAACGCCAAGATGATGATGATGATGACTGTAGCTACTTATCATATCGAAACGGACGGAGGTCAATTGCCAGGCTAGTCTAAAATAGAAAAAAAAAATATGTCATTATCAGAGGACTGTATCACACAATAATGGAAAGAGTGCAGTGACAACAACATTAACCAGCGCAACACCACCGTCATACGCAGCTAATAAAACCGAAAATAGAAACACGAAATAAGCCACATATTTTTATGAGCATGGCACTGCTCTGCTAGCTCAACCCTCCGCGCTCAGAACCCCGTAAACTTGCTTAAAAATTGTAAAAATAAAACTAAAAACCCCGCGCCGAAACCCCAGACGCTCTGTTAACTAACTAGCCTGCGAGGGAATAACAGAAATAGTACAAAACACTCATGCGCTACAACTTCTTCGTGCGGCCGCGGGGATAGTTGGGCGCCCATATACATTTAGCTGTTAGGGCTGGGATGTTAGAACGTTGGGATGTGGCATGTTTAATCAGTTTTATCATCACGCCTGTACCATCTGCAGAGTAACATACCACTTTACAAATCGTGCCTACCATCTACAGCGTTTTATACCACCTTACACGAGCAATTTTTAAAAGTAAATAAATTATCCTTGAATAATAGTAGAGGGATTCCTTAAGTCGAAGATTAAGGCGCGTTAGCATAAATTAGGAGAGGTCTATGTTCAACATTAGACTGATATAAGCTTCCTTAGACCAGAGCATTGGCAGCAGCCTTTTTATGCGAGTCCTATGCTAACGGACGCAGAGGACGTCCTGTGACTATGGAAATGATACTAAATATAAACTCGTATCATATTTTTTATTACTGCTATCTTTAACACAAGCACGGAGATGACTCCGCTCCATTAAAGTGGAGAAGAGACAAAAATTTCTAGTATCTAGTTAAAGTATGTTTCAGTGGAAAATAACAAAAGTCGAGCACGTTGTCGATAAGTATTATCCACAGAAATATAATAAATTAACTTATTTGAACAATTGTCAACTTATTTCGATATCTGTGGATAGCACCTACTTATGGATAACGTACTCTACTTTTGCCATGACATAGCCATACACTTGTTTATATGTCAATTACTACAATATGAACAAACAAATACCACGTAACGTAACACGTAACGTAGGTGCCAAGGTTGTCTAGAAGAGATCACTCTAGTGATAAGACCGTACTTTGTACTGCTTACTACGGCATATTTTATCCCATGTATGTATCCTGTAGTGTGCAAATAAAGTTACATTTCGGTGAGTGTGCGAAGCAGTTGCACGACCTCATTCCGCCGTCCCCTTTCCGCCATCGGGAGACACGATCCGGGCGAGCGCTTCATCTTTATGTCGTGGATCTTCCAACTATCCGCACGAGCCGCTTTGGCTTGACTTTTATAATGCGTACGGCTAAGGAGTGGAACGCGTTGCCTGCGTGTGTGTTCCCTGATCAAAATAATCTGGATGCCTTCAAGGCTAGAGTGAATAGGCTGTTCCAAGACGGGCATGCTCCATCTTCGGCCGCATCGTCACTTACCAACAGGTGAGATGGCGGTCAAATGCTTGTCTTGTTTAATATAAAAAAAAAAAGTGTTTTTGTATTGTATTGTACTTCACTTCGCCACATCCACTGCTACATGCATCCCAGGCGCACATGTGCAAGTAACCGCCGGCCGCGCCTCGCCGGCTGAAATGTGGGAAAACATTGAAAATTTTCGGCGCTTATCAGCCGGCCCGGTTAACTCGCTAACTTTTATTTCGGGCCCCGGGGCGCCCCGGGAAAACACCACAACGTTGTAGAAGTGCCCGCGATATTTTTTGCTGTACCTCACTATTTTTGGAGATTTTTGGAGACCCTTGTTTGTCGGTTGCCTTGACCGGTTTGGTTGTTTGTGGATAGACGTGGTGATGATGAGGATTATTTGGAATTTTTGTTATTCGTATAGCGTATTTGATGTTAAGAACGCTATTTTGTAAAATCTCAGTAGGTACAACAACATGCGTGCTTGGATGTTGTATGTGATAAAACTTGAGATGTACCTAGCTAGATGGTTTTAAGTAACTATCTAATATTATAATGAGGAAAGATTTGTTTGTTTGTAATGGATAAAATCAAAAACTACTTAACCGATTTTAATAAAGAAAGCTACGTCGTCAAGTTTTAGGTTTTTCTAGAAAAATAATATGGAAACTAACTGGTTTGATTAGGGTCTACCGAGTGGGTCTGTGCTCGGTGTTGCTTGTAAAAATTTGAGTCAACACACGAGTCACACAATCATTTACAGGGCAGTGACTTCAAATTCATGATACCAATGGGTACCGTACGTATGCATGTGCTCGTGTAACAAACAACATTTACTATGGCACAAACACTGAAATCGGGAAAAAATCAGCTGTTTTATACAAAATTGAAAACGAACTCGGCCATGTTTCAACCAGCGGATTTTTTGCGATTTCGGAGTTGGTGCTATAGTAAAAGTAGTTTTTCAAAGGCTACCGAAACCCGGAACACCGGTTCAAACAGTATACAAATACCTCTGGGTATCATCAATTTGCAGTCACTTATAGTCCCCGTCCATCCACCCCCCAAAAACCAACCTTCCCAACCAGCCAACTCTGCGAGATTCTGCAGTAATATCGCTGCGCACGCGAGCCAGTATTTACTGCGGGTATTTGGGCCGTATGTTCTCACACGTCCGCGATACACATCTGATTCATTACAGCCCCGCTGCTTACACCGCCGCAGAGCATGTCTGGGGGCATGCACACGCTCAAGATGGCTGTGTTAACAAGGGAATCGAGGCTCTGTAAGCTCGATAGCTCTCTCGTGGAGTACAGGTTTCTCCACCTAAATACGTATTTTGAGGTTTGGTATTTGAAATTTCAAAGACAGTTTATTACTTTCATTTATTGTCATTGCCTACCAAATTGATTAAACAGAAAAATCTCTCAATAAGTAGCGGGTTTATCCTCCGCTTACGCGTAACGAGGCTGTCTGTATCTTTGACGGAACCAATATTCTCCTCCTCTCTGATCATCTTCTCCTTCTCTCTGCCCTTACCCACTAGGTGGAGTCGGCACTTGGCACAGCATGTCGTTCCTTCCATTTAACTCTGCTTAAACACTCGTAATCACCGGTACTCACCTTTCATTTAGAAAGAATATTAACCTCACTAGAATGAAATACCGCACACTTTTGCGTGTACCCGTGTTTTCCCCAGGCCCTAAAATACGTGGGAACCTGCGAGAAAGCTGGATTGCAAACCCTAAACCTAGCATTAACAGCATTAGTATCAGTTGTCTAGCACACATAACACAAGCTTTCATTACTTTGGGGCTAGATAATTGTCCAAGTATATTTATTTATTTAACCATTTATTGTGCACAAGATTTTCACAAAACTATATGACAGAATATATCAGACACAACAGGCCAACTTATTTCTATAAAGAAATTTCTTCCAGCAGGCCTACAGCAGAGAGATCGTGACAATTAAATGCAGTTAAGACGTGCACAGTAGTAAAAAAATATATACATATATAATGCTCAATTAATAAAAGCCTATACTATACACACATAAATACATACATATATATATATATTTAAAAAAAAACATATACATACATACATACAAATACATACACACATACTTATACATACATATATTAGACAGATAGAGAAATGCTCGTGCTATTTATTAGTGAACACACTCCCTTACTGTACACATACGCATCGCATCCGCATGTAAGCAGCCCAGAATGGATAGATGGAATTTATTCGCTTGTTGAAGCTCTATATAGATGTTCAGGGACGCATGGTTGCGGTAGCCGATAGCCCGTTGTGAAATGGACCGACCGAAAATAGCTATCAGGGCATCTGAATGTCTAACGGGTCTGTTAGAACTGTTGTGCGTAGTTAGGAGTCGATCGAGTGGCTTGGGACGAATATTCGTGTAAGTAAATGTCGGCGATGAATGATGTTGAATGTAAGAGGAGTGTTCAACAAACTAATGTACATATCTCAGAAAAGAGTCATTGGTACGGCCCGGATTATAACAAGCGTCGCCGACGCAAGGAGCGTCAATAACGCAAGTAGCGTCGCCGAAGCTCCCTGCACCGCCGACGCAAGTTGCGTTATGCTGTCAACTCAAAATTGTATGTATTTCTAATGCGCGCGCCCCGAGCGGGTATCGTTCCTCGTCGGCGACGCTTGTTATAATCCGGGCCTAAATAGCTGCAATAAGGCTCAAACCCGATATCTCTCGCGACCGGTATCTTACGAGTCGGTCTATGGTTACCCCTTAACCATTACGCCACTGACGCCCGCGGTCAAACACAGTGATGAAGCGATTCAGGCGACTGAATGTGTAAACGTGACCCAATCTAGTCAGGAGAACTATTAACTGAATCACAGAGACCAGATGGTAGTCGCTTCACTGAAATTACCTGATCTGACAAATCTTGGATCATGGGCAAAGCGGGGACCGGGCCCTAGCGCGCGTGCACAATCAGGATATAGCGCCAGGATTAATAATTACTTTTTAGTTTTATGCGTCAGAGACGAACAAAGTTGCTATACTAAGCCGATATACATTATTTACCGCTCCCATCTGTACACCATTACATCTCCAGCCCCCAACGAACCGTGAAAGCACAAACAGCGATCAAAAGAGCATAACCAACATAAATAGTTCTCGCAACGACCACGGAGCGAGTTGCGAACTAATCTAAGTGGCGCAACTTGGCAGCCAAGCTACGGGGACTTTTTTCAGGCGACAGTTGGGAAGAGCTGATATGAGCATCGCATGCATGGGTGACCGGGCGGCAGAGGCGCGCGTTGCAGAGGCAGACTACATTTACTACATTTTATTAGTAGTTTGATCCACCGCTTTACGTGAGGTGCGCTGTGTGCTCGCAAAAAGTCGTCCTTGCTCCTTCTAGACCTGCCTGGCCCTATTTTTCGATTTGCTCGCTTCATGCCTAAAATCGAAATTGAAAACCGTTCGAATCGAGGCAATAGATTCATAAATATAGTATAGTAGTAGTAGTGATTTGTATAGTGCACGTAAGGTTTGCCTGTTATTGGCTTTACATTTATGTAAATTTATATTGTTACTGTAGTTTAAGAGCATTGTAAAAATGAAACTCTGTTGGCAAATTAAATAAATAAATAAATAATAAATAGAGCCCCAGAGCGCCGACCAGCTCCTAGATTTTTGAGTTTACCGAGAGATTGTAACATGAGCGTTTTAAAACTTAAAAGAATCGCGTCTGAAATTGAACGTTACGATCTAGTGATTGATGTTTATTATCTCATTGTAATATATTTTTTACATGTAAGTAATTAAACCTTAGTAACCATATCATATTTGAAATTATGGACAATTGAAGGCGGTTACCGAAAACTTTTTTTTCGTTATAGGCTTGCATTCAAGCTTTTAAAGTTGTAATGAAATACTGAAACACAGCTCAGCATGAAGAAAACGACTTAATTTCAACTACATCGCCATACTATACGGTGTGGCGAAAATGCAATGTTCTGTACAGAAAAGTGCTCTGTGCAGACAGCGCTTTCCGCGCCGGCGGCCGCACGCGTCAAGCGAAATATTCATTTTCCGACGCCTCGTCGCGCAGCCTTGCTCTTATAAGCTGGCCCTTAAGTTTGAAAGAACTTGCTTACCCAAATGGCACATTCCCGGGACATATGGAACTTTAACAATATTAATTAGAATGTTCTTACATAAATATTATCTCTCATAGGAACAAATATTGAAAACAAATTTCCATAGGTACGACAAAAAGCAACACTCACCATACTCATATGCCTGATTGCACTATTCTTTACACATTTAGGCGTCACAAAACTGATGTCATAAAGTTAAAGAGTGACATAGCGAGTTTAGTTTTCACTGGTTCACATCACAAGGTTGGTGCTGGTGCAATGCCTGTCCTTGTTAAAAAAAAAAGAAATAGACTTAGGCGTCGCCTAAAGTTTAGTGCGATCGGGGCTTAAGCATCAACTTAAGCGTCGCCTTGACGTCGTAGTCAGGCATTAATCTCCCAATCCTTCATAAAAAAAAACATTTCTTCCTTTTTCTACTAATTACACACCGTTCAATCACACTCAACTTCTCTAAATTAAACCCCAGAGTGGCAACACCGTAATCACGCGTCGCAACAATTAACGTGCCACCCCGAATCAGATCGCATTCGGGCAAATAAACATATCCCCATTCGGGCAAATAATGGAGAGCCCGATTTACCGAAAACACGGTGATACCGCATAATTTTACCCCGTTTTATTAAGTGGCCCGTATTGTTGCCATGGCGTTGGAGTTTTCTTGGACATTCCACGTAATATTCAACGCAGGTAAAAGTAAAACATTAATGTAGAGCTAGGTTTTAGGTTATGGAGCTCCCTTTTTCCGTTTTTTTACTCAAGGTCGTTTCTTTTAAGTAAGTATAAAACTTTCAAATGTTTTCGAAAAATCCGAAGCCTATTTGTAGTCTATTCTGTAGGTAGATAATGTAGAGCTAAAGATCGTGTGTATCGCAGGCGTATAATTAATTACGAAGCCGAAACTAACCGATGCGCAATATTTACAGCCCACATCCCACTCGTGCCGCACTTTTCCCAAATTACCCCATCACGAGACACCCTACGCGTTATCGCGGTACCCACTACCGGTACACACGTAATGGTAATTCCGCGTGATGCATGCCCCGCACGCACTAACACGCGTGGCCGCACGGGCATTTTGTTCTATTAATGCCGCGATAGCATCTGGCTTCGAATTCGGGGTTTGCGGGTTGTTTGAGGGCTTCGCTCAAAAATGTGAGGCGTAAGGCGCCTTGGGTACTCCATAAGCCTTCTAATAATAATAAGATGCCGTCAGGGGGCGCCTATCTGCTCCCAAAACTGTTCAACCAGTTTTAGACCAAAACCTTTTAGATCTCAGACCTCGCTTCGCCAACGGTATTAAGAAGTGAACCTTATAAATCTCCACGTCAGCGAGAGCTTCTTGAAATGTTGAAGTTCGTTTAGCCTCAAAGTTCGAAACAGTCACCAACCCAATTACCGGCATCGCCGTGCGTCGCTTAACTTATGTTATCGACCTCGTGAGCACGTTTAAGCCGACGTACCATACTTGACCTGTGGGCTAATTTCGTCTGCATTCTCAAATTTCTTATTACTTATGTCACTACGAAAAGAGCGCAAGTAGCGGAGGCAGGGGTGAGCGTGGTTTGATGTAAAATTTTTTAAACAGGAAATACATAAAATTTAAAAATAAACCTGTTTTTTACATTATTTTATTTTGGTACTCGGGAAAAACATATAATAAATATTGTTGCTCTACATTTTTTACATTTAAAAACAACAACGACGTAAAACACCTAAAATTTTGAATCACAAGGGATGTCCTTGCGAAATCCACTGATCACTTGATCAATGCGAAGAGGGCTCGGGGGGATGCGCGGGGGCGCGGGGCGCGGTACCCACGTGTGGGAACTAAACGCCGCCGCGATTGTGAAACAAATACCACGCGATCCGCTTGTTAACGACATTCGCGTTTGCATAGGGCTGCCGAGGGCTTGTACTTGCCTACCTGTGTATTGGAGGACTACTCTTAAAACCATTGAATAGAATAGAATAGAATAGAATATAAATATTTTATTTGCCTATAGTTCACATTGGTGATACTCTTGGTGTTGCTAATGTCTATAGACAGTGGTGACCACTTCCCATCAGGTGGCCCGCTTCTCTGTTTGCCTACTGTATATCATAAAAATAAATTTTTAAATTTAAAACCAGCGTCACGGCGACTGTCGTGGCATATGCTGAGTGTGGCCCCATTGCACTCTCCACATGGCACAGGGAATGAGATTAGAGTATCTCTTTAATCCGTTTATGTCTCTGTTTTCCTATTTTTTTTCTATGAATATTTTTGTATGTTGTGCCGTGTGTCTGAGTGGAATAAAAGTGTTTTGCTTTACTTGACTTTAAAATACCAGCTGCGAATAATAATTCAATAGCTTGCTATAAAGATATATTGCCAGTGCGGCTACACTGAGCTGTCAATAAAACATATAATATTAGAATGTCCGGATACCAAGCACAGCGGGCAAGCGGAAGATATTCAGTCCCTTTCGGTTGAAGCTCGAGCCTACTTTACGAAACGTAAATTTCAAATTTATAAATGTAAGCAGCAGTACGAACTTAAGAGTCATACGATAAATTAACAAATTATTGTCGAACACGACAATTTTCTTGATGCAGAATGAAAGCCTACGTTGTGTGTACAAGATGGCTGACGTTTTGCTGTAATAGAGTACCATTTTATGCCTTTGTTCAATACCAAATTCTTAAAAAGGAAATCACCGCATCCGCTCGCCTAAGGCTGCAGATGTCCTGGACGATGGACCGTAAGTCCTTGTGCCTCCCTATCCAATAAAAAAAAATTACAATAGATACGTACAACGTATCGACTCTACACATCTTAGGTAGGTAAGCCAGCGCCACCCCTGCCGTGTTTAATCCGAAGTTAGCTCGGAATCAACACAAACAGCATAATGAAACTCTAATTAATGTGAATGCATGTTCCATTACACAAATGGGTGGTTAGCTATTAAATTAGCACCCGCACATATTTCAGTCGGCCATTAGCTTTGCGTGGCCAGGATTGTAAGTGATTGCTGACGAATGAGTTATTAGCAACAATTTGCATGTAATTATTGTAATCGGCGATTTACATGCTTGGAGTGTGCATCATTGGCAACAAGTCGTTTAGCACTATAAATGTAATTATCAACTTTTTATGTTTTTTATAGGTAGCAAACAAGCTTACGGCTAGCCTGATGCCTATTTAGCACAATGTATTGGACGTTTGCAAAACCAGGGGCATCACTCCCGTGTTGCCGACGCTGTAAAAACCTTTTCACCCCTTCCTTGAAGATCTACATCACAACCTGCACGGGAGAATGTTCCTTTGGAAACGCACAGTTCGCGACCAATGAGGGTCCAAGGCATGAGGGTGAACTTCCTGATTTATATAAAACTAGTGGACCCGCGTACACCAAATTTACCCCTACCTACCCTTTTTTTCTTGCATATAAACCTTCCTTTTGAAACACTCTATCTATTGTTGAATTAGCATTAAAATCCGTTCCGTAGTTTAAAAGTACGCGGAAAGCTACTTTGTTTTGTACTATGTATAGAAGTTCCCGCCGTGTTGTGGCTGGCAGAGCTTCTATTGACGGAGAAGGCGACTAATTATAATATTACCAGACCAGCTACTTTCTTTGTTTATAAGAAAATGGACAGCGGAGTTTTCTGTTGAGTATTTTCAAGATTTCCTGTCCACCTGCCAAGCGGGGAGATTATGGCAATAACCTGTACTAATGTGGAAAAGGCAGACAAATTACAATGGGTCTCTGGTGGTACTAGGTACAAAAAGTTCCACTACGTCCCTCAAGAATGGAAGTTTTGCTCGGCAAATGAATTGTCGAAAATAGAAAACAATCAGGATGTTTTTAACAGTATTTAATTTTGTATTGAAGAGGTAACGGTTGGGGATAAAAAACGTAAAAAAATATCCGAAGCTACAAAACAAAACTCCTATTTACGGACTTAAAATGAAAACCTATCATATGTTTACTCATCTTCGTTAATTGTAACCAAACTGTCCCTACAAAAACAACACAGACCCCGCCAAAGAGTATCAATACCATACTTCAAATCAAACGATTCCACCAATATGGACAGCCCACACCCATCCATATAACGAGTACAAACAGTAGGATTCATAAAAGGAACATCAAACCGCCCGAACTCCGCTAGCGGGATATTCCAGCCAGAAAAGAAAGAAAAAAACTTGTCGCGACGGCCATTTCTTAGTAAGAGACCGCTATTGTTTTAAAATATACCTGAGTTGGCGGTCTTAGTGTGATGTACTGGTACGTACACACATACATACCGTCACGAGCATGTATTGTATGAAAAGGTTGAATGTGGAAGAAGCGAGAGATTTGTCAGGTGAGACAATGTGGTCTCTACCTAGGTCCTACTTGGAATACCATAGAAAATATGAACTATAGGCAGCTATTATCTAGCCTTATCACCTAGAACCTATAGCAATCCTAACAACATTTCATGTATTCTATAAGAATTACTATAGGTACCTTCATAGATAAAGTAAAATAGCAATACGTAATGCTGGGTAGGTAAATCAAAATTTTGTTCAATGTTATTCTGACAAATGCCCTGATAGTCATGGCTATATGTGCGATTTATAATTGAAATAGCCGCACCTCAATTAACTAATTATCATTAAATACTGGGCATCTTTCCGTCGGCATTTTAGAAATTTTCTTCGGTGCGGAGCGTCGGTGGCCTATTGGTGATAGTGTCCGACTCGTAAGCGAGAGGTCCCGTTCGAATCCCACTGCCGCCATGTACCAATGACTCTTTTCTGAGTTCTGTACATTAGTTGAATGTTAACCGATGCTCTTACCGTGAGGGAAAACATAATGATGAAACCTATATATTCAGGCAACCCAATGTGTAACCATGATCCAATCTGATCAGGTTTCCCTGTCAACAGGGTCACGAAGGTCAGATGGTAGTCGCTCCACTGTAATTACCTGATCTGCCAAATCTCAAGGCGGACCCCGAGCCCTCGCGTGCCGGGACATAACGGCGAGATGATGATGATTTAAACTAGTAGGTATG
The DNA here is from genome assembly GCA_907269095.1 of Blastobasis adustella. Lineage (NCBI taxonomy): Eukaryota > Metazoa > Arthropoda > Insecta > Lepidoptera > Blastobasidae > Blastobasis > Blastobasis adustella. Next base: position 13,510,950 of record OU026129.1, on the reverse strand, counting down.
TTAAAGAAATATAATTTATATACCTACCTAAGTATGGCAAAGATAATATACCTAACTACTATATTGGATTTCGAATTCTGTAGTCCTGCACCTACAACTTTAAATACCTAAGTATTTCAGGAACAGTCAAATCGCTGGCTAGTGGCCAAAAACGAAGCTATGCTTGTCGGTAACATATTGACTGACAAGTTTTATTAGTTGCCAAGGAGTACATGTTTTTTCTCTCGCTTACGTGACTCACTTACTGACAAGTACAAGTGTTATCGAAAAAAGAGCTGACGTAAAATCCACATGTTGTCAAACTTGTAGTACAGGAGTCAGTGACAAATAATGTCTCTAGTAATTTGTTTAATTACTCCACTATATGAGGCTCAAGTCTGGCAGTGGACTGTTATAGATGGGCTATTTTTAATATTGATGTGAAATATTCAATTTAATTCATTTCAAATAATTTATTTCATAATCATTATTCCATAATTTGTTAGTAAATCAACGACGGTTAGAAATATACACGACAAAAATATTCTCGGAAACTGCTTTACTAACTAATGTTTTTAAGATATTCCTGGTTATTCTCTTCACAAAATTTACCGTGTGGTGAATCATTGTGTTCATTCATGTGCTGTACCGATTCTGTAAAAGCAAAATCCTACCTAGAGCTTCCCCATACTTTTGAAGCGTTTCCATATTTTACATATTCCTTTATTGACAAAGCTGTTGAATATCTGAACAAAAATAAAATAATATCATAATACATAATAATGTCCGTAACAAACTCTGTCTTGGTGTTGATGGAATATTCCGCAAACTAAAAATAGTATTAGAATGGCGCGTAGACTCGCATATTTCCACAAATATGTGACCCTATGCGTCATATTTGACAATTACAAAACATTGGATAGTAGTTAGCCGCAATTAGGTGCATTAATAATTTTGTACTGTAATTATGTAATAGGTGTGTGCAACCTGCGATACATTGCTTCAACTGTAGTACTTACTATTTAACTTTCATAGAAATATATTCTCGGTAACGCAGAATATTTTTAAATAGGCATAGACAAGTAATTTATGCAAGTAGATATTAGATGTTTTAGGGAGTTAATGTTTGGTTTACAAGCTAGCTAAATGGCGTGTTATATTACATTTACAAAATAAAACTTAAAAAAAAAAAAACACCAATTTAAAATCCAAACTGTATACAAGTTGTTTCGATAAATATTACAAAATTATTACCACTAAGATAGTGAGTGACCCATTTTTATCTGTCTTTCCCTTATCTTGGCTCCCAGACTACGATGACTAAGGGTCCATTCACCATTCTTAACGACAAATGATACCTGTATTTGCCTTTTTTTAACAAAAGACGACCCTCAGGAAGTCATATTATTGTGATCCGTGTGGCATGTCCAATGTCCAAACATGGGAAATTTCCACGTGTTATAAAAAATGTCGGCAACTGCAAAATAAACACGTGCAAGGAATTTTATTTTTACACATGATTTTATTTTTTTACTTATAGGTTGTCTACAATTTTACATACGATTTTACATACCTGGGGCCTAATTCTCGCTGGGACGTTGCGAATTCGACATTTTTTCTAGCTAAATATTTCTATTAAAAATTTAATTCAAAATGATCTTTGCCAATAAAGGATTAGCTAAAAATAATTGAGAACAAGATTTTTTGCTTGCAACAGAGGTTCAGTGACTTTTTAATAGATATTTGTGGCTAGAGAAAATGTCGAATTCTAATATCGAAAGCACGAGAATCGATCTGATCTTTTTTTGATATCGACTAAAGTAAATTTTAACATACATACATAAAGCTCACGCCTCTGTCCCACAGGTGGGTTAGGCAGAGACTATGGACCGCCACTTTGCTCTGTCCTGACACAACTCCCTAGCCTCGCATATATCCACAACTCTTTTCATACATCTTCTTTTATTCTTACCACTTCGGACCCCAGCTTTTTTGAGAACATTACTGATCTGATCAGTGAAGGTTTTCCAGATTCGCGCTATATACGTCTTTCATCCATTCGCTCTACATGTCCGAACCATCTTAAAAATATAAATTATAGTAAATTTTAACCAAAATCCAAAGTAAATATCTCATATCATCCATAATTTATCTATCCATCCACCCCCCTTCGGATAAGAAAATAGGGCACTGGCACTGCAGCCGGCCGGCTTTCCATTTCCTTGAAAAGAATAATAAATCTATTTTCAGCGCTGGAAGAGACACCGCGGGAAATTCATTGACCTTTGGTCGTAGTAGGTACGGTGACCAGCACAAGGTCTCTCTGTGGAACAATTCAATGCAATTGTTACAATTAAAAAACTAACGAGTTCGGCATGATTTATACGGTCCCTATTTCATCAATGTGTGACGGACGAAATAACCCTTCCACCTCTATATTTCTCATAAATTTTAAGACGAACGAGCTACGTACGGAGTACGATCCTGTAACGCTTCAGACGTTTCCTTATTTCAGCGTTATTTCACGTCACTCCATATATGTGGCGGTGGCCACATATGTAACGTTATGTAAGTGGGACACACGTAGCGTCGCCGGAGCGTCACGCCCATCCGGAGCGGAGGTATGCCAAAAATACATACGAGGCGGCGGCGGCGGCGAGTAGGCGAGGAGTCGCGGGTAGGCGTCACATGTGTGCGCCGGCTCGCGCGGGCGGGCGCGGGGCGCGGGCGGGCACGTGCGGGGGGCGGGGCGCTGGGCGGGGCCTCACTCGCGCGCCACCGCCGCGCCGCGCGCTCGCCCCGCAGTCACTCCGCGCTCGCGACTCCACCGCGACAGACGTCCGCGCTCCTCTCCCAGTAACGGTCGCGCGCCAACCGCGACGTGCGTGCTGCCGTCCGTCCGACCGCGAACCCCGGTGACTCGGTGTGAGCTTCCCGCTTTCTTGCTGTGACTGACCAGTGTGTTCTCGGAGTGCGAACCGACGGGCCGGCGATTTAAGGCGAGAAAAGGGTTGGAGAGCGGGTACGCGAGCCGTAGGGCGGCGCGAGACCGCGCACGCGCCCGCCACGGCGCCGCACGGCCCGAGCGGGTCCGCCGCGAGCATGGAGGACAAGCCGACCGCCGTGGGCGGCGAGGAGCACTACAGCCTCCGCTGGAACAACCACCAGGCACACCTGCTGCGCTCCTTCGAGGCGCTGCTGCATGCCGAGACGCTAGTGGATGTGACGCTGGTCTGCGCCGAGCGCCGCGTGCGCGCCCACAAGGTGCTGCTGGGCGCCTGCAGCCCCCTCTTCCGCCGGATCTTCAGCGAGAATCCGTGCAAACACCCCGTGATCGTGCTGAAGGACTTCCAGGGATGGGAGGTGCAGGCCGTAGTGGACTTCATGTACCGCGGGGAAGTGTCAGTGGCGCAGGAGCAACTCGGCACGGTGATCCGCGCAGGCGAGTCGCTGCAGGTGCGCGGGCTGGCCGACCAGGAGCGCGAGCGCGAGGAGCCGCCGCGCAGCGCGCCCGCCTCGCCCGCCCGCAGCCCGGCGCAGGCGACGCCCGCGCCCAGCCCGCCCGTCAGCCCGCACAGCCCGCAGCCGCGCCGGAAGCAGGCCCGCCCCAGGCGCCGCTCCGGAGAATCAGACACGCCAGAGAATCTCTCCATGCGCCGCTCCCCGACCAGCGGCCTCAAGGCGGTCCGGCTCGCCAGGCCCAGGTCGCCTCCTAAACAGGAACAAGGCGAAGACACAGAGCCCGAACCCCAACCGCCGCCAAGGATGTTTCAACCCCACCAGGATATGTTCGCCCCCGTGCCACCAGCAGCCGTCCAGGCTCTCACCATGACTCCCCCTCACAGTGAGTAATATTTATTTATAATACATATACAATCATTATCCCGAGAAATTTGCTGTTCAACAACATTCTGGAATCCTATTTAAATCAGACGGAACAATTTTTAAAACATAATGTCTACCCTACAAACAAGGATTTTACAAAACTTAAAGAGTAACACGTAGGTACCCAATATACAAACCTCCTAATCTATATTAGGAATAGGCGCAGGGACTAGGCTTAGAGAACTACCTAGGATGAAAAGATATCGAAAATTTGTAACCCAGTTTCAACATAAGCCGATTGCAACGTAACACATTTTAATTATAAATATTGGTCGCCTGTGCACCATAATAACTACTTGCGTTGTGTAGATGTGCGCAAATTACATTAAAAAACAGAGGTCGTTAATAACAATGCCGTTTAGGATGAATAAACAATAATTACTGAGGTAAATAATTATTAGAAAAAAGTGGCCATCACAGTCATTGCCACGAACCGATTCATCGTCGATACTGATCATTTGATCAATGTCAACTTGTTTTAAGGTATTTTATCCTATTTTATGTCAAGATACGCTTCACCGGTGGGCAAAATCCGATATCGGCTATACATTTTCCAATTGGAATCTTCTTTCATCCGTTCTAAAATAAGTGCTCGGCTGACGTCGGTGCATATAAAGGATATTAATGTTCCGTTATCGCTAAATGAATCACATACAGTGATTCGATTAGCCGTCGATACGGAGTGTTAACCGGAACCTTTCTCGGATAAATTATGATCACCTATTCATATGTCGGGTGCATTATCTCTTCTATCGCGTGAGAGGCTTCAGTTTTATAAAGTCCATTAACTCGCCATGTCGCAAACGCTCGCCGTAAAGTATGGCTTTAAATGGCCGCCACTCAGCTGCCCCTGTATGGACCCCATAAACGTGTGTCAGTGTTAATTTTACACTTCAATAATTACGGTCTCAGCTCACTAAAGAGGAAGCAATTCTAGCTCTCATCTCGTTTTATTGGCACTTTTCGATTTCAAAACCCTTTTATGGTGGAGGCGACAGGTCCTGATGGTCTAATTCCAACAAAGAGCATTGATGATTTCGAGTCCCAATATAAATCTTGTTGGAAAAAATAGCTGAGAACTGACGCTTCAAAGCAGCTAAACTACAATTTTATGAACATCAAAACGACATCATCCCGAGGGATAAACAAGTATAAACAACGATAAATTCAGCCCACATCGAAATGTCCCAAGCTGCCTTGAACAAACTTTTCCTTTGGCTTACGAAGGCGTATATATTCTGTTTTGTAACTGACCCGAAAACAAAGCATGCTCCTATATTCAGAATTGCCGGCTAATGTATTTTATACAACAGGCGTGTAGGCTCGCCGCGAAATCAGTCCAAGGAGTGGTTTTATACGTCAATTTTGTTTTATTGTTTCCTCCGTTTCGCGTATGTGCCGAGTGCTTGATTGCGCCATAATAGACGTAGGTTGTAATGAAGGGTTGCACGCACTCCGCTCGCCGCGCGGGGAACTAAATGCAGGAGGGGAGTTTCTGAACGTTTCCGCACTTGTCACTCGGTTTTGGATTACAATGACAATTTGAATTGCCCCTACTTAAATGTTTGGTGTTAACGGTACATGCGCTAATAATCTTTGCTGCCTATTAAAATTCTGTAAGCTTTTATCGGGTGTCGACGATTATATTGTCAATCAAATCAAATACTTTTATTTGCTATTCTGACAGGTTGCCTTAAACATACAGGTGATAATAATGATTTGCAGTTAAGTAGATGTACTCCGCCTTATAGGCGTGCAAATTTAAAACGTTAAACACGTTTAAGAATGGCGTTTAACGTTTCTTGTTTAGGTATCAGCTTAAATGCGTTTAGAATTTGGTGCAAGCCGCCCTTAAATTCTTAACTAAAATAAACTGTCATTAGTACAAAAAACATATAAAACTTTCAAAATTTAGTTCCGTCATTCTCACCATTTCGTATTCAAATACATTAGAATTCGTTTCTATTTACAAGACAACACGTTTATATTGCACAGTTTGAGCAAAGGCCTTTAAATTTGGAGCGCTTAAATGCTACTAAATTTCCCGGGCCCCGTGCTTCGTTCAGTACCGTGCAGCACTTTCAAATCCACATTGAAAGTTGTTTTATTTAATAAACGTGCTGCAGCCCAGTTTATTGTTTCCTTCATGGCCGTATGTGATGGGCCCATGATTACATGTAATGTAATGGCAGTGCGTAAATGTAATAAGTAGTTGTGACCGCCGGCAATCACAGTCCGGAGCCTTCCTCATTGCTCCCACTTGATCTTGTCAAACTACCCGCAGAATTCATTCACTCCCTCCTTCTGTCATTCGCTCGAACCGTTCTTTATTACAATTCGCAATCGGAGGGCAATATAGCTTAACTTATTTAATAATATGACTCAACTACCATTCACAACTCTTATTTAATAAAACACGGCATGATACTGGCGCAATAACATTTTATTCCATTAGTTTGTAATGTCAATATTGCGGCTCTTATGCTTCTCTCAGTGAGCTGTAGGTACCGCTTTAACTTATTACACATTATGACTCGGTGTCTTCATCTGAGAAATGTTTATGAAGCCAACTCAAAATAAACATAATCAGAACCACCTTTTTGACGTAAAAGATAGATGGGGCAAAAAATTAATTACAGACAACACAAACTATGTCAATGCCACTCCTGCCATCGTAATATGACTATTCATATTCTATGAACCAATAATTAGACTGGAGAATTTCACTGTTGCGGCCGTAATGGGTTTATCTAATTAGGATCTGCTTCGTACAAGCCGAGCTATTGTTTGTAAGTATATAATATTAACACGCAAGGTCTTAACCATCGGGAACGCAGCCTTCAAGGGTGGCGTAAAAAGCGGCAAAAACGACGCGGCGACATTGGCACGAACCGCCGAGAGCACATCTGCGCACACGCAAGGATGGTTAGGGCCGCCATGCGGCACTGCCTTTATTGGGCATTGGGATTAGTTTTGTCATCATCATCATCATCTTGGCATTAAATCCCGGTTGCGCTCCCGCGCTACACGCGGGGGCCCGGGGTCCGCCTAAGGTTCCAGCTAGCAAAGCGGACTTTTCTTTGAATTCGGATTAGTTTTGTAGTGCTACAAAAATATAAGAGAGAACGTGTCGATATAACAACCTCGTATTTTTATAGACTCTTTGGAGCAGTCCGTTAATCGCGGTATAGAAAACTTCAAAAAGAAACCAGGCTCGAAACTCAGCCAAGTGGGTTCCAAAGATTTTCCTTGAAAATTATTTTCATGATTTATTGATAAATAAATGCTATTGATAGGTGTCGTAGTAAGCGACTAGTATGATAGAGAGAGACCCTAAACCAGAAAAAAGCCAATAGCGCCTTCTGTTGGATATTTTCAATCCGCGATCTCCAACACGCCTGCCAAGTTAGATTACAGCCTTACCTCACACTAATGTGAAGGAGCGGGCATATATGGGATGCCATTGTGGTAATAATGAGACGAATAAAAATTAATTTCAATAAATAAAAATTATTTATTTTTAAAAATTAATTATAAATAATATTGACGTCATTAACTAAAAAATAAATATTAGCAAAAAAAACTACACCTTATACTTAAAAAATGTAACTGCTACAATCCGCGTAAACTAAAGACAACCATGGCCACCCTACGGAGGATGAGAGCGGCGCGGCCGCCGCGCGCATTTGCATTCAATCGATGCGCAAGCGCCGGTGACCTACTTGTTTGTACATTAACGCCTCGCGGTGTGAACCTGCCCTTATAATGAGACGGAGAAATTAAGGAGATGCAGCTAATCTGCGTTTTAAACAACTTGGACCCGTACATTAGTAGGTATTAGATCATATAATTCGTGGCACTGGGTGATTTTAGGGACGCCTTTAGACCAGACCTGATAAGTGCTGAGTGTGAATGAATGTATGAATTTTGAAGTGCAAAGAAGAAGTAAACGATCAAAACAAATGTTATAACTTCTATCGCTTTATAATCTTGGGTTAAGTTGTTTAATGCACTTTACTTTCACTGGGGTTGTAAGTAGTAGAAATGTTTTTCGACTAAACAAAATTATTGATGATTTTAATTTATTTATTACACGCAGAGTAGATTATAGCACGAACTTCATCCATTTTCGGATGTTGTAAAAGGCGACAAATTTATATTATTTAGACTGTCCGTCTTCGGGAGCTACAACGTCACAGACATATACACAAAGCCACAGATGCACATATACACACGTCAAATTTATAAACCCCCCTTTTTTCGTCGGGGTTAATAAAGTAAGCATTTCTGGTACCAATGTATCTAACCTAAGCCTTAAAGGTTAAATGGGTAATTTCATAAACTTAATTGGATACTTAAAAATGTAATGTTGCTTTGATTTAAACTCCAAATACTTACCTTGAATGACATTTACTGACTTAAATTGATAGTAAATTAATTAAAAAGAAAAAATGACAAGTCCGCATCCGACCGGCTCACATGCCTCGGATGCGTGTGAGTGGCTAATTGCGACGTAATCAAGCATTGTATTTTACAAGGCGTTTTTATACCTGCGCAGGCGACGCCGACACGTGCTATGGCCCGCGATGCATGCCAGCCAATTAATGCAGTGTTTTATAATCGACTAGTGGCCCGCCCCGACTTTACACGGGTTTTCTCGGCTTCTGTTTAATATAATATACAAGTATTATATAAATTCTCTAACTGGTGGTGAAAATCGTGTCAAAATTCGATGCGTCGTTTAAAAGATTTAAGCGTACATACTGAGGTACAGAGGCGGGAAGCAACTTTGTTTAAACTAGCAACTATGTAATATATATTTATACAATAATAATCTTTATTCGTTTTTCTACGAGTTTTCGTCTTATTAAATATAGGCAAGTGAATACTTCTTAGACGATTGTATTCTATAATTGTCCCTATTATTTTTCCGGGATGAAAACTACCCTACAACACACGCGAATAGTGCAGCTTTCAGATTACATATTACCCCGATCATACAATACAAACATACAAACATAGATACTGTTGGCAAATTCAATAAATAAATAAATAAATAAATACTTCCCTCTTCATAATAATACCTATAGGCAGGTACATTAATAATTGTATTAATTAATTGCGGATAACAAGATAGATTCACAAGATTTAGATGGTCAAATGCTTATTTCTAATGTCAGAAAATTCTAAAATTTAATAGCTAGGACAGATGGGAGCCATTGTTATGTGTTTGTACCTATCTGTACTTGCGATGAAACCAAAACACTTTTGTATCCTACCACTTTTATCACAATTAAAAATATCTCTCGATTATTAAAATGTCTTTGGCCGTTATGTTAGTAGAAGCTCTTGTATAATTTGAATTTTTTTATTAATCAGGTATTTGGCTGCCGTCTAATGGGGGTAAGTAACGTGGGGTTTGTTTAGGGACGTGGGGTTGGGATTGCTGATTTGTCGACTACATTCAATTTACCGGCGAAATGTTTGTCATTGCATGCATCTGACACGTGATGGCTAAGCTGGTAAATAAATAAAAAATACACAAAACCAAGCGAGGCTAGAATTGCAATAATAAAAGCAGGCTATAAAATGGACCCAAGTAAATAAACACATCAAAAATACTATAATTTATTTACTTCGTACATTTCTTACTCGAACCAAATCTAGTCACGTCTACGGCCACTAAAGTCCGCCACACACCTATAAATTACTAGTGAAATGTTTTTTAAATGCATTGCCGATGCCAATAAGCATAAAGCCGAGCTAATAAGTACAGAAAGCAGAACATCACAAAACTAAAACCCGTAAAAGATGAGCTAGCATCTCTATGGAGGCTCATAGCAATGGCAGCTCCAGATATACTGGTTATTGTAGGCTAAGGTCCTACCTTCTGTACCCATTCGGAGGCGTGCCGACCACAGCGCAGGGGTAATTTATGCACAACATTTCTATCTACAATAATTTATTTAGCTAGTCACCCGCTCGTGAAAGGTGAGCTCGGATGGGTTACCATTACCAATCACACACGCATCGGCTACGAACGCGGACGACCTTTGTTAAGATCGACAACGATCTGTTAATAAGTACGATCGGGGTTACTGATATTCTTAAAGTATCTTTAAAGTAAGCCGTATGAAACACTGACTGTTCTTGATTACTTCTTTGCAGAAGTCAATTTCATCCTAAGGGTGATGGGATCCTCTTTTTTTTCGAAATTTTTCTCAATAGAGACAAGTGAAATGTGTAGTTTCATTAAATAAAAAAAATCATGCTGTTGATTATCCTCCCACAAACAATCACCCCTTTACCATGGCTGCGGTGAAATCCTCCATACATTTGAAGGAAGCTCAAGTTATAGAGAATTGTAATGGACTGTTGATAAATGGAGTAATGAATTTAGTAAAGATGTTAGTATCGACGAGTATCTATGGATAAGCGCCAGAGAAGAGTTTCATCGACATTACACAATTTACACACAAAAGTAGTAAAGTTAGTAGTAAGTAGGTATTAGTAGTAGTTCTCCTGACTATAAAGCTAGAAGAAAACTTGATCTGATTTTTCAATCGCACGGTAGCTAGGCATTGTTGAAACTGCCAAAAAATACGCTTAAAATAGATAATAAAATATTTAGATTGCTCTATTCTCCCTAGTAAAAATAAGTTAAATAATTAAAAATTTACCTTTCATTATTGAATGTAAATTATTTAGATTTCTGTGATTGTAGGGTTGTCATGAAACCTTGAAATAGGGTCGTTTTATTTTAAATTCCATCTCAAACATCAAACGTTACTTTTAGTTGCATACCTCGTAATCGTAGCCCACATGCTTTTAATCAACCAATAGATTCGTATCTCATAACGGCGCATATTTTACCTTAAACTGCGTCTGTCAATTAAAAATATAAATTATAGCCACAAGATTTCATATAGATACGTAGTTAATTGTGAACTTATTCCGCGAGACCGGCCCGCGGTAAATTCAAATTAGGGTTGCCACAACGTCAATGTATGGCTCAGAATCGGCCACGATTTATGACGGTGCATGCTAATGCCGTCGACAACCTTGAGATAAAAGAGCTATTTGCTGGATTAGCTACGAGTAGTTTGAGGTGTGCAACATGTATCTAGCCACATTATAGTTTTTGCCGCAACTCAATACGATGGCAGAACAAAAACGCAGAATGAGATAAAAATAACAATTTTTGACGAGGTATGTTAGTTACTTGTGTTAGAGATTACCGTAATGTATTTAGTCTGAACGCAAATGCATTAAAAAGATTAAAAGACTTCCTCAATTTGTAAATCTACTAATATTTACATCAAATTATTAATTATCTATTACCTACCGATATAAAAATTACCTTACGGTAGGTAATTCGCATTTTGCATTGCGGTGAATTTATTAGCAACCTGATAAATCAATACCACAATAGGTAGCTACATTTCAAAATCAACTTATTCAAAACAAAACGGCGTACAGCGAAACCGAAACATTCAACGTTATCGGTTGCGCGAGCGCAGCAACGCGAGAACAAACACCACTCTAGATCAATTTATTCACAAGTGGAAAGTTGTGTAGGTAAATGTGCTTTCCCCAGGCTCATAGGCTCAACAGGAGCCTTACTCCGCGCCATTTATCAAGCGGCTGCCGGCTCATAAATACGTAACTGTTCCATTCCATTCCACTGTTCCCATCATCACGCAACCGGAACTGGAATCACACATTAGGTTTAATTTTATACGAATTTAATAACGAGTGAGATGCGCCGGCCATTGTGTCTATGAGAAACAGAACGATTTTTTCTGTGCACGATGATAAAGAGGTGCCGACGTACGATCCGCGGCGAGATTGATGCTCATGCGTGATCGCGTCGCCCGCTGCGCCCGCGCCGGCGGCGATCCGTTATTAATATTCCATAATCCGGCGCGGGCGGCGGGCGGTAGCGGGAGGGGGCGCTCCCCGCCCGCGCCGGCCACGGTAGCTACATGTCCTCGTCACACGTCCGAATTGATTCCACCCGTAAAATTCGAAATTTGAATGGGCGAGTGTGAATGGAAACCGAAATAAGATCACGAGTGCCCGGAAAGGCGCGGCCGCGGCGGCCTCTCACCGCGGCGCACAATGACCGCGGCGCGCATGCGGCCAGATCTCTCTCTTGATAAAACACAAAAAAGCCCAACCAAAAAACTACATGTCATGCATCTACGTGTGCTAGTCAATTTCACAGCGACCGTCATGGGAATCGAGCGACGAATGGACTTTAGAAAGCAATTAAAATCCGTGCCCAAGAAAAGCACCGCGACCAAAAAGTGCGCCGCGAGAGCTGCGCGCGCGCCGCGGCGTCGCCAAAACAGCCGCTTCTCGGAAACAAGTAAACGGTTCCCGCAAAAAAACAGCCAGCACACTGCACATCAATGACACGATTCCAAATTGCCAGTGGCAAAAAGTAGTCCCGAGAAAAATAATGATATCTATTCGAAACTTGGGAGTTATTAGAGACAATTTTACCCTTATCGCTATAAATTTGTTTCCCTCAAATCGGGGGAAACACTTCGGTAAACAGCTTTAATTTTGGCGCAACTTAACTTCTGTGTCGCTACTTAGTCAAATGAAAAACGATGCAAAGGGGAGTCCGGTGGCGAGGCAACTTTTTTATCGTTCCAAAACCGTCGGTAAGGAATCGAAATCAGATTACGAGTGGTGCGATTACGAAGTTTCGGCAGTGGCACTCAAAGCGCGGGAAACCGCAAGTTGGGCCGACCACCGCCGCATGTAGGTAACTCCTTACGTGCGTGTTCTTCCGAACGTGACTTCCGAAACAAAACGACGACAAAAACTCCAATTTCGAGGAGCCCGCTCGGGCTCGAAGCTGCGGCGTAAACATAAACTACAACGCTGACTCAGTGAAAAACAATTCCCGTTTTAGAAGACTGGATTTATAATTACGTTCATTCATTAACAATACGAAACAGATGATTAATTTACAAATACATTAGATGGGTACCTACATATATTTTTGCAACGTAACAAACGGACATTAACTAAAAACCTTACCAGGAAATCATAATAATGTCATTGCTTCTCGGTAATTTCATTACAAATATAATAGGCCGCTATTAAGTGAGCATGTATGGGCTATGAGTCATGACGTGAGTAAGAGGGGGCGACGGGGTGTGAGGCACTGTACCATGCGAGACCCAGGGGGGGGGAGGCACCATGAGAGAACTATAGTAGGTTAACCACACACGTAAAATAGCAATTTTGATTCAATCACAGCCTCCGCGCCTGCAACACAATATCAGCACTCCGAGTGATGAATAAACTAACATTCACACTTCTGTACCTATTTGTGGTCCATTCGGAATTGTGTTAACCGATCTCTTTGTAATACAAGAATCGTTTTTATAGTCAATAATGGCATCGATTTGATGCTATAGACATGTAGTTTTAGTATTTATAAAACTAGAAACTGTTAGTCAGTTGTCAGTTGACTGACCATCATCCTACCAAAACCCAGAAACTGAAATTATAGGTTTTGTAAATATCGTAAAATATTTCGTATACAATTATTTTTAACAATTCATACGGAAGAAGATGACACAAACGAGGGCATGGATATTGTATGAAAAATGAACGAAAAAATTTAAAAACAGAAGCCCCAGTAAGCAAAAGTTTGATTTTAAAAATTTAAATCTACTACTTAGGACAATAACTTAAAATTCAAAAACTAACAAAATCGTAACGATTAACCCGACGCAAGAAATAGTACCGCAAACAAAACAAATCTACTTAATTATTTACCCAGGTAATTACGCCTAATTGTGGGAGTCGCGCCTCCAACCGCTAATTACAATGTCAAGGTGTTATTACAACGAAAAGCTACTAGATACACAGTCAGACATCACTTTCGTTTTCGTTAACATAATTTATCGTCACTTTGGGCAGAGCTCGCCACAGCCTAGGGTCATAAAAGTGTCTTGGAGATAATAAATTTCCAGTCTTTACGGCATAACTCACTACAGGGGATCTCGGGCGAACTATTTTTTGCCACATAACACTTTATTTAGGAATATGAATATATTATCCGAGGCCGTAAATTTGCAGGAATAGGAAGAAGTTTTTAAGTAGGTGCTCTATTATACTGAGGACCTTTGCCTTTGCTATTTATTAACCGACTTTAAGCAAGTGTTTACGTTTTGAAGTACGCATTTAATAAACAATGCGATGGTTAACTTTTACCAAATTCAAGTAGAGTGCCACGAACTTATCTGGACCGGTGGCGGCGTCGCTGTTGTTGGTTTAAAAGTGACACAAAGCGACACTTAGTTCCAGATTTGGCCACGGAGTCAGATAGGTTTGTGGTGCTTTTAGTATCTGCATTGGGGAGGCAAACTGAGAACTACTGGCGCCACAAGCGACTGTAACCAAAACCTGTTGACGAGTCAATTACTTGTCAATATGTCAAGTTGTGACGTGACGCAAACCAATCATTATAATTTGGTGCCACGCCAGTAACTTAGAGTACCTCCCCACTAAAATACATCCCAAACCGTCACTTAAAACATAAAAACCTCGCAACCGCTGGAAAATTATGAAATTAGCTCACGCAAAATCATTATACCCACCTACCTGCCCGCCGAAAGTCGACACCACAAAAACTATATCTTAATTACGTGCGTCTACGGTTTATAAATGAAATTACACAACCTCCTTTATGCTGCAAAACTAATTTTCAATCCTATTAAGTTGGCCATGCGTTACTGTCGCTGGTTTTCATTGCATACGAGAGAGAAAGTGTTCGCTGTGGACTATAACATTCGATTATAATGACGCGTACCGATTTTTATTTACTCGTACCGCTTTATCCGTAAATCGATTCTTGGACCGCAAACGTTTTGGCGTCTCACTGCTGAACGGGAGCTGGTTCGATGTAGACCGCAAAATTGTGCTCCAGAGCGGAAACTGGCTTACAGAACAGAAGGCATACAAAGTATATTGTATGCTTACGTTTATTTGTATAGCTAACTGACAGCACAAAGCTAGTGGTGTGGATGGTTCGTGAGAGAGCCCCAGTTAGCAGTAGGCGTGGCAAATGATGACGGTCATGATGATTTAAGGTTTAAATGTCACGGGCACAAATTTGAATCTTAGAGCGCAACAGTTTACCTCCCGAGGAACAGAGTCGAAAACCCTCTGCTGGTCGAGAAGTGTGAAATGCAGAGGTTCCTACTGCAGTGGCAGTCTTGGAAGATTCTCGGGGCATATATTGGATCCGAGAAGGAGCTTAGCCCAATGTCATGGCGTAAAGAATTGATTTACTTTGTTTACTAGTACAACCTTTGCACAGTTACAATAAGTAACTCGAAAGGTCACCACAGCATCAATGGATAATAAAGGCATACCTACTTAAAAGAAGAAAAGCTTAATCAATAACTAAAATTAATGTTTGTTATCAAAAAAGATGCCATCTCGGGTCACCAGCGGAAGGCTGTTAAATGTTATTCAAAGTAAAAAAGTCAAATCAAGTAATAATAATGATATAAGGGCTATTATTGGTTTTAGTTTAGTAGACTAACTTAGCTACATATAGTAAGGAATGGCACTGCTACTTGTGCTACTTTTCACTGAACGTGTTACAAGAAAGTTACTGCAAGTTAATGTAAAATATACTTTGCTCATAAAAACACAACTATAAAAATCACTTACACTTAATAACAAGGAACACATATAAGTAAAAGTGGCATTATCGCGATCTCTTCCAGGCAACTTTTACAGAAATTATGACAGGTACATCAGGTAGTTCGAATAGGTACTAATACCTACTACGTTTAGCACTTAATTCATCAACAAACAGCCAGAAATATAATCATATTAGATATACAGAAACCTACGTGGGTGTATGTAAAAGATATAAAAAGGTATAATAAATCTATGCTGAACTGAAAATACGTTATACGTTGGATGGATATACGTTAAGTTCTACACCGGTTTGTAAGAACAAGCAACAGCCAAGTAGCAGCTACATAAATCCCAAACTTCACAACTAGCTAAAATTCAAATCAAATTAAAAAAAAATCCTGCCATACATTTACAACTACTTACCAACATTAATAACACTATTAAGCAGCGCTTATACGGCAACATAGAAGGTAAGGTATCACACAGGCAGTACCGCCATTATTGTTTACTTCAATGGGCCTACACACAACCGAAAGGCGACATTACAAGTGGCATAAAAGACAATAGGCCATTTTATGACCACTAGGTGCGATCAGCCCCGCAAATTGGTCGTATTAGAGGAAGTCCGAGTTTTACCGGACTACCGCCGAAAAGAGGGTAATGTTTTCGGTCGGCAACCCGAGGTGCCTTTCGGAATAATTCGGAGACAATAGGGCTCCCACAGCCTCGGGCGGCTCGCGATTCGAACACGCGTCGTTTGAGAAAGTGGTAATAAAGTCGTCGTAGATTTAGTAACGTGATCACTTGTTTTATGTGTATACGTTGTTTGTAGTTTTTGAGTGCAATAAAAGTAAAATTGATTCAGTATAGGATGCATGCTAGATGCTAAATTATCAACTCCATTTACTAAACTTGAATTTAAAAAAAATGAGTGATAACGAAAATTCAAATATTTTTTTATTTGCATCGAATGCTCCCATTTTTACAAGCTTTTTCTTGCACTGGTCTTATGTCTTTTTGTAAGTCAAAATTTTTTTAAAGTTACTATTAAAACCGGACGTCCTACAAGTATTCACATTCATTCGCTCGTCTACTCAACTTTTCTTCACTTAAAAATCCGCCAACAATAACTTATCCCCAAACCGAATCCAACTTAAACGAAACGAGAGCACGCCGCGGAAAGCTACCGAAAATACATTTCAATAGATAAAGAACGAAATTGGACGCAAGCTTCGTGAATTAACACGTTCGCTTGTAATTCATTTGTGCGCCCGCGCCGTGGGAACCGCCGTGTGTGATTCGCCTAATCACTCACAGCGAATGTTACACATTCATTACGAATATACACGCGTTTTCGAATATAACCTACAACATCGTGATGAAACCTGCAAATTCAGGCAACTGAATTTGTAACCATGATACAATATGGTCAGTTTCCCCTGATAGCAGGGTCACGGAGGTCAGATAGTAGTCGCTTTACTATAATTACCTGATCGCCAAATCCTGGATCATGGTCAAGGCGGACCCCGGGCCCTCGTTCTCGAGAGCACAACCGGGACATTAACGCAAAGATGATTATTTTTTTATTACTTACACCGAATGTTACATTCATTACGAATATTTTCACGCGTTATCGAATATACGCTTATTCTTCTGATGATAATATGAAGAATTTTATCAAATGTTTAAGCTTTTTCCTGCATCAAATTCTGTTATTTTTAAAATTTAAGTTAGAACTTACGTCCTTATCCAGGTTGCCATCTATCCCCTTTATAAATTGAATCCAAGTCTGTTCAGAGGTTTCGCATGGAAACCTACAGACAGACAAAGCTTTCGCGTTTATCCTAGTTAATAATACATATTAGATGGATTATTAATGTCTACATTTACCTATCTTACATTTTGTTCCAAAGACACCGTCAAGTAACCATTGTCTAATTGAGACATTTTTTTTTTAAGTAGTGACTTTAATTAAGTCATTCACATGCATTTCCAATGATTGATTGTATTTGTGAATGTTAAGCATCAAACAAGAGTTATTAGGTTAATATGTTATTACAACTGTAAGATCACCTACCCTTACTTGATACTATGTGAGTTACTCATTTTTATAAGGTAGATAATAAAAATGTTTGACTAGTCAGACCCACACATACAAAAACATTTCCAATTTTCTCTTTCAGTTAATCAGCATAATCGGTTAACAGAAGACTGCTTCAACAACCTCTTAAAGATGGTACAGGACACGCGTGGTAAGAGTTAGATACTTTTTTTTTTTGGGGATTTCAAAGTTAGGTTTTGAGACTTTCGTGGTTATTTACTACACTTTCACTACACTTTTTATCGGGTTAGTTACCACGGTTATCATTAATCGTGGTGACAAACCCGATAATATGTGTAGTAGAACAGATTTAAAAATTTATAATTTTGGGAAGACTGTTTTTTTTTAATTAGTTTGCACCTGATGGAAATCGGTAACTATTAATATTTACCAATTGTTTCATGACGTCTATAAAATCGTTATGTGTGCCTTTTCTATATGTAGAGATATTTCGCTTTTGCTTATGTTTTTGTGTCTTTTTTATTGTGTGGGGCGCATGAGGTAAATTGGGTTCGTTCAGTTGAGAAAACATGATGAGATGAGGAATATTGTGACCTAAACAAGGTTACACTGCCTTCTAAATACTTTAATTTAAAAGCGTAAAAAAATTCATATTGTCAATAAATTGACAGTTTTAATAAAACAGATGGACATGATTAAGCAAAGGAAAGCTTTGCAAGATGGCGGAGATGTTTAAAAAAGAGCAATGCCTTTTTGAGATTAAAATTTAAGCAAAAGCTACTTATAGGTATTAATGATAACCTATTTATCATTGATACGATAAGAAGAAGAAGAATGATAATCCATTTATTTCGGATAACACAAGAATCAATTGTAATTTAGCTAGCAGCGCTTATGTCTAATGTTAGTATACCTATATCGGATTGATTATTGCTTACGTAAGGGTGCTTTTTTCCACAAAAACAAGTTGATCGTGAATTATTGGTTTGAAACGTTGCCGTGGCAATTTATTAGATCACAGAATATAATCAGTATACAACAAATTCACTATTTAGGACCAGGGGCTCTGTTTTTGTATCGCTCGCCTCGATTTGAACGGTTTTCAGTTTATAATTTCGCCATAAAAATTTATTACTTTTTAAATCGGTTAAAATACTGAAAATCAGCATCAAGATATCCAATTTCCGAAAATATAAATTGAAATCCGTTCAAATCAAGTTGTTAGATTCAAAAATAGGGCCCCAGACCATTTAGTGCCACTAGTAAGCCTAAGTGGAATAAACGGTAGTATTCATTGAAATCTATGACAAATATAGGAAATAAATACGCATTTACTGCATGCTGCGGTAATTAATTACCGTGTGTCATTATACTTTGTAATTCGTCATCTTGGACAGGCACTCATTAAGGTTAAATTCGTGGCATTTGGAGAATTGCATCGTCACTTACCACAGGTCAAATGGCGGACAAATATTTGCCTATAAATAAAAACAATGATAATTTGTTGCAGTTCGTGACCTTCCTCGTAATAAATATAACTATACTAACCACTTACATTCTTTTTTTATGAATAAATGAAACATTTATTTCCAGGACAGGTTGTTAGGTAGGTACCTAACTAATATTACTTCATACATCTAGCGTACATGAGCAAAAACATGGTTATCAAATAAGTATCTCCGTGATCAAATAAAAGATTTGATTTATTAAATATATAGATACTATTCTCTTATTTCTTTTCTCGATTCTCATTTTATTATTATTTTTATAGTAAAATCTGAAAATGAAATTGCTCGGTTATCCGTGAGATCACATCACGATACGTTTAATCGTTTATTTTAACACTAAATATTGTTCATCCGTAGCTTCAAATATTACACGAACTTAGTGTTTCATCTTCACAATGTAACCGTAGATCATCCAGCCTGACTGCGTATCTGTGGCAATGATTCACACACACACGGTACAGTCATGTGGGACCAACTCTGAGAAACTGAAGGAAACAATCACTTTGTTAGTGAGCCCAATAATTAATTTTATTATTAATTACGGTCCAGTTCACACAAAGCCGGACGCTTTAGCCGGAGCGTTGCGGTCGGAGATAACGTGACGGAAAATTGAAACTAAATACGTATCAAGTTCAATATTTTTGTATGAACTACACAGGTGTTGTTTAGCGTTTATTGTGGCTAGAGGTAGGTATATGTAAAAAAGAAATAAAATATAGATAAAAATAAATATGTTTGGACAATTCACACAGCGCCATCTAGCCACAAGTAGTTGCTGTGCCCTCACGGGGTGTCTTGTACTTGATTATGCAATAAAACTGAGTTACTGTAGTAAGCTAAGCTTGTGTTATGAATGCTAGAAAACTGATAAACTACTTATAAACTTTTAAATACATACGTTTCATCATAGAACATCCAGACCCGTAAAAGAAATTAGAATGTATCATTTCAATAGCTGCTCGGCTGAAAATCAGACATGGGACCTCTTACTGACTTATTCAGGTCGTCAGAAATGTATTTCAAATTGATGAAAAACACAAATAACACAAAATTCCCATAAAGTGCTCATAAAAGTTCACTGCTGGCCTTCCTCCACATTAGTGGAGGTAATGCCATAACCTCCACGCTTGGCAGGCGGCTTGGAAGATCGCAGTGCTTAAAAATAAACAAAACGCTGCTGCCCATTTTCTGACTTAGGGAAGAGTTATAGGTACTAGCTGGCTTTGCATCATATTAGTCGCCTTTAGATTGCACTAAATTTAGGCAACGCATAAGTTGACGTTTTAAGATATTCCTAAGTATTTGGTGCCACAAAGTCGGTGTCATAAAGTTCCAGTGACTTGAGCGCTGTTAATGTGGTATTTTGGGACACAAAATATAATCTTTATCATTGACACGCTAAGAAGAAGACAGCAAATTTAGATTTACCTTAAGGTTGATGCAGTGTTTTTCTTGTTAAGAATATTTTAAATTATTTAAGTGTCGCCTAAGTTGCTATATTCTATTCTGACATACCTATAATAAGTCTTTGACACTAAACGGCCATTTAAAATGTCTATTAAGTATCTCTTTCAACTAAAATCTTTCGTAATTGACTATACAAACATTCACCTTCGACGCTTTTATAACTACTTACCTTCAGTTCTTTAAAATGCATCAGCTCCGAGAGTCTTTTAAGAAAATCAAGTATTTTTTATGAATCAGCTGCTCAATAGGTACTCATACAACTAGTGATTACAAAGTGATGTTAATAAAACGCAGGGCCGCGGCACCATCGTCGGCACCCCATAATATTATTTATGCATTGGGGACTTATATTGGACACGCGATGCCTAGAACAATGCAAGGATGAGACCTAGACTTCTTTCCAACACAATCGTTCCCCACATCGTCGATACAAGAAACAATAGATTACCCCAATTATCCGGCATTCTCGTAACTGGTAATGGTTTAACTGCCGCAGACGTTATTGCTATCCTTGGCCGGCGTTCTATCATGTGATCTATTGTGCCGGTATAAGATTAGAGTCGATAATTAATTCTGATTCCATACGACCTAGTTTCGGTCCGCTCGATAAAGTTAATTTACAGTTATGGTTGTAAATCTGGTTGCGAAATTAAGGGGCAAAGGCACGCGCGGTGCCTGACCACAGACAAGGCAGACAGCCGCGTCCCACACACGCCCGCCGTGTGTGAATGGGCCCTCCGGCCGTGACGTCACGCCGCGACAGACGACATGTGATCGCCTCGCAGCCGGGTAGCGCTGAAAGCGTCCGCGATTCTACGATGTATTCGGAAATCATCGGTGACTTGTATTAGGATGTATACTGGGCTGTTTTTTCGATACGAATAAACACACATACAAAAGGAGTCTTGCCTTCGATGGAATAGAATATATGTAAGCAAAAAAAGTAGGAGCACATATTTTGAGAAGAAGTTTTAAAATGTTTTGACGATAATAAGTACCTACTTATTTAGTTGAGATTTCAAATCGGTATTTTCTATTTGTTTTATTTTACTTTATTCAGAACAGTATCAAATAACAAGCACAACAAACAAATATTAACATTAAAAATATAGGTTTCAAGACTTTTGTGGTTATTCACTACACTTTCACTACACTAACCGTGGTAACTAACCCGATAATATGTGTAGTAAGTCTAATAATCTCCAGCACTGAAACTCTTCTTCATCTCGTTCTCCTAACACTCAAAATAATGCAAACAAAATAAATAAAGCCTTCCTACATGAACATATAGCGCCAACACCGCTGAAATCACATCACGACCAAAACAACCCTTTCCCGCCGACTTTTCCCCTCCGGAGTACGCATGGGAAACACGCGGCACACATGTGCGTGCGACAGAGACGGTGCGTAACTTTTGTTGAATGAACGCAACAGACAACACTCCGTGACTGGGTCCGTGAAGGGTTGAAAGTTGCCAGAACTTTTGCTTTCGATTTCGCGCGCTGCATATGGGAGCGAGCGGTCGATAAAACAACTTTGTTGCCTCCATTAAAGCTATTCAGATGTAGTCTAGGCACTGAATAGACTGCGTTTCGGTCGGACACTTGAAAATCTGGATGTCTTGCGAAAACGTTTTGTGAAACCGGCGAAACGTTGGAAAAAACCGTTGGATCGAATGCGAACGTATTGCCTCCGAGACGGGTGTGTTTCGTAAATCATTGTCTATGGTCGAGCAGCCATAAAGGGGTCCGCGGACCGGAATTAGAAAGCGTCCACTGGACACGACTAATTGACCGCAAGGTTTACGCGGCGCTGCCACTGTGACGTAACGCATGCAGAAACTAGAAACTGCATCGGCGGACCGACAAGCCGTTTTCAGTTATGATTTCGCGTGTTATCTAATGTACCCGATCGCGTCATCTGTGACCATTATATTTTAGCTGTAAATACATTATTGACTTTCGAGCTATCACTTGACTTGCTGGATGCCTGGATATCCACACTTTGAAGCTTACAAGATTGCGAATGTCGATCAAACATGTAGGCGGCGCCGAATGTAGATCGACCGGACAACATTTCTAAATAAAACTGCCCACCAGTTAAGATACACTGCATTTTAATCTGCACTTGATTTGTCAGCTAGGATACTGTCCACAGAGATAAGATAAACGACTTGATATTTTTGCAATACAATTTGTGGGTAGACCGTCCGATTTTCCACATCGTGCATATCCGTGCTAAATTAGCAAATAGGTCCGAGCAGAGTTTTAATGTCGTGAATGTATGTGGGTTTGAAATAGTAAACTCTCTGTCTCTCAGCTAATCACTACCCAAAGAGGAATGGTTTGACGGATAACTTTTTGAAAGCCGAAACGAGACAAGGCAACTCATCAAAATCGCAAAGCATAAACAAAAACCAAATGAAAAACCAACAGCCATTACAACGCACACACACACACACACACACACACAAATCAAACATAAATAATCAAACGCTCTTATCAAGTCCCTTACGGTATTTTAATATTTTTCAACGTTACCAACATTTTCACAAGAAAAAAAAATATTAAAATAACTATAATAGATAATAAACAGTAGGTAGAATAACTTTACCCAGGCGTCATACAAGCATATTATAATACATGAACAGTTTCTGACCGAGATCCTTAGCTGGGCGCCGACTCGGTCACTTCCAAGAGCCTCTCTATTTTTGCCCTGTATCGGCGAATGTGGGCTTATTGATTGTAAGTAATTATGCAAATGGCGAGTGTGGGCTACGAGAGGCTTAACGAGTGACGAGTATTAGCGACTCGATATTCACTCCAGGACTTTGGACCACTTTGGACCGGCCGCGATATGCTGTTCTGCTGTTTCGTTTTTGGAGGTTTCAAAAGACACTCTTTTTCTATAACTATGTACCGTAGTGTTAAAACATTTTTTAAGTGTTGGCGCTAGTCGTACGAATTCCACACTACAAATGAAGAGTGCGTGTTTTAATTTGGACGCTTGAATTTTTCATACGGTCTTATCAATGTTTTTTTACAAGGAAATAAAAAGATAATTTTAAAAGTAGTTTGTAGCAGTTTACCCCGACAACTAAAGTTCTCCAAGGTGATAGAAGTAGATCACGAAGTATAAGTTATCGGCCATAAATAATGAACATCGGCTACTTTCGGCATCGTATTTACACACACGCGTGCGACAGAGACGACGACGAAGCCGAACTAGGCTATGTGCATTATTTACGGCCGATACCTGTGTAGTATATAGATAGAAACATACCGACGATATCGCAATTTTCCCCGCTTAACCACGGTTACACAGCACACGTGCTTAAGCCTCCACCGTTCAAGCTTTTGAAGTAATCTTAATAGGAAAACTTACTTTATAAATCCATAACATACCGATCGACCAGTATTAACTGGGGTCCGCTAATTAAGTAATGCATTTATAGGCCGGTTTCATATATTCTCAACTACAGTATCTGTCACAATAAAACTACTATGTATTACTAATTATCTTACTTCTGATTACATGAGTGCAATCAGTAGTCTCTGCTTACTTCTATATCACAAAATAGGGAACTACGGTAGATTAAATGAGTATGCCAATATCGATAAAGAGTTATATATGGTTTGGTGTAATCAAACCTGCTTTAGGTACATTTGCCCGCTCTTTCGAACTATACTTTCGGGAGAGATGTTCATGTTTCTAGTCGTAAAATCTAAATTATTAGGACCAACGGACCAGTCAATAAAATTAGTTCAAAATGCCACCACCATCACTCATCAGCAGATACACTCAGTCTCAGTCATTCACATTTAACTATAAAAACTCCTCTAATTCAGTGGAGGGTTTTGCCATTATCTCCATGCTTGGCATCGGATTTGATGTTCTAGTCTACGGAGGTGGTCTGCTTCTGAATCTTCAGTCGCCCTGGTACGATCCATATTGAAACGGGATGGTTTTGCTAACCGGACACCATACAGCCTCCAGTAGATAAACGCATTAAACCCCCAAACTATAAAGGACTACAGAGCTAAAGCCTCAATCCCTTCGAGAAGTCTGTAAACGTCTTAAGAAACTAATAAACTCTGGAATGAGCTGGGCTGGCTACTATAGCCGTAACAGTCACGTACAAAAGGACCAAATTTGTCCAAGAACGGAAAATGGGACCCCAAACCTAAACCTAAATCCCCCAAAGTATACAAAGCCATCCACAGCCATCCCAATACCACTACAACCATAATAATCTGCAATCCGCGTTAACGGGAACTGTTCTAGTACCAGCCATATTCCGTAATGGTGGCAAGTGAAACCGCTAACAAGGCGGAGAGTGTTGGTTTTCTAAATAGCGCGCAGTTGCGCCCACGCATGTAACCTGCGCGGGCTGGGCCAGGGACTGTCTTGCTGGACTTTCTGCCTATGACATATTGCTCGTTATAAGCCAAGCTCTGCATGGTTAGGCTATAAAGGTTTAACCTAGAATGGAGCGGAACAATTCAAAATTGATGACATTGGAAGTCGGGTTTTTGAGTTTCGTGTCTATGTTGGCTTTTGTGGAACTCATGACACGTCACATAGGCGAAAAATTGCATTTATTTTAACCCAATACGACTTTTATGTTTAATGCCTGTTTTGTTGTTTATTTTACAACACACATATATCTTGTTTTAAAAGCATCCATTAGTGCCATAATGTGAAAAATTTATTTCGGTAACTTTCGGTAATTTTGGTATGTGTAATTTCCTAAGATTATTATAGGCAAACTCAAAAGTTACTTAAGCGGCAGTTACCTACGTCACTTTTGAGTTGTGCTGTTTGTATTGAATGTCAAAAAAGGCCATGTCTGCGCTCATACTAAAGCGGACACAAATGAGTGGTGGTAGCCGCGAAAATTTTATGCTTTCTAGTCTCGATATATTATTTCACAAAACACATACGCCTGTTTGTTTTACCAGCATCAGCTTTCGTATCTCGTTATAATAGTGAGCTGTTCGGTTCCTCTTGTTTTCATAGGTATATTATGACCTTATACATTATAAAGACCATGCCTCGAGCAAATAAACATTTTGTTCGTTTCCATAAAATCCCAGAAGTGAGTCTGAAAGTGAACGGAATGCTTCATATCATAGAATCTTATCTAGGAGAAACTCAACTTAAATATCTATGTTATTATTATTGTAATCCGGTATGAAGGATAAGGCAGCCAGGCGTAATTACGGGCAAGCGGCGTGTCAGATTAGTGCGCAGGCGCAGTGACAACGCACCTCCGGTAGGCTTTCTGTCGCATATGTTTAAGTCTAAGTAAATAAAACCGCCAGTATAAGTATGTTATTTAGGTCAATTGCCGCTTTCCATGAGTACTACAAATACTGTCACTAAACTAATGATTTTTAAAAAGGGGCCAATTGTACTTGCTACAACGCCATACATATTTTATTCAGCTGCCCATTGCATCAAAATCGGCTTGTATAGAGATTTCTTGATTTGTATGGGTTCCTGTAGAACTGCATCCACGGCAATCGGATGTTTGCATCGCCATTTTATAGCATTTTGTAAATACCGACTCTCCTTCCGCTCCGTACAAGCCGATTCCGGTGCAATGGATCGTAAGGTACCTAAATTACCTACGAATTATATATGACTTCATAAATTATTATTGCTGTACCCACGTACTAGGTACTTAGAAATACAATACTTTCTCGCTTATAATAGAAGATCTATGTGCCCCGGTCACAAAATAAAAACGGGCCCTCCCCTATACCCCGGTATGTAAAAACTAGTTACGGTTATGAGTCTACCTAAACAGAGTATTGAGCTTAATTCTACTAGGTATCTACCTAGATCTTATTTCGGTTTGACACGCATAAATAGTTTTATGGACGTTTAATAGGCAATACACACTTGTTGGATATTTATAACGCTTTAACGGTGCACGGATGAAACTATAATAATTGCAAAGACTTTACGAAATAGCCAGGTGGTCATATCGTCGAATACCTAACTATAACAACGTGTAGTCATTGTCAGGTCCCTAGGAAGGTCTACTAGTGTTTATATTTTACCTAATCTAAACCATAAACCACGAAAACACATCTCAGCGCTCTCCATACGTCAATTTTTAGTTATTAGAATTAGACGAGTTAGCAAAATGGCAAGCTTGAAAAAGGAAATGTTCTTTTTTTATTGCCTTAATGAGGGCCACGGGCAGACGATCCACCTGATGGAAAACGGCCACCGACGTCCCTGCAACCCAAGACAACACAACAACAAACAAGTTTAAGAAAACGACAAACCCGTCCGGATTGCTAGTATTCCGTGGTTCAATACCGAATAGCACCTACCTATGTCTCAGTCTAACCGAATAGACTACTCAGTGCCACCGGCCAAGTAATCTCTTCGAAGCCAGGTAATCCGAGCACAAATACACAGTTTGATGTACACGGGGTGTATACAGCCGAACGCAATAAAGCAAGACGAGATATCGATTCCTTCGTTTGGTTCAACGGACGACACCTCACCTCGCTGTATTTACATCTTGTAAGGACTGTATCTGTATCTCACTGTGTTGTGGTGTCCGACTGAATAAATGAAGCAAATACTTAGCTTAGATGGTTTAATTTTTTCATTTCAATTAAGCAAGGCGTTCAGTTCATTGCACCGTCATCGTTAGTCATAATAATAAAACCAAACTCAAAGAACTGGCGATTTCACATTATTTACGTCTTAAAATGGAAATAATTTTCGAGATGGAGAAATTCAATCGAAAATAGGTGAACATTAGTAATGGCACATTAGTATATGCTCGTTCACAATAAGAAAGTGTAGAAAGAAAAAGGTAAATCATTAGAATAACTATTCTACGAGTACATACTACAGACTGGTTATTTCTGTTCCGTCGCCGTGATTGCACGTTTCGGACGTGTTACGAACAGCTAGCGCCATCTAAGATTGAGTAGCTGAACTAAACATTCAACTTGTTACGGCGCGCCTTCTTATTTGTGTTTGCTCGTTATTCTTTTAGCAAAACTACTTCCAAAAACTTCCTCTAGAGATGTTGTACTGTTTTTCTTTAGGTTTTTTCGGAAAGTGTAGGAAGGAAAACTTAACATAAAATTTTTATTCCATTGTCTCTTTCACATGAATAAACTTTCAAATAAGTTACCTCATGAAAAATGTTCATACAAAATTGTCAGCGCCCCTAGTGGAGAAATGGTGTACCATAATAGTTCATAATCCACCGCAGGTGCGGAGTTGGAGAAAGGAACCCGTAAATTGCAAAACTAAACATGTGCTATGTCTTTTGTTACAGTGTTCGGGCTGGACTCTTCACTGGCGCTGTTCCCGCCAGGGATGGACCCTAAGATGTACCCCATGATGGATGTTGACCACCGAGGCCCGCCGCTAGACTCACCACTCTTCACTAATGTTAAAAAGAAATGTAAGTCACAATTCACCATATACTTTTCAGCAGTGGTTGGACTTAGTCAAGCTTATAGGTTCTTCCCATTAGGTTTCGGCTCATTTGTCACTGCGTGGAATAAAAAATTTTTTGCATCCTATGGGACGGGTATCTATTTTTGCCGCAATTAAACATAGACATTGTGGGGAACAGCTGCCACTTTCCATCAGGTGTAATGTACTTTGAAATTACAATTTCACTTACTTCAAACACTGACAAGTAATATACATTGTTAAATCAAGTAACTACTTAAATCTGTAGCTAAATTTAGATACGAAAACAAGATTCCTAGTCATAAAACCAGTCGTTACCTAAAATAAAATTTCATCGCTAATAAAAATAATTCAGTAATAATTGGTGTTATTGAAACAAATAAATGAGTCAAAGTACCACAGAAACCATAACCCGAGTCCCGAGTTCCTAATACAGTCATGTCTGTCTGCCATCGCATGCAGTGTAGACTCATCTACTGGCACAAATGCACAGTTAAAAATAACGACTATAGCACAATAACAAGACAGGCGCTCACGCTCACGTGCGGGCAGCGCGTTGTTAGCGCATCGCAACAATAGCTTCAGACCAATAATAGTGCAGGTTTGCATTCTGCATCGCTCACACACGTCCAGTCTCTCAATCGCATCTCGCTAATGTGAAATGCCCATTGTTTCCCAGCAAATGTTTATTAAGGCCGGCGATGGTATCGCGGGATGAATGCAGGACGCGCCGCCACGCACAATGCGCCCGATCGATGCCCGGCAGACATGCACGCGACATGCGACAGCGGCAAGACGCGATATGCTAACGAGCTCGAGCATCCTCTAATTTCCCTCGCGTGACCCCCGCCGGCTATTAAAAGAAAAACTAATTTCCATAACAAAACATCATTCCCGCAACCCGAAACGGTATCTGATCGGAATCGAGTTAACGTGCCCGCTCCGAATTATAAAACTATAAAGTTACATGGGGCGATATCGCGGTGTATGCATGTCTTTTCTTTTTGACAAATTCGCCGTAATAGTCGCGTGCCGGGCTCGAATTAATGACGGATCCGGCGTGACGGCGGCGGCGGCGGCGCGCGCTACCCGCTCATTTGGCCGTGTGTCGCGCCGGCCGCCATTGCCGTGCCGTGGCGCATGCACCGGCCGCAGCACTCCACCCGTAAATCATAGCGCACACAGCAACTACATTCGAACTGTTGTTCGTACCCACCGTAATTAGTTAACCAAATATTTTGTGGCGCACGATCACGAGTTTGGATATTTTATTGACAAAGTTTTCTACGTTTTAGCTTTCCGTTGGAAATAAATCCTTTATGAGCAATACAGATAGTAATAACCTAGCTAATGCCAGATAGTTAAAATGTACTGGTAATGTTTCAGGGCGGCCCAAAGGGCAACACAGCGCGCCGCGCGGCGGCCCTCCGCGGTCGTGGACGAACGCCGAGCTCACGGAGGCGCTGCAGCACGTGTGGAACAAGAAGATGACCACCAGCCAAGCGTCCAGGATCTTCGGGATCCCGTACAACTCGCTGCTGATGTACGTCCGCGGGAAGTATGGGAAAAGTTTGAAACTGGAGCAATTGCGGAAAGACTGTATCGGGGGTCCGCTGGACGTGTTGGGATTGAACGACGGGAGAGGCAACAACAACAACAACCACCCGTCGAAGCATCCTCACGAGAAGGAGGAGGGGCACGGGGGGGTAAGACCGGCGAGTTCGGAGCCGGATATTCCAGCGAATCCGATGTTCAACCCGTTTCAGCCCGGGGCTTTCTACCCGGAGTTCGCGCCGGGTTTTCCAATGCCGCTGAACATGTTGCACCTGCTGCCGTCGGGGGACAAGGCGCGCGAGTTGTACCAGGCGATGCCGATGGCGCTGGAGGCGATGGCGGCCAAGGAGGAGGATTGCAAGAGCGACCGCTCGAAGGAGAACTCCGCGGACGAGGAGGGCGACCCGTACCGCGCGCACGCGCCGCTGCCGCCGCACCCGCCGGACCAGCGCCCGCTGCTGCACCACAACGGGCAGGAGTAGGCGACGCCCACGCCCACTGAGACGGCGACGGCGACGGCCACGGCGCCAACCAGCCTCTAGTTCAATCAGTTTCGTTCCTGTTGTCCTAGAACTTTTATTACGTACTGAACAGTGCGATTTAATTATTAGTACTATTTTCTTTTCTATGTAGGGAACTCTAATCTCGTAAACCACTTGGCAACGTTAAAAATATCCATTCTTACCCACCAGGGGAGATACGTTGGTAGTATCAAGTAGAACGGGGGAATTCTTAATCCTTTGAACCCCGCTGTGGTTAGATATGGAACTTGATCGCAATGTCTCAAAAGTTGTTGGATGCAAAGGCATTCTAAACAACAAATATAAGATCGATAATTATTAGGATTATTGGCAATCAAGTATAGGCGGACCCCGGGCCCTAACGTGCCGCGCGGGAGCGCAACCGGGACATGACGCCGAGATGATGATGATGATTGGCATTCAAGTAAATGCAACTTGTGATAAAATCTTATTACTTACTCCCCAGGAACTTCTGAGTGTTGATGATTCGGTCCAGCTCAGGAAAGTGTTGTTTATTTTGATGATAAGAGTTTCCGTATCTACAATAAATAATAAAATGTCGCAAGCGTTTTTAATTGAACCAGCTGCCGTGCGCAGCGCGACGTCGGCCTGGCGTCGCGCCCGCGATTTATACATTAGTTAAATTTATATTTTAAAGATGTGTTAATATTGTAAATGTATATTCGCGTATAAGTGATAGCCGATAATTTATTATCCAAAGGAGTGCAATAATGTATGAAAGGTGTTGTGATTGTTACTTACTTAGCTAAGTTGTCTACGCGTTCTGTTTTAGCTATGTTCTTTTCGATTGTTGACATTCCTTTGGTGCATTCCAATCGTAATTTAACCCTTGTATTTATTGCCCCGACCTTGCCTCGACGAGTTGAGTTTGCCTCGCTGTGTTGAGTTTGTAGATATTGTGTTGTGTTAACACTTCTGCATTTCACCAAAGTTTGTAAAATATTTCTTAACGATACTTAGTTATATTCGATGATAAACGATTTTTAAATGTAAATAGTTACGGTAAATTAATGGAAATTGAAAAAGTAACCATTGATAAGTGGACATTTGTGTCTAAAATGGTAAATAGTAGTGGTATTTGTAATTGTTGTAGAATTAGTGAAGTGATTATCAGTGAACGTCGGTAGTGGGTGGGCGACGGCCGGGCCGCGGGTCCGCGACGCACTAGTCACACGTTACGAACTTTCTCCACAACACACAGATCACTTATAAACAAGGCTTTACGGTTTCATTTTGAGTACTAGTATTATAAGAAAAAGTTATAATTATTTACACGTAAAAAGCCTAAGGAAAATTAAAATATCGACGGGCAACGTAACTGTGGCCCATTGATAAGGATAAAAAGGATCTCCATTTTGGTAGTAAGTATAAAGTAAGTATATACGAGGACAAAAGTTCAACCGGTTAAAACTATCGACAGTGCGCGCCAGGTTTAGACAAATAAATTATCTGCACTCAATGTTCAAATAAAAAGGAGCTTTTCAATATTTTAGTGAATAATGGAAGTTAGTGTAAATCAAGGTTCAACACTACCTGGCTTTAGATAATTGTATACAATGATTTAAAACATAGTGATACCATGTGACTAGATAGTTCACCAAACGTATTGTATGATACGAATAATTTGTATATCGTAGCTATGTTGAATATATTCAATGTTTTCCTTTACTTATAGACATTCCAAACGTAATAAATAATTTAATGTTCATCGTTTGTAGATTCCTTCATTTGAGCACTCATTCTGAAAGTTGTTTCCGAAATAAATGCTGTGGAACATATGTTATAAATATACGAGATTTTTTCACAAAACTTAAAATACATTTCATAATTTTTAATTCTCGTATATTTTTAATACTTGCAAAAATATGAAAAAAAAAAAAAAACGATAAGAAATGGGTTATTGATTTATGTAATAAAATAACTATACTTAGTCGAAACTGCAAACTCTTAACTGAAGACTGATCACTATTTACGATCTATTTTATATAATTGTACATTACACATAATCACAGTAAACCTGGTACACAGACACAGTAGTTACACTAGAGTCACGTCATGATAACAATATTATCATTACAGGGATTTTATATATTAACGAGTTGTATAATTATATGTACCTATAGTTTAACAGATTATCAAGAATATCTATTGCTTTGTTCTATTGTATTTGTTTTATTTTGCTCACAGTTACTTTCGTATTAAAGTTTGTTGAAAACTTTTCTATACGACGGTACACGAATGTCATAAAGAAAGTAATTTAAGAGAAGATCATTTGTATTATAATACGCTTTAAGATTACGGACGGTCTAAGCTAATAACGAGTAGTTTGATGTTCATTTAAATGTATGATGCGAGATACATGTGCCAAAACTGAAACTACCTTAGCCCCTGTAATACCCCTCACTCTTCTATTCCCTCTATATATCAGGTTAAGTACGGGGGGTTTCACTAAGCCCGTCATTGATACACTTACTGACACGTAAAAAGTACAGATCGACAGGGACAGATCGACATGTCTGTCCCCTTCTACCACTACCAATTTCTTCGATATTTTTTCCTATATTTCAAAAAACGGTCAACGTCCATTTTACGTGACGGAATGGTACCTCTGACTCAACTTGTTCGTAATTTCAATTTTCTACGAATACCTATGACAGTTAATTCGCTTCGGGCGAATTACGGACGGTCTTAGAGAGTAACCCCTTCAGTACTGACTCATTACATTATACCTATTCTAATCCTATCACCGACATCTTGTCCGAACAGAATGTCATTATATTTTCAGTAACATTGTCATGAAACAGTAGATACTACAGAAAGTTATGCCAGTGTCGTGATGCGTCAGAATCGCTCCGGACGACTTCGTCCTTTTCTTAAACTTGTCCTTTTTCAAACTTGACACTTTCCTAACTGTTGTTGAAGAGACGTGAACACTATTGTTTTACCTAGAGTCTCCTTGAATCCAAGATAAATATATGAAACCAAGCGCGTCAGGACACGACACTGTTATATGAATCCGGCGTTAATCATATCTTGCACCCTCTTTACACGTTCATGTCACATTAGTTTTGTAAACATATAATTTGCATTGTCTCGGATCCGACATTAGCTAGCTCGTTGGACTCGGAAGTCGTGTAGACGTATAATTTTTACCTAATTCGTACAAATTCAGCAGTATTAGAGTGATTTTGTTATGTTAAAGTTTTTAATTGACAAGTGTTTAATTAAGTTTTGTTATTTGTTAGGTGTAGTTTGGTGGGTGAGGATTTCTGAGGACGGCTATGTAACTAACCTCCTGATTTCTGTTTTACTGTTACTTGGTTGAAGTCCGCATGTTCCTGCCTGTATCTCTTCCTTGCGTTTGGTTCACCTCCTGTGTCTAAGCCAGCACTTTGTAAACATTCCACTTTTGGCACATACCCAATTTAAATTAAGCCTAGTACCTAAATTACATAATTTTTCATGAACAGCCAAATGTAAGGACGTAAAGAGTTTAGATATTTATAAGACAGTACTTATTTTTAGTTGATAAACATGTGATTGTAATAATTTAGTAAATTCGAAATATTTAGTTCCTTTTAACTTTTCTTTTTGTTACGAATATTTAAATGAAATAATTGCAATGATTTTAGCTTTTAGATAATTGTTCTCTCAGAATAAAGAGTATAATTAATTATAAGTTGTGTAATTAATTTAATTTGTTGTATGTTTGCTTAATATAATGACAAATTAAATGATATCGTTACATTAGGATGTAAAAAAGATTATCTATTTGATCTTAAAATAATACGAAGAAATATTTATGTTCTAGTATCATTCTATCGTGTAATTGAGGCGAGCGAGGGCGATGATGTAGTTAAATCCGTTTACGGTCACAAACGTAAAGTGTAAAAAATAAAAATATGAAATACCGGTGTGCCGTTTTATTTGACTTGTTTTGAAGTTCTAACTTTTGTAAAGGTATACGGGCAGCGGTAGGTAACCATGGTGACTATAATATTTTTTGATGATAGAAAGTGGTCACCGCCGCCTAAGGACATTAGCAACACCAGGTCCGCTACCAGTGCGTTGCCCGCCTCTAAGGAGGCCTCTTATGTATCTCTTGAACGATCCCATGTCATATCCCAAAGGAAAACTGTGGCTCATTCCGCATCCGAATCATACGATCGAGAAACGTTCTTTCGAAACTTCGCGTGGAAAACAAAAGGGTCTACGTATTGAGGATGCGTATCCAGCTCGCGGCGGGTGGTGCGATGGCGGAGTTGTGCTGTGGGCACCAGATACAAAACGCTAAAAGTATGTATAACCATCGTCAGGGTCCCCTTTAACATGGTCACGAAAGTCAGATGGCAGTCGCTCCACTGCAATTACCTGATCTGCCAAATCCTGGATCACATAGGCTTCTATAGCTTTAAGTCCGTATATGTACCTTCTCTACATAGTATAAAAAGTCGCTTTTTATGCGGTTTAATTTTAATGCGGTTTTAAAAAAAAGGCAAGTTTAAAGACAAGGAAAAAAGTGTAGGTAGAGGTAAAGTAGGTGTAGGGTAAGGGTAGGGTAGGGGTAGGATGACACGTGAACGAAGTCTTAAACTTTTAACAAATAAATGTAAGCCATGATCAACGTACCCCAGGCTCTTACGCGAAAGCGCAATCGCAATTATTGGTACCAATAATTGGAATGTAGCACCATAACGACTGTGGTGACCACCTCCACCCATTGACGGGTGTAATACAAGGCGACAAATGCCATAGCTCTCCAATAATGTGGGCGAGGCTCCAGGCCGGTACTTTAAAAAGAAGATTTTAAGTAATATATCCTTTTATCTAAATTGACACAAGTCATGGGTAGTAGGTAATTCATTACATTATGCTCATTACATGAGAATGCAATATCGTAAAAGTAAATCAAGACATATGCAAGATCACAAAATATATGTTCTCAAGTCTTTGGTACGGTTATTCTTGTCTCGGTAACTCTTTCTGTGAATTTTAGACATTCATGCTCCATTTTCAGCCCCATCGCCACTTCCCATCAGGTGAGATGATAATCAAATGCCTGCTGATATTTGATACTCTGAGCTAGTATTATGTAAAAAATTAATAAAATGCTTAATTTCTAAGATAAGACATTTGAAATTTTTTTCACAACAGCGTGTTGCCTACGTGGGACCGCCATGACCATCGTCTATGGTCCACACCGGCCCGTGGACAGGCCAGTAGCCAGCGTAATAGTTCTAGACTACAAATACAGCAAGTACGGTATGTACTTTACATGTTATAAAGGCGCTGTCCTTGTCCTTTGAAGCATACGGGCACGCTCCGTACGACGGAGGTGACTTGAAAGCATCAGGTAATAACGTCCACTGCAACTCAAAAACTGCTACACACGAATAAGCAAGCACCAGGCAATGCAATCCGACCACATTGTATCTGTTAAGAAATAAAAATGAATTGATCAACCTGCACAAGGAGTACCAGCAGGGTCGCGTAGGGTTGCCGGCGTTTGATAAAGGTGCAGGCTCGATTTTTGAAGGCGAGTGTAATTCTGAATCATCATCATATCAGCCAGAAGACGCCCACTGCTAGGCATATGCCTCCCCCAGAGATCTCCACAAAGGCCGCTCCTGTGTTTTCCGGATCCAGCTGGTACCTGCGATCCTTACCAGGTAGTCAGTCCACCTTGTGGAAGGCCTACCCACGCTGCGTCTTCCGGCACGTGGTCGCCACTTGAGAACTTTACTGCCTCATCGGCCATCTGTTCTTCGTGCTATGCGCCCTGCCCACTGCCACTTCAGTCTGGCAATCCTTACAGCTATGTCGGTAACCTTGGTTCGCTTGCGGATCTCCTCATTTTTGATTCGATCGCGCAAAAAGACTCCGAGCATAGCTCTTTCCATTGCCCTTTGGGTAATAGTGAGCTTTCTTATAAGGCCCACAGTGAGCGGCCACGTTTCAGTTCCGTAAATCATCACTGGCAACAAACATTGGTCAAAGACCTTCGTCTTGAGACATTGCGGTAATTGGGACGAAAATATATGGCGTAGCTTCCCGAATGCTCGGTCAATTGACCTCTTTCTCGAAGTTGGACCTACCTAGCTGGACTATTTGTCCTAGGAATGAATAGTCGTCAACAACTTCAAGTGGAATGCCTCCAACTGTCACTGGAGTAGGCACAACATGGACATTCGACATAATTTTCGTCTTGTCCATGTTCATTTTAAGACATACTTGTTGAGAGGCACTACAGAGGTCATCGAGCATTTTACCCAAGTCTTCCAGGGTTTCTGCCATGACTACGATATCGTCAGCAAATCTGAGGTGAGTGAGGTACTCGCCGTTAATATTAATGCCAAGTCCGTCCCAGTCCAGAAGCCAAAAGATATCCTCCAGTGCAGCGGTGAACAACTTCGGTGATATGACATGACCTTGTCTAACACCTCGCTGCAGCTGAATAGGTTCTGTGGTCTTATCCTAGAGACGAACTGACATAGTGGTGTTTTCGTACAAACACTTCAGTGCTTCGATATATCAATAGTCAATTTGGCACCGCTGTAGAGGCTGGAGTACCGCCCAAGTTTCGATCGAATCGAAGGCTTTCTTATAGTCCACAAACGCAAAGCATAATTCTGAATCTCGAAGTTCAAAATAACGATGTAGGTACGAATATTGAGAATGTTCATCATCGCAATGTACGGAACTTCGTTTTAATTTAATCGTGATGATGAACATTCTCAATATTCGTACATAGCTATTTTGAACTTTTGAGATTCAGTAGTACACTCCTTGAGGGCGGTTCGCTCGTTTCGTTAGGAAGGTGGTACAGTGGTGAAACTCAGCAGAAGGTAATTAGCCAAAACAACTCGGAACACTCCTCGAAACATAACCGGTGAAAAATGCACAGAGACGCAACATCTCTCATTCATTGAGTAGCTTTGAATTTATATATTTTTTCATAACCTGCACGGCTACCGCAATTGTACTTTCGCGCGCGACAAGCGATAAAAGGCACGATAGATCCTCCTATTTCTTTCATCTTAGTATTGAGAAAAGAAAATAAAAG
This sequence comes from Blastobasis adustella, assembly GCA_907269095.1. Lineage (NCBI taxonomy): Eukaryota > Metazoa > Arthropoda > Insecta > Lepidoptera > Blastobasidae > Blastobasis > Blastobasis adustella. The sequence goes on along the minus strand of OU026129.1, from coordinate 13,473,753 downwards.
CTCACACTATTGCTAACCGTGCAGATAGTCTCCTAATTCCATGGTATGTTCCATTTAACGTTGTCGCGCTAAATTGTTTTGTCTTTCTCTATTGAAACATACTATAAATAAGTACACGATGAATATACAAACTTTAACTACGACAAAATAAAACGTTCACTAGGTAAAAAAAAAAATTAAAACGACATATTTAAATAGTTTATCACATGAAGTCATGCCATTTTATTTTCATTAAATACATTTTCATAAATACAAAAAATTATACGCTAGAACGGTGGATCTCGAGTGTTAACAAGGGTCGCCATAGCACTCGGTTGAGCAAATGCAAGCAAGTACACACTTATAAGTAATAATATAATTCGTTTATAAACTGCCTACTTAAATTTAGACATTTCTAGGCGAAAGATACTATACACAATCGCGTAGGTATATAAATAAATAAGTAATTCAATATTCACGGTCTTGTAAGAAATCCAAAGAATAAAATGATAATAAAAATAGTATATTTAAAACCCAGCTTCTACTAACATCGAGCAGAGTGCAGACCCCAAACAACATATGCAATTAAGGTACATTAAAAACTGTGATATAGAAATCTTACAAAATATTTTGTCAGTAGTATTTCAAGCAAAACATTAGACCTAAAATAAGAAAAAATCAATCAATACATGAATAAATTGGAAAATGTGTTAGAAAATTGGTAAAACACATAATAATTCATACTGTGAGCTATAAGTGCAAACATTCGATATTTCGTATTAGAATTGTGCTACTTAGTACATTTGTTCCGTAGAGCGATTTGAGTCGTATAAGTCAAATTTCCTTCACTGTAGAGAAAAATTATAACGTCATCATTTTATTAATGGGGAAAAAAGTACTTTTCGAAAGCCTTTTGTGTGGGGTAACAAATGAAAGGGCTTCTTCAACCGGTTTCCAAAATATATAACACAATGGGTTATATATCATTGGAACCGGCTTATAATGCCCTGTTAATTATGACCCTATACAATATGTTTGTGTTAAAATTCATTTTGCCCTTCAGAAAAATTATGTGATCATAACTTTTCTCTAGAATAACGAAAATTGGGCTCATGCGACTCAAATTAATTTAATAGGTCTACACAACAAATGTACGATTACGATGTAGGACAATTCTAATAAAAGGTGCCGAAAAATAGCAATATTTTGCATTACAGCTCCCACTATAAGACATATTTATATACATTTTTCTGCAAGCTCGGGCGACCACATTTACTGCGGCCTGACATTGTCAGCCTGCTAGATTACGGTACTCAAAATTAGATTTAGGCCCTTGATTTAGCTTCTAAATCTGACCGATTCTACTCAAATAGTTCTTTAGCATAGAAGGTAACAAGTTTGCATTCCACATTAATAACAATTGTAATTGAGTTTCCCAGAATTTAGTTTGTCGTAACCAATAAATGAGGGACTTTGCGATTCCGATAAGAAACAAGTGTGAAGATATCCGGCTATGCCAATTTTAGCCGTATGCAAAGAAAATAAGGATGCAATTAGAGTAATACGGATCATGGGGACAACGGGAATTCACGCAACCACGATAGCGCTACTTGCACGTGCTTGTCATTGCCTAGAACGGATCCGGCATTTTACAGTAGCTGTATCCGTCCAAAGACATTGACATATAAAAGGTATCCGTCCAATTCATTGACGGAAGATAAAAATGCACATGAAATAATTGAATTGTACCTCTCCTTAGAGGAATGTTGAGCAAAGTTGCGGCCGGTTCGCCACTACAGAACGCTTCCATCCGTCATTTATTATAGACTGACTCTTGTCTATGAATTATCTCTTTTCCATGCATCTATCCTACATTTCTAAGTGCCATCTTGTACGTTCATTTCGTGATCATTTTATGCCCCTTTATTTCCCATGTGAATTGCAAGCCCTCCATAGTCAAACCCTGTCGCCGATAAATATGGGCACACTTTGTCAAGAATGTGGAGCACAGACCAAATTAAAACCGTGAAAGTAGCTCTAAAATAGTCTTCGATTGCGAACGTTCTGAAAATTGATCGAAGAAACTTAAAAATGGACCTATAATACTCCCACGGCGTTCGAACTTACATTACACTTAGCTCAAATACTCCGCTAACTCTTTCCAGAATGAGGTAACTATTTTCAATAAAATTCGCTATTTGTTGCTTCAATATCACACAGTTTTGTATCAATTATTCGATAAATATACTTCCATTTCGATAAACATAAACGTAACTTGCATGGCCCTATTCAACTTAATACACAGTGAAAAGATACCGCAGCCACATAGACTGCCAATCTTCATACTGAGGTTACTATAAATAAAGAAACTTAATAATTTTGTTCAATAATACGCTTAAGTACAAAATAATGGTCAATAATTTAATCAAGAAACCAATAATAGAAAAAGAGATTAGTACTCAAAAACTAATAAACTTACTAAGCAATTTTAAATCAATTCCCACTTTACAGTCAAAACTAAATTGACCTTTCACGTTTTCAATCAGTTGCCAAAAATATTAGCACGAAAGCACACACTGTGTGGAAACTTCTGTTGACTCGCGTTCGCAACTGGTTTCGTACAATAATGAAAGTCTTCGTTCGAAGCCAGTTACGAATCCGCGGTCGAAGGGACTTGAGCTTTGATAATATGCGATTCCTTAAAAATAATTTACTAAGCAACAAGCTGGTCACACCGAGATAGTTCATCACATTTCTGTCCCAATCTAGAGACGAAATATCATAGAAACAACATTTTCAAATCACCAACAGTTTTGCTGCAACTGATTGAAACTCCACAAACCCAAACCTAGTCAATCACTTCCATTATCTTTCACCACAAATTAACTTTACACTCGTACAGACAAAGTCTTGTATTTGTTTTGGTCTTCACGCTAAGCATGAGTTACCGGTGTCGTGTATTATTTAGGCAACATTACTAACAGTAAATAATGCACATTGACTAGTTTCGTATTTCCTCACACCATAAGCGTGCGATAAAGACGACGATCTATGAAGCCAAACTAGTGGATATGCATTATAACCCGCCGCTGTAAGTTGCATTTCTGGACTGTATGCACCTTACCGGTAACATGCAAATAAATAGATACATACTATGCGTGCACGAGTTCGTGTCCATCGGGCACGACCGACTGATTATACATCGCCATCTCACTCGCTCAAACCGCAACCGAGCGAGATGGCGATGTATCGAGCCCCCAATTGCTAATGGAATTATTTAAGCGGTCGTGCCTGGTGAACATGAACTCGCGCGCGCATAGTAGTTCTGTAAATACAATCGGCAAAAAAGACGTTATAATTTTAAAATATGTGATAGTGATATTTTATTCGTTAGTATTATAAAATAAATTAGTTTACATTCCAATTTTTGTATCCTATCTATTTACCGATTTCTGAACATCTGATTTGAACACTCTTCTAATTAATTTTCGTCCACACACAAATTTCTGTAAGTATCAAGTCCATAATTATAATTTACTGCTCAAGCAGGCAGAGACTCTCTTAAAAGTTTATTGTCTTTACCTAACTTCAACCGATTGTTCAGTCAGCACCAGAAGTAGCTAAGCAACCAAACTTTTTAGCATTGCCTGACCAGACAGGCAAAATCTAGCTTTATCTAAACTTCACACAGATCTAATTATTGTCTATTCTGAAATGGACATTATGTCGTGGAAATAAGCTTAAATCATCTTAGTTGTAGTGATAATTTTGGACAACAGTCCATTAATAACAATTTCATTGGGCTACTTCTGAAGATGTCTCTGCAAACTCAATAATCAGAATAGTGTTCAAATCAAACGTTGCGTTCTAGACCTAACATCTACAGTTCGACATACCAAACATTTCAAAACATCAACACTCCAGCGACAAAAGTCACCTTTCTCCAAGAAGGTGGGTTCACATATTTCGATGCTCCTATACACCAAATGTATTTAATTACGATTTAATTTGTTAAAAAGATAATTAATTATTAATCACTATGGTTACTCGATTAACTTATCCGCTAAGGTAAATGGGATGGTTTAAACTTGACTTATTTGGTAATTTGAAAGCAACACGTGCTTTGAACTGTTTTACCCAACGAGCCAAATTGTTCAAGATGAAACAAAATGTAAGATCTTACAGCATTCACACTCCTTTAGAATTATCATAATTGAATAATTACTACGCATAAATTTTATTTACACAATAGTTTCTTTTTCTTACGTATATCACAGACCAGTGGGAAATATACCAATATTAAAAACAAAAATAGTCATCATACAAGTAAGTCAATTTATTATTATTAGCTAGATATGAACATAAAAGTAATATATGATATTTAAAAAAAATTATATATTTACGTCGTCGACATTAGCTTGTTAAGTTATTTAAGAAGGTTGCGCATTTTCACATCACTACAAGAGTTTTCTTTCCATGTATTTTGATAAAACAGTCATTTACACAACTTGGCTCATTAGGTAAATAACACCTTATATTTAAGACAAATCGATTATTGATATACACGAGCCTGTGGCAACGGTGACAGTATTACCACAGGTGATGATTGAGTCACCCTGTTTTTACATGAAATATAGTATTAACCAGCTTAAGTCGCCTAAGCAATATCGTTTAGGCTTCACAGGCAGTGATATTTGAGAATATTACGTCCATACGGTTTATAATTTGATTATAGTAGTGACAAGCATGGCGCGTGTTTTACGCCAATAATATAAACTACGATAAACTTACGTGATACATTAACAACCAACCGGGTCCGGTACTGATATCCCAGTGTTAATATATTGGTACGAGGTTGAAAGTTCGCGGACAAGCTACTTTCGTTACAATATTGATAATATAATATAATAAAAACACACAGGTAACCAATATTCGCCTGCGGTACAACAATTAAAATATTACATGTCAAGTCATTATTAATATGAATACGATAATTACGTCAATGTGTCCATTAAAGCGGACAAAAAATTGACATTCCAATACATATTACATTTACGTAGACACGGCCACACTTTACACCAAAGGAATCAACACCAATAGACGGAAAACAATACATCCAACATCAATTAGGACGACGTTATAAGTACACATCAGATATTTCCAAGGGCACTACCACTATAACAATTCGTATTGGACAACTCGCAACCCATACTCGATAACACACACCTGAACACCACAATCAACAAACGCCATCTAGCGTGCAAACGCATCAACTTCCCAAAAATTCGTTAACAGCACTAACCTTGACTGTTCTATACAATTTAAACTATACGTTCGGTAACCACATTTCCGTAACCTACCTATGTTTGGGGCTTCACTTCTTCGCCAGGTGTATGTATCTGGCGACCACAGCATGCATCTCGTTGGGTAACTTGGTGCGGTCGTATTTGCAGCTGTAAGTCTCAACGAGGCGTGTGAGCTGCGAATGCAGGTCCAATATCGCCTGAAGCCCGATCCCGCGAAGCGCCTTCGCGTTCTTATACAATACGTTTTCTAGCTCAGTCTTGTTTATCAGTACTTTTTCCGCTTCTGCAATGGAAAGGGACGGTTTTAGAGGTTAGTTTTGCGTAACGGTAATGCCTGAAGTCGTATAGCTGGTGAAATTAAAACGAGTCGCTGTAATAGCATGGACTAAATATACTTTATATTTTATGTTTCGAGGATAGCTAGCACTGTTTAAAGAAGTGGGTAGTACAGAATGCAAAAAACCCGACTGCTATTACGAACTGTAAAGCAAAAAATTCTTTCAACCTATAAGTTGTATATATTTTTGACTTCGTCTTTTGAAGGCCTTTATTTTGATACCCGGGACTTGATAGGTTTTAAACAAAAAAATATTTTTGACGGTCACAATATTAAAATGGATCGAATAATTGTTAAAGTGGCATACCATGCGCGACTTCATTCCCTGAATTTCGTTTCTTTGGTGATGACTTAGTAGGAGATGTCTTTTCCGTTGATTTAGCTGGTCTGAAACAAAAAAAATACACCTCAGAAAGAATGCAAGGTCAGGTAATTAGAAACAATTGGTCCACATTGAAACTTATTTTGAAATGTCACTGTTGCAACAACAGCGACGCCGTCATCGGTTCAGACAAGTTTGTGGCACTCTACCCTCAGGTATAATATAGCTTCCGTAGTTTCGTCGAATACCCCAACAATGTCGATGGTAATTTCCGAAACAAACTTCCAAACATGAGACTATACTTGGAGATGAAATTCAAGATCAAAAGTGTTAACAAATTGCCACTATAAAAAATTAACCCAAGGGGTGGGTGGATTATTTAAAATCATTGAAATATTGATAAAAATTAACACATTCAAAATGAAATAAAATCGTATTAATATTTAAAAAAACATTATTTTAAATAATTTATTGACAATTTAATAGTGGCAATTTGTTTACTCTTTTAATCTCGAATTTCATCTCCGAGTTTATACAACTACTACTCACTCATCCCCAATTCGCAACGATTCCCGTCGCAACCGTCGGCAGCCACAAGCCGTCACAGCGGCGCATCGACGTTATGGGCTTGTTCTCCTTCGACTCCTCGTCGGTCAATTGAACACCTTGTATGAGGCTACATAAGGCTACTGACTCATCCCCACAGCAGGAATACCGTATGAGGGAAGCTCGCTTAAGAGGACTGCGTGCCAAACTCTGTCAAAGACCCAATCTTTGACTTTTCGTAACGATAATACTTACATATCCTCTTGTCACTCGATTCTCTCTGCATATGGGATACGGGCGTAATTGTGTATATTGTGTATGTATGTATACAAGGCTACTCACTCATCCCCAACATGGTTCCCGTCGCACCCGCCGCCGTCGCTGGGCGCGGGCCGGCGCAGCGGCGCGTCGTCGTCGGAGCCGGAGGACGTGGTGGCCGAGCCGTTGGGCAGCGGGGTCGACGTGATCGGCTTGTTCTCCTTCGACTCCTCGTCGGTCACCACTAGGGAGGAGTCCTTGAAGCTCTGCGGGGGGTGGTGTGAGTTAGTGGGTGGGGAGTGCTTCAGAATAATTGCTCATGTACATTTTCTTAAGTATTTGATTTGTGTCACGGATTAGTGCGTCTGTTTCTCTGCGTATAGCGTATAGATCTCTAACAAACAATATATTTAAGATAGTTTAGGGAAACCTGGTATTGGCATATGTTTAGTTACGACAAACTGTACTCTCTAGCGCTGTTGGTTTTCTAAATAAATAAATAATGCGCTTAATACTTTTTACTATATTCAGTACCCTAAATTATTAAGCGAGAAACATGAGAGTAAATCAAAGTGGAATGTATTGGTCATAGAATAAGGTACATTTTTGCATCACTTAAAAATAATAATGAATAATAATGTTACACGTCCTCCGCTTTCCAAAAGCCGTGATACAAAGTCAGTGAGTGAGTGATGACTGAGGAACTCCCCCAAACTGGTGCGATATAATGCGTTCCGCGTTATTTTCGCACTGATGCGTATCGCAGGCATGTGTCAGATCGCGTGCGTCCTAATAAAAATGTGCTGTGAAGGGATATCTCAAAAACGGAACGCATCACGGGATGCATTCTCGCATCGTTTGCCAAAAGGCTTAGCTATGTTTATACAAGGATAGGGGTTCCCAAACTGTACGTCGCAACGCCCTATAGCGACGTAGTGATATTCTAAGGACGACGATCAAACAATCCCGAATCCATTTTAAAAAAGATATGAGAGTAGCCATTTCAGTTTTGTTTCGAAGAGCAAACTAAAATTCTCCGTTCATTGGAAATAATGTCTGTTAAAGCTACACGCAAGGATATTTATTTAAAAGGGCGTCGGAAAAAATTACAGATTGTAGAGGGAGTCGCGGTTTAAAAAAGATTAGGAACCCGTGTACTAGGACACTTTAAACGGTACACTCAGAGACGCTTGATCGAGGACGACTCGATGAAGGCAGAATTACATAATTGCACCACAGACAGTTTTGTCTTTTGTCAACATAAGGTAACGGAATACCTCTATGGCTTAATTTTTTACCCATGCAATCGAATCTGGGGCCCAATTTTTAAACCGTTCGCATCTAAGCGATCGCTCGCGTGCGCTACCTATCTCCTTCACACTCGTGGTAAGTTGCTAGATATAGAAAAGAGAAGCATTAGAAGACGAGCGGTTTCAAAAGTAACGTCCCAGAGGGCAAGATCTCGTGTGTTGACCTACCTTGTTCGTCTTGGGCCGCTTGGCAACCAATCCCTTGGACCACGCGTTGATCCGCCGCCGCTTCCGCTTGGAGTGGCATTCAGTCTTCTCTCCGTTCTGCGGGGTGCCCTCCTCTTTGTGGGTCACAGAGGACATGCTCAGGCCATGGGCTGCAAAGATATTGACGGTTTTATATCTATGAATTTCTATTTAATTGTGTCAAGTGATAAGATTCAATGCTGACTGACCGCACCACCAAAATTTAATAAGATAACGCTAGCAGAACGTTACTGAAATCTGTCATCACTGCCAAAATACGGCCACGTTATTGAGTACAATAGGTCTGCCATAATATCCAATAGTACGGAAGTAAGCAGACAGAAAATCTCACATTTAAGTAGCGCCATCTAGTGAGTGCGATTCGCTCTAATTCTGCAGGTCTAGCCAAAATGGCAATCGATTCGTAGCTATTCTTTTCGTAGGCTACTTCTGCCAGCGCTCATAAATCGGCACAGTACTACGAACGCTGCGAAGCTGGCCGAACGTGGCCGACAAATTCCGATCGTCACTCGCAATAGAATCGCTAGGAAGCGATTGGTATCTTGGCTTCAATAAATTTAGCACATTTGCTAGAACCCCAAAAGCTAGGTAATCTATTGTAAATAGTGTTACTTAATTAATACGGTAGGTATCAACTTAAAAAAAACGTGCCTATATTTCCAAAAGGTACAAATTTATACGTGGCGAAACATTTCGCCACCGCTATGTAGCAAATTCCAATGTATCGCGTCAGCGCCATCTAGCGGCAGACTTGGAAACTAAACTTGACTCTCTCCAAATGTAATTTTTTTTGGCTTTTTGTATTTATTAAGTTTTTTAAAGCTGTTGGTTTTTCATCTAAATAAAATAAATGTATTATACTCACGCAAATTGGACGCCGTATAGATAAAGTCCGGCAGATCCGGGTCCGGGGCGTCACCACCATCTCCTCTAGAAGCCGCGATCCGCTGACACTCCAGTTCGAAATCGCTGTCCATCTCGACGTCTATGAGCGCATGCGCGTGGTCACGCAGGGAACACGCCTCGTGACGGATCTGCTTGTCCGACGACGTCCTAAGGGTTAAAAAGGTCTTAGGGACATGCCATACTATGTTGAAGATACGCGACCCTTTCCGAACCACACTATGCAGAAGACACGTGACCGAAATTCCGCGGGGGATTTTACGATACACCACAAGCGCGGAATAAAACGGAAAATCGCGACGTAATTTTAGGCAAATTGAAATTGAAAATTGTCCGACGACGTCCTGGGGGTGAGGGGGTCTTAGGGACAAGCTATTGCTATGCTTAATATACGCGACCTTCCACGGGTGATTTCACGTATTCGGCTGATATGAATCATCATCATCATCATCAGGGGCGATTCGTGTTCGGCAGATATGACACACCACAAGCGCGGAAATCTTGATGAAAGTTCGGCAAAATTAAATAGCATTGCACGTCTCGTGGCGGATCTGCTTGTCCAACGACGTCCTGGTAGTGAGGGAGTCTTAGGAACGAGCCACACTATGCTGAAGATACGCGACCCAAGTTCCATGGGTGATTTACGATACTTATGCGGCTGATATGACACATCATAAGCGCGGAAAGTACGACGAATCGTGACGTAATTTCGGTAAATTGAAATAGCATTGCACGTCTCGTAGCGGATTCACTTGTCCGATGACGTCCTGGGGGTAAGTGGGTGTTAGGAACCACACTATGCTGAACGTACGTGAACGAAATAACACGGGTGATTCATGGTCAGCAGATATGGCACACCATAAGCGCGGAAAGTACTCCGAATCGTGACGTAATTTCGGCAAACGTATTGCTGTTACTTATAAGTTCCAGATATTTTATTTGACAGTTATCTGTGATACCGACTCCCTCTCCACCCATGCAACACAAAGGATAAGGCACCAGATAAGGCACAGATATTTGTCAGATAAGATATCGGGAACTTATCAGTAGGTAAAAAAATAGAACTTGGTACGGTATTCTACATAGGAAACTGTTTTACACATGGATTTATGGACGGCAGTTGGCATCATCGAGATTTTCCGAGCTCAATTCAAAAAAGTTTGAAATTCGATAAACTTTTTACGATAAACGTTTTGTTTAATGGAAGACTGAATCAGAATCAATGCTTACGTTTCTAAATTGTTAACACTAGTTATTAACAAGATGTTACATGGCACACATATAATCCACACACAATTCAATATAATTCTAATCTACATAATAATTTTATAAGCATACTTTGCAATCAAATAACCCAAAACTACGTGCTTTAAAAAAATAAAAAGGTGCATGTAGGTACTAACAACAATGCCCATAAACAAAAATTTTACTAACAAAAGGTTAGAGGATGTAAATATTATGTTTACATACATAACCTTATTATATTGTAACAATACTAATATATAAAGCCTCCATGGTCCATACCTAGTTCCATACATCGCTCTAGCCCTTTGATTGGGACCCGGTGCAAATGGGAGAAACAAAAAATCACAAATGAGTCAAAATGTTGATGATCAAAAGAAATACACATTGATGAAATTGATGAAAATGATATTACGTAATAACAATTCCAAAGTCAAAATAAAAAAGGAAATTAAAAGTTAGGGGCAGTAAAAATAAAGTTTCAAAATGTTTCAGATACAATTAGAAACTTTTACGAACATTTTTAAACGAATCGAAACAAAAGGGAATTTTTTACAACATTTGTAAACACTTGTGGTAGCATCTTAAGACAGCAAGTCATAAAATGTTTAAACGTCATTGAAGTCAATTGTTTACAATTTTTATGTTTGACTTTGGAATTGACATAACTGCAGAAATAACTTTTGAGTTTAGATAGATAACGAAAAACATCATATAATTTTAAAATCAGCAATTTACATTAGCAAACATAACCACATCCAGTGCTTGTCTATCTGATTCAATATGAGAATCGACAGAAAAAGATGTCTGTGAGATGGTTACATAGAACCATTGAACGTATTTTGTTTCGATATCGATTTTCATCCTATGAAATCCATTTGAGTGTTTAGCCTAATGTCTTTTTGGCCTATGCGTAGAATTATTTCGTTCAAGTCTCAACAGTAAGCATGACGACTGAATTCTTTAAATTATTATATTTGAAACGTAAAATTTGTTTCTGATTATCTTGAAAAATAAGCGACATATGAACGTTTGAAATTCAAAATTAGACAGAGCGGGCGAGAATCACCATTTAAAATACACGATTTTAATTTTGTTTGCAGTTTTTTTTTTATAGTTTAAAAATTATTTTCATCTTTGTTCATAAATATGACATATTCAGTATCAGTCATTATCCCTATTAGATATAGCATTTTACGACAGACTTGGGTGCTAATTCGTATCCGAGGAAAGCCGCGGCATGTCCCTAGCTAGCAATCTCACCTGTCCGGGTTGTATTCAAGTGCATTGGCGCATATTAAGTCCACGTCGTCGAGGAACTCCTTCGCGCAGTTGTATTTGTGCATGTCCACCTTGGTCATCATCGTTTCTAAGTCCATCGGCTGCTTCACTATGTCTAGATAATCTGTCACCTGAGGAAATGTAAAAGAAAATGTGTTTTCGTTAGTTTATATGATCTGAAATGAACAAGTCGATGTTTAAAAAGAGATACTTAACGGGCAATTTTTACTGTAATATGTGGCGGCGGTGGTGGCAACACAATGGCAGTTATCGGTAACAATTCTTACGCTAATAAGTATCGCGCATCTAAAATTCACCAGATGGCGCCCTTGATGCGTGAGATTTGCTGTCAAAATAAATCCCTGCCATTGGTTGTAGTGGATACGCCAGTTTACAGCAGTTGTTTATGTCCAATAACACGGCAGTATTTTGACTATGGACCTTACTTCTCAGTAGCGCCCTCTTTTTGATACGCAATAGCCCTCAATAATGTGGTCATAAAAAAGTGCTCTCCTATGTAAGTCACTTCAGCATCATCATCACAGCCCATAACAGGCCACTGTAGGACTAAGGGCCTCTCCCACGAAAGGGGAGGTTATTGCCATAATCTCCATGCTTGGCAAGCGGGTTGGAGATCGCAGTGTTATAAATATAACAATGGAATACGCTGCTGCCCATTTTCCAGCCTACGGAGACCAGATCTTCTGTCTCGAAAACATTATTTGCCTCGTACGACACCCGCGAGTGTAAGAGGTTGGTGCTATTCTACTCTGCCGGACACCACACGGCCAACACGGACAACTGTCTGTCACTTACCTCCTCCAAATCGACCGGCTTGGTGAACTTGTAGAAGCGTCTGTTCGATGCGAGTTTCCGGCATATGTCCCTGAGGAAGATGCGTAGTTCCCTCAGCTTGTAGTCCTCCTTGCGCTTGCGGCGGGCCTCCTCAGCCGCGCTGGGCCTGGGCGGCGGCGGGGGCGGGGCTGGGGGGTGCAGAGTAGCTTAATAAGGGGGATGTGCAGGTTTTTTTTATTTATAGGTGTATAGGACGATACTCAAAGTGTTGCTGGTGTCTATACGCAGTGGTGAAGGTTAACGCTTTCCAGCCAAAATCTTTTACAGTTATCATCCCTATTATCGTTGTAAATGCAATATAACACAAATCTTCAATGGTGTCTTATTGTGCTGTTTGCCCCAATACTTTGCTAATGCAATATAAATAGATAATCATTTACTCAACCAACAAAATTGCATGACTTCATAAAGCAACAAGACACGGAAAGTTTTGTCAAAACTTTTTTTGGTGACACGGAAAGTTTTGTGAAAACTGCTAAAGCAGTATCTTGGGCTGAGTGTACCTCTAGGCAACGGCGGCGGCTTCTCGGGCTCCTTGGGCGGCGGCTGCAGCGGCGCCTCCGCCACCACGGGCTTCAGGAACGACAGCACCTCCGCCACCGTGGGCTCGCGCATGTGGTACACGCACTGCTTGTGCGCTGGGAACAGCTCGCGGATCTAGCAGGGAAAAAAAAAAGAGAAACTTTAGAAAGAAAATGATAAAGGACCAGCATTTGCCCGCGACTTAGAGGTTCCCGCGGGAAGCAGATTGAATTTCGTGATAAATTATGGTCTATATGCTATTCTTGGCTATAAGCTAGCCAGCTGCCACATTTCAACCCACAATCATCAGACCATTGTTAGTGGAACGTAGTCTCCACCTACCCCTACAGGAAAAAAGACAACGTTGTGTGTATGCTACTTCCATGGTGGCCAGCAGCAGCGACCGGGCCCCAGCGCCACCGCCGAGCCACGTCATATTCGCGACTCGTCCCAACGGACCGGGGACGGGACGGGACGTCGTGTGTACGTAACTACACCCACCCCCGCCCAGGGTCCTATGGAACTCTCGGTCATCCGAACCGTGTCAGACCTAATCACGGATGCGCACGCTTACTTATTTGCCGGTGGCTCTTTGGGCGTGCGCACTTCTTGACACCCACAAATCCAGTTTTTTTTTTTCGTACACTATCCAGGCATTTGACCGCCATCTCACCTGCGCACCATATTGCAGTTGTTCTATATGCACTCTCCCTTAGCGGGGTGACGTTACAATAGCGGGCTGACGTCACAATAATGTGTGTATGTAACTGTACGCATACCTCATCAGGCAAATCCTCCACAGCCCCCTCGGTGGTGGCCAGCAGCAGCGTGCGTGCGCCCGCGCCGCCGCCGCGCCACAGCTGCGCCAGCATGGCGGCCGGCACCACACGGCATACGGCTTCGATGTCGCGCGCGAGGAGAATGCAGCCATGCTCTGTGCGACGGCATTCTGATAGGATCTGGGGAATTATGTATTTATTATTGGAGTACCACCTGTATGAAACTGTATGAGTATACAGCTGTATGAAACCGATGCCGATTTCTTTTTCGGGAAATCTGCAACACCCGAGGAGTCGCGAATACGTCGTCGGCCTTTATTACAGGTATAGACTTCAGGTTTCAATGTCGTAATGTGGCGGAAAAAGTAATCATGTCGCTATACCAATGAGGTTCAAAAAATTTCAAAATTAACTTACCGATAGCAATGCCTGGTCGGGCGTAAAAGCTAGCGCGTGATGTAACGCAGCCGCGGAGAGCTCCCTCGCCGTGCGGCCTTCCAGCGAGCCGCGCGCGCACAGAGCTGGCCCAGCAATGGACGATGCGCACGCGCCGGATATTAGTATGGCACTGCCTGACAGCGACTCGTCGCTGGGGAGGTAAAGAGTTTAATTTGTACCGTTACTAGCGACTCGCCCCGGTTTCAAATGGGTTCTCTACTTTCTTCACTATATTGTATCTTATGGAAGAAATGATATAGGTGATGGTAAAAGCCACATCAAAATGCGTTGCGTTGAGTTCGCAGAAATATGTAGACAATGCGAAAAGCGACTTTATTTTATATACTGTACAAGGATTATTTAAGTATTATTATTATTTAAGTGTTTAATATTTTTCATGTAATATTTAAATGTAACAAAAAGTGTAAATCTGTTGGCAAATAAAATAAATTAATTATACTAATCATGAATCCTGCAATTTTCCGGATTTCGTTCCACTGTGTTAAAGGTTTAAGGACGACATTTGCGGTTACGCTCCCGCTTATGCATTGAAAATTTATAATTATGCACTGTGGACCTTCAACAGGTGGGAATCCATGTGTAGGTGGCAGCCCGCGCCAAGTAGCGACCGCAGTATTGCTTTATTTCTATATTATGTACACGATAAGACGGCCCACCCGATGTAAAGCGGCCACCGTCGACCAGCACACAGTAATCTATGGAGAGTAGCGGCGGAGCCGGCTTTTGAGGTACCTGTAGACATGCCTTCCGAAGAACCCCATGCTACCATGGCCTGTCAATACTCACTCTATGGTCTCGGGGGTGTAGTTATCGTGCAGCATGGTCGCTATGGCGTCCAACTGCGAGCCCAGCAAGGGCTCCGCGGCGGCGGGCAGCCGCCTCGCCACCGCGATCCCGCCGCGGCAGCCCGCGCTCACCAGCGACCGCATCGCCGACACCATGTCCTCTTCTAGTACTTCCACCTGTGGGTGACATTTTTTTTTTCATATTAACAACAGCGATGGCGATTTTCTAGTGATGGACAGTTATACATACCACCGAACATGTATAGGATGTTCTGGTCGTATTTTTGCGACAGACATGTAGGTTTTTGGGCGGGGGGGGGGTTGTGTGCGCTTAAAAATTTGACAATGGGGTGTCCTCAAAGCTCGGTCCTGGGGGCCCACATTGTGGAATTTACTAATGGACGACCTGCTACGCCTTCCCTTTCCGGAGGGCGTGCGGGCCGTCGCCTGTGCTGACGACGTGACGCTTCTGATTAAGGCGAACTTCAGAGCGGAATTCGAACGGCATGGGGCTGAGGCCCAACGTCTGGTGACAGAATGGGGCGTAGAGCGCAAAGATCACACCAAAAGGAAAGTTTAAGAGACAACCTGTGCTACGCCTAGGAGGGAAATCGATCAGGAGTGTCTTGACCGTCAAGGTATTGGGGGTGACGCTGGACGAATCGCACTCGTTCGCGGCCCACGCGCATGATATAGGGGAGAGGGCGGCAAGATGCTTTGGGAAAATTACTAGGGTAGCTACTTCGTGTATTAAATATAGACCGCTCCGCATACTGTACTTTGGCACGTTCGTTGCTACGGTACCGTACGTCTCTATGGTGCACGAGGATCGGGTTTAGTGAAGAGCCGTCTGCTCAGAACTCAGCGCCCGGCACTGATCCCTCTATCGAAGGCGTACCCTACCACAAGTATTGCCGCTCTGACGGTGCTTGCTGGTGTCCTGCCTGCGGACCTGGTAGCGGGGTGGATGGGAAAGGTGGAAGCGTGCCGTACCAGGTTGGGGAGAAGGGCAGTAAGCGAGTTCAAGAAAACTGCCTATGATGAGGCGGTAGACGCCTGGCAGGAGCGCTGGGACGCCAAGGAGAAGGGTGCGGATCCCAAGCGTTCCCGTGCGTCCGCGGTAGACTGGGGGCCACGTGGGTGGAGCCCGATTATATTGTTTCCCAGATCCTGTCCGGTCATGGCGCATTTAGAGCGCGATTGTGGGAATTTGATTGGGGAAATTTATGTGGGAAGGCTTTGGAGACAATGAACCACATTTTGTGGGAATGCGAGAGGTACAAATAGGAGCGCAGCATCATGCTTCCTGGTTTAGAGCGGAAGGAAGCGGGCCGGTCTACTTCACGGACCTTGTGTCCTTAGAGGCGAACTTCGCAAGGTTGAGAGAGTTTGCGTACGCATGGCACCGCGTGAGAAGAATGGAGGAGGAATAGGAGCAGAAGAAGAGATAGAGGAGGGAGCGAATTAGTATGGCAGCTGGCCGACGGAGCAGGAGTGTGTATTGTGACGTCAGCCCGCTAAGGGAGAGTGCATATGGAACAACTGGATTTGTGGGTGTCAAAAAGTGCGCACGCCCAAAGAGCCACCGGCAAGGAAGCGTGCACATCACCCGTGATTAGATCTGACGCGGTCTGGATGGCCGAGAGGTCGTCACCCCTGGGTGGAGGTGGGTTAGTCATACCGAATACACAAGTGTTGCAACACCTGCCGAAGGTACAGCGCCTAGCGCTCGGCGCCAGCAACGTCTTAGGAAGTAACTACACTTATTCTTCTTTTGTCAAAAGAAAACTCCAGTACTATATTTTAGATTTTTACCGGCACTTTTAGTTTTTTTATCCAAAAATGTATGAAACGTGATGTCTTTTTTATTACAAACGATACATCATACTATTCATTACGCGACGAAAAGTTTGGCGCGCGTATTGTAAGCTCTCAATTACCTTACGAAAGTGTTTCAACTTTGATCGTTGGACCGTTGGATTGTGTAGTTCTATTTGGTCCGATCTGGTTCGGTATTCTGGTTCAGTCCGGTGAACCACTAATCTTTAATTTCACATCGCGAATGTTAAATATGAGCATGGAAGGTTTAAAGTTGCAGGAATTAGTCTTTGTGCAATGAGCAGCCTCTAAATATCTAAACACTCTAGTACGGTAAAGATGTTACTTACATTTTTGGCATCAATAACCAGCGCATGTTCACTCTCGTAGACCTGAGGATACACTCTTTTCAGCGCTTTTAATACTGCTTCGGAACATAACGCTTTGAGATCGGAACCTGAAACGAAAACGTATAAAATTAGGGGTCGTCCAATACGACACTCGGCGATCCGCAAAAGACTGGATGATGATACAAGCTGATGTTGATGATTATAAGAACTGTGACCTTGTCATTGATTGTACCTACATCGCCTTGATTGATACGATTTAAATTCCGTCAATGCGAGGTAGCCCGTGGTATTTTTATCTTTCGTATAGGTGCGTTTCATTTCGATACCTCGTCGGGGGACGGAGGGCATTCGCCGGTCTACCCATGAGAGCAGCTGAAGCCTTGGGAACGGATGTGAATAGCCGGAAGCGCCGGACTATTCCTATCCAACGCAGGTGGAGGCCTGTGCAATGCAGGCGGAGATGCCCCCGCACCTCGGGCCCGCTGGCCACCACTAGGAGCGAGAAGAGAACGGTCGTACATCCGTCTTCTCACTCCTCTTCGAGAGGGTCATCCTCCCTCTTTCGCTCCGCTGCCGCTTTCATTTCGGTACCTACAACAGTTGTTTCCACGTGACTTTAATGTGGCTGACTAACGAAACTGCCAAGATTGCTAAACTTTTGTCTTCAACTGTACCGAGTGTGCCATGTTGCATCGTCAGACCAACGTTTTTTGGGTCTTCCAAACCACTACTATCACAAAAAGTGGCATATTTGTTATACTTGATGACGTAGGAGAACCTTCGGTGCCCTAACAGTTTTAACAGGTAACCTTTTCTTTCTTTCTTTATTCATAAGAACAGTCTTATACGGAACAAAATTCCAAAACATACTATAATAGCAAACCAAACGATCTAAATTATACATTTACGTAATTGTATGATTTTCTTATTGTGCACGTCCTAACTGCTTCTAATAATTACAGTCTCTTTGCTGTAGGCCTGCTGGAAGAAATTTCCTTAAAAAATAAGTAGTGCCTTTTGTGTCATTATACATTTGCTTTGTATACAGGGTGTTACGTAATACATGTATAAAGCCGAAAGGGTGTTAAAGTATAGCTTGCAAAGAGTACACTAGCGACTTCAAATTATCCGGACATTGAAATTTAATTTTCATTAAAAAATCTTCGTTTTTAAAGAAAAATAATCATATCGACTACGTTGAAGCGCAGCTCTATTTCAAGTGAACAACTAAATCGAATGAACGAACACGACACGAAAGTAGGTAAATTTCGTCAATGGAAGCCGCGCCGTAGATCAAAGGCACCGCCACAGGCCGGCTCGCCTCGGCCCGTGGCGGGGCGGGGCGTTTGTCGGCGGTTGATTAACCTATTACAACTGATTTCTAGAGATGCGGTCTTTCGTTTTTAAAATGTCATTATCGACATTGAAAAAGAAAAAGTTCGATAGTCATTTTCTCGCTAACTATTCCACGCAAGAAAAAAATGATTGTACCTATCGTTTTAATACGTGTAGCACTCAACCCAGTTCACGGCTTTATACATATATTATGAAACACCCTGTATATTGCCATTTTTGTGACAACCTACCTCCATATCCATTAGTGCGATCAGCCATCCGCTCCAAAGCGCGGGTGGCCGGCGGGTTGGGCCACCCCCGCGTGTAGATGGCCAGGATGGCCTGGCGGGCGGCGGCCCCGGGCGCCGGGAAGTGCAGTTCGCGGTCCAGGCGGCCGGCCCGACGCAGCGCCGGGTCGATCGCGTCTAGGCGGTTGGTCGCGCCTATTATCACCACTTCGCCACTGGGGATGGGAGTAACCAACATTGTAAAACATCATAATCAGGCCTTAGAGTCTCTCCAATGAGTAATCAACTTGTAATCGGGTTTAAAAGATCGTCATCACAGCCCATAAAAGTCCACTGTAGGACTTAGAGCCTCTCCCATGAGTAGCTAATATTATAATCGGGTTTAAAACATCATTATCACAGCCCATAGTAGTCCATTGTAGGACTAGGAGTCTCTTCCGTGAGTAACTAATATTGTAATCGGGTTTAAAACATCGTCAACGCAGCCCACAAAAGTCCACTGCAGGACTTAGGGCCTCTCCAACGAAAGGGGAGGTTATTACCATAATCTCCACGCTTGGCAGGCGAGTTGGAGATCGCAGTGTTACAAATATAACACTTAAATAATTGAAATCAGAGAATTGTTCACCACAGCGTTACGTAATTACCCTACGGGTGTACAAGGTAGTCAACAAATGTGAGGACTGCGTCGCGGTCACGTCCCGCGGTCACCATAAATGTCAGTTCAATCCGAGATACGACTCGGCGCGACATTGATGTTTAAGGCCAGTTATGGTTATTACAGTGATATTAGCTAGACGAGTCGTTCGCATATTTAAGATATATCCAGATTGACTTGTCTTATTTGGTAAAAAAAAAAACAATACTCGTAACAAAATCACGACACGGAACCGTGACATAAATTTCACTCGGCGCGCAATTCGTATGTTTGTAACATTCAACTATCTCTTGGGAACCCATTATTTTTCCGGGATCAAAAGCACCCTTTGAGACTCGGGAAAAATGTATTTCTGGGAAGTGAAAGAATTTTCGAAATCGGTCGAGTAGTGTGAAGATTACCCCCAACATACAAACTCACAAATTTAAAAACATACAAACTGTTCTTCAAAAAGTATAAAACAAAATCGCTACCCGTCGTCTGTCTCTATGTATGTATGTACGCTTAAATCTTTTAAACTACGCAACGAATTTTGCGGTTTGCAGCAATAGATAAGAGTGATTCAAGAGGAAGGTTTCTAAGCAAGAAAAGAAAGGGTAGAAAGGGTAAAGTAGGTGTAGGGTAGAACGCCACACGAACGAAGTCGCGCCGGGTCCAGTAGTAGATATTAGTATAATATCTAAGATGAAATTAAAGATTAAAAGTGTCCCAAATAGCCAATGGGTGGATTATTTTCAAATCTAGTAATTATTGATATAAATGATCACATTCCAAATGAAATGAAATCGTATGAATATTTAAAGACACTATTTTTTTATTGGGTTTATATTATAAAGTAGTGTAGGGGTTATATCAAAATTTAGATATTTAATTTCATCTCCGCCTTTAGATCTAGCAACATCGTTCAACAGCTCACCGATCCTCGAGCCCGTCCATCTCCGCCAGCAGCGTGCCGACGACGCTGGTGTGCACCTGGTCCTGCCGCGCGCTGCGCACGGGCGCCAGCGCGTCGATCTCGTCGAAGAATATTATGCTGGGCTTCATCTTCTGCGCCTAGGAGGGAACAATACAATGACGGTGAGGCCGCAGTGACAGGTGGCTCGCTTGGAGCATAGCCATTCAGCGGGAAGCCAACGAGCCATGATACAAACATTTAGTTTACTTCGCTACCCCTTAAGCGCCTAGCTAGCCTCTAGGCACTAGGAAAGCCACCAATCAGCGCAGCAGTAGTTTGAATGCTTTTTTATGCTAATCGGTAGACTTACAGGC
Source organism: Blastobasis adustella (assembly GCA_907269095.1). Lineage (NCBI taxonomy): Eukaryota > Metazoa > Arthropoda > Insecta > Lepidoptera > Blastobasidae > Blastobasis > Blastobasis adustella. The sequence continues at coordinate 13,452,984 of OU026129.1, read as the reverse complement.
AAACGGGCCATATGATGGAAAGTGGTCGCAGTAATATATCGTCTATGCTTTGCCCATCTCTAAAACCAAAATAGGCAAGTGCTAGGCCCTCCACTGCAAAAGCCACAGCTCCCCATGGGGCCTCATATTTATACGTTATTAGCTAAAATCCAAGTGTTAACTCAAAGGCGCTGTCCTAATTGACAACGACCGTACGACGGACGATGCCCGACGCCTTAGGGTTTGATTTTGACGACCAGTATTTAAACAACAAGGCCTGACGCGCAGTAGCGCTACTTGTAAAATGATACACATTAGCCCCTAATTACAGTACTCCAATATTACACAACATTCAAACAAACCATTTCCATTAGTCCGAAGACACATTTATCACACCAGAGCTACCTACCTGCTGAAACAGCAGCTTGAGCATCCGTTCGCTCTCGCCGACCCATTTCTTCAGACAATCCGCGCCTTTCCTCATGAAGAACGACACCTTTCTTCCACCGACGGCACTGCACTCGTTGGCTAATGCCCTGGCCAGTAAGGTCTTGCCCGTACCCGGGGGTCCGTGGAACAAGACCCCCTTTGCAGGCCGCGTGTTGAACTTTTGGAATAGCTCCGGATACATCAGAGGGAAGAGAACCATTTCGCGGAGACATTGTATGTGCTCTTCTAGACCGCCCACCTGTGGAGAGATTAGAAGTGTTTTAGTCGGTTTCCGTTGATTTAGATAATTTAAAAAAACCTTTATTACACCTATCTCACACATGGCACAGTACATTTGGGCACAATACAAGGCATAACACAGATAGAGACATGAGATTTCGTTTTCACAAAAAGTTAGAGGCCCACAGGCTTGGACAATATGAATTGTTCAATAAGATAACATAAACAATCGTAAAATGTATATTGACTAAAATAGCTGTTGTTCAAACCAGTATTTCCCTTTTTATATTTGCAGAGTACCCAAATTTAAAAATTATTCTTTAACCTGTGACCGACAGATCGTCGATTAGAAAGCATGGGAAATTAAGCGTTTTCAGAATGTTATAAAGTCGATTATGCGATGCTCAGCCAAGTGGCATCTGACACAGGTGAATATACCACCAACACGTTCTATTCACAGGTATCCTAGCCTAATTTCTCAGAGGCAGCCCAGCTAAGACCTCAGTAGACCATAAAATGGACAGTGTTTTCTGTGGTGTATTTTCAACACTGTGATCTCTAACAGGCGTGGATTTAATGGTAAAGCCCTCCACTAACGTGGGGGAGGCTCAAGTCTAGCAGTGGGCTGTTAGAAGCTTTTGACATGACGCAATACTTACCGATGAAAACCGGACACTGCCATCGAGTTCTATTGGCTGTATGTCCCTCAGGGCTCGGTCCGTCTTCTTGTCGTCGTTTGACTTTGACTTTTGCCTGTTCAAACAAAGCATTAAGTAAAAATATTGTTAGGCTGTATGGCCACCGGAACGGAACTGTGCCTATATCAATCAATGCAATTGCAGAAAATCTCCATTCCACTTCAGTGATTGGTTAATATTGGCATATCTTCGCTTCTCGCCGCTACAGAGGACAGGCAGCCTTATAAAATAGCAAACGAGAAGTACGTAGTTCAGATAACGGACAGAAGCTTCGTTCGTTGTTTGGAAATCTCCCAAAAACGACACCGATAAGAACAAAACTGTAACGCAGTATTCAGAAATACTACGCTAAGCAGCTCATTCAGATCCTTCCATTGCCAATCGGCGCCCGAAACTATTCTACCAGTCTCGGGGTCCCTAGCGGAAGACCTCGTACACGAGAATTGTATTAATTCCAAAATATAATGGGCCCGAAATGTATAGCGCTGCAGTTACATTTTGTAAGATCATATTATTTGTAGTTCGCAGCCACTTCAAATTCCACAGCTATTCTCCACTCACCTTCCTTTGGTCTTATTCTTGACGGATACATTCAAGTCTTCTTCCGTATCGGAACTAGAGGAGCTGGAACTGCTGCTCGATGGAGATTGAGCTGCGAAGAGATGGAACAAGCTTACTAATATTGCAGACCTTACTTGAGAGAGCGTTGCGGTCGTATGACTTCATCGTCAATGGGGGGCTACCAATTAGTGCTCATTCCTGTCACTGTTAAAATATAGATAAGTATGTACTTGTTTGATCCTTGCATAGTAGTATAAAATAAAGCAGTTTTCAGCATCTGTCTGACTGTCTATAATATAGAGTTATATCCGCTATATCCGCTAACTCTTAAATCACGTAACGGATTTTGATGCGGTTTTCATTGTCATTTAGATATTTTCTTCTGGAAGGTACAACATGTGCATAATATAATATGGAAACTCCGAGAACACCCGTGCGAAGACGGGGCAGGTTGCTAGTTGGATATAATTCAACTGACAACTATGTGCATTTGTTGCTGACCAATCGAACGATGTAATCAACAACAGACCTCCCACAGCGCCATCTAGTAGCTCAATCATAATGAGATTAGGGGCATATGACAACTTCAACTTGAACAGTGGACACTTACATCTTATGGTTTTTCTGCGAAGGATTTTTGGCTTCCTCTCCCGCAAACTGTACTGCGGCTTCTTCCTTGTAAGTGTGAATGTCTTTGCTGTAAACAAAATAAGCAGTGAGTATGAAAGTCGACATTTCTTGATTAATGGTTGTAGTACAAGAGAAGAGTTTACATGTATATTTGTGTTTCGATAAATAAAGGTCGAACGACCGAGCTGCGTCTTGGATGCGTTTGACATTGATGTCCGAATGCACTGAATTTAGTCGACTCTTAAGTTGGTTTACATTTCATCATCATCACATATTTAAGAGTATGACTCTTGTCGGTGGAGCAATCGCCACTCTTCTCTCCTGTCTGCCAACCTCTTCATCTCTCTATAATCCCCGGCGCTTACTTTTTCCTTCCACATTTCCTTGGTTTACATTTAGGAGTTACAAAATCGGTGCCATAACGTGTTTTAGCGAGTTTAGTTTTCACTAAGATTGGTGTTAGTTTGTTAGCTTGTTAGTTTAGCGCAATCGGACACGTTAGACTGAAAGAAAACTTAAATTCGGAGCGTAGCCTCGCGTACCGACCCAGGGTTCGAGTCTGTCTCTAACATTCAGTTACTGAAACGCTTGTCAATTTTAATCATCGATTAAAACTCTTTCGGTCTCTGCCTATAGATAAGGATGACGAATTTGAATTGATGATTAATAATTGATTAACGTACAAAACTGGGGTTAAGTCTTGTGTATATGCATATGCGTGTATTGCTGTGTGTGTCTCTGTAAACCCATATCCCCTCACCCCTTGGCCTCGTCTGGCGGGGCGCGATCTGCACGAAGGCGGGGTCGGGCGCGCGCGTGCGGCCCGAGCGCCGCGGCCGCCGCGCCGGCAGCGAGCTGCCGCACTCCGACGATGACGACGATGCTGGGGGCGGACAAGGGAAATGAGTACTAGTCACGGACGCTCCGACGTAGCCCTAAGGATTACCAGGCTAAATTGGCAATGGGCACATAGAAGAACAGACGGCCGATGGGGCAGTACAGTTCTCGAGTGGCCGCCCCGTCCCGGAAGACGCAGCATTTGTAGGCCTCCCACAGGGTGGATCGACGACCTGGTAAAGATCCCAGGTACCAGCTGGATGCAGAAAGCACAGGACCGGCCTCTGTGAAGATCTCTGGGGAGGCCTATGTCCAGCAGTGGCGGTCTTTCGACTGATATGATGAACAGACGCTCCGATTTGGCCGGACCCGACCGACCTTCAGTTGCGGTCGATACTAATCCTTACAGTGTACATAATAAAGACACTTTTGAATTAATTCCGATGCGCGGACGGGCCGAAGTTAATCGAATGTCCGACCACGTCCCTCGCACCCAATAGCGACTTTATTTTATACTGAGTAAGGATTAGTATCAACTGCACCTGACGGTTGGTCGGCTCCTACCAAAACAGAACGTCTGTGACTAGTCCAAAGCCCGCGACGCGACCAATCGCAATTATGATACTTTCAGTTTCCGTTGTTTATCAATTGACAATCGGATCGACCTTCAAACGACGCATCATTCCTTAGCCGACGGGCCATAGCAGTTACTGCAGTGCCTACAGTTATAACTTAGTTATGCTTAGTCAACTGTATTGTTTACATTTTGTGAGCAATACAGTTGACTGATGCACTAACAAATAGATTAAGAAAGTACTAACACAATGAGTCTGGTCACTTGAATAAATGAATTATTATTATTATTATTATAACAGAATAGAATATTTTCATACTAACACATTCGAAATGTTTTTTTGGCAAAGGTAATTTACCTTTTACGTAATTTAAGGTAACGGCAGCAATTGATAAAATCAATTGCCAACAATGTCAATCGCTAATTCAATTAGCATTGTTTAAATGTTCATCAGCAGAAACATAGGCAAGGCACTTGATGGTTATTAGTAACACCGGGGTACATTTTGAACAGGATGTCCATTTTACGCAAACTTCCACTTCCCTCGAATAGCTATATCCTCGAATGTCCACATTCACGGTTTATTGCTTACGGGAGAGGATTGTCAATCGCGATTTAACGTGTCGCGGCTTTCTTCTAATCTGCTGCTGTCACATATGCTGTAATAGGGCGTCAGCAGCCTATGCATCAAAATAAAAAGGAAGGTACCATTTGAACCACATACCAGCTGCACAGAGCACAGCGACTGGCACTTATTGATCGTTCGCCACTGCGCTGCTTCCAAATTTGAATTTCACAACTGCGCAATCGATATTTACGGACCATTACAAAAGAAACTAGTCTTCAATCTTACAAGATCATCCCTTTTTCCTTCGCGCTGACGTGATATCTGTTATGCACGTTGTGAAATATATTGTCTAATAATAGGAATCTTTCATCCCTAACAGAGCCAAAGCTTTAGGCAAGACTTAAGCTTTTCACTTAAGCTTCTTCCGGAGGCAACGAAATATTAAAGGTATATCAACTCACGTGTTTCCTGGCTGTCATCCTTCTTCGGTCTCCTTCTAGGTCTGCGGCCTCTGGCGGTCTTCGCGGGAGTTTGATTGCTGTGTTAAAATGGATGAAGTAATTTAATTGGGATGTTTTATAACAAATGATAAATTAAACCACAATTTTGGAGTTATTTTATTTTATTTTATTTTATTTATTTATTAGCAGATCACAGCAACATTACATTTGTAATAAAAATACATTATAAAACATACATGTGCCAATTAAGAGCCGCAATTTAAAAAGAACATATTAAATTAAACCATTAACTTAAATATAAAATTACCATGCAGCAGGCATAGCTCCTACCGTTCCATTCGTGAGTTACATTAGCTAGATTTATGAGATACTTAATAATAAAAATAAAGAAACAGAAATGTAGGCTTAGGTATCCCACGCGATCGCCTGTTTACGTATGTCGATGTATGTGAGTTTGGGTGTATTTGTATGTGTGTGTGTGTATGTGTGTGTATGTGTATGTGTGTGTCTGCCGTGTGTCACTCAGACCGAAGTTCTTGCTGCACTCCCCTAACAAACTGAGCCCGCCGAAGTAGAAATATATCGACCGTACGGGAGAAGCGGGCCTCATACACATCAATAGCTCTATTGATGGGTGAGCCCAGGGCGTAGCCGCTACGTACTCGACCATAGTCGAGCAGGCGAGGCCAGCGACCTCCTCGACGCGCGCGCGCATCCCCCGCACAGAACGAAATCCGGGACAGCAAAAATGGACTATCCACCTCGCCGTGAAGTACATCGTGCAGAAGCCTAATATCTGCAATCAAACGCCTATCTTCCAGGGAAAACATTTTATATTTAATCAGGCACTCCTCATATCCCAATCGTTCGCAACCAGCAATGTAGTTAAAACGCCTAAGGAACGCTTTCTGTATGGACTCCAATCTACCACGGTGGTTCGCATAAATTGGAGACCACACAGGCGACGCGTATTCAAGTACACTCCTAACATATGCGTAGTAGAGAGTTTTAAATGCTGCAGCTGAGTTAAGAGGCTTACACGCCCTATATATGAAGCCCAACATTTTCACTGCCTTCACAGCGATGTGCTCATATTGTGCGATAAAAGTCAATTTAAAATCAAGAATTATACCCAGATCCCGGACTTGGTATACCCTATCAATTATGCTACCGTCCAACTTGTAGGAGTAGGGGTCTGTACTCTTCTGTCTAGTAAAAGAGATCGTTTGACATTTCTTGACGTTTAGCTGGAGACCATTCCGGAAACAGTACTCAGAGACTCTATCCAGGTCCTCTTGTAGTAATGTGCAGTCCGTAGGATGCTTAATAGGCATAAAAATTTTGGTATCGTCTGCATACATAAGAAACAATGCATGTCGAAAGCATTGTGCATAATCGAATAGACAAACATTAAATAATAAAGGACCCAGATGTGAGCCCTGGGGCACTCCGGAGGGAATGGTAGCAAATTGAGAGCGGTAACACCCAAGCCTGACAGCCTGACTTCTGTTGCGAAGGTATGACTCAAACCACCGCAGCAGATCGCCGTGTACCCCGACTTGTTCAAGTTTATTTAAAATCGTGTCATGGCAAAGTCTATCAAAACATTTTGAATAGTCGGTGTAAACGACGTCAACCCGGCGGCCCCCATCCATATGCCTGGCAACAATGTCGACAAATTCGGCTAAGTTTGTGAGGGTTGATCTTTTGCGCATAAATCCATGTTGGGCGCTCGGAACACTGCGCGCAACGACGGGATATACCTGATCATAAACAATCAACTCAAACAATTTGCTAAAAACTGTCAGAATGGACACAGGGCGGTATTGCTCAGCCAACGTTTTAGAACCACCTTTATGAATTGGCACCACAAATGCTTGCTTCCACAAAGTCGGGAAAACACCCTCTGATAGAGAGCGCTGAAACAAAATATATAGGGGTAAAGCTAAGCAAGCGGCACATTCGCGTACAAAAATAGGAGGGATGTCATCGCAGCCTGCTCCCTTAGTCACATTTAATTTTAATAGGTATTTCAAGATTAGGTCGGGTGTCATTGCAATTTGACCGATGCATCCTACTGGGTTGGTGACCGATGGCGCCGAAACGGCAGTTATATTTGTCGTAGGGTTAGTGTACACAGACTGAAAATAATCTAAAAATATTTCACACATCTCCGGCCCATTAGAACCAACCCGGGTTTCGTAACTAATCTGAGCGGGTAGTCCGTGGTCGCTTTTTAGGCTTTTTGCATATCTCCAAAACTTTTTAGGGTCCTTGGTTATAGACTCGCAACATTGAGTTTTATATTTTAACCAGCAAGCGCGCTGCATACGTTTGTGCCTAGAACGTAACAAAGAAAATGTTTCATAATCGACACTATTACCCGTTCGCTTCCATAAAGAGTGATATTTGTTCTTTTCCCTAATTATATGTACCAAAGCGCCCGAGAACCAAATAGGATAACCCTCAGGATTACCAAAAAACGAGGGTACGTATTTATCTATTAAAGCAATAAGTGTTGTATTTAAGAAGAGGGTTGCTTCGTCTAAAGATTTGTTATTCAGTACAGTGTCCCAATCAATAGCGGATAATTCTTGACAAATAGCAGGATAGTCGGCCTTTTTAAATTTATAAAATTTTCTAGGTGGCATTCTCATAGCTGTGTGACTAATGTTGATTGCTTCCAACATGAGTGCTGGATGATGGGGCCAGTCCTCACGAGTTAGTGGATTTAGGGCGCGCCTTACAGTTAAATCGGTGTTGGAAAAAACGACATCTAAATACCGCCCGTTTCCGTTTGGTATGCCACAGTACTGAGATAGCCCTAAAGAGAAAACAGTATTAAAAAAATCAATTTGCCGTTCACCCGTTATGCCGCTTGGATCGAGACGAAAACTATTAAGCAGTGGATTCCAGACAACATTCGGTAAATTAAAATCACCCATCAAAATATAATGGGCATCCGACGTACAATGGGCCTCCAAGTACGCAGCTAACTGACATAATAGCTCGTCACGCGCCATACCGGCTCCCGGTAAGTACACACAAATAATATGTGTATCCAAGTTTGAGTGAAGTGCGCGCGCGGTTATAATCACGTGAACGATTTCTAGGTTCCACGATCCCCGCGAAGACGACGAGAGGGGCGCGACGCGGCGCGCCGCGAGTGAGCGGCGCGTGAGCACCAGGACCCCCCCGCCCACCGCCCGCGCCGCCGCGCGAACGCCCCCACCCCCGCCGCCACTAGGACGGTCCCTGCGATGTACATCGTACCGTGAATCGCTAACCTCGGGATCATAAACTCCTTCGGTCAGCCACGTTTCGCAAATACCGATAACGTCATAGTCATTGTTCAATAGACCTTGCCTAAATTCAGTTGTTTTTCCCCTTATGCTACGCAAATTTTGCAAATAAATAGTTAACGGCGCCATAGGATATATTTGTAGATATTTTGTTTAAAAACGCGATTATAAAATACATAGGCATAACGTTTAGGCGAGCCCGGTACCAGTGACGGTGAAAAATATTGATTAACGCTGTTGTTTATCAAACGAGTGCGCGCCGCAGTAGAAGTCAGTTCATGATTGTTTGTGTTTAGTGTGAATGAGTAGTGTAGGGATAAGTAGTGCCGACATATCGTACATATGACTTTTGTAGAGAAATGCGTATAATACAAATAAATAAGCTTATTATTGGCGTTTGAGAAACCAATGGCCAATAAAGTTACTTTTCGGATATTTTCAATGAAGACAACTGCGATTTTTTTTCTATACGGAGGGCCGGATAGTTGTCTTCTTGACGAATAAATATTTTTCCATTTCGCGTCCAACAGTACCGAAACCCCAACTCCTTGGTTCTTAACTTTGTTTCCTTTAGCAACGCTTTGTTAGCTGGAGTTAGGTGCTCGTTGACATGGATTTGGTTCGGGTCGCCTGGTATACCAATCTCATTCGTCTTAACGCCCCTGTTCTTCCGTACGGCAGTTAGAACTTCATCCCGCTTATTTAAACTGTGGAATTTGATTATTATTGGTTTAGGATGTCCGCCATTATTTCGAGTAGGGATTCTCGAGGCGGAGATTATGTCAGTGCACGCCAGTGGGATCCCAACGGCCCCAGCAATAGACATCATAATGTCACCGACCACCTCCGACTTACGCTCAGGAACACCGAAGACCTCAAGGTTGTGCAGTCGATCCCTCTGCTCCATGCCGTCTATCTTGGTCTGAAGCTCCTCAATAGTGGACTGAAGCACAGTGACATCCTCCTTCACCTTCTTCACGTCCTTCATCTCCGACTTGATCGCTTTAATGTCCCGGACGGTGTCATCATACAGCAAGCTATACTTATCAAGCGACTCGATCATGCTGTTATATTGTTGGATTATAGCCTCCTGTTTTTCCAACAACCTTCTACTATTTTCGCCAAGTTTAGTGTCGATTAGTTCAGACAGTTGGGCGATCAACCGCTCGTTGTTGTCGGAAATAGCCTGCTGTAGATCGGCGTGCGATGATCGCGAAGATGCAGCATCCGCAGCTTTTGTGGGTTCCAACTGGGTGGGCGGGGCGGAAATGTCCGATGGTGCTAATATATGCGAACAGATGGCCGCCTGAGTAACTGTTGTAGTGGCGGGATCTGACCGGCTTGTTTGTGCATGAGTACTAGGTGCTGGACGCACTGGCGTACTGTCAGATTTCTTTTCCTTCGTTTGCGTGCAAACAGGACATCTCCACGCCGACTTTTGCTTGGCAGTAATTTTGATGTACGCCGACCTAGCTACACCGAGGCACTCATAGTGGTACGTGTTTAGACATTTCTCCACGGAGCACTTTAGGTATTCCAAGTACGTGATCGCTTGTTTGCATGCTGTACAATTATTAGTAGGCATTGTGACTATACTTGTGCACACTCGTAGGTAAAAAATATACGTCTAGTCCGGGTCCTCTAATCACTAGCGGCGGCGGCGTTGCGTCACAGAGACAAGGCGCAAGCAACAGTCACTGATATGCGGTGCGCGTAAGGTCCACAATTCCACGCACTAGCGGCCGAACAATCACCACAATGTTATGACGGTATGTCAAAGCTAGCACTATCACAGTTTTCACAACAAACGCGACGTCTATTGTTCACAATAATGCACAACCAAATAAAATATAGTTTAAATGTAAATTTTATACACTTTGTTTTAATAAAAATGTGGAATTTACTTAGATTTCAAAAATAAACAGCAGGAGCAAAAACGTAAAGATGTTGGTAGTTTAAAAGATTTTTTACATGTTACCCTTTGACCATGCGTCCATATAACATGTTAGCGACATAATTTGACACCTTTACTAGTTTGATTGCGAATTATGTCGCAACAAGCGTTAAGTAAGGTCGAGCAAATAAAAGGCTACACAGAGGCCATACCAGAACGCGCCATTTTTTCTTTGATTCGCTGTGGAGTCTTCTGAATTTTCGACTGTACATGGACACAGGAGTTTAAAGTATATTGTTTTTAATTTTGGGCTAAAGTTATCCTCCAAGCCCTAAAGTCCAGGGTCAAAGTAATCCAATCCTACTTTATTTATATCAATTGATGTGAGATTTAAAGTATGTAGCCCTGAACATTGTTGGTTTGAAAAGAAATGTAAGTATCATTTACAAACCTCTCACTGTCTTCAGGGACGGGTTTCTCTGTTTCTTTCTTTACTTCCTCTTTAATGTCTTCGTTCTCTGCTTCCATATCCATCTTTTCATCTTTCTTCTGGACCTGCTTCTTTTCTATCACAGTTTGGTTATTATCTTCATCAGTGTCGGTATCTGTCCCAACCTATGGAAAACATTATTTATGTTAATAGTGTTATCATTCAAAATGCAAAAACTAGTAACAGACGCTCCGATTTGGCTGGAGCCGACCAATCGTCGGATACAATCGATACTAATCCTTACAATGTCCAAAATAAAGTCGCTATTGGATCCATTCGGATGCGCGGCCGAGCCGACCTTGGTCGGACGTCCGACCTCATCACCCGCACGTAAAAGCGACTTTATTTTATACTAGGTAAGGATTAGTTTCAACTGCAACTGACGGTTGGTCGGCTCGAGCCAAAACGGAACGCCTGTCACTAGTTAAAGCCAGCACTGTGGTACGGTAAGCTCCACCCGCCAGCGGCGGTGTAGCATGGGTCGGGGCGTAACCCCTCTTTCTTTAATTTACAAGCTGATCCATCATAATAAATTAAACAAATTACTGAGCAAGCGCAGTGAGATCAAATATTTGACCTTTGCCTCTTAAAAGCTAGTGTGAGCGCATCGAGGTGGGAATTTATGTCAATGTCCTTACCTAGGGACATCTCACTAATTTCCAAAATACACAACTTTTCTTAGTTTAGGAATCAGGGATACAAAATATAAAATGAATTGTTACCTCAACCATATTTCATAATTGCAATATATTTTCTGGTAATAAAGTTATTTTTATTTATTTATTTATATTATTTAATATTTTGACTCCTGAAAAGTAACAAAGACAATATAAAGTTCTTACATTGAGCGGCTTCTTGGCGTTGAACCTGGCGGAGGTGCGTCGCGTGCGCGAGAGCTGCGTGTCCTCGTCCGTGTTGGGCAGCGGCGCCGCCGACCGCCCGCCCCCGCCCTGGAAACGGACACAGTTAGTGATAGACTGTGGAATTAATTAATGAATGAATTAATAATTTATTGCTGTAAAATGTGGTACATGGTAGATGTTACAATTTTTATAGTCGTTTCTCACACTTTACCAGAATCTGGCATGCAATATTTGAAGCATAATTAATCTAATTATTATTAAATTGTCCGCAACAAAAAATCCTAAGTATAAATAAAGTAATAGTATATAAAGCTATAAAACAATCGTGTCACTTCCAATAATAAATAATAATAAAAAGTCATAACACTTGCGCTAACATGTTAAAAATGTCAAAATAAGAATCAACGTAACCAAACGCAAACTTTTACTTTACACTGGCAACATTTCCATACGTCACAACCACTTCATGTCATATTTTTTATTGCATTTAGTTTAACAGCCAACACACATACACACATAACATATTTACATATTCCAGCATCGCCAACTAGGAGCCCGTAAGGTTACTACCGCACGACAGGTGTCTTTTTTATGTTATACGGCAGACAAACAGGCAAGTGGGCCACCTGATGAAAGGTAACCTCCGCCTATTGACATCAGCAACACCAGGGGCGCTACTAATGCGTTGCTCACCTCCGAAAAGACCTCTAATATACCTCTCGAACGATCCCATGTCATAGTCCAAAGGAAACACTGCGGCTGGGAGCTCATTCCACATCCGAATCGTGGGAGCGAGAAACGTTCTTTCGAACCTTCGCGTGGACACCAACAGAGAGTCTACGTCTACGGTCTTGGTTAGACCCTAGCTACAGAAATTTTATTGCTGGTCGCCTAGGGAGTAGCGAAACAAAATGAAAGTTAGCGAATGCACACAGCCTGCCGCGGCGCGCATGACGACCCACTAGGCTGGTTCGCTACTCGCTACGCACTAGGCGACTAGCTAGGCCGTAGCCTAACAGTATATTGGCGAACTTGAGTCTCCTGCACATCAGTGGTTTTACCACAATCTCCACGCATATGCAATTTTCCGCGAGTATTTCATTTCTTGGCGGATACATCCGTCATTGCTTATCTATTAGCGTACATACAAACATAAAGCTCACGCCTCTGTCCCACAGGTGGGGTAGGCAGAGACCGCCACTTTGCTCTGTACTGACACAACTCCCTAGCCTCGCATATATCCACAACTCTTTTCATACATCTCCTTTTATTCTTGCCACTTCGGACCCCAGCTTTTTTGAAAACATTACTGATCTGATCAGTAAATGTTCTTCTGGGCGATCCTATTAAGGGCGGGGTTTTCAAATTCGCGCTATATACTTCTTTTGTCAATTTTCTTTCATCCATTCCTCAACATCTTTCAATATCTCAATCCAGTGTTGTCAAGATAACTTACTATTTTCTTGCCACGGCTATTTTCGTCCCCAGAGCTGAATTCATCAGAGGAACTGGATCCTGGGAACCCATAGAGATCCGGATAACCTTTGACCTTCAGCTCATTGGTAATCCAGCTCTCGTTGAAGTTGTGGTGGAGGAGTTTCCTTTTACGACAGCTTCTCCGTACGTCTGGTGACAACACACACTCTAAGGAACAAGTTTCTGGCACTAAACTGTTTATAAATTCAAAGACACTAAGACCAGAGCTTGTGATAACCATCCATCATCTGATAATTTTCAAATAATATTTTGTTATATAGATAACTAAAAACGTCATAGGTTGTGTTATCTGTGCTTTGACTACTGAACCACAGGTTGTTCTAGTAACAGGTAATAGAGCAAAACACAATTGTTATCATGTTCAACCAGTTTATGGTATATTTGTGGTTTCGCTATCAAAGAAATAAATACTTTGCAATGTGCTATTTCCCAATTTGTGGGAGATGATGATAATTCCCTTCAAACTACTCAGACAAGTATCTTTCTAACTAAACAAGCTGAATGGCAATGGGACAAACAATTAATATGGTACTCTGCCAATCTGCACAACTCTTTTTTTTACCCCCGGGAAGGGGGCACAATGGGCAGGGAAGCCCACGGTGACCATCTGTAGCATATGCAAAGAATTTTTTGCAAACATTATTTCAAGAAAATTAATTTGCATTAGTTGAATACTAACCGATGCTCTTACGATGAGGGAAAACATCGTTATGAAACCTGCACATTTAGGCAACTGGATTTGTAACCATGATCCAATCTGGTCAGGTTCCCCTGGTAGCAGGGTCATGGAGGTCAGATGGCAGTTGCTCCACTGTAATTATCTGACTTGCCAAATGTATCATGGTCCAGGCGGACCCCGGGCCCTCGTACGCGAGAGCACAACCGGGACATTAACGCCAAGATGATGATGAAAAACAAGTACGAGTCACGAGATATATGTACTCACTCTGCTGTATGGGTTTATCTTCGTTGTCCTCCATGTAGTTCTTGCGCGGGCCGCGGCTGATCTTGACGCTGCGGTTGGTGGAGTCATTGTCCTCGGCGAAAAACACGCGGACCTGTCTGGAGCTGGGACAAATAAAGCGTATCGTTACTCATCAGGTATACATAACCAACCTCAAGCCAAGGCAAGTAAAACCTGATACCTATCAGATATACATAACAAACTTCAAGCCAAGGCAAGTCTAACCTGATACCTATAAAGTATACCTACATAACAAACCTCAAGCCGAGGCAAGGTAAGCATGGTACTATTGGCATTTACAATTTCGTTAATATAATTAAAAAATTTAGGAGAAGAAATGTTTTCTGTGGTTAATTGTCAATATCTCTATACAGGGTGTAAAAAGACCGCTAGCATTAATTGAAACCTCATATTCTACCCATGAAACTGAACAACTTTCCCCAAGAAACACACCCGCGGAAACTCTTAGTTTCGGCAGAAATCGAGATTAAAAATAAAATAAAAAGTTGTATTTTTGTACTAAAAAATATCAAGGATCGATAACTAAATCGTTCACAATTAATATAGACACTCAAAGTTCAAATTTAAGTTGAAATAAATGCACTGTAAGTAAAAGAACGCAATGTAAAGCGCCGCACACGTGCGCTCACTACCTACCTACTCGCTGCCGCGCGCCCGGAGGTAGATACTAGCTACAGCGGCCGCGCCCGCGCCAACCGCCACCGGCCGCCCGTGGGCTCATGCCCATGGGACAGCAACACTGCCATGCTCCCACTCGGTAATGTTCAACACGACAGGGGTACGCATACCTTAATGCATTACCTAGACATTTGCTTACGGTCACCCACCCACCCATCGTCGATATCAGCAGTAAAGTTCACGATCGAAAGTTCTACCTACCTAGGTAAATGATTGTATGACGACCATTTACATTACATGAGAATTTAACATAGTAGGTATTTACCGCGGCGCGCAATTGCATGATCAGGCACAGGATCAGCTGTCTACCTACCTAACTTACGTACACGTTTGCTTACGGACATTCACATCATACGAGAATCGAGCCCAGTACCTACTACCTACCTACTGTCGATATGTGCAGTAAAGATCACGATCGATAGTCCAATAACTACTAGGAACATGAGAATTAAACGTACATAGTTCCTGTGGTAGTAACTACCTACCGCCGCGCGAACCATTTGTCATCAGCTGACAGGATGAACGGATGAACCAAACCAACATGTTTGTATTGCGAATATTCCCAATTCCTATCACACGACCGAACCGTGGAGACTAAAGCAAAAAAATCCCTACTAGTTAGGTAGAAAACGCCAGAGCGGCCGCCGCGCGGGGTCAATGGCCACTGGTCACGTGGGCGAGCGAGAGCCGTGCGCTGGACGATGTACATTGCGCGTCGCAATTAATTATTTTTTTGAGGTAGCGAAATTATGAAGTCATTTCCGCGGGTATGTTTCTTGGGGAAAGTTGTTCTGTTTCATGGGTAGAATATGGGGTTTCAATTAATGCTAGCGGTCTTTTTACACCCTGTATATAACAATCATTTGCTGTCCGTTAGTCTCGCTAGGTGGTTTGTGTGCACGAAAAAAAAAGGGTAGGTAGGGGTAAAGTAGGTGTAGGGTAGAGTAGGTGTAGGGTAGTGTAGGGTAGGGTAGTGGTAGGAAAGAGGCCCCATGGGCGACCCAAGAAGCGATGGATTGACATCGCTGAGTCGGATACGATAGCCAACGGCTTACGACGCGAGGATGCCGAAAACCAGGCGAAGTGGAGAAGCATGAGGAGGAAAGCGGACCCTGGCAGAGGACAGGATAAGCGCTAGGACGATGATGATGATGATGATGATGATGATGATGATGATGATGATGATGATGATGATGACGATGGACTAGCGGTAAGATATCGGACTCATCAGCAAGATACTCAGACTTTTCTGAGTTATGTACATTAGTTGAACATGCTCTTACAATGAGGGAAAACATGGTGATAAAACTTGCATCACGAGACCAACCATAATTCAATCTGGTCAGAGTCCCATGTCAACACGGTCACAGAGTCAGATGGTAGTCGCTCCACTGTAATTACCTGATCTGTCAAATCCTGGATCATGGTCGAGGCGGACTGCGGGCCTTCGTGTGTGAGAGCACAACCACTACATGCACGCCAAGATGTGTTTTATTCTGGAGTATGCAAACACTATAACTGAGCGTCGGTGGCCGAGCGGTTACAGATCCGACTCGTAAGCCAGAGGTCCCGGGTTCGAATCCCGCTTCGACCATGTACCAAGGACTGTTTTCTGAATTATGTACATTAGTTGAATACTAACCGATGCTCTTACGGTGAGGGAAAACATCGTGATTAAACCTGCACATTCAGGCGACTGGATGTGTAACCATGATCCAATCTGGTCAGGTTCAGGCAGCAGGTAGCAGGGTCATGGAGGTCAGATGGCAGTCGCTCCACTGTAATTACCTGACCTGCCAAATCCTGGATCATGATCAAAGCGGACCCCGGGCCCTTGTTCTCGAGAGCACAACCGGGACAATAACGCCAAGATGATTATTATTATTATTTTATGCAAATACTATAACTAAAAAGAAAAGTCTCCAATAATCAACTGGCATGTGAAGGTACTAACCGCTTTGAATATTTTTCTGGCTCCGTGTCACTCTCTGGAAAGACAATCCTGGACATTTTTATGGCGCGCCGTCGCCTTTGGTGATCTGTGTACCGTAACAAATTATGCCATGACAATCACATAATAAATGAAACTGAAAAATCATATTGAATTTGCTGTAATAAAAAACAAAATTCATTAAAAATACACGCCTCTTTCTGCATGTTTCAGATGGTTGTTTGTAATATCTGTCGCACAAAAGTCAGCCATAGCACAACGCGAGAGATTACATACATACGCCTTACTCAGAGCGAAACTAACAATTGGATTGAGTTACATAACCCCCAAGCACTGTCGACGGAATGCCACTACACATATACCACATCTAGTGCAGTAGAATCACAAAATACTAAAATTTTTAAAGCAAAGATGGCTTTATTCCTTTGCTAACTAAAAGTCTGCTAACTCTCAAACAGAGGGAACTTAAGACAGTAAATATGCTTGGACAAATGCACACAGCTCCATCTAGCTGCAAAATAAGCAAAGCTTGTGTTATGAGTGTTGGATAACTGATAAACTCCTTGTATATACTTTTTTTTTATAGATACTTGTACTTGTACCCGTAACAGAAATTAAAATTCACAATTTCAATTTCTGCTCGGCCAGGAATAAAATCCAGGACCTCAGCGTGGCAGACTGGCACGTTTACTAACTGAACCACTGAGGTCGTCCAGTAGTTGGTTCAATTACAGGGCACCTTCCCCTGAACAAACTACTGCACGGAGCTACAGACATCCCTCTGTACAGGGGATGTTTAGTAGCAGAGGAAACAACAGCTCACATAGCCCTGGAGTGTAAGAAGCTAAAGGACTACAGAGATAAACCCTGAACAGGAACAGGGTACCTTTGAGAAGTCTGTGAACGTCCTAAGAGAGTAATAGACTTCTGGAAGGAGCTAGGCTGGCTACTATAGCTGGCTCTCAATCTTGTATAAAGGACGGAATTTGAGTTCAAGTATGGAAAATGGGAGCCATAAACCTAAACTTCCAGTGCATGGAATCTAGTGTTACAAGGATACAATCGTAAATATAGTTTGACGTTAATGCCGCGTAAAGACATAGTGAGTTTTGTGTGTCTTTAGAATCAAGCGAGACACAATGGTAGTGGTTCGAGAATTTGAAGTGAGGGTGATCATCGAATCACACAGCAGCACCAGTCTACTCTTGACCATGACGCATGCAACTGCGTCAAAATATAGAGGTAAAAACAATACTAATTGTGGTAATAAACCTGATAACATTTGCGATGACAGTGTAAATTTACAACATACAAGTTGTACTTATGTTTAAAGAAAGCAATCAAGTATGGGTCAAAATGAAGAGTGGACTATCATGGACAAACAAATGATAAAGTGGCTCATAAATGCACCATATTTTTACTATTTATATTATTACATACAGCCATATTGTGGCTGCAAGTCACTTTGTCACTTATGACAAACTTCAGGTCAAGTAGAAAAGGACACACTATGGCACAACATTACAGTGCGGAGGCCCTAATGAAAGAGGAACTTTATAATAATGACAACAATTTTTACATTTTTCTACTCACATTTATTAGGCCAGTGTTGTATTTTTCTTGTTACTTTGTATTGACTGCTCCTTAACTCTCTTTGTGACCAATTAGGCTGAAATGAATTACATAATTACATATTACGCAAATACAAATATAATTTATATTGTTTCCCACAACTCTCTACAAAGACATAGGCATAAATAAAAATAAAAATTAAGTATCAAACATTAACAACCAAAGGATATAACAAATCTTGCTTTGATATTGCATGCATTCAATAATTTTCACACTCACTGAAGGCATACACAAGCTTGGAATTGTTTGCACATAATGTTATTTAAACTTGTGTGCAATTGACTCATGATAATAGCATTCATGATAATTGTGTGTCATATATTGCTAACCATTCTCCATCAACAAGTTTTATACCCTTTTATTATCGCTGATGAATATTACTTTGCAAAATATACCCACAAATCTAAAGTATGACACAAATGTGATCTTCAAAGTTCTCAAATATCACGATTTAAGACTACTCATTCTCTCAAAGAGTGTAAAGATTAAGTTCATGACCTAAATAGTTTATAACATGCAACAGCAAATTTCAAGAACTGGCTGAACCAACAATTGCATTTAGAAGTCGTTAGCACATCATAAATCTAATGACACTACCAAATGTGATGCAACTGCATACCAAACCAACAAAATCATTAGTTACCACAATATACTCAAATTTAAAATGTAACACCCATAAAAACATCAGAAATATTATACAAAACATGCAGTGGTGTGCAGTCATTGCATTGTAAAAGGAAAATGGGGGCAGGAAGTCAGCTTGTCAAATGAAAGCAAAGGAAGAAAACCTTTCAGAGCAAACTATGGGTGGGGTAAGGAATCACCTTCTCATCAGACACGCTTCCAACGTCGTTTATAGTGTCATTTCCCTCGTCAACCTCCCCAGCCTCGCCGTTACTGCGACGAGTTTTCACCATGGCAGTGGTCGCGAGTAACGCACCGACACTAGGTCACAATGTACATCCGATCCCACCAAACGGTTATGTAACAAACTAGCAATATAAAACACACTCGAAAAAACAAATATGAACACCGCGCCGTTAATAGAAATAGAAGCTAACTCGACAAAGAAAGGGTTTTGTAAATGGCACATGTCGCCAGCAACGCCATGTTAGGACAACTGATTCGTTGCACAGTTCAATGATTTCATGTTTTGGAATGTTCAACTCACCAATTACTGTCACCTTCAATGAAAAGAAAACGAAATATAAGTAACAATCGCTAGCAAAGAAACATTAAATAGCTATCACAATAAAATTCACAATGGCCAAATACGAACACAAAATCACGATGTTGTTATTGACAACTGTCAAAAACTCCCGCAAATTTGACATATTTTACTTGTTGCCAACATAACAACTTAGAACATGTTCGGATACACCACAAGATATATCGCCTGGAAAATTTGGTTCGTAAAGAACCGTACTTTACGAGAGAAATGGAGCAGTAAAAGCTTCCATACAAACTTTGATCAATTATTTAGGAAGCTGTATTTGCAACCCTTTTCTTTGTGAACTTCAGTCTCTCAAGTAAAAAGTGAATTATTGTAATATTGAACATGGCTGTAAGCAATATTCCTTTTATCTTTTAGAAAAAGGTAATAAAATTAATAAATCATTCATTCATTTCAACATCAACATCATACCACAGTTCATAGTTTGTGATCATACCACAATAATTTGCACAACATTCACAACAAATCGGTAATAATCCACCTTGTTGTTTTGTTGTAAGGTCTGTGTTGTTAGGATGTGTATGTAAAGAATGCTCTTGTAAGTTTATAAAGTGAGTGAAAAACGTGTACAGTGTGGTTCATGAATAAATAGGTACGTGAAGGTAAGTAAGATCAAAAACTTACGCTTAACAACAATGTACTTAGCCCTTTTTATTAATATTAGCACTCTGCCTTTTTATTGTTACAGTTATTTCTAAGTATGGCTGATAAAACGAGTGATTCCGCATCTCCAGTAAAAAAACAAGACAGACCACAGCTGCAAGGTGATGCTGACGAAGAAGAAATTTCAGCGCGGATGACAGCTTCCTATAGCGAAATATCATTCCATTCTGATCAAGGTCAAAGTAACGAAGAACAAGCACAAACGTCAGGTCCACCACGGCCGTACGATTTACCGTCAGAAAATCGAAAACAAGGAAAATTGCCTTTAGATATGGATGGACATGTGAGATATGAAGGAGACATGACTCACTATGTAGCAGATGATTTAGAATTCAAGATAAAACTTTCTAGTCCAGTAACTAAGAAAGGCGAAACTCCCGTATTTGGTAGTTCTAGTGCATCTAGATCAAGCACTCCTTCTGGAAAACTTTACAGGCAGATATTAGCACCGCAGATAGGACAGATAGATATAACGGTTTTGAATGATCTTGAATATGAAGCTCAAAGAATAGCTCAGTCTGTTGACAATTTAATAGAAAATTTGTCTAATATATTGCACTCTAATTCATCTCTCACAGCTGAGAATATGGAAGTTTACAAGGATGCTGTTGGAAAAACATGTGATGCCATGGACAACAATATTAAAAGTATGTACACTATATTGGCAAAAGGTGAAGAAGTCTCACAAGCTATGATTCCTGTACAAGCTCAAGCTGCTAGAATTGCTGAAATAAAAAGGCTTTTACAACTATTTGAGAGCAATTTCTAATTACCAATGTTAATACTGTATATTTAATTTTGAGTTGTGTACAAGTTATTTGTGTTAAGTATGTGTGTAAGTACCAATCTATTTTGTTATGTTATATAATTTATGATATCCAAATTATAATCATTTGGTTTTGATTATTACCATGATAAGATAACCAAGACTATAACTTTTATGCTATGGCCACATTGAGACTTAACATACTTAACAACTTATAGTGTCAAGAATAAATAGTAGGCACTGCCATATTACTGCCAAATTTCATCAAAATCCCTTCAGTAGTTTTTGTGTGAAGGAGTAACAAACATTCAAACATAAATCTGAAAGACTTGGACAAAATGCTCGATGACGCCTCTCAACAAGTAGGTATTAAAATGAACATGGCCAAGACGAAAATGATATCGAATGTCCATGTTGTTCCTACTCCAGTGACAGTTATTGGCACTCAACTTGAAGTTATTGACGACTATACATAACTAGGACAAATAGTCCAGGTAGGCTAGGTAGGTCCAATTTCGAAAAAGATGTCAATCGACGAATCCAACTCGGTCGGGCAGCGTTCGGGAAGCTACGCCATATATTTTCGTCCCAATTACCGCAGTGTCTCAAGACGAAGATCTTTGACCAATGCGTGTTGCCAGTGATGACCTACGGAACTGAAACGTGGCTGCTCACTATGGGCCTTATAAGAAAGCTCACTCTTACCCAAAGGGCTATGCTCGGAGTCTCCAGAGTCTATCTGTTGTCTTCTCTTTCAAAGTTGCTACCACTTATTAAATGCAAGACAAGTCTTAGGGGTTTGCTGGGGTAACCCATCACAGTGTATATATATACCTATAATGTAAAACTGTAGACAGAATGCAATGCTGCTGTGCAATCAACGCAGAGCCATAGCCGCTGGATATAGCTACAATCGCTCATTAATTTTTAAAAATAAAAATAAGGCAAGCTCGCTACATCATCATCATCGCAGCCCATAAGAGTCCACTGCAGGATTTAGGGTCTCTTCCAAGGGGAAGTTATTGCCATAGTCTCCACGCTCGACAGGCGGGTTGGAGATCGCAATGTTATAAATATGATAATGGAAAACGCTGCTGCCCATTTTCCAGCCCACGGAGACTAGATAAACAAGAACAGGCGTATTGTACGACACCAACGAGTATGAGGGGTTGGTGCTATTCTACTCTGCCAGGCATTACACGGCCACGGCCAGCTCGCTTCGCTTGCTCATTAATTTAAATGTACTTTTTTTTACACACACTCGGGCTTTGTCGACAGCCAAAATGCTAAAAATTTCGAGCTCACTGCGCTCGCTCATTATTTTCAATACAATCAAAGTCAAAATAAGGAAGGAAATCAAAGAAAACAAAAACAGTATCTAGTATTAGAGCTTGTCTAAGCTGAAATGACGCGCCCCACTACTTAATTAGTTGATTTCGATGTGTGAGTGCGACGACGATCAAGTCAATCGAACGACGCGTGCTCCTACTTTTGAGTCTCACCGGCAACTGAATGACCAATTACAACGGCATTTGAATATGTATTGCGTCCATATTTTAAATTTGCTTATGTGCGTTAATGCGATAGTGGGGCGCGTCTACCAATATAATCTTACTATTGGACATTTACAACCGTTGCATTACGCATTTCTCGACCTGGGCTTTCGACAGTGTCCCTCGGGAAATAATCTGGTGGGCACTGAGAGCAAAGTCTGTGCTGGAGCTGTCGTCAAAACCATCGTAGGCCACACTTATCCCTTCCCGACTACTGTAGGTGTTTACCAGGGTTCTGTGCTGAGACCTACTAAGTAAGGACTAGTTTTGCATTGTGCTCGATGCCCTCTCAGCGGAAATTCAGGACATGCCTCCTTGGCTTATGAAGTACGCTGATGACATTGTACTGGTCAGCAAGCTTAGGCAGGATCTTGAGACCAGATTAAACACGTGGAAGGATGTACTAGAAAACGGTGGTTTGAATGTCGCCAAAACGGAGTATATGGCCAGCTGCAGCGGAGATCCCGAAACGTAGGTAATGAAGCTGTCAATAGAACAGATAAATCCAAATACCTCGGATCCGTGATGCACGAGTCCGGCGATATCGCTTCCTATGTCAAGTCCCGAATCTCTGCAGCTTGGGCCAAATGGCGGGAACTCAAGGCAGTCACTTGTGTCCCTAAAATCCCTATAAAGCTCAAAGGGCTTATATAATAATAATAATAAATCTTTATTGAGCAAGTACTTAATCACAGACAATTGTTCAAGCTGTAGGTAAAATAGGTGTAGGTAACAAAAATAACGTTCATTTGCCAAACAGTACTTTTAAAGAGAACATTAAACTTACAAACTAATAGCATTATTTTATTTTATGCTTATGTATGTGTTTGAGTGTGTGCGCGTACGCTTGTGCGTGTGCGTGTGTGTGTGTGTGTGTGTGTGTGTGTGTATTGCATTGTGTTTTGTATTTGATAAAATGTAGGATAGCAGTTAACTAATTCGGAGGATTAATTAGGCACTCAACAGTTTTATAGGAGAGATTCTGGAGCCAGTTGGTGACATTTGCTTTAAGTTCGTGTTTGTGTTGGAAATATATATTAAGAATGCGGTGTAAATTATTATAGTATAAAAAGGGACCAAGAAAGCAGAAGAATTTGTGACTAAAACTGGTGTTGAAGAAAGTGGATTTGGCAACAAGGTGATTGCGGCGAGATTGAGATAATTGATTGAGTGGTATAACCAAGTGTTGTTGTACAATGGTATAAAGTATAAACAGTTTTCGAACCGAGAGTACTTGGCAATATTCATATAACGATTGAGTAGGGAAGAGATAAGGTTTGAATGTTGCTACTTTTAAGAGAGCTCTTTGAGCACGTTCAATTTTAATGAAGTAAGATTTGCAGGTACCGCCCCATGTGGGGCGTTTGAAAGTAAGTTAATGTAGGGTTTAAAAGAGAGGTTACTATCAATAATTATACCCAGGTATTTTACTTGATTACTTGTTATGATTGGAGAGCAATTACATGGTACTGTAGGTAAGTGAGGAACATGTGCAATAACTTTATGATGATTGGGATCCGGGAGATTTACACTACGTAAGGTAAAATTTATAATGTTTGTTTTTTTCACGTTCAGTGTGAGCAAGTTTAGATTTAACCATTCTGATACTAAATTAATACCTTGCTGTGCATTTCGATAGGTCTCGTCCCATGTGCTGCCAGAAAAAAATAAGACAGTATCGTCTGCAAAAGATATTAAATTAAAATGCGGGATTTCCAATTGACATAGGTCATTAATGTATGTTAAGAATAAGCTGGGACCTAATATACTGCCCTGGGGGACGTCGATTTTTATTGGTAGCTCATTACTTGTATAACCATCTAATGTAACACTTTGTGTTCGACCGTTCAGATAATCTTGGAAAAGATTCAACTGAGTGCCTCTGATTCCCAGAGCCTCCAACTTTTTGAGTAGTATACGGAATGACACGGTATCAAAGGCTTTTGCCAAATCAAGAAAGATTGCCATGCACTTCCTGTTGCTATCCAAATTTAGAACTATATTATTTGTAAGAGCTTGTACAGCGTGAGAGGTTGATTTTCCTCTACGAAAACCGAATTGCTTGTTACTTAATAGGTTATTACTTTCAAGATAATTTATAAGGCGATTATTTATTAGTCGTGCGAGAATTTTCGAAAATACTGGTAAGATCGAGATAGGGCGATAATTGGATATAAGATTTTGATCTCCATTTTTGAAAATATTATGAACTATTGCTTTTTTGAAAACAGAAGGAAATAATCCTGTTGACAGAGATAGGTTGCAAATGTATGTGAGAGCAGGTATAATTTCAGTCTTATATGTTTTTATAAACTTTGTGGATATGCCGTTCCATCCTACAGCGCACTCATTTTTAAGTGACATAATAATACTGTTTATTTCGGAAGGGTCTGTAGGTAAGAATACAAAGGAATTGTTGGGTGTAGCAGAATTCGGAGAGTCGGGATTTTTTGAGTTTATATTGTTTTTGGTAATAGCATCAGCAAGGTCGCGTCCTATATTTGAGAAGAAGTGGTTAACCGAGTTAACCGATGTTTGAGGATTTTCTTTCAGCATAAGCAAATTACGGGGTTTACATTTAGTTTTGTTTAGGTATACAAGAGTATTATTAGACCGGTAATGTCTATGTCTGCGAGACATATCTAGCGCTGACGAAACACGTTCTCGAACTCCACGCCAACGAAATGAAAATGCTGCGGTGTAATCCGTGGCAGCCTTGGCGTGAGGGATATCGCAGATAAGATCGAGGAGGCTCGCGTGGGCTGGTTTGGTCACGTGTAGCGTAAGCCTCAGGGATACGTGGGAAATAGTTGCATGAATCTGCCGGTATCAGGAAAGAGGCCCCGTGGGCGACCCAAGAAGCGATGGATTGACATTGCTGAGTCGAATGCAAGAGCCAACGGCTTACGACGAGAGGATGCCGAAGACCGGGCGAAGTGGAGAAGATTGAGTGGGAAAGCGGACCCTGGCAGAGGCCGGAATATATATATAGTTCATAGTTTGTGGGCCGGAATAAGCTCTAAGACGATGATGAGTCCGTTAGACATTTAATCCACCCCTAGACAATGCACAACTGGCCCTAAACGGTCATGGTTAAGCCCGCCACTGCCTACTAGGGACTGACTAATGTCAAAATCTTCGAGTTCTAGCTTTATTAAAATAATAAACAGTCGTGATTAAAACATATTTTTCTGCCCTATACAATAATTTTAGTCGAAAAAGTCACGAAAGCCTTTATAGTTGTTCGAAATCGAAAACGTTACGATTAATACCATATTGTTTAGTTGGCAATAGCGCCTTTGTCATTCACTCATTTGGCTCACGTATCCGAATTGTAAAAAAGCATACGTTCTTGTCCCTCCCTATTCGATTCGCAAGTTTTATTTCACTCACTCACTCCGTCTCCGCTCGCTCGCATTCTGACATTTCGCATCGACCGGGGTGGTTGTGAGAGATCAAAAAATCGCGAAAATGCATTCAAATAACAGAAAATGTAAATTGAATTACTAACATGTGTATTAACATAGTAATAAGATTAAGCGTACAGTTGCAGGTCTCATGACCATTTAATATTTAGCTATCAATCAGATAAAACGTGCGCCAAATGCAATGGGTGACGTTGTAAGCTTATTTTCTGTGATAATTATGAAGTTTAAATCTAAGTTCAATGAAAGTAAGATTTATTTCCACTATGATCTTCCATGGGAGAGGATAAAGTCGATGAAATGGATGAACGAGCGCGCGACATCTAACAGGGCATACGTGCCGACAACTGTGAGTAAATTCATTTTACTGCATCCCAAGTCCAAACAAAATGTATTGCCTACACAGTTTGTAAATAAATTGAGAGCATGCTCAGTTTCTATGTCTAAAAAACTACTGATATTTTCACAGAATTTGTAGTCCCACTACTACTTCCTCTATACACTTAAACACCTATTAGATATATGTATATGTTATAGGTAAGCTTTAGAGCATTGCACTAATAATAAACTTTGCAAATAATTGGTGCATTTCCTGACGTATTTCTATATGTCAGGTAGCTTAAGTAAGTAGAGGTATAAAGGATAGGTTCCCAATCCTTTTCATACCGGTCTTTCCCCTTACATGCTGTAATTTTTTGCCCTTCTAGAAGAAGATCCCTGCATGTAGCTTTAATAGACATTTATAAATAAATTAACTCCTCTGAGAAGAGAATTTTGCCTTACTTTTCTAATCACAAATTGTCATAGAGATCAGTAATACAGGTTTTTTAACCTAGCATAAGGCTCTCAATAAGGATTTTATACTATGTATACTTAACTTTAATATTATGTATTGTTGCCTTTTTGAAAGAAATAAATGTATTTTCTATGTATTGGATACCTTTTTCTAAATCAATTTGGAACATTTTGAATTAGGATGTAGCCACGACACCAAAGGGACACACAATTAGGGAACCTCTAGTATAAACTAACTTGCCGCTAAGAAAATAGTAAATAACTGACATTATATTGAATTTTTAATTGTCAAAAAGTATTTCAAGTTTTAGTCCTGCCTTGAGGAATAATAATAATAGTTTAGCTTATGTTGCTAACCCAATGCCTTACAGCAGACTATTGGTTAGTAATTTAAGCAACTGGATTAAGAGTACTAGAACTGACATTGTTGAATTATAATTGTATTGTCGATTCGATTTCAATTTAATCAATTCAATTTAGTTGTGTTAAAAATGTTAAGATTGAGATTGAGACATTAAGATTATTGTAATCCTTGATTGAACATTATATATTCCAACAATGCTTGCATTGCATGTTGTTAAGATTCCCTTGAATTCCTTGGGGCTCGACTATTACATTTTATTACTAATCAGCTAATAAATGTAATATATTATACATACAAGACAATATATCTTAGTACCTACATAACTTATTGATTGACTATTATAACTTTGAAAGATGAATGATGATAAATTGAATGAGTACTTAATTTTCATTGTAGTTCAGAGGATATCAATTCTATGATGTGGGTTTATTGTTATTTTACTTTACGTAAAATATAAAACGCAATAGTTCAACAATGACATATTAAAGTATGCACTTGCAGTTCTATTATCACACGTACGCCATTCGATAGAGGGGCCAAAGTCCCTACCTAGTGCTGTGCCAAAGTCTGTAATGTAATAGTGGGTACCTAACCTTTGTATGCTGGATTGCTGGGCTATCTTCCGGCCTACGTCTGATGGGACGCGGTTAGCGACAGCTGCAGATAAACACGTCGAATGCAGGCGCAACCGCTGGCATGACGCATTCGCGCGTACACACGTGCCCTAATAATTTGTTATTATTAACTAACAGACGTACACATAGCGGCTGTGATTAGCTTTAGGTACGTACATAAAGGCCGTTTATAAATAAAAATGGATAAGTACCTACGGTGGCGATATCGCGATAGTAGCTGTCTGTCGCTTACGAAACGGGAAGCCTCGTAGTGGTCAAGACAGAATCCCATAATAATTTTAAAGACAGAATATATTATGAAAAATAATTGGCAGATTCTAACTTTCATCAGTCAACAACATTTGCGGTATTTATTACGTACGTATAGAGTATCGGAATCATAATCCTCGCGACGCATACTGTTCAATACCTAAAATGTCCGAGACGCAAAATGCACAATAAATGATCAAAACCCAAAATGTACAAAACGTTCAACGCACAATACAATCTATATGCCAAATACCTAGTTAATTAGTTTAATTATTATATCAAACCCTTAGTTATCATCAGCTGACCCAGTTGCGTTGCCGCACTCTATTATAAAACTAGCAGTCCTCCGCGGTTTTCAACAGCGCGCAGTTCGCATCTCTGTGAATAGTGAACTATCCCGCAGGACCCTATTCTTTTTCCGAGATGAAAAGAAGCCTGTCATTCGGGAATAATGTAACTTGCTATTGTAGGCAATGTAGTGAAATAATTTCCAAAATCAAAATCGGTTCTATAGGAGATTATTCCCAACATACAAACTCACAAAAGTACAAACATATTACATATTAAAATAATATGTTATGTAATGAATGACAATAATTATGAATTTTGCGATACTGTGTATCGGTGTAATTTTTTGACATGTAACAATCGTTATCAATAAATAAACTTTAACTTATACAAATTTTTCCTGTTTATAATATATAATATAAAGTACATATAGAAATAGAAATGTGTCTATAATACGTAATGTTTCTAGCTATCCTTACCACGGTCGAATGTATCTCATTACACGCCGGGAGTTAGTGAACCGGGTTATCTCATCTCATTCACGGTCGCACGAAACTCGTAACATATTTTAGACGAAAATACAACCGCTGGCTATTGCATAAACGTTTATGTGCAGAATTAGCGACCCGACCCGGCTTCACGCGGGTGTTGTCGTGTTATCTGTATTATTATATGCATATAATCGTATTATTAATTCCGCGCACGAGGGCTAGGGTCCGTCTTCCGTCCGATCCAGAATTTGGCAGATCAGGTAATTACAGTGGAGCATCTGACTCTCGCTCCATGACCCTGCTACCAGGGGAACCTGACCTGATTGGATAATGGTTACACATTCAGTCGCCTGAATGTGCAGGTTTCATCACGATGTTTTCCCTCACCGTAAGAATATCGGTTAGCATTCAACTATCGTACATACCGTACTACAAAAAAGTAATTGGTACATGGTCGCAGTGGGATCCGAACCCGGTACCTCTCGCTTACGAGTCGGATACCTTAACACTCGGCCACCGACGTTCCCACGCCTCCTGCATGTATTTGTATTGAATTATCTAAATAATTAAGAAAACCGCATCAGTATCCGATGCGTGGTTTAGAAAGAGTTACCCGATATACCTACAGACAGACACGAAAAACAACTTTAATTTATACTATTACTAGTGACCCGCCCGGCTTCTTAACCTTAACAAACCTTAACAAATTATACACCTAAACCTTCCTCATGAATCACTCTGTCTATTGGTGAACATTTTGTGTTTATCGCGAACAGACACACAGACGCGGCGTGAGACTTTGTTTTATAATATGTAGTGATAGTGAAGGAAGCAGGAACGTACAGGCGGCCAAATAAGTGGTCTACCACTCTAAGATTGAAGTTCTGCTGTAAGTCATATAACAATAATGTTCTAGGCTTACCCTTCGTGAGATTTTGGTGACACGTTATGGGATCTTTAAAGATGCCACTTATTTGGCCTAGGTACAGTCCGCATTTTCTAAAATACGTCCTCATACCATTCAGTCCTTGAAATTTTGAATGCACCATGCGATGCGTAGGAGCTGGGTAATATGTTTGTATAACATTCTGTAGTAATAAACTAGTATTTCGGCAGAAGCTATCGCCCCGCAGTATAACTAAGTAGGCGTGGAAAGCTAAACTGCGGTGAACTTTGCGCTCCACCTATATAGATGCCATTCTCAGCTATTTTCGCACCGATACTCCTCCATCAAAACCACCCACACGATTCTCGCCTACCAACGGAACTGGCTCGTGGTAGCAATTGACTTTTGTACTGATATTAGATGTTTTCATAGTTGTAATAGGTCGTTATTGCGACCTTTATGCGGTTTTGTTTTGTCTATCTTTGTGTCGCTAGATTATTTACGTAATTTTAGGATGATTACAAAACACCGGATAATATTTCGAATTTTACTACTTACTCTTACTTACCTACTTTTAATGGGAGACTCCTCATGTTCACATTTAAACGCAACCTACTTCGGACCTACCTATTTGGACTTAAGATCAACTTTTTTCTACAAATGTTTAATAGAATAGACACTAAACAATATTCTTTTAATTGACATCATCATCTTGGCGTTATGTCCCGGTTGCGCCCCCGCGCAGCACGCGAGGGCCCAGGGTCCGCTTATCCTTGTAATTGACATACCTATGTAAAATTTAATAGCCACTATATTACCAAGTAAGTATATTGTACATTCCTCGTACTCGATTTAAAAATAGACCAGAATTTATTAAAACATATCTAATACAACGTAGGTCTAGAACACATCCTAAAGTCTAGAATACCTACCTACTTAACGCATCTCAAAGGTAGCATATAAATAAAATAAACAAATACCATAATAACTAATACAATATAACATAAAGGAATTGAGAATACTGAATTACATCTAGGCACACTGGAAAACATAGTAATCTTTCACACGTTTTTTCAAAAATATGACTGACTATCCCATACTTAGACGAGTATGATAACTAACTTAGGTTCAAGGTTCATCTCATCAAACCGTCGACGTGTCGTGTTTAAAGCCTCAACATTACCGCAACCTTGAAGTTCCTAAAAAGGTTTTACAATGCGTTACCCCATCGTAAGAGTATCTCTCATAGTCATTATCATTCATTCTTGTGGTCACTATAATACCTGTGATTAAATACACTGTGTAATCATCAAATGTTCCGCCGTAAATATCTTTTTCAAATTAGATGATATTTTCCGTTAAAACAAGTGACATGCACATACTTAGATTAGAATGAGTGTACCTCATTTCCGCGACGAATAAGCTTCGATTATCGCCAATGCGATTTAACATTTCAAGTAATTTCACGAATATGTATCTAATGTTCGACTTTACAAAACAGCGACGCACGTTTCTGCGAAAAATCGCTGGTTCGATTCAACTAAGTGTCGTGAGCCTAACTGACGAATGTTTAGAAGAAACCGCATCGAACTCGGCCCATCCTATCGGGAGGTACGATGCCACAGATGCCAAAATACCCATTGATCCGCGCTTATACTACTCGGTGAGAAACGTACAAACATACAGCCTGACGGAAAAAAGCGGTGAGAGCCCCCGCGGACTGCAGACTTTTCTATCGGTGCCTGTTGTCTAATATCTGAGTTGTACTATCTCTTTGATTTTCTTGTGTACTAAATTGTTAAATAAATAAATATAGTCTAGTTTCAAGGCAATCGGGATCGGGAAGCCCATCAAGGTTATTTATCGGCTGATACCGAAAGGTTATAGTGTGCACACTTACATCTTCATACTGATTACAAACCCGACTAAACTATCGGCCGATAAAAAGTCTGCAGTCTACGGGGGCTCTTAACTGTCGCCCATGACACCTAGGTTTCTTGTAGCAAAAATGCAGAATCGCATGTGCATTGTCATTGTGCTCATGCCATCTTGCGCTGGCGACCTTATCTTTTGTCTTCGTTGCAAGTTGCATTCGAACCTGCTTGCATGCATCGCGGCTACCACAACCATTTTGATACCACGTCTTCTATGTGGTTATACCTTGTATAAATTTTAAGAGCTTCACACCGGAGATATACGCTCCATTCGCGTTTTCCACTTATGATTTGTTATTGCTTAGCTTTGCACTTTGACCCATACAATCTTAGGTACAGCCATCGTAACATGTTCGTTTCTTAGATTTACAATGTAACTAATACACACATTTTATAGTAGTTTCTTACCGCGTACCTTGGTTTACGAGTAACCTGATATTTCGACGCAGTTGCATGCATCATGGTCACTTGGTATACTATACTTTAAAATATGTGATTATGCCCCGGATAGTTTAAAACAGTACATAATACGTAATACATAATATTTCATTATATGTAGGTCAAAAGTGATAATGACCGTAGCGATAACCTTTTATCCGATGACCGCGCGATAAAGGAGAGATGACGCTCGTACTTGTACTAGCTGCTCAACAAGCAGCACAAAGAGGTGCAGCCACCGGACCTCCCTCGGAATCAAGGACTTGTGCCACCGATAACGCCCGAGGAAGTCGAAACGGCTCTTCGCCGCATGAAAAACCGGAAAACTGTCGGACCCGATGGAGTCCCTATTGATGCATGGACTCTCGTGGTGTGAGCATTCTTACTGACCTTTATAACCGCATCCTCCTTACCGGGAAGATACCCAACCATTGGAGGCTGAGTATCATTACTCCAGTCTACAAGGGCAAGGGCTCGGCGCGGGAGTGCACTAAGTACCGCGCGGTATAAAGGTGATGTTTTACACTATGAAGCTCTTGGAACGCATTCTTGACTCGCGAATTCAACGGGAGTACACAATCTCGGAATAACAGTACGGGTTTCGGCCGGGTGGTGGGACCCGTATTTGCTTTGAAAATGGAGGAATACACTTCAAAGAACACGCCCCTGCATTTCCTGTTCCTGGACATGCAGAAGGCCTTAAACTGTGTCCCTCGAGAGATGATCGTCAAAGAATAACTTCAAAGAACACGCCCCTGCATTTCCTGTTCCTGGACATGCAGAAGGCCTTAAACTGTGTCCCTCGAGAGATGATCGTCAAAGAATAAGTATAAGGGATAACAGTTATATCCATACATATTATATGTTATTAGGTATATGCAATGTATTTCCACACGGCCCTCCGAAAATACTTCAAACAAAAGAAGTCAAGTCAAACGAAATGTCTTACACAAGCGTGCCTACAGTTAATTTGGGTAATTACGATCAAATGAACACACAGGTTAAAGGGTATCCAAGCTATTTCGATATGTTGGAATGATAAGGAATCGCCGAACACATAAAACATATAAAATACATGAAATACTTATTTGGGTTTATTTATGATTAGAAATTTAAAAATGAGTAGCTATATTTTGAGACTGGAATAGTTTTTAATTCTTTTTAGGTTTATTTCCTTTTTGTTATCGATTAGATACCAATACCATCAACAAATCACTGCTACCTGAAAATAACCAGATTGTCATGTAATTGGATAAACACCCAACGGCTATTACAATGTAAAGTGTACCTACCTCTAACTATTGCGAACCGAAACATATTGCCACACATTTTTCCTATTCCCATAGTATTTATAGCTCTGTGACAAACAGAGAAATCGATAGTACCTACCGTACGTTTATTTTTTTAACGATTATTTTTATACATTATGATTATCTTTCGTAAAGTAACATGGTGAAAATCGTAATAGGTACTTATTATTTCTGTTACGGTAACAAAATGAGTTTGCAATTAAATGTGTTAAGTCTTCCGGGTTCAGGGTCAGAAACTATACTCGTAGACGTTTTTTGTAGCGTCTACGAAGAATTAACATAACAAACACTAACGTAGGTAGATACAGGAAATGGTTCCTTATTCGTCGGGTTCCATACTCGTCGGTGTCAAAACTTGCCGGATTTCAAATTGTTTATCTTAAGGTTCGTAAAAGGACATGTAGAGAAACTTATCCTTATCCTATGATGATATATGTATTTAAGAGTATGACTCTTGTCGGTGGAGCAATGAAGATCTCAGTTTCACAAATATTAGATATATTGTACTCCAGCTCCGTCCAGGTGTCGTGTGAAAAATATTACTTGTCTCTTCTATAAGCAATTCGACAGATGACATTATTAAGTTACTAACTCGGAGTTATTGGACGTTAATTTAACCCAATAAATATGTTCGATATCCAATACTTCTTATTACATTTGTCCTATTTTGTACATTTGTTCTGTAGACCTATTAGATAAATTTGAATCGCATGAGACAAGTCTTTGTGATTTTTTTTAACATCTATTTCACAAAAAATCATTGAGCCGTCTCCTAGCTTAAAAGCTTAAACATGGTATGTTTTAAATTTATTTTAGATTTTTAGAAGACAGGTGGCAGTAAGGTCGTTATCATCTTGGTATTAATGTCTCGGCTGTGCTTTCGCGTGCGAGAGCCCGTAGTCCGCCTTGACCATGATCCAGGATTTGGCGACAGTGGAGCGACTGCCATCTGACCTTCGTGACCCTGTTAACAGGGGAACCTGACTAGATTGGATCATGGATCAGGTTTCATCACCGGTTAGTGATCAACTAATGTGGCAGTAAGATAATAGTAAGATATATATTTGGAACCGACTTACGAAGCCGTTTCATTTGATACCCCGCACAATCGAAAAACATTTTTTGTCCATACAAAAAAATTATGACGTCATAACTTTTCTCTGCTATGACGAAAATTTGGCTCATGCCAATAGGTCTACGGAACAAATGTATGAAGTAGCACAATTCTAATACGAAATGCCGAATGTTTGCACTAACAACTCCTACTATAAGATAGTAGCTTCATATCTACCCACCCGCTGCGGGTGGGCGGCTCTAACATAAATTGTACATAATAAAGTTACATACATCCACAGTGACAAACTTTATACTTTGAAAGTAAGTAGTTGGACTGGATGCTGTTTAGGATCATAATTGCCCTATCCCAAAATGTCCGTCGGGTTAGCTTAGCCAGTGATTTAATTTAATGATCCAACTTAGACTCCGTACGTACCTATAATAGTACTTGTAGTATCCTATAGTACCTATTTTGTCTATTAGTATTAGACAGAGATCCAGAGATGTCACTAAATGGGAACTCCGTAGGTATTATCGATTATCGAAACTGTTACTCAACTGTAACGCTTAAAGTATGGGAGTAGCGTAGCCATAGAGTACCTCGTTTGTTTTACAATTTATGTTATCTAACAATTTACTAATGAATGAATAATGTTAAAGAAGCGAACGATATCGCTCCACGTGTTCTCGCGTAGAGTGCGAAACTCATTAAACTAGTAACAGACGTTCTGTTGTTTTGGCTGGAGCCGATCAACCGTCAGTTGCAGTTGATACTAATCCTTATGCATTATGAAATAAAGTCGCTTTTGGGTGCGGGCGACGTGGTCATACGTCCGACCAAGGTCGGTTCGCCCGCGCATCCGAGTTAAACCAAAAGCGATTTTGTTGTACTTTGTAAGGATTTGTAGTTGTAGGAAGTTGGTCAGCTCCAGCTAAAAAGGAAAGTCTGTTACTAGTTTTAGTTTCGGTTTCGAGCCTTACCGCGCTGGTACTTACGTGGTAGGCATCGAGGAGTATCAGTGTCCTGGCTGTAGGTCTGTGGTACAGCACTGAAACTGCACTAAGGCGCGCTCGACGCCCGGCAATTTTGACCAGCACCGCTCCGCTCCCTTCTGACCGAAGCGCCCTGTAGTTTTTCTCTACAATTTTCGTCACCATGCCGTGGATTCCTTGCCGTTAACTTGAATCTCAATGTGCCTTTGTACCCCGGGTTTCAAAAATGTTAATAAATACTCTTGAAGTCTGGATATATTCTGTGATAAACCGGCTAGAGTGTTTTTTTGCCATTGAATGTATCCTAGACCGAGGTTTACATAATCCAAACAATAATATCATCTCACTATTTAAAAGTGTTTCATTGTTCTTTTCTTGCATGGAAATTGTTATCCATTATTGCCGCAAATGGCTCATGAATATCCTTATTATTAAGTATACCATATGTTTATTATTGCTGCAAGTTTTCACAATAACATAGGCGTCCATAGGTTGCGGTGACTGCTTACCATCAGGCAGCTCGTAAGCTTGTTTGCCAACTGTGTGGTAAAAAAAAGTGATAAAATTTTAGCTTCCAACGTTTTGTAAACAGTCCCCGTCTTTCCCAGGTGGAGAAGGTTGCCAACGTTTGCACGCATGCGGTGTGCGTGGCGCCGGCGTCGCTGGGCGCGCGGGAGTTGCTCACAAGGTCGACAAACGCACCACAGGCCATCGCAGCCGTGATCTACGGGCTAGCACTATGCCTCCTGTTCGCCGTCTCCACCACATTCCACTCAGTCAGCTGTTGCAGGTCCGACAAGTAAGTGGCGCTAGATGTGTTTGCTGCTGGAATTACCTACGGCTTTACCGCGTCAATTTGTCTGAGCACCTGGTAGCGATGACGTCATGGCAGTTGGCTATAAGCCACTCCGCGAATATTGCAGACACTCGCTGTCGTGGTAAACCTGGCTTTATGCTTTCCCTTCGTGGTCCACCATATTCCACTTGGTCAGGTGTTACCGTTGCTATCATTAGAGCTATAGGATTGCGTGTTCTAGCTACCCAAGCCCCCAAAACTCTTGGCCAAAAGGCTATTTGCCCCTTTTAACGAAGTAGAAGGAAGCCTTACCACAAAGTAGTCACGTGTAGTACACAAAGTAGTCAAAGTAGTCACATCTATACATTATAAATAAGAAAGATTTGTTTGTTTTATTTAGGTACTTAAATACTAATAATGGTTGTTACCGTGTACCTAAATATGTGTCTAAATTACTATCACATGAAATATCAACATCCCGTAACATTCCACTTCTGGACTCGCTTGAGCCACCTACACCATTAGTAGAGAAGAGTATTAGTAGTAACAAGCATGTCGGAGTAACGGCAGTGTTGAAAATACTCAACAGAAGACGCTGTTGCCCATTATCTTCTGTTCTGCGAAGGTTTTAACTAGGTCCTCTTGTGGCCTGGATATAGGTAGCCTTGTACGAGCACCCGTGCCACCCGTGTAGAAGGGGTCTGTGCTATTCTAATTTACCGGACACCACACGACACAATTATTATAATTGAACTTTATTCTCTTGGTAATATGCGACGATGTTGCTAGACACAGAGATGCGAAGCTAGCGCGTGCCAGCTATAATAATTCAGTTGTGTGAACAGAATACGTAAGTTGCTATTATCTCGCCCACGCTAGTTTTGAACAATGGCTGTAACAGATATTCTATGGGAATAACTGGGTATACTCACTTGCGAAGTATTCTAACAGCTGACACTCTTTAGTTGTTATACAAAGTTCTAAGTGTTATTGTTGTCTACGTCACGTCTGCGTCACGTGTAAAGCTGAAATTGAATGTGTAAAGCTGAAGTTATGTGACTGTGCTCGTTAGAATTTTTACAGTCCATTTTGTGCCACTACAAATCGCCAGACAACATTCAGTATTAATCTGAATTCCATCAATACCATCTGGATTGAGTGGCGATCGACCACAGTATACGATATTCAGGAAACTTTTTTTATGCAACGCAGTGACAAACGAGCAGACAGCCCAACTAATGGTAAGCGGTAACTGTCGCCCATAACATCTTTTATCTGACCTATGTGTGGTCATACAAATATGGCGTACTAGCAACCAAAGACAATAGGTTTGGGGTTTCACTAATCATTCATCACCGAACGAATGATTAGTGAAATGAGTTTAATTTTTACGATTCATGCATTTAGGTTGCAGGCAATAAAAATGCAAAACCGCAGTAACGTTGTCACTGTGAGGACTAAGCTGAAATGTCTCATGCCTTTAATTGCGCTGGCTCTTGTCCTTCAAATCCGAATTAGATAAGACCGTGGCACTCATCCAAGCGGACTCCTCAGGCTTGACGAGAGTCCTATCACCTGATAAACCCCTCGACGAACACGCTTGGAACGAGCTTCCTGCAGCTGTGTTCCCAAATCATTACGACATTGAACCTTCGAGAAACACCTACCCTACGCCTACACCTATCTCAAAGGACGGCAACGCAAACACGACTCCCGGGTGTTACGTCACTGTGGGCGGCGATTATCACTTACCATCAGGCTATTGGCTATCTCAGTGGACAATTGAATTTGATAGTAATCTTACACTACTCTAATTTAGTACGCTATAGCCAGTGGGTAACGTAGATAAACAGAATAGAATAGAAAAGCATTTATTTGGTATTCCATGCACATTTCAGCTACTTTCAACGCCCAAAGCGCTTAACGGATTTGGATTACAAATTAGGCAAGGTGATAAATAGATGACGTGTAGGATTATCTAATGTCAAATTCAGTTGACAACTGAGTTAGACAATAGCCCAGCAGGTGACCTGCATGCTCGTTAACTTGCCTCTAATTAAATAGAAAAAAGTCTAGTCTTTGTTATTCAAAGAATTATATCTAAGGAAGTCCTATTTAAAGATAGGTGGAACCGTGAGAGTCTCATTCACGCTTTGTTTATGTTATTCCGTGCCTCGATGTTCTTATGAAAATAACCAGAAATTAGAATTTCCTGCCATTATTATTCTCTAGAAGATCTAACCTTGGTTTCGGCAAAACCACAGATCGTTATTACATCGAGGTTTGCCAAAATATACTGGCGGAATATAAAATCGAATCGTAAGTTTGTTGCCCGACTTTTGGAAAAATTAATTTATTAAATTAATAATATAATTATATAAAATTATGGATAACATTTCTCGCTGCGGCCATGTACCAATAAGTCTTTTCTGAGTTATGTACATTAGCTGATTACTAAACGATGCTCTTACGGTGAGGGAAAACATCGTGATGAAACCTGCAAATTCAGGCAACTGAATTTGTAACCATGATCCAATCTGGTCAGGTTCCCCTGGTAGTAGAGTTACGGAGGTCAGATGGTAGTCGTTTTATTGTAATTACCTGATCGCCAAATCCTGGATCATGGTCAAGGCGGACCCCGGGCCCACGTTGTCTAGAGCACAACCGGGACATTAATGCCAAGATGTTTTTTTTTATGGATAACATTTGAAAGGCCTAAGTATTAAAAGGAGGACTTTTAGTATGAGACTGTTTTTTTAATGCAATACAAGCTTAACTTATTACTTATTAGTTCAAAAGTCAGGCAAAAACCTTAAGTAAATTTTTTGTCCACCACTATATTAGCAGAAATTATATCTTCACACCGCATAAGCGGAAAATGTTAAATCTAATGCAAGTGTTTTTGAAACAACACAAGCCATCTAAAATTAAAATACTAACAGCTGAAATCCTCTAATCACCCGTTCTATTCTAATTGTAATACGTAATAAATAACTGGACTTATTAGCTTAGATGTTGAGCATGAGACTGGATTTTACTTTTTAATCCCAGGGCTTGACTATAATAAATAAGTATATGAGTGGGTTAGCAAAACGCAAACAAAGATTCCCGCCAAATCCTGTCTTGTCTAATTATGGGCTAATTCATGCTATTGCAGTCTCGAAGCGCGTCAAAGCGGATGATATCTATAAATAATATTGATAATTAGCGTTCTGTGCTTGAATTAACCGTAAATATGAAAGAGTGTGTCTGGTTGACGTGATATCAGCCTTTTACTTAGAAGTAATATGTACGGGGTAATATGAAATTGATGATAAACAACTGTATCAGCTGCAAAAAAGCAGGTGTTTCATACTAAATTGAAAACGAATACTGCCAAAACATATGAAACAACTGTTTTTCGTTGCGATTTCTGAGTTGGTGCCATAGGAAACGTTGTGTGTTATCACTAGCACACAAGGTACCCCTTTGTTTAATTAATTTCAAATCGAAGTAAACTTCGTTACAAAAGAGTTTCTTATGAATTCTATTTTGGTAAGAACGTTCAATCAAGAACGGGTCTACATATAAGTAGAAACCGGTATATTCGACACAGTTATCTCAAAGAACCACTCTAGATTTAAGCGCTCTCCACTATTAAGCTTCCTCCACTAATCTGGATAAGAATTAAATCTGACAGTGAACCCTTACAAGCTGTTGTTAACATAAACATCCACAATTATCGCTTTTGCAACTAGCAATTTCACCAGTCCTTGGTAAAACTTGATCGTCGTCAGTACGGACGGACGGATATTGCGCTCGCCCTCAATCTATTGCATTCCGATTTACCGACGTGCCACAGCTGCATTTAACCGCCGTCCTATATAATTGCTATGCAGTACTAGAATTATACAATTATAGTGTAGATGACCGCGACACTGCAGTACAAAATCACTTAATGACATTGAATCACGCGTTGATGATTTTTACTCGCAGCTAGATATCTCGCATCTGTGCTACGCTGTAGTGTAAGGCTTTTATTTGTTAGAACCACATGATTTAGGTAGTAGATTTTTAGTTCGAACCATTTATCTATATTTAATGGGTGTGGTAATGAGTAGATTTGTTGACTACAGATACGGAATTTTTCATCTGTTGATGACTGAGATGCGTTTTTGGCATTCGATCATGGAACCTCGAAAATAGCCCTGGTAATACTCCAGATCTTGGTTCGTATGTATTCAGCAATAGTAGTCATTATTGCGTGTTTCCATCAAATATGAAAACAAAATACGATTCCAGATCGTCTGAAGGTTTAAAAACGTTTATAGAACTAAACTTGTTAACCCTTACGTAAGTGCATTGTCGGCTTACCGAGTCTTCCCCCGCAACTCGATATAAGCCGAGGCCGGCAAGGCCGCGCCACGTATAAGAAAGATCTCGTGTAGTTGTTAGAACGAGTAAAAAGAAACCGAGATAAAGCTACTAATGAGCAGGCAAAAATACTACTACTTGGACAATTCACACAGCGCCATCTAGCCCCAAAGTAAGCAAAGCTTGTGTTATGGGTTAGATAACTGATAAACTATATTTATACTTTTTTTTAAATACATACTGCACCCATACCCGTAACAGAATATGTAATTCATTATTTCAATAGCTACTCGGCCGGGAATCGAACCCGTCACTCAGGTCGTCCAAATGTTACCTATTTTTAAAGGGTTGACACAGGAGGATAAAATTAAATTAACTAAACATTTATCTGTTTTTATTAAGTAGAGTTCTGAGTTTGAGCATTGGCCGATCGACATAGCCGCCAGTGTATCACACCCACCTTAAGCTTGTATAGCGCACTCCACATGTGTACAGTTCCGCGGGAACACGAGAATGTAGAGGGAGTATTCGCCTACATTCGTGTAGTCCCGTGCATGTTTGGCATGTCTCGCCTATTTCATAGACTAAGTAGAGATAGGTGTTGTCGTCTTGATTCGATCGATTATATATTTATATTCCTAGCGCTTTTTCCCGTAACAGGTTCGGGGTACACTTAACCATGATTCAGGATATTAGTAGATCAAGTAATGACAGTAGAGCAGCTGCCATCACCTCTGTGACTATTGATATATGAGATTAGCGATATTACACCGATGAATCGATATAATGTCGACGCGTTTTTACACCCACCACATCCCTAACAGGCGAGAATGTAGAGGGTCGACCAAGTCCCGGCAAAAGTTTCGCCGAAAGTTTCGGCGGACATGTGGAGTACGCTTAATAGTCTAGGTAGCTACACTAGCTACCTGTCAAAGCGCGGTTGTATGAAGCTTTGTCTCTTTTCCGTATGTGGCGCAACCACATAAGTAAACGGAAAAGAGACAAAGCGACGCTCTGACGCTGTTTCAATGGATGTCTGTCACTGTGAGCCCTGCCGGGACTTGCGAACACAATGCGGGCACAGTAGGCATTCTATTTTGGTTCAGCAAAATGCTCTGCAGAAAAGGGAAGAAGGCGTAATGTTATGTTTGAACTTTGACGGTCATGTTGTAATCGATTTTTGGGAATTGCCGAGGATATGGGCTGATTGATATTGGTGATGCGATAAAGTTGTCTTTTATTAGCTCACCTGATGGAAAGTGGTAACTATCGTGTCGTTTTTTCGGTGTTATGACACCAAAGTTAAATATCACTTTATAATCAAAATCTGTACTCAAACATTTAACAAACTACTGAGCCGGTTTTAAAGAAACTAAGCAAAGAATCATCTAGATTAAATAAGACTTACTTACTAATTGTAGAACATTAGACTAAGCTAAGAACTGGTTTTCAAATAAATAAAACCGCATCAAAATAGGTCCATCCATGTGAGAGCTACGATGCCACAGGCAGACATACAGGTACAAGTACACACGTCAAACCTTTGGCGCTCCTCTTTTTGAGTCCGCGGTATGTAGGTACTCTGTACGAGGTGAAATGCACTGTGTTGCCTCCCCACAAGAGTCGCTATTTGCCTAATTGTATACGTATAATATACGACTATGGTCGGGGGTTCAATAAAATGCCTATTATTGGTACAGGCCAAGGGGGGGATTCAGTCTCAGACCTACACCAGCTACATTCAAGGCGAAAGTAGTCACCATTTGGGCACTGGATATGAATTAATGATTAGAAACCTAAGTTCCACAAAATACAATTTGCAATAGGTACCCATTCTTTATGTCTGGTGGTTTTTGGAGGCCTGGAGACCTGTAACACAGGTTACTCGAAAATAACAGGCTCCAGTGTCCACATACATAATACATAACGATATACAATTCAATGTAACGGTTTTAAATGTTTTTATTATGTGATTATTTAAGTAAAAATGTGGTACCGGATGTTGTCACAGTTATAACGAAGAATTCTTCCATTGATGTGTTAGAAACACATTAGAGTTTATTTCATATTATTACTGTTACGACACTATTGTTATGAAAATACATAATAAAGTTTCCATAACGCTAATCTGTCTAACTAATGCATTATTTATGTTATTACGTTTGCGTAGCATTGGAGATAGCTTGTTAATGTATTTATCTGGAAAAAAGCGTGACGTTATGTCTGTATGGAATTATGTAGATAATGGTTTTTGCTTACTTGTAATGTGATGATGTATATAAATCTGAAGTGTGCATATTATGAACAGAAAGTCCTTAACAATTCCGCATCCAAATATCGGAATTATCAGACACCAATGCCCAGTAAAGCCCCGTGGTCGGTCTGTCCATCAAATCAAAAGGCTATATCTTTCAAGCAATAATACTTAATGTGGCGCCTAATATCAAAATAATTAACGTATCTATCAAGTCGAAATAACTGCAGACGTGGTTCGGAGCCCTTGGTGTATTGGCTGGTTTTGTGCAAGGTTTCTAGGTAGGCTTCTGTATCATACTACAGCTACTTATTTCGTCCGGCAAAGTAAACATGTCTAAAAATAGCGGTCCAATCCGAAATCGACCCCGGTCCTTCGAGGAAATAAAATTAGATTTACCCACCCCTCAAGGGAACGGATTTAACGATCGAAGAAGTATCTTTGACTCGACCGTTCCGGTAAGTTTCCATTTGGGTGGACCTTAACTATGCATTGCCGTCCGCGCCCGGTCTGCTGCTATTTTCGGAGTTTATCCTACTTAATGTCTCCGTAAATCTGGGTTTATTGATTGACAATGAAGATTTACGGATTAGGCCACGTTTGTGTCTGTGCAAATTCCTAACAATGACCGCAAAATTATAAAATCGATGCTTTAACTAAGTTTTGGTTACCATAATAAGAGATAAGGGATATTTGCAACTGAAGAATTAATAACGTATGAACCAAGTAAAATTTCAATATGGCTGATGACCAGGAGAGTAGAATATAGAGCACCATCTCATTACATTACGTATGTAGACAGACATAGACATAATGTTTATTTGGAAATTTCTACAATATACACAAACAAATAACAAGGACATTAACATCAGCAACATTATGTCGTACATGGCGAATAAAATTTTAGAGGCATCTAAGACCTCCGCAGATCAGGAAATCGGAAGAAGCATTTTCTGTTGATGTCGTCACTTAGATATTATTATTATTATATAACATCTACAATGATTCCCATGGCATGGTGAAAGGACCCCACTCAACTAATGTTGTGAACCGCGAGGCGTGTCTCCCCATACTTCCTATGGCCGCTGTACCGCTTGCTCGTTTGCCTCTCTCTATAACTATTAATAACAACCCTCTACCTCTACCACTGGTATCTGAATACTAACACATGCTGACGTTGCAGCAAGATGAAGCATTTCCTGCACCGGTGCGACCGCGCGATGATATACATATTCATCGCGAGCTCCTACTTCCCGTGGCTGACTGTCGGCACGCTGTCCTGCTGGATGCTGCGGGAGCTGCGCTGGGCGATCTGGCTGCTCGCAGTGCTGGGAATCACTTATCAGCAGATCTTCCACGAGCGGTACAAGATGCTGGAGCTGCTGCTCTACCTAGTCATGGGACTCGGCCCGGCTGCTATCATCGTCACCTCCAATGTAAGTTTATGCTTTCATTTTTTTTTCTATGGGTAATGAGTTAAGAGTTCTGGGATCGGTTGAATATAGTCGGCGTTATGGAACCAGGTTAAGCTTTTTATATTAGATTACCCAGGCATTTGACCGCCATCTTACCTGGTTGTAAGTGACGATGCGGCCGAAAATGGAACATTCCTAGAAGAGAATTCCTGTCTAGGAACAGCCTATTCAATCTAGCCTTGAAGACGTTCGTTAAGTCGGCTGTATATTTTAGGAATATTATGAGAAATTGTAGATTTTCTCGGGGGTTTTCCGACATTTGTTGGTTAGGTTAGGTTATAGTGCAATAGTGTTTATTGGTCAGCGGAATAGTGTCATTGGGCCACATTTTGTGTTAATGAAAGATTTTGCAAAATAACTGTAGTAAGTTTTGTTTTACATTTTTTATTTCATACAAGATGTTGTGGTTATACTGACGGTTTAAATTTAAATAATGATTAATTGACGAAATGTCGATATCTATACCGAATGATTAATTAACAGAGTTTCGAAATTTTTTGGGTAAAACATTTTGGAATGAGTTTCATTGTTAATTCAAGCTTCTGCCTGCCTAAATGGCTAAATGTTCTCACGTCTAATTATTTCCAACGTCTTTTGCTTTTTTTGCAATTTAATATTTATGTTAGGTTGGTTCATC
This sequence comes from Blastobasis adustella, assembly GCA_907269095.1. NCBI lineage: Eukaryota > Metazoa > Arthropoda > Insecta > Lepidoptera > Blastobasidae > Blastobasis > Blastobasis adustella. The sequence continues at coordinate 13,408,120 of OU026129.1, read as the reverse complement.
AACAACTTAAATAACGATCATTAGTGTAAAAACTAAACAGTAAGTGTAAACAGAGTCCACAGATAGGAAAATCTGCAATAAGAAACTCATCAAAGGACACGAAAGTTTTTAACACTTTGTGTAGTCACTTCGTGATGGAACTCCATTATTATGAATTAAATCACTTTTTTACACTAGTTCCACTTTATTATACAATTTTTTATTAAATTGCTACCGGTTTCGAATTACTCATCTTCAGGCAATAATTTTTTTTTTACAGTCTATATGTAGGTACAGGCACATCATAAATTATTGGAACTAGGGTAAAAAAGTGATTTAATTGACACGAAAGTTGTTGTCAATTGGTTATCGGTTGTTTTTACCTTAGTTTAATATGACGTCGTAAAAGCGATGAGTGAACAGAATACAATCGTAGTTTGTAATAATAATAATAATAATATTTATTTGCTTAAAACATGGTTACAATGAATGAATTACTAATTAATTTGGTTGTGGAATTATTACAAACAGACACTAGATGCTCGTTTCTTTTTATACCTCAGTATGTAGAACGGAAGCGCTAGTGATTATTAAACACATATCGTATGGTATCATATGAACCGTGCATGTTTGACTAATAGTCAGAATTGTTTGTGAAACTATCACTTTAAATGTGTGGTTTTTAACGAAGTACGAACACTGCAAATTTGTCCCCTTATAAGGCATATCTTGTCTTTCCACAAATATACTTAAAGTCACACCTTTTTCCCGTAAAAGTTCAGAGACTATAGTTTTAATTGCTACGGTCCCTGAAAAACCTTCTTCCGTATTGATAATGCGTTTAGGGTACTCTTGGCCTGACCTTTCTTCTTATAATCGGTTTGATCGTGATGTGTGTTTGTCTTTCTATCTACGAATAATTACGATTTAAGTCTTTAACAATATGCATGCTAAATGTTGTCGTAATCAGTGAAACCGATCTACTTCATTAACATATGAACAGTGACATAACATTAATGATACCAAAACAAAAAAGGAATAGTCAAATGTCGAGCCGGCGAAACCACTAACGTGTCTCGTACTTGGTCAAAGCCACAGTACTCTGCACTTGAAAGCCGAGTTAATGTATAAATGAATCCGATTTACCTACATTAGTCGGGGCCGAGCCTACAAATAGCAAAGTGCTCTGAAATATGGCCTTCCCTCCACAGTACGCGCGGCGCTGTTAGATAGGAGTAAACTTAATTTGCTTTTGAAACCTTTTACGTCAAAATATGCTACATTTGGGCATTTCATATTCATTAAATTATAATTATCCCAGAATTTTTATCATACTCCGTCTTCTTACTCTGCTCCCTCACTTTGTGCGGTCTTCAGCATCCTTGCGTTGTAATGGAAGACGTAGGTACTCGCATCTGATTCAGTTCCAATCCATGCGACCGAATCCATCCATTAATATACATTAAATCTCTGTCAAGGCCTTCGCCTTTAGGCATTTTTGTAGGGCTCCATACAACGAAATAATTATGATGAAATTGTTTTCTGAACGTTGGTTGCTAATGTCAGAATTTGGCATTTTAGTTGGCATTCTGCGATATGGTTTATTATCCGTCGAAAGGGTCAACACCTCTTTTCCCGCAGTTTGAAATGTCCCCAACTGCCACTGAATATCAAAGTAATCATCAAATCAAACACTCTCAACGCTTGACCTCTCATTGATCACCTCCATAATTGAAGGGTTTTACAAGACATTATTTTAGTTGCCTTTATCTTACCAGTAAGTGGAATAGAAGTTTAGTACGCTATACGGCTAAGGTCCGAAGAATTATAGTTCAGAAAATCCATTGTCTGCCAAGTTAAATTGACGCAAACTTTGTCTGTTCGGAATATAAAAAATGTGCAAAGAAGGTTAGCGCTACTCAAAGCGCGAGCCACATGCTTGTCAGACTGTTATCGAAAGTTAAACAGCACTTGAAGCACTTATTTGCTTTGTAGATGATAGAACGCTCGTGTTTAAATATTTTTGGACAGGTAGATTAGGTTGGTACGAAGATACCAAATCACGATAATATTTCTTGATGGTTTTGTAATGTGTTTATTCAGAGACAGGTAGATGTGTGAGTACTAGTAAGTGGTCGAGTCAGAATTTTAAAATTATTTAACCCGTATTGATTTTATAGGTTGGGAAAGTTCTCTGATGGTAGTGAAGTCGATGATATTCTTCCTAATTCAAATTATATTAAAATATATCGATTTTAACAGTTTTGTTTTACAACGATCTCTTCGTCATTAGACAAGTAAATACATACACATTTTAAGAAGTTCTGTGCCGATGAAATCGTTTCCCAAATGTAGAGGAGTACCTAAAATTTAAGGTTGAGGAGGAATTGTATTTATTTGGGCATTATGCCAGATAGTAAAGTAGTAGTAGCTCGTGAATGGCATCTGTAGTAATATAGTGACACTAGGTTTTGCCCGCGACTTCGTCCGCATGAAAATTATGACAGTTTAGCTTTTGCCCACGTTACCATTTTAAATGACCTCCGTATTGTATGAATGCTAGTACTACGGGGAGGTCAAACTGTATCTCTGGTTCTATCTACCCGAATTAGAGAAAACATGGCTTAGATTGTACCCTGGACTACCAAAGCATAAAAACCGAAATCCGTTCAGTAATTTTTGCGTGTCGCGAACATAGAGACAAAAATTCCAAGAAAATTTTCTTGAGCATAGTTACGTCCCAGGATCCGAAATTTTTTCTGAAATATCTTCTATGTACAGACACGGCTTTTTTACAGTTTTATAATAGTATAGGTAGTATAGATGCGTACTATAATCACAGCACAGGCAAGTAGGCAGCAGAACCAATGAGTTAATTTAATATCATTTGGATGACAACAATGACACGCTCGACTGTAATTGTTTCAAAATTAATTGCTACATAGTTAATTTATTTATTATTCACGTTAAGCCACTATTTCAATTTGACCGCTGTTAACCTGCGCCGGAAGTGTGAGAGACGTGTACTATTGATTTGATTTCCTTGACTCGACTGACGACGTGTGGTAACTAACGGCTGTTATCAGTATGCTACATTATGCAGAGGAAAGATATGATACCCGAAATTTAGTTGTTTAAATAAATAATCGTCTTGGCGTTCATGTTTTCATGTTTTCTATGGTCCCGGTTGTGCTTTCGCGCACGAGGACCCGGGGTCTGCTTTGACCATGATCCAGGATTTGGCAGATCAGATAATTACATTGGAGCGACTGTCATTTGACAGCCGTGGCCCTGCTACCAGGGGAACTTGACCAGATTGGATCATGGCTACACATTCAGTCGTCTGAATGTGCAGGTTTCATCACGTTAGAGCATCGGTTAGAATTTAACTAATGTACATCATCAGAAAACAGTCATTGGTACATGGCCGCAGTGGGATTCGAACCCGGTACCTCTCGCTTACGAGTCGGATACCTTAACCACTCGGCTACCGACACTCTAAGTTAGTTGTTTAGGTATATTTAATCTAAGTCTAAGGCTAAACCCAAGACCACGCTTACATTTCTACAAAGTTGAAGTTGGGCACCATATGGAATTCTGGGGCACTTAAGGATCAGCTATCCATTTCACCGTGTTCAACGTCGGGCGGCCCGAATTGTCAACCACGGTCGACGATAGTCTCCAGCCGGCTTGTCAGTTTGGCAATCTGGAGAGTCTTATCTAAATCATAGAATTCTTCGGAATGGTAACTGATGCAGAATTTCACCACCATATAATGTACTACCCGACGCAAACGCAAATTTAAATTCCAGCCGTTCTGAGTGAATTTTCACGGTACTTCCTGTTTCGTACGACCACGCTTTGGAAGGAGCTTCCTGTCCTCCCTGCAGCAGTGTGTCCAAACCCTTACGACATTGAAGCCTCCAAGATCTTTATCTTTACCTACACCTATACTCCTATGCCGTCAACGCATTCGCAACTCCCCTAGGGTGGTTTGGATGGCGGTAATCACTTTCCATCAGGTTTCACTTAATTCACCGCTACGTTTTGTCGCGTAAAAATATAGCCAATAACTATGACAGAATACGCCTGACCCCTAGAAACACAGGTTACACCGAATTCCATAGACACGTAAAGAAAGTAAAATGGTGTCAACGTTGTGAAATGGGATCCTCGTTGTTGATTGAAATATGCAATGGCTTAGCTTATCAACGGAGTTGCCTTACATTTATTGGCACCATAAATTACTGCATGAGCGTTTTAATAGTTCCAAATGCCATGGAGGCCGTTCTAATCCACTTAGCAATATTGGACTTACTGTGTATCTCTATTTTATCCGCCCCTCGCCTTGCCTTGATTTATTGCACGCTCACACAGATAAATATGTATCGCGTTAGTCACGTGGTGGTTTCGGATAAAGATATGGGTTAGGCTTTCTAAGAAAATCCGAAATTCCCGAATCACCGGGTACATAAACCTACCCAAAACCTGTATAAGATGTGCTGGTTCCTCCTTTAATTTTGATTATTGATGCTGCCAATTGTACATAAAAATATATTTTAGGGGTGGAGTAGGGTAAGGGGTTGCAATGTACAGTCAGCTGCAGAGTGGCATGACCCCGTTAGCAAACATTGAATGTCTGGTATGGGGGTCCGTTTACTTTGCAGTTGACTGTACACTGGAATGTTTACAGCAATATAATTTGTGTTATCGCTAAACTATATTATAATTCATAAATAATTGATATTAGTAAAAACGGCATGTGATTGTGGTACTAGCAACGGTGATATTTCTTGTCTCCTGTAGTTTCATTGGCCCTTTTCATTACAGAGGTTTTCATTGGATATGTCGGCCAACATGACGCGTCATTCTTTCATCTTTGTCTGCATAGAGTATATCTCATTAGAATTAGAATTAGAATCATTTATTTGCTGTAAATGCGGTAGGTACATCATCAACCTTGGACTATGGTAGCAACCCATAAAAGCGCTCTGGACAACTTCGTAATTTTTTAAACTTGTCCTTTTTCAAACTTGACTGTTTCCAACTCGTTATCTTTTTTAAACTTTGAGAAAGTGGTGTCAACTGGTCTTCTTCTGAAGTTTTTAATTTCCTAACTTGTCATAATTTTTTTCTTCAAAAAAAGGACCGGACTAAATTTTGGATAATTAGACAAGCTGTCGTAACAGTTACACGCGGGAATAGGTAGTGTACATTCTCATGTGATAGTTAATCTACATTCGCTGTATACAAAAGTGAGGTTTTATCGGTGTCTGTTACAGCATATGTAACTTCCAGTGCAGTGTTTAGTCAGAACTGCGTATTTTTAACGTGTTCGCCTTGGCTTGTTTTACAAATCACCCACGAGTATTCGCCGGCCGGCGTTCGCGATTCGCGAAATAGCTTTGATAAAGGAATAGGTAATTTTTATAGAACACGATATTGGTCGCGAACCGTGCGGTTCCAAAGGAACTTTCTCTTTTGGGGAGTGGTTGGGGAGTGAACTACCTGTAAATGTTTTTCCTGGAGTACAACATGGAGTTATTCAAGAAAGGAGTGAAAAGGTTTTTACGGGGTCGGCAACGCGTGGGTGATGCCCTTGGTATTGCAAACGTCCATAGGCTGCGGTGACTGCTTACCATCAGGCAGGCCGTAAGCTTGTTTGCCACCTTAGTGGTATAAAAAAAATGCCAACGGGGCAAAGCCTACGAAACTCCAGGTGGCTACACTCAGAGCTTATAATAACTAAGCATCTGTAGTATGTAAAAAAAATGCCAAATTCATATAAATTTTAAACCCCGAACGGGCTTGAGACATCTCGATATAACAGCCCCGGAGTAGTCTCCTGTTTAACCTAACTTTGCCTACAGCGTCGACTCAGACACCAGGATTGTACGCTCAGCTCGAGAACTGTGTTACACAGACATTATAATGCGGACTAGCTGCAAAGTGTGATTAATCTGAAACTTACCTGAGTACTTACGCTTAGATGAGATCGCTGAAATGGCCTAATAAAAAAACGGTCTTGGTGGAACCCGCAACAAAGTGCCAACACGGTTGCCCACAAACCTTATTGTTTTCTAGATTGTAGGAAGCGTTAACCTAAACTTAAGTGTTAAAGAACTTGTAACCTTAATACGGCGGCGGCGGCCGGTTACCTGTAATCCATATTTTTATAACTAGGTATTCATAGGAATTTAATGCGGCTCCGATTTGTAACTTTGTTATTTTATTGGGCTGTAAAAATGCGGTTATGTCTGTACATATCACGATAAAGTTTATCCATAATGGCGAGCACCTGCCATCTTTCGATTTCTTGAGAATATTACCAACATTATCTCAATAGGCTTTGTAAAATCACGTTTTATGGTGTAGGTAAGTAAGCATACGCAATTAAGTAATACTACGTATGTAAACCTCTTTAGCGGAGGTCACATAAAAATAGAATGCGTCAGGTCAGGCGGTTCGCAGCACAGCATACGAGTATAATGCTCGTAATCCTATTATTTTAATGGCGTCAATTGGTACTTCGTGCGTAGCGTGCCTATCGTAGAAATCAAAACCGGTAACATTTATTTAACGCTAGTGACCCGGTTGATTTCACCCGGGTACATTAATTATATGTTTTCTCGTGAGAAAGGTTCTTTTCACGCTAAATAGGTATGTTACCGGCCAAAAATTATTTCAGGCCATACTTACTAGTTCGGTCTATACCAAAGTAGTTTATTCTAACCGTGTCAGTTTGAGGGTAGGTAGTACTCGCTATAGGTCAACAGTGTTGACTACCTGGACACCGACCTTTACTCGACGTCTCTGCTCTGCCACATAATAAATTACTTAATTAACCCGAAAACCTGTAGTAGGGCAGTTTTCATCGAAATCCCTAGAAAAGTGCCCAGAAACAAATTACTTTGCTAGGATTCATAGGCCCGCGGAATTAGGATATTTCGATCCGGAGGATAAGTTATAGCCTATACATACTAACATACAAAGGGAGGCGAAATCCCTCCCCAATTTCTAGTTCGAGATATATATTATTAGATTACCGCAATCTCGGATAACATCAGGTCAGTAGTAACTCAGGTGCAAGTGCTGGCATACTGTTTGCCGAACGTGACGTATTGTCGGTCGCTTAAGCACGGAATACTAATGGTATATGTGACAACATAACTACCGCTAACTTCATCATAAATACAGTGGTCTAACTAGAGGTCTTTAACTCGAAAGACTATTATTATTTCGGTCCATTTTGTTTGCCACGCCATTATATGCGTTATGTGGCGGGTATGTGAAAGGGGAATGTTATGAAACACTTCTAAGATAGATACGTAGTTTTCTAGCGTAGCTAACGGATGTGACGTAAATATAACTTCTTCTGGTCGGTCCATTGGTTTATTGCTTTGCGACCGGCAATCATGAAGTTGTCAATTATCGTGGAACAAGTTATTTGAGAACAATATAACGTCGATTAAGACGGGGCAGTCTATTCATCAATTTACTGCAGAAGAAATGGTAGCCACAATCGAACTACATCGATAAACACTTTGCCGCCCACTTGACGGACAGTAAATAATAAATAAGTATACTGTGTGAATTACACAGCGCCTGTAGCCCCAAAATAAGCAAAGCTTGTGTTATGGGAGCATAAGATAAACTACTTACATACTTATTATGTACATAAAACACCCAGACCCGTAAATTTAAATTCATCATTTTTATTTCTTGCACCCGGGAAACGCACCTTTCCTCTCCGTGTCAGATAGGCATCAACCACCAAAGTGGTCGTAGATTTCGCCTAGCTATTAGCATCAACAATAAATCGGCGTGTGAAACAAAAGCCAACCTCTCCTGATCGTGGAAGAGGTAGGTTTTTCTCTAACGGGTTGTGCGGGTCAGATGGTAGGCGCCGCACGCAAAACGCCAATACACCACTTTTTAATGTAGGTTCTGGAGCTAACTAGTGTTTTAAGAAAGCTGAAATGCTTCCCTCCTCGAAGAGCAGATCCTGAGTAAAGCAAGGATAATTTTGAACAGAAAATGAAACAAGAACCTACGTGGTTTAAAATTTTAATGAAATTTCCGGCAATCTACGCCTGAAACATTCTCGAAGCATTGATCGTTATAATGTAATATGGATGACATGGACGTAGGGCGGGCCCGGAGCACCTGAAAATGGCCCTAATTTGTATTGACTTAGTTTTTTACTGTACTATTGACATGATATTGATACTCAAATATTATTGTACCTATTGTGACCTCTATCTAACATTCTGTTTATGTATTGCGAATACATACCCTAATAGATCTCGACTATGTGACGTTATTGACTGTTAGGTATTTATTTTATACGTTACCAACGACCTGCCGCGGCTTTGTACGGGTTTTCTCTGTTATAATAAACATGTACCTGTTGTGATCTTATCTGTATGTCAATTTTGTGTACTATTTATTGTGCACAATAAAATGTTAAATAAATAAATAAATGTATTATACATATAAACCCTCGGAAAAAATTATCTAAATAATCCGAGTGAATGATATAAATCAGTTGCGAAGTTTAGTACAGACGCGGATAGCGACTTTATTGCTTTGGAAGGCTAAGGAAGAGAATCAAACATCTCGTTGGATTGGAATTTTGAACCACGACGTTCGAGACGAGACCAAAACCACTCCTTCACGATTACCAATTAGTACATAAGTACCTATGTTTCTACAGTACACCCACCTATTAACAACTCTTTTTGTGTCCCCGCAGCAGCAGTTCCCAGCACTGTCGGACCTCAAGCTTGGCGGGCTGCTGTACCTGGCCGGCGTCTGCTTCTTCAAGTCCGACGGACGCGTGCCGTTCGCTCACGCCATCTGGCATGTGTTCGTCGCCCTCGCCGCCACGGTCCACTACCTGGCCATACTACGCCATCTATTCCCAGAACTGAAGGCGCAGTGAGCTCAACACACCCACCGAATCTCCTATCTACCTCCAGCATAGAACCCCTATTGGATAATCGGGTAATTGCATCGCGAAATGGAATGCAATTATTCCTCCGGTGCCAATTGACGCAAGATTCAATTCGGGCGGAGGAGACCACTTATCCACTAGGCCCAGTTAGCGCTCGGAGGCCCGTCCAACAATGACCGGCTATTTGGGGCTCGATGTTATCGAGCGTCTTACGTGTCGTCGTCTCGATGCGACGTGGATATCAACTACAACTGAGATCGTATCATAGTTGTTATCAAACACAATATAGCGTCCGGTAATTCGATTGGCCTGCCGGCTGACACCGTGGACGCTGCCGCCCCGCTCAGTGCGAATAAATTGAATGATACTGTAGTAGAGTGATTTGATTTTCATAACTGCGAATTAGGAGCGCATGAGATGTGGTGCTCTTACGGTCTATGTTGGTTGAGTCGAACTATTCTTGTTCCTGTAAACGTTTATACTTCTCGTGTATTAGCGATTAAAATTGTTGCCGATGACCTTGATTAATGTCGTGGCGAATGATTGACGTAACGCGATAACTCCATTAAGTCCCAATAGTGACTATTGATTCGATTTTGAATGCTTGACGATATAATGTGAGCTATTTCCGTAAAAATGGGCGGGATAATTTTATGACTTTTTAATTGTGTTTTAGACAGGTACATGTTGTTTGTACAATACCTAGGTCTCTGCCGACCGCCATTTACAAATCCACGGCATTTTTAAAAACATCGGGGAACGTTACGTTCTATGACATAACCTAACCGATAGGAACAGTCGGATAACCCCGGACCTAGTTTACATATACTCAAATATTTTCTAAACTATTGAAGCGATTTGAAAGAAACAAAGCTAAGAACCATATCGATTATACTGGCTTTCAAAGAGAGAAAACCGCGTCCAAATCGGTCCATCCCTTCGGGAGCTATACACACATCAAACTAATAACAGCCCTCTTTTTTCGTCAGGGGTTAAAAATGCTATCTACACTGCATTAGGACTAAATTCGATTTTGTACGTTCCAACTGGTAATGTATTGCGGATTCGAACGAGTCCGTCATTCATCTGTTTCAATTACCACTGTAAATCAATTGATTGCACAATATCCGGGCATTTTGTAAACTGCTGCATTCAATATGCCTGTGAAAAATTAGTTTAGTACCTACATATTCTTATTGTATCGTACAAATGAATAAATTAGAGAAGTAACTATATTATCAAAAGTTTCAGAGTATCAACAACATAGACCGTGCACGGCCAAATTTGAGAATCTGTCTAATCTAATCGTGCGTATGTAATATGTATATATTTTGTATCATATTGTTGAAATCTGTGTACTATTGTTGTAGTTAGCGTTTGTAGCCGTATCTCAGAATCTCGAGACCAATCCAACCCTTTTAGAGAATTTAACGTGTATTGTATGTATTAGGATTTTTAGATACATTTTTACCTTATACTTTTTCAGTGATGTCTTTTATACACCTCAACGTGAATTTTCCGTAGATTAGCTCCTTATACATGGTAGCGTAGCTAGTTTTACATCTCGTCAGTGAAATATGGTTCTCGAATGTGTAATTCTAAAGTTTGCCACTTGTTTATTTGCCTGTTAGTCGTTTTCAGAATTGCTCAATTATTATTCTTATGTCGCTAGTTCGAGTAGTATACTTCCATGTGTCCTTAGACGCCATTCGGAGTATGAATTTGAATCTCTGTAGAATTTGTAGTCGGAGTTATTTAATTACATTATAATTTAAAATGTTCACTGTATAGATTTAAACTATTGTAACATAGCAGATACATGAAATGTAATCTCATCCTGTAATGAATGTTATACAGAATTCGCACGGGTTTTAATCTACTTTTTTACATTTGGGGCATGTTTTATTTATTTCAATGCCTACCCCGATCGATAATACCATACGACTACATTAATAAAAATGCTAAGTCATTTAAACATTGTAGAATTGTTAGTTAAATAGATTACCTAGTTTTGATCTACTGATGGATACCATTACCTAAACCGATCTCAGCCTAGATTATTATCGAATTATCTCCAATTGTTGTACCTGTACACCATAGTAACATGGGCACTTCTCATAAATTGTTCATCCTGTGTTTTCCTTAGTGAGTCTCAGGCTGTTTTTGCCTGTGGTATATGTATGTATATTACTAGAATAAATGAATATTAATATCATAATGAACTCATCAATGGTTCACCCAATACAAGCTGGGCTTTCATCATTTCATAAGACCGATACAGCATTATACCGCGGTCTCTGTGCGTGCGGGTCACGAACTCTCAAAACAAATGCGGCTTTATCAAATTTAGGTCAACCGATGCACGATGTGCAATGCCTGGCGTATCAACCTGACAAAGGCAGCAATACAAAGCTTTTAACAGTCTTTCAGCCTTCATAAGTACTAAGTTATCTGTTACCCTTTGTAATCGGATTGTTATTTTATTCTGCATGTAAATGCAAGTCTCTTACTTTTGCCTCGAAAACATTAGTCGCCTTAGTCGTCGTACAACACCCACGAGTGTAAAGGGTTGGTGCCATTCTACTCTGCCGAACACCACATGGCCAATAATCAAGGCAAATAATTTAATAGTAGTTTTTTTAGTTATCCAGTCAGATAAAAAAATCAGAATAAAGTTATTTTGACAGCATCAATTGTCTTTGTCGGCCGTAAAATAAAAACACCAGCATTAAGTACCTGGTCAACAACTAAATCAAGGATTATCAAAAAATAAGTAGATATTTGGATTGCTTGATAATGGTAATGTTTGCGAAATAAATATTTCTAATGCAAAATTTATATTTGGTCAGCATGATTAAACAATCTGTTAACTTAAAAATCTTTAAGTAATTAAAATGACTCTTGCGTAGAAATAAAATAAAATAAATTACCAAATCAAAAATAATTTACAGCTTACAAAATTTTATACAAATCGAATCACGATTTGTTGCTCTATTAATGTTACTGCAAATATATTCTATGATATAAATTTTAAGGCTGCCGAATATCAAAATACTTGCTGACCAATTTAGTTATTTTGGCCGACCACTAGAGCTCAATTCACTCTTTTGGCTGACAAAACACATTTTGCAGCTGACTAAAACCTCTTTAATTAGCTGCTCGATTAAATAATAGCCGTAAGTGAATACGAAGAGGCCATTACTGTTACTTGTCATCAAAATTCTTTTAATGAAGTTGTATAGAAGTTCAAGGGCATTTTTATACCTGCTTGTACAAATGTATTGAATCGACACAATCCATTAGTCTTTGGTTATTACATACTATTCTACGTACATACTTGTAATCGAGAGAGTTTATTGTTACTACTTTCGATGTATTTTAATTGGTAACAGGTCTTTCAGTGTCTCATTGATTTTTACCATTTCTAGTCATTTTTGCTACAAACATTCGCGAATTTAGTGATCAGTAAATAAATTTAAATTTGTATAAGATGTGGTTGAGTAGAAAATAATGTTTTAGTAATCATCGGAAATGTAATCATAATTTATAGTGGAAACCGGACAGTCAAGGTTGTCACAGGGTAATTTGGTATATTTACAAAGTATGCGCAATGGCACAAAATTATTTGAAATTATTGCTGTTTTAAAATTTTACTCTTTGTTTGCGATGAACTAAATCGTGGCATGTATGAATTTTAAATTGTATAGTTAATTTGGGTGTAATTGGTGGAGAGTTATTTATTTCGTAGGTTTATTTATTTGTACGGGTTTCCGGTAATTTGTGTAAAGATTCCTATTATGTATATTTAGAAAAAATATCTCGAAAATCATCTATTTTGAACTGTATCCAAAGAGTGCAAAGTATTTTGTATTTAGGGAAAGGTAGTTAATGTTTTGAAGGGTGTTTTTTTTATTTAGAATTAGGGTCCTGTTCTGACTATTTATTATTTTAAATTATTTTCGATATTATTTATTGTCATCCATCAAACACTACAAGTGTTCGACGTTCGTGAGACGGTGTGAATCGACGAAGGTCATTCTACAAAATAATGTAAATGGAATAAAAAGACCGCTGTAGGTGCATCAAGTAAGTCTTCCAAAGAAAGGTTAACTAGTACATTCGAAATGTACAAGACTTGGAAAGTTCGCCCACCAGATATATATTTATTTTTAGCTAAAATATTCCATTTATTAATCAGATACTTGAGTTAGGTTAAATAATTTAGTGACCCTGTCGGCTCGTCTACATTCAATAACCAATTACAAATTTATGTGTAATTGGTTATTTCCATAAATTAACATGTTGGATTTGGATTTCTGAATGCAGATTTTCTCCATTTCCATTTAATACTTTTGGTACTGTGTATTCAATGTCGTATTCCGAAAATATTAAATTGTTATTCACGATTGATGTTCCTCAATATGTAATCAATACTATTAAAATATCATTAGAATATAATAAACCTGTTTCAGTAAGGAATTGATGTGAAGATTTTGTAGCACGAAGAAGTACTTCGTGTTTTGTAGTGATATATGCGGTAGTGGTGAAGAAATTATTAAAATTGTAATAAATTTGTCAGTTTTCATACAAATACTTAATCATGTTTTATAAAGCAACTATTGGGGGTTCAGAAGCATTTGTATGAAAAGTGTCAATAAAAATGTAAAAAAATGTCAGATTGTTGTTATCTGTATAATGTGCGTTGTTAGCATAATATAAAGTGTATTGTTGTAGGTGGTAAGCTAAGTTATCATATCTTAATTTGCGACCTACATTCCTAACTAGAGCTTGTCTAAGCTGAAATGACGCGCTCCACTACTTTATTAGTTGATTTCGATGTGTGAGTGCAAATATTAATAGCGACACTTCTTTCATCTGTGTGGGAGAGGCGACTGCTCAATCGAACGACGCGTGCTCCTTCCTACGTTTGAGTCTCACCGGCAACGAATGAATGAATGACCAATTACAACGGCATTTGTATATGTATAGCGTCCATATTTTAAATTTGCTTGTATGCGTTAATGCGATAGTGGGGCGCGTCATTTCAGCTTAGACGAGCTCTACCACTGTATTCTCACAAATTGTGGGTTTAGATGAAAGTTTTATTCAAATATTAGGAAAAACTATGTATTCTCAATTTTATGGAGCAAGCAAATGATAGCAGCAGATATTACAACAAATACAATCTTAAAAAAACAATGCCAAGCAATGCCAACTGTAAAATTCTACATTTATTTCCTTGTCCTATAAAACTATCAATATTAATACCTACATTTAATGTAACAAATTTCACAAACTCTACTTTCCAATCATTTATTCAAAATATGTGTGTTTATGGACCCTGGTATAGTTTTGTAGAGGTTTTTGGGAATTCAATAAACAATTTTACAATCACACTGTTGTTTTATTTGTTATACAAGTTTATGCTAAGCACACATTTTCTTATATCATAAAATTAATTTAAGTAAATAGTTATCAAAATTGTGATAGGTAGCTAACACAAAAATGAGTTTAACCAAAAATAAATATTTTTCATGTACTGTCTTACTTATAATCTTACATTTTAGATACTGTTCTAATACCTAACAGCTCAAAACATTTCTCCATTACTCTGGCAGTGACTTCACAAAGCATCAACCTTTCATAGAATATTTTGACGATTTTGCCCTCCTTATCCTTTTCTACACAATAACATTTGTCATAGAACTCTGTGAACGCCGATGATATCTCATACAAATATTCACATAAGCTATGTACATACAAATCACTGGTTACTTTCAAAATTACTTCTGGGAACTTTAATAGAACTTTAGCAAGTTTCCACTCAGCATCATGGGTCAATTTCAGTCCACTTTTTTCAACTTCAGCAAGCAAAGTGTCTGTGGATACCTGGGCAGTTCTGGCTATAGATCTAATGCGAGTCAGCGCATATAACAAGTAAACAGCTGTATTGCCCTTATCATCCAACATTTTGTCAAATGAAAAAACATAATCATTGATGCGATTGTGAGAAAGATCAGCATATTTGATACACCCATATGCTATAGCCTCCTGTGCTAGTTTGAGCTCCTCTGCAGTTAAAACCTTGTCTCTTCCCTTTTCTATCAATTTCTCTTTTGCTCTTTTTACACCTTCATCTAGTAATTGGGAAAGCTTCACAGTGTCACCAGACCTAGTTTTAAACTTTTTCTTATCTTCCCCTAAAACAACTCCAAATCCAACAAATTCAATTTTCTGTTTATCATTTAGAATACCAGCTCGCCGAGCACAGCCATCCAGTGTTAGAAAATGTGTGTGTTGTCCAGAATCAACAACATAAATGAATCTGTCGCCGTTTTCTTCCTGTACCCTTTGTTTTATAGTAGAAATGTCTGATGTGTCATAGGTGTAACCCCCTCCTGTTTTTACAACTGTGAGGGGAATGCCTTCATGAGTTTCTGGATTAGCCCACATTATCAACCTCCCATCGTCTTCTTCTAATAGACCTTTGTCTTTTAATTCTTGTACATCACGATCCATTCTATCTTGGTAAAATGATTCTCCCCTATCTATAAGTGTAATATCTAACCTTTCATATATTTTCTGAAACTCTTGACGGGACAAATCACATATTAACTTCCAAGCTGTCTTGTAGTCGGCGTCCCCAGATTGTAACTTCACTACAGAGGAATAAGCCCGCTTTTTGAACTCCTCATCTTCATCAAATAGTTTCTTCGATTCCTTGTAGAAACTTTGCAAATCGGCTATAGGTGGAATATTATTTTTAAAATCTGGGAATGTGTCTTGTAAATGTGCAATCAACATGCCAAATTGGGTACCCCAATCCCCAAGATGGTTAATACGAAGCACATCATTATTCAAGAATTCAAAAATACGGCATATACTTTCTCCTATTACAGTCGAACGCAAGTGACCAACATGCATTTGTTTTGCAATGTTGGGGGATGAAAAATCTACTACAATTTTTTCCTTTTTTACCGGGGGAGGTTTCACACCATAACGCAGTATACAGCTCAGAACATGTTCAATGAAAGCTTTGTTAAGATAAATATTTAGGAACCCAGCTCCAGCAACTTCAATCCTTTCTACCAGTGGCGATGAAGGAGCTTTATTCAAAATGTTATTAGCTACTTCCCTGGGATTGGTCTTCACATTCTTAGCTTTCAACAGTTGGGATATAGCCATGGCAGAGTTGCACTGATAGTCACCAAACTTAGTGCTAGGCAAGGTAATGACAACAGGTGGATCTCGAAGATCAGGATATGCAGAAGATATGGCA
Organism: Blastobasis adustella; assembly: GCA_907269095.1. Lineage (NCBI taxonomy): Eukaryota > Metazoa > Arthropoda > Insecta > Lepidoptera > Blastobasidae > Blastobasis > Blastobasis adustella. The sequence continues at coordinate 13,391,906 of OU026129.1, read as the reverse complement.
ATTTCAAATACCTTCTTCAATTCTTCCAAAATGCAAACATTTCCTTCAACTGAACTGATGTCTGTGATTAAATGGGGCCGTTTCCTGGACTCTGTTTTGAGTTCAATTTTTGAGCCACCAGCACTCTCTGTTTGAATAGCTCTTTCAAGAACAGCCAATCGGTGTTTGAGTTTCTCATTTTCAGTTAACAATTTGTCGAGCTGCGGATCATCCACGTAGCTGAGGTCTCCAGCAGACAGCTTTTCCAGTTCTTCCTCGATTGCCCTCGCTTCCTTCTCGGCCTTACTGGTCCTCTCCTCTAGCTTCGTTTGTTCATCTTCCGACATAGTGTTGGTTTTATCTTAACGAATCGAAACTAATTTTGCAACATATAAACAAAATAGAGATAATCGAGATAATCGCTTTAGAGGTTATGTGCCGCAGCGCAGTCCGCCGCACGGTCGTTCACACCTCACTCAATTTGACTTGATTGACATTGACATTTTACGTTACGTGTTAAAATAGATTGACACTTATGGGATCGTTCAAAATCGTGTACAAATATTATTTTTCTTTGATTAGGTATTTATTTTTCTGAAAAGTCAGTGGGTGATGCTTGCACATTACCATTAATAGCTCTCTGTAATTATTTTGATACATCATAATAGTTATAACAAAACCTTACCAGTTTGTCTAAATGTATAAAATAAGTGAGGGCGTCACTTTCTTTGTAACACATAGCCAACGAAGCTAATGAGTAGAAGGCAAAAAATAGTTCTTGTTTCTAAACTTTTTGTCGGGCTCTATTTCAATAGGTATTGTTTGTAATGTATAGTTGCTATAGTAACCAAGGTCAAACAAACAGCGCCAATAAGATGTTTCAAAAGTGGCAAGTGTGAATGAAGATATAAAAAATATAAATAATTAGCTTTAAAACCTTAGGACCTAGTTTTTTACCTAGATCATAGCTGCCTCCCAAATTGTAACACGTTGTGTATTAATTTAAATGTTATTCAATATGCATTTAGATAGACAGGTTCATCATTCTTTGTGAAAGCAAAGATTCGACACTCATGGCTCAAGGATGGCACAGAAGCAAAATGGCTTTCAATACAAGTACAAAAACAGCGATGTCCCTTTCTGGCTCGAAGACATTACCAAGTGAGTTTGTATGGTGCTCCAAAGTACCAAACATTTACTATTCGAAAAGGAAGCATGTTGATTAATGATTTGGCTACGTCAACAAAAGACTCATTTTCAGCACAATGCTCTCTCACACTTCCGGTTCAAGGTTGTTGGGCTTTTTTGAGTTGGCGTTATAAATGTTCTTCACATTTTCGTTGCGCCTTGATTCAATATTGGACGTTTTTTCCAGGGAGATGAAAGAAACGCATATAAGAAATAGTAGCACTGACTCTTCTCCATCATACGAGGAACCAAAACGGAAGTTTAGCAATTTAAAAACTGATAATAACAGGTACCTATCTTCCTGCTTTGATTGTTTCCGTGTTTATTCACTAATAAAAGTGTAACTAAGGTACTTGTTCTTTCCTCTAGAATTACTCGAAGAACTTCATTGGATACTACTATGGACTTGCTTATGAAACCACAGTTGCAGTCGACAGCACATTCTGCGGGTACTTTTCGCCCCACTAATAAAGGTTAGTACGACGCATTTGCACTACACTGTAAATACCCTTTGCTGCTCTTTCTTCCCCACTCCGCCTAGTTTTCGGCATTCTCACGTCGTACGTAAGCAGTTGCTCTCGCTTTCGACTTGACGTCAATCCATCGCTTCTTGGGTCTCCCGCAGGACCTCTTTTCTGCTATCTGTCTATTTAAATATAATTATAAAAACGATTACCTAAGTATAAGAAAGTCTTTTCAAGTTATTTACGTTACTTATTTTTTGTGAAGGCTATGGACAAAATGCTCGGCGAAAATACACCATTCGAAACAACAAAACTGTATTCTCAAGTGATTGGGGAGACCATTCCAACGGTTCCAATGATTTTATGTCAGACCTACTGCCTCACTACGTCACCCCGAGGCATAAACGTGTCAGCAATGGTATCGACGACGACTTTCAAGACGTAATTATGGGCACAAGTAAGTACACAGATTAGGATAAATAATATAATTGCTTATTCCGCCTACTTTACATGCATAGACATCATAGAACATCGATAGAATAATTTGTTTTAATATTTTAGGAAATCATGATTTTAAAAACCGTAAACCCGCACATGAAACAGAAGGCACGAAACACGTATACCATGGCAATGCTAACAGAAGATCTGCTGCCAAATTGAATCCCACAAAAAAGCAAGCGTCGCTTAGTTCAGTGTCCGGAAATGGATTTGAGAAAGATAAGATCAAAAGTGAATTTATCATACCAGAATTGCCTGAAGGAAGACTGCTGGAATTGAAAATATTTTCAAATTGGGGGGACAAATATTTTGTTGGCCTGAATGGCATCGAAATATTTGATTCCAACGGATATCCTGTGCGAATTGAAAAGGTAACTATCAGATCATTAATATTGTATACCGTTTGATTTAAATTTCCCCATGACATACTTTTCGTTACTCTTGTCCTCTACTTCGCCCGGTCTTCGGCGTCATCGCGTCGTGTCGTTTAGAAGCTCCTTAAAAACATTGGGCCCATAACCTTAAGCCATGCCCGCTACGCGAGATATATTAAGCGGTGCCACTTTAATGGTTATCTATGAGCCAGTTACATTAAAGCAAAAAAATTCCTTCATCTGAAATTTTATTTTCCATTCTTGCCACTTCGAACTCCGACGTTGAATTTAAAATCTTGCCCGTTTAGTAGTCTTTTACTTATTAAGCTTGGTCGTCACTTCAGGTGTGGGCGGAGTGCGAGGCGGGCGACCAGCCAGCAAGCGCGGCGGGCGCGGGGCGCGCGGAGTGCGTGTGCGACGGCGTGGAGCGCACGCGCGACGAGCGCCACGCCTGGGCCGCGCGCGCGCCCCGCGCCGGCGACGGGCCGCTCGCGCTCAGCCTGCTGCTCGCGAGGACCGCACGGATCGCCTTGCTCAGAGTCTGGGTACGTCTTGTCTACCTCAGCATCGTCATCCTGCTACGCGCTCGGACCAGGGGTCCGCCTTCCTACTTCTTATCTACTTCGCTCGGGGTTCGCCATCCTTGGTAGTGTGTTCGATGTCACCCTTGTCATCGTTAAATACGGCAATTGGTCTACTCTCAATTATGTCACAGATATACAGCTATTCCCCGAACAGGAGTCCAGGACTCTCCGTCAGGAGTCTTTCAAGACCAGTGTGAATAGGCCCTGTTACTAGACAGTTGTTCTCCATCTGCGACCACATCATCGCTGAGGTGACTTGGCGGCGGTCTATCGCCTGCCTTGCATCAACTATCTACTTGTTTTTCAGAGACGTGTATTCGCGATCCTATCGGCAATAGACTGTTTACCCTTAACGTCACTTTCAAAGACAATTTAATACTAGATTACAACCTACGTTTAGCACCGTCACACAGACGCGCCATAGGACGCCTTCAAGGCTGGAGTGAATAAGCTGTTCCAAAACGGGCATGCACCATCTTCGGCGGCATCGTTACTTACCAGCAGGTAAGATGGCGGCCAAATGCTTGTCTTGTCTAATATAAATAAAAGTTTAAAACAAAACTCGATTCCAGAACTACAACAAGTCCCGCATATACTCGACGCGCGGCGTGCGGCTGGTGCAGATGCGGCTGGACGAGCGCGTCGTGTTCCACGGCGAGATCGCGCGCTCCAGCGGGGAGCTCAAGGGGCCGCTCAACTCCTTCGGGGATGTGAGTGCGCCTGCTTGTTGCTCCTTTTGAGATGAAACAGCTGGGTCTTCATCGACGTTGAAATCCATCACACACACATCAATAGCCCGTAACGGCCCATAGCTAAACTTGAGGGTGTTGCCTTTAACTCGGGACTCAGCTGAATCGCCTTCCTTCTAAGATATCAACTTTTATTACTCTCGAAAAAGGGGTTGTTGCAATTCTACTCTGCCGGAGACCTGAAGACAATGTCAACATCGGCAATTGACAAGAGATTTTTAATAATCGAGCGTTCTCACTTCGCAGACGATCCTGTTCACAAAGGACCCGGCGATCCTAGAGGCGATAATGGCCAACGACACCAACTTCCAATCGCTGCTGAAGGACAACGAGCCGAGCGACAGCCAGATCGAGAAGCGGCCGCCGACCGCCAACGACGGCAACCACAACCGCAGCCCCGTCGGCCGGCCCGACCAGCGCACCCTGGAGAAGGACACCAAGTTCGTAGCGAAGACGGTCACCTTGACCCTCCTGTCCAATTGGGGGCAGAACCAGCTGATCGGGTTGACAGGTAATTAAGTTGGCTGTGGATCTAAAACGGTAGGCAATTGAAGTTCGTATCACATAAGAAAATGACTCCCTGTTATGCTCTGCAAAAATGCTTCTAAGGACAGACGGGTCGGTCTACGTTCTTACCCGTAAAGTGTGATTATTTACGTGTAGTGGGTAGGCCGACGACTTGATAAAGATTGTATGTACCATCTGTATATATAAGGCACAGGACCGGCCTCTGTGGAGATCCCTGGCGGAGGCCTATGTCCAGCTATGGGCGTCTTTTGGCTGATAAGATGATGAATTTTTCTTTAATTAAGGTGGCAAACAAGCTTACGGCCTGTTTGATGGTAAGCAGTCACTGCAGCCTATGGACGTTTTCAATATCAGAGCCATCACCCACGCGTTGCCGACACCGTAAAAAACTTTTTTCCCCTTTTCTTGAATGATGATAAATAACAATTAAAGTCTTAAAACCTTTCTTCCAGGCATAGAGCTTTTATGCTACAACGAGTCATTAAAGATCCACCGTGCGTACGCGTACTGCACGGACGGCGGCGGGCGGCGCGGCGCGGCGGGGGAGTGCCGCGCGCTCTTCAGCGGCCGGAACGTCACCACCGAGTTCGAGGATATGTGGTGCGCCGCCATAGGGGAGGACGCGCATTGCCACATTGTGATGGAGCTGTGGGAGCCGAGCGAGATTACTAGTGAGTGGTTTCTCTCCTTTGTGTTAAATAGTAAAAATTACACTAGGTGGCGCGCCTGGAACGTAAGCGCTGGTTGGTTCAATTAGTCGTAGTTACTATTGGTCAGAAATAAACGCTCAACGTAGACAGTTGAGTTTTAGTCAATAAATCGGCATTATTTTATCGGCAACGCGTTATTTTAACCCTTACTCGTCGGTGGCGCCAACTCGTGAGCAAAAAAAAGCTGTAGCGCTTTTTTATTTTTATTACTATTGCTCTTGTTTGCTTTCTAATTGTTGTTCGGCCAGCGCTGCCGTGATACCGCATATCTCCGATAGTACGCCGCTATTTTGATGCAATTAGGTTTAAACCAATCGCAGCAAGACAGCTCTGGTTCTGGCTTGCTGCAATTGGTCCTTACTAAATTACATCAAGATGGCGGCGTACTATCGGAGATCGGTGGTAGATCGGCGCAGAACGAACGCTACGAAGTGATTGGCGTCTTTGCTAGACCGGTTGCACCTGTAGGTAACAGTTGGCTTATGCACTTATTACACTTGGCTAAATGCAGGCATCTAAATTCAGAAGCAAAAAGCGTGAGAGCTAATCAAAGTGGAAATTTCTCATAGAATAAGCTAAATTTTTATACATCGCTTCGCTTTTCAAAAGGTGTAATACAAAAATGGACTTTATTCAATGAGCTATACTTTCCACTTCGATTTGCACTCACGCTTTTTCCTTCTGAATTTAATCAAATATAATAAACTCATTAGCCAGACCATTCACACACAACTCCCCCACCGCATCCGCAGGCATCCGCATATGGAACTACAACGCCAACATGGAGCTCTCCTACATCGGGGCGCGCGACGTGCGGCTCACGCTGGACGGAGGCGGCGCGGGGGGCGGGGAGCGCGGGGAGCGCGGGGAGCGCGGGGAGGGCGGCGGGGGGCCGCGGGGGGCGCTGCTGCGGAGGGCGCCGGGGGCCGCGTGCTACGACTACGTACAGCATCTGGATTTGGCTAATATGCACGGGTGAGTTCCACTGAGCAATTTATCTAGTAGGCCAACTATGTAACGCTGTTGTCAACGATGATCTGATTTCAATGATTGAATATGTCACTTTTGCGATTCTGTAGCATCGATTTCATGGGGTCAGTTGCTAACAAAGTTCCATTGAAACACTTAAATTGATTATACGTAATCGCAATAGTAACAATTACAATAATTGAAATCAGAGAATTGTTGGCAACAGGATTATGTAATTAGCCTACAGTTCTTTAAGAAGAGACGATATCCCTAACAGAACTAGAGCGATAGCAGAATTGCAAAACTGAAATGACAACGGACAGCCCACGGACTGGCCAGCGCCACAAAATAGAAAACTAACAGAAGGTCCACTCCCGTCGTCTTCGAAAATTATTACCTAAACTTGCCGACGTACTAGGGTTGCTACTGTATTTAATCTGAATTTTGAAAATAGTATTTAAAAGATCGAATAGAATTTTAAAGATCGTTCCATCATGACAATACCATGTCCCTTGCAAAGGACCAATATCTAATCCTTGCCATAATGTGAACATAATTTCTTCCCAAGCTGTTCAAATGTGTTCAAGTGTATTAGATTTTCCATACCAGCTTCAGACATTATGCCTTTAGTAAGCGTAATAATAACCTACTGTTTATACACTTTTTAAAAATTCATCGCCACCTGATTATATCATCAGACCCTGAGAATAACCTTTCCCTGACCTGGGATTTGACCCACTTCCCGGTAATCAATTGAATTGAAAATTTCATACACATGTAAATTGCTGAAAATGCAATGTTATGGTATTAGTCAGTTGATCTGATGATGGAGAAGGATGGTGGTCAGCGATTTTTTTATATTAAACTAGATAGGCATTTCCGACTAGAAACCATTAAGGTGGCCATTACGGTTTCTTATAGTCCTAGGGTCTCTAGCGGAAGACCTTGGTCAACCTCGATTCACCATCGGCATTAGAACTCGTAGCGGTGCTGAAGTTCGACTAGCCTCAAAGTCTGAAATGGTCAACCATCAGTTCTTGGACTCTGCGTGCGTTGCTTGTATGTTATTAAGTAATCTTTGTTACGTACAAGTACTTTTATTTTATTAATAATAATATCGTATAATTAAATAATATTCAATTTAAGTCAACAATACAACGAATTCTCGCGTTAACAATGGCGACCGAGCAATGCTTGAAACTGCGTGAGAATGCCTGTTAACGTAACGTCAATGTGTGCGTGACGGAAATGGCGCATTGTTTCCAGTGGACCTTCTGATTGGGGCGGGACGTTCTTTATTTTGTGCCAGCGCCCTGTAGGACGGGGCGGCTCCCTCGAGATGGCGGGAAGACCTTTTGAGAGTCATGATGTCATTGGCCCACACATAGTAAATTAGTGTGGGTGTATAAAGGGGTCCTTAGGGTTGGTGTTTATGGGATTAAAATATTTAATACAGTGGAACACTTTTGGTACCTATTCCATTGAAATAGACAGCTCACAGACCTTCTTTTATTAGCGCCATCTGCTACAATATTTCCTAGCTTACCTGTCATTAATTTCTGTTTTTATGTGACTGAAACTGGGGCTCGGATTACAAGCTAAAATCGATATGCCAAAATAAGTCATCCCTCCCTAGGTCGCAAACTTTTAGGTGGCCTCTTTCCTTCAGGTGGATCGTCTAACCTTGTGCCTCATTAATACAAAAAACTGTTCGTTCCAGACCGGAAGGCCAAGAAGCGGACAGGCTACATTTGGAACAAGTCTCCCTGTCGGGCGCGCCGGCCGGGTTCGTGCTGCAGCTGAACATATTCAGCACGTGGGGCGACCCCTACTACGTGGGCCTGACCGGCGTCGAGCTCTACGACCCGCACCGGAACCTGATACCGCTTACGGAGACAAGTGAGTTTTTTACTAATTACTCTAGCTCAGAGTGTATAAACTGCTTCTCCACAACCATCCTCAATCTTCGGACGCAACGTTACTTACCGTCATGAGACTCACTGTGCATATCTGTAAGACGTGAGTCTCGGGACGTTTCTTCGGACATCCGATAGTGGACAAAAAGACTACTATGCGTACCATACATGATCACAGCAATAGTCCACTGCAGAACTTGTGGCTTCTCCCATGAAATGGTAGGATATTGTCATAATCTCCACGCTTGGCAGGCGGGTTGGAGATCGCAGTGTTATAAATATAACAATGGATAACGCTGCTGCCCATTTTCCAGCATACGGAGACTCTAAATCTTTTGCTTCGAAAACATTAGTCCCTTGAACGACACCCACGAGTGTAAGGGGTTGTTGCTATTCTACTCTGCCAGACACCACACGACCATACATAGAGTTCATTTTCCAATCTGTCGCGACAGATGAACGCGTCTTATAGATGCGTAGGTCTACGACACCGTAGACATAATAGGTTGGGGAGAAAGTTTCCTCGCATTTTATATGAAAATTCAAAACATTTTTTAATATAGTTTGTAAAGTAAGTTTGTTTTCTAAAGTATGTAGGTACCATTTTGTTCGATAACTTTTTGCCATCTTATAGGTAGGGACATGATCCCATTGCTATAGAAATTTTTGGGCTTCTGATCAAAAAACTGCGTCAAGTAGTTTTCGCAGTCCTCTCGTGATGTTAACCTGACACTGCCTTAAGAATTCTGAAGAGACCGAAACAGGTGGAAATCTGAAGGTGCAAGGTCAGGACTATATTGGACTATATTGGACTATATAAGCGGATGCATTAACACCTCCCAGCCAAACTCTCTTAATTTTTGCTGAGTGGTTAAAGATGTGTGAGGTCTAGCGTTATCATGATGAAAAACCACACCCCTTCTGTTGATTAATTCCGGCCGCTTAATCTCAACTTCTTGCTTTAATCTTATCAGTTGTTCGCAGTAGAGTTCTGAATCGATGGTCCTGCCTGGTGGTAACAGCTCATAATGAATAATGCCCTTGAAATCCCACCACACACACAGCATCACCTTGTTGCGAGTTAACCCGGGTTTCGCCACAGTCTGTGAAGCCTGACCGGCCTTTGACCATGACCTTTTTCGCTGGATCACGTACTTGTCGTACGTGATCCACTTTTCATCATCAGTTATTAATTTCTTCAAAAATGGTTCGGTTTCATTACGTCGTAATAAAGAATCACAAATGAGTACACGGTTCATTAGGTTTCTTTCAGAGAGCTCGTGATGTACCCAAATATCGAGCTTTTTTGTGTACCCATTTTTTTTCAAATGCGCCAAAACTGTTTTGTGGTCAATTCCCAGTTCTTCAGTTACGTCGTAACTACTGATATCTACTGATATCTTGCTCTACTTTTACAAAAATAGCATTTATTGTATCCGTAACAGGGCGACCAGAGCGACGTGCATCTTTGACATCAAAATTTCCGGATTAAAACGCTTAAATCTAATTTGTGTTACTCTCACAGACACTGCATTAGGTCCATCGTAAATTTTTTTCGCGGCTTGCGTTGCATTTTTACCTTTTTTGTAGTAAAATTTTAAAATGTATCTAATTTCTTCATTAGATTCACTCATCTTGACGGTAAGAAAATCACGCATTTTCATAATTTGTATTTGGAATTATCTTCTTTAAAATTTAAACTTTTAAATTATACCAAAACCAGCCAGGTCCAAATAGTATAGCCAAAGAGGTTTTATTAATGCTGTCACCCCCCACAGACGTATGCGCCCACCCGGCGAGCGTGAACGTGCTATCGGGGGCGGCGGGGGCTGCGGGGGGCGCGGGGGCGGACGCGCGCACTCCGGACAAGCTGATCGACGGGGTCAACGCGCGCGCCGACCCCGCGCACTCGTGGCTCGCGCCGGTGCTGCCTGATACGCTTAACAGGTTCGTGGGTAGATAGTCGGCTGGAGTCCGAGTCCTTAGGAAAGATGGTTGGAGTGGGTGAAGGACGATATGCCCATAACAGACCACTACAGCAGTGGTACCGCCTATCTCCGACTGTACGCCGCCATTTTAATTCAAACGCGTTTAAACATTTTTTACGTATTTAAATGGCAGCGTGCTATCGGAGATCGGCGGTACGGCTGCAGGGACTTTGGGCCTCTCCCATAAAAGGGAAGACGATTGTCGTAATCTACAGTTACGCATGGCAGACGGGTTGGAGATCGCGTGTTGTAAATATACGAAAACGCTGCTACCCATTTTTAAGCCTGCGGAGACTCCAGAACTTTTGCCTTCAGACACGTGTAGAAGGGGTAATTGCTATACTACTCTGCCGGTCACCACACGGACGAGTGATAGGGCTAACTGGAACAAAGATACATAATATTGTGCCGACTCCACCTAGGCTGAGCGAGTACTCGTGTGCATAGCCCCGGTTGAGGATAGTGGAGAAGGATTAGGAGCAAAAGAAGGGGTAGCGAAAGACGAGCTGTAGATATGGATCTGACCTGGTTGGTTGATGAATACTTTTGCCCGATAATCGTATCCACACAGACCTCGTCAACTGTCACCGGTTCTAGCCAGTGACGTCACCCGTCTAATTACCGTGGTCCCTTGCGCTTGTTAGATATAAGGTATTTTAGTATATTTTAATTGTTATTTAAAGTTACATATATATTGAAAACTATCGTGATTATTAATAATGAACATTTCAAAATACTTTCATAAAACATTTTACCAACTTCAGAACGAAATGTCTGGATTTCTGAACGATTGTGACTTTTGATCAGATTAAATACTGTTTATAAGAAACTTCCTTAATGAATGATGTAATAAATTTATTATAATGTTAAAAAATGTTAAAAGTATTGTAATACATTAAATTAACATGTAAGCTATCTATCATTAAATTTAGAAGACCGGAAATGAGAATAAGAATGACATTTCCAGCTAGATAGCTAGTATAAAGGTTCAGTCGTGACAGTGAGAGGGACCTTTTGCTCCAGAGCCGGCACAGAGTTAAGTACACTTGCATTGTATTATTGTTGCTTTATATTTTGTATTAGTTTTATTTATTTATATAATCGGTTATTTATTGAATCGTATGTAATACCACTGTCCCATTTTTAAAGGATAAATATTTGGTTATGTGATCGATAATTGTGTCATTACATTTGGTTAGAATGTTGCATAAATGTTGTTTAAATAAATACCTCATTTTACCATGGATTACATTGCTTATTAAAATATACCTAATATACTTAAAATATGCTTTTGTTTGATTAAATAATGTGCACTAGAATAATACTTTATCCTAGATAACATATTCAAGTTATCAAGTCTTACTCCTCCACTTCGCCCAGTCTCTCTTAAATACTTTATAACCTGTCCTAAACAAATAGCACTACCTCCATGAACTATATTTTACATGACATAGATATCCATTTATTAATATGCTCTTGTTTACCTAATTTAGCGTTTTCCATATATTTCACTGGAGTTTTGGATAAATACTCACACTCTGTTATTATTCTGTAGCTTAATTACTAAAATAAAGGTTTATACTAATAAAAGTCACTATAATTATAAGTAGGACATATATTAAATCTAACACGCTCATACCGTAGAAACCGTAAAATCAATAAATATTTGAGCCAAAATATTTCAGTAATTTAATAAATATATAGTGGATAATTGCGATGCCAAAAATTCACTAGATGGCACTATTGAGATGTAAAGTCTGCTACCAAAATAAAACCATTACCTACATGTATCCGTCATTTTACAGCAGAAGTTTATGCCTTATAGAAGTGTGGCGTTTAATTCTCCGAGGCAGTATTTTGACAACGGACCTCACCTTTATATCTATCTCACTATAGTTCGTTCGCGTTAAGAATGCAATGAGTCATCATTGTCCGCCGGCCTAGCCCCGCCCCCTCGCCAATCAAATCTTTTCAAATTACAAGGTCAAATTCACAGAGTCCAGTTGAAGGCATTGCTTCGAACGCAACGGTTGTGTCCTATCATTTGTGTTAACAGATTTAAATTAAAAAAAATTAATACCTCACCAATTCGTAAAAATAAAAGTGGTTCGGTAATTCGTAGTGGAGAAAGAAAAGTAATTTACAATGTTTTTAGTATTTTAAAAGTGTGATTTAAATGTGACTGTGGACAGCATAGTACAAAAAACGTTAGCTGCATGCATGTCCGAGAGAACAGTTTATAGTATTCTTAGTGAAAAAAAAGGGCCCGGAAGTCTATGATTGATAAATTCGATGAATTAGACAAATGTGCTATAAGGAGAAAAGTACACTCAATATATTTAAAAAACGACTACCCGACATTAAATAACATTATGACAATTTGTGAAGCCGATGAAGATGTTCCAACGTTTAAACGTACCACACTTCATAAAATAATGCATGAGCTGGGATTTGACTTTAATAAACAGGATAATAGAACATTATTAATGGAAAGAGAAGACATTGTTATGTGGCGGCGTAAATATCTCAGGCAAATCAAAGAACACAGAAAAGCAAATAAAACCATATACTTCCTTGACGAAACGCGGGTAAACGCCGGACATGTTAAATCAAAGGCGTGGTTGGATACAACTATAAAAAACAAGAGACATGCTTTTCAAGACGGCTTATCTACCGGTCCAAGAGTTCCTACTGGAAAGGGAAAAAGGTTAATGGTTTTACACATTGGTAGCGACAAAGGATTTGTGGAAGGAGGTCTATTAGTTTTTGAGTCAAAATCAACTAAAGATTATCATGAGGAGATGGACGGTGCCAGATTCCTTGGGTGGTTCAAAAACATAATGCCTAAGCTAGAACCAGGAAGCATTGTTGTCATGGACAATGCTCCTTATCATTCTGTCAAACTCGAGAAAATACCGACGACCGTTTGGAACAATATATAAATTCATTAAACTTAATCTTTTAAAATATAATTTATATAAATAACACCTCTGTTTGTACACCTTTACCGTGCAGTTGCACTGATGACACAATTCTTGACGCGAACGAACTATAGCGCCGCGAAGATTCTTTGAAAGGCAACCAAAACCCCAGCCTATTCGTTGAATATTGGAACCGGACAGTAATATTTTATCGTTGTTTTAGGGTATTCTTCGTATTCGACAGTCCGATTTCCATATACGGCATGAAAATTTGGAACTACGGGAAGACTCCCACGAGAGGTGTTAAGGAGTTTGGAGTGAGTAATGCTACACTTTTTATATGTAGGCAAGATTTTGAGTACCAACGTACCTTTAGAACAGATGTCCTTATTTACATTTTATATTGTTTTCGCAATTAATTAAAAGTATATAAAATATAATAAATTTAGTGGAACTAGTCTATAAAAGTATTTTAATTATATTGTTTTGTAGGTTTTATTGGACGATCTGTTGATCTACAACGGTACCCTGGACTGTGCCAAAGGCGATGGTAATTTGACGGCGCAATGGATTTCCCTACACAGCACTGAAGTTGACAATATGACACCGAGGTACGTAATATGGAATGTGGATAACCTCGCTCAGTCACTTGAACTGATAGATGATTATAATTAGTTTAGTCCACTGGCCTCAGTGAATCGGTTCTGTTGTGATCTCGGTTCTGAGCCTGGTCACGCAAAGTGGTACGTTGTGGGTTGTATTTCCTTAAATCTCTGCTGCATAGTACGTCTGCTATGTGCTGAATATGACTCAAACAACTCGACAGCTTTTCCGAGTGAATCCCCCGTCCTTACCCCAGTATTTCGTTGCAATACCGGGATGAATTCGTTAACGATATACGCCGAGTCCGGGGTTACGAGAGTCGATTAAGCTTTTCCATCTGTTAACGGGACAAAGCCGCTGGCCTGGTTAGGATCGACTTTTGTAGATTATTTTCATTTTCTTATTGCCTATTATGGAAAATCGTTGTCCCTATTTTTGAACCGCTAGCATCTACGCGGGCGCTCGTTACTTGGGCGTGCGCTACCTGCGCTACCTGTCTCTTTCACAGTCGTGGTAAGTTGCTAGAGGTAGAAAAGACAGGCATTAGAAGGCGAGCGCTCGCGTGGAAGCGAACGGTTCAAAAATGGGGCCCCCTGGACATCAGCAACCTAATTGCAGTAAGTCATTGTAACTTCCAACTCTTAGTCCGTCGGACGCGGGCGCCCGCACCACGACGAGCGGCTCGCAGGACTCCATCGACCAGAACGCGCGGCCCTACACCAGCGTACACGCAGTCAAGGTCCTCAAACACCGACACTGAACAGCCAAAGGTGATAAGGTTCAAAATAAGGGATCAAAATCGATAAGTTTTGCATGAGGGTGGAACGATTTGGATCAGGGCTTCAAGCGGCTATTTATTAAAGTACCACAATATTCGTAGATGGCGTCCTTACATAATTTTATTACTGTCTGGTGTGGATGGACCTTTAATTCTGTTATTACTTAAATAATTTTGTTTAAAGTAGAAAATAATGAAATCTTATAATTTATTAGAAATCTTACGAATGAACTAAAACAAAATATATACCTGATTTCGTTGGTACTTCCGGCTGGGCTGGACACCATCTGCCATTTAGTTGAGAAGTAAAGTATATTTTAAATAGCTGCCTGAACCTTTTATCCAGTTTTACATCAGATGTAAACACCCTTCAAGACCCAAAGTAATTCATGTAAATAACTAGCGATGCCCCATTTTCAAATAAAGAGTAATGCGAAAGAGACTTTGGTAGTCAGTTAGGGGCACATCTATATTGTGTCTCGTTTCAAAAACCAAAATAGAGAAATGATGCATATTGATTAACGTTGAAAATATTACACATGTTACTGAAGGAAGATAAAATGAAAGTTCAGCTCAAGATAAATCTGTTTATAATAATAGTGCATATTCAAAGTCGCGATTATATGTAAGCGTAACGAAAACTGTATTGCCATAAATTGGAGAAGTTAGTGTGTATAAGTTTTTTAAAATGTGTTGTTTTTTTTAAAGATTAGGTGATCTTAGATTCTTTCGGGTAGTCGTATAATTAGAGGAAATCGATATATTGAATGCACTGTTTTAAAAATAATGTTGAGTATTTTAGTGATAATGCCGAGGCCTTTGCCTAGGACTTTCTAAGGACGACAAGGATCATAATAATAAGGAACGGCGCTTAGATTTTTTGCGTTTTCACAATGGCACCATGTTAGTTCAAATTTCCGCCACGTTCATTATGATCCATGTCGCACTGTACAGCTAAGGGGAAGATAATGAATTTATTGATTGAAAATAATGTGTTTAGTCAGTACTAAACTTTTAGATGGACCGCTGACGGATTGAACACAAAATGCAGTCACAGATTTTGTTTATATTCTGTATCAAATAGATGTAAACTCGTTATAAACCAAAGAAGCCACATACGCTAAATGAAAGGAGTGTGGTTAGACATCGTCATGAACATTCGGCATGTTCACCGCAATTATTAGTATTCAGCGAGAGTATATACTTAGAACCCACCATAACGTAACACAGTAGACTGCACATCAGCCAAAATATTAGTATAATTTTTTGTTTTACGTTTGTAGTGGCTATTTTAAATGTCTCTATGAGAGCAGTTGTACGTATTGCTGTAGATACATTTGAAGAGTTAGCGCTTAGTGAGAATCACAGCGTTGTTGCGATTGATGTGTACTTATAAATAGAGAGAGTAGCGTGTCCCGTCCAATGTGGGTGCCTATATGTAATTAGCTAGTCAAATTGTTGTCATCGACTGTGTACTGTCTTAAAAATTTTGTACCATGAAATAAATATGCTGAATTTTCTAATGTTGTTTTTATGATGATGAAGACAGTGTGAGTGGAGAACAATGGGTAGGAAAGCGGACCCTGGAAGAGGCCGGGATAAGCGCTAGGACGATGATGATGAAGACAATCTCTTATCTAAGGATTGAGTAGAAAAACGACAAAATATTATTTGCTTACTTTATTGTTAATCAACTAATAAATCACAGACTGTTTTGATTGCACTACCTGACAGGCATATTTAATTATATCCAAAAATAATAAAAGCTACTTCTGTTGGTATAACGTTTGGTTTTCTACAGGTAATACTTATAATTTCAATCAAGGCTACGTAAGGAATACAAAATAAACATACCAGAGGTTATGCCGAAATTAATATCTTGAAATGTCACTTTTTTACAAATAATTACAATTTCTATTTGACGTGACCATATTAATGTGTACATACAATAAATTACTCACTAAGTGCGTGCAAAGTCAAGGCAATTCATGGCAGAATTCATACAACTAAGCTAGTAACTATGGCCAGCCAGAGACTTTAACCAGCAACAGTCTTTGGCTATAAAAATTATCAAAGGGGCAGTAATAGTCATATAAAATTAACACATATTCATATAACAATCTTACATTTACAGTCAGTCTCACAAAACTAGATTGTGTGTCATTTGAATCAATTTGTTGATTTTATTCTCCACAACCGTGAGACGGTGAATGGGAAGCGTAGTGTACTAATACATAACATTTAATTTCCAAAGGATCGTGTATAACCAGCTGATTCGCTATTAAGCAAACAGAATAACCTGTTCCAATGGCACACAATCACAATACATATTCCAGCCCCGTATACAAAAAGTACAAACGTCCACAACGATCGCGTAGATCTGGCCGACTGGTTCATATGTTAGACCGTGTTTACGCACGCGTACGTCGGTCGAGTATAGCTCAATCAATCCATCACAATGTACGAATAACTTCAGTGTAGCGCTCTCAGGCGATACGTGCGTAAAGCTAGCTACTCTACGTGTCCTATTTGACATGGATGACGTACGCATCGACCGTCAGTCTAGCACCCAATCACTTATCACATATCCCAGCCGGACGTTTCATCCCTAGCTTACTAGCTGTGCCCACACGTCCCAACGTCCAAAAGGACCGTCAAAACCTAAATCTCTTAAGTCAGCTTGCTTACCCTATTCCTAAGACACACAACCATCTAGTCGCACCCCAGCAGGTTGGCAGGTGGCTAGCTGAAGAAGTAGACGGATCTTAGCACGGAGCTAAGGTCAAAGTCGCCTTTCCCCGGCACGCGGCCGAGAAGCCGGTTCACGCGGCGCTTGTTCGACGCCGATGCGGTTTGCTCTTCCAACTCGCTGGAATAAAGAAAGAAAACTCATACATAGGCAGTGAAGACTGAGATGAAAGCTCAGTTAAGACAAAATTCTGAACACTGTATTTATGATGTTATATATGCTTATGTAAAACTTTTATCGAAGTAAAGTTTCGTCATAGTTTTTTCAGACGTTTTTGTGTGAAAGTTTAGTAAAGCCGGCGAACTGTCTAATCCAAATTCTAGTTGGATTTCATTGGCCCCACTGGTCATATACCTATTGATAGTATAAGGTGTGCGCATGTTTGTGTGTGTGTATGGCAAATATGAATAAAAGTATCAGCATGAGATCTTACCTGTCTTCATAACTATATCTCTTGACTAGAAATTCCGACAAGTCATCGAGTATCGGCTGCGAGTGCAACGCCACAAACTGTTCGCGGCATATCTGTAATTGAAATAAATAAAAATATTAAATGGACGAGGCTCGAATCCAGTAGTGGACTGTTACGGGTTGTTGATATACTCCATCCATCAGGCGGTCAAGAAAGGGCGTGCGGATGCGTCCAGAAACAATAATGAACGGACAAAGGGAGTCCATTAGCCTGGCAGTGCAGTGTGGTCAACATCATGTGCGCCGAGTCCAGCAAATGCCTAAAGTTCGATGTATTACTGAGCTTCTCTATTGGAGCGGTAGATGGCGTACCTGGTTCATAATGTGCGTGGTGTGAGGATGCGTCCAGAAGCAATCATGAACGGACACGAATGCGATACCCTCGGCCTGGCAGTGGAGACCCGTCAGCATCATGTGCGCCGAGTCCAAGGAATGGATGAAGTTCGGCGGGAACGCGTTGCGCTGCTTCATTGTGCATGGACGCCTGAATAAGTATGTAAGATGGTCGAATGTTAGCAGGTTTGGATGGCATGTGGGTGAAAATCGCGGGACCGCGAGTGATATTCTATTCTATTTTGTATTCTATGTAAGAATCTGATAATTCTTCACGCATGAAACTACTACCAGTCCGGCGGTGGCGAGTGGCGGAGGTAGAGCTGCGCTTTCGCCTCATATGTCCGATTGTAGTAGGGATAGAACACAACTTAGACAAGATGCCAATCGCTTCTATAGCGACTGTCGATCGGAACATGTCAGCGGCATCTTTCGCAGTACTATCACGCTGGCAATCCTAAATGCCACTTAGCGGTCGGTTATCACTTTTCTATTGCTTGTGTCAAATTTATTTTCTTTGCTGCTGTCGATCGTGAAAATATAATGCATTTTGGATAAACCCGCTCTGTCAAATATTGGATCATGGTCAAGGCAGACCCCGGGCCCTCGTGCGCGAGAGCATAACCGGGATATTAACGCCAAGATGATGATGATCTTGGCTTAACCCGTAGATTGTACTGGGGGCTTACCATGAGCTCTTATATCAGAAGCGCTATGTGTCACATAAGCTTGTCTTTTTCCCAACTGAACTGCGCAGAACTTAGATGGGTTTTTAAAGTTCACGGTAAGGCCCCTGTTCATAGACATAGACAGCACTTTACTCGGTTCCACATTACATCCTTAACCTAAGGTGAGTCCAGTAAATTATAATTATTGAAAATTTCGTAAGACCAGCTACAACGACCAGTAACGGAAACCGAAACGGACCAGTTTCAGCATAATGTTCGGGGAACACTTTGATTGGCAAAGAGTTACATAAATAAAAACGGTAAGTGTAGTGTTACTGGTGATGGTCCTGCGGCGTGCGTGCCAGCGCGGCAGCTGCGGCGTGCGGCGCGCGGCGGTGGTAGGGCTGCACCACGCGCAGCCCCAGCGGGGTCACCCACTCCACCGACTCGCCGCACACGCCCGATATCATCCTAAGGGGTGGGAGCGTGTTAGCGTGTGGGACATGAGAGAGAGAGAGGGAGAGAGAGTACACTCTTATTTCTACTTTTTTCTTTTACATTGAAAGTTTGATTGGTATTTTAACTTTAAATTCATCGAACATAGACAGATATTGTGCGACGAAACCCGCTAGATACCGCTATAGTATTTTTTTTGTACTATCAATACTCAAACAAACGAGCAGACGGCGAAAACGGTAACGTGAACATTTTGACGGAGTGGACGTTTTGATACAGTAAACATTTTCATATAACACAGGACCATATGAACTTTATCCTTCTATTATTCATGCACTTAAGTTACATGTATAAAAATGCAGAACCATAGATTCGTTGTCACTGTCAGTCTTTCGGTTCACATAATGTTACGCCTGGCTACCTTTTTCTTCAAATGGAACACCAGATTACAAACATTGTGTATTCGCGGGATATAGTTAACAAGGTGAATTCCTCAGAGTCCTACCACAGGCAAATATTTCAACGGACTCCAGTAACTATTTCGACAACACACACGCACGTGGCGTAGGACTCGTAACACATGTTTGCGTACACTGCACATGAACTCACTTGGTGCAGTCGTGAGCTTGGTGGAAGTAAACATCTCAAAAAATCCGTCAACTTTAACTATATTTCTATCCAACGGCATGAAAGCAACACGCACCTTACTTAATCTGTATTCCATAGATTCTAAACAAGTATTGCCAAAGAGGTGGAATTACCTGCCAGTGTGTTGAAACTATTAAAACAAGAGCTTATACACATCTCCTTGGTAAGCTTGCTCCGTCGTGGATCTTATCTTAGTATTCCACCTAAGACACAGGTTAGGAGCAACCTTGTTAATTTATAAAAAAAATAACTCACTTGGCGCAATCGGTGAGCCAGTCCTGTATGAGTTTAGTGGAGGTGAACATCTCCCGGAGGCTGTCGAAGGTGCGCGCCGTCAGGTACTGCGAGCACGACCACACCTGATCTTTGGGGAACTCGTCGATGTCTGCGGAAATGGGGGACAATGATGTCTATGCTGTAAAAACTCTAAATTATATGTATAAAGCCTGACCGAGCTGCAATATACAAGGTAGATTTGTTACATACTGGCAACAGCAAATAACAGCATCAGGCAAAGCCCGACTGCGCCCGACCTATTATATAGGTACCTACTACCTAGGTACTTAAGAAAGTATAATAAACACTCTTGACAGATCTCATAATATATTCCTAGTCAGACTTTGAGAATATATCCCTAACTGTTATTTCAAAAGTAGAGCGAAAGTTGAATCTGCCGGACCATAGCGAGCGACGACGCGACGTTCTTTTAGTGGCGTCATTGCTATGGTTTGGATTAAAGTTTCAACAGACTTTCAACTTTGGAAGTATTAAAACTTTAGTTTGAGTAATATCGTGGTAATAAATGACAGTTTTAAGCAATTACGTATACTTTCATATTTAATCTATAATTTGAAGAGTACCTTTGAGTTGCTTAGCGATCTGCAGCCTGGCCCCGAACTTTGTGACCCCGTACACGGTGGTCATCACGGTCTGCTTGATCACCTTGCGGCGCACGAACCCCTCCAGCGCCACGGCCGCCGGCACGCCGAGGGCTGCGTCGCGGATGCGCATGTCTTCCACCTAAAATTTACAAAAAAAGTATTTTTTAAGTTCCTCATCCTGTTAGAAGATTTATATCAGAAGTTTTTGCGTATTTGGCATTTTGCGTCGAAAGCTAGGGGCGCACGCGCCCGTATGGGCGTATTTGTAAAGTTAGAATTTGGATAAGAATATTGTAACACGGTACTTCCCCCCGTGCGGGCGCCAGGTTGACCGCGAAGGCGCCCGCGGCGTCCCCGCCCCGCGCCGCTAGGTACCGTCCCTACTAGTCCCGTACCGTGGCGGCGACGGCGCTGTACACGTCCTGCGGGCGCGCGGCGGGCGCCAGGTTGACCGCGAAGGCGCCCGCGGCGTCCCCGCCCCGCGCCGCTAGGTACCGTCCCTACTAGTCCCGTACCGTGGCGGCGACGGCGCTGTACACGTCCTGCGGGCGCGCGGCGGGCGCCAGGTTGACCGCGAAGGCGCCCGCGGCGTCCCCGCCCCGCGCCGCTAGGTACCGTCCCTACTAGTCCCGTACCGTGGCGGCGACGGCGCTGTACACGTCCTGCGGGCGCGCGGCGGGCGCCAGGTTGACCGCGAAGGCGCCCGCGGCGTCCCCGCCCCGCGCCGCTAGGTACCGTCCCTACTAGTCCCGTACCGTGGCGGCGACGGCGCTGTACACGTCCTGCGGGCGCGCGGCGGGCGCCAGGTTGACCGCGAAGGCGCCCGCGGCGTCCCCGCCCCGCGCCGCTAGGTACCGTCCCTACTAGTCCCGTACCGTGGCGGCGACGGCGCTGTACACGTCCTGCGGGCGCGCGGCGGGCGCCAGGTTGACCGCGAAGGCGCCCGCGGCGTCCCCGCCCAGCGCGGCGTAGTGCTGCAGCCCGTTGCACGACCCGTCCTGGTGCACCGGGAACCCGCAACGGTATTCTGCAACATCACAATATTTAAACATTCATTAATACGTTCACAGATTAGTATACCATTAGTGGGTCACGACAAACTCGGCGCACAAACTGACGGGCACTACAATATTAAAAACTTAAAAATACTAGGGTTATATAGTCAGCTGAAATATAGTCAAATATAGTCAGCTGTCAAGCGCCGAGTACGACAGTCGCTATATACAGTTGTGTTACGTGAATATCTCCCGCTACCTGCCTATATTATTTATTTTTATCTTTACTTCATTAAATTAAATTTACAACAATAAAGATGCATTTGTGCCCGAGTTGTAGCAATGAAGTGTCGAATGGAGTGAAGTGCACAGTCTGCTTGAAAACCTTTTGTTTTGTGTGTGCAAACATTACTGAAGCTAATTTTCGAAAAATGAATGCAGCTAGGTTATCCAAGCTTAGATGCGCAAACTGTACGTCAGCTTCGCCGACCCCGGCGGCGCCGCCCCAGGCAATGCCACCTGGGGTGGCGCTGCCGTCCCCTGCCCGCGCAGACGCTGAGCCAAGCCTAGAGCAGATCCTTCTGGAGATACGCAGCGGCCACAAGCGAATTGACACAGAGTTATCTGCATTACCCGGCTTAGTTCATGACATCAGAGAGCTCAGAGATGAAATAAGCTCATTCAAGAGTACATTGTCCCAACTAGACGAAAAAGTTGAAGCTCTTTCGGTTCAGGTCGACCATATTCAAAATAGAGTTTTAACCTTGGAAGATACCGTCAAACACAATCGCACTAATCTGCCCATTCTGGAGAAAAGAATCTGTTTACTTCAGCAAGATATGGCGAGTAAGGAGCAGTGGGCACGATCTAACAACGTAGAAATAAAAGGAATTCCATTAAAATATAAAGAAAATTTGTTTGACATCGTGAAGCAAATTGGTCTAAAAATAGGTTTTCCGATTCACGAAAACCAAATTAATTTTATCTCGCGAACGAAATCACGTCTCCAAAATGAGAAGCCCATCGTTCTTTGCTTCCTAAACAAATATGTCAAAGAAAATTTCGTAGCTGCTGCAAGAAATAATAAAAATCTCACTGCAAGTGATGTGGGTTTCATCTCGTCAAGTCTTAAAGTGTATGTGAATGATCACCTGACTGCAGAAAATAAGCAACTACTAACGAAGACCAAGGCACTAGCTAAGGACTGTGGCTACGGATATGTGTGGGTAAAGAATTGCAGTATATTTGTTAGAAAAGGTGCCAGTGATCCTTATACTAGTGCAAAGTGAGAATGATCTGGAAAAAATACAATGACTTGCTCCTCGCACTGTCTTATTACTAAGTATTAGATCGGTGCTATTCTTAATTCACTATATAACCTTAGTATTATTAGATTTAATTCATGTCTTATATCTATTAACACTTAATATATCTTTGTTTGCCACTTTAACTACCGTTGTCGGACGTGAGACGGGCATGCACCACTATTTGCGCTATGTACTGTTGTCGTTGTGTGCAATTCGCATTGCTACAAACTTTGCCAGACGGTTAGTTTCAGAGCCTTTTATGTCAACCATGTATCTTAACCAGTGTTCCACAATTGTATTGTATTCCCTCATACAACAAATCATACAGCCTCAGTCGCATAATTACAATCAACTAGAAAGTCGAACACCTACACGCAGCGAATTATTTTATCACTTTCCCGTTACCATTACCTACCCGCTATCAACTTGTAGCAATGATTTGATACATGTTTTGTTAATTGTCAAATTACAGGTATATTTATCAAATAAAATTCATTTACACCCTCAATATGCATTTTCCCTCATAATAATTTACATACCGTCAATGGATGTGGGTAGTTGCATTGTTTACATGGCTACACTTTTATCCATTTTTGGTCTCGTACATTTGGAACACATTTACATAGATTGTTATTATAAAAATACATTGCTATACATTTTCTATATTAATCACAAATGATTCTTACTGTATACTATCAAAATGTACGAGGATTGCGCACTAAAACGGAGACTATGAGAAGAAATATTCTTTTAAATAACTACGATATCATTGTCTTGACGGAAACATGGTTAACGGATGGAATATTTAGTGATGAAGTGTTTGGTGGCGGTTATATGGTGTGGAGACGGGATAGGAATTACGGTCATACTAGGCAAACTCGTGGGGGTGGCGTCCTGATAGCCGTCGCGAATCGCCTTATCTCTAGTGAGCGGTGCGACTGGCGCTCAGACGCTGAGGATCAATAGGTTTCTGTCAATTTATCTGGCAGTGTAAACGGTCAACAAAGTAGGATGCATGTGGGATGTCTGTATCTCCGTAGGGAGGGGAACGCGGATGGCGTGGGGGCTTCATTTTTCGAACAACTGACAAACTTTAGCAATAAACTTCTTCAAATATCTTGTGCTAATATAAATGACCAGTTGCTGCTACTTGGGGATTTTAACATGAGTGATATAGAGTGGAATTTCACCGGGGAATACTATACTCCTAGCATAAGTGTAACAGAGCGCCATCTTGATTTCATAAGGGCGATAAATCTCAGCAGCCTGCATCAATATAATGGAGTTTCGAACACTTATAATAGGATGTTGGACCTTGTGTTCTCAAATACAAGTGTTTTAGTAAAAAGGTGTAGTCAACCACTGTTAGATGAAGATCCTTATCATCCATCTCTTTGCGTTTGTGTTGATTCTCGGCCGGCGGAATTCCTTCGCCCTTTAAAGCGATATAAATACATGTTCAGTCGCGGTGATTATGAGTCGATTAACTCAGAACTTACAGAGGTTGACTGGCACGATATTTTGTCTCGGAATACAGTTACACAAGCAGTGGATACATTCAACAGTGTTCTCCATGATCTTAGAGACAGGTATATTCCTGGAAGGTACACTACTACTAAGACATTTCCGGCTAGGTACACAGCATCTCTCAAAAAATTATTAAAAGAAAAAGCTAAATACCTTAAAAAATATAGAATCTACGGTAATATCAGTGACCATAACACATACAGGCTGCTTCGGGACCGAGGCAAGCGACTGGAGGTAACTTGTTACAATAAATATTTAGACAAAGTACAGTCAGCCATAACAGATAACCCTAAAATGTTTTGGAATTATGTTAATGACCGTAAACGCACCAATAGTTACCCAGTGACCTTAACGTACAATAGCGAAGAATACCACTCGGGTGAGGGAATGTGTGGGGCTTTTTCGTATTTCTTCCAGTCAACCTTTAGGTCGTCCAATATAGCTGGAGAGGACCACGCTATCAGGAGCTCGGAGCAAGCCTCGGTTGCCGACATTACTTCGATAAAAATTACATCCACTGAAATACTGAAGCATTTAAAATCATTGGATACAAATAAATCTGCAGGGCCTGACAACATTCACCCAACTTTGATAGTGAGATGTGCTGAGAGTATTACGGTACCACTGACCATTCTGTACAAACGCTCATTATTTGAGGGCGAAATGCCTCTAATTTGGAAAAGTGCACTAGTTACGCCAATTCATAAAAAAGGCTCTAAACGCATGGTAGAAAATTATCGACCTATTTCCAAGTTATGTATATTTGCTAAAGTACTTGAAAAAATCATTCACAATCAATTGATCTTTGCTCTGAAACATACCTTTAGCCCATCTCAACATGGTTTCCTCCCATCCAGATCTACAGTCACAAATTTAACTCTTTACACAGAACATCTTACCCGTGGTATGGAGGAGAAAGGTCAGGTGGACGCCATCTATACAGATTATAGCAAAGCTTTTGATTCCATCGATCATCACATATTGCTACAAAAGATCTTAGCCTCTGGAATTCGAGGTAATCTGTATAGATGGTTCAAATCATACGTTGAAAGCAGGACGCAGTCTGTGGTACTGAATGGGTACACCTCGCAATCTGTAGTAATACCATCCGGAGTGCCACAGGGTTCTGTGTTGGGTCCGCTTCTGTCCGTATTATTTGTAACTGACATAGATAAGTGCTTTTTGCATTCAAAAGTTCTATCTTTCGCCGATGACATGAAAATTTATAAAACTATAGAATGCCACAACGATGCCGTTCTACTACAGGACGATATCAACCGATTGTCGCAATATTGTCATCTAAATCGATTGGAGCTGAATGTAGAAAAATGTCTATGTATTACCTTCACACGTAAACAATCATCATTACATTATGACTACTGTATGAATGGTGTACCCCTGACACGGGTGACTACCGTTAGGGACCTCGGAGTAACGCTGGACTCTAAGCTGCTCTTTGATCAACACATCTCAAATGTAGTCGCGAAGGCTTCCAAAATGCTGGGGTTCATATTCAGGGTGTGTAAACAATTTAATAGCGTTAAAGCACTAAAAATACTTTACTGTTCGCTGGTACGAAGCAACTTAGAGTATGCATCCCAAATCTGGAATCCCACCTACCAGGTCTACATAAACAGCTTGGAGAAGGTTCAGCGTTGTTTCCTTAGGTACCTTAACAACAAACTCCATACCGATTTGGCTGATTATCAGGAAAGGTGCAAACACCATCACATTCTACCTTTGACACTGCGTAGAGATTTAGCTGACTTAAAATTCTTGAGTGGTATTGTAACAGGGAAGTTAGACTGTCCTGACCTTGTTTCCGTTGTGGGTATGGTGGGTAGGGCAAATCCACGCAAACCTGGTTTGACACTGCATTTGCCCGCGGTACGAACCAACTACAGGCAACATTCCTTCCTATGGCGCGTGTGTATGAAATATAATAAAGCTTATTCTCATGAGGCTGATATTTTGGTTAACAACTCATCTTGGTTCAGTAAGAGGCTTTATACTGACTATTTTGGCTTATAGAAAAATGCAATTTCTGATTGTCTGTTTGTTTTTGGTCTGTGGCTATGTAGGTATGTATGTAAATTCTTGAACTGCATTCTCTGGTGTTGTTGATATTATTTTTGCTGTTTTTTATGTATATATATATATATATATATATATATATATATATATATATATATATATATATATGTGTGTATGTGTGTGTGTGTGTATATATATGTGTATGTATGTGTATGTGTATGTGTATGTGTATGTATATATATGTGTATGTGTGTGTATATATAAATTTATTTTGTTCAAAACTGCGTAAAGGTAATTTTGAATTGTGCAGCTGGTGCGACTGTACATCCTTACCTTTTTACGTTTGGTGGGTACCCACGTAATACACATTAAGTTGATAATATTTGTTGTCATATGTACTTAAATAAGATGTATATTGTAATCATATGTGAAAACTTGTAAATGGCGAAATATTACCCATATGTTTGCAAAACTATGTAATAATTTAAGCTGTAAGTTTTCCAAATAAAATAAAATAAAAAAATAAAATATATTATTTTCTAATTTTAATAACAATGTCGTTATAGGTAGTACAACCAACCTTCATGATTAGGCGACCGCACAGCATTGGCGATCTCCATGCAGCAGGCGAGTGTCTGCCACGGCTCCTCGGACTGCATCCACCAGCCTTCGCCGTCCAGCGGCCGATCCGCCGAGTCCAGGATCGCACCCATCACACTCTCCGCGTATTCCAGTCTAGGGGAATAGGGTGTACGGGTTATGATAAGGTTAAGGAAATAATAAATTGATTGTCGACAAAGAGACCATTGATTTAATTGGAGTGTGTGGAGCCTCTCGGAATATAAAAAATGTTTTAGTCATCGTGATTTTAGTGAAGTTTCTAGACGTTTAAATTGTTACAAATTAGATGTCGTCCATGTTCTTTTGTTTTAACTTGACAACGTAATTTTGACACATGGCGCACAGTGCTGTGAATAGGCAAATACGCATTTTAGCGCAGTTCCCCATGTAAATGTTTTGACATAATATACAATTTAAACCTCTCCCAGACAGATGCGATAATGCGTCCTTCGTCTTTTTTTTTTTTACTGCCTACGGAGGCAAACGGACGTACGGTCCACCTGATGGAAATCGCTCACCGTCATCCAGGCTATCTGCAAGCGGGAGCGGATGCCGTGCGTGTCTTTGAGGTACCTGTAGACATGCCTTTCCACACACAGCTGCGTTTTTATCGGAGCTAAGTTTTTGAACATAGTGATAACAACCACTGCAGGAAATAAACGGGACGGGTCGTTTCAAGAATCATTTATAGTTCTGTGATAATGTTGTAATCATTTTAGTTTTGTGATTTTATTAGCTTCTATTTAATTTTAGATTGTAGACCTAAACCATGCATTGTCGCATCTGTAATATAGCAGGTTGTAAAATGTACTAAAATGCCCATGTCGCACTAGGGCCCACAGAAAACCAGCGGTGTGAGACGACGCGAAATAAATGTTCTTATTCTTTTTCTAAAATGAGTTGCCCCCCGAGTGACACTTACCTCTCATCAATAGTATTCTTCTTCATGGTCCCAGTCAGATTGACGCAATGCAGCTTGAGCCACCGTAGTCCGTCTCGCCCCAGCGGCTCTTTCCGCGCGAACAGCAATAACGCGCGTGCGGCGTCCGCTCCCAACTGCGAGAGGTGCGGCGGGCAGGCGTACACGCGACCACGGAAGTCCAGGTTGTGCGGTAGCCAGAATATGCTGTCCCTGTGGGCGGTACTTGGTTGTTTTGTTGTCCGTGACGGTGGGTTGGAAGTAGAGGATATCGAGCCTTCGAATCATTTGTACTTTATTAAGCGACTAAAGGAGCTGTTACACGGGCCCAATTGCTGGGACAATCCACAGCACTAAGACATTGAGTCATTCGAAAGACAATGTGAATGTCATCAAATGCAATCCAATGCATTGGACTATTCTACTAGTATCTATTTATAGGATGTAAATATTGCACTGACTTAGTAAAATGTTCCAACATTTAAATTTTGTAAAAAGTCTTCAATGTCTCAGGGGCAAACCAGGTAGGACCTGTGTAGACCACTTGACAACATTCATAAACCTGTATGCCAAACGTAGAGATTATGGGAATACCCTTTACTAATTTGAAGGAGACGCAAGTAAAACTGCGGACTATTGAGGACTTTTAAATGGCCCATGTACCACCACTCATTCCTACAACGTACCACCACTCATTCCCACTGGAAATCCTGGTCAGCCAGGACTACAGTGGTGGACTAACCTGACACTTTGACATTCGGGCAGCCCGAGAACAAGTTAAATTGTTTTTGGACCCGCTGCCAGATCTAACATTAAATATCGCTTTAACCAGCTTTAAATTGTTGGTCTCATTTATTTCATTATGGCAACATTGAATCCAGTTCTGGCAACATTAATTCCATTCGTTCTGTAAGACGTCGAAAAGGATATTTACTAAAAAAGATACCGTCACGGGATGAACATGTAAATCGGCTCCTGACTGTTCAACCAGTCTCCGGGTCCGAAGACCTTGGTCAATATACAACGAAACCTACCTATAATGATTGGCGAGCGAGAGTTTGTACAGCGCGTCGCACCACAGCGAGTGCATTTCCGCCCGCGCGCGGTTGACAGCTAGCCTCCGACGGAATTTCGCCGCTGCATCCCCCTCCTTGCCTCCCTTAACCCCCTGGGAGCTCTCCGTGTCCCCCTTACCCCCCTGGGGGCTCTCCTCGCCCTCAACAACCCCCTGGGGGCTCTTTGGGGCCCCTATCTCTTCAAATTGCGTGAGATCCAGTGAGGACGCGGGCGGCGCAATCTCCAGCTTCTTGTTGCCGCCCGATCTGCGAACGGTTGCAAGTTAGTTGTACCTCTACCAGATAGCGCTACTGAGAGTAGCGCCATCTGGGATTTTTATCCGTCATAGAACGTCATTCATAAAAGTCATAACAAACAATTTGATTTCTGTAGGATTGTTTATTTTCGTGATTAATTATAAATATTATTAAATAATGGGCAAAACAATTAAAAAGGAAGTGCGGGAGATAATTTTCAGCATGATTAATAATTCAGATAAAAGTTCAAGCTAATAGTGACCAAATAACTGAATGTTTACAAGAAGGACTGACAAGGACAGATTATCCCCAGATTGTTTGCCATATCCACACTTTATTATTTTTACACTGTACTGTCAATACGGACTTATCGTGGTCCTATTATATTACCAAACATACCGGAATATACTGAGTTGCAGGTCCAGCACCGGCCGGTTGACGGTCCAGGGCACCTCGGCCAGCTGGTTGAGCGCGTCCAGCGCGGGCCGCAGCGCCGCCGCCGGCGCCTCCTCCAGGCGCCGCCATTGGTTCACCACGTAGTATGGCAACCTAGGGGGGTGGGGGAGCTATTAAACTAGTTCACCGCGTCGTATGGCATCCTGGGGGGGTGGGAGATAGACATTATGCCTCTCTCAACACAAGCAGGTGATATTGATAGCGGACGAAGCATCTCAGTCCGAGAAAACTACTTACGTTAAATTATAGTGTAGTGGTAAAATCTTGGCCCTTTTAACAGCGCTATTGGTGGCGTCATCAGATGCTCCTGCGTGCAGATGTTCGGAAACGCAGGGCACGATAAGAGGGAAAGTAAATGAATTAGAAAAGTGCTGTCAATGTAATTTTTTGGAAAACCTTTCGTAGCTACTGCAGCGTAACATCTGCTGTCACAGTACTGCTACTGCAGTACCTTATGCAACAGGTGCACGAAATCAATATACCGACCCAAACTTTCCTGTGGAGTAAACGGCCTTTTCAATCGGTTCGGGTACCTCAGGAACTCCAGATCTCCTCTATCGATGCTCTAGATGTGCATAATCAGATTGCACCCAGAACGTTCACAGGGGGAGATCAAAGGTTTCTAAATTGTCTCGATTGTATGAAAATTGCCCTGTTGCATTTTTCGCTAAAAGGTGGATTTAGTTACCATTGTCGTGCTAGGGTTTTAACTTAATATGTCTGTAATATGCTTACCTAATAAGCGGCGTAGGTGTAACCAAGTACGCCCCGGCAGCCAGTCCGGTCCAAGGCCTCGGCGGTGCCGCCGCCGGCACCAAAGGCGCTCGCATCCTCAGCTTCGGCCGACTCGCGGACAGCCACAGCCGCGCTAGGGCCGGGTGGGGCTTCAGCTCGAGTCGGACCAACCGACCCCACGGACGGTGGACCTTGTATACGGCTGGGAGCTTTTTTCTGGAGGGAAGGGAAAAATAGAAAGATGAGCGATGTGGATGTTGACTGCAGGCGACCTACGTAGACTCCACCGTTAGTGAAGTCTAACGATATCATCTTGGCGTTAATGTTCTGGTTGTTGCTCTCGCGTACGAGAGTCCAGGATCCACGTTGACCATGATAAAGACTTTGGCAGATCAGATAATTACAAGTGAAGTTATGTGAGGTCGAACGACATCGACATAAAAATCAACGCCTTGGCCATGATCCAGGATTTAGCAAATCAGGTAATAACAGTAGAGCGACTGCCATCTGATCTTCCTGACCGTGTCAACAGGAGAACCTGACCAAATTGGATCCGATACACATCGAGTCGCCTGAATGTGCAGGATACCTCACGATGTTTCCGTAAGAGCATCGGTTAGTGTACTACAAATGAACATAACTCAGAAAAAGTCGTTGTTATATGGCGGCGCTGAAGATCGAACTCAATAACTTTCGCATATGAGGCCGACCAGCTTGCAATTACACCACCCAAGCTCTTACTGCATAAAAACAAAACAAATGTATTAAAAATAAAAAACGTAATGAAATGGACTTACTCTTTGGCTTTAGGTTTGAACATGTTGACGTCGATCTTCATGTCGTTAATGATGATATTGTAAAGGAACTTGCCGACGTTCTGCCGCGTCTCCAACGGCCACGGGGTTTCCTCCACGTCCTGATATTAACAGAATAAGAAATGCATTAATGAACTGACTAAATAGGTCCCTACAATATGAGCGGGGGTGAAATAATATAGCACCATCGCGCACGCCCGACTACAGCGTCATTATCGCAGAAATCGCCGAATGAGAGCATTAAATTCCAAACATCACTAGACTAGATGATGCTACTGAGAGGCGAGGTCTGTCATTAGCTGGAATTGATCTGTCATTTTACAGCAGTTGTTTCTGTCCAATAGCACGGCAGTATTTTGCCAACCAGGCGCCATCTGGTAAGTTTTGAAATCGTGAAAACCTTGATTGCTTTTATTTCGTACTGAATGACGTCATTCGCGCCGCGCCGGCTGCTGTGTCCGCCATAATACGTGACGTCAGCTGCGGCGAAAACGGCTAGATTAAGTGTACGAGATTGCAGTAAAGCTTAGTACTAATAATACAAATGCGGTGCGTGCGCCGTGAACAAAACTGACCTATCTACTAAGCGCTGAACTACACACGTACAGATAATATCAGGTGGTCAACCATCGCTTTATCAATTTCTGCCACCAAGCAACAATGTTGGCGTTGTTTTGTTCCGGTTTGAAGGATAAGGTAGCCAGCACATTTACAGGCAAGGGCAAGGCTCTGCATTTTCGTTACATCGAAACCTAAGTGCATCAATCGTAGATGTTATGATCAACAGTCACCGCTTACCACCAAGCACGCCATACGCTTCTTTGCCACCCAAGTGGTATAAAAAACTCCAAATATTCTCACCAAGCTAACCCCACCTCGGTGCTTATGTACGAGCATCTGCCACGCCTGCCGCGCGTTAAGCGGGGATTCCCCGGCCGCCCGCCCCGCGTACCACTGGCAGTACTCCGCATAGATAGTGGAGAACTTCGCAAGCATACCGTTGTGGCGGAACTGCTCGATTTGGTATCTGTAGAAAGATAGAAATATTTAGTTGTTTTGCTAGATTTATCTAGCACAAGAAGATCCCAGATACCAGCTGGATGCGGAAGGCACAGGACCGGCCTCTGTGGAGATCTCTGGGGGAGTCCTATGCCAGTGGGCGTCTTTCGGATGATATGATGATGATGATGATGATGATGACGATGATCTAACACAAAGCTAGAGTCAGTGAAGCGAGCGTATGCAAAAAAATCTTTTATTCTTCCGAAGACGCAACATCAAATTTATTAACTAATTTACACTAAGGGTAATCAGACTTCTTACAACAATGATGTAATTCTGTATAAACTGCAATCCTACTTCCAAGTATCCCATATCATTAAAATAACTTCTCGGTGTTATAAATTATTGTAACTATTACTTGTAACTTGCTGTTGGTGTTCTGAATAAAGTAGAAATAAATAAAATGAAATAAATAATTTAGGATATTCTATCACGTGGTAGGACTTTGTCAAGATCGGGTGGTTGAACTCTGTCAAGTCTGAGGAGTCTGCCTGGGTGAGTACCACCGGCTTATTTCTGCTGGCAACAATGCTTACAATGTTGTGTTCCGGTTTGAAGGATGAGATAGCCAGCGCAATTACAGGCATGAGGCATTTTATCTTATGTCCTCACAGTGACAAAGGATCTGCGGAACTGCATTTTTTTTGTCTGCAACCTAAATGCATGAATCGTAGATGTTATGGGCGCGATGGTTAGCGCTTACCATCAGTTGGGCTGCCTGCGCGTTTGTCACTGCGTAAAAATAGGGTGCTATAGTAGTGCTGTAAAGTGATTTGATTATAGATTCAAAAAACCGGAACATACATTGGGCTTATTATCTTGGTCCTAACAGTGGCAACGCACCTGCGAATCTACATTTTTGTTACATGAAACTGAAAGAGTATTCGTCGTAGATGTTACGGGCATCTATTTTATGGACAACAGTTATCGCTTTCCATCCGTTGTTTGTCACAGAGTGGTATAAAAAATACCCACTTGTGATACATCAGGGGCCTTACCATGAACTTACAAAACCATCCAAGTTCCGCGCAGTTCAGTTAAGAGAGAGACAAGCTCACGCATAGCGCCGTCTCGTTTTAGGCAGGGCAGTTCTGTTTAGGTCCTGATATAAGAGGGCATGGTAAAGCCCCAGGTGCCCTCTTTCTCACCTCACCAACCCCCCCTGCCTAGAAGGCGCTAGGGGCAATACTCACTTGTGATAGAGCAGCGTGCCGAGGTCCCGCTGCAGCAGGCTGAGCGTGGGGCTGTAGCTCTCGCTACCGTCCACCAGCTTGCTCACCTCGCCCATTATCAACTCCACTAGCTGCTCCTCCTGACGTGAGAAACGGTATCTATGTCAGCGTACGATTGTGGAAATGGCTGGTTTATTTATGATTTAACGTAGGTGGGTTATGAACTGTCGAATTTTTTTAGATACTAACGCAATTCGTCACTATGCAGAGTTATGGCGACGCGGGGCTTGTTGGCCGTCTAGAAACCCTAACCTTATCGAATTTTGCATATGTTTCTTCGAAAAATTTTACGTTAAATGCTAAAACGTTTAGCTAATTTTATTGTTTTTAATAAAGATACGTCTATGTCTGTCTTATTGTTACTCAAAAATTTTCGATAATTTATAATTTATTAGATTATAAATTAACGATTTTTACAATTTTACGGTAACTGCGGTGACAGCTATAAACAGTGATATTAATTTCGGATTTTTCAAATGTATGTTTACGTTTGGGATGTGTGTCACATGAACAAGATACGAGTCTTCGGTGTGTGGTATGTAACGAAGGTAGAGCGTGTGATGTTTCGTTCATAGGGTCTTACAATAATAATGTAAAAAAATATAAGATATCGGAGACGGAGATAATGACATAACATGGAATATCTGCTTGAAATATATCGGTAAGTAACATAGTTTTCTAATTAAAAATTAAAAGGTAACGTAAATAATATAAAATCTTAAATGAAACCATCCTTATTAATCACGTGACGCCTATACAACGTTTTAGTCCGCAAAGTTCATCAGTTGATTGCTTCCAAGTGTCAATGACCTTTCGGCAAGCCGGCAGGTCATTGACGCTATCGCATTTTTAGACTGCTTTCTTACATAAATTGAATTAGTAAGCAAGTATAATACGTGGTGTGTGGCATGTAAATATAATGATGATGTTTCATAGACGTGAGTGTATATTATATGGGATAATTAATTTCATGTAGTGAAGATAGGATTTTTGATGTGAGGCGTACCATATGGGCTTAGCTTATAACGAAAGTAAGATGTACTTTACATAGGTGTCGGTATGATATGTGGCTTGCATCATATGACGAAGCTGTTCAGAATACAATGAGGCTAGTGGAATGACATTTACTAAAATGGCGTCTATAGTTTCGATCTTGTCTATTGAACAGACAAGTCGGTGGCTCGGTACTTAAGTAGTCCCAAAAATTTGGAAAAACAGATCGGGTAACACCCTTGGCTATGTGACAATTTTGAATTAATATGATAATGAGTGAAGTAAACCGTGAAAAACAAACTAATTGAACTGACCGGCTCAAATACCCAAATCTAAAGCCGCAAAGCAAATTAATATTATAAAAAACCACTATCCACTCACCTGCAAGACCTTGAGGTACGGGTACAGCGTGACGGGCGCGTGGCTGGCGGCGGCCTGCGCGCGCAACGTGGCTAGGTTCCGTTGCAGCGCCGACCGCACCGCCGACCGCCATTCCTCTTCTAGGGCTGCTACGCGGTCACGCTGAGACACCATCACACCATAGTTTATTTATAACCCTACATACAGGTCCCGCCACGTAAAAAAACAACGCTGGCCGTAGTTTTAAGAATGAGTAAGAATCCGGTTTATAAAAGTCAAACCGATTCAACCGATCAAAAAAGGTAAACCGATTCTAAGTAATCGGCCTACGAACTATCGCATCTACCTGCGAGCTAGCAAATAACTGCAATAGCTTGGCCATTATGGTAGCCTGAGTAAACAGAATAATTAACCTATCCTATATACTTACACAAAACTTGACATTCGGTGTTAGCTCGTCCTTTGCATCGATATTTAAAACCTCAATCTCTCCATTCAGTTCCACTTCCAACTGTTTTTCTCCCAACTTCTGAATTTCTTCCGCTGACAGCACTCCTTCTACCGGAGACATGTTCAAACCCTGTCGGTTTTGGAGCTGGTCCAACTTTAGTTTCTCCAGCAGGGGGCAATCATAGTCCATGTCTGGAGGCGTGTAGTGAGGTTCGAAGCCAGGCTCCAGTCGCCTGATCGCGCGAAGGACCACCTCGCTTTGGTCATTTATGAATTTCGATTTGTCCAGCAGATCGTTCAGTGATATGCCCTGAAATAAGAAGTCATGATTGAGCTGGCATAATATATTATAGTGTCTATTCTACTTAGTAGTATAGTAGTCAAGTTAGAGCCAACCCGAGAGACCAG
Source organism: Blastobasis adustella (assembly GCA_907269095.1). NCBI lineage: Eukaryota > Metazoa > Arthropoda > Insecta > Lepidoptera > Blastobasidae > Blastobasis > Blastobasis adustella. The sequence continues at coordinate 13,356,224 of OU026129.1, read as the reverse complement.
ACCAACTAAAAATTTCGTAAAGCTTTTGCTCAAACTGCGAAATCGATGGAATTTCTATGGTGTGCGGGGTAATAGCATAAACATTACAGGTTACGAATATTTCAGAATAAATTTATTTCGACTGAGCTTGCTTAGCTTTACGGATCATCATCATCCTAGAGGTCCATCCCGGCTTCTGCCAGATTCCGCTCATTAGGGAAACATAAAACAAAAATGAATTGAAATTTTCATTTTCATTTTATCATAAATAAAGCCGTTCAAGCCATCTCTTCAACTCTCATCTCATCTCAGTGCTCAGAGCCAGACAATCGACTTGGCTGTAGCCGAAAACGGCTAGGAAGGAAAGCTTACAACGAAGTCATCCAAAACCCTTACCAGCTCCCTCATCTCGTCCCAGTACTCCCTCAGCAGGCCGGCGTCCCCCGCGCGCTCGGCGCACTCCGCCGCGGCGGCGTAGGTCTGCGCGGTGGCCGCCACGCCGTCCTCGCGCATGAAGGACAGCAGCTCACGCACGTTGGCTATGTCGCCCTGCGTAAGGTGTTCGTGTCTATTCAGTTGTTCGACGCTTTGATTTTGTCTCAATTGTCTATCCAACATTAAGCCTACGTCGTGGGTCGATCGTTGAAAGAGGGTTTTCGCGGTTATTATTATTATTATATTATTGGCGGTATTGGGACGTGATTTATATTGCCAAAATGAAGCCTTTATTTTGAATGGATACGACATTTTACAGAAATTGTTTCTGTCCAATAGCAAGGCAGTATTTTGAAGCGGCAACTTATTTATCAGTAGCACCATCTAGTACATTTTGAAATCGCAAAAAGCTTAGGTTTATAGTCCGCAAAACGAGATTACGCAAACTTGGGACAGTGTCGACGACATGTCAAAATGCTATGCCCAGAGCGATCGTAATGTTGGTATTAGAACTATAGACTCCGGACTCGTCTGTGGGATCTTCTAAAAAAGTTTATTCAGTAAGTTGATGATCCGTTATGTACTACTACATACATGTTTCTCTATTGTGGCTTTCGTATGTTAACATACACCAATCAACTCTGACCGAATGACAGTATTTGCGTACATTATCTCTAAACATCGTAACGTTCACATGCTATCCTTTTTCCATAGAATGCGGGTATAATGCAAAAGGATGTCCTTCCTATGAGAATTTCCGGGAGCACCACCCTTAAGACACTACACTTTGAGTGGCTACACTTAGCTTGTCTATTAGTGAAAATTATTTCTCGATCTTTAAGTGGTTTCTCCATTTCAATATTTTCCTCTTTTATCATACATATTTGCATAAAATCCTTAACACACTTCATTCCTTACTTAAATTTATTGTCATGCAAGTAACTGCAGTTAGTCTTTTAGAATAATTACCTGAGCTGCATAACCATGTAGCAAAGTATTGTAAATCTTAACATCTGTGACTTTGGGATTGTCTTTCTCTCTAGCCGCTCTCTGTCTGTAATACTGGAGTACTTGTTTACACTGCAACATAAAAGACAAATATTATGTTGAATCAATATCTATGTGAAAATAGATAAAAGGGGAATAAACTGATAGCGCCATAATCAATTTTGGCCAGTTGACATGTCTGATAAGAGCTGAGATTTGTCAAAAAATAGGGCATATTATGACAAACACAGATAGCGATATGGTTGACTATTCGAAATTTGCATATTTTATACATCAGATAAAAAGAGTATTTTAACAAAACGCGTTTTCTGTCAATATAAAAACATTATAATATGAAAAAACTGTTGTTTTATAATAGAAGTGTTGGCCAAGAAACCACAAGCCAAATTCCTATTAAGTATAGTATACCACACACTCGATTCTATTACATAAAAGGGAGCTGCGGTCGTCACGCGATCGACACGAGTGACGTCAAAATAATGATTATTGGCGCGTTTACAATTCCGAACACGTGAAACACATGTACGTGAATCACGTATGGGTTTAATAAATGTAAAAAAAGAATAATGCTTTTAACCCCATCACTTTATTTAATGTTTTAAATAATTAACGTGCACCAATTTGAAATTGAAATTAATAATAATAGATCATATATTTTTCTACCTATACTAATTTAAAAAATTACAAGCGCCCACCTTTGACCGATTCTTGCCCAACAAAGTTTTACCAAAGCTTTAGTTTAGTGACAGACTATATTGTACTCCTATCGGTAACTTAGTAACTTTCAACATTGACACAATAAGAAGAAGTAACTCTCACCTCATGATTCATCCCTAACGTGGTCAGCAGCACCGTATGCGCAGCGAGCAACCGCCGCTGGGCGTGTCTGGCGCCGCGGCGCTCTACGGCACGCATGTCCTCTTTCATGCTGACCTCCTGCCGCGCGCGTCGGGCCTCGCGCTTCGCCTTTTTCTTCTTGCGGAGCTCCTGCTGCCTGTAGGTAGACAGTGCAACCAAATTCTGGATGTTAACAGTGCTCTTGTGTATTTTAGACATTAGAAATTGAAGTAAATAATGCATTAGGTACAGCTGCCACTAGCCACTAGGGACAAAAAAGTACAGGCAAATAGAGATCTTTTATTCAGTTAACATCATTATCATTTACATCTTACAGTGAGGGAAAACATTGTGCTGAAATATGCACAGGTTCAGGCGACTGAATGTGTAACCATGATCTTAGCTGGAGGCCAGATGGCAGTTGCTCTACTTACTGTAATTACCTGATCTGCCTAATGGGTTTGGTCCTTGCGTGCGAAAGCACAACCAGGATATTGACCCTCAAGATGATTATAATTATTTATGATTATCATTTATATGTAAAATTATTTTATTGATTTCTTAGGTAATGTTTTAAACTTTTTTATACAAAAAATATAATTATTTTATAAGTATTTTCTGGGTTTCTTAATAAAGTTAATATTAAGCCACTCATAAACCAAGATATGCAGTCTTAAACTCTCAAATTTTTTCAAAATGATTGATAATGATAACTCTAAATAAACTATATTCACTTACGCTTTTTTAATATTCAAACTTTTGCACTGTTCAGATGGGCCAATATCCTCAATATGATCAAAATCTATATCTTCTCTCATTTCACCTATTTCACTGTGAAGAGCTGGATCATCTTCAATATCTTCTATGGCAGGGTGAGGTAGCCCATGAGTTCTAAAAATTAAAAATTTTAAACATCTTTCATCTTGTCTCAATTAATTTTTTACATTGTTAAAGTTTTTATTAAATAAGTTATTATAATAATAAGTATTACTTCACAGAAAAGTTCTACTCACTGTAAATTAGATATGTGTGTAATAAGCTCTTGATCATAACTGTCTAATTGGTTGTCAATAAATATTTCTTTGAACACTGCATGGGGACTTTTACGCAGGGGTGGTTGATTGATCACATCCAACTGAGAATCTAATTTAGGTGTCTCAAAATCAAATTCTTGATTTAACCCTTCATTAATTGCAAATCGCAAATCTCGCAGCCTCTGATCATACAGAGTAGCTTTTCTAAAGTTATAATAACTTTCTTTCACCATATGCATAGCTTGCTTGCTTTTGAATGTATCCTTCAAACCAGGTAAAGAATGATTGGTAAAAATAAGGGCACACTTATCATCTTCTAAAACTATTTCTTTCATGTTTGATGTGGTTGACAATGCCCTTTTAAGAATTTTCTCCTTAACACTTTGTAATAATTCGGGATCAACTTCTTTTAGTATCAGTTTTTTAGGTTTAGCGGTCAGCTGATGGAGTTGACCAAGTGAAACTGGACTAGATGCTAACTTCGATAATTGTGCTGGTCTTAAATTGCTTATGGACACTTTTGTTTCAGTCATTGCCTTCTCACTCACTGAAAACATCGAAATTATATTTATTATTGAATTAGATTAAAAAACGCATGAGTACAGTAAAAACAAATATTAATTAAACACCCACCTTCTAACAACTCCCCAAATTTTTTATTTATCTTGTGCTTAGCCCTTTTTTTCTGTGATCGTAGTGCATTAGCAGTTCTCGTAGATTGATGTCTTGAAACCATGAGGCTTTCTGGAAACAGGTGGATGGAATAGTTACGCAATTCTAACGTGCAGGTTATTTTACAACAAATAAAAAGCCGTATAAGCTTTTGTTTTAAATCTACAAACATTTTGGACAAAATATACTAGTTTACGGACCTATATTTGGTTGACCTAAAAGGATTTTCCGGCAAAAAGAACATTTTATATCTGTATGAGAACCTATAACAGAGTTGTTTGAGTGCATAAAAATATTGTGAACACTATTCTGATAGAAAGACTTGGCTGATATTAGTCGATGCATTGTCGCCGTGTTTACTTTATTTCATAATTTTAATAAAACAGAGATAAATATATAGAAAACTAGAAAACCACGTGAAATCCCACATTCGTAAATGCTCGAACCAAAATAATGGAATTTTTGACATTGACAGCGATCTTGCTTGTTTGTGTTCTTTCATTCAATGACAAAAATAATCATTCATTCCTCCACAATATCTATGCCTGCGTGTCTAGCAAGCCGATAACATAGACATCGGTTCATGGATAACCATGATAGGTAGGTATGCGATTGAAATAAGTATTACTTGTCTGTTTCGATTTGGCACTGACATCGTAGTTTCTTAGCTTATAGGTCCTGGGACTGGCAGCCAAGGTTAGCAAGAGAAAAATAAAGGAAAATATTTATTTATTCATGAATTTCGTACGGTATTTGTTAAAGAAATGGTGTAATAAAATGAATGTTTGTATGTTGCAGTAAATTTAATAATGGATAATAAACCATTTGCCTGTAAGCATATACTTCTAAAGAATATAATGTGAACTTTAATAAATTTTGAGTTAGGTACGTAGTAACTAATATATTTAATTTATTTTAGGGACTTCTGAACTCAATAAGAGGCTACTTCAATTGCGCTATGATTACAATTGGCTGTTTAAGAAGAAAAAGCAACCTTGGCGGTAAATAAAAACAAAGTTTTAATATTTACATGAATAAAAGTTGCAATATTTTTTATAGACTATCATGTGGAAAAATTATTATACTTTACAATGATCCATAAATGTTTGTTTCAGCGAATTTCACAAAATACTCAGAGATAATGATTTTCCAAAGGAAATGAATGTCGGGCATGTCAGAAAGAAATGGTCTTATTTGTATGATGTAAGTTTTGTGAGAGACAGATACAGGGTTAGCAATCCAAATGGGTCAGTGAGAACAAATCTGAAACTATAACAGATAGCGTAATTTGTTCTTAGAGGCCACAAAGCCAATTTTGGAATAAATAATATATTCTTATACTATATTAAAATTATTTTTAAACTCGTGCTATATATCTGACGTATTTGAATTGCTCATCTGTACCAATATTATAAAGAGAAAGGATTTGTATTTGTAATGTATAAACTCAAAAACTACTAGTCCTGTATATTATTAACTTGATTTTAACAATTTGAAAATTATAGATAGATAGATAGATAAACACTTTATTGCTCATAAAACATAACAGTACCAATCACTTACAGTAACAAGGAACACATGAGCAAAGGCAGGTTATACTTGTCTATCATTTCATGAATAACTTACATAATGTATGTGACTATTACTTTTGGTTAAATGGTTTTGGATAGTCTAATTTATTTTTTGTTTCTTTGTAATTGGACTATGTATAGCAAAGCCAGACAAGAAAAGTTGAGTTTTATGTTATGTATAGAAGAAAAAAGAAAATAGCATAAACATATTTGTTTTTTTTTTCACAGACTTATAAAATTGCAAAACGAGATAAAAATAAGCATTGGAAGTATTATAAGTGGTTTGATAAAATATTTTCAGACACCAAAGTGCTTGACAAATATTTTGAAACATGTAAGTGCATATATTATTATCCTAGTGGTCAAACCCGGCTTGTACCAGGGTCCGCTATCCTACTTTTCCTCCTCCATTTCTCGAAACATCCTCTCATCTAACTAAACAATGTCAATTATCATAATCATACTATGAACGCTATGACCAAATCCTTATTATAGTGTAGACTTCTAAATTTAGGCTTAAAAACTGAAGGCAATTACATTCTGCAATTGTTTCTCTGGTCACAGTTTCTCTAATGCAAATATTTTTCTCCAAAATCTTTCCCAAAACAAGTAGAAATCAATGTAGTTGTAGAAGTAAATTTTAAAACAATTTTTGACAGGGAGTGATGAATGGCGATTGAAGCTCATTACAAGTGTTGTAGAGGCAAAAACCCTCAAAATGGAGTATCCAAATATGTGGAGGTAATATATTTCTTTACCATTTAAATTTTTGTGTTTATTTATCTTGTTATAATATGTCATAATTATTTATTGAAAAGGTTATTCATTCAAAGTCATTGTTGTATAAATTTTCCTGTTTAGTATACAATGTTTAAATAACCTTTGATTGTATACTCATGGTGTTTATATTTAGTTAAATTACAATACATTATAGAATGACAATAGGTAGGTATGTGCACTTGAAAGATATTGAATGTCACTAAATTATTCAGGACTGTAGAAACTGCCATGCGCTGTCAAGACTTACCGGCAGACTGTTGCATCCAGGATATGAAAAGGCTGTGGCATCATATCAAAATAACATTTGGTGTAAGATTTTTCTATTCACCTATAATAGAATAAATAAACAAGTTTTTAAAATTTAAGTACCCAACTGACCATTTAGATATACCCAATAATAAGGATTACTAAATTGAATTTGTTTATGTACCCATTGATGTTCTTACTCAAATTATAAAAAAGGTAAAGTGTATTTCATGCTTTCATGGGCAAAGGAAATTAAATGATTAAATTTTCAAAATATGAATCCATCCATCAGGTGGCCCGCTTGCCTGTTTGTCTGCCGTTAACATAAAAAAAAATGAATGTTTAAGATTAAGACTTAGATCAATTATCATCCTGGTGGTAAATTACGGCTTCTGCTAGGGTCCGCCCTCCTGCTCTATCTCCACTTCGCCCGGTCTTCAACATTCTCTCATAGTATGCAGATATCAATTCATCAAAATCCCAAACTTGGAAGTTGAGCCTCCTCCACATTAGTAGAGGGTATATCCACGCTTAACAAGCAGAATAATGGGGGATGTTCAGACAGCTACTTTAAAAAGTAGAAAGTGTATTACGGCGTGCCTACTAGATGGCGTTGCTTAGACAGGATTCCCAAGTATTGAATTTGGTAACCGAAGTTACTCTAAAAGGTGTTTCGTGAAAAGATACTTAGTTTTACTACCTTTTTTTGAGAAGAAAGCGCAAAATGGCTACATTTTTAAACATCTAACGGTCTCGTTTTGATTTATTTCTGAGAATCGTGTCCACTTAACGCCATCTATTACAATTATTTGAACTGTATTTTCATTTTAATCGTCTCTTGTAAAATCTCCCATTAACCGTATATTTTACCCAGCGTAAGCACCGTATGGCAGTGAACAAGGGCGCAAAGACCACAGTATGGCCATTGTACAACGTGATGCTCGAGTACTACAAGCAGTTTGAGCCAGAAAATTTGGTGCTCATAGAGACAGAGACGCGAGAACGACCGCGCAAGGCCAGCAACAACTACCGCCAAAGGAATAAGGATACTGATGTGCAGGAAGATGAGGGCTACAGCGAATTTCAATGTAAGTACAATTTTATTCAATTGACGCCTCCATTCCTTCCTCCTCCGACGTTCTTAAACTAGTAACAGACGCTCCGATTTGGCTAGAGCCGGCCAACCGTCAATTGCAATCGATACTAATCCTTACGATGTACAAAATAAAGTCGCTTTTTGAATAATTCGGATGCGTGGGCAAGCCGACCTTGGTCGGACGTCCGACCACGTCGCCCGCACCCAAAAGCGGTTTTATTTTATAACTGCGTAAGGATTAGTATCAACTGCAACTGACGGTTATCAGTTTTAACGCTTTTCTGTTTTGTGTACATACCGTCGCACCTTCTTCCCGTAGGAACCACATCGTTCCACTTGCTACGGTCCTGACAGGTCTCTCTCGCTTCTTCCACAATCTTTGCATACATGATCGTCGGTTTAGGGTACTCTTGGCGTGACCTTTCTTTAAGATATCTTGTGAAAACAACCTATTATACTATGTATTTGCAGAAACCTGTATTTAATTACTTCCAAGAATTCCGTAGATCGTAGTGTATATCGTCGCATGGCAGGCATCGCAGGCATATCGTTGAATTTTACAAACGCCTAGTCATTTTGCAAACGCGCGCTAGTTATGAAATGTCTGGGCTAATTGTAAAGTGTCTAGTCTTTTTGTAAAGCATACACGTCTGTAGCCGTTTACAAAATGCCATCGGACCGAAGTTCTGTGGAAAACATCTTTAGATAGCGAGGAGCGAAGCTACGAGCTGTTTAGTTACTATAAACGAACCGCGTGTAACGACATTTTGAAAACTTTCGCACGTTATAAAATGCCTAGCCTTTTTGTAAAATGCTGAATTCTACGATATGCCTGCGACATACATACAAACGGAGGCGCGTATCTAGTATGTTTGTGTTTTGGTTTCTTCTCAGGGTTAAGAGGTCAAAGCTATATCTACAGACTTTACTGTATCAATAAACAATGACACTTACTGTACATACATGTCATGTTACGTTAATATTCTACTAGATATCTAATTAGTTTTGATAGTAATTTATAATATGACTATTATACTTTTGAAATGCTGCAGGGTCAAAGGATATAACGGAGTCTTTCATACAAATCAGACTTCAAAACGATAGTCTGTTCCGGGAACGAAAATGGGCTTGGAAGTACGTAAATATGCCTACACCATTCTTTCACCTATTTTAAGTTTTAATACACATTTAATGTATTTTTCTTTCTTTTAGTGACTTACTAGCGATAATGGTCGATGAATATGGTTTTCCAAAAACATTGACAGGGCGAGAGATTTGTCGCAAATGGGCTGCCACTTACGGTGTAAGTACACATTTTTAATAATATTATTTGTGCGTTTATTGTTTATTCACGTGTTCGTAAAATCCCGTACGTATTTATTTGATCAACTGCTTGTTTTCCTTAAAAATTATATTAGGTACGTTATATTTTCGCGATACAGTGGCGTAAGGTTGTGTACGATAGTTTATGTACTACGCATTATCGATTGGTTTTCCCATAAATCTTGCTTAGATTTATTTAAGTCTTAAGCCACTCAACTCACCACTCTGTCCTAGTTAGAGCGAGTTGACAGAGTTCATGCACGTGATCTTTTGCTGTCTTGTAATTTAAAAATCACTTTAAATGAGCACTAAGGACGGAGTCGCGGGTAAAAGCTAATGGCATGATGGCTCGATTCACCTCGAACCCGCCCAGCGCATCTCATTCAGTCTTTAGTTGTCGCTATTGGAAGAGCTTCTAAAATTCCGCTACATTATCGGTGGTGGCCTAGTGGTTACGGGGTCTGACTCTTAAGCTAGAGGTCCCGGGTTCGAATCTCACTGCGGCCATGTACCAATGGCTCTGAGTTGATGCTCTTACGATGAGGGAAAACATCGTGATGAAACCTGCACATTTAGGCGACTGAACTTGTAACCATGATCCAATCTGGTCAGGTGCCCCTGGTAGCAGGGTCTCGGAGATCAGGTGGCAGTCGCTCCACTGTAATTATCTAATCTGCCAAATTCTAGATCATGGTCAAGGCGGACCCCGGGCCCTCGTGCACGAGAGCACAACCGGGACATTAATGCCAAGATGATGATTATTTATTTTTATCTCGAAACACGATTGTATGTACGCGTCGTTTCTTGATGCACAGTATAAACAAAGAAAAAATACTACGTACAGATAGATACCAATAAACCTTGTTATCTACTTTGTGTTTGATGCTACATTGACTTGGAACTTTCGTTACCTTTGAAAGAAATATATGTATTATGAGTTGTTTCCTATTTTAGGAATACCAAAAGGCAAGGGCGACTAATAACAAATCCTGGGTGTACTACACGATATTCGAACTCTACTTAGGAGAGGGCAGCCTTAGTTTAAACCCCGCCATTGGCTGTAAGTAAATCATATTATTTTCTTCCTTTGTACACGTACGACATTCTAGGTGTTAGGACTTTGTTGCCTAATTCTCCCGCTGTGACATCTCGAATTCGACATTTTTTCTAGCCACAATCATTAAAGTGTCTATTGAAGCCAAAAAATATTTTCTCAACTATGTTCGACAGTCGTATATTGTCGAAGATCAATTTTAGTGACGTTTGAATAAGTTTTTTGGCTAGAGAAAATGTTGAATTTGAGATGTCACAGCGCGAGAATCGCCCCCAGTCAATACCAGCTTCGTCTTCACAGTGGCAACATACCTGCAGTTCTGTATTTTTGTGATATGAAACCTAAATGTATGAAACTATACACTACCTCTATGGTTATAGCCGACAGTTGGCACTTTCCACCAGGTAGGCAGTCTGATCGTTTGTCATTGAGTTATAAAAAACGCAGGCTGTCACAAAAGTATACCACTTCCCTTAATTTCCCTGCGCTAGTGTTTTCTCTTCACCCGGCGGCGGTGTAACAAAGTTTTCGCAATGACCTTTGCTGCATTAGTCTTATGATTCGGTGTCTTTGAATGTTGGAAACAGTAAGACGCGCGGCTTTCCTGCCTACGTACAGTCAACCGTTGTGACAAACTTTTTTTTTTGTTAAACCGGTTCACCGAATGGATGGAGCTACTTAAGCCGTGCAAAAGACAATTTAGTTAAAGCTAATGTGACGTGTGCAATCAAAATCATTCAGAAGACAGAATTCCAGGACTGCTTTCGAAGTGGAATGAATATACTGGTGGGAGCGTGTGTCGTCACTGCCTCAGAATGACGACTAACAAGACCAGGGCAGCGCTGACAGACTAGGGGCACTATAGTTTACTATAGGACAGTACAAGAAATATGCCTCTTTGAGAAAAGAAAATGTTTAAGAGAAAATTTGTTATTTTTATCGACCCAAACTTTCGACTGATCGTAGTGATAGCACTTACATATAGAAATAAAAAAAAAACTGGTCTGGCCTTACATCTTGTTGGCAGTTTCGCTAGTCAGTCCCATTAAAGTCACCTAAAAACAAACCTCTACACTTTCGCTACAAAGTGGCACATTTCTTGTACTCGATGACGTAAGATAACCTACGGTGCCCTTAAAGTCTATCAGAAATTAAGGCAGTTCGAATACTTTTAGGAGCCGTCGTATATTTTCTTTATCCGTTTGTTTACAACTACGATAATTTTATTCTTCTGTTTCTTCAGGGGACGAAGAGTGGATATTTAATCTAATCAGTGCAAGAGTGGACTTGGAACATTTATTCAAATTCTCTTATAGAGACCAAAATGTTGGTTGGAGGTATGGTTATCGTTTCTCGTGTATCTTATTGTATGAACTCTTTTGGTGCAACTTAAACCACTAATCTACTGTATTGTTACAGAGAGGTAGAGAAAAGACTAAGAAATATTGGGCTACCACTGAATCACAGTCTGTTGGACGTACCCGAAATTTGGACATATCTACTGAAGACATTTAGAGTTGGTACTCATTTGATCTCATCATAGGTTTTCCTCGGACCAAAGAGAGGAAATCCAAATTCATTGCACACTAAACACTAGCGTATTGAGCTAATTCATCAACATTATTTCGCAGTGGAAAAAGAAATTCGCCGACAAGGGCATGCTGACAGAGTACTGGCCATACTTCGACGCGGTGGCGAACTACGAAGAGATCAAAGCAAAAGGGCTGCAAGGGGTCAACAAGGTGAAGATGCCGCCTGTGAGAAAGCAGAAGATTGAGCCTCAGAATGAGATCGACTACGTAGACGCAGCCAACGACGAGGACTACGAAGACGATATGAAGTTGTTCGACCTGAAGCAGAAGTTGGAGTTGGAAGTGAGGCCGAAGTTGGAAGGGCTAGACGCCAACCAGTGCCGGTCGTGTGCTTTGGAGCAGGGCTGCGTGGACATCCGCGACCAACGGGACGACATGGGCCTCAGTCTTGCGGACAAACTCAGGGTCATTGGAGGCGTGGAGGTGAGCTGATAGTGTAATGGGTGGTTTTGTTATGGGAAATAACCTTGCATTTGATAAGCAGTGCGTGCGTTAAACAGTACCCATGGGACTACTCCTGATGGAAGGGTTTCTTTTGATTGTTAGCATGGACTGTACTTGCTGGGGTATAAGATTATTTTTAACTTTTATCAGTGAAAAATACTTTTTTTCTAATCCAGTCGCCTTATCACTAGGAATGATGTTGAATTTACCTAACATATCAATATTTGTTGCAGGTGGACTACTCCTCTGACAGTCTACCGTCGCAAATATGCCTCAACTGTGTCAGGGAGCTGGAAAACGCTTTCAAATTCCGACGGAGATGCCAAGACGTCGACAAAGACTACAGGAGCCGGGTTATGTTCAGGATTAAAGTCGAGTCCGAAGACAAGGGGCCGCCGGACCCGCCCGAGACCGACGACCATTACGAGGAAGACTGCCAAAGCGACCCGGAGAGAGCGAAGCCGATCAAAGTGGAGAAGAAAAAGCCGGTCGCGATCCGGAAGCGGCGGAAAGTGCGCAAAACTAAATACGAGTATGTCAAAATCTGCGAGATCTGCGGGAAACACACGAAGAATTTGGTCGCTCATCTAGATACGCACTCGGACGCGAAGTCGTACGCGTGCGACGTGTGCGACAAGCGGTTTAAATTCAAGAGCGGGTTGATCATCCATCGGGCTGTTCACGAGCCGACGCCGCGGAAGACCTGCGAGGTTTGCGGGAAGACGTTTCACATCCTAGCGCAGTACCGCCGCCATTTTGTATACCATGCTAACGAGCGCCGCCACGAGTGCGAGACATGCGGGAAGCGGTTCAATACGGCGGATATACTGCGGGTGCATGCACGAACTCACACGGACGAGCGACCGTTTGCGTGTGCGCACTGTGGGAAGACTTTCCGGACGGCCGGGTGTGTCAGTCGACACAGGAGGATAGTGCATCGTCCGCCCAAACCGCCGCCGGTGCTCCCGCCCGCGCCCGCAACAGTTCTCCAATAGAGATGGATAGGATGGAAGCTTCAGTTCAATCCGTCAATACGAACGGATTGATGGACTGAACTGATGAAAGTATGTACATAATAGGTAAGGGTATACAGTGTGTATGTAAAAAATAAAACCCAGTCAGATCCGTGACGTTATTGTCAGTATCGGTACCTATTCAAAATTATTTATGAATATATTTCACAGATTTTATTTATTTAAGTAATCAAGTGAAAGTTACAAGCCTGGATGCTTTTGACATCGCGCGGCCCTTTTTTTTATTACTGTTTATTGTCATGAACAAAAAATTCAGCTATGTGACTGGGATACGTCAGGCTATTTTTTTCATGCAGCCGTTGTGTTTGTTCAGAAATTTCCCGTGACAGATATATCTAGTTCAAACCATTTGCACAGAGTGTCTCAATAAACTTGACCCGTTCAACTGTTATCGCGGGTTATCGCAGGCGAGCGCCCCATTAGATATTTGTCGTCTCCGCGGAGTGGAGTGTTATCATCCTTACGCCTCCTCGGCCGTAGAACTCTGTTATCGTCGTATTATTTAATTATCACGGAGTTAGATATATGGCTAAAGAGTATTTGACCTGGTAATAGAAAACATGGAATTGAAAAAAATGATGAGTTTTAATTTCTTTTACGTTTGGGTGTTATATGCTTCGCTCGCGCCAAATTTGGGATAATTTTAAATTACAGAAGCAGGACTTTCTCTGCGCACAACAATGAGTACCGACAATTCAAGATCGAACTGAATTTCAAACTGCTAGAGACCGACTTGGTTGTCTGTCCGTCTGTTACAGCCGATATGCTCTGAAATAAATTGCTACAGGACCGATTGAATTGCAATTTGGCACACATGCTTTCAAGAATTTTCATGTCCATTATATGAATTTCAAAACGATGTCATTTCCATAATTAACGTCCCAAAAACCATAAAAACGACACCCATATTGGTATTTAGACATTCCAACCCCATCGCACCCCAACAGGGGTGTTGATATTTCACGTCTGCCACGCTGGATTTTAATATCATTGTTGTTTTCATAATCAGCATCCCGATAAACCATGCAGACAATACTCATATTGAGTTTCAGACTTTTTTACCCCCTTTAAGGGGTTTAATTCTGAAAAACCTGAAACTCTTGTATACTCATTTATCGATGGAAAAAAATTGTCTAACTTATCTTGTTTCTCCATACAAACTTTGGACACTCGTTTCACCAATTTAGGGGGTGAATTTTGAAAAATCCTTTCTTAGTGCACGCCTAGACCTCATAAGGAACCTACGTGCCAATTTTGGACTATCTAGACACAGCGGTTAGGGCTGTGCGTTGATATGTCAGTCAGTTACTCAGTCAATTTCTTTTATATATTTAGATGTGTATGTTTTTGAAAATATATAAGTAGTTCATCTGTTGTCTGGCACCCATAACACAAGCTTTGCTTACTTTGGGGCTAAATGGCGTTGTGTGAATTGTCTAAGCATATTTATTTATTTTATTTTATTATGATTGTGTCGGATCTAATAACAAAAGTTGAAAAATATACACAGAAATCTACCATAATGTTTTGCTTATTACTTTATGGGTCTCCAATTGTTACGTCTTAATTTATCACAAGTCATTAGTTTTCGAGTCAACTTTCACATAAATTTATATTTTATGGTCATCACAAATATCTTTAGCTTTAGAAGGCGTTGGCCTAGATATAAAACATGAAAGCGGGTGACACCGAGACGCTGCATTTTGACCACCTACTCAAATTTTCATTCATACATACATAGAGCTAAAACTGAGATATTTAATTTGATTTTTAAGTCTTGTCAGTGACAAACAAGCAGACAGCCTGCCAGTTAGCGGTGACTGTCACCCTATAACATCTGCCATTCACATACTTTTGTTTCATGTAGCAATGTAGAACCGCAGGTGCGTTGTCATTGTGAGAATTGTACTGGCTACACCTTAATTTCCAACATTAATTTCTGAGGAGTGCGCCTGGACAATGCTTCCAAGATTTTAACAGACCTCTTCAACAGTTAACCATGCCCATATTTTGCAAACGTGACAATTTAGAAATCAACCTCCCCCCCCCCCCCCCTACCCATTTTGCATCGAAGTAGCGCGAGTGTCAGTTGTTTTTGATGGAAAAAATTAAAAAAATAACGCGAGTATTTTTTCACCGAACTTCATTTGGTTTAATTTTACACAAATAATTATATGTCGCCTAGACTAACTAAACATGCTTTTTATGATATAGGTATTATGTGTGGTATGATGCTCATTTAAAAGTGAAATTAGCTTAATGGCTTTCGGAGCAAAGTCATCTATATTTATCCAAATGCAGTTGGTACACAGCATGACTATGGTTGACTATGGATCTCCCTAGTATAATATACTGTCATGATAATATTACAAATATTATATTTGAGAAATACAAAACTTGACAACAGAAAATAATGCTTTAAAAGCTGTTCCAAATTGACATGTCTGATTGATAATGTTATAAACACGTTAATTTGTTCGTAATGTAATAACAATTATTTTGGTTAAATACGTAACATATGGTGTTATTATTTCTAAATAATTAATGAACCATATTTACAGCTTAAATGTACCACATGGTTAACTGTTGCCAACCGCCCCGGTTATTAGTGTACGATAGTGTGGACACAGTTAACCAATTCTCATTTTAATTAAATGATTATTTTCTCAAAAAACTTTAGGTTAACCTACAGTTCTTCAATGCCAATATGTAGGTGCCTGCCATTTGTCCAAAATAGAAAAAAGAACACGTTTTCATTGAACAACTATGAGTTATGGTGGTTTGAATTTTATATGGTTAACTGTTGAACAGGTCACTCTATCCTAATAATTGAAAGCAATTATATTTTGTAATTCCTAAACACAGCATCACTTACGTTGCAATGTGTATAGAGTAATACGAGCTGTGTATTTTGTTATAGTTTATATTCAGGTATTTAACTAAATTAAGTTAAAATAACCAAGAAGTTGTAAATAATTTAAGTACAATTATATATTATTCTATAAATAAACGTTACTTACAAGTTGTTACCTCAGTTGTTTGTGTCACACTTACTATTAACATCTAGCAATCGACTATCAACTGCAACAGTGAAAAGTAACAACAATGTTATGATTAATTACGTGAATCAACAACAATCAGTTTTAAAATCGCATGTGGAGAACGTACAGTCACGACCAAAAGTTTTTATCTACCTTTGTCAGATGAGTTCAAGAACATCGTTTCTGTATTTTGGCACAGTTTAAATACAGAGGTATGTACACCTTGCACATACATACCTACGCGCTTAGTACCTACATGTAAGTTATAAACGCTAACATGACAGGCAGGTGAGCCGGCGCCAGCGCATCACGTGTTGACTTAACCGACATGATAGTGCAACGTCCTTTGGCTTCATTATCGCCACCAAACAGAGATGTTATCCTCTCCCCCGATGCCGCGAGGATGTTTACCCGCAACGCATTGTGTTTGAATAAACTGCTGCCGAGACGGCGAGTACTGGCGATTGCAGAAGTGTAAGGTAAAGTAATGTGAAACTTTTAAACGATTTTTTACTCATTCCAATGGCATGTAGCCTATTTATTTTTTAAACTATAGTTACTTAAGTAATACATTTTTGAAGTTTA
Source organism: Blastobasis adustella (assembly GCA_907269095.1). NCBI lineage: Eukaryota > Metazoa > Arthropoda > Insecta > Lepidoptera > Blastobasidae > Blastobasis > Blastobasis adustella. Next base: position 13,339,493 of record OU026129.1, on the reverse strand, counting down.
TTTTTAGATGCACCTATAATGGGTTTGTATTTAGGCGCCTCTTAATAAAATGTAGGTACTCTTGTTTAACTTTTCAAGTATTTGATTTAATTATTGTAAAATGTGCTATATTGAAAAAAATTAATGACAACCTACAGGCCAAACTAAATCAGATACTATTGTAAAAAGTGTAACTACCTACCTAACAAATTACTTACTTAATTGGTGTTACCATTATCATTGGTCTGTAGTTTGACAAAACATTTTTATCACAACTCCGCAAGCAACTCCGTCACCGCCTGTACCTCGTTAATCCGGGCCAACAGTCAATACGGACGACTCATGCATCGGGTTTTGTATCTCGATTGACCGATAGTGTCCAAAAATACGTTGGTCCGCGTTACCACGCGTACGTGTTACCCCGGTTATCCTGTGGAATGTCGATCGGGGTGCGTTAATACGTGATACGGCGGAGGCGGCTGCTCGGGCATGCGTTCACCCTGCGGAGTGCGGCTGCGACCGGCGCCCGCGCAACGAGAGTTCACTCCGAATAAGCTCCGATGATCAGTTCGCGACGGGCAAGCGCGCGCGCTGCACCACACCCGATTCAAACTATAGTCTGAACCGCGCGACGAAAAAACAACGTGAAACGACATAGGTTTAATTTAGAATTAACACGGACAATGGCGAACACTTATCTGGTAAGTGGACTTTAACACTTTCGTGCGCGATTGCCGCATTGGATGCGAATGGGGTTTTAATAAAGGGAATGCTAATTAGATAGGTAATTGTGCCGGCGGACAAGATGATGGATTATCTTTTTACTTGATGTACTCACTTAAGTGCATTTTTTATTTGATAAAATTAATTTCACTATGATAAAAGTAAGATAGAGTTTTTGTAGAGCGGGGTAGAGAGGTATAGTTAAATTCCTTCTCATGTAGTATCTTAAGTCGTAGGTGTTCTCTTCGGTTTATGCGATGCCCAGACATTCCAAAGAAAACACTGTAGTGATCGAAATTTCGAAATAAAATGATAAATATAAAACACGGTTAATGCTTTTAAGAACCTTATTAGGTAAACGAGTCCGGCTTTCGAAAATTTATTACTTACTTGCTCACTAAACTTTAGTTCTAACGAGATGATTTACCTATTGCCGGGTTGTGTCTTGTGTCTCTTCCACATTCTGCTTTCACATGCGGCATTTAAGTGTTAATATGACTTTTATTGTCTCGGCCTACGCTTCACCCATATCGTATTGCTGGTAGGTGCTAGTGGTGCTTTCATCGAAGTAAATTAACTAACAACCTTACCAACCGTAAGTCCTTCACCAACCCCATTGATGAAATCTCCGCCTGTGTATTGAAATCCGTTCAGTAGATTTTAGATTAGCTCGTGCAGATGGACAGATGCGTGTACGCATTACACGGAACAATGGGTCTTTATGAGTTCCATGTGTCAAAGCTACTATTCGTCTAGCGAAAGTATGTTACCCAACAAATGTCACCATACCACTTTGCTGAAAGTTTTTTCTTTACAGTTTGATCTTCAATCTATAGAACAATCGCGAAGAAAGTCATTTTGTATGTTTGTACGGAGCGTATGATGATTAAGACGTGCATTTGCATCATATTGCACCTGTGGGCAATCTGGTACCTAGATAAGTTCATAGCTGTGTCCATAAAAGACTATAGACGTGCACGCAAACAAAAGCTTAATAAAATAGTAATGGAGAATGCTTAGGGTGTATTGCCCGATGCATTTCAAATTTACATGCGTACGCTGTTCGCACCTTTGTTACTGGGCTTTTAGATCGATTCCGTGAATTTATATTGGCACCGTCTCTGTTCTCGGACGTGATATTTGTTTCTGAATTGAAAAGGCAATAGCCGGTAAAGCAAAGTTCATTGGGTGACGCAAATAAACACATAAGTAGGTACAGCGCTAACTTCGATATAAATTATGACGTTCTACAAACAACTCTATATCTGGTTGTTTGTTTTCTTACCATTATCTTTTTACATTAGGCGTATAATCGGGTGAATGGATAAATCCAAAAGGTATGTAAAGTACCTACGTTTTAATGGAAAATAGCAAGACTAGAGCATTCATCCATAAGTATTATTCAACACAGATATCTATAATCTATACATACGCTTAGATCTTTTAAATTACGCAACGGATTTTAATGCGGTTTTCAACAATAGATAGAGTGATTCAAGAGGGAGTTTTATACGTAAGAAAAAAAGTGTAGGTATTGGTAAAGTAGGTGTACGCGAACAAAGTCGCGCCGGGTCCACTAGTATCTAAATTAATTTACTTATTGAATGTAGGTATTATCCTATTATCTACATAAATTTAAGGAACAGTCTAAATATAAAGTTATTTAAATTTCTGTGGATTGCGATTGCTCCACCGACAAGAGCCCAAATTTTAAAATTTACGATAATTAGATTTCTGTCGATAATACTTTGATAACGTGCTCTACTTTTGCTATTTTCTATTGAAACGTACGAGGACGAGTAGGTACCTATTTACAGACTTAAAATTACTTAAGTAGGTAGGATATCTACATCGTAATAGTATATTATACACCAAGGGGATAAAGTACCGTCATGGGCGGCTTATTGAATCCTGAGCGAAGCGAGGGAAATATGTATAGTCCTAAGTGAAGTGAGTGGTTCATGCTGCCCAAGACTAAGATAGCTTAATGCCAGTGGTGAGTATTCTAGCTAGGGGGAGTGCGGGAGAGTATACCCGCCCTCCACTAAATAACCATATTACTTTTTAAAGTTACATATTGCCATTTTCTATTAATAGTATCGTAACCTGCACTATTTAGCTATGTGTGATACAACTTTATTGATTTGTTAGGATTTTCCTAAATATGATTTTCGTTAATGTCCCCCGCCTGGATGAGAGTCTATACCCTCCAATTAGCTTCCCTACATATTCTCCCACCCTTTACCCTTCAAAATGAGTAATGTAATAATTAATTAGATTGTAAGTTATTAAAAAATATTTTATTCATGATAGTATTACTAAATACAATAAGAAAATTATATTTTTGAGGTATGTAATTAAATAATGGTTATCACGCGTATTTGGAGTCATGGCATAGGTAACTATGTGCTCCTTATAAACCTGTTTCTTATTGAATTTGACTTTTTATATTTGAAGGGCTTCTGGGTGTTTATTTTACTGAAAAACTAAAGAAACCAGAAATTGCAATAGAGATACCCGGGGAAACTCTCCTCCCCACGTTAGGCTAATGTCTCCCACCCCAAGCCTATCTATTTGTTACCTATTTTATTTTTATAAAAAATAATGCGACTTCCATAAAAGCTTACCATTGATACCTATAGGTAACTTGTTTGGATCTATTCATACAAAACAACGTCAATAGTAATATGTTACCGCACGCAAAAACACGTTATCACTTCGCATTTCTAAACCTAACTGCCGAATACAATAATGTCGCGTAGGACGGATGGGATATGCGTGTGACATTTAAAAAGAGCAACAATGTCGCAATACGTAGAAGATTCTGATGAAAGAACTTAACACTGCATAGAGGCTATGTCTTCCACCTGCTAAACTATACCAGAGTCCTCCTACTTTTCACACCATCTGTGAGACAATAAATAATGTAATTGGGTACAGCGTCTGATGTAGCAAACTCAGAGATACTGATTTATCTCCGATCTCCGATTTTGAAACTAATACGAGTTTTAACATTCCAAATTCAAATAACTTTATTCCCTTGGGAGCTTCAAACAATGAATGAAATTACCCTGCTGGTAACAAATCCATGCTTTACGGTGATATTTCATGGTCCAATTATGTTGACATTGTCGAGCAGGATGTGTAAACTATTAAAAGTAAGAATCTACCTATGTCTGATTTCCCCTCATTAATGCATCCACGCTTCTAAAGTTCGTTACGGCTTATTAAAGTTTCCTCTTTCTTTTCCTGAAAAAGAAATCCTGTTTTGGGATTTGGGTTAAGTCCGCCAATTTTTTTGTGTCAACTGCTAGCTTATTATGTGGCTTTGTCTTGAGTAACATAAGCTATACTTTTTCCCGAAATTAAATGTGGTTCCGTCGGGAAACGGACAAAAAAGCTAGTACTTAGGTACCTAATAAATACCTATTCATCCGGACAGCACAGGGTGGCACAGGCCTACTTTGAAAAGAATTTACTTCCTAATGATGCAATTGACTTTGATTGAGGTTTAGTGTTATCTATAAATCGCAAATGTCCAAGTAATATAAATGTGTCGTATAACTAATTCAAAAGTGATGTCAACTGCGAGCTTCAAAGCGGCGCCGTGGTAAAATTAACGTTAAAGTTAACTACTTGTAATTCAAATAAAGATAGTTTGTGTAGGAGGAGCTTTGCTTTGTGGCCCTCCCACACAGATGTATATTAGTGGTATCCTGGCCAAGGTCTACCGGCAGTACTACAAATGAGCCACGCATACCTAAACCCTTTCCCTTTGTCGTCGGTAGGTACATAAAGTATATATGACTTGTTACCGTTTTTTATAAGATCTGTCGCCAAGATGACCACTTGATCTTTAAACCGGAAGACAACGCAACATTATTGTTTGGCGGGAGAAAGAGATAAGGCGGTGCCATCGCCTCTAGTTCCCATCCAGGCAGACTCCTCAGGCTTGCTTTATACAGTCGTCCCACCGCCTACCTAATTCTTAAATAGTTATTTGAATAGGTAGGTACTTACTTAATGGAACTTTCCAAAACATTAAGGCATTCAGCCAAAACACACATCACCACATTGCGTTGGACGATCACGGCGCAAACGATGAAAAATGTTTATTTTATTAGGCCATTGCTACACTAGCGGTTGCATTAACATGATTGAAGATTTAACATCGCCAGTTTACTTTGACCCTCTAGCTGGTACCGGTGGCATGGAGGCTGGGGTGCTTGTAAAAACTGATTGCTGGGTTACGCGAGTGGTTGGCAGTTGGCCCTTATAACCCCCATGATTTTCGATTGTCGTAATGGATGTTAAATGTCAATCAACATTGTATGGACCGCCAGTGGACGTTAAGTACATTGCCAAATAGGCATTATCAAACATTTATCGACATGGCGTTTGCGTAGGTTCACCAAGACTACAGCTTATAGTTTTTTTAACTGCCTTCATCGGGTCTCGGCCTATATATTACCAAAAAACCGCTTATACGATTTTAATTAAACTAAGTTAAGAATCATCTGTATTAAATTGGCATTCATATCTTCGAAATAAACTGTATCACGAGTTTTGAAAATATGTCCTTAGGTTTATGACCATGAATGGATGAACGGATGAAAATTTGTTACTTTTGCTCTTTTTACTACTTCCCGCTGGACCACAGTGTAGGTAACCGAATCCTGCACGACGAAATTCGTTAGGAAAAAAGCTAGTTTGTTATATACACAATTTTTTTATTAAATTTGATATTGTCCACTGTCGGGCCAATAATGATACCCAGTATTTCCCCACTATTAGTACCCGGTTTTACCGTGAATGAACAATTTTCAAACAAAATGAAATAAAAAAAAATTGATTTAATATAAACATTTCATAACTCCATGAAACTATTCTTTATGCTATGCTTCATCTTTGACATACTTATCATTACAGATGTGTAAATCTAAAGTTGATTCACTGTAGTCGAAATCAGGCTGAAAATCGGTAAGATTTTGAATAAAAATGTCTGAGAGCAGTAAAATTGAAACTTTCGCCCAAAATCCCTGTTACAAACTGTCATGCCATCAGGAGACACGCAATTTACCATAAGACCGATAGATGCCAATAACAGTTTTCGACATAATGAGGTACCTGGTTTGACCCGCGTACCCGGTTTTATACAACTTTCCACCTACCTACCTTATACTGCTACCTAAAAATAGACACGTAAAAGCTTTTTGCGTCTAGCTGAAGATTTACTTCGTCTGTACCTGCCGCGTTTCAAACAAAAAAAAAATGACCTTTCCACGTATCCACTAACTACACAGTTTCACTCACCCAAAGGTATTCCACCGCCCACACTTTTCCGATATTCCGACCAGGCGGCATAGGTGCCTACTTACAACAAAAAGCGTATTATCTAGTAAACTAGAAAAGTTTAATACTAGGGTAAACCTTTTATGCTAACAAAGAAGTTATTAGGTAGGTTTATTCTTGTTTAGGTAGGTGTATGCCATTACAAGTATTTGTTGTTTTTAAACAAAGAAACTTCGCTTATCGTGCCGCCTTTTATGGAAGATGCGGAAGTAGGTACGAAGTCTACTAATAATGGCAAGAAATTAGATAAACTTATATGGAAAGAAAGAGATAAATCTAGAATCATTGTACGCACATCCGCAACGAAGCGCGTCTCATGTGTTCAGTGCCAATCTGCGCAAAGGGTTTTGTAACTTTAATTAAAACTTGATGATGAAATCGGACAATACCTAGGTATCTAAGGTTCCTCTTGTATTTAAATTTTTTCTTTGACCTTAAAACTTGTGATTAATCAGTTGAACAGTAGTTTCCAGCCCAAAATGTAGTGATTAAAATCTCTTTGCCCAAAATGTGATCGAAACACAAGGGTTAGTCCGAATTAGGTAGTAGGTATCTGGTAGTTACCTACTGTACTCTGTAGGTACTTACCTTCCCATTATGTAACGGTATTCTAAACATAGTGAAATGTTATGACATTCGAAACGATGAAAGGAATACGGCTGCAATGCAAACCTATACAACATTACTGTTATGTGTTGTTAAGTGCGATATACCTATGTAAATTTTAAGACAGTATAAAACGTGAGAGGCTGATATTGCTAGCTGAGCTTATTCGTTATAGCCAAAGATTATAAATACTTTGCTATACTTATGTACATTAGGACATTATTTTTCCTTATGTGCCTGAAAATTCTACAATACCTATATATATTTTATATTTTAGTATGTACATATGAATGTGTATATTTATATACTATTCTGTGTATTTAGTATCTCATTTATAATTTATGTATATTATTAATTATTTTTTGTAACTATTGCGCACGTCTCATCCCCTATACTCTACCATATCTCTCTTTTATTGGCCTGCTGGAAGAGATTTCTTCTTAAAAATTAGTAGTGCCTGTCGTGTCTTTAATATTGTCTTTTCTGTATACTATTTATTGTGTGCAATAAATTGTTGAATATGTTGAATTGACAGTCCTGTTGTGTTATGTTATCTACGATGCCTAATACGAACTCTTCTCCCCAGAGGCTGTGGTGGGTGACCCTCGCCGTGCTGCTGTGGACGCCGCACGCGCGCTGTCGGAATGTTACGTAAGCAACTCGCTATCTACATTGAATGCATACATTCAATACTCATCACGTAATAGGAAACGTTAAACTGCAAAACAGGATAGGTGTAATGTTGTAGACAGTTACGTCTTTACTTTACCAGAAGGGCACTTGACCCCGGCATCACGGATGCCACGCCATTCCTAATTTAAAAAAACGGAGTCCTTACAAGGCACGTTTAATTGCATATTACTTCATCGTCGTAAAACACTTTGACTAATAAAAATATTCCAAGTTATACCGCAATTAGATTATCTATTTATAGTGTGGATAACAATTATAGGGGATACCGCAACACGAATTTATGCGCAGACATGGACGTAAAGTAATTAAAGATTTAAAGAAAATCTCCAGAAACAATAGTCCAATGTTGGATTCTGACTTTTTGAGGCCTTCAAATTCTGTCGTGGTGCCGTAACAAGGTCTCGCTCTAACTCTGTAAATATGCTTCAAAGCCTGGTTGATTGGCATGTAGATCTTGTCGATACCATGAAGTAACCACTACAGTTACAGCTGTTCATTAGCTGGAATCACTCACCTTACGAACTCAATTAGCCTTCACTCAACCCGATACCTGCCAATCACCATGAAACCTTACCGGATAATGTGTTTATGGGTGTTTAAATCAAATGCGTATTCTTATGATTTGTCCCGCGTCAGTGGGCAATGTCTGGTACATTTTTATTGGTTATAAACACACTGACTATAGGTGCTATGACCCGTGAGTAAACGGAGGAGGTGCGTGAACCGTTTACGAGGCAGTAAATGCAATCGACGGTGCGCTTAATTTGTTAGTGTTTGCGGTCGTGAGCATAACAATGCCGTCCTGCCGGCTAAGCCCGATTACGCTGCTCTTTCGTAATAAAATAATAGAAGTGTTTCGTAGATATGTTTATTGTAAAGTCTTCGAGGATTTTTTAAATATAGTATTAGTACAAGAAGTAAATAGAGTATTAGTTCAAAATCATTAGAGATCTCTAGGAAAATGCAATAATAAACACCAAGCTATCAAAATATCGCATGTTCACGCATAATTTCAGAACGGCTGTTTAATAATTATTTTATTGTTGGATTTGTAATGACAGGACAAGGTTTCTATGATATTGGTAGGTGCTAGGGTAGGTGTATAGTAGGTGTAGGGTAAGTGTATAGTAGGGGTAGTGGGAGGGTGAGGTAAGGGTAGAGTAGGGTAGGAGTAGGACCCCACGCGAACAAAGTCGCACCGGGCCAGCTAGTTATTTAAAAATGTTTTGTGAAATTTGAATATTATATACGGCGACAGAGGGAAAGGATTCTATGTATATCTACATAGTATAAAACAAAGTTGCTTCCCGCTGTCTATCCCTATCTGTCTGTGTACGCTTAGATCTTTTACGATTTTCAACAATAGATAGAGTGATTCAAGAGAAAGGTTTATATACAAGAAAAAAGGGTAGGTAGGGTTAAAGTCAACGGAGGGTAACGTGCGTAATGCATTCCCCGCGAAAAAAAAAGGTGTACGCGAAGTACGCGAACGAAGTCGCGCCAAGTCCACTAGCAGCATTATATTATAACCAATCTACGCTACCAATCCTTTCCCTCCGTCGCCGTACTCGTATATGATATTCACAAAACATCATAATAGCAAGACATTATATTCTCATAATGCTGTGCTAACATAGACAACAACTTACCTAATCCAGTGAATCGAGTTATTATTGTGTTCTCCAGTTCCTTCCTTTCGCCTTGTAGCTTTCAACCTAAGTAGATACGATTTATTATCAATAGGTCAGAGTTCCTATAAAACGTTCCCCTGTTTACTCTGCCGCTACAATAAATTAAATAGACTCATTATCTTAGCTAATTGAAATGCATGCTTGAGATATTAAATATAGTCGCAATCAACATCTATTGAGCTCAAGCAGCGGTAGGTAAGGGCACTAGGGAACGATTGATCCTATGTATAGACGCCAGTAACTTTTGGTCCATTGATCTTTTTATAGCCCGATCGGTGGGATGTCTGCGAGTGATGTGTGCCCAAATTGATGCTCTTTTACTGCGCATTTAACGATAAAATGCCCGATACAATTTTACTTGTCGTAAATAAACCAATACGTCGTTGAACTTCTAAATTAGGTTGATGTAAACATATTTTTATACTGCTTTATTAACAACATTTACATTCGTAAATGTTAGGTAGCCCAATCGACTGTTTAAATATCCACTTAATTATAAATAAACTCATGACACGATAGGTACATTTAAAGATTTAAAAAAGGAAACAGGGACATTACACGAATCCGTAATGTATCGCACCCGTGCCAAGGAAAGACGTGCAAAGTAGTCACATTCAGCATAAGCATCACACTTCCGAAGGCCTGCTGGAAGAGATTTCTTTTAGAAATAAGTAGCGCCTGTTGTGCCATTTATTACTTTGTGTTATTCGCTATGTATTTCCTGTGCACAATAAACTGTTAACTAAATAAATAAATAAAATAAGCCATGACTGGTGCTATGGCGCTGGTATTCAGTGCGGCCCTTAGTGAAGCACGGACGAAAGTGATTCTTTACATCAATGCGATTTGTATAAATATGTACTAATGTAAAATAAGTTTTAGTGTTCATTAATAATACCTAGGTTATAATAAGCGACTCGGCTATTAATGCCATACAAATATATAAATAAATATAATACAAGAAGCATATAATATAATAATGTTAAGTGAATGTAATTCGTTAATTTTAACTACATTTAGCGTGAACCCTCCATATACGGTCGAGTATGTTTCAATAGAAATAGGCACTCTGCGTTAATGTAGAAATGGGACACCTCCAACTGTCACGTCCGCTCAGTCTAATTGCAACCGATCGCCATCCTCGAGTTTACGCCTAATATGGAAACATGTAAAAAAATTATCTGGCTTCCATTCTAATCTGGCATTTTGCTAATCTGGCTTTTTGATAATCTGACATTTTGCAAATCTGACATAGGTACCTAATACGTCATAACGAACAATTGAGAGCTACAACTACGATAGTATATAGAAGTCTTTGGCTACAACAATATTAACGAATGTGGCGTAATAACCTAACCGATAGAAATACTCAAATATTTTCTAAACTGCCAAACCAATTTTAATGAAACAAAGCTATCTCGATTAATATCGCTGCCTTTTAAATAAGGAAAACCGGATCAATATCGATCCATCCGTTCTGGCGCTACGATGCCACACACACTCACCACCAGATACAAAGAGCCACACACACGTCAAAATTATAACACCCCCCTTTTTTCTACGAGCGCTCAAAATGAAGATTGAAACAAGTTATCGCATAATCAGAATGAGACGGAACTTTCTCAAAGTAAATGTTTACTTCTGGTTTAAACTTTAGAGACAGTTATATTTTGACAAGGTCCCATTACGTAGTGTTTCAATCCTCTTGGCCTAAAATACACTAATATGTATTGTGTCTAGTGTGTGGTTCACAGAAAATATTGATAAAGAAATGGTGTATGTATCTACCTATAAATAAATGTGTTGAACAATTCACACAGCGCCAAAGTAAGCAAAGCTTGTATTATGGATGCTACATAACTGATAAACTACATACTTTAAAATACATACTTGTCTTATACAATAGGTGTCGACTTAAGTAGACTAAGAGTCGCAGTAAGTATAGACTTACTTACATCAATAGGGAATATCGTAACTCTGGATATAATTTTTTATAGCAGTATAATTGAATACTTTTTATACAACTAGTGACTGAGTTCCGCATGCAGTTTAAATGTTAGAATTGCATACTATTTATACCAGCGCTTATTTAAAACGCACGCGTGCCAGTTCTGGATTGCGCGAGTAAATTCACTGTTAACATTATTTCTGGATTTACACAGAATCTTAGCAGGAATATGCGCTTAGCGCTACCACCTGGAAATGTATTCAAAACTTCAGTTCAATTGTTATTAATTTCGTTGCTTGTGGGGTAGGTACAATGCAAGAGCATGTGCATGACCACCTTAAGAATCATATTCCTTTCCACTACAGGGCAGTTGTTAAACGGTTTTTTTGGCATTCATGAATTAAAGTTTTATTTTGTATGTAAAAAATACCCTGGGGGTAAAGGATGAGTCCTTTGGGCATGAGGGAAAGCTAATTATCCTTTCTTTTAGTAAACTGCTGTTGGCTAAAGATGCACCAAATGCCGTGAATGTTGTTTAAGCGGCAAAGGAAAATTTTCTTTAAGTGGTAACGCACTTATGCTCTTGTACTGTATGTACCTAATAAATAAAACTTGGCTAATTTAAATTATCATTGTGGCTTGGCTAATATACATTTTTAGTCATTCCGGGACTGTCGTCAATCTGACTCGTCAATGTGACAAAATGCCCTGCCTGTAGGACGCATTGTTATGAAGTAAAAGTGCCATAGCGTAGAAACTTACTTACCTACATACCTTCTGTAACAAATAGATACAGTCAGCTGCAGGTGAATATACCCCCTAAGTTTACATTTAATATAAATAGGTAGGTATGGTAGGGGGTGTCAGTTCTCTCTACAGCTGACTGTGCGCACAAACAAACAGACCAGATCGACGTTTATGTTTATAACCGAAATATTTAGACTTGCAACAATAGTAAGACCAGCCTAAATATTGTATCTAAATTATGGAGATGTACTTTTTTTTATTAACATGGGGAATGCATTACGCACGATACCCTCGATAGGGGGGGACATCCATGACACGTCCGGCATAGAGATGTACCTAGATCAACATTTTCACATATCCCTCGCGTTTCAGGAACGAAGACATTCGGGATGCGATGCTCTCCCTCATCCACATGTTTCGCACCTCGGAGGACAAGCTGGAGCGGCACGAGTACCGTGAAAAAGCGCTCGGAGACCAGCTCAAGAAAATGCTGTCCAGCCTCGACAAGAAACATCGAGCGTTGGAGCCGCTGAAAGGAATGATCTCACGACTCGACGAACGCCTGTCGAACGTCGAAACTATATTGTTACAGGTAGATATCTGTAGCTTTAGCATTTATGGGTAAAATAATTTACATACTATCAGGTATTTTCGGCAGTTTTAGTAACGAAACTTAAAGGACTTTTGAAGCCAACACCGAAAATGGCTCTACCGCCTTTTTTGCATTACAAAAGATAGCTAAGCTAAGACCTACTTCGTTACTGACAGAATATGCAATCGTACCTGTCTAAGTAATAAAATAAATATTTTTGTTTATTCAGAAAACATGGTTCCATTATTTGTTAGTGAAACATGAACTTTTGAACCGATTCCCATGAAACAGGTTTCCTTACCATGGTCACAGGAACTATAGTGATTAGCAGCATAGTATAGGTCATAAGTTTAAGAAATAATCTTGAATAACTGTTAATTATTAAAAATCTGATCGAATTATCAGGCCATCCATGCGATGCGGGAGCTGTGGGATGGCTTCCAAAACCACCAAAATAAAAAGACCTCTCACGACCCCTGACCCCATTTTGTCACAGAGGGACGAACGCGAGAAGACCACACAGAAGAAAACCAACGACGCGCTCGACGGTATACAGAAGTCCTTGCAGGCGCTCTCTACTTCCGTCGCAAAGCCCAACACTGAAGACAACAGTCTCAGTGCTGGCCCAAGCGCGCTCGACAAGCGGCTCGAGTCCACAGACGCTAAGATAGACGCTGTCAATCGGGAGATCGAGAGCCTCAAGGAACATTTTAACAAGGTTCGTAGGAGCACACTTTTGATAAATTATTTTTTATCGATTGTAAAGAAACAGACGCTCTTTTCTTTTATTGCATAGAATACATGTCTAGAGTAGTTAACAATTGTCTAGGGCTAATGTGAGTTCATTAAAAGGTAGAGGTAAGTACTAACTAAGATACAATCTCTAGAGTTTCAGGATATAGCCGTCATTTAATTACTCGTTAGTACCTAGTAGTGAGTATTAAATTACCGAACAGTTTAAGAAAGATTTAAGTTCTTAGGTCACTGGCCCTTTAACCACGCTCTAATTAAGAGCAACTAGAGAACTTTCATTTATTAGAATATTTAATAATATAATATAAGAATTAATTAATTTCATGTGAAAGACATGAACGGGGGCGTCGCTTGCGTTGAACTCTTTTGTATGAAGTGTCAAAATGTTCTTGATAATTAACATAATTGTATGGACATTGGCACATTGATACTGGCAGCTGTCATCCGAAAATATGAATGTTGGGTTGCACTGTTTGTTCTTGATCCTAGGAGTGCACAGAATTTGAATAGTTTTTTAATGGCACGCCTTTTGATACCATTTTCATTTCTCTATCGTAATAATTGATGACTATAAAGCTACTAAATTAGGCCATCGGCGTTGGCGAATGTCCTTACTGTACAGTCTTCTACCCCCAGCTAATCCTCAAACCCACGAACCTGGTGCTGCCGGTCCGGGCGGCGGGTAGGTGACGGCGTCCAACTGTCACCTACTGTGGAAAAATAGGCAGGGTGGACATAGGGTAGTTATTTCGGTGGACATAGGTGGAAACCGATATTACGATAGTACTGTACTCGACTTGTATAGTCGCCGAATTGGTATAGTGGACATTTTATTGTGGACGTCGTTTTAACACAGTGGATCATGTGAACCTAAAGGCCGAAACCCACCAACGATACATGTCGAGGCAGTCACTTTCCAGAAACATGGACAAAATTCGCGAACCGTAATTATGTCATTCACCACCAGGAGTCGCTCCGCGCCGTGTGCCTCGAGATGGTGTCCGAAGTGAACCCGTTGGAGAAGCACATAAGCGAAGCGGAGAAGCTGCTCAACCGCTACGAGCTGAAGCTGAGCGAGTACAACGGCACTCGCGTGCAGACCGACTTTGTACCGCTCAACGAGGTTGCTATGGCCGACGAGGCCTGGCACAGCAAGATGACTGAGGGTGAGCCGATAAGCGAGTTTAGTTCTGAGTTCTGGTATGCATGGGTGTGGGTCCAAACTTTTCGAAACTCACCATGGCAGCAAATGTTTATATCCGAAACTTTGAACTGTCACTGTTTGATAATGTCAGGTTTTTATAGGTTATCTGATTGATGTAAACAAACGTAGATACCTAACACTTAGAAAGCTAATAGTCAGAGACAAGTAATTAGGTACACTTGCGAAATCGAAAACAATCTTGGACTATATAATCTAACTTAAACTACTACTACTTTAGTTACCTACTTAAGTAGAGTTCTTACCTCAACGCCATCATTCGTAGTCAATCCCGGCTTCTACCAGGTCTTTCTACTCCTTCTCCATTTCACCCGCTCTCCGGCATCCTCGCGTCGTAAGTAGTTGGCTCTCGGATTCGACTCAAAGACACTTCTTAAACTAATCGTAGCCCCTACCAACAGTAATGGAACGTCAAGAGAAGGAAATAAAGAAAGTGCAGCAATTGCTCTCCGACGCCGAGGGCATGTGGAAGGACCTGCCGCGGCGCGATGACCTCGGCACCGCCACCAACGCTACACTTGACGCCATCGCGAAGAACGCTGCTGATATTAAGGAGAGTGGCGGCAATGGTACGTGTTGACTCTATAATCTACTAGATGGCTGTTTACTTACGACAGATAAATATGCAAGTGGGACAGGTGATGGAAATTGATCAGCCACGTATGGACATCAGCAACACCATGGGCGCCACCAAAGTGTTATGTACATTATTAATAATATATTGTTATGCACCTAGCTTATAAAGCTATAGCAATAGCTAGTCGTAGCTTTTAGTTTAGTTAGTAGTATAGTAGGAAGTGTAGGTACCAGTTAAGTTGATTTAAAGCGTCTTGAGCATGATCAGTATCTTAGGGTCGCGGGCCGTTAGTTCCCGTCAGTTGGTCAAAACTGCAGAAATACGAGATTTAACATAGAACCCAATACCACTCGACTAATGCTTCGTTCCCTTTAAATAACTACAGATGGTTACAAGATCCGCGCCGTAGCTTGATAATAAGCAGTCCGTCCGTCAGTTGGTCCGTCAAGTAGGTGTATAACAATGCTTGCGTTGTTCATGGATAATTACGGGCATGAGCGAACTACTACACATGGCATCAGCTTAGTTCTAATGGTGAAAACACATTATTGGTTCAGCGTTTTTGTTACACATGAATCCTAATGTATGAAACATAGCTGTTTCAGAATTTAATTTGCCTTTACTATGGAGGAGGCCGAGTTTCGCGCTTTCGACATTAGAATTCGACATTTTCTCTAGCCACAAATATCTATTCTTCTTCTTCTTCTTAGATTATAAAATAGGTTAGTTAATTTTTGTTAATATCTATTAAAAAGTCATTGACTCTCTATCTACAAGCCAAAAACTTATACTCAACTGTTTTCGCTAATCCTTTATTTAGAAAGATCGTTTTAAATTACATTTTTAATACAGATACATATTTAGCTAGAAAAAATGACGAATTCTAGACGCGATGAATTAGGCCCCAAGGCCCTCACGTGCCGCGCGGGGCGCAACCGGGACATAACGCCAAGATGATGATGATGATGATGGTCCAGGATTTGGGAGATCAGATATTCTCACCTAACATGATCTTCAATATTCTTTCGTGTTACCTACAGCCGTCAGTGAGGTGTCAGCGAGACTGGGCACGCTGGGCGAGCGCCTGCAGACCACCAACGAGGACATCCAGCGCAGCCTCACGCAGGGCAACACGATGAGCGAGCGCGCCTACAACGATATCTCGAGGAGCTACGACTCGCTCAAGACAGAGGTAAATCGGTGATGTGTTAACAATTTGTTGATGGAAGAGTAACGTCTTGTTGTGTTGGCCGAGTGCGAAGGAACCATTCTTTTTTTGTTGTTGTGTTTCGCTATAAAGGATTGTGAAATAAAAGGCAGTGAAAAAATAGTTTAGGTACTGAAAGAACATTGAACATTTACTATGGAGAAAATCACCACCCCCTTGTGCTTTCCGCATCCAGCTGGTATTTGTGATCCTTACCAGGTCGTCGGTCCACCTTGTGGAAGACCTACCCACGCTGCATCTTCTCGTTCGTGGTTGCCACTCGAGAACTTTACTGCCCCATCGGCCATCTGTTCTTCGAGCTAGTTGTGGATGCCGGTAGTCACTGCTTTTTTTCAGATGTGTTGTCTGTTCGTTTGTCACTACAAACAGAATTCTACTCACGAAAAGACACTAATTATAATAGGGATAATAATTAAAACCCACCAAGGCGAGGCCAATTGCATCGCCTTACTTTACTCCTCACAGAGACACCTGCTAAAGACTCTTAACACATTTTTGTTGAATATAAGTCTTCGTTTCGAGACGTTGACGGGTTCTTGAATGAAGACCGCGACTCGGCAATCGTAGTGTAGGATTTCCCTCTGGTCCGGTGATGCTGATGATGAATGATTCGTTCAATTAAAGGGCCCTTACAGACGTACATGAGTTCTGATAGTTACCTCTACCGCATTCCATCACCTTCGTCCGTCTACGAAACCATAGTTTCGTATTGCATCGAAGAAGTCTAAGTCATTCAATCTCTAATCCATCTAATCCATGTTAATCAAATGTAACCCCATACCCCAAGGTCCAATTGCTGTCGAAGAACGAGCACGTACTGCTGCAGACGGCGGACAACGTGATCGCGACGAAGAAGCGCATAGACTACGGCATCCACCAGATCATGATGGAGGTCGACGACGTCATACAGAAGCAGCTCAAGGCGGCCAACAAGACCATGAATGACAGGTCAGCTTTTTTTTTATATAGGGAAGAATAGGGGAGGGTTGCAATAATTGAGGCAATGTGATGGCCAAGAAGCGCGTGGACTACGGCATCCACCAGATCATAATGGAGGTCGACGATGTCATTCAGTAGCAGCTCAAGGCGGCCAACAAGACCATGAGTGACGGGGCAGCTTTTCTTGAAAACAGGGATGGTTGCAATAGTTGAGGAGGCAACTTGATGGCCAAGACGAGAAAAATACCTTTTTTCTCTTCCGTGATCTCTATTAGGTATGGGGTGCTTTATAACCAGCTAGGTAATTTTGGCGGTGTGGTGTCCGGCAGAGTAAAATAGCACCAACCCCTTACACTCGTGGGTGTCGTACAAGGCAACTAATATTTTCGAGGCAAATGTTTTGGAGTCTCCGTGGGCTGGAAAATAGGTTTTCCATATTTATATTTACAACACTGCGATCTCCAACCAGCCTGCCAAGCGTGGAGATTATGGCAATTACCTCCCATTTTATGGGAGAGGCACTTAAACCCTGCAGTGGACTGTGATGATGAGGTAATTTTCACCTCTTTCTCGAAAAACTCCACATTGTTCACTCCAGGAAAAAGCTATATAGGAAGCATAAACAGAGTTATTTTAGTTTTACGAGTTGGACAGAAAACCTCATATAGATCGTAATAAGCCGATGGATGCGGCACATTGATCGATGTGCACGACGTGGAGACTGACCTAATGTTCACCAGTGGACGGCTAAGGCTGACATAATTATGTATATTGAAACAAAAATATAAGTGTAAAAATAATTTATTTATTATATTACAGGGTTTATACATGCGATATAACTAGTTTATAAAATAAATTAATGTCAATAAATGTCAATATTATTAAATAATAATACAACCGTCAATACAATCTAATTCACAATAATGCTTCGTCCAAAATGCGTGTAGTCAATGAGGATAGTAAATAATTTAACGTTAAAGAAAAGGGAAAAGAAAAACCAAAATATAGGTTGAAACTAGTTTAATAGTAGTCCAATATGATGATGAGTGGAGAAGGAAGAGTCGGAAAGCGGCCCCTGGCAGAAGCTGGAATTAACCGTTCGGAAGCTAAATAAATAAATTTGTTTGGAAAATTCACACAGCGCCACCTGGGCCCAAACTAAGCAGTGCTTGTGTTATGGGTGACAGAGAACTAATAAACTGCTTATGTATTTTTAAATACATTATAATAAATAAAAATCAATTATTACATATATCTCACACACTACTTAGCACTTATTATACATATAACATCCACACCCGTAACAGAAATTAAAATTCATAATTTCAATTTCTGCCAGGCCGGGAGTCGAACCCGGGACCTCTGCGTGGCAGATCGGCATGTTAACCAACTGAAACACTCAGGTCATCGATGATGATGAAACGAATAAAAGTCCAAATATGTCTTGACAGGTTCGACAGTATAGAGGCGACGATAGTGGCGAACCAGACGGGCGCGCTCAGCAACCTGAACTCCACGATCGAGTCGGAGATGTCGCAGGTCTGGCGACAGATCGGCATCATGTACCAGCAGCTGACGGCCAGCAAGAGCTCGTTGGATAAGATCGAGGTGAGGTTTACAATAGTAGCTCATTGATCCGAGCTTAATAAGATTTTTTTATTTTAAATATGCTTGCACAATTTACACTTCGCCATTTAGCCCCAAAGTAAGCACAGCTTGTTATGACTGCTAGATAACTGGTAAACTATTTATATACTTTAAAAATACATACTTATTATACATATAATACCTCTAGGTAAGGTGTAAGAGATTAAAATTCATCCATTCAGGTCGTCATGCTGTTTTTGAAGGAATTTATTACAGTCAGGCAGGACATGATGTATATATTTATAAATAGATGCATCATAGGAAATCGAGGACATGGGGCTGATTTGACGTCAGACGAGACAAAAGTATAGATGAGACAACCCTATTTGACATTTGGAATTACTGTGATGACACGTTTTCTGTGTAGTCGATATAGTGGTTATTTTTATAAATATACATTTTATCTTTTACTCACTCATGAGCAGGCCTTTAATAATAGGTAGGTACATATAACTTACCGTTCTGTGGACTCTAGTAGGTAGATAGTTATCGTAACCGTAGCCTTTAGATGTTTGCAATATCAGGGATTCAAACAAAAATCATAATATCAGAGCCGTACTTACCTCGATATGTTACACTTTGGTACCACATAGGTACATATGTACCTAGGTAGGTAAGTACTAGCTAGAGACTGCCATTCCAATCAGGCATTTGTAACGCGCTTTTATACTTTGCTGCATTTAAAACAACAATGTAAAAAAATAATCATCTTGGCGTTAATGTCCCGGTTGTGCTCTCGCGCACGAGGGCTTGGGGTCCGCCTTGACCGTGATCCAGGATTTGGCAGGTCAGGTTATTACAGTGGAGCGACTGCCATCTGACCTCCCATGACCATGCTACTAAGGGAATCTGACCATATTGGATCATGGTTTCCACATTCAGTCGCCTGAATGTGCAGGTTTCATCACGATGTTTTCCCTCGCTGTAAGAGCATCGGTTAGTATTCAACTAATGTACATAACTCAGAAAAGAGTCATCAGTATATGGCGGCAGTGGGATTCAAATCCGGTATTCTTATTGCGAGTCGGATACCGTTACCACTAGGCCACCAACGCTCCTCAACACGACGGAAATTAATAATACGGCCAATTTCAGACATTTGTCAACTTATTAAACATTCAGGTTCCTTGTCTGTACCACCTACCGTTGTTTTTTAACACGTTGATCGCCAGATGCACCTAAAGGATATACAATTTCTTACAGCGCCCAACCGATTACACCTCTCTCTACGTATTAAAACAGCAAAGTAAACAACCATTAGAATCGATTTTGTACTTTTTACTTTAAAGCTTTTAACGCTGACCTACTTGACCGATTTCAATTCGTCTTTACATCAATTATGCACAAACAAGTCGTGTTCGAAGCCTAATCACAGAATACTGATAGATACTAACGTAAGCCTAATGTGGACATAGCTCTAAGAATTTCTAAAATTAATACCTCATTTACAGGAACAAATCGACCTATACGTGAACGGAAGCGCCATTAAATTGGACAATATGAAAAACAAGGTAC
The DNA here is from genome assembly GCA_907269095.1 of Blastobasis adustella. Lineage (NCBI taxonomy): Eukaryota > Metazoa > Arthropoda > Insecta > Lepidoptera > Blastobasidae > Blastobasis > Blastobasis adustella. The sequence continues at coordinate 13,319,281 of OU026129.1, read as the reverse complement.
GTGCACGCTTGTTAGACATAATCAGAATGCAAATGTATGAAAATGTAAACGCCCTTTTTTGCCGGACCTATTAGTGTAAAAGCCGGCCGCCGGTTAATGTAATTACTGCGACAGGTGGGGCTGATATCCAAGCGAATGGAGGAGGTGGATGACAATTTGAACTACCTCTTGGGGCGGCTGTCGCTGGTCACGCAAGAGTTCAGCCAAATCAAGACGGGCTTGGGAGACGCGCTCGACAAAGTCAAGTCCAATTTCGCCACGGTGCAGGCCAAGATTGAAGGTAATTAGTTATTCTTTCACTGTTACATTAAAGTTCGGGACGGGGTACAGTACACACCGAAGCCGCCGAAATATTTTGACATTACGTTATTACTTATTTACTTTTATGTTATTTTATTATTTAAAATAAATAAAATTAAGTACAAATTGAGTTGGGTCGGCGGCTTTGTGTGTAGAACCCGGAGAATACTACTTAATAAAATAAAAAAGAACACGTGTTATAATTGTATTTTGTAATTGCAGACGCAGGCCCTGGCCCACACAACATCACCAGCGCGGAAGTGGCTCCATAATCCGTAACAAACACCAAATGACATAGATGTAATGAGAACAAAATACTTAATTTTATTAAAAATTTATTTGTAGGTCGACTGAATTAGGTTGTTTAGTTAAGTGAAATGAAACTCGTGAGGGGTAACTTTTGCAAATATTTAATCTCTTTCATAATTGTGGATCTATATATTTATATTGTACAAGTTATATGATACAATTAAAGTTTATTGTGACGATATCCAATGTCACGTTACAAGTGAGCGCGTAAAACAACAACGCAGGCCCGCAGCGACCGGGAAGCGGTCGCACCGCCTCGCGGTCTCTGCGAGACCTGATAAGGATCCTATAATAAAATGTGAATTTAATGAACTGTACAATCATATATTGACATAAGTAATAAATTTTACTGTTCATAAACAATGTACACTCAAATTATTTGTCTCCCTTTTTTGCTTATTTTTTAACCTGGCTAACAATTTACAACCTCCATTTCTATGTGCAATTAAATTTTAATATTAATTAACAAATTATTCTGATTTCAAAATATAAAATCGTGCCATTATAAGTAAACTTGTTACGCTTATACGATATTTGAAATAGTGAATACACTCAGTACATCATACAAAGGAGATCAAATAAAATGCATATAAGTAATACGAGTTTGTTATCCATATTTGCTGTAGGTAGGTACCTACGGCTAGAGGTACACATCGTGAACACTTCAATATGATTGTACATGGGGACTCAATAACATACAGTTCCGAATTGGTAAGAAACATGAAAAGTCGTGAAGGAATGTTGAATTCACTTAAGAGGTAAAACACTAGAGACACATTCGTTGTTAATAAACAGCCTAAAACGGGACCCTTTCTAAAAGCTAACTATAAAAGGTAAACAAAACAACAATGTCCCAAAAATACTTAAATAAAACTAAAGCACTAACCGAAGCGCACCAGGCGCTTGGTGCCGATGGAAAACTAGAACCTTCGGTAGGATATTGGCTGTGGTAGAGTGAAGGTAATTTTAAATATAAGTAGCATAATTGCCAAAAAACCATTAGAAATATGTAGATTAAGAGAAAATATTTCGATTAATTTAGAAAGAGGCAAATTCTTCAATGGCAGTGGCATACCTAACACTCATACACAAATAGCACTTAAACATTTTATACATTTGGATCACTGTATGTACACAAGTCAATGTACATTAATGCAAAAAATATTTACAATCTCTTAATTAATTGTTTTAAAAAGCACTTAACAACCCCTTCTTAACCACATTCCCGTAGTCGATCCAAAACATATTATAAAAAATAAAAATTAGAAAGAGAGAAAATATAATAGCGCTGTTGGGCGTCATAAGCGCAAACGTTAAAAAAATGCTGAATTAAAATTTCACATGGCATAATTGTACCAAAATAGATTAATTATAAAATAATGTTATTGTATAGATAATTAAAACTATTATTATTGTGCAAGATTAAAAAAAAACCGTATATAAATGTAAATCTATCATAAAAGCCCGAGTATGAAAGTACAACAAGCTCCCTAAGTGATGTAAATCTAGGTTGTCCATGAGACAAAACTGTTAATGTCTGTGACATCTACGGTCTGTACAACGCGTTATCAAAACGAGCCGCAGCGGCGCCGGCGCATATCCTAGTCTCAGTACCTACTATTTATAATTTATTAACTTCCTAACTAAGTCTCAAGTGTAAATTTGTGCCACACAAGCAATCTTAATGGGACATTTAAAGCAGAACGCAATGGAACCGGTACGGGGCAGGTCTCCCGCGCCCGCCTACACTCGCGGAACGCTCACCACGGGGAATGTCACAGTTAATTCCTGTAAAAACAAGGTCTTACGAACCCTGTGATAAATTAATTTTACGACTCAATTCATATAAAACGACACCAGCTAGTCAGGACTCCGTCCGACGACTATAATTATGGCTATCATATTTTATTTTGGGTGCAAAATTGGAGCTCCCTATCGCATAGTTAGTTCATACATTATCTAAGTATTAAAGATGTGGCCGGATAAGGTGATGCCGTTTACCCTAATACCGATCACGAGATCTTTACTCCCACGGTTACGCTAGTCTCGATCTTACGTGATGGAACTTACAATAGGAAGACATACAACTATATATACGCCTTTAGTAGACACCGCGGAAATTAATGAAAATTATTCTATTACGTAGTACATTCCTTTATGAAGAAATTTATTGCGAGTGTATGAATTACATCTTGAGTATTTATTATTGGGTTGAATCTGCAAGATTTATTATAATTGGAATGACGAGGAGCCAGCGAAGTCTGCACTGGGCACGCTCCCGCCTCGCGAGCGCTGCTCCGAGTCTCGAGAGGCGAATCGGCAAATAATAATGACCACCCCAAAAATCCGAGGCACTTACATGATCTTAAGAATAATGATATACAACTACAAACTAGTGGTACCAAATGTTAGCTCATTGTCTTCCCGAGAAGGACCCGTTGATACAACGGGTGTGACACATTTAAAGCTATGGACATGTCTCACATACTAATCGTAAAGTCTAACCTAACACGGAGAAAGAAGGGAGCTATCGTAGACGTACAAAGTACTTAAATATTTATACCTACATTCAGCTCTTAATTTACATGAACTGACTGTTAACCAGTGCGATTACATACAAAATTTTGTATAGTGAAATGAGTGTCCAACATTGTCAAAATATCTAACGTGCTGTCATGATAAAAAATATAGGTAGTGTCTCCTGGTGAACTTGGAAAAAACTTGAATGGGTGCAGTAGTTTAAATATTCAATCCATACAAATCATTTCTAATTTCGTAATCGTCTAAAGTATATGAATAGGTAGTAATGGTAAAAGTAGGTGCCACATAAACCCCTTCAACAACCGTACCTACGAAGCGGAATGTCACAACGTCCACGCGTGATTTATGTACATATTGACAAGTTGCAATAACAAAACAACAATTTATTATCTTAGTATACATTCTCAATCTGACGCACATAATCATTCATTATGTACACTTATAACGGGTTCAGTTAACTCGACTGAACGTAACATCAATAGGGTTGTGCTCCCTCGCGACAGTCTGTGGCAGGCGGCCCATACAGAAGCTACCTCTGACAACGCTAAACTTCAGTTTCAATTCCTATAAACGCTATAATACAACGGCCCGGGCGGCCGTCCCGGACGGTCCCTCGCCGGGCGCCAAGCTAAAATTTTAAAACTCCACCTGCCCAGATTGCCCCAGGAAGCGTTACAAAATATTAATCTTATGTACATATTGTCGCTCGAAGATAATAGTAAGAACTAACGCCTAGGTTAGGTGCGGGGATATAAAAGGTGTGGGAGGTTTACCTCCGTGTGCTCTTCGAGGAGGGGCGCGAGTGCGAGTGCGTATGGGGGGTCGCGCCCCCCCCCCGCTCCTAACTGGAGCACGACGCGGCCGACACCGGCGACAGTGGGGAGTCCCGCGGGCAGCCAGACAGCGTTACCACCACCTAGGATAAACCATAATGTTACTCATAACAAATATTAGGGACACAACATTTAACATAAACATTCTAGATTTTCTCTTTGTCAACTCCACTGTTGAGGAGTGTCGGTGGCCTAGTGGTTAAGGTGTCCGACTTGTAAGCAGAGGTACCGGGTTCAAACCCCTGTGCAGTCATGTACCAATGATATTTTTCTGAATGATGTATATAGTTGAACTGGTGTTCTTATGGTAAGGGAAAACATCGCGATGAAACATGCACATTCAGGCGACTTAATGCGACCCCTGTTAACAGGGTCATGGAGGTCAGATGGCAGTTGGTCTACTGTAATTACCTGATGCCCTCGGTCGCGAGAGCACAACCGGGACATTAACGTCAAGATGATAATGATGATGATTTTTTTATATTTATGTATTTTCACCCAAAAAAATTTACAAAGACATTTAAAATATTAAATGGTCGATTGGGAGACAGGAGTCCAAACTAGGTTAACCTGTGTTATGGACCTCCTGGTTTATTGGATTATAAGTATTAAGTTGGTAATGTTGAAGATAGACAAAACTTCACATGTCCCATTTTGTAATCTACCGAGTTTCATATTTGTCTGCCTCTAAACTGCAGATAATTGTACTCTATCGGCTGAGGGACACTGCTAGGCTAAAAAAACTTAATGTATACGAAAATTAAACCAGACAAAACTACAATGCCACACAATACTGGGGTCATATAGACAGTTGCAACTACATTGGTTTTGGCTGTGACTTTGTCCACAAAAAGAATAGGTTATGATAACCTGCCCCATGGGAACGACGTACAATTTCGAGAAAAGTTATAGGCCTGTGTTATTCTGGGATATAAGCTAGAACTCTACAACATTGCATAAAAACCCATCCAGCAGGTTTTGCATGAAAGACTAACAGACATCAATACTTGTAAACTTTTGTACTGATTAATAGGATAGGGCAAAAATCCCTACAAGATGCAACCAATTCAATTATTATGTTTTGATACACAGATATCACTGTGCACCATGATTTCTAATTGATATAACATAGACATTTTAGTTACTATTATTTGTTTTGAAGCACATGTCATTATCAACACATTTAGTAAATGAAGAAATTAAAATCACTACATATTATAAAACTAAGTCCCATGCCTCGTCTGTCTGTCTGTTCGCGATAAGCTCGAAAACTATTGAACAGATTTTCATGCGGTTTGCACCAATAGACAGAGTGATTCATGAGGAAGGTCTAGGCACATAATTTGTTAAGGTTGCTAGTAAATTGTAAATATAATAATTAAATTACTACCTTTCGGCTGCCAGCGTGATTTCGATGTTCACACAGCCAGACTCCTTGCCATGTGCCCAGGTTTAGTTTGCCATCTGTTATAGGAATTGTGAGGGACGAGCCCAGGAAGCAAGCTTTGACATGTGCCGGCTGGAACAAAAACAAGAATATTAGAGGGTTTAAGATAAGGTACTATGAGATGAAGTTGATCAATCTAGTTAACCTCCACGATTTTGTTTACTTATCCCTGACATGCCTGAACTAAATTGCATTGAGGAAATTTAATGAATATAAGATTAGATAAGATAAAAAGTGAACCGATAACATAAATTCCATTTCTTTATAATCAAATTAAATTTTTTGTTGTATATGGGTAGTAATGACAAATAAATTTATGATGATCTGTCTAATAATCTAATGATGATCTATACTAATATTATAAATAAGTAAAAGTAACGTAAATAATAGGGTTCCTTGGGAAACTTGAATGTTTACAAGGATCTATACTGTGGGTAGGTAAAATCCAGGCTAGTTACTAATACAGCATTCAAGTACACCAACACACCCTTTTCACTGCAAGTTTAAAACAAACTTTAATAACATAATATTCTACAAGTAGGTAGAAACTTAAGATAAGGATGAGTTGTGTACATTTTATGAGCCTATCATAACCAGTGGCATAATTAATATTGCAGGCCCTGCTAACAAGCTGTCAGCCTTGAGCATTTCTTATGCTTGTGATAATGATACAATAATTAAACATTACCCATGAAATTACTGTCCTTCACTTAATATTTATGACATGCCAAATACTGCTGTATTTTTACCAACTGGATCAAAATAAAGCAGTCTCAGAGAAACAAATGAAAAAGCTATTAATACTGGCCACTTTGGAATATTATGAGTAAACATGTTTTACGCTGACAGGTACTAGTAATTAAATCTAGTAAGTAATGCAAGTTTTTACCATATCATCTGGACCCTCGCAAGAGTGTCGATAAGGTAGGCCTTCTGGCACTATTTTGTTGAGCATCATCTCCATGTCGTCTCTCACGTCGGGGTCCCAGCTCTCATTGAGGGCCAGGCTCGCCGATGTGTGCATTACTGAAAACAATATCCACCATTGATCAGCTGTGAGGCCACGCGCACCGGATCGGCAAAGTTACGCATACCGAATGAATTGAGAGTCTACGGAACAGAGGTAAACGAGTGGTAAATACGAAATCGCGCGAGAATAATGTAGGGCAAATATGACAAGTGGGAGGGGGTGCTGGGGTGCAGCAACGGCGGCAAGAAACGCTCCCTGACGTTACTCACTCTGGATGTGGCAGAGGCCGACAGCGAACTGCGAGAGCTCGGGCACCTGCTTCAGGATCTCCTCGGTGACGAGGTGCACGCCTCGGTGCTGCGGCCGCAAGTTCAGCTTCCGTTGAAACCACGCGGATCCAATTTGGATTCCACGATTTGAGGCCATGTTTAATTTCTAAAAACACTACAGAGTGACCGCAAGAACACAATCGATCTTACACAACATCACTTAGAACAACCTTTACACGAATAAATCCACAATTATCATAAAAGATTCATCTTCGATCTTTAAATGGTAATAAATATAACGGAGGTTATAGGACAGATTCGACACCCTATTTTCTGCGGGAAAGTGAAATAGTCGTCAATGAAGGGAGATAACGATAGAAATGTTGTCAGTGCTAAAAATACAATCGACTCTATCATAACTTTCATTCATAAAATCTTTTCATTTATGTATGTATGTCTACATTATTTTAATCAAGTAATTACACCAACATTTAAATATTAAGAGACTTAGGTAATATTTTATTTTGGCGTACGAAATAATAATCCACTCCATGAGCACAAACCAATTACAGTGTGACAAGGATCATCGTGACCGCGAAAGATGGCGCTAGGTCTTTTTACGTTTCGTTTTCACAATGGCAGAATCTTAGTTCTTCTTTCCGCCGCGTTCATAATTATCCATGTCACACTGTAACTGTCGCAATGTCATTTGTTCCTACATTACCGGTCATGTTAGAATGGAATGTGTTGGATTCTTGGATACTAAATCTAAATGATTTTCTTTTGTTTTGCTTTGTTTGCAATAATAGTTTAACATCACTAACCGCTGACATACTAACCTTGACCAACTGTCATATTTTTTTGTTATAGTAACATTGAAGGACACTGCTGAAGTAGCGTAGTACCGCGAATTTCAAATCCAATAGGTAAATCACCCGCAGGAATTTACTGCACTATCTTTATTGTTGATGCCACATTATGTTTTATTGTTTTCACTTGTAAACAACATGCGTTAAAAATTAAAACATTGCCGGAGAACCCTCTGGATTTCAATACTAGCCATAGTTTGTAAGTGTTCTACACGGTATGATGTTCATGGGAGTGTCGGTGGTGATAGCGTAATACTAGGTGTGGCTAATCACCACTCCTTGGAATTGGGACAATTACTTTTAATTTCGATAGATGTGTTTTACGAAAGTGCGACTGACGAATTTGTCCTACTTTGGTTTGGCGTGTGTGTAAATTGAAAAAGTCAATATGGATTCTGTTATGGATGTTATTGCTAACTCCGAGGAACCAGCATGGCTTGAAAGGCCAATAGTGGGCGATCTAAGACTCTGGCAAATTGTTTTTCTCAGTTTGGCTGGTGTTACAACGTTAAGTAAGTAATTAGTAATATTCTATCATAGACTATGACTTGGTGCTAAAAGGGACTCGTAAATAAAAAGCAATATTTTACAGGTTGCAATTAAATATTTAAAGTAGATTGTGTATTTAATTTCATCAGGCGTTTGCATGCGATTCTATCATTTTAGCGATTTCAGTCACAGTGTACTGTGTCTGTACTATAGAACCGCATTTCTTTGCAGTCGTGATGATATGCTGCTGCTTCCGTTTCCGCATCCCGCGAACCAAACAACAGATTGAGGCCGACTACCAACGCCGCAAGATCACCACGAAGTTTCGACAACAGCTGGAGACCATACAGGACTCCAAGATGGACTCCATGTCCTTGAACGATGGTGAACTTGATACTGGTTAAGAATTAAGTCGATACAATCAGAACTTTAGACAACAAAGTAAACCAAATGATCTACAAGTTAGCTTAAATTGAGGATCTTTTCAACAGTAGGCTTATAATATACGTAGGAATAAAAAATTAATTTTCCGAACTGGGAACATAATTTATAGACTGTGAGGGCGTGGTACGTTATCCTTAGTCATCAAGTACAAGAAAAATTTCACTTTCTCGCGACAGTAGAGGTTTAGGAGACCCACAAAAAAGAATATTTTTATTGACTTAATAAACTACTACTTTTCGTGGCGATAGTATTTACATATCCTCTTATGTGGGTTCTAGAAGTAAAAAAAACCGGAGTGCCACATTCGCATGGAGTCACATTGTCTTGGCCGTTTCGCTTTTCAGACACATTATGGTTACCAAAAAGAAAAATTACATATGGCTACTGACCTATAGGAATAATAACGGACGTCCTCACAGTCTAGTACTATCGCTACAAAAAGTCGCAAGTTTAGGTCACTAAAAGATTTTTTATGTCATGTTGTGCACGGGCTGACAAACGTTTTCTGGGTCTCCTAAACCTCTACTATCCCTGCAAAGAGGAATTTTTCTTGTACTGATGACGTAGGATAACCTAAGACCCCACCACCAGGCCAACTAGTGTATTAGGTAAAAGTGACAGATATGAAGCTTAATACTCTCGCTGATATGCAAGTTTTATTTGTTCTGAGATTGCATGTTGATGATAGCGCTGCGGGAGCACTGTAAACAGATCATCTCTAACTATACGTTGTACCGAAGTCTGTACGTTTTGTGTTAGCTTCAGGTTAATACTCAAAGGCTTCAGGCAGAGTTTTTTTTTACTGCCTTGGAAGGCACACGGATGGACGGTCCGCCTGATGGAAAACGGCCACCGTCCAGGACATCAGCGATCTAATGGGGGGGGAAGCGAGGGGGATCTGCGGATGCGGTGGCGGCCTTTGAGGTAGGTAATTAAAACTACTTGTTAAGAGCCTTTGGATCTTTGGATGTAAGGTAAAAAATAATATTCAAAGAAATGAGGATGTTCTACACGAGACTGAAGTGGTGGGTGGCTCATTCTCACTACCTCGAAACTAACGTTGTTGCATTCCGATTTAAAGTACTTATGTTGCCTTTACCTGTATTCATAGTTTCCTCCTCTCATGAGTGCGTATCTACTTATTTACTGAGATTCGAATGCACACCCGTTATCTCTCACACAGTGCAAACAAGTCGCTGGTGACACGCACACGGTGATAGCGTACTCATTACGATTCCGTTATTCTGTGCACGCCGCGCCAAGCTCTGGAACTGCTGCACGAGAAGACGCACAGCATGGCCGACCAGCCTGGCTCGCAGGGCTCCATCTCGCCGCAGCAAAGTAAGACCTCACACATGTTACAAAGTTATTTACGGAGCACCTCTTGATTGAGGAAATGTGAAGACAGTTTAGTACTGCCAGTTACAGACTTTGACTGTGATTTGCTATCGATATTTGATAGCGATGTGATGATGCACATCATTTCTTGAGCTGTGGACTGATAATTTAAAAAAAAAACTTCGATGAGACAATATCTCAACACGAAATATTGTCTACTAGATTGAACTTCGACAAAGCACTCAGAACATTGGGAAATATATCTATCAAACGTCAGTTCACAACTTCAACGTGAGTTTACTCACTTAAAAATTCAGTTAGAAAAATTAGAGAAAGTTGTCCAGAACAACTATTTGAAGTTACGTATAACGTGACCGTTTTGGTCATTACCTACTTCAACCACAGATACCTACATAATAGTATTTTGGTCCTTCAACAATTTTTTGATCTACCTATTTCAACAACAGAATATGCGCTTATTACACCTGGCTAAATTCATTCGTCTAAATTTAGTAACAAAAAGCGTGAGAGCAAGTCAAAGTGGAATGTATTGCTGATAAAATAAGGTCCATTTTTGTATAACTATTTTTTTTTATACCATTAACGTGGTAAACAAGCTTACGGCCTGCTTGATGGCAAGCAGTCACCACAGCCTATGGACGTTTGCAATACCAGGGGCATCGCCCACGCGTTGCCGACCCCTTAGAAAACTTTTAACCCCTTTCTTGCATTCCACTTTGACTTGCTCTCACGCTTTTGGCTACTGAATTTAAACGATTGAATTTACCCAGGTTTAATCATAGCAATATATATAACTCCCGCCCTCACAGTCTGCGCCTACGCAGGTTCCCTGGACGCGGCCGCCCCCGCGGCCCCCGGCCCGCAGGTGTCGGGACTCAGCTTCGTCAAGTTCGCCAGCAAAGTGGCCACGCTCTCCAAGCTGGGACAACCCAAGCCGGCGCCAGCACCGACGCCGAACAACATGGATTTCTAATTGGCTGTAGCCGTCATACATTTCTATAGTTCGTTTTTTAATATAGACTGAAATGACTAGCTCTAAAGAGTTAAGCCTTGGCCCGTGGCTAATATTTGCCAATACGGCTCGAAGACGAATGTGTACCAGTGTCATTTTACAGTATTGTATTAGAAGACGAACTTTAGGCGTTCAATTATAGGATAGTCGAAAAAAGATTTTTGTTAAAGGAATTTACACGCCTTTTTAAAATCGTATATTGCTATTAGAAGGGCCCTTTGCCCGTCCTGGCATTTGGTAAATTTTGTAGGGAGTGTATTTTTGTATGAATAAGTATTTACTATGTGTAAACTGTAAGTAGTAGGTTTTAGATAAAAAGAGTAGATGTGTAGCCAAATACCGCGGGGAGTAGCGGTAGCGAAAATGTATGATTGTGTTGAAATAAACCACCAATCGCAGTAAGATGTTTTCTTTAATCTAGAAAATAAAAAATACAGTATAAACGGATTTTAAATCACAAGAATAATTACATATTCACAAATATCTTCAGTGTCTGCACAGTTATTATAATCTCGCGTTAAAACTGTCAGTAAAAACAATGATCAAATTGTAAGCAATAACTTTAAAGCAACATTTAACTTACTTTATAATACATAAATAATACATCTTGCAAATAAAAATTACATAAAATTCAAGTTAGCTACAAAATTTTATTATTAGTTCAATTGTTTCTACATGCTTCCATTACGTTCTTACACATACATCGCGTATGTCGCTTTATGAACTTGTCATGTAATAGACGTCACATTACCGTATGACTAAAGTGAATTAGGTATCCTTTATTCCTATGACTTCCTGGCAAACCCTCGATACCTAACCGTTTCAGTCCATGACTCGATATTTTTTCCACAATCTCACCCAAACAAAATTATCTTACTTGCTAATTTCTCCCGAAGAGTAGGTACGCGCCGAGACTATGATGCATGTAGTTCTGTCACGCCACAACTACTTTTTGATATATCTCGTTGGTGTTCGTAAGTTGAGCAATTCCATACTCCAAGCGATGTGAACCATAACAATAATCACTAAAAATTTGTTTTAAGAAATGCCACTAAGACCAAACATGTATAAAATATACCATAGAAGAAATATTTTTTTAATACATTACAATAAACCAAGTTAGAATAGAACATTATAAATAAATGCAAGTTGGAATACAATAAAGTGATCAATTGCACTCAATGCACATTGCCGGGGGGCTGGCGACGCGCTGGCCGGGGAACACGCACCCGACAGTTCACACAGGAAAATGTGTAACAAAGCGACTTCCCATACCAATGTCAACCATATTGTAAGTTTGCTAAGATATTTTTATAGTTTGTAACTATCTATTCCGCGGCTTGGCTCGCGTGGCCTACATATCACCTAGGTAGCCTAAAAAGAGGCCAATAAATCTATTATTGCTTCATTTCAAGGTGATAGTGTTAAGTTATGAACTGTCCATGTCAAAAACAGTTGTTCCGTCAATTTATTAAAAGTTACGCGATAACGGCTAGTCAGCCTAGTTCAAACTCAGCCATTATCGTCACTATCTCCCTCTCCATCTACCGCAATGAGGTTGAATTTGAAGTGAATTATAAAATTAGTATTGTATGCAAGTATGCGTTGGTGTGGCATAAGCCGCCCCGTTGCTGCCGGGCAGCCCAGGCCAGCGCGCCGGCGCCGCCCCGGACGGTCCTCCCTAATCTAGCGACTCTACGGAACGAACCACCGCTACCTTCGACCTGAACTCAATTCTTTATAAATAAGGCCTTGTATATTTTTATCGATATTCATCTGTGTGGAAGAATCTATTGAGAAATACTATACACTTTCACTTATATTATTATAATTGAATCGGACCTACCTAACAACAAAATTAGGACACCTGTCACACACCCGAAAATCAGAATCTTTAAACTTGAATTTGTTGCTTGTTGTCCAATAAAATAGTGCCCGTCTAAATTCCTCAGGAAAAATCGGCACCTAAGCCACGGGCCAACACGTTTACATCCGTTTTCGGGTGTGTAACAAGTTTTACATTAAAATTATTATTGTTCGCACTAAGTAACTAGTTCACAGGAAGTGTTATAAAATTAACGACTGGATAATTCGTACGTGTTTTATTTGTGCATATTATTTGTCTCGCTCAATTAGAGATTTACATTTTTACAAGTTTGTAAATTGAAACAATAAGTATAGGCTAGGTTTTATATTACATTTTTTACCCTATGTGAGGACTGGTGACCGCGTACGCGACATTATGTAGACTACAACAATTGAAAGGGCACTCGTCCTATGGGCCAAGCGTGTGGGCTTTCCCATGCCGCTGCCAGGGCAGGCGGGATCGGGCAAGTAGAGGTGGGTTCGGAATCGCCGACACGGTTGGAAGCGCCCACAGGACGCAGCGAAGTGCGGCCCGCTTTGCACTAATGTGGACTTAGGAACCCAAGGTTAAATTTATAGCAGTGCCTTTGTCATAAATAGAACTCTCATTAAATTTAATAATAAAGCATAATTCTGTATTCAACAATTACTACGGCAACATTACTTTATCGAATCGACGCTAGGCTTGCAGATGGGACAACAAATATTTATTTTCATAAAAAAGAAAACAATGTGCACATTTCTGATGTTGCGACTAACGACGGCAGTTGGTAAACATTGAGCATTCGTTTGTAAATATTTGGCATTCGATTTGATGACGTCCACTCGAAGCTAAGCTCGAGTGAAGGAATTTCAGGACAACCTCAGTGTGGATTTTGAAACAATTTTGATAATCAAAGAATTGCTAATTAACAATCGGTTACAATACAAATGGATGTGAAGGGTGGGAGGGTGTGAAATACGCACATTGTCGATTCCGTCATTGATAATGCTTTCACTGCGGTGAGGTCTCGCGGCGACCGCGCCGGCGTGTCGACGCGATGCAACACTCAATCTCGCCGAACGAAAGTTTTTCCCCTGTTGAAATTAAATTACAATATAAATAAAATATTTTCTGTCTTTCATTCTTCGTACTAGCTTTTGACCGCTGAGCTCGTGTGTAGTCGTGTGCAAGGTAGGGGTAAATTCTAGGTCCTTCTTTGTAAATACTTTGAATATTTTTGATATGTATTGTGGCTTTGGGGGTCTAAAAGACTAAAGGTATTTATTTTGAATATTTTTTTTCAATTCTTTTGACGAGGATTAACAATTCGAGTGTTCCCCATGAATGAAACAGAATAGTGAAAAGCAATCATAGGCTGATACCGAGTGTAACTAGATTCCTGCTACCAAAGTCGGTAGTACCAAGTTTGGTAGCTAAAGTCGGCCAAGTGGTTCTTTGCGAAGGAGCTACATTCCATAATCGGTATTGAAACATAAACTGCCACTACCAGTACAATAATTATAATCTAGCCCTAGCCTATTGCCATCTTTAGAGATAAAATCGCGAACGAATAAAAAATTATGTCAGTAGGCCATTCAAAGAATTTATTTTAGGCCTCTGTTTTATTAAACACATATGTGTGCATGACACAGCATGACTCCTTTCTTATGGAGTCTCTTCTAAAGATAAATATTTGAGTGGTAAATAAGTGGTTTCTGCGGGTTCAGTAGTAAATTAATGATTCTTTTTAGAGCCTTCGGTGTCCCACTGCAGGGCAAAGGCATCTCTCCCTTTTGTCCACTTAGACCATTACAAGGTCTCCCCACTCTTTCGCACGCGCCTCCAATTCATCGTGCCGTCGTAGGGGTAGAATATAATTAAAAAAAAAAAGTTCCATACGTGATAGTCTTCCGCTCGGCGGGGCGCGCGGCCTGCGGGCGCGCGCGGTTCAGCACCTTCAGCAGGTCGCCCGCCTTGGCGCGCATGCGCGAGTGCACGTACACCTGACAGCCAGACATTTTAACTATATAATTTAAATTTGCCGTGTGGTGTCCGACAGAGTAGAACAGCTGGTGCTGGTACCCCTTACACTCGTGGGTGTCGTACAACGCGACTAATGTTTTCGAGGCAAAAGATCTAGAAATCATACGTAATTGCAAAAGTAACAATTTTAATCATAGAAATCAGATAATTGTTGGCAACCGAGTTACGCAACTAGCCTACTGGTCATCTTCACTCGCACAAAACATTACCATCGTTTTTGCGAGGTTCTCGCATGTTAATTGTAAGAGAAATTATTATGGTGTATGATCAATAATGAAAATACCTCAGTGTAAAATTTGGGGGTTGCAAGTACGTCAATTTCACTATATAGTATAGTACAGAAGACAATAACCTCAATCTACCCTATTTAGACTTTGACCGTCTCCAGTTTGTACGCGTATCCATAGCGATGCTACCTCATCTTATACTGGTTTTGGTTAGGTTAATGTTCTGCCTTCTGTGCCTATAGCAGATAAAGATATGAGTACAATCTCACCTTCGAGCACTTGATGTGGTAATGCAGGTAGTCACGGAACATGTGCAACAGGTCGATGGTGTTGTCCCGCGCCGACACGCACGTGTGCCGCGGGAACAGCACTGCACATCATACACGGTTATATTAGTAACGCATTTCTAAATGTGGCCATAATATGAATCTGATGAATAAATAAATGATAATGATATACTAATCTTATAAAGAGAAAAAGTTTGTAACTTTGTGAGTTTGTTTTGTTTCCCAATATGCAAACTCACAAAGACCAAACAAGACAAAATCCTCCGAACAACATACCGACGCACGCAAAACAATGCCATGCTTTGTGTACGTACAACGGTTACACATACACACATTGACAACTTTGGTTGCTATTGACAACCAAACTACGCCATGGCACACATGTCTACGAAACCGGCCTCATGGAACTGTTGATAGCACACGATCTTTATTTCTTATTTGGTCTCAGGTTTGGGAGTAGCCTCCGAAAGTACTGAACAGATTTTGAAAATTCTTTTACTAATAGGAAGCTACATTATTCCCTAGTGACATACGCTACTTTTGTCCCGGATAGGTCTCGCGGGATAGCTGAATGCTCATAGGATCCGTAATGCGCGCGGGTAAAAATCGCGGGGGACTGCTGGTTAGTATAACTTAGTGCCAAACGCAGAATACAAAAATGCAAGCATTGTGGCTTGGCGGCAGAAAAAGATAAGGCGGTGGTACTGGCCCAGGTGGACTCCTCAGACTTGACAGAGTCCTACCAACAGATAAATCACTCCGTTACACACGCCACTCTTACACACCGCATTGACGCCAGAGCAAAAGAGAGATAATCGTGCGTGACGCATTACGGCGTAAGTGTAAAATTTATGAGTAGTACTACGAATGGTGAATCATTAACACAATTAATAAATGCATGAATGGATTCCAAAAAGTCGTTTATAAGTTGCGAAGTGTTTTTACAATGTAACCATGCCGTGACCAGGATCGAGATCTACTTACCAAATGTAACGTAACTGATATGCTCCCCTACTTTCGCGTCAGTGTCCATGAGTTCTAGTGGCGGTTCTTTGTGTGAAAATAGAACCTGAAAACAAAAAGAAATATATTATTGCGACGTCCCTTTTCGATTAGTTCTCATCTTGGCGTTAATGTCCCGGTTGTGCTCTCGAGAACGAGGGCCCGGGGCCCTTTTCGATTAGTTATTCCGACGTTTCGGTTGAGTCCCGTGTAATACAATAATATGTGTGAAGAACGCGAGTTTAGTTTGAAACAAATGATAAAAAGATATATGTATTTGAATTTTTTTAACGCACCAACTTAAAAAAGTATCTATCTACCTATAAAAATATCTAAATACCTGGGGAGCGGTGTGCGAGGCTCTTCTGCCCTCTTTAAGTTCCTGCATGAAAACTTTCCCGATAACCATGTCGTCTTCATGCCGGAATACCGTAGAAAACACCACCGTTACGCGATCCTCTTGCGCCTCGACGTATCTGCAAAGAGAATTATGACACCATAACTACTTCACTATAACCAATAGATAATATAACTAACAGCGGATTTATTAATATTCGATGAGTCATCGTTTACTCGGCCAGATGTGGCAATAATTACGTAATCTCTAAATCCCTATAATGGCAATGTACACATCTTGTAGTATTTTACTTTGCTACGCTCCGCGGTGGTTATCGAGTAAAATTGGAGTTGGAGTATCTTATTAGTAGCTTTTTCAGATATATGTATTTAATGTAGAATGGCACTATGTGTCAGGCTTTGAATAAAAAAAACATTTAGAATGGATCAATAGTTTTTGAGATTACTTCTTTCATCCAAGCAAAACTACACACAAAATGAATAAAGATAATATAAATATTTTCTAAGGGAATTGTTTTTGAGAAAGGGTACTTTGCCTACAGCCACAATCGAGTGTTTTACTCGTAAATGGTTCAGAATTCGAAAAATCGTGAAAAGCAAAATTTGTTGAGAATTTTATAGGCTGTAATTTTGTCATGGACCATATTCCTGTAGGACGCACTGTTTTCGAGATATTTAGGAAAAATCAAATTATGGGACCTTTCGGGTCACACAAAAAGCACCATAAGTACAGGTGTATCTTCTTAGTATATTGATTAGAAGCATTTTACCTACAACTTGCTGCAATAATCATTTCTGTTGCAATTAGTTCAACTTCAAGGCCCATTTTCGGTTAATTCTCCACTATTAGCGAGTTTAGTTTTCACTTCAGATTGGAGTTAGTGCAATGATTTTTCTTGTTAGGAATTCAACTTTAGCGTCGCCTACAGTTTAGTGCAATCGAGTATTAGACTCCTAACATAGTTTTCCAAATAAACAAGATAATTGCAAAGGTACTGACAGTGTCTCGTCCTGCCTGTAGTTGATAACAGCACGCTTCTGTCCAACATCGCCATCCTCCTGCAGTCGGAAGTAGCGCTCGAAGACGGACGCGAAGCAGTTCCGCTTGAGCAGACCCACTTTCCTCACGAGCTCCTCCCAGTCCTCCGGAATGTTGTCAGAGTCGATGTCCAAGAGTACCGACACGTTGTACCCTATAGGATAGGTACATTTTATTCAATAAGTGCGAAAAATGTATGTCATAAAATAAACTTATGTAAGAATGATGAAAGAGTGCAAAGATGGATCGCTTATAAAAATCTTTTCCAGACAACCTTTTATAATAGAGCATTCATTCTTTCATATTAATTTAATTTCGGGATGTGTTTTGTTTGAACAAATTAGTTATGGTATGTTTATATATAACACCTCGAATATAATCAATACATATTATAAAATGAAGTCCCACATTGTATCCGACTGTCTCAAAATCTACTGAACGGATTTTCATGCGTTTTTACCAATAGACAGAGTAATTACTGAGGAAGGTTTAGGTGTATAATTTGTTACAATTACTAAGGTTACCCATGCAAAGCCCGGCTGAGCCACTAGTTATAAATATAATAAACCATCAGGGGCATCATGCCAATCGTCTCCTGGTATATTTATACAAGTTCATTTTAGTATATAAATCATAAAATTGCATTTTACAAACAGATATATAAAAGTTTCATGCTTCAATCTTATCAACTGTTACTTTTAAAACAACAATTCCAATCTTATCAAGTCGACTACAGTCTGATAATAAGTTATCACACCCTTCTCTTTGGCAATGTTATGTATTTTTATAATATCTGTAGCAACTTATCAGGACTAAATGTGACTCATTTGAACTATAAATTTGTAATGCTTCATATAACTTTATTTTCTCTGGAATGCAATAAGTTATTTAAAAATTTAACAAAACATTCTTAAAACATTAATGGAATACATTCATAAATACATTTCACAGGAAAACTCACAGTTAAAACATTTTGTTTAAAATTGATATAGTTAATAAAATTCTCTAAACAAACATGAACAATAGTATTGTTTATTATACAGTGGTGACAAAAATTTTAAACATACATTGTCAAGATTTAAATTCAATTATTCATACTATTTATCAGTACATGTAATGCAAAACAGTGAATCAATAAACTAGATCAGAACTGTAATAAGAGATGCTTCACTGATGAGGCAGCAAAAAATATTCTCATACACTTTCATTTACATGCATTGGCAAAATGACTTGGATCCCAGTACAGTAAAGATATTTCTAATCAGATGTCTGCAACTTTTATGTACCTTTATAGGTAAAAGGCACAAGGCAAGGTTTCTCTAGTAATGCAGTTATCACCAGTTATCAACCATATTCTATTATAGTTAGGCTATGTGAAATTGTAACTAGCTCACTGACACACTTTGCACTATTTGTTATTTTTCTATGAGTAAGGATTCTTTCTTACCACTCTCCGGCTCGATGAGAAGTGGTCCATACACCCTTTTGAGCAGTTCATCTGCTCCATGTTCTTCTAACTGTTTATAGAACTTGAGTGATATACTAACCTGTAAATGCACCCAACTCTTTGTAATGCAATAGCTCACATTTATATGTAAGATAGATTAAGATAATACTCCTAGATTTAATATTATGTCTAGTAATATCAATGCACTTCAGGAGTTTGATACATACCCTAACTTTGGTTTTCTCGCCATTCAAATTGGATATATGAAATAGAACTCCGTCAAAATCTGCAACCGTCACATCTGTAGATTCAGGCTTTAAACTGTAATAAATATATTTAGTATCTTTAAAAATATAACTCGACTGTGTGTCACAGTTACAATATCAATTTTTTTATCAGTTCATCCTTTTATGCAGTCGTTCTATGCAATTGTAGTATCTACCGCTTCAGAAGGGAAACCGTTTGTTTGGCACATACACTGGGGAGTAAATGTGTCAATTGACAATGTTTACGGCGAGAGGAATCTGAAAACATTTTATAGGATGTTTCCGCACGCGCCGAAGTACCAACAAACAAGCTATGAGTCATGCTCGACGACATAGGCGGTACCTACTCTTGATTTAAAATTTTGACATGAGGAAAAGTTTATTGCTTCTATAATTAGTATTTTTCCTTAAGTTCAAAGGGATAACTCGGAGCCAACGTGGGCCCGCCCAAGAACTGACACTTGTCACTACTCCCGAAAAGGGGTTATGGGCCATGAAGCAACTCGTCTTCAGTAACTGCTGGTCAGCATATGATCACTCCAAATCACAGTCAAAGCAACACGGACCTTGCCAAACACATCACAATCGTACGAACTGTAAACTTTCTAAGCGTAACGTACTCACCGCGCCAGTGCATTTTTATATTTTACTGTTAGAGTATCTTCTATAATTCTATTATTGATCTCGAGCAAGATCATTATTTAACAATTTATAACCTACAGCCTTTTCATAAAATCAACGCCTATAGCACCTTCATTTACTCAATTTACACGGAAATCTCTAACGATGACCACCCATGTATGGATATTTCATACAAGACAAGAAGACAGAAAGAAAAGGAAGCTCAAAATGAATGAAATATCGGCCATGTAACCACAAACAATGTATTTTCTAGTGTTCTACTGAACGAAATCAACTTGATATGATATTTACACCGCCAAACTTTTATTATCGATACAATATTATTAGGCGTAAGATGTAGTGGTGTAATATGATTGTATATTTTTGACAAGTAAATTGCTTCAAGAACAATATTCGTACGCAATCGTTCAGACTCAAGAAATTACCGAAACTATTAGTTTAATTGCAATAAATCAACTAATAATTTAATAATATACATATTTGCTATAAATTATAGACTGTTTTAAGATAAGTGAAGATAGTATTCTAGGAAAATCGTCTAACGGCGAAATCGATTAATGAATGAACGAAATATTATCTGTAATTACCGATGACGTGCACCTCTATAAACAGCTGAGATATAAAAAAAAATTGTAAGTCTATGGTTGACAGCTTTTTTGAGGCGTGAGGGGATTGTTTATTTTCAGTTTCCAAAAAAAAGCTTGTGAATTAAATATCACACACCAACAGTGCTCCGAAATAGTGGCCTTTTAATTGTATAATGATGATAATTGATAACCTAAATTAAAATAGTGGTTGTATTTTGCCGTTGTAAGATGGCGAGTCAAGTGGCGCAGTTCGTTGCTGGGCTAAAGTCCCGCAATGTGGACATCCAAATAAAGACCGCCCGAGAGCTCTATCATTATGCCAAAACTGAACTTCGAGAGGTCCCTCAAGAAGAACTCACGCAGTTCCTCGATGAGTTCAATCATCAGATCTTTGAAATGGTTTCCAGCAATGACGTCCACGAGAAAAAAGGAGGTGTTTTGGCTATAGGTAAAAATGAATTTTATTTAGAAGCTTGTTAGTACCAGTAGGTTGTTCTTATCGACTTATAATAAAGTAAAATTGTTTCAGTATGTCTTATTGGCGGCGATTGTGATACTACTAAGACTAGAATAACGCGCTTCGCGAATTATTTACGTAATCTACTACCCTCATCTGATGTCGGTGTAATGGAGGTGGCGGCAAAAACTGTAGGTCGTTTGGCCACAGTATCTGGTGTAAAGAGAGCGGAATATGTTGAGTTTGAGGTAAAAAGAGCATTTGAATTACTATCAGAAGAGAGAAATGAAGGGAGGCGTCACTCTGCTGTTCTGCTTCTGAAAGAACTTGCTATAGCCATGCCTACTTACTTCTACCAGCAAGTGTCCGGCTTCTTTGACCACATTTTAACTGCTTTGAAAGACCCAAAGCAGCAGATAAGAGATGCAGCTGGTAAAGCACTTAGAGCAGGCTTAGTAGTCACTGCTCAAAGAGAATCTGCAAAGCAGTCAACAGCAAGACCCCAATGGTATACCCAATGTTACGAAGAAGCTAAGGCATCTTTTGAAGATGTTCCTATTAAAGAAAAAGGTATAACAAAGGAAGACAGAGTACATGGAGGTTTGATAATATTAAATGAATTGCTTAGATGCTCAAATGCAGTTTGGGAAGAGAAGTATAATCGTCTCATGCAATGTCTTGACACACAAAGAGACATAACATTGTCTGATGAAATTATCTTTATTAGCTCTAAAGTACACAGTCCTTCAGTAAAGAGAGGATATCTGAGTGATGGATTCAAGACTGAAAATGTTCAATATCCTGTTCCCATTTATGAATCTGAGGTGTGTCGCAAATTACTTACTGAGCAATTTGAAAGGATATGCAAAGGTAATTTTAGAAAGTTTCTATGTTTACTTTACTATCTTTGTCTTAATTTACTTTTAATAAAATGAGATTTTGTTGTTTTCAGATGTAATGGCCCAAAGGATTCTAAAAACACAAGGTGTACCACAAATCCTACTAATTATCATCCCTAGACTTGCTGCTTTCAATAAAGAGTTCTTCATACAAAAATATTTGAGTAGCACAATGCACTACTTACTTTCATCACTTCGTAGTAGAGAGAAAGATAGGAATATGGCTTTCACTACTCTTGGTTTAATGGCTGCTGCAATTGAAAATGACATAAAGAACTATATGCCTAAAATAATGGATGTTGTAAAGCAAGCTTTACCAATTAGAGACTCCCAAAGCAAAAAAAGAACATTTATTGACCCATCAATATTTGCTTGCATTACATTATTGAGCAATTCAGTGAATAGTTTAGTGGTCAATGACATTAGAGAATTACTAGATGCTATGTTTGCTACAGGTCTTAGTCCATCACTAACAATCTGTTTGAAAGAGTTAAGTTACAATTTACCTTCACTTAGAGAAGAAATCTCTGAAGGCTTGCTGAATATGTTGTCTCTAGTATTGAGAAACAAACCTTTTCTACACCCTGGAGTGCCAAGGAACTTGGAACAACAAATGAGTAACATGAGCTTGATAATAGAGCCTCAAGATACAGCAAGCATTGTCCTAGCTTTAAGAACTCTAGGCAATTTCCAATTTGCAGGGCAACATAGTTTGCTAAATTTTGTTAGGAGATGTGCAGACCATTTCCTGCAGAGTGACCAACAAGAGATCAGATTAGAAGCTGTTAAAACCTCAGCCAAGCTATTAGCAGACGCTACTGCAAGAACTGTAAATAATCCCTCTAGGACTCTGACAATACTAACTGCTGAAGTAGTTGGGAAACTTCTTGTAGTTGCTGTCACTGACCCTGATTATGAAGTAAGATATTGGGTGTTGGAGTCCTTACATGAGAGATTTGATTCTCACCTTGCTCAAATTGAAAATCTAAGCTTTTTATTCATTGCCATGAATGATGAACACATGGAAATTCGAGAATTAGCTATATGCACAGTGGGCAGGCTTAGTAATGTAAATCCAGCATATGTAATGCCTGGGTTGAGAAGAACTTTAATTCAATACCTCACTGAGCTGGAACATTCCGGTATGAGCAGAAACAAAGAACAAGCTGCTAGAATGTTAGACAATCTTATTCTTCATGCTCCTCAACTTGTTAGGCCTTACATGGAAACCATATTAAATGTGCTTGTTCCCAAATTAAAAGAATCGGATGCCAACCCTGGAGTGGTAATCAGTGTGCTAAAGGCTGTTGGAGACTTGGCAGACGTTCATGGAGACAACACTGGACTAAAGAAATATTTACCAGAACTCCTGACCATCCTTTTGGAACTTTTATCTGATGCAACTGCTACTGAGAAAAGGAGTGTGGCTTTGTGGTGTTTTGGTCAACTGATTAGCGCGACTGGGCATGTTGTGACACCCTACACAGAATACCCAAATCTTATGGATGTCCTTCTTAATTTCCTCAAAACTGAACAACAATCAAAAGACCGAAGGGAAACAATCAGAGTTTTAGGATTACTTGGAGCACTAGACCCATACAAACATAAAATGACGAAGAGACTGTTAGATGGCCAACCAAATTCTAGTTTGGTCCCTGTCTCTGACAGCAAAGCTGATGATAACAACTTTGATATGAGTACAAGTGAAATGCTTGTCACCATGGCGTCGCCGCTTCTTGACGAATATTATCCTGCTATAGTAATATCAACTCTGATGCGTATATTGCGAGATCCAACTCTCCAACAACACCATACTAGCGTCGTTCAGGCGGTCACCTGCATTTTTCAGTCACTTGGAATAAAATGTGTCCCATACATTTCTCGGGTAACACCAAGCTTGCTCTACGTGGCGAGAGCTACAGACAGTAACGATTTTCGTAAATTTCTATTCACCCAGTTGGCTAAATTGATTGCTATCGTCAAGCAACATATTCGTAATTATCTGGACAAAATATTTGATATCATCAAAGAATTCTGGACTCCCAACAGTACTTTACAGCCAACTTTGATTCTTTTGGTGGAACACATCGCTGTGGCGCTGGGGTCCGAGTTCAAAGTTTATTTGCCGCAGCTCATGCCACAAATACTAAAAGTCCTCGCGCACGACACTAGCAAGGACAGATTTGTCACGGAGAAGCTGCTATTTGCACTACAGAAGTTTGAGGATAACTTGGAAGACTACATGCATTTAGTTATACCGTCCATAGTCAAGCTTTTTGACGCTTCAGACTGTCCTATGAGCGTTGCGGAAGTGGCGATGGAGACAGTGGACTATTTGTCGGATACATTGAACTACAGCGAGTTGGTGTCACGGATCATTCACCCGCTCGTGCGAAGCATGGAAAGTTGTCCTCCGCTACGTCTCACTGCGATGGATACCTTGTGCGCTTTGATCGTCCAGCTGGGCCGCAAATACAACGATTTCATACCGCTGGTGCAGAAGGTGATAGTTAAACACCGCATCCAGCATCAGAATTACGAAGTGTTACTTGCTAAAATACAGTCTAGCAACAATTTGGCTTTGGACGACTTCTTACAAAGCACTCGGCGAAAGCCGAGAAACAACAATCAAGAGGTGAGTAAACTACGTCTTTTTATTTTTAATTATCCCCTCTACTATCGGCCATCAGCTATGATCAGATTTGGTATTTGATATTTTCATTTTATGATTGGTTGGAATTGGAATATTTCCCTGTCGGCTGAGCTGCTGGCATAGCACATGATAGTTTCATAATGTCACCTGGCACAAATGCTGTACCAGAAACAGACAAGGAGATAAATGAAACAACAACAAACAACTTCATTTCTCTAATATCGATAATATTTGTAGGCTCGTTACATTGTGTGCGAGTCGTCCCAGTCGATCCGCAAGCTGTGTGTGAACGCGCACAGTCTGAAGCTAAGCTACACGGTCTCAAGCCGCGTCTCCAAGGACGACTGGTTGGAGTGGCTGCGCCGGTTCAGTATCGGCCTGCTCACAGAGTCACACAGCCCCGCGCTCAGGTGAGTACATACCTACATTTAAAAGAAAACGTCCCGCGCTCAAGTCATTTTATTGCGACTAGGAAAGGTGCCAAAAAGGGTATCCCTAGACGTGAAATTGTCTTCTAGGGTCACAGATCGATTCTTCAAACGCCTAGTCAATGAGCATGAATGAGTCCATTTGTGTATTTTTCATTAGGGTTATATACAGTGTGTAAAAAGAGCGCTAGCATTAATTGAAGCCCCATATTCTACCCATGAAACGGAACAACTTTCCCCAAGTAACATACCCGCGGAAACTCTTAGTTTCGGTAGAAATCGAGATTAAAAATAAAATAAGTTGTATTTTTGTACTAAAAAATATCAAGTATCGATAACTAAATCGTTCACAATTAATATAGACTCTCGAAGTTCAAATTTAAGTTGAAATAAATGCACTGTAAGTAAAATAACGCAATGTACAGCGCCGCTCGGCCGCACACGTGCGCTCACTACCTACCTACTCGCTACTACCGCCACCGGCCGCCCGTGGGCCCATGCCCATGGGACAGCAACACTGCCATGCTCCCACTCGGTAAAGTTCAACACGACAGGGGTACGCATACCTTAATGCATTACCTGGGTGTAAAAACCCATATACGTCGTGTGCTATAAATAGCCAAGATACCAGACACCAGGGGACAATTTTGGAGCTTATTATATGAGTCATAGTTGTTAAAATGACATATCACCAAAATATGCCCAGACCTTAATCCAAAGATCTCCTCAAACCATATTGAACTGGTACTTGCGAGCTTTATCAAAATTTCTGCCAAAAATACTTTATAACAATTAATTAAACGTATCACGATATTTTATTACGTACGAGTATGCAATTTACAGAAACAATCTGTAACAATTTTCGTCTCGTATGTAAACAATTCTTTTGTTTACGATATTTTTTATACTTAAACGGAGGTAGATAGGACTAAATCAATCGTAGTTGGTATGGGCACAGATAAAATCATATTATTAACAATGTATGGGTCAAACATTTTTCAACATCTACCTACCATTGTTTTGTTGTCATTTAGATTTTTATAGACCTACCCAAACAGAACATGACATAAGTTTAGTGTGCGTGCAACATTTTGTCGATCGTCGTGCAAAACTTGGACAGTTATCGAAAACCGATAAAATAACCAGTACCTACTCAATCGGCAGGGCGTGCCTGGCTCTCGCGCACAACTACTCCCAACTGCTGCGCGACCTCTTCAACGCCGCTTTCGTGTCGTGTTGGACCGAGTTGGACAACACGTCTCGCGGGGAACTATCTGCGGCGTTGGAACAGGCCCTGACGGCGCCGGACGCACCAGAATTGGCGCATACAGTGTTGAATTTGGCCGAATTTATGGAACACTGTGACGGCGGAGCGCTTCCTATCGCGACGCACAGGTTGGGCGAGAGGGCTATGCAGTGCCGGGCGTACGCTAAGGCGCTTCATTACAAGGTGAGTTTCAATGGAGTTCTAGCTACTCTGTATCTCAGCAATGGTAAGCTGAGAAAGCATGCGTGAAAATAAAGTGTTACACAAGGACCGTAACCGTCTGACGGAATTGTAATCATGTTATGACAATAACAAAAGAAAAAACAGTTGACCTTGCAACGTAGTATGAACTGCACTTGCACTGGATGACCTTGAACTGTGCGTATTTATATTTTTCTTCTAGGTAAACTCCGTATAAGATCTAAAATCCCTTATTGAAGCTTTCGAATAATCATAAACAATCGGTTTCGGAAAAATGTGTGTAATTTCTGCATAGTTCTAGTTTACTGCAGACGGCTGGAGATTATACGTCCAATTTAGTTATCCATACTTCGATTAACTCGGCGATTTTCCACCGAGTTAAACGAAGTATGGATACGCGTACGCGAAATAAAATAGAATTGTTATTGGGTAAATTTTATATTTATGATTCGGCCAAAATATTACAGTTATAAACAATTTTCACTATGGTTGTTCACTATAATTTTTCCACTTTATTAAATATCTAATATTTATGTAGATTTTGTTGTGTGTATCATATTTTTTTATTATTAATAATATTTACTTATATTATTCCACAGGAAGAAGAGTTTCGCAGTGGCGCGACATCACAGGTCGTGGAAGCCCTCATACACATTAACAATAAACTGCAGCAAAAGGAAGCGGCCGAGGGTCTTCTGGAAAGAGTGATGGCCCAACGCGAAGCTGGCGACACCACGCTAAAAGTCCAAATAAGATGGTACGAGAAACTACACAACTGGGAAAAAGCGCTGAGTTTATACGGCGAGAAGTTAGCGGAAGATAAATATGACATGGACGCACTCCTAGGGGAGCTGCGGTGCTTCGAGTCTCTGGGCGAGTGGCTCAAGCTATACAATACGATTCAAGAGTACTGGCCCACAATGACGGACGACGAGAAGTTCAAAGCGGCTCGGCTGGCCGCCGCCGCCGCGTGGGGCCTCAGCGAGTGGGAGGCCATGGCCAGCTACGTCAGCTTCCTGCCCGAGAACACACAGGACGGCGCCTTCTTCCGCGCGGTCCTCAGCATACACATCGGCGATTTCAAGACGTCCAAACTCTACATCGATCAAGCGCGGTCCATGCTCGATTCTGAACTCAGCGCCGTAGCCGGAGAGAGCTACCAACGAGCGTACGGAGCGTTAGTCAATGCTCAATTATTGGCCGAATTGGAGGAAGTGATCACGTATAAAAATGTGCCAGAGAGGCGCGACTCTATACGACAGGCTTGGTGGACCCGGCTCCAAGGCGGACAACGACTGGTCGAAGACTGGCGCAAAATACTCCAAGTGCGCAGTTTGGTATTGACTCCGCAGGAGGATATGGCTACGTGGCTCAAGTTTGCGTCGCTCTGTAGGAAGAGCGGTGCTCCGCGGCAAGCACATAAGACCTTAGTGATGCTGCTAGGGTCCGATCCGAGTGAGAATCGAGAACTCCCTCTGCCGACCCACGAGCCCAGGTTATTATTGGCATACGCGAAACATTTGTGGGTGGCTGGCGACAGGCAGTTGGCCTTCGATCAGCTGCAGCGCTACGTGGAGTCGGTGGAGATCGGCGACACCGAGAATTTCCGTTTATTAGCGCGCTGCCATTTGAAGCTGGGATCGTGGTGTGAATCTCTTCTTGGTATCAATGATACATCGATCCCTGAAATTTTAAATAATTATGCCACAGCAACAGAACTGGCACCGAATTGGTATAAAGCATGGCATGCCTGGGCTTACATGAATTTCGAAACTGTTTTATTCTTTAAACATCAGGAGACCAGTGAGAGCACTCAAGTAGTAGATAAGAAGCAATCACCTGAATACATTCAGCAGCATACAGTGCCAGCCGTGGAAGGATTTTTCAAATCTATCAAATTGTCCCACGGCAGTTCCCTCCAAGACACATTAAGATTACTGACTTTATGGTTCGATTACGGCCACCACCCGTCTGTGCACGAAGCCCTCGTGGAAGGCATCAGGACCCTCGAGATCAATGTGTGGCTACAAGTAATCCCCCAGCTCATAGCTAGGATTGATACACCAAGAGCTTTGGTGGGCAAATTGATTCACTCTCTACTGATAGACATCGGCAAATCTCATCCTCAAGCTCTCGTTTATCCACTAACGGTGGCCTCTAAGTCTTCGTTTGTGGCGCGGAAGAACGCCGCAAATCAAATTTTAAAATCAATGTGCACTCATTCGAGCAACCTGGTGAACCAGGCGGCTATGATTTCGGAAGAGCTCATAAGAGTAGCCATATTATGGCACGAACAGTGGCATGAAGCGCTGGAGGAGGCGTCACGGCTCTACTTTAGCGAGCACGACGTGAAGGCCATGTTCAAGACCCTAGAGCCGTTGCATGCTATGTTGGAACGAGGTCCTCATACGCTGAAAGAAGTGTCGTTTAGCACGGCGTATGGAAGAGACCTTAGTGAGGCTCAGGAATGGTGTAACCGGTTTAAGGTAAGAATAGATTATCTTATTTTGTTATTTCAATATAATTTTTCCTTGCATTTTACATTGCAGGCGTAAATTATGAATTGAATTAAAAGAACCTTCCATGCTTTCCACACCGATCGACCGCATATCTCTCGCATCCATTAGCTCCATACGACCTTTACGAGGTCCTAATATAACTTGTCTTTCTCCCCCAGGATTCTGGTTCCGTCCGCGACCTGAACCAGGCATGGGACTTGTACTACCACGTATTCAGGCGCATCAGCCGGCAGCTGCCGCAGCTCACCTCGCTGGAGCTGCAGTACGTGAGCCCGCGGCTGCTGAGCTGCCGCGACCTGGAGCTCGCGGTGCCCGGCTCCTACGCGCCGCTCCAGGACCTCATCCGGATCTCGCACATACAGAGCAGTCTCTCGGTAAGCTGTAGTACGGCTGTATCTCGGACCTCAGGAGTAATGTTTTCTTACCAGTTGCGATCATGAACGAAGTTGATGAAAAAATCAGAAGTTTGTGGCGATGGAGCATGCAGTCAACTGGTGTAAAGAAGTAACTGTTGCCAGAACTACGAAATCACTGTTGCCTGAGCTGTGTATGATTTATATATTAAGATTTCATGTTACAAAATTGTACTCATCCAGGCGTCCGTCTGGCTTGACAGTGTCCCATCACTGTCCCATCACTGATTGGTATGAATATGTCCGTGTCAATTGACGAAGTTGTTACATCGTGTAACTGTATTTGCAGGTGATAACATCGAAACAACGTCCGCGGCGACTCTGCATCCGAGGCTCCAACAATAAGGACTACATGTTCCTGCTGAAAGGTCACGAGGATTTGCGGCAGGACGAGCGCGTGATGCAACTCTTCGGGTTGGTGAACACGCTGCTAATGGCGGACCCTGACACCTTCCGGCGCGACTTGGCCATACAGAGATACGCGGTCATACCGCTGTCGACCAACTCGGGGCTCATCGGCTGGGTGCCACACTGTGATACGCTGCATTCGCTGATAAGAGACTACAGGGAGAAGAGAAAATGTCTGTTGAACATCGAACACAGGATCATGCAACGGATGGCTTCGGATCTGGATAAGCTCATGCTGATGCAGAAGGTAGGTGCAGAATCATTTTGGTTTTGGCAAGGTCAATTGAGTTGTGTTGATTCTACATGATCAATTTAAACATCAACAGTATCTTTCTTGAAAATAACAGGAGTTTTACTTATAATTCAAGCAGTGAAACTGAGTCGGGATGTCACTTCGATTCATTTTTGGCGCTTGGTTAGGCGTGCTTATTTTTGTCCCCATTTGCAGGAGTTTTCACGGCATCGTATCATATGAATCCTCGATTTGCAGGTGGAAGTATTTGAGCATGCGCTAGAGCACACGGCGGGAGATGACCTAGCCAAGCTGCTGTGGCTCAAAAGCCCTTCCTCCGAGGTGTGGTTCGAACGACGCACGAACTACACTCGGTCTCTGGCAGTCATGAGCATGGTCGGCTACATCCTGGGGCTGGGCGACCGACACCCCTCCAACATCATGCTGGACAGAGTCACAGGGAAGTTCCTGCATATCGACTTTGGAGACTGCTTCGAAGTGGCAGTCACGAGGGACAAGTTCCCAGAGAAGATCCCCTTCAGACTCACCAGGATGCTGATCAACGCGATGGAGGTAATTGACTTATTCATATTTCTGTTTAATAATGGCCAATGTGGCATTCATCACCTTTAGTAGTTTTAGAATATCTCATAAACCTTGTCCCTCTAAATGGATCTTAGAGAAAATAAGCTTTATCGTAACATGATACAGTTATCATTTGAATGTTGAATTGTGTACATAGTGAAATCGGCTTTGTGTCGTATAAGGTTTAAACTATTTTAGCTGTTCAGGTCACAACACACTGTTTTTTCTCTTAGTGCTCGCTACTTTTCTGATGCTGACTACTATACTCTGTTCATTATACGAAGCGTTGCCTGACAGGTCTCATAGTGATAAGATCGACAATAATCGAATGTTGGTTATTCCATTAATTATTATTTTCTTGTACTGATCGTTATCGATTACTTGCGATGGTTGTAATGCTCACGAATATTATTAAATTGATCGGTAAAGTTTATTTATATTTTATATATATTTATGTTTATATTTAGTTATGGAAACGAAGATACCTATAGTTTATTAATTAATCAATTGATATGTTGAACACTTTTTTACACTATTTCTACTATAATTAAAATAAACATATTACACATTGCGACCGGTTTCGAAAAAATCATCATTAAGCGTTTCAACAATTAATATTTTTAAATATAGTTTTCATTGTTTGGCAATTTAAGGCAATGTTTTGGATTAATTTGGATGCGCTGGCGAGCCGACCTTGGTCAGGCGTCCGACCACGTCCCCCGCACTCAAATCAGAGCATCTAGACATAGACAGACGTATCTTTATTTGGTCCAATAACACATCTGTTACTAGTTGTATAATTAACAGAGTATACCGCCTTATTTATTTCTGTTGCCACCTTTCAAAGTGTTTTAAAGCCTCTCTGAAACAAGCGCGATATAACGTGCGTTTTTGCGATAATGCGATAATGCGTTCCGCGTCCTTACAACACTACGCCTACGTTATTATCGCTACGATGAATAAGATCGCATGCATCCTAATGCAAAATGTACTCTGAATATATATCACAATAACGCTTGCGATATTTTCGCGCCAGTGAGCCTTTACGGTAAAGGTAGCCAATGTTAATTAACTCAGCATCTTGGCCAAACTCAGCCCGGTTTTGCTCTCGCGCGCGAGGTCAGTCGTACCCTCACTAATAACACCATTGTATTTGGGCTCTTTGGAATGGTCTTCATGAGTACTATACCGCGCAATAAAAACTTGTTAAGAGCAAATATTTTCATTCGAGAACTTATACTTTATGAAATCCTGTATGAAATAGGCTACGTTTCCAACGGCTTTCTTCAAGCGGGAAAACAGCTCGTTCGTTACGAGAGTTCTTATAAAAAATTACATGGTTACAGGCTAAAGCTCTGAGTTTTTTCTCCTGGGGTTTTTCACGTTTTTTCCACTGGCATAAAAAATTCCATCTCCTCCGACCAGGTGACTGGCATCGAGGGCACGTACCGGCGCACCTGCGAGTCCGTGATGGAGGTGCTGCACCGGCACAAGGACAGCGTGATGGCCGTGCTCGAGGCGTTCGTCTACGACCCGCTGCTCAACTGGCGGCTCATCGACGCCGCGCGGCGCTCGCGGGGGGACGGCGCGGCGGCGGCCCCGGGCGCGCTGCCGGGCCCGGGCGGGGCGGGGGGGCCGGGGGCGCCCGGGCCCGCCGCGGCCCCGCCCGACGGCGACCCCCCGCCCCCCGCCGACCCCGACGCGCCCGCCGAGACCAGCCTCAACCGCCGCGCGCTGGCCATCGTCAACCGCGTCCGCGACAAACTCACCGGCCGCGACTTCCAGGACATCAACGAACTAGTCTCCGTCCAGAAACAGGTCGACCTCCTCATCCAGCAGGCCACCAGCAACGAGAACCTCTGCCAGTGCTACATTGGATGGTGCCCCTTCTGGTAGTATAGCCAAACCCGTTGACCTGACGTGCGATGATGAGCACGAAGTTCTCTCTCGCTCTCTGCTCGATTTCTTGTTTTGTTTGCGACTTGTCATGTTTTGGGAGGATGTTGCCGAGATAGAGCCGGAAACGAGGAGCGTCCTGACGATAATTTATGATAATAGAAAAGAATGAAATGTCGTGTTAAATAAATCAATCCCTCGCACTCCACTGTTAACTTGTGAATGAAACATGTTAAATGTGTTTTATTATAACGAACGATACCACGCATGTTTTAATTAGTTAAGCGTTAAGATGGTGCTACTGATGGTTTAGCATTTGACTGTAAACCTAATTGGTTCACATTACTTGTGTTTGCTTCGAAAACATAATTTTCTATTAGCTATATTGTGATGAATAGCAATGTCCCTTCTATAAACTAGAAGTAGTAAAGCATATTTTCAATTAACATTTCAGTTATTTAGTCCTAATTTAATTTTATGCATTTATTCAGACGATTTTATGTCACTGTAAAATCCTGGTCTGACACCACAGTAACTTTGTGTAAGTATACTTTATTTTGGTAAATTATGAAAAACATGTGTCAACGACTGATATAATTTAAATTTATATGTAGGTAATTATAATTTGGTTATTTGGATATTTAGTTCAGGGCTACTATTAACTCTACAGCTAAATCCTGTGATGCATATTTTGTATAGCTTGGTATCATGGAAGGAAAAGCTATAGATGAAGTATAAATACAGCCAGTTATGGCAAGTTGTATAGAAGTATGTCTCACTGAAATGCTAACATTCTAGCTGCCATGTGTATACGGGGTTCGCCCCTCGATGTGTTACCAATTAAAAATGCTGTAATTTTGTCAAATTTGAGTTTATATAATTAAAAACTCAATGTAAAATTTTAATAAAGTTTGGTTATGGTTCGATGTAGCCTCTTTTAGCGCAGATAACAGCATTGAGTCTGCCTCGAAGTATTCGATCGCTGCACGAAAGCTGTGTGATGGTATTTTGTCCCCTTCTCGTAAAAGAGCGATCTTTAAGGCATCGGCTTACGAATGAACAATTTGGAAAAATCCATTGGATTTAGGTCCGAGAAATTTAGCGGCTATTGTTGTAAAGAAATGAAGCTGGAAATTTTTGCTTGTACAAAAAAACGAGTTTCAAGAGCTTTATGAGATGGTGTCGAGTCTTGTAGAAATGTCCAATGGTTTCTACCGATTTGTTTAAGTGTCTAAGGTAACAAAACATCATTTAAAATCTTTTCACGATCGATTTGTTGATTAACCTTTACGCCCTCCTCAATGAAAACGAGCAGTGAGCATCCCGTGGCAGTTACAGCGGCACAAACCATCACTGATTACTTTCACAGAGCAGTTAACTGGTCTAAATAGTCTTTTGATTTGCACGTTAACTATGCATGACCGTTTAATTTGTTTACATATCGCAGAACTGTAAGTTCTGGATCGAAAAAGATCAAGTTTTGAAGCCAGTCACGTTCGTGCTGCGAGCGAATTCTTCGTGACAAACAGGCGCTAAAGGCCCAATTTTTTTTTAATTTCACTTTTTTTTTCGATATACTGATGTTTTTAATCAAATAAACTCAAATTTGACAAAATTATAGCATTTTCAATCAGTAAGACGTCGAGTGGAAGTCTGTAGAATGCCCTTTATGATAATTTTTGATAGAGGTCAAGAGGTTGTTTTCTGTTTTTAAAAATATTCGATCAAACTAGCGTAGTCGTTGTTGTTTAGTTTTGTGATGGATATAATTTCATCATAATGTAGGTACGTATTGTGTATATTTTTATACACGTAAGTCGTTAAAGTTCCTTCTGTTATAATTTTATAATTTAATTTATCGTATTATTATGAAATGAACTTATTCTTGCAGACCTTATTTTATAAGTACATTTTTATAACATGTAGAGTTTGTGTTCAATGACAGAATTTTTTTTTGTATAGATGTATGCCGTTTTTTATATTTGGATTTACTTAATGTAACAAATAAATGTAGTAATAAAGTGAAATCAATCATTATAAACATAGTTGTTTCTTTTTAAAAAATATGTAGGTACCTGGGACTACCTAGTAAGTGAATAACAGTTACCGAAATCACGTTTTAGAAAACGTGATGAAATAGTAAATTTTATTATCAATACATTGTCGTTTTATGTGACAATGTATTTCAATTCAATGCATCTAACAAAAGCGGTAATCTCTTGACAAAGGCATTGTCCTTGTGGCCTTGCAATGCCGGGGCCTTTCACATAGTTTAGCATAGTAAGTAGCTTTTGGTTGTTTCAATTGTTAGGAAAGTTTACTAGTATTTACTTATCGTCCACCGTTTCAACCATCCATCGGAAACGATTTCAAAACCAGTTTAAAATTATTTGTGACTACCGGAGCAGAGAGAAGAAAAATAAAGGCACTACGTTTCCTCGCATGCAATTCACAGTGCAATAGTTATTACCTAAAGAAAGAAAGACTAATTAGTGAACCCGAGAAAGAGATAATCTACGTCGGGTCGGGTCCCACGAGAAAGTTCAATCGGTCAGCGAATTATTTCCCGCAACGTCTGTTCCCCGAGCTCGCGGTAAACAGCTGCGCGCCGAGTCACAAGAGACATTGATTCAATTATCATCAACACAACACAACATCTAATCAACGATCGTTCGCCGTAATCAGTTGGCCAGTGACCGCGGAGCGCGCCACTCGTAGCTCTCCCGCCGCCGCACGCATCGCACGCGCATCTATGGATCACCAAGTTGTAGACTTCAGTTCTTTGAGTGAGTGCGCTATTACGATATTCTTTTTTAAATTAATAACAACGACATTTTAAATTATTTTATAATTATAAATGTCCGCGTTAATATGAATCCGTTTCAAAACAAACATACCTAAGTCTATTTCTGCGCGTCTCATAGACATAGTAATAATGAACATTCTACTTCGTACGTGTTGTTTAAAAATAATCGGATTTGAGATTGTACTTCATAAGTTTGTCAAGGCTGCGACACGTTTGCGTTCAGGGTTTATGCGCGTGTACGTTATGCACCTTTGCACTTACTTTATTGTTAACATAAACTCACGAAATATTTACAGGTGCAGCGGTGCAGAGTTTAATAAGAGAGGCGGTCGAGATACGGAAACGGGCGTACGTTCCGTATTCTAATTTCGCGGTGGGCTCGGCGATCTTGACCGAGGAGGACGGGCGCGTGTACGCGGGGTGTAACATTGAGAATGCGGCGTTGGCGCCGTCGATCTGCGCGGAGCGGGCCGCGGTGCCCAAGGCGGTCTGCGACGGCTACGTGAAGTTCAAGACGGTGGCGGTGGTGGCCTACCAAGAGACCTCCTTCACGGCGCCCTGCGGCGTCTGCCGGCAGACCCTCAGCGAGTTCCGCGGCTCCGACGGCGACATTGAAATCTACCTCTGCAGGCCCACTATGGACAAAGTGCTGTGCACTAAGCTCTCGCAGATACTGCCCCTCTCCTTTGTGAGCTATACAAAAGACAGTGTCTAATTCAATTGTGGCGGCTGCCAGCTTTGGGTACGGACGTGTGATGTGCGAGCCTGATAGTGTGGAGACGTTATTAGGAATAGGTACTTATATTATTTTGATAACTAATACCTGTATACCCCGTACTGTACTCACAATATCGTCGCTGATTGACAGAAAAAAGATATAATTTTAATAAATTGAATATATTCGCAAAGATTGAAATTGAATTTTCATTTGAACCAACATTAAGGCTGTTAAGCCTCTGTTTAGAGGCTGTGACAAAGAGCGTCGTTTTTCATACAGCCTTGTCTGTGTAGCGTCAGGTATATTTGTTCGACCATACGTGAGTTGCTACGGAATATATCAAGCCTTATTCCTGCCGGCAGGCAAACATTTTGGCATTGTTGTTTCTAGCCAGCGCAATTACAGTTGTGAGGCATATCATGTAAGCCCTCACAGTGATAACGATGTTATGGACGACTAAGTAGTTAATAAAGCACATGTTGGCTGGACTGGAGTTCGCACGCATGCTTACACTGAATAACACTCTTATTACAACAGCGATTGGGTAATGTTTACTTTAAGCCGGGGAAATACCTTTGATAGGTTTTTGTTGGAATCTTTGAATGGCGGTAAGAAATTTAGAATAGTTTATTGCGCTTTGTATATTTTGATCGAGCACGGCGAATAGTTGCATCGAATTTCATAATTCTTGAACTTACTTCCTGTGCCTACACTAGTCATTGTCACTAAGGACTAAAATTACATATGTATGCGATGCGACATGTGTGCCTACCTTATCCTTCAAACTGGAACTTATTTATAAACGTGCCAAATTGCTCTTCAAGCGCGCGTTCGAAGGGGACAGATAGGACGAATTGTCATCCTGGGTGACAATCTACCTACCGGGTTACCTAAATCCATGAATCGTAGATGTTATGGGCGACAGTTACCATGTAGACTGTCTGCACGTTTGTCACTGTGTAGAATAAAAAAACTACGAAAAACATTTATGAGCCTCCTGGCTCTGCGCTCAATCGAGTCTAAGGCGGCCTGCACCTATAGCTGAGGAGCCACCCTGCAATAAACAAGTTCATTTCATACACTCTGTATAAAAACAGCCTAAAGAATAAAACTTTCTTCTTCTCAAGGTTCCTTAGTATGTATTGCTTCCCTGCATTTGCCATTCTACTATTTCTAATAAAAAATCTCAATGTAGAAAATGCCTTATTGAACCGTAATATGGTAATTAGGTACGTAACATTTACCTTAATCTGATTAATTCTCTTGCTTACTTATTTCTTAAGATGACCTACAGCGAATCTCAGAAAGTTTTGATAATGATAATTATATTGTAGACATTATCTACACATTATCTTTGTGCTAACTGAAGCGAAGAAAGTGTCAATTTTAATGCAATCTCTTTTTTCTATTATAACACATTTAACCTAGGTATTATAACACATAATTAGTAAATCACTTTCTTGAATCTCTCTCTCCCTAAAAATGGGGCAAGGTTCGCTCCCCAAAGTATCTTCACCAAATAGTTTAAATCATTTTAGACTCATCTTCATTCTACTGTTTTTATCTAAAATTCTTGAAGATGTTGTGCACAAACTAATATTTACTTTTGTTTCCGATATTTAAAAGAAGAAGAAGAGTCAGGTTTTCAGCCGGGCCACAGCACTTTTACGGCCCTACTTAAAATAACTGAAGAAGTGAGGGAGGTAATGGAGAATCCTAAATTTACGTTCTTGATTGATTGACTTCTCTAACGCGTTCAATAATGGGGACCATCATATCTTACTGGTATCTTGTCGCAGCTTGGAGTAGGTATCATCCTCGGTGGCCAACTGGTTTTCTTTATATCTTCGCGGTTGGCAGCAGGCGGTCGGTGTTCCGCAAGGTGGTATTTTGACTCCACTTGTTTTCCTTATTCATCAATAATGTCACTCATGGTCTTAAATGTTCTTGCCATTTCTATGCGAATGGTTTGCAGCTTTACCTATGCTAGTGCCAATTTAATGCTTCGGATATTGCCGAGGCTATCAATGCATTGAACAGTGACTTGTAACAAATTCTCGACTGGTCCCATAGGTTTGGGATCTCGGTGAATCCATCGAAATATAAAGCTATTGCATTAGGCAGTTCTCGCCTAATCAGTCAGATTGATTTAGGAAATGTTATTCATATATTTGAGGCAACTGAGGCCCATTTTTATAAATAGACACATACAAAATATTATAAACTAACTAGTGTACCCGGCGCAACTTCGTTCGCGTATACCTAATTTACCCCTAAGTACCCTTTTTTCTTGCTTATAAACTTTCCTCTTGAATCACTCTATCTATTGTTAAAAACCATATTAAAATTCGTTGTGTAGTTCAAAAGACCTAAGCATACATAGGGACAGACGGCGGGAAGCGATTTTGTTTAACACTATGTATACAACACTACGTACAATAAAACTTAAACTTAACACTTCATATCACTTTAGTTCCTTTCAAAGTCGTTTCGGTGGCACCGGAAATCCTAAGTCGCCCATGAATCGCCGGAACACCACACCCCTTGGATAACAGACTTTCTTCATGAAAAGCTCCAAATCTGCCACGAACGAGTTATATGTACGTTCATGGCGTGACTCCAAGAGCAGCACCCTCACGAGGTATTTTTTGACTAATCGGATGTGATCCACCAGGTCCTTCGCCGTAACCGTGTAATGAAGGAGGGATAGGTAGAACGCCGTCGTCTGTGTCGCATCGCGTAGCCGGAGGTTGGGCCCAGTTACTGCGGTGCAGCGACAGTTCTGAGCAACACGACGTCTACTCTTCTTCTGGAGGCAAATAATCCTGTAGCTGTATACGAACTGCCTAAGTATTTTGAGATATTATGATATCAGTTATGATTATGAGTTATGACAATAGACAACACTTGTATCGTCTTGTAGAAAATCCGTGAGCCATTAGAGGGGGTTGGAGATGTATTTTACTATGCCAGACGCCTTTCGTTTGCCCACCTTTTTTGGTCAGTCAGACGAGAGAAACTTCCGTAGCAGGAGTGTTACCCCTGGTATTGCAAACGTCCATAGGCTAAATAACTTCTACAATAGCTATACAGCTCCACTCCGGCGTAATAATCGCATTTGGCCCATATATAATTGAGTTCGCGTGACTAATGATCAAGTACGTTTCTCGTTCAACTGTAGGTGTTGGTGGATTGGTCATTCCTAAATGTAACAGCTTTATAATTCGATTCATTACTTTTAAGTTCTAAATAACATTCCATAACAGTTTGGTGTCTGGTATAGTGCATACGACTCATTCGACTTACGGGTGTCGCACAAGTCCGACCACTAATATTTGAGAGGCTAACCAGCGAGGACAAGAAGAAAATGTTCAGCAGCGTTATTAGTTAAGTATTTTCAACATTGCGATCTCCGACCCGGCTGCCGAGCGTGGATATGGCAATGCCCTCTACTAATGTGGAGAAAGCACAAGTCCAGCAGTGGACTGTTGCTTTGATGTAAAGCATAGATAAAAGCTTTGGGATATCCTGGCGGCGGTGTTCCGCGACGCGACCCGCGAGCAAAGTATAAATAATAGGGTTCATATCCAGGATCTGGATCAGATCATGTGATTGAAATTGGTAAAATGAAGTTTCATCACAAAAAACAACATGGAGTTATTCAAGAAAGGGGTGAAAAGGTTTTAATGGGGCCGGCAACGCGTGGGTGATGCCCCTGGTGTTGCAAACTACCATAGGCTGCGGTGACTGCTTACCATCAGGCAGGCCGTAAGCTTGTTTGCCACGTTAGTGGTATAAAAACAATACTTTATCACTGTTAGTAAATTCTACTAACAAAGCCGACCTATCTACTGTCTGTAATTTACATAGGAGTATGTAAATGTGTTTTATTTATATAACTTTTAGTGACAAGGTCAGTAGATATGATAATGATGATAATATATGTATAATGTGGATTCTATGAATGACTTTAATTTGTAGTCAGCATCAAAAGTATCAAAGCAATCTATTTGTTATGGGCAATGTGACAATATGATAAATCAAATACTATTATAGAAATAATTAAATTGACCGGGCATTATGAATAATGACCGTCACTTGTTAGGCAGTGTAGGGTAGGGTAGGTTAGGGGTAGGACGCCACGCGAACGAAGTCGCGCCGGGTCCACTGGTATATAGTATACAGTTTTTTTAGTGGCGAAGAAGTTTAAATTGAAATTAAACAAAGAATAAAGTATTTGTAGTAAGTAGTAAAAGTAAGAATTTCGTTCTTGAGCGAAATTGTAATGATAATGAAAAAGACTG
This sequence comes from Blastobasis adustella, assembly GCA_907269095.1. Lineage (NCBI taxonomy): Eukaryota > Metazoa > Arthropoda > Insecta > Lepidoptera > Blastobasidae > Blastobasis > Blastobasis adustella. The sequence goes on along the minus strand of OU026129.1, from coordinate 13,278,907 downwards.
TTATGGGTCTGGGTGTATTATGTATAATAAGCATGTATTAAAAAAAGTATATAAGTAGTTTATCAGTTATCTAACACCCATAACACAAGCTTTGCTTATTTTGGGTCTTGATGGCGCTGTGTGAATTTGTCCAATAATATTTATTTATTTAGAATCAGTGAAACTAGCTTTGTTGAAAAGATAATGTTGTGGCATTTATGTATGAATATGATTTCGGTCATATTGCCGTCGTGTGCTTATGAACTTAATCAATAAAAAAAGTGCGTATCATCGCAGAAAATAAATTTTGTATGGGGAAAGAAATGAACATCAACGAATAATTTCACGTTGGCTACCGAGATTGTGTGATGTAACTCCATTACATTATTTTCTTTGATATTAGATAATAAAAATAATAAATCTTTATTGAGCAAGTACTTAATCATACACAATAGTTCAAGCTGTAGGTAAAATAGGTAACAACCTGTGCTATACCTCCAGCTAACAAAAATAGCGTTCATTTTGCCAAACAGTACTTTTAAAGAGAACATTAAACTTACAAAGTAATAGCATTCCATAGCATTCTTTTATGCTAATGTATGTGTTTGAGTGTATGTGTATTACATTGTGTTATGTATTTGGTAAATCGTAGAATAGCAGTTAACTATTTGGAGAATGAATTAGACACTCAACAGTTTCATAGGAGAAATTCTGGAGCCAGTTGGTGACATTTGCTTTAAGTTCATGTTTGTGTTGGAAATATATATTGAGAATGTGGTGTAAATTATTATATAAAAGGAACCAAGAAAGCAGAAGAATTTGTGACTAAAACTGGTGTTGAAGAAAGTGGATTTGGCAACAAGGTGATTGCGGCGAGATTGAGATAATTGAGTGAGTGGTGTAATCGAGTTTTGTTGCAGAATGGTATGAAGAGTTTTCGAACCGAGAGTACTTGGCAATATTCATATAACGATTGAGTAAGGAAGAGATAAGTTTTGAATGTTGCTACTTTTAAGAGAGCTCTTTGAGCACGTTCAATTTTAATAAAGTAAGATTGCAGGTACCGCCCCATGTGGTGATGCAGTATATTAGTACTGACTGGCAGAGGGCTTTGTATATCAGTTTGAGAGTTGGCGGATCAGCAACATGACGTAACTTTTTAAAGACAAATATAAATTTTCTGAGCCTGTTTGAAAGTAAGTTAATGTAGGTTATAATGTTTAAAAGAGCTCATAAAGCTCACGCCTGTGTCCCACAGGTGGGGTAGGCAGAGACTATGGACCGCGAATATCAATAATTATACCCAGGTATTTTATTTGGTTACTTGTTATGATTGGAGAACAACTACATGGTACTGTGGGTAAGTGAGGAACATGTGCAATAACTTTATGATGATTACATTACGTAAGGTGAAATTTATAATATTTGTTTTCTTCACGTTCAATGTGAGCAAGTTTAGATTTAACCATTCTGATACTAAATTAAAACCTTGCTGTGTATTTCGATAGGTCTCGTCCCATGTGCTGCCAGAAAAAAATAGGACAGTATCGTCTGCAAAAGATATTAAATTACCATGCTGGATTTCCAATAGACATAGGTCATTCATGTAAGACATGTGAAGTCACCTTTGTACGCCGATAAACTGAGACGATCGAACACAACATTCGATTAGTTATTAGCGAAACACGGCGTATGAAAATAAGGAAATCTTGATTGGGCCATCTACGCGCCAGTCACTCCAGCAACATGACCGAAATTATCATCATCATCATCATCTTGGCGTTAATGTCCAGGTTGTGCTCTCGCGCACGAGGGCCCGGGGTCCGCCTTGACTATGATCAAGGATTTGGCAGGTCAGGTAATTACAGTGGAGCGACTGCCATCTGACCTCCATGACCCTGCTGCCAGGGGAACCTGACCAGATTGGTTCATGGTTACACATCCAGTCGCCTGAATGTGCAGGTTTCATCACGATGTTTTCCCTCATCGTGAGAGCATCGGTTAGTATTCAACTAATGTACATAACTCAGAAAACAGTCATTGGACCATGGCCGGAGCGGGACTCGAACCCGGGACCTCTGGCTAACGAGTCGGATACTGTAACCGCTCGGCCACCGACGCTCCTGACATGACCGAAATCATATTCAAACGTAAATGCCATAAAATTATCTTTTCAATAAAGCTAGTTTGATTGATACTAAATACTATTTTCTTTGTTTTATTTCAATTTAAAGTTCTCCGCCTCTAAAAAAACAACCTATATAAAACAAAGTCGCTACCCGCCGTCTGTCCTTATGTATCTAAGTATGCTCAGATATTTTAACATACGCAACGAATTTTAATGCGGTTTTCAACAATAGATAGTGATCAAGAGAAAGGTTTATAAGCAAGAAAAAAGGGTAGGTAGGGGAAAGGTATAGAGAAGATATAGGGTAGGGTAGGACGTCACGCGAACGAAGTCGCGCCGAGTCCACTAGTCATACTATAAATTCACTCACAGTGATCTGCTCAGACAGAGAAAATTTAACTTAATCTAAATACAATACAGTTCTATTTAGTGTGAACATTTGTCGTGAACTGTATCCCACCGAAACTACTGAACTGTTATTTTGCTTAGCTGTTTATGCTAACGGCACAACTGTTGTAGTGTTGTGTTAGTAACGCGTATGCTACGTATGTGGCTGAGATTATCCACTACGAAGCGAATTTTTTCTTCTATGGTACAAAATGGTTTAAAATCTTATACAAAATAAAACGTACTTGTAACGATCTGTCCTCATTCAATTTTTATTATAAACGTAAATTAAACATGAACATGAAAGAGAGGTAGTTATTTCAAAATTACTAAACAACAATTATAGTCACAAATAAACAATGAACATACGTAATAACCATAAACAAGCCAGTCTCCTCGAGGGAACACGGTATATTGACGATTACAAATAATGTAAAGATTTAAGCATTATGACAAATCATATGATAACTTACACAATTATAAATTATTCTACTATCGGTGGTGAATATAAATACTTTATGAGTGCGAAATATGTAAGTAAATATTTAAATTACAATGCAAGAGTAACAACAATTTTCCATAATAAAAAGCTCAATCTCGTAAAAAAACACTCTTTTACTAATTACAATGTTATTATAAATTTTTACATTTAGCGCTTACTTTTAAATGATTGTCAGTCTTCATTATGACAGAATAGTACAAGTTAACATACTCTACGTCGTTTACGCTATTTATACACTTAGGTATAATGAAGGCGTTAGTATGTATAAAAATCTAAGGAATAATCAAAACACATGCCATAAAATTATTAAATTAACATCAGCCATTTAAATATAGACAATGCTAGTCTTCGTCAATATTCAACGCTGCCAGTACACAAATGAACTTACATATAAACCATTAGTCATTCTTGAAAAAAAAACGGCAATTCCATTGATTATATTGTCCAGTCATGTATAAATATATTACACGTAAATTAATCCTCCACTGGAGGTAAAGAATTAAGTGATATCACGTGACGTTGCTATCATCAGTTTAGTCAATGTCAAGCTCAATAAAATCGAGCGGACTCGTTCTAAACTCGCGAGACGATTCTTAATTTTCGGCCCGACACAACTCGGAGTCATAACATATTCCACAAACATAATACAGTGTTTTGCGTCATCGTCCTATATGTACAGAAGACGTCTTGTAAAATGACTCGTCTACCCTAGTTTACCAGTAGGGGCACCAGCCTATGTAGCATTGGCACAAATTCTCGTTGTTGGTCGCCTGTTTTATCAGCATATCCACCTGTTTGGGTACGCTGACCACGGCCTCTATTTGCGGGAAGTCCCGTCCGGTGAGTTTGTCCCGTATCCTGTTCAGAATGGCCAGTGCTCGCTTGTTGAGGTTCGCCTCGGGTGGGATCTCTACAGACTCGTAATGTAGATGGTTCCTGCTGCGACTTGGGAGCGTGTAGGACGAGTCCAGGTCTGAAGAGAAGGTGGATTCGGTGAGGGAGTACCTGTCGTTGTCGATCAGCCGCCAGTTGAGTAGCGGGTCGTAGACGAAGGCTTCAAGAACGGCCATCACGCTGTCGCGGTGTTTGTGTAGCACGTGCATCACCGCTTCGCAGGTGAACCGGTACGTGCCATCGATGCCCGTCACTTCCTGCAATTGCGGCTGCCATTAGACTACGATGGAAACGGAGTGTGATATAGCAGAAATTCGTGAAAAATGGAACGGAATGCCAGGGTGGAACGTTTACTAAGGCTTTCGTGATCTGTTGGTACAGACACGAGGGCCCGAGGTCCGCCTTGATAATGATTCAGGATTTGCCTGATAAGTTAATTACAGTGGAGCGACTGTCATCTGACATCCGTGACCCTGTTAATAGGGCCTGACGGCTTTCGTGATCTGTTACTGTAGCCTAGTATCGTCCTGATAATTTAACCTGACGTAAAAGTAAGAGCAATCAGCAACTCAAAAATAGCGGGACGGTAAACGGATAAAAATTTTATGGTCCCTGATAAATGAACACGAGTTTTAATTGGTGTACACGCACGCAAACATGCGCGACCATAACAACATAAAACGTATCTTAGGAATGTAAATATATAATTGTAATGACGCAAAGACATACATAGAAGCAGATGTGAGTAAACAAGATGAAGATGAATATTAACGACCCTCCTTGTCGTAAATAACGCTGGCCGTTGTTTTAAATGAGGCAAAAATATAGCAAATTTTGGGGAAATTATGGGGACAAACATATATAGTCCCCTCCACTGCTCTTCAGAGTTATTTTTACGTGACAGATTTCAAATAACATTTGATATAACTACAAATACACTGATAAAAAATAAAATCATTTTCGCGTTAATGTCCCGGTTGTGCTCTCGCACACGAGGGCCCGGGGTCCACCTTGACCGTGATCCAGGATTTGGAAGATCAGATAATTAGTGGAGCGACTGCCGTCTGACCTCCGTGACTCTGCTACCAGGGGTACCTGACCAGATTGCATAATGGTTACACATTCAGTTGCTGGAATGTGCAGGTTTCACTCGGCCACCGACGCTCCTAGCTACAACTACACTAATATCACTGGTATTAGTATCACTCACCTCCATGGCATTGATGAGCATCCTGGTAAGTCTGAAGGGTATTTTCTCCGGGAATTTCTCCCTCGCTTGTGTCACTTCGAAGCAGTCTCCGAAGTCGATATGGAGGACCTTCCCCGTGACTCGATGCAGCATTATGTTGGAGGGGTGCCGGTCGCCCAGCCCCAGGATGTAGCCGACCATGCTCATGACTGCCAGAGAGCGAGTGTAGTTCGTGCGTCGTTCGAACCAGGCTTCAGCGGAAGGGCTTTTCAGCCACAGCAGCCGAGCCAGATCGTTGCCCGGCGTTTGAGATAGAGTGTGCTCGAAGACCTCCACCTGAAATGGATTGGAAGTTGTACTCCAGTAATAACTTAGCGGTGTAAATAGGTGGAACGTTTTTAGTAAAAAATTTACGTAGCCTGTTAGGTACATTCTTGCAAGGGTTTGGCGTTTTTAATGTACGTTTGTGCACTTGGCCGTTAGTAAATATATCAAATTATCCGCGAAATTGATTTCTACATGTTAATAATGTAAAACAAAGTAATGAAAAAGAAAAATAATAAAATCACATAACAGCGCCATCTAGCGACGAGTTGTGATGTTTTCTATTTAACTTCTTTATTTCTATTATTTAGCTATAGAAAGCCATTTCACAGTTAATTTGATACAATTACTAAGAGCATAAATCATAATACAATTACTAAACACTCAAACGAATGAAAGAATTGTAAGAGATATTTAGAATTGCAAACGTCCATAGGCTGCGGTGAGTGCTTACCATCAGGCAGGCCGTAAGCTTGTATGCCACCTTAGTGGTATAACAATATAAAAGGATGGGAGACGAACCACGTTAAACCACTGGCTTGCTTCTCGTTATAACTATACAGAAGACGAGACGACCGACGCCCGCGTCTCGGTCGTTATTATTACCGTTCTCGTCGTCAATTGCTTTGTTTTTGTTATTGAAACACACTTTAGTGTAGGTTAGAGAACCCATAATAATTGGCAAAGATGACAGCAATCTACTTGAGCATTTTCGACACCACAGTGAGGGAAGGTTTGTGCAGCCATATATTTTGTAGTCACGTGCTTAGTACACGAAGATTGCGGGGATTTATAACTTCCTGCACGGCTAGCACAACTGTGCACTCGCGAAGCGAGAAATGGCGCGACATAGGTACTGCTCTCTTTCATCTTTGTATTGAGAGAATAAAACAAATGCTCTCTTGTGTGGTGTAGGTAGAATATATCTACCAGAAAGTTCCAGATCACTACTCATTCACTTAATCCGACCCACCTTTTGCCGAAGCGTCAGCTTCTGGTAATCCGACGTCATCTTGAACATGATCTGCTGTTCCGTGTTGAGCGCCATCTTGTTTATCTTCTTGTCCCTATACTCGCTGATGAGGTTGTACAGCGTGTCGCACTGCGGCACCCAGCCGATGAGGCCCGAGTTTGGTGAAAGGGGGATAACAGCATAGCGCTGGATTGCCAGGTCGTGCCGGAAGGTGGTAGGGTCTGCTTGCAGCAAGGTGTTGACCAATCCAAACAGCTGCATGACCCTCTCGTCTTGCCTCAAGTCCTCGTGCCCCTTCAGAAGGAACATGTACTCCTTGTCGTCGGAGCCCTGGATCGTGAACCGCCGCGGCCGCTGCTTCGATTTTATTACCTGCAATGGGTGGTCTAGTTAACCTTTTGATTAACTAACTATGATCTATAATGAACTGTAACTACGATCGACCTCACCTTGATACTCTCTCAAGATGTGAGCGAAGTGCGAAATAGTTCGTGGTATTGTCGATGGCCCCCATAAGAAAGAGGGAGAGATAAGACATTGAGCAAATGAAACAAAAGAGACCCAGCTATACGTAAGATAAAAATAACACGGACGGAGTTTGACGGTGTGTGGAAGCAGGCGGGTAACGGGGGCTAATATTTGTCGGTTCCAAATTGTACACAAGATATGGCGTCAATATCCCATGTTTTCGAGGCAAAAGATCTAGTCTCCGTAGTCTAGAAAATGGGCAGCAGCGTTTACGATTGTTATATTTATGACACTGCGATCTCCAACTCGCTTGCGAAGCGTAGAGATTATGGCCTCCTCTTCTTTTGTGGGAGAGGCCTTAAGTCCTGCAGTGGACTGTTATGGGCTGTATGGTGATAAAAGACCTTAAAGCATTGCCTATATGACATATCATATTAAGTGCTCGCACACATACGCAGCTCTTGTTTCGTCTGTATCTAAAACGCACAAACCTGCAGCTGGCTATTGATCTGTACGATCCGGATGACCTTCTCGTTTGGCACGTACGAGCCCGGCACAGCGAGCTCGAGGTCCTGGCAGAGATGCAGCCGCTTGCTGACGTACTGCAGCTCGAGGGAGGTCAGCGAGCGGAACTGCGCGTCGATGCGACGAAACACCGTGTAGTAGAGGTCCCAAGCCTCGTTCAGGTAGCGGTCGTCTTCGGTTTCCTGTGAAGCGGTGTTGTGTGAGCAACCGGCTTAAACTGAATGTGAATAGCGATGAAGTACAGAGCTTTATGTTAAGATGTTAAATATAATTACTGGGTTCTATAAATTCCTTTTTCATCGCGACAATTGCGCGCCCGAAACAACTAATAGCGGACGAGATATTTTCGCGCCATACAAAACTATGACTTCTGCGAAGATTTATCGGCGTAACTTATATAGTAACTATTGCAATGGCAGTGGCCGAAATAAAAGGTCTACTAGACAATACTTCGGTTCGATTTATTTTAGAATATAAAAATAAAATATACTTTATCATAGACACAACATACCTTAAACATTTCGCACCACCGCTGTGCGTCCTGCAGCATTCTCCCATACATTTGTAAGAATGAAACTTCTTTAAGAGTTTCGGGCTCATTTTCTAGCATGGCGTGCATTCTATCCAATGTCCTAAACATTCCTCTGTAGTCTTTCTCGCTGTAGAACAATCTGGAATGGATATTAATCAAGTTGGCGAGGCAATTCTATTTATTTTCTTATTAATTATGAATCATATTTATAGGGGTTTACCTGGAAGCTTCATCCAGAGCTATAAAGACCTGATCATGCCACAAAATAGCCACCTTGATCAACTCTTCCGATATAATGGCCGCTTCGTTGACCAAGTTCTGCGAATGCGCGCTCATAGTCAGCAAAATGTAGTTGGCGGCGTTTTTCCTCGTCACAAACGATGACTTCGAAGCCACGGTGAGAGGGTAAACTAGAGCTTGAGGGTGCTGTTTCCCGATATCGATGAGAAGATAATGTACCAGCTTGGCGACCAGGTTCCGCGGCGAATCGATCCTCGCTATCAGCTGCGGTATGACCTGAAGCCAAATCTTGATGTCGATCTGGCGGATCCCTTCGAACAGCGCGTCGTAAACCGACGGATGGTGGCCGTGGTCAAACCACAACGTCAGAAGCCTCAACGTGTCCTGAAGGGCGCTGCCGTTCGAGAGACTGATCGCCTTGAAAAACCCTTCGATCGCCGGTATCGTGTGCGTGCCGATGAAGTCGGCCCGCGATATCTTTTTCTCGCCGGATCCCGCGACGCTGCTCTCGGAGATGTTGTCGAGCTGCTTGTAGAACAATACCGTCTCGAAGTTGATGCAGGCCCACGCGTGGCAGGCCTTGTACCAGTCCGGGGCGAGGATGGCGGCCGCGGCGTAGTTGCGCAGCATCTCGGGGATGGACAGCTCGTTGATCTCTTGCAGCGCCTCGCACCAGGAACCCAGCTTGAGGTGGCAGCGCGCCAGCAGCCGGCTCTGCTCGTCGCTTTCCGGCGAGCAGTTGTCCACAAACCGCACCATCACCTCGTAAGCGTAACGTTTGTTACCCGCTTCCCACAGATTCTTACAGTAAGCGAGTATGAGCCTCGGCTCTTGAATTCTTAACAGGACGTCGGGATTCGATACGGGGTCGCATCCTATTATCATTGTCACTAATTTATGCGCCTGATTTATGTCGTTCGTTTTTCTACATAACGAGGCGAATTTCAACCAAGTCTGAAAATCTTCTTGTGGGCTCAATACTAAGCTGCGTATTTGGAGCAGTTTCCTCCAGTCCTCGACCAATCTCTGGCCTCCTTGCAGGCGAGTCCACCAACTGGTTCGCAGGGTGACTCTTCGTTCCTCCACCAACTTGTATGTCACTACTTCCTCCAATTCAGCAAGCATCTGCGCGTTGACCAATGCGCCGTAGGCTCGCTGGTAACTCTCGCCGACCACAGCCGTCAATTCGGCATCTAACACACTTCGAGCGGCATCTATGAAATGCCTGGACTCAACCCATTGACCGTCGTGAATAGCTAGAATAGCCCTATAGAACGCGCCTTCTTGAGTCTCCACAGGTATAGCTTCCACGAATTTTTTCATGGAATACCACTCCTGAAGGCCCCACGCAGCGGCGGAAGCGATTTTGGCTGATTTCACTTTTATTTGGGAACTAGTACTCTCCCACTGATCAGTGGCCACATTGTAAATCCTTCTCCATTCGCCGAGGGCTTCGAGGCACCTCATAAGGCCTAGTTTCGACTCTTCATCTTGTGGTTCTAGCTCCAACTTTTTGTCGTAAAGATCGAGAGCTTGATCCCAGTTGTGAAGTTTTTCATACCACATCACGTGCACATTCAAAGAACTGTCCCCATTCTTCTTTTGGTGTATAACTTTCTCCAGCAAACCATTGGCTGCCTCTTTTTGCTGTAGCTTATTGTTAATATGGATGAGGGCTTCAACCACTTGCTTTGTTGGGGTTTTCTTGTATTCCTCTTCCTGTTGACATTTTGTATATACTTAGTAAAAACATGTTTCAGTAACTAACAAAAGACTTTGTAGCATTATATAACTTACCTTATAATAAAGAGCTTTTGCATATGCCCTGCAGCTTATAGCTGTATCGCCTAACAGTTTGACTGGTATAGGGAGAGCACCTTTCTCGCAATGTTCCATGAATTCCGCCAAATTTAGCACCGCCAGAGCTAATTCAGGCGCGTCAGGGACCGTCAAAGCTTTTTCGAGAGATAAGACCAGTTCCTTACGTGACGCCTCATCAAGCTTGGTCCAGCATGACATAAATGCTGCATTGAACAGCTCTCTAGCCAATTGTGGGTAGCTCTGAGCTAATGTTGAACATGCTCTGTAAAGAAAATCATTAGTTATATAATAGAGCAACTAAAATGAAACATATCCTGTTAGTAAGTTTCAGAATTAAATCATCACCTGATGGCTGGGCTGGTTGACTCAGTGACGAATGTGACGCTTAAATGTCGGAGCCACTCCATCCAGTCGTCTTTTGAAATGAGGTTGTTGGTAGCCCAGCATTTACGCAAATAATACATGTTCATCGACAACTTTTGCTGTGCTTGGGATTCTGTCGGCATAACCTGAAAATACTGCAGAGATTAGATAAAGTCGCTTTTCTTTACAATATACATTTAGTGTAATTAAACAAATTCGATATCTTACATTTTTCTTCTGATTCCGAATGCGCATTCGAGTTTCGTCTAAATAGTCGTCATCTGAAGCGAGTGTGGAAATAACTTGTAATCTTTGGACCATCACAATGTAATTTGGGCATTGTATCTTGTGCTTTATCAACAATCTCTCAATAGATGGTATATAGTCAATGTATTCGCGACCCAACTGCACTATCAACGCACAGAGCGTATTCATCGCGGTTTGTCGAAGAGCTGGATTGTTTTCCAGGACTTTGACTAAGGCCTGGATAATCATAGCCGAGAACGGGCGGAAGTATAAGAACATGGATAAATGTTCAATTGTCTCCATAGCCAATTTTGACACAGATGCAGGTATATGTCTCCCATCAAACAGCGCCGTGATAGCGGGGACTATTGACAATAACAAATCATCTAAATTGTTTTCAAACTTTTGTATTGTCAAAAGCAATTTTTCCGTCAAAAATTTGTCCTTGCTCAAATCATATTTCAACACCCTCAAAATATTCGGCAAAATCTTCCGGAGATGAACTTTGAATTCAGTCCCAATTGCAACAGTTATGTGTTCCACCAGCATGATTAGGGTTGACAGGAGAGGGCTGCTTGCAGTCCAATACTCCTTTATGAGCTCGAAAATATCGTCCAGGTAGTGTCGAATGTGAACTTTTACTACCGAGATAAGTTGTGCCAGTTGCACTAGTAAGAATTCCCGAAAGCTGTTATTATCTGCATTTCGGATTGCATTTAACAGAGTGGGCGTAACCCGGGAAATGTATGGAACGCATTTGATTCCTAATGACTGGAATATGTATGTCACAGATCCTACTACACTTACGTGATGCTGCACGAGCAATGGATCACGTAACATTTTCATCAGCGAAGTGACAACAATAGCGGGGTAGAACTCATCCAATACCAATGGCGACATATTGACTAGCATCATATTAGTATCAAATTCATCATTGTTTTGTGCATTATTAACAGGTATCAATGTAGATACTGTTTGGAAATCAATCAATCCCTGGTTAACCTTATGCCTATATGGATCTAGAGCGCCTAGCAAGCCTAAAACTCGTATTGTCTCTCGCCTGTCTCTAGCCTGTTGCTCAGATTTTATTGAACTTAGAAGTAAATCCATCAAATGTGGATATTCCATGTAAGGTGTCACTACATGCCCAGTTGCGCCAATGACTTGACCAAATGACCACAGAGCAACACTTCTCTTTTCTTGCTGGTTGATATCTGAAAGTATTTCTAACTGTATAGACATTATCTCTGGTAGCCATTGATCCAAGGCATTTCCCCCTCCATTCACTTCAGCTAGATCGCCGATTGCTTTCAAAATAGTTGCCACCATTGTAGAATTGGATTCTTCTTCTTTTAATTTTGGCACAAGCACTTTGAGAATAGTATCAATAAATTGGCGTGCTATCCTAGGTGCATGGCAAATAATGTTGTTGACCATTCTAAGGGCTTGTTCTTTATTTCTTGTAGATTCAGAGTGTTGCAATTCCATCAACACTTGCACAAAAAGCTGGCGTAACGTCGGGGTGGAATAACTGGGGTTGATATTACTTAGTCTCCCGACGACACACAATGCGAGTTCACTAACGTCGGTATTTGAGTCATTTATTGCTACAAACAGGCAATTGAGGTGCTCTTCTACAGCTAAATATTTGTCAAAAATAGGATTGACAAAAATCTCTAAAACCCTGTATCTAACCTCATGGTCAAAATCAGATCTCCCAAGAGCAAGAAGTTTACCAAGAGATTCATCAATGAGTATATTCAATGTTTTTGAATTTGTTTGAGAACACCTCTCAATGGCCTTTATTAATAATCTGGATGCAGTTTTCACTGCTTCTAGTCTCACATCATGCTGGTCACTCAATAGATAATGATCAGTGCATCTCCTGATGAATGACATTAAGGTGTTATTCCACTCAAAGTCAAATGAACCTAAAGTGCGAAGAGCTAATACTAACTTGTTAGCATCATGAGGTTCAAGCAAAGCTGTAGATAAAATATGGACCATTTGCTCGCCATTGTGTATTGTATAAGGTTTCTTCCTTAATATCAAGGATAACATGTTGAGCAGGCGATCTGATATATCACTTTTCAGTGATGGCAAATTCTGGCTTAATTCCTTATAACATGTAGTTAATTGGGGAGTGAGGCCAGTAGAGCACATAGGATCAAGGAGTTCTTTGAGTTCATCTGACACATGTTCCTTCATAGCAAAACCTAATAAGGTGACACAATTGAATAAAGGTGTTTCAGATCCATTGCGTTTCTTGGGTGTTTCCTTTGAAGGAAGAGAAAGTTTAATTATTTCAATTATTCTATTTAAATATTGCTGAACATCATCTTCAACAGCAACACAGATTAAACCTAATGTGGTAAATGCCATCGCTTTTTCCTTTTCTCTTCCTCTTATAAATGTGATTAAATGATTTATAGTAGACTTTAAATGCTTGTTTGAAAAAGCTTCCCTGTTAAAAGCTGCAAGCCTAGGAATAATTAAAAGAAGCATCTGGTGAACACTGTTGGATCTTGAAATTTGTTGAGCCATCACTTCTGTAAAACAAAATGTTTAATTGTTAAAACATTAGCAATTTCAAATAAAATAGTTAATTATTATTCTTCAAGTATAAAATGACAAGACGATTAAAAAAGAAAATCCCTTCCGACCTCACAACCTTTGCTTAAAAGATATATTGTGGGTGCATCACTGGATGCATGCCTGGCAAGTTATATGATACGCCAAAACTACTACTAAATGTCTTCCAAAATAGACAGATCGTAGTAAAAAAAAAAAAAAAAAAAAAAAAAGTATAAGAAATTTAAACTCCATACCTGAACATATTTTTTCATATTTTTCTAATATTAGCCTCTTGCAAATAGCTGATTCATAAATAACAGTATTATCATATTGTCCTTTCTCATCAGGGAAGCTTTGAGAAGAAAATGACTGATGTACTTTGGTATTTAGAGAAGACATTTCATCTGATAAGTCTTGTTCTGCATCTAATTTTTGCATAAGCAATGTATATTTCTTTTCCCAAGTTGCATTAGAGCATCTTAGAAGTTCATTGAGGATCAGCAATGATCCATGCACATTATCATCTCTACATAATCCCCTGTCTCTGGCTGTTTGATCCGCAAACGATGTCATAGCTTCCTTGTAACATTCGGAGTACCAACAACTCTTATGACTCTGCTGTGAAACTTCTCTTTGTGAGCATACTACAAAAACAGCCCTCAAAGCTTTTGCTGCAGCTTCTCTAATTTGCTCTTTAGGGTCTCTGAGGCCTATTATTATGTGATCGAAAAACCAATTAATTTGTTGATAAAAGTATGATGGCATGGAAATAGCTAATTCTCTCAGTATTACTACAGCAGAGAGCCTCTTTGCTTCATTTCTTTCTTCTGTCAGCCATTCATAGCATCTCTTTATCTCAGATTCAACATACTCAGCTCTTTTCACTCCAAATGTGGCAGCTAATCGACCCATCGTCTTAGCTGCTAGTTCCAAAACCCCAATATCAGTAGATGGAAAAATATTTCTTAAATACTGAGCATAGCGGGATGTCCTACTTTTTGTGGTCTCAGTATCTCCACCAACAAGACAGACTGAAAATAATGTTTTTGATCAATTTAAATTGAAATTTTAACCAATATATTAAAAAATAATCTATAATTTTAGACAGATACAATCATTGACTGCAGCAGTATAATTTTAAGTTAGGTGGAAATTTATAACCTATATCTTACCTATTATAAGAATTCCAGCTTTTTTGTCACTATTGTCATAACTTGAAGTCAATGCGTGGATGTGCTGGTTGAACTCGTCGAGAGTTTGCGTCAGCGCCTCCTGGGACATCTCTCGCAAGTCTGTTTTGGCAAAGTGCAAAAGCTCACGAATGGCTTTGTGCCTCATTTCTGGGTAGCGTGATTTTAAACCGGAGATGTACTCCGACACTTGTGTGGTCGTCATTTTCCTGTATTCTAAGTTAGTCAATGCATTTATTTACTACTATGCATTGCAATTCAATTTAATTAACTTCGATTTACATTTCGATGTAACCCCATGCATATTGTATTATTATCAGTCAATATAGCACCAATTTTATTTTTGATTCACATTTTAACTATGTAACTGTAATGCTGCAGTTACAAAATTGGTAAACAGTTTGATTTATTTCACGAAATCCTATTACAAAAACATAAACAAATCAACGAGATGCATGCGGCCATTGACCATTTTTTATTATGTTCAAAAACTAAATAATGTGCAAATTAATAGTAAATAAAATTGATAGAACTTTATATGAAATACAGTTTAAAAATAAAATTAATAAATATATCTTCGTAAATGTATGATATTTCTAAATGTGGATAGAATTTTAACACCAAACAGGATCGTTTGACCAATAAAAAATTTCTTAATATGTTCCAGTTGTCAGTATCGGAACGCTCTTAGTGCGTTCAAAAACTGCTTTGTTTGAATTTTGTGGTACACTATTATAATTTTTCTATTTCGTATTGTATTTTTATTTTGAAACCCATATTACTTTTTAGGTGTTCATTTAAAATCGTTCATCTTTAACTATTTGTGCATCTACTGTCATAAATAATTTCAAACGTTTCAAACCCACTTTCAAACCTGACATCATAAATAAACGAGTATTCGAACAAACTGTAGCTAGGATGACGCGTGTATTTTCAATACTTTCTCGTCATTCCACTAACCACAAACGTCAAACAACCAATCTTCTCAGCTGAGAGGTGACTGACTGCTTGACGTTGTGTGGCTTGCTCCTCCTCCAGTGTTTTTCTTTATACTATAATTTTGTGGCTAAATTCTGAGGATCAGTGATCATATCGACTTCAGCTAGCAATAAGAAGAGTGACTATCCAATATGAGTGAACTTAGTCAAGAAGAGGTATGTGGTTTTAATTTATTTTGTATACGGACCTTGGCGTAGTGCGTATGGCAAATCTAATTTCGTAACAAAACAAAGCGTTGGCGTATTACGTTGGCGCGCATTTTCGTACTTCTAGCACGTGCTAGAAAACATTTTGGTGTTATTTTCCAGATAAGACGGCGGCGGCTGGCACGGTTAGCTGCCCTGAGTAATACGGGAGCAGCTCCAACCACTGGAAGCCCCCCTGTGACTCCGGGAGTGTCGATCCCCGAGGCACCAACGCCGCCACTGCCTTCTCGCCTGTCTCCCGCGTCTGCACCACGTACCTCGACTACAGAAGCAAATACACCTGATACTAATGCAAACAAAGAAACAAAATACTCAGATAAAACTGAAGTCCCAGATCAGACAAAAATACCAGCAGATGGCATTATTGTCACAGAGAAAGCAGACACAAATTTATTAGATGAAATGCCTGATACTAAGATGACAGACTTGTCCCAAACGAGACAATACAATAGTTTTGATTCTATGGGTGATGAGACATTGTTAAGCTGTGGGTCAGTGAGGGTAGGCAGTTTGCCACAAACAACAGTAGGGTCAGAAGGAGCTGCAATGAGAGAAGACAGTACTTCCCGGTCAGTATCCCCGACCCAGTTTGTTGAACCATCACCAGTACGACCTAGGCCTGCCAATGAATCACCCAGCTGCTCAAGACGGTCACTTTCTATGGAAGTAGATGACTCATCTGAAAGAAACTCACAATCTGAACAACAATCTGAACCAATGGAGGTAAGTGAAAAAATTTAACAACCTTGCTTTTAAATATTTGGAGTCCTTTCTATTGTTTTCAATTTTTATTTTTTTGGAAAATATCACTTAGCACAACAAGCATATTGATATTAGGGTTACATGTCACCCATATCATGAATGTAGTACCTACCATAGACAGCAAGTCACACAAACATCCATACACAAAACAGAAATTAATTTAGCCCATCAATTCAATATCTGGCTTTATATTATTAGTGTTACTAAAATACATTACTATCATTAGATAAATTCTTGCAACATGTAACCTCTATAGGTTTGAATCCTACTACCGAGTGGTCATATTGCCCCATTGACTGAAACTTTACATTCTCTGTAGAATAGAAGAATGTGTGTCTATCATAGGACTGTATCTTTGGAACCGTGATAGATAAATACTTAAAATTTTCGCAGAGTGCATGTCATATATGTATAACTACAAATAATAAAAATGAAGAAAGGTCCCCATTCTTTAGAGGTCTTTCACAGTTATTTTGTTTTTATCTATTGCATAAGCATAAATCTGTTATGTATTTATAAAATTTAGTACATTCTATTAGGTATAGGCCAGAAAACTACACTACAACCAATACAAATAACAAAATGCAACAAATACTAAATACCATTATGGATAGAAGTCAAAAGTCATCTTTTAGTTGCTGAGTACAATCAATTTAATTTCTTATTGTTTTTTATGTCAGGTTGAAGATAGTAATGACATGTCACAGTCTCCAGCCCGTAAGATACAGCGTTCTAGAACTGTCAGTGCTTCAGAACTAACAGACGAACAGCTGCGTCAAATTGTCGCCAAAATCCTCCAAGTTTCGTGGTCTGAAGACAGTGCAGGTGAGTACTAAGTTTTAGAAGTTTAAAAAAGTTTAAGCTTAAGTTTATAAACTATAGATTTTTCAACTACAATTGGCCTTTGTTACAGGTGGAATCTTTGTGCCATCAGTTGCAGCGTCATTGCTTGATAATCCAAAAATAAGCATAGATGAATTGGTATCAGAAGCTTTAATAGATGTAATAACTCAAATAGCGGATGGTTCCGATCCACTAAATCAAAAATTAATAGCTGTTTCCGAGACTTCTAAGAAGCTTAGTGAAGACAGTGGAGATGACACACTGACTAGTGGTCCGCTCGGGTCCGAATCAGACCCGGACAAATCTGACTGCCCAACGCCATCACTGCCAATTCCAAAGACTATACCCACACAGGGACTCGCCGTTAGTTACTTGTTAAGATTTTACAACAATATTCATCTTTATGAACGAGAACATCCTAAGAAAAGTTCTGAGCCACCCCTGAGTGATCTGCTACAAAGTTTGAGAAGTACGCTGGTGAATCATGTGGTGCTTGTGCTGCAAGGAAAATTCGATCTGCAGAAGTGCAGGAAATCTCCACTGCTGCCGTACATTTTGAAATGTAATGCACCTATCGGGATAGTGCCTGAGGTAGTGCAGGCCGTTTATCAGGATAGAGAAGTGTTTGATGAGGTGAGTTAACTTGTGATTATAGTCCGTAAAATATAGCTCGATCTCAGTAATTGCTGTGGTGTCACTGTGAGCATTCATAAATACTTATGTACACCCCCATAGGAACGTCATACTCTATTGGTGTTTAGTGCTAACAATAAAAAATAAAAATTTCTTGCGTGCTTTTGAATTTACCAAACTACTGAATTGATTTAAATGAAACATAGCTAAAAAATATCTCGATTAGTGCAGTTTTCAATGAATGCCGAAAAGAGCATCGAAATCGGTACGTCCGTTTGGGAGCTACGTCGCTACAGACAGACACACAGATACACGCGTCAAACTTATAACAGCACTCTTTTTAGTTCGGAGGCTAAAATACTTTATTACTTATTTACTATAATGACGCAGCGACCCAAAATGAGTCTTGACCTCCGACAGTAAGAAGCCTAACTTAACCTACCTTATTAGCCTACTTTATTAGCGGTTTGACCGCATCGGTGTCGGTGTCAGCTGTTCGTGCCACAGATACACGCGTCAAACTTATAACAACACTCTTTTTACCTCGGTGTTTACTCTACCCTACGTACGATGTCACAACACAGTGATCAATCTACATTTTTCTTAGTATCGTCACTGAATCAATGTCTTGACCTTATCGGTGTCGGTGTCAGCTGTTGGTGCCGCTACTGATGGGCATCCGCGAGCGGATGCGGCGTGTCGCCACTGAGCGGGCGTGGCTACGGTGGCTACGGTGCGGCCAAACTTATAACAGCACTTTTTTAATGTCGTGGTTTACCCTACGAGCTCTGTCACAACACAGTGATCAATGTACATTTTCCGAAGTATCGTCACTGAATCAATGTTTTGACTTTACCGTCGCTCAATGAGTGTTCTGACCGTATTGATGTCGGTGTCAGCTGGTCGTGCCGCTGCTGATGGGCATCCGCGAGGAGGTGCGGCGCGGGGTGTCGCCGCTGAGCGAACGCGGCTACGGCGCGGGCAAATTTATATCAGCAATTTTTTTCCTCGGGGGTTTAACCTACCCCACGAGCGATGTCACATCACCGAGATCAGTCTATATTTTCCTTAATATCATCCCACAATGTATGTTTTGACTTTTAACCGTATCGGTGTCGGTGTCAGCTGTTCGTGCCGCTGCTGATGGGCATCCGCAAGGAGATGCAGCGCGGGGGTGTCGCCGCTAAGCGACAGCCAAACTTGTAACCTATATTTCCTGAAGTATCGTCCCTTAATCAATGTTCTGAGCTTATCGGTATCGCTGACAGTTGTTCGTGCCGCTGCTGATGGGCATCCGCAAGGAGATGCAGCGCGGGGGTGTCGCCGCTAAGCGACAGCCAAACTTGTAACCTATATTTCCTGAAGTATCGTCCCTTAATCAATGTTCTGAGCTTATCGGTATCGCTGACAGTTGTTCGTGCCGCTGCTGATGGGCATCCGCGAGGAGATGCGGCGCGGGGTGTCGCCGCTGAGCGGGCGCGGCTACGGCGCGGCGCTGCGGGCGCTGCGGTCGCTGTGCGAGGTGCGCGCGGGCCCGCGGCACTCGGCGCGGCCGGTGTGCTCGCTGGTGGCGCGGCTGCCCTCGCTGTGCCCGGACGCCGTCACCACGGCGCCGGGGCGCGAGATCGCGCGCGTCAGCTTCCTGGGGCCGTTCTTCGCTGTGAGTACTGTAGACGAGTTACACTTTTTTTATGCTACTCAGTGACAAGCGAGCAGACTTACCTGATGGTAAGTGGTACTTGCCACCATTGTAGCAAATCATATTATTTGGGTTCTTAGTATTGTTGGCAGTCGGAGCAGCATGTTATACCATTTGTAAATTACATGTAGGAAAGTATAGCTCTATTTAGATAGCTTTTATAATTAATAAAACTTGTTGAAGACTGTTTGTTTCTAATTAAAGAAAAAAAAAAGAGATGAAACTCACCATGACACTACAGAATACGTACATACATACACACTCACGCCCGTATCCCACTGGGATAGGCAGACTAAGCGGAGTCTATCTACCTGTGGGACAGAGGCGTGAGCTTTATATATGTAAGTAAGTAAAT
The DNA here is from genome assembly GCA_907269095.1 of Blastobasis adustella. Lineage (NCBI taxonomy): Eukaryota > Metazoa > Arthropoda > Insecta > Lepidoptera > Blastobasidae > Blastobasis > Blastobasis adustella. The sequence goes on along the minus strand of OU026129.1, from coordinate 13,259,075 downwards.
AAACAGTACAAAACAACAACAATCGAACATCAACGATAGGTAGAATCACATAGATAGCCCTCAATAATATCGTAAGTGCCCCGATGGATAATGTAAAACTATGTAGAGATTAGATTTACGCATACTCATGCGACGATGTGTCGACTGCGTTGACTTGGCGCTGTAGTCGTTTACATTTTAAACGTTTCTGCTTGAAGGCGGTCGTCTGTATTAATATATGAGGCTCAGGCCAGTAGTGTAGATGATGCAAGCCGAGGATAGAGCGCAATAACGCACCTCGAAAGAGGCCTATGACAAACAATGAACTGATAGGTGACATAATTATGATATATTTGCTTCCACATTAACATTACGTAACATATTTTATTTTTATTACAACAATATGAATTTATGCATCGTAGAAGCCGTATGGACCGCTGAAGATGACGATGATAATGATGACTGCCATAGTTACCCACCACTTCAAATTCAAAACTATTTTGACTTAGATTTTCGTCCAATACCTAACTTGGCGTTAATGTCCCGGCTATGCTCTAGCGTAAGTATGGCGTCCGCCTTGACCAGGATCCCGGATTTGGCAGATCAGCTAATTACAGTGGAGCGACGTCCATCTGACCTCCCTGACCCACCTAGCAGGGGAACCGAACCAGATTGGATCAAGGTCACACATTCAGTCGCCTGAATTGCAGGTTTCATCACGATTTTCCTCGCCGTAAGAGCATCGGTTAGTGTTCAACTAATGTACATAACTCAGAAAAGAGTAATTGGTACATGGCAGAAGTGGGATTCGGACCCGGCAGCTCTCGCTTGCGAGTCGGATACCTTTACCACTAGGCCACCGACCCGCCTAAGCGTGGAGATTGTGGCAGTGGCCTCCACAGGAAGCTTAAGTCCCGTACTTGCCAGTCATGGGCTGCCAGTGGACTGTATATGATAAGATCCACAAACCCCATAGATATCGCTGTTCGCCGAGGAGAACCCGCGCCTAGCCGAACGCCTGTTCGCGATGGGCGCGGCCGGCGCCGAAGGCACTGCTGCGGGCGACCGCAGCCTCGCCTTCGCGTTGCAACGGGAGGCGGAGGCCTCTCGGGCTTCCCTCCATGCGGCGTGCCACGCGGTGTTACTGGCTCCGGAAGCCCGAGAGCCGCTTCTGCGGTACTTCGCCGCTTTGCTGGCGCGCAACGAGCGCCGTGCTATGCTGCAGACCGATGAGCGGTCGCTGGCTGGTATGTTACATTGCTTGGTAGGGACTGTTGTCGGCTTCGCGCGGGTGTTCTCGGGATTTCTCTATTGTAATATGTATTGTACATATAAACCTTGCAGAAGAAATTCTCTGACTGGCGATGAAAATCGTATCAAAATCTTTTGCGTGGGTTAGGTGTTAGCGAAAATACAGAGAGACAGACGCGGCAAGCTACTTTATTTTTATACTATGTGTGAAGATAAGGAAGAGCGTTCTAATGGCGCAATTATCTGGTTTCAATTCGTATTCGATATTTAGCTCCCTTTGCTTCCCTTATTTTATTATATTGATAACCGAAATGACGATGTATAGTTAATACTATAAATAAATGAATATGAAGTACGTAGTAAACTACATACATACGTGTTCGTTCTATGAGTACCTAAACAGGCAATATTTTACTGCAATAATAATATGTAGCCGGAATATTGTCACTTCAACACTCACGGTAAACTTAATGTCGAGTAGAAATAGACCAACTATTCCACAATAGAGTGCGGCTGAGACGGCAATATAAAATTGGTACCAGTTTTACTCCTTATATTTGACCTATATATTTTCTATATTTTTATAGGCATTCCTGAGTGTCAAAACTCTTGAGTCGCCGCTATAGATTCAGCCATTGTACCCTTGGCCTTTCTGTGTACCGAGTACATAAAAATTTTAAATGTATTGTTAAATGTATGTAGATCTGCCCTGATTTTCGATTTGGTCTGGTCTGGTTTCGACCGCTAAGAATTCGACTTGGTCAATTGTGCTAAAAAAAATAATTTAAATTAAATTAATCTAATTAAATGAAATTGCCGTAAACCACATGATATAGAATCTAAAATACTAAACTATGTATGCATACGCGTGTCCTCATTCCTTGTTTGTTGATAAAGTTAAATAGACGGAACGTGGACCATGTTTACCTTGCCATATATTGGTCTTCCAGTACACTCGAATTAATTGTAGGTTTCAGCAGTAATACGCAACGCAATGACGCGACGACTTTAGAGCTTCCGTCGAGTAAGCACAAAGATCCGCCATTCACAAGTTGGAGTCGGTGAAACAAAGCGCTAATTTCAGTCACGGCCGTCGTGCGTCGTTCGTTCACCTGTTCTCTGCTATATTGATCTCAATACCGTAACAAGGGACAACGCACCCCGAGCGTGAAAAGTTTATGGAATTGTTACGACCACGTTTGTCTCCGTGGTTGACACGACGCCGTCATCAAAATCTCAATGTCAACGCACTACATTGCTCCTTTCATTAGGGCAAACTGCTACGTGTGTTACTACAATCTGTCTTTGAAATCGGATGCTGTAAATCGGTTGTTTCAATACAAGACTTCGATACCCACACGTCGTCGCAAGGTTGCGGCCAGTGAGACGTGCAACGATATTGCGCGTCACAATAACCAGTACGGTCGCTTAATTCAGGTCAATTATAGCGACTAATAAATAAACCTACATAGCGTAGTACCCGCCCACAGGTCTAAAGGCGGTTGATGAATTTCATCAATAGCATTGACTGCGTAGTCGCCCGTTACTCCGTAATGACTGGCGAAAATAGCTCGTATATTTCGTTCAAATGTCGCTCACCTTATGTGCGTCTAATAGACTATTTTGTATTGGCATTCCTCCAAGGGATTTACTTCCCGAGTTCCAGATGAAACGCTACTTCTTAGTGTTTCCGAATAAATGTTTTTGTTTACAGACCACCTTTGTATCGCGAGAAGCGACCGGGTTGTCTGGGGACAGTTCAACGTAAACAACTGTAAAGATATTTATTTTCAGACACAATGAATTCCTCAGCCTTGAACTACTGGTACGCTTTAATTTAAGTCACACACCCGGCTAGTTGTTCGTTCGTTGCTTCCAATTGCCGAATCGCTGATCGATAGATTAATAATCGCATATTTGTGTCAACAAGGGCCAAAACTATTAGAGCACGCGGTAAATCAATATTACAGGTTCTAGGAAGAAAAGCGTTCGACAATTCGTAATATTGTTATTATGTACTTTACAGCTAACCGCAGACTCAAGGCTGATTATTTCCTTATTGTGTATTTATAAAACCGCAAATATACAATGAATATAAATGTCCACAAACGAGTATTCTGTGCCACTTTGTAAATCTTTACAGAATTCATACATACAATGATACAATAAACATGAAATTGATATTAAGTCTGTTAGGTCGACGGTAGTGAAAATGTTCGCGTTGCGTCTAACGTGCATTGATATCGGATAGGAATTCAACATAGATATACCGGCGCAGGTGTTGGTAGTTTTTTATACTACGCAATGAGAAACGAGCAGACAACCCACCTGATGGTAAGCGGTAACTGTCGCCTATAACATCTACGATTCATGCATTTAGGTTGCGAGCAACAAAAATGCAGAACCGCATTTATGCGTTATCACTTCGAGGACTATTATGAAATGCCTCATGACTGTAATTGTAATTGTAGATGCACGGAAAATTTGTCCAAGTAGGGCTACATGGACAACAAAACATGAGTGTGCGGAACTACACCACAAACCATGCACCATCTTTTATGCTCCCTATGAGTCCTGTCACTAATGAATGACCTCAACGAAGCCACTGATTATGATAGTATGGCTATCAAATTTACGTCATTGTGGACGCCTTAGTCCATCATTACAATATCCCTTTTAAGAGAGACACCAGCCAAAGTAGAATTAAATATTAATTTAAATATGAAAAGGTACATATAACCGAAATTATCTTTATGTCGTCAGATAGCATAGCAACGTGCAGAGGACACCGCTTGGGATCGATACCCAGCCTGAAATATAATCATTGACAATCTTAGCCTGCGAGCAATTGTCAATATATGATACAAACCACTTAAACGGGTTACCACAGATGCCAACTTCGCTAAGATTATGAATAAGCTATGTTGAGTACGGCCAAACGCTTTACTGTAATCAGTGTAGATTACGTGAACCTGAAATGCTTTATCGATCTTTTCGGTGACCGTCGATCGTCCGTTCAGGATACCATGTTGAGATGAAGTTAAACTAGATTTACTAGACAATACCTAATTTTCAAAACCCTTGGAAACAAACAAAGCTTTGAGATGGATCGGTAGTTATCAGTCCGTGGGCCCTTTTTATGTATCAGGGTTATATAAGCTCACTTCCAAATGTCTGGTACAGTACCACAGGCTAGTGACTTCTGAAACAGTAGCCTTGCTGGAATGGAGAATGTTGTAGCACAATTAGAAAGAAAGCGACGCCGGATCCAGCTCCTTGAAGAAGTTAAGCAACCTCTTCGGGATTTATGTTAATCGAAGGGATCCCGCGTCGTATGGGTTACCTGTCTCTTGGCTAGGCATACGTGAACTTGATGAGTTATTTAAGGAAAGTGGAGTGAAAATAATCCCAGTAGGCCTGGCATATTATGTCACCGTTATTATATACCTTACCAGTGTAACTCATAGTGCAAGACATAGAAATAGATTTAGATTTAATGTAATTGTATTTCCTAGCTATACATATTGAGGCATTGTTTGTATCCGATAAATTCTGAACCGATTTTTCCAAGTGACACAGAGTACTTTAAATCTGAAATTACCCATGAGAAGTTATGTGAAATGGGGGTGGGAATACACAGATAGCGAATTTATTGCAGCATTGCAGCCGTCCGCATGCTCAGTACAAAAGTATGCCCCTTAATACGCGAACTGTAAAAACGCCTAAATTTCAATTCGCGATTTTGCAGCTCGTTCGTTTAACCCGTTTTAAAGATTTCCCTTGTTGTTTCCAGGCGACGGCTTCATGCTGAACGTGTGTTCGGTGCTGCAACTGCTCTCCGTCCGCATTCGGTTGGAGCGCGTGTACCCGCTGTACACCTTCCAGCCGGGCTCGTGCGTGGCCGTGCGCGACGAGACACGGCTCTACTTCACCGCGCAGGAGGCCCAGGATTGGCTCGACGAGCTCAGTGAGTGATGGTTCTGGTAGCGATGCTGGGGACTTTTAGTATAATGCCGACTTAGCGTCCGACTGGGGAGGCGTCAAGCATGACAATGGGTCGGCGTTTCGGAACCGTAATCTTATAAGTCACAGTTACTTTTACTACTTTCCATTAGAGCGGGCTGTGTATTCATTAATTACCCAAAACATTAATAAAAGTACCTTACTGGTTGTACTGAATTCTGAACAACAACAATCAAATGTACGAGTGATTTTTTTATTTCAAAAATCTACCAGTTGTCGCTACTTGTATCTACCGCTGCGTTATTGGGCCAACTACCAGTCACAACAGTTTTTTAATACAACCAACCGGTGGTGATATGACGTAGCTACCTAGATGATTCTGATGGTAGAAATAGAAGGAATACTAAGAGTAAACCTCACCCCCTTCCAGACGCGGACCCCTCCCACCAATGGCCCGAGGCGAAGTTCCAGACCGTGTGCTGGTTCCTGACATTGCATACGCACCATGTGGCCCTCATCCCAGCGCTCAATACGCACCAGCGGCGCATACGGGCCTTCCGCGATCTACAGAAGGTGGGTACCCAGTACCCAGTATTAATCTACCCACCGGCGGTAGACCTGGGCGAAGCGTAGACCGCATTCTTTTATGTCAATCGGTTGATAAACAAGCACCTGATGGAAAGTGGTCAACGCTGCCTATGGGCATTAGCAACACCAGCAGGAGTATCACCAATTTAAATCCTGGGGTAGCAGCAAATCGGCAAATGATACCACTGCCAAAGCACGGTTCTCCATGGAGCACTGGAGACCTTAATCACTTGCAGTAAGTCACCTTTGAATGTAATAATTTTTATCAATATTTCAATAGATTTTATAGAATCTACCATTTGGGTTATTTTTTTATAGTGGCAACCCATTTGTTTACATTTTTTATCTTTAATTTGATCTCAGGGTATAAGTCAAAAATTTCGAACTCGCGCCACACGTTCATTCATTCATTCAATGACCATCTCAGGCTTTTAGGACCCAAAATGTCACGAAACAGGTCAAAACATTAATTCAGTGACCACCTCAGCTGTTAAGACATAAAATGTCAACATTTTCGTGCTCGCTCCGCTCACTCACGCATTAACTGGTCACCCCAGCTTTGAAGACTCAACATTTTCGAAATCGGTCCTCTCGCTCATTCATTGATTTATACTAAAAAGGACAATTTTTTTTAGCTCAGGGCGTTCGCTTATTAATTGATACCTATAATTTTTACGTTTGCCTCTCCTGAACCAAATCCTGGATCCGCGCCTGAAGCTTATACTATGCGTAATGTACTACTTAATCCATATATAAATTTAAAATAAAATAACCCATGTTCAAGACGGTTTCTTATGTATAAAGACGTCAAATTGCATAAGACGACAGGGGCTTCACATTGAACGTTGCCTCTGTATATTGTATTAAATACGAAAGTAAGTTTTTTATAGAAAATAGACAGGTATTTGACTGCCATCTCACCTGATGTGTGGTGGTATAGAATAAAGTGTATGTGCTTTAATTATAGGTGATCGAAGAGTTGATGGCGGCGGAACCCGCATGGCGTAACTCGGCGTCCGCGCCTCGGAACCGCGAGCTGCTGAGGCGGTGGCGGCGCCAGATCAAGCGGCTACACAGGTAACAGGGGGTCATTTGCGATAGCAATTATACCTTTAACCATAGTATAGATGATAATGCTTTAACACATTTTTGCGGCCGCCTAAAGATTTGGAGGCGGATGAACACTATCCACGTAACCAACAACTGCATCTACTGCAAGTACAGAAATCAACATAAGATACATAAAGAAGTCCTATGCGCACGTGAATTTGTCGCCATGCAAATGACCGGATAGCCATATTTTGTCCATAGTACTGACGGTCATTGCGCAGTAGTACAGTTATGCGCAGTAGTGCCCCAGGTGCCGACAAGCGTACTCGATAGTTTTTATTTTCACGCAGTACCATCTAGCCCTAAAGTAAGTAAAGTTTGTGTTATGGGTGCCAGAAAACTTATAAACGACTTATATTTTTAAATACATATTTATTAAACATACTACACCCAGACCCCTAACAGAAATTAAAATGAATCATTCCAATTCCCGGGACCTCTGCGTGGCAGAATTGGACGTCCCACATTGCATTTCTATTTACTTATTCCGATTTCTCTGACCCCATTTCAATATACTTATTCTAATTTGTCGGTACCCCTGCCCCCAGGTCCAAGCAATGCGCCGAGACAGCGCTCCTCGACGGCGAAGTGATGCGCCGCAGCGTGCAGTTCTACTCGTCGGCGTGTGCGCTGCTCACGCAGCACCTCGACCGGGCCCGGAACGGGACCGGGCCGGAAGCGCAGGCGTTCAAGGCATTGCCCGAATGGTACCTGGAAGACGTCGCCGAGTTCATGCTGTTCGCTGTGCAGTGAGTTTTTTTTTATTAAGTAAAAAGGTACAACAGTAGTTACATGAAAGTCGATCTGTAAAACTTGGGACATTGGGGATTTGGGATTGTGTTTGTAGCCGTTTAGTTGGTTTCTTTGTTGAAGGCAGTTTCTGTTTTTAACACTAAACCCAACGGAAAAGAAGGGGGTGTTATATTATTAGTTTCTCATGCAGTGAGTTTATTTTTTATTATTATTTATTAAGTAAAAAGATACAACAGTAGTTACATTAAAGTCGATCTGTGAAAGTGCTGCGCAGTTTTAGGACAGAGTACTCGCAAAGTAAACCATGACACTTCTTTGTAAAATGTTTGCATTATATAGGTATAAAAATTCAGTAGGGATTGGGATTGTGTTTGTAGCTGTTTAGATAGTTTGCATCGTTGAAGGCAGTTTGTTTTTTATCCCCAACGGAAAAAGAGGGGTGTTATATTATGAGTTTCACGTGTGTATCTGTGTCTGTCTGTGGCATCGCAGCTCCCGAACAGATGGACCGATTTGAATGCATTTTGTATTTCTGTATTTGAAAGCCAGTTTAATCGCAATGGTTCTTAGCTTTGTTTCATTTAAATCGGTTCAGTAGTTTAGAAAATATTTGAGTATATGTAAACTTGGTCAGTGGTTATCCGACTTTTTCTGTCGTTTAATTTATTATTGTTGACGGATTCGTAGCAAGTAGAACAAAATCGCTCCCGGCCTCCGCCCATTCCTACGGGACAAAGGCGTGACAGCGCTGGCACAACACTAATGTAATAGCGGGTCTAGCCAAGATGCAAATCACTCCATAGCGAGTCTACTGCGACTGACGATCGGAACCGCTCGCCTACGTTCGGCCGGCGCTCATAGATCGGCGCAATACTGTGAACGCTGCGAAACCGTCAGTTGCAGTGGTGTTAGCTATGGAATGGTTTGCATCTTGGCTACACTCGCAGAATTAGACATAGACATTGTTTATTTCGACATCACAATACTCGTAATACCTACATTGAATAAGTTACAATTCTAAATCTAAATTCTGAATAAATCTATTTGAATCCTAAGTAATTAAAGCGATTCGAATATGGAGCAATGCTATGTCAAAAAGGGCCCCGACTCAGCATTAGCTGCAGAACGATGCAGCGCTGATTTTCAGCGGGACCTTGAAACCTCCATATCCAATTATCTGCCTGACACATCACGATCGGCCGAATTCGGCGATTAGCCCACGACATGTGCAAAACTTACACATTAACATTTTCATCACTGTCCTTGTATGTACAATAAAGAGTTATAAATAAATAATTAAATTAACATCTAGCGGATTCCATTCCCACGATTCCATATCGCACCCGTACAAAATGTTAACATGAAATTCTATGTAATGTTCCAGATACGTCCCCCAAATCGTAGCGGACTACATAGAGGACCCAATCATCACTTGGCTGCTGAGCGCAATATGTTATTCGCACCTCATCAAGAATCCTTATCTCGTGGCAAAGATCGTAGAGGTGTTATTCGTGATCAATCTGTCGGTGCCTCTCAAACTCAAGAACGTATACGAGAAGTTCATGGATCACCCCATGTCGCAGACTGGGCTGGCGAGCGCCCTGATGAAGTTCTACACGGATATAGAGACCACGGGGCAGAGTACCGAGTTCTACGACAAGTTCACAATCCGGTTCCACATCAGCATCATACTGAAGGGCATGTGGGAGCGGCCTATTCATAAGCAGGTGAGTTTCGCTCGAATAGCAGTTGTATTTTTGGACTAAAGCTAAATTGTTGGGACGGTTGTATGCTGGCCAGTAATCATAATTGGTTTCGTTGTCCGAACTTTGACAGTCTCTGATACGCAAATTTTTTTTATGAGATTTCTTTGCTTTTCTACTCTCGGGATATTTGAATGTTAATCTGTGTTAAACCCACGGATTTGTATCTATAGAACATTAATCCTTGGGTAAAACAGTTTCCTGTGTGCAACACAACAAAATTACATAATGATATGAGGGCAATATTGACATTCAAATATCCCGACCGTATAATCCATCAATAGTTTTAACACCTGTTTGTTGTCAGGCGATAGTGAAGGAGTCCCGCTCCGGCCGGCAGTTCGTGAAGTTTATCAACATGCTCATGAACGACACTACATTCCTGTTAGACGAATGTCTTACGGTGAGTCTGGCTATAAATATTCGTGTGACGGCCTTGAGGTTTAACGTGGCTTAGTAATCGAGAGTAATCAAAAATCGTCTCTATGTAAAGTTGGCATCGCCTCTATTGTAAAGTTGGCAGGATCTAATATCGCTTGCACCCATGGGACGATAATTAATTTACGTCTCTCGGCAATGAGATATTAAAGTTAAACCCAAGCAATCGCGCTCTTTCTCGTGGAACGTGAGTGCTCGCGTAGAAATCACTTTGTTGCCAATAGTGACAACGCGTTTTGTTTTCTTGATGGCCGGGATAAAGACGATGATGACTTTATTTTCTTGATGTGTCATATTACATTAAGGAAACAAATACTCCTTTGTATTCTTTGCTATCTACTTGAACTTCTTTCTTCGACGCCATCTGACACAATTTCATGTAATTCTGTGGTATTTGTTGTTGTCAAACAGTCCTCAGGAATAAATCGTCCTCTTTGCTTTGTTAGAGGTTGCTCTCAGTTTCTGTATAAACATGTCCCTATTTATAGTTCGCTACCCAAAGGCCGCCTTTTGTTTTCTCCGTTACCGTTATGTACCGACTGTATCCTGTATTTATGCAATAAAGTGTTTATTCATTCATTCTTTATAATAATAAATTGTCTATATGTAAAGTTAGCATCGCCTCTACTGTAAAGTTGGCAGGATCTAAGATCGTTTGCGAGGCTGGTTCTATATAATATATATTTTTTTAAATTCACAATATCTTTATTTGTAAACACAGGTATAATGTAAGCCTTATTGTAGGCGTACAAAGAATAAATTGGATATTATAACATAATGTCAAAATAGGTATGATAATGAATAGCAATAGCTGTAATAATATCCATATTCATATTCATATTCATTTATTTATAGTATTAAATATACATCATAACTGGTCCACAGTACCTGAAGCGCATCCACGAGGCGCAGGAAGCCCTGGGCGCGGGCGGCGAGGCGCGCGTGCGGGCGCTGGCGCAGGACGAGAGGCAGTGCCGCTCCTACCTCACTCTGGCTAGGTAACACAGCAACACCTGTATTTCTTTACTTTGTTCGCGTCTGTCTGTCTGTTTCTCTGTCTGTTCGAGATAAACTCAAAAACAACTAAATCGAATTTGTTTTCATCAGACTAGTCTGGCAATTGACCGCCATCTCACCTGGTGATAAGTGACGAAGATGATAGATGCCGAAGATGGAGCATGCCTGTCTAGGAACGGCCTATTCACTTTAGCCTAAACTCTAGCGTCAAATAGAACAAGGTTCTTAGCCCTACCTCTCGCTTGATAGGTGAGACATACCACACGAACGGCGACTAGGTTTCGTCAAACAGAGGCAACGTTTTAACGATGTCTATTTATCTCATCACACTTCTGCAGGTCTGCCAGAGGAGATTTATTTTAGAAATTAGTTGGCCTATTGTGTTCTCTATTACTTTGTAACCCTTGACAACGATCCAGGATTTGGTAGATCAGCCTGGATAGCCTAATTAAAAAAAATACGTTTAGTAGTTTTTGAGTTTATCTCGAACAGACAGACAGACGCGGCGAGGGACTTTGTTTTATTATATATAGCGACAACGTGTTGACGTGTTCTAGTTATTGTTACGAACCCCGTCCCCCCGCAGAGAGACGGTGGACATGCTGGAGTACCTGACGGTGGAGATCAAGGAGCCGTTCCTGCGCGCCGAGCTGGTGGACCGGCTCGCGTCCATGCTCAACTTCAATCTGCAGCAGCTGTGCGGGCCCAAGTGCAACAACCTCAAGGTGAGACCACAGTCTACTGTATATACGGCGTTGGAGTGTAGACAGAGTAGATAGATATGTTTATTTTGCTATTCAACCTGCAACAGCTTTGCGGGCCCAAGTGCAACAGCCTCAAGGTGAGACGGGGGTCTGCTGTACATACGGAGATTACTTTTTAGTCAGGGTACATATTTCAATTTACTACAGAAGATTGCAGCCTAGACATTTGGATGTACTAGAGTCCGCAGAGAGCCCCGTCAATACCGCGACTGTAATAGACATTATTTATGATCAAATGTAAATGTTTTTGCACTTTTATTTTAACGGTTAGAGTTACCGTAAAATGGGCATGACATAATCTACAATTTTGTTGAGAACTAATTTTTAGTTAACGATAAAAATCCATATTTTTTTATAGAAAATGGTTGGTATGGTATGGTGTGGATCGGTAGGAACTTTTAACAATTTTGTTGTAAATGGTGTTATGAATTAACAACAGCATTTTTGTCTTTTTTACCAAAAAAAAAGGATCACCTGTGTTTACCAACAACTAGCGTTAAATTTTTATGTCTTTTTACACTTATAGAATTTATGTCTAAAAGAAAGTGACAAATCAAATTATACCTAACCTAACTAAAATAGGTTTCAGATACGTTTAATATCTGTTATGAATAAGACAGTTTATGTAATCGACACGTTTGTCCTATAGGTCCGACGGCCTGAGAAGTACGGCTGGGAGCCGCGACGGCTGCTCAGCCAGCTCGTAGACATCTACTTGCATCTCGACTCGCCCGCATTTCACGCCGCGCTTGCAGCCGACGAGGTAAGCCCCACTTACTACTTTGTATTTCTACTATCACTTGTGCCACAATTGAGGACAAGAGCGATCGGATAGCAACTTAAGAGGACGCTTTCATTCTCTTATAGTTTTTGAACACAGATTCCGAGCTAGCTGTATGATTAAGACACGTGTAAATTCTGTATGTTTCTTCGAACACTTATCCAGTGTTCATATAACCATAGCTGTTGGTACTCCAATAAATAAATAATCCGTATACTACGCATTGAGGCTGAGAGCGATCGAATTTCACATTTGCTACGCATGCAGCTGTGTAGGGATGGTGGGATAGATGGAAATTAGGTGGTAGAGTAAATGATAACGTACGTGTAGTAGGAGAGTCGAGCGGGACATTATTGTTTCATTTCCCATTGGTGGCCAGTGGGAGATTTTTATAGGGGCATACTTAATGAAGACGAGATAACTCTATGGTTACTCGTTTATTGATGCACTGGCTCGCCACTATATACCTGTTTTACCTACCAATAAAACAGTTATTATATGCGGAAACCTTATTCGAGACCTATAGAGTGAGAGAGACATCTACGCTTACGTCATTAGAAACAGCCCCAAACGATCCCTACCACAGCTTTTCCCGCCATTTTGGTACTGCGTGGCAGGGGAAGTTAGCTTGCCACCCGACGTTAGATTATTCCTTCACATTGAATCTCACTATGGAAATGATTATGCCATCAGGCAGGAATGTAAATATAGGTCTCGAATAAGGTTTCCGCATATAATAACTGTTTTATTGGTAGGTAAAACAGGTATATTATATGCTCAGAACCGTTATTCGAGACCTATAGAGTGAGATTTGTTTGTTATCGCCTGGTGGCAAGCACAATATTAAAGCCAATGTGTGATAGTAGTATAGCAAGTGTTCTTTGGAAAGTGTATAGAATGTATGCTACAATTATGAAGCTAGTAAAAATTATGATTTTCGAAACAAAATACAAAACAAAATTTAAGTAAGTGGCTTACTTTGTAGTTTTGTGTGGCTAAGCTTTGTAAGAAAAAACGTTTTGTAAACAAAACAAATCATTTTTATTTTACTTATAACCTTGATACTTAGGTACAAATATTACTCCAATCATATCCTATTAAATACAAAAATGACATAAGTACATATAGGTACATAATCAGATTATGAGTATAAATGAATTAAATCATAAAAACATTTATACACTTTGACACAATTTTAAATTTAATCTTAAATGAAATATCTTCTTGAACACAATAATTATGAAACATTTTCAAAATTATTAGACAAATTATAACGATTATTAGTTAGTAATCGAATTTCCGAGCTGTAGTATCTAGCGAAGGTATTAGGGGTCTTCCAATTGCCCTTTCTCATGACGTCATCGATAGTGGCGTTGTCGAGCCAGTTGAGGGAGGCGACGGCGCCGCGGGTGCTGCCCGCGCTGGCGTCCACGCCGGCCGCGCGCAGCAGCCCCTTCACCCAGCCCGCGATTTGCGTGCGGGATGCTGCTCGCACGCGACCAGTGGCCGATATAAATAATTGCGTCAGACCAGTGTCGGATCGTCGTTGCTTAGAAATTTCGATTAGATTTTTAAGACATGAAACGGGACACAAGTTTTCATCTTCAGATTTCAAAAGCCTCCACGACGATTGTCTGTGAACATAATTGTCTGTTTTTGATCCAAAAACTGGGTGTAAAATAATAGAATCAGGGAGTTCCTCAAAATGTTCGCTATCCATATGCAAGAGAGTAAGGTCGTGCACCCGTCTACTAGATGTAAGTAGCAAAATCAGAGCTGTGCGTCGAGACCACTCAAACAAAGTATGATTGATAATTGGATTGTTGCTTAGCCACTGTGCGACTGACCTTGGATCCCATGTATATGATTTTTTTGATTGTCGATTAGCTTCTGCAGCTGAGATCGATTTAAGGATTCTTTTAACAATAGTATTATTACTTAAACTTTCAGAGACAGGACTAGATAAAGTGGCGACAGTAGATTTATATACTAATATAGTTTTGTAAGAAAGATTGCATTTTAAATGTAGGTAAGCAAGGTATTTTGCTAACTGTGCTCCCGAGGAGTGTACAGGATTGACAGAATTGTCCTCGCACCATTTATGCCATTTAGACCAAATAGACATATATACCTTTTTTGTAGACGATCGCCAACTGGAGTTTAATAACTCCACCTCCTCTCTTGTCCATCCCGTTAGTTGGGGCTCCCACCCCTCACTAACCAGGCTTCCAGGCAAAGCTGATTGACGTGTGGAGGAGGCAACTGAGTACTGGTGTCCACTAGCCTGTGACAAAGATCCATTATGGTGAACGGAGCACTCACTGCCCGTCTCTTGAGATCCGGCCGCCAATACACTTTGTGCCACCGAGGGGCCACCACAATGAATAGGCCGTAGGCCGAGTTGAGATGTGCTAAGACTCGAGGCAAGAGGTGCGGCGGTGGGAAGGCCCACGCCTTGTGATAGTCCCACTGTTTGCTGAATGCATCGTGATATTCTGCGTTCCAATCGTTGCAATCTCGAGACACGTAGCGTGTCACGACGTGTGCGCTCTTGGAAGCAAACAAATCTATTTCGGGCTTTCCGTAGCGATTGAATACTAACTGGCATGCCTCTGGAACTAGTGTCCACTCGCTCTGGAGTCTTTGCCGAGATAATCGATCGGCTTCTATGTTCAGTATTCCTGGAATGTGTTGGGGAACTATTTGAATGCTGTATCTGTCCAGCAGTTGTAAGAGGACACAAGTCATTTCGAAAAGATTTCTCGATCTCAATCCGCCTTCGTTTTTTATGTAGCTTATTACGCTTTTGTTGTCTGATTGCAGCAGAATAGTTGAAGATCGAAGAAGTCTGCGATGATTCTATATTGTCTGTACTATGGCCCACATCTCTTTGAGATTGCTGTGCCATTTCATTTGACTTGGTAGCCACTTGCCTTTGTAAGGATGACCATCTACGACTGCTCCCCATCCTGATGCCGATGCGTCTGTAGTTATAAAGTGGCTGACTGATTGAACGTGTATTGCTGTTATGGCCACACCAGGATCCAGCCACCATTGCAGCTCTTCCAGGGCACACGATTCTATCGGACACTTGAGATATGGATGTTCCTTCGGAAGACGAGAACATGCCATTTGTAAGCGGCGGCAGTGTAGACGCCCTCTTGGTACGACAAATGCTGCGAAATTCAGTAATCCGATCAGGCTCTGAGCGGTTTTTAGGTTCCAGACCTTTTTTGCTAACAGTGAGCGTACAGTCCTTTTGATTTTCAACCGTTTTTGCTTGGGAAGTTCTTTCACGTCTCGCCATAGATTCCACTGGATACCCAAGTATTCTATGAGCTTGGTCGGTTTGAGAACAGACTTCTGAAAATTTATGGTCCATCCAAGAAGCGTCAGGAAGTGGACAGCTTCGGCAGCGTGGTCTTTTAAAACATCTCTGTCTTGGTTCACAATGAGAAAATCGTCTAAATAGACAATTACTCTGAGACCTCTGCTGCGCAGTATCTGGGCTAGCCAGTTCGATACTGTTGCGAACGCCTTGGGTGCCGAAGACAGCCCGAAGGGTAAACAAGTTATTTGTAACAGCTCCATTACTTTTGCAGTCTTGTAAAGAACTCGCAGGAACGGTTGGTGGGCTTGGCAAACAGGAATGTGAAAATATGCGTGAGTCAAATCTATCTTCACTGCCCAATCTCCTTTTTGTAAAAAATGTGGCACTTTCTGGACATTTATCAATTTGAACTTGAACGGACTTATGTAAAAATTTAAGTTTTTCAAATTGAATATCGGGCGGTTGCTCGCGTCCGATTTCGTTATCAAAAACATTGGACACACGAAGCTTGGTGTTTGCGGGGCGGGTACCAGAATGTTTTGCTTTTTTAGTTCGATTATTTGATTTGTCATTTGTAAACTTGTAGGTGTCTGATAATTTATTAATAATCGGGGTTCTATTAATGGAGGTACTTGTAGAAAAGGTAGTCGGTACCCCGATATTATTTTTAGCACGCAATCTGGAGCGTCGAAATATTTCCATACACTTATGTAATTTCTTAGCCGCCCGCCATAAAAGATGTTTGGTGTAGTGGGTAGGGTATAGTCATTTACGAAATTTATTATCTTTTCGGCCGCCTTTATCATAATACTTTTTGTCCGAACCAGTCTGTTGTTTTGTGCCAAATTTGTTACCTGCATACCCGCGAGTCCGGGGAGTCTTAGGTAAAGAATCACGATAACCCTGAGAAGTCGAGGGTAGTTGCTTATCGTGGTCTAGTTCCTGCGCTCGGAAAAACCTCCGCGGTTTCTTGGCGCGTATTTCCTGTCTATTCCGCATAGACGAAATTGGTTCTTCGGCAGACCTTTTGTTCGAGGAAAATATTTTGTTTGTCCCACCTATTTTCTGCAAAAAAGTGCTTAATGTTTCTGCATTAAAAAGTTCACTGTTGGTAGGAGGAATTTTTCGAACATCCTCTCGTATAAACCGGTCTTTTATACCAGATAAAATACTATCACGTCGCTTTTGAATAGTGTCGGCTCGGCGGCCACAAACTAGTTGCAACAAGTCTTCGGATACCTTCGTATAGGCAGATTTCTCTGAAAAATGACTATTAAGTTTCTCGAATAGCGTATCTGCACTTAAAACGGTATCTGTGGAATGTGACCAATTCATGATGTCCTGCAAATTCTTTTTGAAAATTTCAGTTTGTTGAATTATAGCGTGCGTCATAGCCCCAAGAGATCGATCGAGTGATTTTAACCATGACGAATTTGGATCGTGATAGCGTATATCAGTATTGACGGACAGTTCAAAAAATCCTGGCTTAGCTAGATATTTTTTCTCTGTTTCATAGTATCTAACCCTTTCCCATTCATTTGAATTAAAATGGTGTAATTTGGATAGCAAACTTAATCTACCCTCAGACGAATTTTCCACGAGGGGCTCCTTTAAATTCGTATTTATATTGAAGTCAAAAGAAGTTACTTTTTTTGGTTTAGTTAAGAAGCCATTGCCCTCTAACAACGAAGCTTTGAGTCCTTCCCCTGGGTGTAATGAGATGTCGGACTCTGAGCTGCCGGTTTCACACTCACGATTAGAACGTTTTGATTTATTTAACTTTAGAAAGTTAACTATGTCGCTCACCTGCTTGGATAGCAACTCCATCTTCTTACTATCGGAAGATCGCGAGCGTTTTCGAGACCCTTTCCGTCGGGATGATCTATTTCTCGATGATTCCGAGGACGAGGATGATTCACTAGAACTGGACGAACTATCCGGAGGGTGAGCTTGAGCCGGAGCCTGTTCTTCATCCATGTCTTGAAATAAGCTCTTCCGCAGAGCTACCAGATATACTGAAACGCTGTGCAAAAGGAATAGGCACAACACACAAAAATAATTGTTGGAAACAGAAAGTAAAAGGTAAGCAGAAAAAATTTAAATGTAAAATAGTTACCAAATACCACGAACAGCTACGCTGTTTTTACTTGGGGTGTTACCTCGACGAAAGTCGATGCCAATGTGAAGGAATAATCTAACGTCGGGTGGCAAGCTAACTTCCCCTGCCACGCAGTACCAAAATGGCGGGAAAAGCTGTGGTAGGGATCGTTTGGGGCTGTTTCTAATGACGTAAGCGTAGATGTCTCTCTCACTCTATAGGTCTCGAATAACGGTTCTGAGCATATAATAAAATGTTTTCTTTTTATGTTATGGTAGGCAAACAGTCAAGCGGGCCACCTGCTGGAAAGTGGATGATACTTTAAAACTATTACAGTTATCTAAACTATGATAGTTTTCAAGTGTCATTTTAAAATGGCGAGCCAGTTAAGTGGGGTAGATTTATTTAAGTGCTTATAGTGATTGATAACCGATATGGAAAGGACTTATCGCAGCACAGCAAAATAACGGTTAAACTACTTCTGTTCGCGTAAAACTTGTTTTTTTATGACATACGGTAGGCGAACAAGCAAGACCTGATGGAAAGTGGTCCCCGTTGCCCATAGACACTAGCTACACCAAGGGTATATCTAATGCTTTGCCCACCTCTATAAGACGACCTCCACGGACCGCCTTCTGTTGAGGTACTTCTCATTTGCCTAAAACATTGCCCACATGACTCGTCGTCCGTGGTTATATGAAAAATAAAGACATGTGCCGATCCCGATCCCTAATGGGATCTGGAGCCGGAATTAGCTACCTATCTTTTTCACACTTGCGGTACCTAAGTTGCCACGAGTGTGAAAGAGATTGAAATTGAACCCCCCTGAAACCATCCCCCCATCCTCGTTTCACCTGTGCATGCCATATTTACAGAAATCCTTTGCTCGCGTGGACTTTGTCGCTATGCAAATGACCCGATAGAGCCATCTTTTTGGCTATAGTATCTGACACAGACAGTTTTTGCGTAGTACTGGCGACATGCGTTCCCAATAGCTTGAGGCGGCACAGGGCATTTCTATAAGTATCTTATCCTGATTTCTGTGAGTGTAATCCTAACTTGATGATGATACGATCCCGGTCTTTGTCCCCAGCGCTCGTTCCGCAAGGAGCTGTTCGAGGAGGCGGCGGTGCGGCTCGCCAAGTCCTGCATCAAGACGCCTTCAGAGATCGAGCGGTTCCGCGGGCTCGCCGATAACGCCTACTCGATTGTCGGTGAGTGGGTGGGGATATCTGTCGCTGCAGGGAAACTCGACACACTGGTTGGCTTACATCGCGTTAGAGAAGTGTCCCAATTTCTGCGATATACAATTATAAATACAACTTATGACGATCATCTGTAGGATCTTCTCGGCCGAAAATGGACTGAGACAGCGATAACGGAGGCGTGTGCGAATGATTGAGACTATGCTCTGAGATTAATGAAAGGCGATGTATATCGCTTTCGTCGGATACTGTAATCAATTTGTGTAACTGGCGGGTGTAACTTATAAACTACGAGATAACTCGCCATCCGCATCAAAAGGGATATTTTTATATAGTAAAATAAGGTCCGCCTTGACCAAGATCCAGGATTTAGCAGAATAGGTACGTAAACAACAACAGTTAAAATTAAAAGTGGAGCGACTGCCTTCAGACCTCCGTGTATATTGATACTACTACAGTGACAAATGAGCAGACAAATAAATAAATCCTTTTCCGTCTCCAGTGTCGAACCAGCAGAAGAGTGACGAGTTCGCGGACGCGCCCGAGGAGTTCCGCGACCCACTGATGGACACGCTCATGACTGACCCAGTGCTGCTACCCTCGGGGAAGGTACTGTGCTTTCCCTTGCATTTTTTTTTTCATAACTAGCTGGCTTGGCACGACTTCGTTCGCGTGGTGTCCTCCTACCCTACTCTACGCTTTTTTCCTTCATACAAACCTTGACAATTAGAAACCATTCTCGATGTTTTACATTTAGCGATTAGTTTTTATTTATAAAAAATGGGAGGGGGGGCTTTGAGATAGATGTAGGCTCGTTTCTTGAAGGTAAATCCTTAAATGCTAGTTCAAAGCGTGGTCGGTGGTAGTTTCTTTTCATTATGAGATGTCTCACCTTGGGCCCTACTTTCTAACTCCTACTTTACTATGTTAGGAACTGTGGAACCATCATCACCTCGGCCGCGCCGAAGGACCCACGCCTTCTACACCGATCGACTTTGTGCCTCTCAAATCCACCATCCTCTTCTTTGTCGAGTAAATTTTCGAAAACTTTATATATAGATCTGTCTTGCCATGTGGTCAGCTACGACAACGGCATTATCAGTCACCAGGAACAGTTCCTAGTGCAGATTATATCATCAGCTCCCTATAACCTTTACAAGGCCGTACGTCCATCTCGCGTCCTACGTCCCGGTCAACACTCAGCCTTCCTATAATGTAGAGAATCGTGTCTCATAATATCTGGTCTCTCTCTCTCTCTAACCATAAAACACGTATGAAACCGATAACCCTAGGGTTTAAATTATCCTTTCTTTAAACCCCCCGACCCCCCACAATTTAACATGTTAACGTAAATTTTTGTAATCACGAAAGCTTTGCTTTACGGAATAATGGAATGTCTTTGGCAGATTATGGACCGGTCAGTGATACTGCGCCATCTGCTGAACAGTCCGACCGATCCGTTCAACCGGCAGCCCCTGACTGAGGACCAGTTACGTCCAGGTAACCACCAGCGTATTTTATTTAACACTGCTTATAAGTGTGTCTTTCATATCATGTTGGGTCAACAAATATGTTTCTGTTCGTTTTACAGCCACGGAGCTTAAAGAGAGGATCCTGCAGTGGCAGCGAGAAAAGAAGACATCATCTTAAAAGCCCTAAGCCAACAATACAAGTCTGATGTATATAATCTAATACATAATAAAGACGAGCAGCTGGAATTTTCAGCCCACTGCGGACTATTGTCCCGACGTATGAATGTGAGATTACTCTTAAGTATGCTATTTCAGTGCGAATGTCAATCAGACCTACTTACCATCGACGAGTCACATTCACACAAGAAATTCATTTTGTAATCCATTATGGTTTGTAAAACTTCATACGCACTTGAAATATTTCTGTGATTTGAATTTTTTTAATAGTAAAATTGTAATTTTATTTTACAATCAAAAATTAGACGGAGATAATACATACCAACTGTACAATATCAGAACATGTAATGGCCTAAAATACGAAACATTAATATCCAGACCGGATTATTTACGTGCGTAAATAGTTTGAAATTGTATGATTTGAACACCACTTGACGGGATGAGGTGCTTCGTTTTGTTGACCCCGCGGGGCCCCGCGCACGACTAACTTGAAGAGGCCGTACTTGTTTTTGCATTTTATAAGATATCTGTTACTAAATTGTGTGTAGCGACTACGATTAGATTAATTAGTCCTGCATTAG
The DNA here is from genome assembly GCA_907269095.1 of Blastobasis adustella. NCBI lineage: Eukaryota > Metazoa > Arthropoda > Insecta > Lepidoptera > Blastobasidae > Blastobasis > Blastobasis adustella. Next base: position 13,237,804 of record OU026129.1, on the reverse strand, counting down.
TTTAACTAATGATACGTTAACATAGGCATCATATGGAATGTTAAAGACTTATTTTTGTGCAAAGAGAATCGATTATTATTTTATGGCTTTGATTACTATTTCTATACAATATAGTGATATTATTTTAGTCTTTATTAGCAAACATGATTATCTCAATTATTAATGTGATTTTGTTCCTTATTTTCTTAGTTGTCATATCACATGAAATGGATTTTCTATTTTAACTTACATATTATCTAATAGTTGTCTAAATACTTTCTTACATATTATTCATCATCAACTACAAATAAATTAGATAATATAAATGTAGTAAATGATAATAATTCCTTAGTATAACATACAACTGAAATAAATCTGCAGTCACTGCCAATTTATACAGCTATAGCAGGCATTCCTTTAAAAATCCATTTCTTTCAAACTATGTGGTCTCACTTGTATGATAATTTGTCCTGTATTTATCTTTATATTGTGAAGAATTCTATGATAAAAGTATCTTATGTTGATATATCAATAAAATATGATAAATGTGACTTTGTAGTTCTCATTTCATAACCATATGTATGTATAAATAAAGTAGTGCACCCTAAAGAAATATTGGTAACAAACCAATAACTAATGTTCCTTGAAAGAAAACATGATGTCAACTATTATTAAATTAATATATTTTATTATAACAATGATTATGTAACACTTATAAACAATAAATTATTGTCCTAAGCTAAATACAAAAAAGTACTTCTTGTTATCTCAAAAAAAAATCTGTTCATAATATTAAAACCAGTTAAACATAAATACCTAAGAGGTAGCTCATTTGCAGATACACACCAGTAAATGAAATATAAAATCTATTGTTAACATTCATATTCATTGTCATGTTGTGTCACTTTACATTTGTATATCTACAACTTATCAACATTTTTGTGCCCTTTCAATGTATGTACACTACAGATGTACACACACGTATGAAATGTAAAACAAGTGATATGTTAAGTTTTACTATGAATTAAAGAAACTTGATTAGGCCAACAGAAGAAAGCATAAAATTGCTCAATTACAAGGACATAAGAGTAATAATATACAATGTGTAACAAAAACCCCTGGGCAGAGAATATCGAGTGCCACAAGCTACGATCCTGACACACCTCTTTTGTCTCTTCCACATTCATATATATTTTCATACATTTAATGTTCATAAATAAACCAATTAGTAAATGCAATTTAAAATGTATGATTTTTTGACCATCACTCACTTCAATAATTTATTAATGTTGAAATTATTTTTATTGATCATGGTCATTATCACATATTTCCACTCGCAGTTCTCGCAGTGCATGCAACTGTTTCGAAATATCTGACTACTCATAAACAAAGGTATGCAGTAAGATACCAGGAACATACTTCAAGAGTAGGATTTTGTAAAATTATTTATATAATACCAAAACCGAACAATAACTCTATAAGACCAGACAGAGGTTTCTGTTACACACTATACGTAATGGTGTATAAATTATATAATAATACTCAATTTTCTCAGACACCTTGATTCTCACCATAAATTTTAGATCCAAATTCCCCCCCCCAACTCTTACTATATAAAATTTTATACAAGACTATAAGCTGTTATTGTACAATTAAGAAGTAAGTACAGAAATAGGCTCTACATTTCTTTAACTTTTTCCTATCATCATCGCAAAAGAAAAGGCAATCTATAAGCAAAGAGACATGAAATAACATATAACATTCCAAAATAGAAGTTTAACCTAGCTGTTTGACGAGGAACATACCTCATTGTTTCTGGGCATCTGCATCTTTTCTCAATTTCAAAAGCTCTTGGTAAAGTGAGCATAGGCAACAAAAACCACAGTGAGCACCTTACTGATGCTACAACAAACACTATGTATGGAGTAAACAATAGAAAGGCATATAATAAAAATGATGCAGTATTACCTATCAATATGGCTAGTGTGACAATTTCTGCTTTATGGTCTGTCTCCAAATCTCTAGTATTATTACTGTGCAAAATAGCTTCAGTATTTAGAGCAAGTGGTATGGCATAGTAAATTATAGGCCAATCAACTCTTCCTGTCTGTGCTAAAAATGCAAACACTACTGATACAGGACCAAATATGACTAGGGCTAGTATATCACCAAGAGCTATATATTTTAGACCAATACCACCTGTATACAAGAAAGACGATGATAATCCACCAAAGTATACTAAAGCCAAATGTTCCATCCTCGCTGGAGATGAAATAACTAATGGAACAAAGAAAGCGCAACCGGCCATGTATAGTATAGCACCCAGAGATACAACTTCATCTTTACTCAGAATATGGTCCACGAGAGTTCGGTCATCTGATTTGCGGTTATCGATGCCTTTGACAAAATCGAAATACGTGTTGACGACATTTCCGGCGCCGTGCACTGGCAGCACGGTGCAAACGGTGAGCAGGAAGGTGAACCAGCTGAAAGCAGAGTCGCCGGGCAGCCGATACGCCAGCGCCGCGCCCAGCAGCGTCGGCAACAGGCTCGCGCTCAGGGACCAGGGCCGCAACGCCAACACGTATGTTCGAACTTTCATAAGAGGATTTCGCGTCGAAAATTGTTCTTCTTTCGGCTGTTCCAATAGGTTCCCTTCTGCTGCATCTTCCGTTGTTTTAACATTGGTTTTAACTTCCATAGTTTAATTTTTACGTCTAATAAATAATACAAATAATAAGAAAATATTCCAGTTATGTTAAATAGTATACATACACAAATCTTTAGTTAATTAGCATAGATTTTTAAAACTGTAAAATAAACAAGCTTGACATCGCCCCATTCGTCCGGCGTCGAATGAACGAATGGAATGAATGAATGACAATCGAGTAACGTCAATTTTCAGCAATTATGCTCTTAATACACTCGGTATCAGCACTACAGAACAATATCCACTACTGAGACGCTCTGTTAAATTTAATGCTCAAAATCTTCGACGAATATTAGTTTCACACACACGTTATCACATAATAGATAATGTAAAATAAATAAAAAACATTGTAATCAAAATTCATTTTTCAATACTTCTTTTTGCATTCGACATAATTTTATTTATTGTCTTTCATTCGTTCATGTCATCAGTCAGTCATCATTCATTCATTTCCAGTCCACGTGCGAACTGCGCTGCGTGTATGTATATTGTAGTATGTAATCAAATCACCGGAATAATATGTAATGTGGGTTTTTCTTATGAAAATAATAATTTTATAATGTAAGTATAAAATAAGTCCTATCATTACTTTGTAACTGTTGGTACGTACATGATTTTAACGTGAAAAATATTTTAACCCTTTAACAAACTTGGCTATCTAAAGGTAGGTGTCAAATAAACCCCTAAAAGCCTAAAACATTAAATTTTGTGTGTGAATACACTATGAACCTATTACACTTGCAAGTAATTTATTTAAAATGCACAAGTACCTACATGTAAGTTGTAGGTATTGTACACATAATTTAAAAATAAGATATATTAAAGGGTTTTATTAACTTTTATATCTTCAGACTTCTTTAAATGATATACTATCGCATACCTACCTACCTACTGAGGTAGGTACCTCTTGTCGAGACAAGAGTCCAACTCTTAAATTTAGGATGATGACCTACTAAATTGATTCCTTCGTTGCTGTCTAGTCTAGATCTAGAGTCTAGGTTTATTGTTAAAACAACTAGTACCAAGTACCTACCTATTTATTAAAAATTATTATCCTATATTACGCCCACCTTATGTATACGTTTTTACATAACAGCTATTGCTGCACCCTTTGCAGCATCACCTCCAGATGTAAATTCAAGAGGTAAACTGTAGTAATGTTCCACAGCTCTTTGTAAAACTACGTTTCTAGACAATCCGGACCCGTTACCTACAATTCGTTTTATGTTAGAATTTCTCAAAATATCTTTAGGCATCATAAAGTGCAGATTCTCAATTAAGCTATCACAAAGTGATCTAAATACAGGACCTAATTGTATGTTAGATAGATCAATATTCTCGACAGATGCTTTAGCAGTTGGCGAATGTCTTTCACCCAATACATGTGGATATATTTTTATAGGTGAAGGTACCGCTGGTGCATTTAAACCCAAAGTTATGACTTTCTCCCAAACCTTCGACTGAGGACAGGAGAATCCAAGTTCAAGCATCCACTGTTGAAGCATTTTAACAAACGTAGCTAGGACATTGCCACCATTTAATGATGCTGCTACTAATAAATATGTATTGTTGAAATATGGCAAATGTTCAACAGTTTCATATGCCAGGGGTGATATGGCATTAACAACGATAGCCAATTGAGCAGATGTTGATATATTTAAAACAGCATCTTGTGGATTTTCCAGAGTTGCAAGGATAGAGCATTGCAAGTCTCCCATTGCTGCACCAACAGGTGTTCCTTCAGGAATGCCATTCCAAGAATTACTTAACGTACCTGCTATTTGTCCACTTTTTATAACAGTCGGTAAAAGTTTGACAGGGAAATTTATCGTTTTTAGTATTTCTAGGTTCCATTCGTTTTTCTCGGTATTGAAATAACCCCAACTAGCAGCATTCTGGTCTGTTGTGATAGGTGTCTCTAAGTTACATAGCATTGCAACTATGAAGTCTTGTACTGTGGCTGCATAGCTGAAATTATGTAGTTTCTCGGGCTTGTGCTTCAACATCCATAAAAGTGTAGCACATCCGTATCCGGAAAAACATTTTAAATGTGAATCAGGGGCTGGTAACGATTCCAAAAACTCAGGTCTGCATCGGTTGTCTTGCCAAGTATATAATGCCGACATATTTTCTCTAACAGCCTCAAATCTATTAACCATTCCATCCTTCTCAATTTTGTCCCATGCTCTGTAACAAACATTAAAATTTAATTACATTTAATGTAAACATATAAATAAAAAGTTTACGAAGCAACTCAAACAAGTTTTATTTAATATTACTATAACTTCAAGTGGGTAGGTGCTGTATGTAAATATTGATAATGTGTAGTAGTTTATCTAATAAATTACCTACCTATATTAATTTTATCATGTTGTGCAATAAGTCCATATAGATAACGTAACATATTCATATTTATTGTTATAAATTATTATAAAAATGTTCATTTTCATAGTGTACTAACTATATACATATTATATTTATGACGAATATTTACCCATTTTTCCATAATACTACTCCATGCATCTGGCCACATATTCCTATTTTTACGATATGCCGCAAAAGATCCCTGGGAAGTCGTGAAATACAATAATGCACAGCTGACACTATTTTAGGCACGTCCTGCTTATTCCCCTCAACTCCTTGATCACTGGGTATATTTGCCGCGGTATCCTTATTTTGTTTTGCGATTATTTGACTTGTGAGAGGATCATAAATACACGCTTTAACTGACGTTGTACCGATATCCATGCCTAATATATATTTTTTATCAGACATGTTTTATTATAAAAATATTACGAGAATAAAAAGATCAAACGGGTGCGGTAGACGTCTGAGTATGAACGCTACGCGGTAGTAGATGTGTTGCTTGATTGCGGCAGTTTGTTGGCAAAGCGACGAGAGGTGAAGGAGTAAGAGGGGGTGGGAGTCTAGGCAAACGCCGCGTCGTCGCCGGACGCCGCCGCCGCGCCGCGCGTCAGTCTCGCTAACCGAGTCACTTTGCTACAGACAGGGTTACGTAAATCGCTGCCGAGCGCTATATTAACTACAATCTGTATATCACGCATTTAACTCACTTTACCACTACGATAATAAATAAACAACTTGTCCACACGATAACAGGCGCAAATTGTTTCTGTTTCGTGTAAGATAAACATTTTGCACACCGTTCTAATTCTATAAAAATCGAATGATACCGAATCAATTACCCATACGTATTTTTTACTTACCCATCTATATGATCAAATAACTTTAACAAACTTTAGTTGATTTGTTGTTATTAAAGAATATTAAGCTTAGTCTTACCTGTCAAGGGCTCACCGAGGAGGATGATCCTCAGAAAGTAATGGAAGAGCGAAACGCGTGTCGAGGTTTACCAGTGATAGTGAAGTTGTGGTGGCACTAGTGAAATAATGGTTTCTGGGTCTTGCGAATTAACGCATGATATGATCTAAAACTTAGGTTGACCAAGGTCTTATGCGGGGACCATGAGACTGGTTGAAGTCTCGGGAGCTAATTGAAACCCCGTAACGGTATACGAATTATTCGTATTACGAAGCCCAGGTGCACTTAATAATCATCATTATAATTTCAGCCACAGGACGTCTACTGCTGGACATAGAGGCCTCCTCCCAAGCTTTCCACACCGAGCGTCTTTGTGCCGCTTGCAGACAGGTCAATTGTCCATGAAGGTAAGCAAGCAACCATAACAATAAAAAATTATTATAATTTTATTTATTTACTTCTAATAGAGGTATTCGGTTCTTATTACTTTTCGTCCATCTTACTAACATAAAATATTCCATTCCAGCAATGGACTGTTATGGCTGTTGATGCGATCATCATCGTCATCTTGGCGTTATATCTCGGTTGTGCTCTCGCGCGAGAGCCTTGGCCATGGCATACCAAGGTCTCAAGTCCGCTAATTTACTAATGCCAGCTCAATGGCACTTTCAATTGTAGCAGAATACTAAAAACGCGTTACACTGCCATTGAGGTGCTATTGCGATCCAATTACAATTAAATCGAGCCTTTAGTAACAGTAGTAGAATACCAAAAACGTGTCAAACTGCCATTGAACTGCTATTGCGATCTAGTTACAATTAAATGGAGCCATTAATAAATTAGCGGACTTAAGGCCAGGTAATTACAGTGGAGCGTCTGCTATATGAGCTCCGTGTCCACAGGGTCACACGCGCGAGAACACACGTGTTCTAGCCATGCTGTTAACAGTAACAGCACGGCTAGAACTCGCGTGATCTCGCGCGCGATAAGCAAGAAAAGGCGCGACATAAGATTTATCTTAGTTCTACATCAAACGCTCTCTCGCATCACGACAAGGGCTTGCAAGTCGAATATTCGAATATTCGCCTGATCTCAATATTCGAATAGTAATTTAGGTAAAATTGTAATATTTTTAAACAATCAGAATTAACGTACTCGTGTCTTAATTTTGTGGTATTTTATCAAACGGATCGTGTGAACGCACCCACGAATGCTCGGTGACTCGTGCCTGACTATTCTGCTACGCGAGATCTGAGGGCTTAAGCGCACTCCTCATGTGGACAGTTCCGCGGGAACACGAGAATGTAGAGGGAGTATTCGCCTATATTCGTGTAGTCTCGTGCATGTTTGGCATGTCTCGCCTATTTCATAGTTTGTTGTCGTCTCGATTCGATCGATTTTTAATTTATATTCCTAGCGCTTTTTCCCGTAACAGGTTCGGGGTACACTTGACCATGATCCAGGATATTAGTAGATCAAGTAATTACAGAAGAGCAGCTGCCGTCACCTCTGTGACCCTGTTTACAGCAGATTAGCGATATTACACCGATGAATCGATATAACCCACCACATCCGTAATAGGCAATAATGTAGACGGTCGACCAAAGTCCCGGCAAAAGTTTCGCCGAAAGTTTCGGCGGACAAAAATCGAAGCGAAACTTATACTAAAGCGTACTGCTTTAGTATAAGTTTCGCTTCGATTTTACTTTACTATCGCGTTTGCGTTTTCGTCTAAATTAGTATGAAGAAAAAAACTTTATTTACATACCACTAGACGGTGCTATACATTTCTCCATACAAATTTTCACGTAAACGCAAACGATATAGTAAAGTAAAATCGAAGCGAAACTCACACTAAGCCCTCTGATATAATGTTTTAGTTTACATCTAATTTGATTTTAATTAGTATCACTTATCTCGTGATATAAAATTATTTCCTTTTCCTTGTTAAGTCAAAAATCGTTTAGCTAATCTCGTAAAATACCTAATCTTAGGATCTCACTGACCTAATGCACTCTAACGAGGGCCTCGCCAGGCCTAGGGAATTTTGGGTATGTTGATGCGTTCGGGACTACACGGGAGGGATTCGCGAGGCAAGGCGACCGATTACATTCTCGCCTCGCGAGAGTTAAGGGGGTTCGATTTCCGTACTATATTAAATTTTTGTTACTGTTTAGTAATTGAATTATGGTTTAAACTATAAGTAATAGTAGTTTATGCAACTCGCATATGAAAGGGGATATTAAAACATGTGTTTGTTTATTATGATAATAGTTTGACACGAGTGTTTTAATACCTAATTACATGCAGTTGCATACACTATTTTATCTACACCTATATTTTCATGTTAAAATTTGGTACCCATAATTTTCTCAACTTTGCTGCGAGTCAGTTTTGCTGTACCTACGCGTCGAAGATATCACGGAAAATTCACTTCACTATTTTCACATTTATGTATTTATTTGCTTCAAACAGGAAAAAAAAATTCACAAACACAAATTACAACAAGTAGAAATAATATTGTTTAGCGGGAAAATAATTCCATACTACATAATCACAATAGTGCCAAAACCACATAAACAGAAAGTTTAAATTTGAATTTAAATTTTGAATTTGATAATGACATAGGTATATAGATATTCAGCCATAATTTAGCCTTCCTCGCCGCGCCCGGTAAAAAATAAAAGGGTTTTACATAATTATTAAAAAGTTATTTTATGGTATTGCTATAATGAAAATAGTATGAGAAATGCTGCAAGATAAAGAAAAAAGTTTATCCTTAGACAACTGTTTTCGAATATGTAATTGGAACATTAAGCAATGAGTGTAGATAAATGTATTTAAAGGTGCGGCAAATCACTTCCTATAGCTTAAATATATAAAATAATCATCATCTTGGCGTTACCTTCCGGTTGCGCCCTGCGCAACACGCGAGGGCCCAGGGTCAGCTTAATGATATAAAATAATGCAGTTAAATCGAAAAAACCATTGTTGCGTTGGGCGGCGTTGTTATTTTTCTTTGCTTTTTTATATATTATTAACATGTAGAAATCCATTTCACGCTCATTTAGATATATTTCATCATCACAGCCCATAACAGTCCATTGCAGAACTAAGGGCCTCTTCCACGAAAGGGGAGGTTATTGCCATAATCTCAACGCCTGGCAGGCGGATTGGAGATCAGAGTGTTATAAATATAACAGTGGATAACGCTGCTGCCCATTTTCCAGCCTACGGGGACTCTAGATATTTTGCCTCGATACCATTAGTCGCCTTGTACGACACCCACTCTACTGCTATTCTACTCTGCCGGACGCCACACGGCCACCGATAGATACATTTACTAACGGTCAATTGCACAAACTTACATTAAAAACGTAGTTAATACCCTGATTCTAGATTTCACAATATTTCGAATAATATTCGAATATCACCACCAAAAAATATTCCAATATTTAAATTTTCTAATATTTGCAAGCCCTAATCACGACATGTGATGCGAGAGAGCGGGCACACTTGTGCGGAACCTGACCAGATTGGTTAGTTACACATTTAGTTGCCTGAATGTGTAGGTGTTTTCCTCGCGGTGTTTTCCCTCACTGTAAGAGTATTAAACTAATGTAAATAATACGGAAAAAGTCATTGGTACATGACGGCAATGGGGATCGAACTCGGTCGGACCCCTTAACCATTAGGCCACCGACACTCAATGGCTGTTGATGTGATGATACTAAGCAATCTTAATGGTTTTGGCCATTTTGTATTATGACACTGAGTCACTGGAGTAATTTATTTATTTATTTTCAGTTTATTGTACACATGAAAGTTTGAGGAAAAATACATAGTTATTAGTTATTATTTACTTTTAGTAACATAGCATTATTTACAGCATGGAAAAACGACGTAAAGTGTCTAATGCCACTAAAGAAGTCAGTTCCAAGAAAAAAAGAAGCAAAGATAAGAAAGTTGATAACTGTACAGATTTTAATGAGAAACATGTATCACTAAGTGATAATACAGAAATTCAACAGGACGTTAATATATCCGAAACGAATACTGGGACTGTGAAAGCTAAGAAAATTATATTTGTTGGCGACGAACCACAAGCAATTCCAGACACATCGGGGTCTACTAACAATACAAGCAAAAAAAGAAAGTTTTTAAATGACGATGAAGCAGAAGTTAAAGACGAAGATATAGACCAATTTTGTGATGAACTAAATGAAGAAGATAATGTTCAGTTTGATAGCTGGGTCAGTTTAATAGAGGCTAAATTAAAATCGAATAAAAAGTTTTAATATATGATAAGATTACTTTTTTATTTAGCCCATTTAAGTGATTCATAGTTGTGCTCTTATTCTTTAACCCATTTTATAATATACGTTAACTATTTTTCCTACGATGAAAAAGACTTGTTACCTATTTGTTCAACAAGAGAGCAAAGTTATTTTTGGTTGAGAGTGCTGACATAAATAACGAAATACCAAAGTATTTAATAATTTATGATATAATGCTCTTATTACATTTGGGTAAATTCAGAAGAAAAAAGCATACGAGCCTATCAAAGTGGAATGTAATAGAAATATCAAAATGTATTGCTCAAAAAATAAGGTCCATTTTTGTATCACGCCTTTTGAAAAGCGGAGCGACGCGTAACATAATATAAGTTATACAAAAATGGACCTTATTCTGAGCAGTACATTCCACTTTGATTTGCTCTCACGCTTTTTGCTACTGAATTTAGCAAAATCATCATCATCCGAGCGGTCAATCCCGGCTACTGCCAGGGTCCGCTTTCCTGCTCTGCTTTCTCTACTTTGCCCGATCTTCGGCATCCTTACGCCGTAAGCCGTTGGCTCTCGCGTCCGACTCGGCAATGTCATACCATCGCTTCTTGGGCCTTCCGGGGGATCACTTTCCTGATACTACGAGGGTGGTCTGATAAGTTTCCGACCTAACAAAGATACAAGACATTTTTTCTAATTTTTTTATTTTATTTTTTAACATAATCTCTTTGTAACTCTACACACTTCTCCCGGCGATGCTCCGATCTCTGTAACCCGCCCAAATAGTACTCGGCGTTTTTCTCTACAAAATAGTTGTTCACGAGGGTGTTTGCCTCTGCATTTGACGAAAATCTCTGTCCTCCGAGCGCAATTTTTAGATGAGGATACAAAAAGAAGTCGCTAGGGGCTAGATCTTGTGAGTAAGGCGAATGGTCAAGCAGTTCAAACCGTAATTCGTGGATTTTCGCCATGACAACCGCTGATGTGTGAGACGGTGCGTTCTCTTTAAAACAGGATTTTCTTTTTCTGCAAATGTGGCCTTTTTCCGCAAGTTCTGCCTTTAGCTTGTCAAGTAATGATGCGTAGTATGCTCCTGTAATGGTTTTTCCTTACTGAAGATAATCCATTAAAATAACTCCACGACTATCCCAAAAAACAGTCGCCATCACTTTCCCAGTCGAAAAAACAGTTTTTGCTTTTTTTGGAGCTGGTTCCCCCTTTGCAGTCCACTGTTTGGACAGTATTTTTGTTTCAGGCGTATAATGATGTATCCATGTTTCATCTACAGTAATTAATCGGCGCCAAAACTCGGATTTATTGCGCCTAAACTGCGCCAACAGAGCGTGGGAAATGTTCATTCGAACACGTTTTTGGTCTAACGTGAGCAAACGCGGCACCCAACGCGCGGACAGCTTTCTCATGTCTAAATGTTTCTTTAATATGTGACAAACACGTTCTTTTGACATGTTCATAACCTTTGCTATCTCTCTCACTTTAATTCGGCGGTTGTCTAGCACCATTTAATGAACTTTGGCGATGTTTTCGTCGGTAGTTGCCGTATTTGGACGTCCTGGACGTTCATCGTCTCCCAAGCTCTTACGGCCACGTTTAAATTCAGCTGCCCAAAATTTCACTGTGCTAAATGATGGTGCAGAGTCCCCATACACAGAATCCAACTCATCTTTGATTTGCGTAGGCGTATTGCCTTTCAAAAACAAATATTTAATGACAGCTCGATACTCGATTTTGTCCATTTTCGCTAAAATACTCACTTCAACTCACTCAAACGACTGTTACATAACAACTGCCCGTCCAAAAAGGCTGAAACTTTTTTGAGCAACTATCAGCAGATGAACAACGAAATGCACTAGCATTTATTTACGAGTACAGCCATCTTCACGCTGAGGTCGGAAACTTTTCAGACCACCCTCGTATATACAGGGTGTTTCATAATATATGTATAAAACCGTGAACTGGATGGAGTGCTAAACGTATTAAAACGATAGGTACAATTATTTTTTTCTTGCGTGGAATAGTTAGCGAGAGAATGACTATCGAACTTTTTCTTTTTCAATGTCGATAATGACATTTTGAAAACGAAAGACCGCATCTCTAGAAATCAGTTGTAAAAGTTTACTCAAGTTCATAATCAGGTCAATCAACCGAAGACTACAAATTTACCAATTACAGATAGGATATAGGTGTTGTATTTTTTGGTGCGAGGGTTCTGTACAAAAAAATATTGTAATCAATTATGATTTTAATTCAAAAGGTTTATTCATAGTTTTATCGAAAGTGCACCACCACCTAACTAAAAGCAAAGTAGACTAATCCAAATTACTGTAGCATATGAATGTAGCAAACTCTAATTAATGTAACATCTTTGTCTTTACGAGTTTGCTTTCTCATGTCATGTCTATCAGTAATGTTTCAGTGTCGCGTAGGTAATCGTACCTATCTGCCATGAGATTTTTCGATACTTACAAACACATATTTTAGTATCAAGTAAAATAAAAAAAATACCCTAGCGCCGCCGGCCGTAATTAATATAACATAAATAAAACAAAGACTGTAGGTAGTGGAGCTTAAGACAGATCCCTCTACTGATGTGGGGAAAGCTCAAACTCTCAGTAGATTGTTATCGGCTATTAATGATGATTAAAATGCGTAAGATTTCACGAACATTTCTCATCAACTAAAATTAACTAAATGATTCTTAGTTGACGGAGCTATACCTGTAAATATCCCATGCTTCACCCAGTTGGAGAACTTAGGTTACCTAGGTGGAGCACGGACACAAACACAATTTTAGAAATTACTGTCTAGGTTACTGTCATTGTACCAAATTACCAGATAAAATAGTGGTAAGCAAATGTAATCTATCAGCGTCATCATAAGTATTATTATTATCCCACTGTTGGATTCGCTTGAGCCTCATTTTAGAGAACATAAAAGGCGAAATAAGTAATACTCCTAAAACACGGATCCCTAAATAGGAATCCTTTTGTGCGCCGCCGTCGCGCCGACAAACGCCGCGCCGCCACGGGCCGAGGCGAGCAGGCCTGTGGCGGTGCCTTTGACCTACGGCGCGGCTTCCATTGACTAAATTTACCTACTTTCGTGTCGTGTTCGTTCATTCGGTTTTTAGCTTTTCGCGTGATCGAAGTGATTACTTGTTGCGTTGTATGTGTAGGATACCTAAGTACCTACTGTAGTAAGATAACTGTGATAAGAGTGTTAACGATATGAATTAATGAATGATTTATTGCTTTAGGTACCAGCATTAACGTAGTCTTGTCTGTGTTCAGCGTTCAACAGTTTAAGTATTGTGATAATAATTATTCTATGCATGAGTGCAAACTAGCACTACTTACGTATTGCATAGCAACCAGAGCCTGCGTAGTGTTGTGTATCTGTGTGTATGGAGTGTACCTACCTACCTACGCTACGATACGAGTACAAGCTTACTTGATAGTTAATACCTATCAGTCATCCGAGCCACAAGAAAGCAAGAAAGTATGGTTTAACCGCGCTGGCACCTGACGCTGTTTGTTTTCATAAAATAACTTTAAAAAGGTACGTTCCTACATGCTTTAAAGGTCTAGGTTCTAGCTAGACTAGGAGACGCTACCTACCACCTAAACGTTAGAAGCGCAACCGCTGCCGTCGGTTCTTTTCCGACGGGAAATAGGTAGAAAAGACAGCGCTTTTATCTTTTCATAAAAACATGTACTTAGGTATTTATTTAGTGGAACCTATCTGTAATGTGTTTCACCAAAACTAGACTCGACTCGTAAGTGGTTCCCCACGCTACGTGAGTACTTAGATGAGGGACCCGTGTTAGTAGACTAGGTCCCAGTACTTACCTATCTGTGTAGAGCAATTTTGTCAATTGCGTACGAGTCATACCTATTGAAAATAATTTGTGTAGGTAAGTTCCTAGTTAATTTAGAAGATCTTATGCGATTACATTACATTTGGCTAAATTCAGTCGTCTTAATTCAGAAGCAAAAAGCGTGAGAGCATATCAAAGTAAAATGTATTGCTCATAGAATAAGGCCCATTTTAGTATCACGCCTTTTGAAAAACAGAGCGACGCGTAACATAATACGAGTGATACAAAAATGAACCTTATTATATGAGCAATACATTCCACTTCGATTTACTCTCACGCCTTTTGCTTCTGAATTTAGTCAGTTGTAATAAGCGCATTATTCATGTAGATAAGTAGGTAACATTTAGTTCGACGCCTGGTAGTAAGATGTAGGAGGTTTGTTTGTTTTGATATGGATGGCATGAGGTTATTAAACTTCTTCCTATGGTGCACATGGTACACACTCAACGTACGCCAACGAAGTGCTGTCGGGCGAATTCGCCGTTGGCTACAGCACGTTCTTTGGACTTCTAAGGTCCAATACTTGCATTTCGTGGTCAAGCAAGTAGCTTTGCAAGATTCGGGAGTTTTGACCGATTCGGGCTCGTATTCGCACGTTTGTTCGTTGGCCTTCGGTGTCCGCCCAAACTGCGTTTGGTCGATTGCTTCTATCCGTTTGATGTTACCGCCACGCTGCGCTGCGGATCGCCGGCCGGCACGCGCCAACAGACAATCGTTGACCGAAACCGGTGCGTGTGTACGTAGCATTAGGCTCCTGGTAGTAGGCTTAAGAAGGTTGCTCTATTTTCATAGGGGTCGCACGAGGTTATTGAACTGCTCCTTGTATGAGCATCAACTTGAAATAGAGCTGCGCTTCAACGTAGTCGATATAGTTATTTTTCTTTAAAAACGAAGATTGTTTAATGAAAATTAAAATTCAATGTCTGGACAATATGAAGTCGGTAATGTACTCTTTGCAAGCTATACTTTAACACCCTTTCGGCTTTATACATGTATTACGTAACACCCTGTATATAATATATATATTTAGGCACCTATTTCCCACGTATCCCTGGGCTTACGCAACACGTGCCCAAACCAGCGCAGCCGTGCCTTTTCGATCTTATCCGCGCTATCGCTTACGCCAAGGCTGCCACGGATGTACTCGTTACGCACTTGATCCAGTCGCGTAACGCCACACATCCATCGCAGCATTTTCATTTCGTTGGCGTGGAGTTCGCGGACGTGCTTCGTCAGCGCTGGCCAAGTTTCGCTGCCGCAGAGCATTACAGGCCTAATTATGCTCTTATATATTAGCCCCTTGAGTTTGATTGGGATTTTAGGGTCACAGGTGACGGCCGTGAGCTTCCGCCATTTGGCCCAAGCTGCGGAGATTCGAGCCTTGACATCGGCGCCAATATCGCTGATCTCGTGCTGCACGGTATAGTATTTTATTACTCAAATCTTGTGAATAGCGGTCCACAATTTTATATGTATCAGGGTTCCATACCAAAGATGTACCTAGATGATATTTTTAATGTTCAGACATTATACGAAACAACGAATTAATCGCGTATTTACGTTTATTTACATAAATATTTGTTCTTCTAGGTTTCCTAAAGACCAGACATGGTTATGTCTGGGTTGCAAATTGGAAGTGCTGCGTTGTAAACATTTTGAAGAACAAGATAATAATTAGATGCAAGTCCCTTCTGCACCAGCACTATATGAAATTTTAGTGAAAATAAAGAATTTGCTGCTTGTTTAATATATTAATGTATCTATGCTTTTCATTTTTTTTTTTTTATGACTATGACTATGTAACTCATGATGAGTTATATTTTGCTGCAGATGGGCTGCCTTGTTCCGCCCCTGCATTTGCATTAGTGTGTGTGTTATAGAGATGTGTGACATTTTGTCTCGTATTTAAACTCTAAATGTACTCTCAGCTTCTGTATATAAAATTTTTTCTCTATAATATACATGCCGAGATTTTGGCTTCGATATTACCGGTTTTCCGATGAATTGTTTATCATTATAATGCAACCCTATTTTATGTCAAGTCCTACGTCTTTGTAACTGTCAAATTGTTTGTATCCTCTTTGTTCATCCAACCAACCAACCAAGACCAACATGTGATTTGTTGTTTGTGTTGTTGCTGATTTTGATTTGATTTATAAAATTGCACTTATCTTCTCTCTCTTACCGTATTTAGGTTTTTGATTTGAACTGCTAGAAAAGTGAAAATACATCGAGGTTGAAATATGACGCGGTTTGCTCGAGCTAAAGGCTCGAAATCCTCTAACGAAAAAGCGCCTGAAGATGGCACGCCTTGGGAGGTTATGAAAGAGCAATTGCTGAATTCCAAAAAAGATAACGAATACGCCAAAAATAGGCTAGAAGTGAGTATTTACAAATTTGGATACATATATACAAGCTCACGCCTATAACCCATAGGGGTTGGCAAAGATTTGTGCCACAAGCTACGATCTTGTCAGATTTCCCTGGTAGCAGGATCACGTAGGTCAGATGGCAGTCGCTCAACTGTAATTATTTGATCTGCCAAATCCTGGATCATGGTCAAGACGGACCCCAAGTCCTCGTGCGCGAAAGCACAACCGGCCAAGAGACTAGAAGCTACGATCTTGACACCTTTTTCCTTTCTTCCACATTTATGCATTTACGCCGGTTGGTATTCCTGGCCTGCCCTTTTTGGAGATAGTGCTTTCGAAATTTATCGAATTATCGATTTTGAATGAAAGTTTTGGTAGAGGATGTCCGAGAAGGACATAACAATAAAGGACTATTAATTTTAGTTTCACCTTCCAAGTCCTTTTAAAATTTGCCTGCAAAATGGCTGAAACGAGCTGATGTTTTGGCTTAGAGTCATTTGAAAGACATATAATTTGATTATTAGTTAACAACCATTGGCAAATGTGAAATGTCAAAAATAATTATCTAATAATTGCAAGTTTGCTGCATTCGGTTGAATTTGACACTGTCCTGCATCCCAAAAAGTCCATCTGAATGTGTGTACAGTGACTACCTGTAAAGTGACTAAACCCCTCACTGCTATTACAAAAGTATGTCTAGTCATTCTGCAGGTGACTGTACACTAACTCTAATAATTTATTATACCTACATGAAAATTTTACTTTCAGGCAGAGAATCAGCGAATACAAAATTATGAAAATTTTTTAAAAGAACAAAAGACTCAGAAAAAGAATGCAACATGGTGTGACTTTCCAGAGCCAGAACAAAAGCGAGAAAAAATGCTTAATGAAACACAATTTGGCAATCAGACATTGAAAAAAAAGAAGAACAAGAGAGCTAAAAATGAAATTTTAAGTTCAGAAACCCTTAAACAGGATACAGGTGAAAACGAGGTTCTCAAGAAGAAAACTAAAAGTAACACACAAGAATATGAAATATCAAATGAACAGCTGAATAAAGAAGAAAATACAACATCTAAAAAAAATAAAAGTTCAGAAACCTGTACAGAGGATACAGCTGAGAACAATGTTCTCAAAAAGAAAAATGAAAGTAACACACAAGAATATGAGAAATCGAATGAAGTGTTGAATAAAAAAGAACATAAAATTTCTAAAAAAAAGAAAAACAAACAAGAAAAGCTTAACAATGAAGCTTCTGTTTCAACTTTTGACAAGGCTGATTCAAAAAATGATGATGTGAAAAAGACCAAGAACAATAAAAAGGCAAATAAGAATTTTAAAAATCCCAATTCAGCTGACCCTAATGATTTAACAAATATTAATAATTTAAACAATGAAGAATCAACTACTAGTTCTGTAAATAAACAAAACAAAATAAAAGGTTTGAAAAAGAAAAAGAATAAACTTGTAGATGGTGTTCCAGTAAGAAGAAAGGAAGTAATGGAAAGAAGTTTCCAACTAATAATTAATGGGAAAGATGTTGAACTTGTGAGATTTGAAGGATTTCCAATAATGAAAAAAGATGCTGAGCGCCTGGCAGACTTAAAAGCTAACATGATGAAGAAGGGTATTCCGAAAAGTGAAGTCCAGAGAACAATTAAATTGGAACGAAGGAGAGCAGAGAAAGCTTTAGCTAGAGTTAAGAGAGATGTGTGTTACAATTGCAGGAAAGGAGGGCATAATCTTTCAGATTGTCCAGAGTTGAAATCAAAGATACCAGGAGGCAATGCCGCAGATGGAGTGTGTTTCAAATGTGGCTCTACTGAACATCGGCAGTTTGAGTGCAAGGTGCAGAGAGACAAGGAGTTTCGATTTGCGACTTGCTTCATTTGCAAAGAACCCGTAAGTTTAGTTATGAGTTGTTGTTGTAGAGAAGAATTATCTGACTTGTTATTTACAATTTAACTTTAAATTTCAGGGTCACATAGCTAGACAGTGCCCCGATAATGCCAAAGGACTCTATCCAAATGGTGGTTCTTGTAAACTTTGTGGAGATGTGACACACTTGAGGAAAGATTGTCCTACTGTAAGTACCTCTAATTAAGTATCAAACTACAAGTACAATATATTTTTACTTTCTATTCGCATTTAAGTTGAGTCCAGTTATACATATAGTTGACAAAATCTATCCCGCTACCCAGCAGGCTGTTTGTATGGATTGACAGAAGTACAGTCAAATATTTAATGTTACATATGTAGGTACAGTCGAGTTCTGATATGTATTGAGTACTTGATTTTATTTTTCAGATACAAGACAAGAAAGAAGAGACCTCAGTCAAATTGCAAACTCTGGACAGTACTGACAATTTAGAAGGCATAGGATCGCAAGCACAACCTGTGCATCCTGAAGGATCGAAGAAACCTAAAAAAATAAAATTCTAAAAACGTTAATTATTGTAAATATTGTTTATTTGTGTTATAGTTGAATAATAAAACAATTATAAATATTCGTAATGCTGTTATTGTAGCAAAAACAATTTCAAATCCTAATTATGGATCCTAAAAATATTAATAATAATAATGGGCCCGACCACCTAAGTAATTCAAATTGAAGGTAAACGCCATAGTAAACACTCGTCATCGCAGCTCGTCGATGTCTGAACGAGTGAGATGGCGATACAACATTTCAAAATTGTGATGTTCGTATCGAGATAGGCGGTCACTCTCATGATGTTTTATAAAGCATCAATGCTGGCTTGCAACTGTTCCATGGACTGTTGGGCTATCTGTGCGGTGATTCCTTCGGGACTGGCGGGGTCTTCCCGGCCTAGGATCCTGGCAGCTTCGCCCAGTAGTCTGATCGGTTCTTGCAATCGCTTCTTCAGTTGGTCCGGAGCCAGTAGTCCCGCGGTGAACTCGCTGCGGGCGAGGAACATCACCGGGGCATGGAGCTCGTAAAGCATCATGCCTGCAAATGGTAAGGTACGTACGTATATGTATAGTTCTGTCTTGAGAAGCAAGCAAACTGTCTAGCTAGAATCAGGCAGAGCGCTTTGGACTAGAAATTTTATAAGCTAGCCAGAAAATGGGCATCAGTCTTTTCTATCTCTTCACTGTGATGCGATGCCAACCTGCCAGGCATGGAGATTATCGCAAAACCCTCTAGTATTAAAGGAGTCAACAGCAAGGTGACACTGTGACGGACCTCCTATAGATATAGATTGTCACCTTCATGAACATAGTGATTAGGTAGACACCTTCAGAAAGATTTCATCCGCAGCACTGTCAGACTGCCACTATACATACATACACACTCACACCCGTTCCCAATTGGGGTAGGCAGAGACTATCGAATGCCACAAGCTACCTAAATGTCAAAAACGACTTACCCCTCATCCTGGTCTCGCCAGGCGCGACCACGTCCAGGGTCTTCAGCACCAGTTCGCAGAACTCCCGTTTCCTCTCCAGCATGAGGTCGGGCAGCTCGTCGAGGCCGTAGCCCTCAGCGCGGCCGTACAGCTGCGCCAGCGCGTGCTTCACGCCTAGCAGCAGCGCGTGCCTCGGGTGGAACACGCTGCGGTACTGAGGAGTGACCATGGATATTAACACTTCCATTGCTAACTCAAATACCAGAGATGCTACAGCAGTGCTAAGAATCGTAGCGCGCGTATTAAATGGAGCGGCCAGGTGCGTCATGCGCACACGCGTAGCGCCGAATTTGGACGCAATTGTTTCGTTAGCCGCAGCGAATGTGTTAAAATACGATAAGTAACGAACGGACTTTGTCTCCCTGTGTTCTATTGGCTGTACAATGGGGAGTGTTTAGAGGAACTTTATGATCTGGTGCCCACAGTACATTTCCGCCATCGCACCACCCGCCGCGGGCTGGGTACTCATCGCTACTACGTAGACCCTCTGTTGGTGTCCACGCGAAGGTTCGAAAGAAGGTGTCTCACTTGCACGATTCGGATGTGGAACGTGCTCTAAGCCGCAGTGTTTCCTTTGGACTATGACATGGGATTGTTTAAGAGGTATATTAGAGGTCTCTTCAGAGGCGGGCAACGCATTAGTAGCGACCCTGGTGTTGCTGATTTCTATAGGCCCACCACTTTCCATCAGGTGCCCCGCTTGCTTGTTTGTCTGCCGTATAACATAAAAAAAGAAGTAAATAGAAGCCTTAAGCGTGCGTGACTTGGTCACCATGCAGATGACGTGATGGACGTCTTTTGCCCATAGTATCTGACACCTCATTGTTAGTGCGCACTGCGCAGTTTTGTCACCATGTAGATGACCTGATAGACGTCTTTTATCATAGTATCTGACACCTCATTGTAAGTGCGCACAGCGCAGTACCTATATCAGTTTTGCGCAGTAGGCTGGCCGAGGCGACAAATGTTCTCGATAGTTTGACGCCCCTGATTTCTTTGGGAGTGGTAGATGGGTTTACTTATTGCTTACTTAATAGACGGTTGTGAGGTTGGCAAAAGTTTTTCCCATTTTGAACTAGTAGTAAAAGCCGTTGCAATTAACTACCGGTGGTCTGTTTTGCAGTCAGTTGGTCTTAGACGAAAACTGCCCCACCCGAGCAGTTGGTATTAAAGAAACTGTAATAAAGGCGTGTTCATCGTTGGTCCTAAGATGTTTTTCTATTAGAGGAGACGATAACGAGCGTGTATGTCATGATGTTACATACTCGTCACTTGCCGTGGTCACCACTCAGAGACCTTTTCGCACCATGAGCCATTGGTGTGAGCTATGTGATTTACCAACTGCCATTTCAGTTTTGCGAATCCATGCGCCGCTGCTTGGACGGGCCGAGCGGCTGCCAACGGTGCCGCGTACTTGTCTGGATCCATACCCATACCTGCCGTGCTAAGTAACACCTAGAGCGCAATACCTTCTTCAGCAAGGCCTCTCTCATCTCTATCGCTTGCGGGCCGGGCTCCAGCGTGTCGATCTGGTCCACCTCCGCCTGCACCGCGGCCAGCGCCCGCCGCATCGCCGCGCCGCTCGTCGCGAACCCGCACTGGCTCTCACTGCACTTCCATTGGGCTTCGTTGTCTGGGTAGCAGGGAGGAACAGGGCGTGAGTGTGTGTGGAGGGAAGTATGGATTTGTATCAGCGGAGAGCGATATCTTGGGATGTCGGACGCTGTCCGCATTATCTGTCAGCCTTATGTCAGGAGAATGGAATTGTATAGCGTTCGTTTGGTGGGCATGCGCGTTCCTCCAGGCTGACTTGCACACGACACATAGCGCAATGCAGGATATTAAAAAATATAAATAAAAATTAAAGAAACAGTGAGAAGGGCTGCGTTCACTTTCACCTTTACAACAGAATGCATGATTAGTGGCTACACATTTGAAATTAATGAGGTGCTTATAATCAGCGCAGCCAGTGCTCCTGCGTAGTCTTCCGAGGCAGGTCGTTTCTCGGTTAGAAGGCCAAAACTATCTATGTGAGATTCTAATCAGCTTCTGGGTTTTACTACGTCTACTCTGTATCTACTTCCGCAACCGTACATGGGCTATGCCGTCCTGTTTGCATGCTCCTTATATCGGAAACGGACTAAAAATGCTAATACATCGTAGACCCTCCGAAACGACTCACCCAACGGATTAGTTGAGAGAATGACTCCGTTATCGCACTTGTTGCATTTGAGCGTGCTTAGATGTGTCCCCAGCTCAGTGGGGTCGGCACAGCGCGCGCACTCGCACGCGAAAAACTTTGACTCGAGCAAATACTCGCGCCGCACCACGGTAGGGGACAGCACGTACGTGTAGCACAGGTAGAGTGGCTCGCCTGCCTTTATCGGCACTGCGGCGCGGACTTGGACCCTGGGTACGGGATGCAGGTGCCTATGATAGCACAATACTTCGCTAGGTACATATACGTGTATAATGCTTCTAAAAACGCTTGATTAAAAGTAGGTACCTAAGGTAGATTCATCATCAAAACGTTCTTCATCGTCATCATCACTCCCATGCCTTTATCTCATTAGGTGGGGGTCACTCTGATTTTTGATAATTTTGAACTTACGCTTTAAACCGTAAGTATGTATTTTGAATTTAGGTTTTGTGAATTGAACTTTAATTTGAAATGTTTTTGGCGTGTGTGGGCAATGTAATAACCCGTAATAACCGTGTATAACCCCCATACGCTACTCTTCTCCACACCCAAACGCTCTTCCTTAGTTGGTGCTCCCACACCGGCGTTTGCAACTAAATATCGCAAAGAGTTTCATTTTGTTTGTCTCCAACAAATCCAGGAATGTATCTAGACGTCGTCAACGTCAACGTCAACTCACTGCTGGTCCTGCAATATGGTGTGCACGATGTTGGGCACGCAGCTGTGCGCGGCGACCGCCAGCCGCGGGCACACGGCGCGCGCGGGCAGCCCGCCGCGTCCGGGGACCTCCACTGCATTCACCTGTGAGGGGAAACCTTCATCATCATCATCCCAGCCTATAACAGTCCACTGCAGGAGTTAGGGCCACTCCCACGAAAGGGGAAGTTAGGTTGAGCTTCACGCTTGGCAACCGGTTTAGAGATCGCAGTGTTATAAATATAACAATGGAAAACGCTGCTGCCCATTTTCCAGCCTACGGAGACTCTAGATCTTTTGCCTCGAAAACATTAGTCGCCTTGTACGGCACCTGACGAATGTAAGGGATTGGTGCGATTCCGGACACCACACGGCCAAACCTTAATGAAACAAAAAACGGGAGGGAATCCCAAACCCTAATTAGGAACAAGCAAACGCCCGGGCGCCCACATGACATGAAAGAGTAGCCGCTCGCCTCTAAAATCTACGGTAAGTTACACATACAGATTTGAAAAACATAAAATTACATTAATATAAAAGACATCAACGGGGGGCGTCGCTCGCGTTGAACTCTTTTGTATGAAAGTCAACATTTCCTTGATTACATTGATATTATAATACCATGTGGTTGTAAGATTGGCGGCTATCAATCGAAAGTATGAATGTGGAGTGAGTCTCATAGACCTAAATAACGTGTCTTTTGATATCTCTATCTGAATAATTGATGGCGCTTGGCTAATGCAAAAAGTTACTAAATTAGGGCATCGGCGTTGCCACTGATCCTTAATGTACATTCTTCTTCCCCCAGCTGATCCTCAAGCCCCCGACCTAGGTGCTACTGGTCCGGGCGGCGGGATCGCTGTAGACGACAGTGTCCAATCTAGAACTCGGGTCCCCCGCACGGGACCTCAAAGACTTTTGAGAGTTTATGTAGGTTTTACAGATGGCACGTTCATGGAATAAGAATTAGACGAAATATGCTGGACTTAATGGGAATTAGACTTTAACAGAAGAAACGGTCCATGGGCTAGAGATTTGTCTGGCGGACGATTCAGTGCAGTGAATAATACGGCAGCGTGGTCGTAGCGGTAGGGTGGTTATTTCGTTACAGTGGATATTTTCTGAAGGGTGGACATTTCTGTACCTACAGTGTGAACGTATCATTACAGTGGATATTTTGATAAAAAGGACATTTTAATACGTAAAGACGTTTTAATGCAGAGGACATTTTCATGCCGTGGACCATGTGACCCAAAGGATTTTTTTTATTACACATTTTACCGCCAAAGACTTCGTGCCGTTTAAAGCGCTAACCTCATCCCTGACGCCCACCACCCCCACCAGGGTAGTATAATATAAAAACAAAAAATAAACACAAATACCATTCCGAAACCCACCTCCAATATCCCACAGACCCTCTGCACGAGTTCCTTATCGAACCGCTCCCCTAGCTTGCAGTGGTCAACCAGGAAGTCAGCGATGTTGACCTGGTCCGCGGCCCAGGCCGGCCGTGCGCGGCGCGCCTCGGTGTGGACCTCCATCGGCGCCACCTCGCGCTCCCACCGGCTCGGGTCCTTCTCCTTAGCTAGGAGGAGCCTGGAAGTTGGAACTTGGGTTTACTTGGTAGCGTTGGCTTTGGCGGGTAAGTTTCATTAGGTAGGTGGTCTAAGAAAAGATAATATACTACGTACACGACGTTTTGTGTGTCATTACCGTCTTGCTTGAGTTTTAAAAGGTTTTGCATGATTATTGGATAGTTTTACAACGAGGAAATTCATGGGTTAACTGTTTGACAATTATAAATTCGGAATGTAGGTACGGTGGAACAAATATAAAGCTACACACGGGCTGTATGCAAAACGACGCGTTTTGTTAAAGCCTCTGTATAGCCATATGTCCTGTCCCACCATCAGGTGACATAAAAAGTGTTTTAATTTTATAAAAGCTCTTTTTGTTACACTGCCGAAAGAGCGAGGTGGTCAGATTCTAAATCTAAATTAAATATTATGTTCATCGCTTGAAACTCGTGTACGTTTCAAACCTCGAAATACTATAATATCTACTCTAGAGCACTAGTTTCGATCACTACTCTAGTTCAGTTATAGCGTCTGGCTACATCCTCCATAAAGACGCCTTCACAAGCATATAATGCAGTGCACTCGGACGAATGGTGCGGCTATGGTTTATCTACTTTGTGGTGCGGCGCCTAGACGCACTCTTCGTTCCAACTCACCCCCATCGCCCGCCTGTGGTACCGCCTATCTCTGATTTTACGCCGCCATTTTGATGCAATTGAGTTTAAACCAATCGTATCAAGACAGCTCTGTCTCTGGCTTGCCGCGATTGTTCCTCACTCTGACGGCGTACCATCGGAGATCGGTGGTACGGCTGCAGGCATCAATCTTTTAAGAGCATATGCACCTCAAAGGCGTGATGCAGTCCAGTTGGGGCGCGCTGGCGCCGTCCTCCACCGGCTGGAAACGCACTCGAGCCTTCTGAAAGAGCTCGCACTCAGCTTGATGGTGCGGCGCCGCAGCGCACTCCTCGCTGCAAACCGGCCACCCGCAGCGTGCACACAGTGCGTCTTGTTGCACGGGACTGTAGCAGCCCAGGCATAGAGGTGGTGAGTCTGTAAAGGATGTTAGACTGGTTAAAGAAGATTAGGGTGCATCCAGATCTGGCGATCACGCTGCAATGCGCGCCGTTGCAGCAATGGCTCGCGCGCGCGTCTTAATTGGTATACATCCCTACCATCAAGTTCACGATTTTTGTAGAATGTTGATTAAACATCATCGTGCAATCACGGAGGAATTTGTTGTTCAGTGGTGTGATGCCGCAAAAAATGAAATTTTAACCTCCAATGCAAAAGTGGGGTGTTATAACTTTGAAGAGTGATATATGATTGTCCGTATCCACCAACATGGTAGGATGGTATCGTACCGACTTGGAATGAATTCACCGATTTTGATGTAGTTTTCTTTATATGAAAATAGTTTATTTCAGATGGATCAGTAAAATCGATTCAGTAGTCTTGGGAAATTTTTGACCAGGTATTTACATCTATGTAGACTTTGTCAAGGACTTCCGTCATCTTTCGATTAGGTTGATAGTGTAGTACCTACTACTACTAAGGTGGTGAATAAACAAAAACATCCACATACGGCCCGTTTGGTGCTAGTTATAGCCAGAGTATCGGGAAACGAACCGAACATGTACAAACCTAGTCGTATATAAAATAAATGATGATGGGAAATAAAAGGTACATGTCAAGCAAAACATCATACCTGGCTTTGGCCCGACGGCGAACGGCGTATCACAGTATATAATTTCACCAGCTTCAAGATCTTTCTTTGCAACTAAATAACGCCCCAATTTCTCGTTTTTAAGAACATCGTAGTAGCACACGTCCTTTGACATTGTTAAATTATTGTCGCCACTCGAGACAATTGCTTGTTATGTTTACCGGGAAAAGATTAATACTGAAGCCGGTTGGCGGTCGTCGCTCTATTTAGTATGTACGAGTACGTAGTAGAGGCTAAAATAAGCCCGACCAGATTATTCGAGACGGTCAATCTCGGTCCAGTCACTTCTCGATGGCACCGGACTATTTGTTATTTGAACGTTGCTATTTGTTTTATGAACATCGGCTACTAAAATACGAATTATGCTATTAGTTTGTTAGTTTAATATTCTTTTTCAAAAGTACTATTTGGCAACAGGAACTTTATTTTGTTAGATGGTGGTATAGCACAGGTTGTTACCCATTTTATCTACAGCTTGATCAATTGTGTATGATTAAGTACTTGCTTTATGTATATAATTATCTATTGCTGCTAGGTAATTAATGCTCTACTTCCATTACAAAATTCAAAACGAATTCCACCATGTCTACCTATAATATTAATTACTACTAAGTATAATGTCATGTAGTACTTGTCACTACTTTTATTGGTATAGTTATAACTATGGTAGGTATAGTTTTGTTTTAATTACCTAGCAATATAGCTATTGATTGTAAGTGCGTAATATTTTTTTTCTCTGTGTTCTTGATGATATATTTTGAAAGCAGAGACACTTTTAGCAAATGCATATCTACCTTTAGCCTGTTTAGTCGAACATCATTCATCAAGTCTATTTCTAAGTAGGTACTACCTATTTCATAACCCCGGGCCCTCGCGTAGAGCTCGTGAGCACAATCGGGTCTAAACGCCAAGATGATGATGATGTTGACCTATTTTATAACATTGTTTCTACGTGTGTTAACAAGTCTCTATCGTCTGTTGACAGTTCTCTGTTACTAACTGTCTGTCTACTTTGTGAGGCAAGTATATCATTTGGTCCATGAAATAGCGGAAACTGGACAACTGCCAATTCCGTTCACAAGACTCATTCTTAATACTTTTTAATTCAATTTTTAAATAATCTGGGCCTTCAGGAGATAGGAGGAGACTGTTTGGTTGTTTCCGAAGCGATCAGCTTTCGCGATTTTCCTGTGGTTGTTTTGCCTGTGCCATTGTTACGTGCAGAAAGTGGACACGGAATCAATTCCCGACCGGACTGAAAACAAATGCATACCTAAATTATTTGTTTGTCCTTGGGTTAGTCGAAGTAGGTATGTGATGTTGTTCTCGACACAAATTAACTAGTGCGACTGGCTACTAGATAAAATATTTAAAAATCCCCTTTTGAATCCATTAGTAAGAAGTAAATATATGTAGTAATATCTTCGAGTTCCCTGTTTCCCTAACGTATAAAATGGATGTTTTTCACCTAGGTATCCCCAGCTATGTATTTTATTTCTAAAATCCGACTTTTTTATAGACGAGAACCTAAACGAAGCCTAATAGATTACAGCAATTTAATTCGAAATTCCAAATTAATCTAGTCGCAGTTTCTTGACAAATATTTTTCTCCAATATCTGATTTATAATAATTATTTAATGATTTTTTCCTAATTATGTCAATTTTTGAGTATTTATTGGGTCCACGAAATGATGATAATATAATTATTCAGTTTGTACGAAGTTACTTGGAAATACCAACTGTAAAGGCTGTCACGAAGAAATCCGTACCATGCAAGAACGCAGTAAGTTCCTACCTACATAATACTCCGAACTAATATGTATCTATAGGAACTTAGTAAGCGAAACTGTAGAATCTATCATGCTTTGAGAGCCGTAATCAGACCAATTTTGTAGGCGGAACGTACAGTAGGGAGGTCCTACTTCTAATGAAATAAGGGGCTGACTTTTTGTGTTTTTGATCAATAAATACCTATATCTTATACCTATTTTTACGCGCTTGCTAATGCCTAATTTACTTTTGTCATACATACCCATACCTATAAAATATAGACAATACCGTACTATTTCCGTTGATCTTTCTTTTAAGGATGGTAAACTCTACCTAAAAGAAATTTGCGTAGACGACGATGATAATCGCATCGAGTGCCCTGTTGAGGTTGAGGATGATGAGGATTGCGTAAGTATTCTGGGTTTTCCATCCAAACTTTCGCATCTAATAATTGAGTAGGACTTTAGGTAAAAAGTATGATGCGATCTCTCTAATTGAGTATATCTTGTCTAACAACTTTTAACCATAGGATGTTCAGTCTTTTCTCAGCCTTTTTTACTTGTCACAGTGACAAACTACCACGTTAATTCTGTAGCTGACTGCACATGGTGCGTATTATATCGGTAGGCACTCGGTGCCTCGCAGGCGCGCTCATTTCATGCGCGGTGACCGGCTTACAGCGCCTCCCCTATATCGACTAACTCGCTAAATTATCCCTTTGCTTTTTCCGTAGTTTTGTTGACGTTTCTTAATCTTAACTTATCGATACTTCATCTAAAATCTTATAAAAATAAATTTTGAGTTTGAGGTTGACTGATTACGGCTCTCTAAGGGCTGGATCGTTGTACTAGGTATACTTATTGTAAACTTTAAAACAAAAAAAATCCTTTCGGCAGCCTTCGTAACGTTTGTAACTTAGAAGTTAGAATAGCTAATAAACACATCATTACACTTAGTTTAGACCTAACTACTTAAACATAAATTCTCTTATTAATTCAAGGACGGTTCCTACGGTCAAAAGGTGGTTTGCGTAGATGAAAATGATAATCGCATCGAATGCCCTGGTGGCGGGGGTGGTGGCTTCTCTTTCTTTAGTGGTGGTTCGGGGGTAAGTACTAAACTAACTCGGTAGAGTTTAAAGAAGCTTAGTTTTTGGTAAGTAGTGAAAGATAAATAGAATAAATTAATACCTACGTCATAATATTGCTATGTAGTTATTAAGCCTTAACGTAAGCAAAGTAAAGGCGTAATAAGTAAGTGATACCTACATGATGATACTCTAGGTAGGATCTCTACCTGCCTCATTTCTTCAATCTCTACCACAACATAGGCACACATTTTAAAATATTCGCGCCGTTCGCGCCTCGGGCGCCGAATTACGTCTTTTCTTGTCTTTATAAAGTTACACAGACAATTTAGGATAAACGGTAATATATGCGAAGATTTTAATTATTTTAAATTTTATAAGCAAAAGTAAAAACAATATTCCCATTATTTTATAAAGTTAGAGAATTAAATGTATATAGAAGTCTTTGCGTACAACACATGTTTGACGTCACTTTAAAATCTATCGTTTGATGTTTTTTTCCTCAAAATGTCAGTATTCACTACAAAACAATAAAATATAAATATGATATTTTCTATTATAGTCATTATTTTGTAGATTATCTTATAAATTTAGAAGAAAATTTATTGTAAAGTGAATAAAAGGAATTATGTCAATAGTGCTGTTTCCGGTAATAGCGCGCACTCTCTCGAATTTTTGTGGAACTAAAAATTGTCTTGTGGTGTGGTGTGTGTTAGGTACTGCATTTTGGCAAATTATTGCCAATATATCCTTTTCATAGTCATAATTTGTGAATAAATTTAATACAGAGTGAGTATCTAACACATAAAATAGAGATAAACATTGCCTGTATGTTAAAATTCTGTATCAGACACCTATTGAGGTTACCTGGGGTAATCCTATTGCCGGGGAAGTAATCGACGTCATTTGGATTTATTTGGCTGGATTTACATATAATTTGAAATTTACTTCATACAATTTGTTATGGATATTGAACTTTGGTGACTAGCTGTGAATTTCATATTGATATGACATTCGTAGGCACTACATAGTAGTTGTCTTTCCAACTGGAACATTGTTGACCGATTTTTGCATTGCTGGTAATGATTATTACCCCTGGTGAAAGGTCAAGTGTACGGTTACCTAATAAGAATACTGTATTTTTAATTCGATGAACTTGGCCTATATATTCGAAAAGTTTACGGGTTTAGTAACAATCCCATAATATAATACCTATGTTATGTAACACTTCTAAATGAGGGAGGGATTGCAAATAGTTTGCGCTATTTCGACCCTGACATAGCTGGCACTAGATGATAATTTGGCGACTGTACCTGACTGATAAATGATAATAACTTAAAGTATGATGTCTAATATAAAAATGTAACAGGTGTGGTAGTCTTAACAACTTTCTATGAAATATATTTGTTTCTCAGGGTATGGCCCCCCCATTCTATGCTGACCTGGGAAAGAAGGCGAATGATGTCTTCGCAAAGGGTTATCACTTTGGTGTCGTAAAACTAGACCTGAAGACTAAGAGTGAGTCAGGAGTTGAGTTCAACAGTGGTATTATTTCCAATCAGGAAAGTGGCAAGGTAAGAAAGTTATATGATTTAGTAATACATGATCATCATATCATCCGAAAGACGCCCCAGCTGGGCATTAGCTTCCCCCAGAGATTTCCACAAAAGGTTGTCCTGTACCTATTGCATCCAGCTGGTACCCAGAATCTTTACCGGGTCATCCGTTCACCTTGTGGGTTTCTATGTAGAACTAGATAATTCTCCAATTTTATATTTACAATAAAAGCAATATTGAAATTTCATTAATAATGTTTAGTTCATTAAATTTATGAGACAGATTTTATAAACAACTCCTTGTGTCCTTTTACGAAGTTCTTTTAAAACAAGTCCTATTGTTTTGAAATATTTTTAATTATTTCAGGTACATGGTAGCCTGTCATCAAAGTATACTGTGAAAGATTATGGCCTGTCATTCACGGAAAGATGGAACACAGACAACACACTAGCTACGGACATTACGGTCCAAGATATCATTGCCGCTGGGGTCAAGGTTACATTGGAGGGGGCTTTCGCACCACAGACCGGGTAAATAAAGAAAGTTTTTCATACGTAAAGTAGCTAACTAAATTGTGTAATTCATTACTTTAGGTAGACTTATTTTGGGTTGCTGTGTCATCGTAGTAAGAAATTGATTTATTTTTAAATATCTCAGTTGTTTAAATGCTACTGAAAAACATTTGTTTTTGACTCAGTTTTATCCTTAGATTTTGCCATCTAATTCTGTGACAATATGTTTTAATTGAATTGTAGGGCAAAGAGTGGCAAGCTCAAGACATCATACGTCAATGATCGTGTGGCCCTTAACTCCAATATTGACTTGGACATGGCCGGTCCGATCGTGGATGTGGCTGCTGTAGTAGCGCACCAGGGCTGGTTGGCCGGCGCGCATTCGCAGTTTGATTCCCAAAAGACCAAGTTCACCAAAAACAACTTTGGCCTTGGATACCAGGCTGGCGACTTCGCCCTACACACACATGTGTAAGTATTTTAAGTATCTTTATTCTTACTCATGACTGATTTAGATAAGAATTAAATAAATTGAGATTCAATAATGTGATGTAACTTTCAAAACTGAAAATTTTACTTCCAACGTAAAGTCCATTCACTATACCTATATTGGTGTACTGTACTAATGTGAAACACTTGTACAAAAGGATGTTACTCAACCAGTTTCTATTTCTAAAGTGAGCAATAAGATGTAATGTGACAACTGTACTGCAAACCAGTTGTGTCTAGCCCACAAACACAATGTTAGCCTCAATAAATGTACATGAGACACTTTATATTGCCAGCCATAATCATACAATTTTAACTGGCCATGACTGTTATTTTCTATAGCTTACTTTAAACAGCTGTAATACCTTTAATTACATTTCCAATGTAAATGTACCTCAATAATGGTATTTATTTAACCTGTTTTAAAGTGCCAATAACGATGCCTGTAAAACTGAAATCTATAGATTTATGTACTAGATGACATATTAAAAATTAAATTCACATCCTATACAAATAACATATAGTATGTATCAGTATGTGAATATCACTTATTCAAGCACTGATTCCCTTATTTGATTAGCATACTGATGTAGTGTACAAAGTGTATTCACCTTGAGTGAAGATTAAGCTAAGAGTGCATTACAATGCTTGTGTAAACTCTATTGTTACCCACACACCTCTAAAGAAAGATTAAATGTAGGTTGAAATCCTTAAATGCGATAGGTGTGGTGTAGGTAAGTGATAATAAACCTACACCACACCTATAACCACAGGTATAATAAAAAACAAATACATACTGAAACACACAATCTAAAAAATTAGTGCTCACTTGAGTTTTTAGTTATAGGCAAGATAAGATAAGGCGTGGCTTTATATTGAACCATTTAAAATGAAAGTACTGACTACCTATATGGAATTTATTAAAATAGAAACAGCCCTTTAAAATGATTTTACTTAGTCGTTTTTGACATAGTTTTAGTAACAAATGTCGCTACCTAATGACCACTGAAGTTGTGTTCAAGATGACATAGGATAATATGTTCTACTGTTCGCTATTATCCTCCTAATCCATGCAACGGATTTTGATGTGGTTTTCAATATAATTTAAAGAAATTCTTCTGGAAGGTTTATATGTACATACAAGCATATTATAATAGAGAAACCCCGAAAAAGACCCGTACGAAACCGGAGTCGGTCGCCGTAGTTTATATTTATAATAAGGATAGATATAGACTACTGGCGATCTGATGGCAAAATAGAGCCATGTCATTGGCTGGAATAGATACATCATTTTACAGCAGCTGTTTCTGTCCAACAGCACGACAGTATTTTGACAACGGACCTTACGCCTCACAAGCGCCATCTGAAATCGCGAACCCTATACTTGTACACAAGTATTGCTGAATGTCGCCGAGACAGATTGCAATAGCAAATGGAGTAAAAAAAAATGTATCCTAACACGCTCCCGTCCCGCAGCGACAACGGCACAGACTTCGGCGGCTCCATCTACCAGAAGATCTCGGACCAGCTGCACTGCGGCATCAGCATGAAGTGGGCTAGCGGCTCCTCGGACACACTGTTCGGCGTCGGCGCCCGATTCCAGTTGGACCAGGACGCGTCGCTGCACGCCAAGGTCAACAACAAGTCGCTCATCGGGCTCGGATACCAGCAAGTGCTGCGTCCAGGTATGGAGGGATTTATTTTGTATTTAGGTATAAGAGGGTGGGAAATGATCAAGCAGGTCAGTTGAAGGTAAATTATTACTGCCGGCCATGGACATTTACAACACCAGGGGTGTGTCAATGATAATATACCGTCATGGGGTGCTTATCGGCTCTCGACACAAATTCAGGGTTCCCACCGGAAGTCCTGGAGGTTTAGAGTGTTATTTGTAAACTGTGTCATTACCGAAACGGATTCTTTATCGTGGAAATAAGGTTTAAATTATGTTATTCAGATCATTCTGGATTGTTACTTCGCTTAGATACTTTTGTTTACATGTGTACATAGCCTCCAGCAGTGTAGTGCCCGACAGAGTTAAATATAGCACCAAACCGTTTATAGTTACGCGTGTCTTAAGGACACCATGACTTCGCTCGTTCACTGCATCGGATCGGCTCGAGCGGAGCGGACGGATTTCTACCTTTCAATACTTTCACTGCACCCCCTACAATCGGATTTTTGTATCTGCTTATCATAGCACTTTGTACATACTGTCGATCGGTCCACGCCGATTCCAACGCAATGGACATGCTGCCTTGAGGTAGACCAGCTAGTTTCTTCTTTCACCAGAAACTACCAACTCTTTTAAACTCTGCGATCTCGAACCCGCTCAAGGAAGTCCTCGATTTGAGATTTTTAGACAGACATTTGTTCTTTTATGGAACACAAGTGACCTGTCCCAGCCTCGCACAGGTACAAATTACACACCTTCAGGTGCAAACCTCGGTCTGTAGTTTCGAACAATTAAGCAAAGAAAGAATCTAATAACGATTTTTGTTTTAAAGCATGAATCGTAAGCAGAAGTTATGGGCGACAGTTACCGCTTTCTATCCCGTGGACTGTCTTCTCCTTCGTCACAGAGTAGCATAAAAAAAATGAAAGAAAGTAGTATATTTAACACTTCAACGCCAGCTTTTATTATAAATTCCTTGGCACGGTAGTCGTCGGTGCCGGTTACCATCGAGTGACAGCTGTCGTCTCTTTATAAGCCAAGTCAAACGCCGCTTGAGAGCCTTGAAATCCCAACAATTAACATCATACCTAAATTTCGCCATAATCTCCTTCTCTTCTTCAAATCTCCAAGATTTGGCAGGCCAGTGCAGTGTTAAAAAACTAATAGAAAACGCTGCTACTAATTTTTGGTCAATGCTATGGATGTCCTAGCCTTGGTGGTCTCCTTCTACTCGAGCATTAATAGCCTTGTACGATACCCAAAGACTTCTACATACTATGGTATATATACCCGTAATAGTACGGATTGGTGCAATATTCTAATCTGCTGGACACCACGCGGATGAAAA
The DNA here is from genome assembly GCA_907269095.1 of Blastobasis adustella. Lineage (NCBI taxonomy): Eukaryota > Metazoa > Arthropoda > Insecta > Lepidoptera > Blastobasidae > Blastobasis > Blastobasis adustella. The sequence goes on along the minus strand of OU026129.1, from coordinate 13,203,215 downwards.
GGTTAATAAACTCTTATTGATGTTTATTAATCACTTTGTTACAGCTGTCTTATATGGCTAAACTGCTAAATAACAAACAACATGTGAGTGTGACGCAACTCTAATGAAACGTTAGCCAATTCACGGCCTGGACCATTATTACATAAATATTTATCATGTGATCTATCATCGCGTATCAGTGCGTCGAGTAGTGTGGTGACTTTTGTACTATAATGTATTTGAAACAATAGGGCTAGCGTAGCGTAGACATTTAAAGATTACAAGTTTTCACTTTTGTCCCTGAACAGAAATAGTACTTACGAGTATTACCTATTGTTATCTGGGCGATCGTACGATGCGTGTGACGCGCGATGCTGTGTACATATCTGTCACACGATTCGCATTATCTTTTATCTAACAATATAGGTTTTATTATTGACAAGTTAGCAATATATTCGCAAAAGTATGTATTACGCAATTGCACTGTTCGTTACAGTTATGTTTTGCTAGTTCTAAGTGGAACCAATCGTCACGTCACCACCACCCACGTTCTAGTATGTCATTTTTAACGGCCACTCATGTGTTGGACTTGTTAATCTTTAATGATCATGTTGTCGTACGGTCGAACAAATTTAAGACTACACGGAGTTTGAATGCACAACGACATATTTAGTTAGAGCCTTTGTGTAGCCTTATGTTTATTCGACTGTGCAATGACTTAAAGGCAGATCATCAGTAGACTGTAGGTGAAGAATTTCCGACATTGCCGGTTGAAGCCTCTTGACAAGTGGTTAAACCCTCCAGCAATACATTTTACACTCTTCTCAAATGTCGGCAGCCTAAGCCCCATTCACGACCCCACTGGTGTTGTGCGTGCCTATGGGCGGCTCCGACTATTATAAAATAAAACTGTTGTGTTGTCACCGCTGACCGGTCCGCTCGTTGGTTGCAGGCGTGACCCTGACGCTGTCGGCGGCCATCGACGGGCAGAACTTCAACGCCGGCGGGCACAAGCTCGGCCTGGCGCTGGAGCTGGCACCCTAAGCGCAACGCGAGCCAGGCTTTAGTCTTGTAGATAATACATAATGCCACATTATAACCGTCGTACACAAGGAGCGGGCCGCCATCGCCGCCCGCCGGCCGACCGCGCCGCCCGCTTTCACTAGAGTCCCTCGTATTGTGTATTTTCTAAGCACGCGGCGTCTCGAGCATCCTTACTCGTTTGTTTGCTAAATAATTTTGATCGAATTTAATTCATCCATCAGTCGATTTTGTCTTGTAAATAAACACCTATGGTGTGTTACCCAATTGATTGATTTAAAATAAAAATGAATAGTCTGTTGGAATCAGTACTTATTTGTTTTATTATGTTGACGATAATTGTTCATGGTCTGTAACCTGTTTTCCATTTCTTGCTGTCCCATGTGCGGAGAATGTTATGTGCGTTTGTCCAGTGAGCGGTTATAAACGTCTAGGTGTGAATTGTATTTAGGCTGTCTTTATATCAGTTATTTTTGCTTTGATAGATGACAATGTATGATAATAAAATATTTTTTATCAATTTTCCTCCTTTATTTGCTAATGGGGATAAAAATAATTTATTTATTACTTGGACTGAATCTGAAGTACCCGCAAATTCGGAGCATAATTACATACAATACGCAAACGCACAAAATGTGCCAATAGCAAAGATACCACACGCAAAATGTACATAAATCAATCGCCTACGTTCACATTATACTTGTTTTGTGTTGTGTTGGGGGGTAAGGGGTTTGCGAATACATAACACCACTTGAATAAAAATAGAAGGCGGACGTCAATGGGCAACGACGGCCGAGGCCGTCTGACCTTGACCTCACGTCGGACACGCTCTCTACTCTAATCGGGTTTTGGAAACAGGCAATTTATTTAATGGCGATTTCAAACTAGTAAAGGGATAAGAATATAGATATATTCTGCATTCGTAAGTGCACAAAGGTACGAAATATCAGGCCACATAGCATTCATATAATAAGGACTAAGTGGTCATCAAGTATTTAAGTAGTTTATCAGTTATCTAGCACCCATAGCACAAGCTTTGCTTAGTTTGGGGCTAGATGGCGCTGTGTGAATTTGTCCACGATTATTTATTTATTTATTTATTATTTATTATCTAATTTGTTAAATAACTTATAAATGGCCCACATACTTATTACAAAGTACACATCCTTAATCCCGTACCTGGGGCCCTATTTTTGAAACCGCTCGTATCCACGCGAGCTTTCGCGTGCGCTACCTCTCTTTCACAGTCGACATGACAGAAAAGACGTGCAAGGAGCGCTCGCGTGAATACGAGAGGTTTCAGAAATAGTCCCCCTACGCCGTAACCGGGGACGATGCCTTCAAAAGCCCGAATATCTGTAGCTTGGGCCAAATGGCGGGACGTGTCGGCTGTCATATGTGAACCTAAAATGGCGGTACAGCTGAAGGGACAGATCTATAAGACCACAATTAGACCTGCCACGGTAGTGAGACTTGGCTTGACTTGACTTGGTAAGCGTGCGCATCACCCGTGATTAGGTCTGACGCGGTCCGGAAAGCCCACATTAGCGGATTGTATGGTAAATCATGTAGGGAACTAATTTCTGGCCATGACATCTACCCCAGGCACGGGTAGGAGGGGACGGCTCAAGAAGCGGTGGCTTGACATCGTAAGGATGAACGTACTAACAAATTCACCACTAAGGATGCCGAAGACCATGCGAAGTGGACGGTGGACAAGGAAAAACAGGAACCCCGGATCAACCGGGAAAAACGCCAAGATGATGATGACATTATGAAACACGAATAATTTATTAAAAGTACGATGTCAAAAGTAGAATGAGTCAAATGTAGACTAAATGGGTATGTCAAATTTTTCATTACCTATTTGTTTACGATTATCATATAGAGACGGGTCGAAGGGCGATATATTATACCTATCCATGGTATCATTAGTGTTTCGATAACACTTAATAGTAACATAAATCGATAACAAAGTCGAAGTCCAAGGACAAAAATGCACGTAACAACTTTCTAAAGCCTGCGTCCACTGCTGCATCTCTTCGGAATGAGGCGCCTCGTACTGGGCGCACGGAGTGTTAATTTCAGTAAAATTATATTAAAATGACGCTGCTTAATTCTATTGTGGACTTTGTTCCCAGCGTTAGTAGGTAATACAAACCAAGAAATGCGATCCGATCGATCCATCCGTACGATTCACCTTAGCCTATTATCTTTACCTTTCCTTTCCGCGTAGCGATTCACGTTAGCCCACCAATTTTCAAGGGTCCGATTACTATCTCCTTAATGCGCTAGTTTGCACTTAGGGTTATCGCAGAGCGACGAAGTGGTATAGAAGCAGCCTTCTTTGCTTCTGTATGCGATTGAAATCGGATTATTGGCGAAATGACTTTCTGGAGCGAATCATCGAACTACTACCAAAAACTAACGTTGCTGTCGGAGACGTCGACCGACGAAGTGGCAGTGGCAGCAAAGCGTCTAGTTTAAATAGGTTAGTAACAATTTAAATGCAACTTCATTTATTTATGCGATTTATTTTAGTATCACAAAATAAAATCACACGGGCTCGCCGCGACTTCCGGGATTGCAGCTCCTTCAGTGACTTAGATCGACAAATAATGGTCCCTTGATATCGTCAAGTGTAGTATGAAAAAAAGAATCAAAAAGGAAAATGTTTATTCGCTTTGCATAAGCAAATGAAGAATTGGCTTTGTATAAGGACAACCCTGCACAAAAACAACATATAATTTTTCTCTCATTTATTGTTTGACATTAAAAACTTAGCAATAAGATATATTAGTAGATATATAATAGAGCGTATAATTGTCTGGCTACTGTATCATCTCCTCTTCCATGAGCTTGGCCATCCACTCCGGCTCGGCTGCGCCGATCTTCTCGATAAGGCTGTTGACCTGGTAGCAGAGACTCTGGATCTGCTTGTCCCACTGCGGCAGGATCTCCCGGGCTGCGACGGGACACAATGTGAGACTACAGGACAGGCTTAGTGTCTAAGTCCGAGCTTTGTGACTATGTGGCTTAAGTCCGTTCTTAATTTGAATTTATATGAATTAGAGTTTTTGTTCGCTTCGGACGGATTACGGACGGGCTTAGATACAGCCACAAAAATATCTAAATAATATGTGCATTTATATACATGAATACAGCGCAAAAAGATAAGTTGGCGCGTGGCAAAGCAACATACAATCTAATATGTTTTTGACGAGTATATTCGTCCCCGTATATTTCTTTTCTCTTTGATTCGTCGTCAGTCGCACGGAAAGTTCAAGTGCTGGTTTGCGATTGTGCGTAATACATACGGTAAGATTACAGTTTCTGTAAGGTATTTTTTATTTATTTATTATCAATCGGCTTGCATTTGACCTCAACTCACCTGATGGAAAGCGACAATGAGATATTTTGTCCCCCTCGTTGTTCGATAATAATGTTCGGAAGTAACTGCGATGTGCGGTTGTTACGAGTACGTTTCTATGGCTGAACTTCTATACGGATTTTGTACATTTGAAAAAAAAAATAATACTCACTCTCGAAATGTACGACGGAGCTGATCTGGTCGATGTAGCCGTTCATGCGGCCCTCGCTGATCATGTGGCTGGCGATGCGCTCGGCCTTGGGTTACAAACAGAAAAAAACATTGTAACATTCTTTCTTTGACTCGACACTTTCTATGGACTTTATGAGAAATCTCAAATACATTTAGAGTGCGACGGAAGAAGAGATTAGAAGCAAGTTATCATAACGGAAATTTTCGGCCACTGACATAGATGATGTAAAATTTTTCGAGTAAGACGTGGAAGAAAGGCGTGGTGGGAGGCCTATGTTCAGTAGTGGATCTCCTATGACTGAGATGATGATTATGATTCGGGTCAATACAGTCCACATTCAGGTGTACTCTACGCCACCAGGCGCCAATCAACACCAGCTTTCAACAAGCGATACTAAGCATTTCCTAATGGAGATAAAACTCAAAATGGTGTGACAGAGAGAATGTCGACCGTTGCCACTCCGTTGTAAGTGAATGAGAATGTTCGCGATTTCATAATCCACCAGATGGCGCTACCGCGGCGTAAGGTTTACCGTCACAATACTACTGTGCTATTGGACAGAAGCAACTGCTGTAAAATTACCGATCCATTCTAGCCCATGCTTTGTTCAACTATGATCCGGTATAGTTGATAGAAGAGCTCATGACAGGGTTTTATTTTGACAGACTTATGCCTTGGTGATTTATGGAATTGCGAAACCCTCTTCATCATCACAGCCCATAGCAGTCCATGGCAGGGCTTAAGGCCTCTCCCATGAAAGGGAAGCCTATTGCCAAATTCTCCATGCTTGGCAGGCCGCTCATAGACGATTTTTTTTGGATTCTTATATTTATACGCATAAGGTCTAGAATACCTTGGCGGGCGGCGTCTCGAGCAGCGCGCCGAGCTCCTCGAAGGTGATGTTGTTGTAGAGCTTGGAGGCCGACAGCAGGTTGTGCTCGAACACGGCGCGGTCCAGGATCGCCGTGCCGTCCGACGTCGTCGCCTACCACACGAGGAAAGGTTATCTATACATCTAATATCATACTTCATAATAGTATAAAACAAAGTCCCAATCACAAGATCGGATTGTCCAAACACAAGTTACCCTGGCCCACCTGGCCTAACCTAACCTAACCTAACCTAACCTGATCACCCTTAGTGACTAAGCAATTAAATGGCAGACTTCGCATGATTTGAATTTGTAGTTGAATATGTTTCTGGTATATTGTATTTTTCCATACGAATAAATAAATAAAACAAAGTCGCTTCCTGCAGTCTGTCCGTAAGTATCTATGGACGCTTAGATCTTTTAAACTACGTAACGGATTTTAATGCAGTTTTCAATAATAGATAGAGTGATTCAAGAGGAAAGTTTGTAAGCAAGAAAAAAGTGTAGGTATACTAGTACGCGTAATAGTAATTCATAAAGAGGAGAAGTTTGTATGTTGGGCGTACCTTCTGATGTGTCTGCATCAGAGCTTCAAACTCGTGCAACTCGGAGCGTCGAATGATGCGGTCCAAGTACATTTTCTCCAAAATCGAGTACGCGGGCAGTTGTTGGCATCGCTCGTCCTTGAAAAGAGTGGCCAGCATTCGCGATCTCTGCTGACCTGTTATTATAACGACAAAAATTGTGCTTAGGATGCAAAATGTTCAGATCGCAAATACAGTTATTAAGATTAGTGGAACCATGCTCACAATAATTTGTAGGTCATTGGAGAAGTTCATTTGTGAAGTTATACAGAAAGATGTGCTACATGCCTGTAACACTATACTGGATTTAAATCTATCGGGTTATAAGGAATAGAGCCCTTTACGTTATTTGAAATCATGACGACTGCGATGTATTTGAAGGTAGTTTCGTGTAACTAACCAGGGTCATAGGTGATGTTAATTCGATTTTAGTTTAGGCATATCAGATCTAATTGTTTGTGTTGAGTGAATACTATACAATAGATACATACTCGTAGGTAAATAAATAAATATTCATGGACAAATTCACACAGCGCCATCTAGCCCCAAACTAAGCAAAGCTTGTGCTATGGGTGCTAGATAACTGATAAACTACTTAAATACTTTTAAATACATACTTATTATACATAGAACACCCAGACCCGTAACAGAAAATAAAATTCATCATTTCAATTTCTGCCCGGCCGGGAATCGAACCCGGGACCTCTTGCGTGGCAGACCGGCATGTTGACTATTGAACCACTCAGGTCGTCTAATAGCAGGTGTAGCTAGTAGGTAATAGTAGGTGTAGCTAGTTTTGACGCAAGTTTTGCGTTTTTATAAGGGCGTGAACACTGAACGCTCACGTCCCTATAAAATCGCAGTGTTTATTGTTCTAGGTATATATAAACGGACACAAATGGTATTTCATCGTCATATAAGCATAATTCAAGTTCAAATTGCAAATTACCAGCCGACGCTAGTACGGTGCAGATGAGCGCGTTCCTAAGGCATGTCATCCTCTCGTCTTCGTGAATTATATTGCGGTATGACAGCTCATTGTAACGTTGGGCTGCCTCTATGAATTTCCTGAAAAAATTACCCACACTTTTAAAAAAATATTCTTATTATTAACAATTGTCGTTTAAATGAAGTTGAGATGATCATTACCTTCTATAATCTAAAACTCTGGCGTAACAAACTTTATAGTATATCTGCAGCTGTTCATTTGTGGTTTCTGCCTGCAGCAAAGATGCTCTATTGACAAAAGCTTCCGCTTGCACTGGGTCGTCCACCTCCAGGTAAAGCCTTGCGATCTTCAAATATGTCTCTAGCTTGTAATCAACAGAGTATTGCCTGTAAATTAATAATCGGTAGGTCATTAACCAGTTAAACCAGCCAGTAAAAACGAATATTTATGAGTATCAGATATTGAGTTGTTGGTATCCTTCAAAGTAGAAATTTCTAAAAATAATTTCTCAGGATGCTTCCATGCTTCAAAAGGCATTTTTGGCAGACAGTTCTGGTTGCCATCCATTTAGAGCAGCCATCACAAGCCTCGTGAAAAGCCGCTTCGGCGGATCAAAACTCTGACACTAGAGGTTGATACTTCACAACATGAAAGAATGTAGTGGATAGCTTTTTAGGCTCTGAACTGATAAATCAGTCAGGCCAAACAATTTTAAATGCATAGATTTATAAGCAAGCGGCTGGCGCATCTTCGCAGAGCAGCGCAAATGCGTTTGGAATTTTAGAATTTCAATAGTCAATGTATTTATTGCATTCATCTATATTAATATTATAAAGAGGAAAGGTTTGATTTATTGTTTATTTGTTTGTTTGTTTGTATTGAATAGGCTTCGAAACTACTGGACCGATTTCATAAATTCTTTCACCGTTGGGAAGCTACACTATCCCCGGGTGACATAGGCTATATTATATTTTCTAAAAAATTACGGATCATTAATAAAACTCCAATAATGTAACCCAAGGTGTAAAAAATACCCAAAAAATTCCTTACATCGCGTGTGCTGCGAAAACTATTGATGGTAGAACAAAATAATGTACTACGACTTTGCAGAACACATCATTATCTACAAAAAGTGTCGCGACAGTATATGTCTAACTATTATAGTTATGTCACAATAAGTGTTCTTTTTTTTCAAAATTTAATTGAAATGCCGCCGCTAAAAAACGCTCTTTATTTGTACCTTGGTATTAATCCTTATCAAAATCAATTACTTCATATTCACGACTGCTTCAATACCTTTATATAACTTTTTGAATTATTCAATTCAGACATTCCATTCGAAAGATATCACGAGTTTAAAAATGTGAATATTAGAAAAAAGTCGCGTGTTCGCCGCTTAGTCCGCTCGGCTATCTAGGCAGCACGGGGTACGGGAGGGGAGTCAATGTCAAGAAAGAAAGTGCCGCGCGGTCGACTCCCTACGCAGCGGTCGTGTGCGGAATCGAACGTACCCGTGCGATTTGCGAAGCCGGGGCGGCTGCTAGTGAGATTATAAAGGTCTAACTCAGTTTCCTATATATCTCAATATATTTTGTTTGAATGTTTGTTCTGCAGCATAATTGGTGTGAAATTTTTGCACATAGCTAGACTATGACCTGCCTGGCTGCCTGCGTAGCATGACGAAACGAAACCACTTGTTGTCTTGTTACCACATCCATTGTCAAGTTGTAAAAGTTAGGGAATCAGTTAGTAAAGAAGTTTCTAATGAATAACCATGCCATAGGGCTCAAATAGGGGGATTAAGAATATCAAGATATTGGCAATTAATATGTTAAACAAAAAATTCTAATTTAAAGTAAATAAATATGCATACTTCTGGCCAGTTTCAAGAGGAATTCCAACAAGTACATTTGCAGCTTCTTTCCAATTTTGATTGCGTTCATAAATATCAGCCAAGTGTTGTCTTATGCTTGCTACCTACAATGTTAATTAATTATTATTGTTAAATAATAGAGGAGCCACCAAAAGCTGATGTGCCTATATTTAGGCAAGTGTTTTTCAATGTCACAATGATAATTAAATTTCTATCATGATCATCATCCTCATCATCAATCCTGGCCTTTGCCAGGCTTTCCGAGTCTTCTTCTTCTACTTCTTTTTAAAACTTGGACTAGTCATGTAATGTTTGCAAAAGTTAATATAGCTTTTGATGAACAACAGTAAAAATAATAAATACATTTTGTTGTATATCATACCTGTTCTTCAAAAGAAATAACTCTAGGTTGTATTACATCTAGGGCATAATGTGAAACTTCCTGTGAAACATGATCTGATAATAATGCTAGGTGTGTGCTAACTTCAGTTAGAAGTTGTCGTGATATCACTAGGCTTACATTCTCATTAACAACTGAAAAAAAAAAACATAATGCATTATAATTTCCCATAAATAATCTTCCACATCCTTGAGGTCCCGGTTTCTACACTCTTACTCCTCTGTTTGGAGTCTTCACATCAACATATAATAATTAGGTTGAAATACTATTAACACTTCCCTGCTAACTCAAATACCAAAAACACTACAGCAGTGCTAAGTATTGTAGTGCATATTAAATGGACGGGCCAGATGAGTCGTACACGAAATTTATGTGAATTATAATGTGAGTAAGTTCTTCAAGAAAGGGGTGGAAAGGTTTATTACAGGGTCAGCAACACGGCAGGTGATACCCCTGCTATTGCAAGCATCCATAGACTGCAGTGCTTACCAGTAGTAGTAGTTGCATAATAATACTTGGACTATAGTCTAGTATAATGTAGGCAAATTTCAAATCTCAGATCATCATTTCCCAAAAGGAAAAAGCCCAATATTATTCTTCTCAGAGTACGAAGAGACACCAAGTTTACTTACTTGCTTCCACAAATGCTTTCAGGGATTCAATCAGTTCTACATCTGGGCTTTTCAAGATTTCAACTAAGACATTCCGATATCTGTAAAGGATGGTTTAGAGTCTATAAAGAGATGCAAATAAATAATTCACTAAAGTCTAGAACTTTAGTTCTTACGCTACTTCTAATATTATATTATGATTATTATTATAGTGGTAATATTTATATGTATTAGTAGGTAACATATTATATTTATTGTTGCTTTATTTATATTTCTTTTGTAAGACAACCTACAAAAAATTATTATCAGCAGTATTTATGCACTTACTTTTCTGCTTGATCTTTATGAAGACCACCAGAATTCCTTAGTTCACTTAGATATTGCCTCACCCCGGGTAAAGTAAAAGACATTGTGTTGAAGATAGGGGAAATAAATACAAATTATGAATCTAGTCAATCACAACAAAAAATAATTCTTGTCGTCTAATGAATAATTGAATGGGAAAAAATCGAGTGAATGGAATTTATTGATAGCGGCCATGGACTAATAATCTTTACGTACCAAGACCTTTACGGTTATGACAAAATTAGAGAGGTGAAACACCGGTTACAATCGAAAAGTCAACAATTTATATAATTCGGAACGCATTTTTAATTTCTTTGGGTTGGTAGCTCGCAATCCTTTTTTTTCACAAAGTTTCGTTCAGAGTTGTTGCTAGCATTAGATTTCGTAATAGCTTCAGAACCATTTTCTATGTTTTATTATCATTCTAGAAAATAGAAAATTGTTTAAAAGTTCTACTCTATAGAGATAACAGCTTCATTTTTGTATGATTTGCACAATTTCACTATTTACTATAATTTAAAAATATTTTGACATAATCTTGAACGCCTCCGTAGATTATTTGTTATGTTGGCTACATTGTTCCATTATTTGACATATAAACTTGAAAGAAGCGCCATTGGAGTTATTTACGCTGTATTTTAGTTAATTTATAAAAAGTATCCATCTGTTTACGATTGGTATTCATATAAATTAAAAGAGAAACGTTTTTCGATCGGACTGAAGTGAAAATTTTAGTAATTAATGCTTATGTTGGCCTAAAACTTTTAATTCAATGTATGACAATTTGTTTTTAACCGTGGCGACTTCGCAAATAGGGCTTTGCCTTGATTTGACATGCTAAAATGGCGGCGCCTTTTGAACTCAAAAATGTGTGTGTAATTTCCAGTGTTTTGACAATTCTTTGAAGAATTGTTGTTATGCGAATGTACTAAAATAAAGTCACATAAACGTTATAGAAAATGGATACTAACTTGGACGATTCTCTGAACTTGGACAGCGCTATGGGAGTAAGTAATTGAAGTTCAGGATTTCACTATGCAAATCTTGGTGCTATACAATATTCAAGTCTTTAATTTGAAATTTACTCAAGTAATGCTATAGTCTGGGTGTGAACAGGGGTCATCTGTTTTCTGTGCATGTGTTTTATTAGTATTTATACACTCTCTATTATAATTTACTAATACATTAACATTATAAAACATTGCGAATTTCATTCAAAACATTGTTACATTTAAAGTTGATAATGTAGAGTTATCTATATTTAATACAAATTTAGATGAAGTAGAGTAAGTTATTCTACTTATTCTTTCTGTTTCCTTAATTATGTTTTGGTAAATTATATGGAATCCATTCGATTGGCTAAAAATACCTGTCATGTTCATAAACACTGTTGTAACACATATCGTCACAAATCAAGCACTGTTTTTAAACAATTTTATACATACATACATACCATTACCACACATTTTTCCCAAATTTATGTGACTACTACATAGGCTGTTTAAACCTAAACTATTTAATCAGTCTCAGGGTCCCAAGTAGGGGTATATTTTTTCAAAACTTTGATTTACGGTATTTATTTATTTATTTAAAACTTCATGCATATCACAGTACAATGGTGGACTTAAAGCTAGGTAGCTTTTTCTACCAGTCAACCAGAGAGCAATCCGGGTATTGACATTTTCGGAGTTGCTAGTAATTTATTATAAACTTAATTATTATATTACTATGTTGCATAACATTAATAGAGAGACTTAAATTGTACCTGAAAAGGCTAGCTACTCCCAAATGCTTAGAGGATTTCATACGAAAGGTTATTTTCTAGAAGAAAACCTATTTTTCCCCCTCTTATGGATTCCCCATTAATAAGTCTTTTGCTCTAAAGAGTTGTTGTTGAGAGCTATGATGTTTTGTTTTGTGCAATAGTGTATAATAATAATATTTGAGAAAATTCTGTTGAAGCAAACTATTATAATGCCATTGGTGAAATAAAATCAATCAAGGTCCGATTACCCATTCAGTTCCCAGAAATTGCGAGCATTGCTGAACCTTGATTATTGGTCTCATTGCCACAAGCCCAGTGCCGCTGCCTGACTATTAAGTGGGTTTTAATCAGTATAATTTATTTACACATTGAAGGTGGATTTTGAACACTCCGAAGATGTTACAGTGAGCCAGTCCGATTTGACTGGACTTGATCACACAGACCATGAAGAGAGCATACCTATGGAATTTCAACATATAGAAGAACAACCTATTATAATGGACACAGGAAATGAAGAAATAATTGGTATGCTTTATTTTTTTTTAATCCTCTTAAATTGACTTAGGAACTCAATATTAAATTTAATAAACTTAAGAAGAACTGTCTTATAAACTAAACATCTACATTTCTTAGCAAAGATGAGTGTAAACGCATCAGCTGAAAATAAAAAAAAGGCTGCTCACGTAGTGGTATACTTAAATTCCTTATAGATATACATTATAATAAAACAGTAAAAATAATTTGTGTCTGTACATTGAATATATTCAAAAATAATTTAGGGTGATGAAGAAATAGTAATAGAATAAGAATTTAAAAAAATTTTTGTCTGTCTACAAACTATAAGAAGTATGGAGATGGCGAATAATGAATTTTGATGGGGTTTTCAGTTTGGTAATTTGGTTTTGGGGTTGGGTAGAACCAGAGATATGTACTAGCTTTCATACAGTATTTAAAATGATAGCTTGGGAAAAGATATACTGCCATACAAACAATTTCCACACAGACAAAGTTGTGGGCAGAAGCAATAAATGATTTTGGACAAATTCACACAGCCCCATCTAGCCCCAATTTATTAATTTTTTAACAATTTCTGCCCAGCTGAGAATCAAACCCGGACAATCGAGGAAAAGTTTGTGAGAGAGTGTTAGGATTATTTCTTGTACTTTTGGAGATTTCTCTCATTTTGAGTAAGGCTAAATTTTCCAGCATTTCCTGTTTTCAGAAACCCTAGTGCCTAACTACATACGTATTTAATTTTTTTATTGCTTTTAGCCTTGCCAGGACCCAATATCATTTTTTGTCATACAGGACATAATTCCCTTATTTTAGTTAATACCCAATTGTTAGTTTCAGATTTCATGGGCGATTTTCCTGTACAGAGTATTCCTGAATGCCAGTTCGGCATGACAGACACTACAGTTATGGATTCTAATGTATGTAATATCTAATAATAAAAGATTTTCCTAAAACAAGTTAAGTTTTCACATGGTCATTATTGAAAAGATTTTTGTTGTAGGATCACATTACATTCATCTCTCATGAAGTGCAGAAGGGAGAAGAGGCTGAATATGATTTACCTATCCCTGTACCTGCTTCTGGAATGATAATTGAGGAAATGAACAAAAAGCCACAGATAATTAAGGTGAAGGTATGTATACTTGTTTTTAATCAGTGTATAGTGTGAAATATAATGTTAGTAGCCAGCTATGTAATACCAACAGATTGAACTACTGCATCAATCCCTTTTATCCGCGGTTGTCACACTGAGCTACTATAGTCTTAATTAAAAGTTGAACAGCTAGAACCTGCATAGATTAGAAAATGGACAGCAGCATCTGCCACGTGTAGATGTTATGGCAAAACTACATTACCAGTATGTTGCAAAGGCTCAAATCCAGCAGTCGGCACTCCAAGCAGACTGTTATTGGTTTTGATGATGGCGTATGTAATTTTATTACATATAATATTTTTCCATAAACAGGCTGCAAGAATGGCGAATATGCGACCAATAGCTGCTAAGAAGGAGACTGTAGTGGTGACAAAGACAACCGCGCCCCGACAGGTCGCCATAGCACCCAAGCCGCCTGCTCTAGTAGACCAAGGGGTTTTCCAAAAATTCAAAAGTCATAAAGTTATTGGACCCGGCAAGCAGTTTGCAATTGCACCAAAACCGATGTCCAGTAGAGGTGTCAGTCTGGTGAAGAAACTCGCCCTACCAGCTACCAGTGTAGCATCTTCCCAAGGAAAACCCATAAGTAAGCGGAAGTTTAATTCATGTCTGCAATAATTTAACAGATGTAGATGATTAGGTGAACACAACCGATGCTTTTGAGGGAAAACATCGTAAGCCCTGTTAACAGTCAGATTGCAGTCGCTTTACTGTAATTACCTGATCTGTCAAATCCTGGATCCTGGTTACAGTGGACTCCTAACTGTCGCGCGCGGGATCACAACCGGGATATTGATGCCCAGATGATGATGATGAATAAAACAGATGTGGATGACAGTAGAAGTACAAAAACGTACCATAAACTCTCCCTCCTGCTGCTTATTCTATGAAACTGCAACTTTTTTCCCTGCATTGCATGCACAACTGTCCCTTAAATACATAAATACATGCTTAAAACTTGTTTATTTTCTAAATATGTATTAGTGTTAATTACCTACACAACCCTGCATATTGACACAGTAATCGATATTACTAAAACAACATTCACAGCTCAACTGGGCCACAAGCTAGTGATGGTGCCGGCCTCCGCGGGGCAGAAGATAAAGTTGGTGGCGGCGGGCGGCACGGGCAGCGTTACGCTTATAAGCACCGGCGACGCAGATCAGGTGAATTTATTATTGTTATGTTATCCTTATTCACTGTATTGTCTGCCAGTACACTGTACTTCAGTGCGCGCGCGCGTTCATGTTCATCGGGACCGACCGTCTAATTTGAACGGATTATACATCGCCGTCTCACTCGCTCAAACCGCAACCGTGTGAGATGGCGAAGTACCGAGCCTTCAATAATTGAAAACTAACGCTACTCGAATGCTTGAAACGGTCGTTCCCGATGGACACGAACTCGCACGTGCATAGTACGTAGTTCAAGTTCGGGTATCAAGGTACTGTGCTTCCATATAATTCTGTATTGTTCTGTATGTATCCTGTAGTGCCACACCCACAATAACTATTTAATTTTTAAGTCTCTGACAGCGCAATTTGTTATACAAGAAAGTTCCTGTACAATGAGCCTATTATACCTGTGATTATTTGAAGAATTGAAAACATTTGTTTAAACAAGATACCTCTTGACCCTCATACAAATTAAATTGAAGTAGAAATTTCTAGGAACAACAAGCTAGCCTCTGAAACATTATACACATGATGTCCTTCATGATGATTATACCCTTCAAATATTATTACTTTAAATATATCAGCACAACTCTATTCTAATCTGGAATCCATCTAATTTAGTCTACTATACATTTCAGGCACAGCTGATCCAAAGCGATGGCAACAACACCCTCACACAAGGAACAAAACCACTTATAGCAAAAGTGATAATGCAAGGTATGTATGACAGTGTATGGGGAAAGACGACATGGACCCCAGATATATGTATTCGGGCGTTTTCCGCAAATAGACGAACTTGAATATATTCTGCGTAATTTAATAAAAATTTGACGAAATTCAGGAGCAAAAGCGTGAGAGCAAATGAAACTGGAAAGTATTGCTCATAAAATAAGGTCAATTTTTGTATCACGGCTTTTGAAAAGCGGAGCGACGGTTTTTTTAGGAGCCTTCGGTGTCCCACTGCAGGGCAAAGGCCTCTCTCCCATTTTTCCACTTAGACCTATTTGTTGCTAGGTCTGCCGTATTACATAAATAAAACTTAATTCATACAAAATTGACCTTATTTTATGAGCAATACATTCCACTTTGACTTCCTTTCACGCTTTTTGCTTCTGAATTCTGGAAGGTGCGCTTTTGCAAAAGGGGCATTATCGTAAGTCGTAACTCGCTCGAAACGTCCCCACGATATTGACCTCTACCCCTGCACACATAGAGGTGAATCTGTCATGTCCATTATCATGAGTCGTAACTCGCTCGACACCGCCTCCACGATGTTGACCTCTATCCATACCCACATAGAAGTGAATCTGTGATGTTCATTATCATGAGTCGTAACTCGCTCGACACCGCCCCCACGATATTGACCTCTATCACTGCACACATAGAGGTGAATCTTTCATGTCCATTATCATGAGTCGTAACTCGCCCTAAATCGTTCACACGATATTGACCTCTATCCCTACCCACATAGAGGTGAATCTTTCATGTCCATTATCATGAGTCGTAACTCTCCCCAAACCGTCCCCACAACACTGACCCTCTATCCCTACCCACATAGAAGTGAATTTTTCATGTCCGATTATCGTGAGTCGTAAGTCGCTCCAAACCGTCCACACAACACTGACCTCTATCCCTACCAACATAGAGTGAATCTCTCATCTCCCAGGCGGCGAGGGCGCGGCGCCCGCGCTGCTGACTAAGCTGGTGCCGGCGGGCGGGGGCGGGGGCGCGGGGGCGGCGCCCGTCAAGTACGTCACTATGCAGCAGAAGACCATGCCCATATCTATTAATAAGAAGGTAGGTAGTATGGGAATTCTATAGTCTATAGTGAAGAAATAGTGGGTGTTTTTGCAGTGGAGTAAAATTATAAGAATCTATATTTAAGAAAAGATTGTTGATTAATGGATACAAATCCGCTGTTGTCAAAATTTAAAAAAAAAGGCCAACAATGTCCCATGGATATCCTTTTGCCTAGTAGCCAGTCGAGTACAAATAATAATTACCCTATGGATTGAGTTTTTTAATACTAAATATTTATTATATTCACTGGTCTCTATGAACTTAGATTTCTAATTTGTTGCGATCCGATTGGCCGAGGGGCGGGGCTAGGCCGGCGGACAATGATGCTCACTATTTTCTTATCGCGAATAAACACATAACACACATTAGAGAATACTCGGTAAAATGTGTTTGAATAGGCAAAGACGCAACAATGATAATAATGACCGTGAGTTCGAGTTTAGTTGTCTTTTCTTCAGTATAGTTTCCCAGTTTCTCTATTGACACGTGTTAACGGCGACCAACCCGTGTGCAGGTGGTGATCGCGTCGCCCACGAAGCAGGGCGTGCGGTTCGCGACGGCCAAGAAGCAGCAGATCATCGCCATCCGGTCGCCCACGCCCAAGCTGCTGCCGGCCACCACGGCAGGTGAGATCAGCTGTTTGGGCACGATGCCAAAATTTGTAACGTGACGATATAAATGTGGACGTTCACAAAATAGGGAAGAGGTAGCATCTCAAGACGTTTCTGATTTTACCGATTATTTAACTTATCTCTTTCAATACGTGTCCCTTTTTAAAGGCCATTCATTTTTAATATGATAGGAGTGTGACATTTTGGTGCGAATTGTTGTGCTTCGGGGTTGCCACAGAACAAAAAGATTCTTATCTTATTTTACCGAGGCTTGTCCCTTTCTATACGTGTCCCATTCATGCCACCTTCACCTATTATCGTGGACGTCCACGATAATGTCACGTTGCAAATTATATAAGCGCACAAACGCTTCGTTGCGATTCTATTTAAATTGCCTTTTGGAACTTTTCGGCTACGTTCTGTCAGCTTCGCAGCTTTTGCAGTTCTGCGCTAATTTTCCGGTGTTGGCAGAATGTAGTCGTTACGAAGCAGTTGGTATCTTGGCTAGTTTTTTTAATTTAGTTTTTTGTTTGTCGTTTATGGGAACTCAATCGATGGACTTTTCTTTATATGTTACCGGCTATATTTTCATGACGGTGTCACTTTATTAGTCTATGGCAAACAACAATTTAGCTAAAGCCACAACATAAAAAGCAGGACCTAACCGCCAGGTATCGAAAAAGACCGGACAAAGTCTACGTATAAGAGCTCAAATTTATTACGGAAGCGATTTTTATGAAACATTGCTATGAATCATATCTATTGAACTAGGTTTAGACTGTCCGGGAACTGTGATGCTACAGACAGAGACACGTAACTAACAACACTCGTCTTTATGCGTTGGGGTTTAATAATATCCATGATATAATGATTACTGAAGAGTACATGTATTTTATCTAGCTTTAGGCAGCTACTGCGTGTGCACATATCCATAAAAAATAGCTATATCTTATTCCAAGCCATGATCTATCTGTCATACTGTGTGTGAAACTTCATTCTGAAGTGCATATTGAATTTGTATATTTATAAAATAATAATTTTGCAGCCAGCACAGCTGTTACGAAGAAAGTGGTCATATCCGCGAGTCAAGCACAAAATTTTGTATTGAAGGCGGCGACATCAGTAGCCAAGACTGGTCAGGTACGTTTTGACGATAGAATAAATAAATAAATGAATTATTTACAAATAAGTTACACAGTGTTAAACCGAAGTAACATTAAAATTTGATTGTATAATTTGTTTCAGCTGACGAAAGTAATAAATACGTCTGGACAAAAAACGCAGTTCCATCAGATCAACGTACCCGGTAAAGGGGTAAGTTTTACATAACTTAGTGGAATTATGTTGTATCATTCCTTGCTATAAGCCGAGTAATTCGGGAGCGAACAGTTGTGTCCTAAATGAAATCGAGGGGTCTATTGGCTATCTCAGTGTACAACTGAATTTGACATATAATAATTGAACAGTACTCTAATTTGGTAGACGTTATAGCCCGTGGCTATCGTAGATGACGTAGTGTACAATTATTTAATCTTAAATTCAGTTGCCAACTGAGTTAGACAATAGCCCCGCAGAAAGGAATCAAACTAACGTGTTCCGGTTGACCGCAGAGTGCGTAGGTACCCTAGAGGCCGTTTAAGTTCCCCAATTCCTGAAATGTCTAATTCCTAAAATGTCCAGTGTTTAAGAATGTGGTAGGATGATAATATGCCCTTGACAGTTTCCGTTCTAAATACTGTTTCATGGTAACCAGGTGCAGTACATCCGGCTGGTGACCAACCCCGCTGTCAAGCCGCTCGTCAAGCCGTTCGTGCTCACCGATAGCAAAGGTATTCGACAGATTATTATTATGCGCTAAAACATTATACATTAAGCAGCGCCTGTTGTGTCTTCTATACTGTTATATTTCTCTGTATATAATTATTGTCTACAATAAACAGTTAAATAAATAACTTAAATTATTTAGGTTTCTGAGCAAAGACGTAAATTCCTTGCCTCGAACCTTTCGTACGGCGCACAATAGTACTGTTTTAGATTTCACTCCGCAAGAATTTATCGCGTACAGCACGTCTAGCACAAGTGTGCTCTCGAGCGTGAAAAGCGAGAAAAGGCGCGACATAGATACTGCTATCTCTTTCATCTTAGTATTGAGAAAAGTAAACACGCTTACTCGCGGCGCGAGATGTGTCTCGAACACACTGGTACTAGCCGTGCAAGAGTTAGTTAACGGAGTCTTATTTATTTGAACTAACTTTTAACCTTCAGCAACTATCTCTGATTTCGTTTTCGAAAAGTGATTTAAACGGGTTTTCCTTGTCCGCAGGGAACCTACTCCAAATGACGACAGATAAGGTCGGGGACTCGCAGCCGCCGCCACTCGTGGTCACCGGAAACATTAATAAACGTGAGTATATTTTACTCCATCATCATCATCACAGCCCGTAACAGTCCACTGCAGGACTTAAGGCCTCTCCCACGAAAGGGCAGGTTATTGCCATAGTCTCCACGCTTATCCATCGGTTGGAGATCGCAGTATTTAAATATAACAATGGAAAATGTCTTTTTACTCCATACCGTTTCGGAATTAGGATGAGCATTCATCTGAGATCTAGAACTTTTAAAATACACCATAACAGGAGCACAAAGTTCGAAGCAGCAAGCAAGGCAGGAGACAATGAGAATGAATGTATAGTTGTGTGCGCCATTTACCGAAGAGTTCGCTAAACTTCCGGGTTCTAAAACTATTTTGTAAAAGACCACAAGTCAAGGAGGTTGTATACATAATAAAAATTAATACACTATGGAGCACGGCTTCCCGCCAAACGCAACGCCGCGCCTGACATCTCTAGAACATAACTTTTGAATTGATAACTTTAGCAATTTGAAATACAAATTGAACGAACGCGCGAACTCCATTTACAAAAAATTAACAAAAGTTTCTCTATTTGAAAATATTCGAAGGGAAATCTGGAACATAGTTTGAACTTTGAAGATTATTTAAAATTATTGGAAAAGTCTTACAGGACGATTTGTCAGAGAATGAAATACATTTAAATAATTATATAATTTATTTAGTTGTAACTTTTGTTGGTGGTGTTGCTTGTGAAATTTACGCGGGTGTTTTTTTATTATTTCCTATAAAGTTATGCAAACCTCCGCAGTGACGGCCAAGCCGCAGCAGAAGTTGGTGACGATAGCTATGGTGAGTTCCAAGTTTCCTACCTAGCTAGTAGCAATATTTTAGTTTATTTGTTCCATGTATTTGGTAGACGCCTTCCGCAGCCAAATCACATGATCCTACGAACATTATTATTCGTTTTCATAATAATTTGTTCTAATAATTATAAAGCTGTAAATATGAAGTACAATTTACTCTCTTACCCTTGCCAATTTGTATCTTTCTTTGTTGTGTTGTGGTGTCTAAGACTAAATGACGTATTTTATCCAAGCTTTATTATTATCATCAGAATTTCCTATAATAAGTTTTTTCCTTAATTATTGACAAAACTTTGATAATTTAGTTAGGCCCAAAGAGTTTTGTGTTCGGCCACTGCGGATATGATCCGAACTATTTTATTATAGTTCGGATCATATCCGCCATGGCGCTTATTTTTGAAGTGAAACAGCGGGGTCATCAAAGAAAAGTTTACCCTATTCTAATATTCCATTCATGTCAAATGGGACCAACAAAAATTGGATCCCACTCTGTGATCCCGCCCCATGCTCCTTCCGCTAAATGTCATGTCGTGCGTCGCCAAAGAATATTGAGCTGAAATGACGCGTCAATCGTAAATAGGATATTTGTTGATTTTAGTATGATTTGAATCTTTGACAAAACGTGTTTCCACGTCGTCATTTCTTTCTAATCATATCACGTACGGTTTATAAACATTTCATAATACACACGAGACTGGGTATATAAATCTATTTAGAAGTTCTGTTTGTCGATAGAAACTAGCCTGTTTTAGTGCATCGGGCTTCGGGAACCTTCAACAACATTGTGGAACATTCTAGTCGTTTTGCGTAGTTGTTATATTCGTAACGTTCGAGGCTGTTCGAATGCGAAGCACTTTTTGTAAACTGTTGCGGTTGTGGAACTCGAAATGCTGTCGAATATTTCCGTTGCACTTTTTGGCAATCCGTATCCGTAGCGATATTATGCGCGACGGTACCGATTTACCTATACCGCTTTCCAGTATGTGGGTTTGTTAATAACCCTGAGTGAAGACGAACTCGTAATTTCTGAAATGCTGCATATCCGTCTAACTATCAAAAAGTACTTGGGCTATGCCCAAAAAAACTGCAAATCTACGTACAAGCTAGCTGTTTGGCACACATGTACTAGATGTCCAAACAATAATTTTTACAAGCAGTTCTTAAAATGTTTCCCTTAGCAGAGGAATGATGACTAAAACAATGATTGTTTTCTTCTGAAACCTATAGAGTGGGCTATCAAATGAAAGGTTTTTTTCATTCAAATTCAGTCTTCAACTCGGGTCTTCTGAGCCGATTCTAAAAATAAACATTAATATATTCAAGTGATTTAAATATAAAAACAATCATCACCTTTCAAAACACACTAAGTTTGCGCTCCTCCTGATCCAGAATGCAGAAATAGATAAGGCGGTGGTACTCACCCAGGCGGACTCCTCAGGCTTGACAGAGTTTTACCACCTAATTGCATTCGCATTGTATACTATATTGTTCAGACACATAGCCGCGCACTGCGCACGATTTAATGTCACCTTTTTGCCAGCCGGCAGTAGAGTCGGCGGCGGAGAGCTCATCTCTTCCGTGCTAACCGGTTTGACGCGTTGCTGTTTCGTTCACACATGTAGGGCAAACCAGCTTCGCAATACTTTCGAAGCTTTTAGTTAATTTTTCAATCACCTTTTGCTGCTGCTGATTCCTGAGAATGAATAGATTGATATTTTTGCACTTTAGGACGCAATTAGTGCAATTTGGGCCTAATCTTGTCAGATAATTCACAAAATTTTTCCACACATGAAATTCACACTTTTGCGATAAGAAAATAGTGAGTCATCGTTTTTCACCAGCCTAGTCCCGACCAATCGGGTCGCAACAAATTATAAACCTAAATTCACAATGATCAATTGAAGGCAGAAAATAATAAAAATTAATACCTATGCCTGTTGCAATAAACAATAAATACTAGTCTCGCTGCTAAGCAAACGGATATCCTTAACTTTATTTTTAATTTGAGGCAATTAAGTTGATATTTATCCATTACTTAACTTAATATTTTTTGAAATATATTTTTTTGAATTTTTACTATACTGACAATACCTCCCTGCAATTGCACCGATGGCTTACTATTTTCTCAACGCAAATGGACATAAACAGTCGCATCATGAACGTTCCTAGCCATTTCTCAATGAAACAACCCAGGAGCACGCGAGAGCGCGTCGCTGCTTCGCCACGGTCAAGGCGCCGAGCCCGCCGCCGCTCGAGGCGGAGCTGCCCCCGCTGGGCGACGACAGCCAGGACCTGGGACTCCGGCCCTATGTGAAGAGTATCAAAGGTTTGTACTTAAAACGACGGTCCTGGGGTGGCCAAAGGTCACTGTGTGTTTCCTTCCTACGTTCCTACTCCTCTTTGACGATTGAAAGAGATATGTAATGTCCTACTCAGCATCTTCCGGGGCACTTTCCGAGTACCCTGGTTAATATTTCGACACAGTTGCATTCATCATTCCGACGGGACGTCAGTTACAGTGGCCCCGGAACGTACATTTCAAAAGCTCGACCTGAGTGGTTCGGTTGGTTAACGTGCCGGTTCCGGGTTCGATTCCTGGCCGAGCAGAAATTGAAATGATGAATTTTAATTTCTGTTACTGGTCTGGTTGTAGTTTGTATAATACGTATGTATTTAAAATAGTGTTCATGTAGTTATCAAACATCCATAACACATGCTTTGCTTACTTTGGGGCTAGATGCCGCTGTGCGAATTTATCCGAGCATATTTATCTTTTTTTATTTAAAATGTGTTTTTTTTCTATGCACTTAATTTAAATTTAGCGACCAGATACAAAGATTTGCCATTGGTCCCCATCCTGCGCACAGGTCTTGGAGTGTCTTTTACTTAGTCCAAAGTAAACAAGTAAAATTAAATATCTTAAGAATTTTAAGAACTATGTATGTATGTAATCTCTTTATTGCATCAATTTATAACATTACAGGAAATAAAAATACAGTTTATAATGCAAAGGCGAGCTTAACAAACTAATAAAGTTCTTAAATTTCCTAAGAAACTAGGCTCTTAAAACCAAAAAATCGGTTACCAAACACAATATATCGCGACATGATATCAGTCGCCCATAAGGTCTACATTTTTACGAATCCTTTCCTTTAAAAAATCTCCATTTCATAATTGTACAAGTGGTCGCTATTGGTTCGTGAAATCCAAGACAATTTCGTTTGGTTTTCCAGAAGAATCAGATTCCAAAGCGGCGTTGCAGGCCCTAATCGCCGACACGGTGGGCGACGACATGCAGAACGATGACCTGAACGAGCAACAAGTGGACTTTGAGCCACCGCAAGTGGTGAGATTGCATTTACACTTCTTCGTATCAATTTATTTATTTATTTTACTGTTTATTGTACACAATAATGATATACAGCGATATACAGTGTTACATAATATATGTATGAAGTCGTGAACTGGATGGAGTGCTAAACGTATTAAAACGATAGGTACAACTATTGAACGTACGGCAGAAATAATTGTACCCCTTTAATAATTTTAGCACTCCATCCAGTTCACGGCTTCACACATATATTATGTAACATCCTGTATAATGTATAAAAGACTTAGTGAGAATTCATTACCTTACGTTTGTTCCACATTCATCATCTTTGCATACATGCACTCTTGTCTCTTGAATTAGAAACGGTAGAAGATTTCCAGAAATAATTAATGAAGATTCTGTACAAAAAAAGAATGTACCTGTGCGTCGGTTTGTGCAGCTCCCGAATGGATGGACTGATTTAGATGCGAGATGGTTCTCAGCATCGTTTCATTATAATCGATTTAGTAGTTTGGGATATATAGTTCAACCGTTGAAGAGGTAACAAACACACACACACACACACACACCGCATTTTAAATATTAGTTGGATACTATTAATAAATTGTAAAATAGCCGCGTCATTAATCATGGGTTCAGTTGATAACAAAGTTCCATTGCAATAAACTGAATCTATTTAATCGATGATACGTAATCGCAAAAGTAACAATTTCAATCATTTAAATCAGAGAATTGTTGGCAACATGGTTACGTAATTAGCCTATCGTACTGCTCGAGTATGGTCACGCCTCAGGGATACGTGGGAAATAGGTGTCTGTTCCTGCCTGTATCAAGAAAGAGGGAAGAGGCCCCGTGGGCGACCTAAGAAGCGATGGATTGACATCGCTGAGTCGGATTCCAGAGCCAATGGCCTTCGACGCGAGGATACCGAAGACTGGGTAAAGTGGAGAAGAATGAGTCGGAATGGAGAACCTGGCAGAAGCCGGGATAAACGCGAGGATGATGATGACTGAGCGGGTAAAAGCCGCTAGGAATGACTAGTGTATTATAAAGTTGTTTGTCTCTTCAGCAGAGTCCCCCGCTGGACGTGGGATGCGCGGGCGCGGGGGCCGGGACGGGGGGCGCGGGGGAACACCCCCTCATAGTGATCCCGTCGGAGTACTACAAGCAGGCGGAACTCACCATACTGCCCGATGACAGCACAAGTGTAAGTCTTTCCTCTGCACTACAACTTGGGGCTTTTTAATAGGCAGGTCTATAGGTACCTCAGAGGAGGGCTTAGGTTGCCCTTAGGTTGCCGCCTTCCATAAGGTCCGTCGGTGTGCCTCCCTAGGAAATAAAAAAGAGTATTTATTTAGTATATTATTTAGTTCTTTTTAGATGATGGAAAACGGAAACTGTCGCCCTATTTTGGGCATGCACTTAAAAATGTATAACCGCAGGTACTTTGGCACTGTGAGGACTGACATTGAATGCCCCATTGTTGTAATTGCGTTGGCTACCTTATCCTTCAAACCGAAACACGACAATGTAAACATTGTTCGATGTTCTAAAGAATTCCCAAATTGTCAATCACATACCCCTTGATGTCAGATGTTCGATTGCACTATACTTAGGCGACCTGCGTTTAGGCGTCACGAAATTGGTGTCATAGTGACTTTACTTTTCAGATTAATGTTGGTGCAATGCTTTTTTTGTTAGGAATATCTTAAATCAACTTAAGCATCGCTTAAAGTTGAATGCAATCAATCATGAGTGTCTACGGGCGCTGGTAGCGTATACCCTCGGGTGACTTCATCTGTGTCCCTCATATTTACTAAATAGCTAAGGGTCTCAAAGCTACGGAAATTGTGAATGAGAACTACCGCGAACACAATATTTCACTGGGTGGTGCGACTGGCAAGTAAGGTCTACTAACAATATACTATGGTCAGAATCCAATGCACTTTTTTACCAATAAGTCAAGATGTTACTCACCTGTTGAAGTTCTACTCAGTGGCGTCAATTAGTGAGAACAACGTCAGCCCCCATTGAGTCGTCAATAAACAAAAGTGGCAACGCCTTGTTTCTTATCTTACTCGAACTCGGCATACCCTTCAGCACGGCTATCGCTAGTGTGTCCGCGACACAGCTCGCACTCCCTCGCACTCTCAATACCAATATGAAACATATAGCAGTATATATGTCGCGCCTTTTCTTGCTTATCGCGCGCGAGAGCAACTTGTGCTAGCTGCACAGCCCATTACATGTAAATAACTCATATTTTAATCTTCCAGCCCGACCCACACAGAGGCAACGAAATGATGAAGATCGAAGTGGATCCGTACAAAGATTTCAGTCAATCGCCAGTTGAGTACCCACCCTCGGAGCCTGGTGAGTCAATCTACCTTATTAATAGCCTATTATAGTCCACTTCTGATTGTTATAGATTATAATATAGTCCACTCTTGGCCTTGAGCCTCCTCCGTATCTGCCAGACTGGTTGGAGTATTAAAAAACACGGATCTGAAAATTTTGCTGCCCACTTCGATGACCCGGGAGAAGGTCCTAGCTGGTGTGTCTGATAATGTTGAAACCATGCGTCAAACGCTAAACCGATCATTTGCGTACGTACAATTTGTGCAGCCGCCACTTCGACTTGGTTTTGATTCGTAAAAAGCAAAACTGCAAAAATACTAACCGAATACGTCTCAGTGCGCTAATCTATAGAATTATTAGGAGGTCAAACCAGATCAGAAGCAGATACTATTCGAATTCGAACCAAATACATGCGAGTCCGTAATAGCTAAGGCGGTGAAATACACATGGGCTGGTTTCGGATTCCTGTACGATTTGCATTATTTACCGCAGACATCTGTAATTTATACCCACTTAAATTCCCTCTTCCAGACATGGTATCCGCCGAACTCGGCTTACGACCTCGCAAGGCGTGCAACTGCACCAAGTCCCAATGCCTTAAGTTGTACTGCGACTGCTTCGCCAACGGCGAGTTCTGCAACCGCTGCAATTGCAACAACTGCCACAACAATCTGGACAACGAGGAACTGAGACAGAAGGCTATCCGCGGTTGTTTGGACCGGAACCCTAACGCGTTCAGGTAAGTTAGACTACTCGATACTGGCTATCAGCTGTCGTCTATCCACTTTCGTCCCTTCCCTCCGTTATTTTTGTCGGTCTTGGCGAAAAGTGTGAGTCGAGATAGTTGTTCAGTGTTTGACGGGTTTGACCACGTGACCATGCACCATGAAGACTTCATGACCATTCGAACGAGACCTGGTCTGCAGGCCGGTCTGCCACGCAGAAGTCCCGAGTTCGATTCCCGGCCGAGCAAAAATTGTAATTATAAATTTTCATTTCTGTTACGGGTCTGCGTTATATGTATAATAAATATGTATTTACAGTATATAAATAGTTTATCGGTTGTCTAGCACTCATAACGCAAGCTTTGCTTACTTTGTTGCTAGATGGCGCTGTGTGAATTGTCCAAGCAAAGGAGACAGTCTAAAATATTCCTGACCACCAGCCGGCATAATGAGAGTTGTAATGGATAAAGCATAAAAAACGTAATATCCTCGCGTGATTATTTAAATTCTTTAGCTAGCCAATTTGTTTATATTGATGTTTAAAATATTAGAGCAAGAGCCCATGACGGCCAGACCTTCCTATTTTCCGTAAATATGAAAGTTTTTCCATGTGTGTCCCCAACACAGGTAAGAATGATCCCCACCCATGAAACCTGGATCGTGGTTCCTTTGGCAGGTAACAGGTAACAAAGGTGTATAAAATCTTATCTCCAATTTATTAAGTTACCAAGCTCAATTTTTTTGTATTTTATTCGTAACAGCATTAATACTCACGATGCTCATTGCCAGACATATAGTATAGTTACAACCCTCCGCCGGACACCCCTAAACTATAATTCTCTGTAATTATACTTACCTTATATTAGGAAAGCTGAATTTTATAAATGTTATTCAAAGAATTATTAAACTAAGTTTTCTCAGTAGCCAGACAGTTTTTTGGGTTCTATAATCCTGCCAGCCTGAATCACCGGGTCAGATTAAGTTTGTGGCACTGCATAGACAGACAGGTAAAAAATCCTAGGTTTTGATATGGAATTACAAGCATGTCATTGTCTTTGTCATACAATGCCACTAACGACGAATGAAACTCCTTACTCCGTTAGGAAGACCTGCCCTGTGGTTGTGATTTCTATGGCGATGACAGGCTGTAAAACCAAGTTTCGCTAAAGACTCTTTTCTGAGTTATGTACATTAGTTGAACACTAAGTGATGCTCTTACGGTGAGGAAAAACATCGTGATAAAACCAATAGGCTAATTACGTAAAGATGTTGCCAAAAATTCCCTGATTATAATTATTGAAATTGTTACTTTTTCGATTCTGTATTATAGATTTCATGGGTTGAGTTGCTAACAAAGTTCCATTGCAATAAACTCAGAAATCGATCATACGCAATCGCAAAAGTAACAATTTCATTTATTGAAATCAGAATTGTTTGCAACAGAGTTACGTAATTAGCCTACTGTACTTCAGTCGTAATTAGGCGACTGAATCCATGATTCAATCTGGTCAGGTTCCCTTGATAACAGAGTCACGGAGGTCAGATGGCACTCGCTCCACATGTAATTACCTTATGTACCAAATCCTGGATCATGGTCAAGGCAGACCCCGGGCTCTCATGCGCGAGAGCACATCCGGGACATTACGCCAAGGTGTTGTACATACCATGATTCTAAGAAAATCTAGTTCTTATGCTTCATTTTGGGTACATCCGTCGGCCATTTTATGTAACATCAAAAGGTATGTCCCGCCGCAATACCAGTGTTTTCTCAATGCACTATCGCATTATTAAACATAATGCCCTCTCCTTTTAAAACGAGTTTTTTCATTCCTCATTGATTTCTCTTCGCTATTACGAAAAAAACTTCTTACTCCGGGCGTAAAAGGAGTTTCTTCTTTCGTCATTTACTCTACGGTACGAGTTCCGTATTTTACATTCTTCCGTTTTTATTTACTTTGTACCGGCTGGATCTTAGTAAACACCTTCTATGAACCGCTAGACCGTATCCTTTTAATATTATAAAATAATCATTTCGATGTAATAGCCGGAGCGTAAATTTTTTTCGAGCTTTGTTCAAGATATTGCTACCCTTAACCTTGACTACTGAAAAGTTATCAATACTTCAGGATATACTGATAAATATAAAACCGAAATCTTGTTTAATTTGTTGTTATAATGCGTACGGCTAAGGAATGGAACACGTTGCCTGCGAGTGTGGCCCCTGATATATAATCTGGATGTGAATAGGCTGTTCCTAGACCGGCATGCCCCATCTTCGTCACTTACCACCAGGTGAGATGGCGGTCAATTACCTGGTTAGTCTAAGATATATAAAAACATTGTTTCTTGCAGGCCAAAAATAGGCAAGGCGAAGAGCGGCGGGCCGGACATAATCCGGCGGCACAACAAGGGCTGCAACTGCAAGCGCAGCGGCTGCCTCAAGAACTACTGCGAGTGCTACGAGGTACGTATTACGGTTGCTTTCTCATATTTTGAGATATAATGCTAAGCTAATTTTGTCGCATAACTTAGTCGTCATGGTCGGTCTATAATCGTACTACTGACGTAATCACACTCTAACCTAAAATTATTGCCACAATACGTTCAAAATACCCCATATTTTTACAATTGTGCTGATGGCTGTATAAATGGCGTTCAGTTGGTCACCAGTT
The DNA here is from genome assembly GCA_907269095.1 of Blastobasis adustella. Classification (NCBI taxonomy): domain Eukaryota; kingdom Metazoa; phylum Arthropoda; class Insecta; order Lepidoptera; family Blastobasidae; genus Blastobasis; species Blastobasis adustella. The sequence goes on along the minus strand of OU026129.1, from coordinate 13,173,677 downwards.
TCAACAGCGTAAGCCAGCAGCGGTACCGCCTATCTCCAATTGAACGCCGCCATTTTGATCTCACCCCTGTGGAATAACGTCACAGAATTCGTACTGCCGAAGTCAGTATCGGGCAGAATGAACGAAATGAATGCCTTTGGGAAGTAACAAGGTAGTAACAATCCGTTTCGCATTTTCATTTTGAAACATCGTAATTTTAATTTGAATAAAATGCTAGAAAAATGTACTTTATAATAGAATATTTTCAGATTCTTTTCGTATTTTGTTATTTTGAGTACATCTTAAGTATTATGAAATGTTGTATTTATTGATAAAACGAGATAAAAAAAAGTTAAAAGCGTGAAAATTTTGTTAGTACAACGAAACATAAAATTCACTCCCATGAAGTTACGAGCCAATTTCTTGTCGTTCTAAATCGTACATTTCATTCCATTTCACAGGGTATGTCCTGTTGGAGTAGAGCCTATTCGATTTCCATGTTGTGACGTTATTATTCCACATGGTGTCCGAAAACCATTTGTTGCATTTTTAAGGTGATGCATTTAAGTAGAGCGATTACATAAATATTGTTCTTTATTGCAGGCCAAGATCGCATGCACGGCGATATGCAAGTGCGTGGGGTGCCGCAACGTGGAGGACTCGCTGGAGAGAGCGCTGCGGCGAGAGCCCAGAGAGCGCCCGCACCAGCCCACGCCCAGCGCCCCGCCCAGCAAGTACGTACTGTAACACCTATACAAAATGTGAATTGTTTAATTGAAACTAAATTCACCAAAGTATAGTAAAGAATGCCATAAAATACATAGGATACCTTACTAGATGTAAGGTATGGAAAATGGAGCACATTTGAATTCCTACCTAGCCAGTGCTATGTATGCTCATAGATGCCGCCTATAGACCTACGTCCTACTTGCTCCGACCTATTTAAGCCTACAGACCTACATCATACTTGCTCCAACCTACTTACCCGCCTAAAGCCCAGGCTACCCTATGGGGGCACCAACCTAACCCGAAAGCCTACCTATCTTAGAGCCCGTCCTAACCTAAGGCCACCGAAAGCCTACCTGTCTTAGAGCCCGTCCTAACCTAAGGCCTGCCCGAGCACACATGCGCAGTGTTATAAATACATCACAGCCCATAACAGTCCACTGCAGGACTTAGGGCCTCTCCCGCGAGAAGGGGGGTTATTGCCATTATCTCCACGCTCGGCAGGCGGGTTGGAGATCGTAGTGTTTTAAATATAACAATGGAAAACGGTGCCCATTTTCCAGCCTCCGGAGACTCTAGATCTTGTGCCTCGAATAAGTCGCCTTGTACGACACCCGCGAGTAGAAGGGGTTGGTGTTATTCTACTCTGCCGGAGACGGCGACTTGACGGCGACAAATGACCTAAAAATTTACATAATATTCCTTTCCAGGCAACCGTGCAGTTTCATGACAACGGAGGTGATCGAGGCGGTGTGCCAGTGTTTACTAGCCGCCGCGGCTGAGGGCGGGTCCGGTGGGTCCAGTGGGCCCAGTGGGGCCAGTGGGCCAAGCGGGCCGAGTGGGCCCAGCCGCGGGTCCGGCGAGCCCGTGCGGGACGTGGTGGAGGAATTCGCGCGATGCTTGCAAGAGATCATATCAGCGGCTCATCACCATCAGCCGGCGGCGCCGCATAACTCCTCGTTGTCGCTCTTGGATGAGGTAAGGAAGACTAATACGTAGTTCTAGGTTTGTAGTCTCAGGTGTGGAATGTTTAATCTAAGGGATGGCGGCGGCGTAATGTTGTGTGCAATGTTTTTTGTTATTAGAGTATGAATTGCTTGTTTTAAAAATGTTTTTTAATATTACAATGGAATACAGAATAATTAAAAATAATTTTTGTTATGCTATTTGTTACGTAAAAGTCCTTCAAGCAGTATTACAAAAATTAAAAGCATTGTCAAATCGATGAAAATGTCGTTAAATGACAAAATATTTGTTCTACACTTTGGAGTATTTTGAATACTTCTGATGGGTAATATATAATACTTCTGATGGGTAATATATTATAGTTATATATAATTTGTCAGAATACACACCTAGAACGTGTGCTACTTATTCCATCTTACTCAAATGTGTAATGTGTGTATATCCTTCGCGTAGGAATGTGACTTCACAGGCCCTTATCGCTCAATGTCCATTTATGTTTTATTTGTTTATTATTTTACAGTGTATTAATTCTTAAACTGTAAGACTGTAAAATTTATGGAATAAATAAATAAATAAAATAAATGTTTGATGGTAGGGGTAGGGTAGAATAGGTACATGCAGTATCTGAAATGCACATCATATCAGCCAGAAGACGCCCACTGCTGGGTATAGACCTCCCCCAGAGATCGCCACCAAGGCCGGTCCTGTGCTTTCCGCATCCAGCTGGTACCTGCGATCCTTACCAGGTCGTCAGTCCATCTTGTGGAAGGCCTACCCATGCTGCGTCTTCTGGCACGTGGTCGCCACTCGAGCACTTTACTGCCCGAAAGAACTTTACTGATCTGAAATGCACGCTCGCTTAAAAGTCTGTCTGGCGGTAGTGCCGGTGGCCGGGTTGCTCTATTCCCACAAATATGGTCGAATTTGGCGATGGTTGGGCCCTGCGTTATATTCGTGAACGGGTGCTGCCTTGGTGGACTGGCTTACAGTTGCTGTAGTTTTAGATAGTTTACTTATGTTTATAATAATTAGTCTAGCGGGGTCCGGCTCTGCCTGGCATTTTCGGGCTGCTGCTCGGCTCTGTTTGGTGTTATCGGGCACGGTCCGGCTGTTGTCGGCGTGGGGTAACCACAGACATCATGCCGATAACGGCCGGACTTGGTGCTCCGGCCCTGGGGCGGCCAACAGGTCACTGTGTTTTTCGTTCCTACTATCATACACCCTCCATTTGACGGTTGAAAGAGATACTATTTAATGTCCTATTTAACAACGAATTTTGACTTATTTGAAAAATAATTTGGTGTTTGGTTGTTTGCAGACGCACGCGTGATACTTATTGGAGCCTTCGTGGATTCTATGTTCTTTGTAACACGCCATTTAGTTGTTATTTTATAGTCATTTAATCTGTAAATGTAAATTGTTCGGGTAGTGTTCAGACATTATACAAACATGAGACTGTTGTAAATACCATGTATTCTTATAAACTGACAATATTTCCATTTTAATGACCACTTAATGGAATCCTTTGATGGGATTGATTTGTAAATAAAAGATGCATTACCAATAATATAAAGAAAATTTTTGACGTTTTAAGAAATTTATATGTTGAATTGTGTAAATCATATGTAAATAGATATGTGACTAAACAAGTGTATATACAAAACGTTTAACTAGTCCTAAGGATACCTCACAGAGGTAAAATGATGAAATAAAAGCAATGTTTTTATTATGACCTTATTGTTTTATTATAATTCACGTTTTTTCAAGAAACTATCTCTTCAAGAAATTATATCCGAACACACGACAACAAAGCCGGCTCAGTATAAACTGTAAAACGGTCAGTCTAGTAAAAACTTAATTAACAGCTGTTCGTTTCATAGACTATGAAGCCAGTGAAACTATTGTGTGAAAATGTTATAGGATACGATTTTCCACATATGAAACCACAAATCATTTTTCAGGTCGTGCTTTTTTTTAGCGCATCACATCACAGCTATGGCAGATCTATTGTTATGACAGTAATTAGTTCGCAGTGACTGGGCAGTCGCCTAATAGGTAGAGCTGTAGTAATAATAGCCATCAACTTCTATTTATAAATAAAATACGTTGTGTTGTGACCGATGCGTCCGCATGTCCCATGCAGTTCCGCGTATGCCCCCGTATGAAGCCGGTAAACGTTAGGATTTGTTATATTTACCTACATATAAAATTTTATTATTCATTGTGAGAAATAATTTTGAATAATTAAGCAAAATGACCGCGCGCTATGAAATGAAAAGATCAAAGAAGCTGGGCAGGTAAGTTACTCTACAATATCTGTGCGGGTTTGCTGTTTCTTTTCTGCTTAGTGGTTTTCAGTAGATGCTATTAGTTATTTGAACGTAGAAGACTTTCTTCTTGACAGTTAATGCTTAAAACTTCCGAGTGTTACGTAATTATATTTTATGAAATATATGGACTGTTTTTTAATTTATTTTCAATCTACAATTAATATTGTTGAGAGATTGGTCGCTAATGGCCCATTATTTTTAAGCGTCATTGGACGTCGTCTTACGCGTTGTATAGGCGTAATTATATAATATTAGACGTCTAATTGGCCATTAAATGGATCTATTTAGCCCCTGCCTGATGCGCGGGTGGAGGCCCAAGCCAGTGCACGTTTCTTTCTGATAGTAGTGTAGAAACTAGGCAGACATGTGACGCCGTATCATCTGGTATTAATGGACGACCTGTGTGGTTCAGTTGGTTAGAATGCCGGTCACCACGCCAGAGAATCGAACCCGGGACGTTCGATTCCTGGCTGAGCAGAAATTCAAATTATGAATTTTACTTTGTTACGGGTCTGAGTGTAATATGTATAATAAATATGTATTATAAAAAGTATGTAAGTAGTTTATCACTCATCCATAACACAAGCTTTGCTTTCTTTGTGGCTAAATGGCGATGTGTGAATTTGTCATATGTATATTAATGGTTTGCCAAAATATGGTGTTATTCCGGCTAAAAGGTACCTAGTAGCGGCGCGTGACCTGAAAGCCGGCGAGTCCATACTGACGGATTCGCCGTTCGTGCTGGGCCCGCCGCCCGGCTCCACGCTCGTATGCTTCGACTGCTACCACCCGCTGGTCGCCAAGTTCCTGGTCTGTAAGCAGTGTGGAGTTGCGCCAGTATGCCCTGATGAGGGATGCCCCCCGAACCTTGCTAGTAAGTTGATTGTTATTAGGAATGCCGGTGGCTAAAAACCTTGGCGTTAATGACATGATGTCTGTGCTCTCGCGCGCGTCCGATTTGACCGTCCAGGATTTGGGCAGATCAGAGGGCTTAGTGTGAGTTTCGCTTTGATTTTTCTTTACTATCGCGTTTGCTTTTACGTGAAAATAAGTATGAAGAAATGTATAGCGCCGTCTAGTGGTACGTAAATGAAGTTTTTTTCTTCATACTAATTTCGACGAAAACGCAAACGCGATAGTAAAGAAAAATCGAAGCGAAGCTCACACTAAGCCCTCTGGTAATAACAGTAGACCGGCTACCTCCGTGACCCTGTTAACAGGGAAACCTGAGTATGGAGGTTTCCTCACGATGTTTTCCCTCACCGTATCCCTCAGCGATGCTCTATCGCTGTGTTCAACTAATGTTCATTATTCTTGGTCTTAGTGTTTGAGTACCAGCCGGCCGGCCGGACTGGTTATGCACGAGTCGCCAAAAAAAACGGACCTTGGCGCATACGTGCTAAACACCCGCTGGGAGCACCTGTAGCTGGGAAGGCTTTCCAGGTTTCATCGGATGCGACACCCCGTAAGGCCGGGCGCACAGAGACGGGGACATTACTTATATACATTGTACGTTACTTGTTATTGAGTTGTGTTGAAAACATAACTCAGAAAATGTCATTGGTTAGGAATCGATGTCGGCACGTCTCGCTTTCGAGTCCAACCTGTTAGCTATGGCCACCGATGCTTTGGCGGTCGGTATTGTACTTACCTATGTTAAATTCTTGTTGTATGCAAATTCCATTGATTAGGATTGTTAGGACATTTCATAATATTTTGTCCTTCTAAATGCGACGATTTTATTAACATTTTACCAAATCCTTATGGAAATTACAAAGCAAATGTAAAATTTAAAACACTTACACGATAGCACAGAAGCTACTGTTTAGTAAAAGCTATGATAGTGTCGAAAATCGAAATGCATGGACTTTGTCCATGATAATAGGCCTAATGGAAATTGTGACTATTATCTACAAAAAACGGTAACGGAAAAACTGACAGTGTTGCTGAGCGTTATATTATGGTTACCTAACCTTTCAAGCCATAGCCATAACCCAACAAGGCAAGCATTGTTGCTTGGTCCCAAAAATTCATAAGACATAACTGTAACATCACATCAACAACAGTCCGTCGCTGGACTTGAGCCTCCTCCATGCAAGTGGAGGGTCTTGCTATAATCTCCAAATTGGCGGTTTGGAGATACCAGTGTTGGAAATAGTCAACAGAATACGCTACTACCCGTTTTCTGGTTTACAGAGGTAGGTTAGGTACAGTACTCGTAGCTTATCTGCCTCTATGACATTGATCGCCTTCTACGACACTCAGTTGGCGTATATTCTGCTCTGCTGGACCCTACACGACGTGTTCATTCGCCTGTTGAACCCACAGAATGGCACAGCAAGCCGGAATGCGAGCTCTTCCGCAGCCTAAAGCTCAGCAAAGGCTTGAGCCCAATGTCAGTGGTGGGCAGCGCGGGCGCGTTGGTCGCCTTGCGGGCGCTGCTGAGGCGGGGAGAGCCCGCGTGGGCGGAGTTCGCGAGCCTCGAGACGCATATGACTGCGAGGCGTGACACGTCCGTTTGGGAGGACTGCGATGGTACTGTCAAGGTTAGTTTCGAGTCCTTTGCTAATTAAATTTTTTGTACAATATCTAACGAGATGAAAAATACAGACGCAGACTGAGAACAACGCGGCCGGCGAACCGGACGCTGGGCCGTGTTGCTCTAAGGATGCAGATGATGATGAATACACTAGTTATTTATCATCATCTGTAACAGTTCGCTGTATTTAATTCGTGCAAATTAATACGTTATGGTTAAATTAACAATAATGTCTACTTATACCTGATACTTGTTCAACAGTTTCGGGAGCCGTTTGGTACCCCGTGCCGTTGGCTATTCTTACTAGTAGTTTTACGTTGTGCTGCCCCTAATTTGGTTCTACCACAGTCACTGTGGTATAGTACAGTGCGATACATACTGAATTCGTATCGCACTATACTGTCCCAAAATATCTTTGCAGTTCATAGAATCGCTCGGCCTTATCACCAACGAGGACGATCCAGAGTTGGTGCAGCGAGTTTGCGCAGCGATCGACGTGAACAGCTTCGAAGTGCGGGGCCCCGCGGGACAGGGCGCAGCCGCGGGGCTACGCGGGGTCTACCTTCAAGCGGCATTGATGGCTCACGACTGCGCCGCCAATACGCAAATAGCCATAAGCGATACCAACCTGCTCGTCTGCCACGCAGCCCTCGATATCAAGAAGGGCGACGTCATATATAACAATTACGCGGACCCTTTGAAGGTGAGGTGTGATGGTGTTTAGTCTTGGTTGCATGATTTTAGAGGTCATTCATTTGGTTTTCACATGGATGTTACATTTTCTGTCGTAATAAGAATTTTTGGGAAAAAGTACCTATCTTACGGTACCTACTCTCTGGGCTACTTAGACGTAAAGTATTTTTACCTATAAATTAAAATCTCCCTTACGGAGACAGTCATAGTACATACCTACTACTTGATTTTGTTAAATCCAAAGAATTTGATATACCAATACGGAAAGTAAGTTGATGATATCACTTCTACAATTAGTAGTTAAGGAATCCATGTGGTGAAAGGTATAGTTAGCCAGGACTCTGCATTACCGAGCTCTCTATCATGCACCTCAATGTGTTTGTGGTCATCCGTCATAGAGCATGGACCACCTAATCATGTGCCACCACACCCGTATAATGCTTGATCTATACTTCGCTTCGGAAGAAGCTACAAAAGTCACTCAATTTTAGGCTGGTATAATTTAAAAAGGAAAAATTTACACGAAGAAGACTCTTCAATTTGAAGAAGACTCCCTTGAATCTTGAACCTCTTACAATCAAAACGCCATACGATATTGCATTTAAAATTGCAGGGTACATTGTTCAGGCAGCAGTACCTGCTGGCCGGAAAATATTTCCACTGCTGCTGCCGCCGCTGCAGCGACCCCAGCGAGCTAAGCACAGATCTAAGCAGCGTGCGCTGTCCCCACTGCAAAGGCCCAGCTCGGCGCGCCCCCACCAGATCCACCAAGGCTGCTGATATCACCAATCCTGCTGATACCACCAATCCTACTGATACCACCAATCCGTCTGATACCACTAATCCTGCTGATACCACCATTCCTGCTGATACCACCAATCCGACTGATACCACAAATCCTGCTAATACCACCAATCCTGATGATACCACCAAGCCTACTGATACCATGAATCCTGCTGATACCACCAATCCTACTGATACCACCAATCCTACTGATACAATCAATCCTACTGATACCACCAATCCTACTGACTCAGCCGCCATGTGGGCGTGCTCCGCCTGCCAGCGAACTTTGGATACCGAAGTGATAGACTACAAAGTGCAATGCTGCGCTGATAAGCTCGAATTTATAAGTAAGTTAAGTTCTTGTGCTCATAACACTGTAGGGTCGTATCGTAGGTGTTCGACAAATAGCAAATAACACTATTTATCTCCTACTTGTAAGTGGTTATATCAACAAAGTAGGTACAATCCTTCTCAGGAATTTCGAATTACCCATTCCACTGTTTATTTGTTTCGTATGGGCGTTTCTAAACAATACAGTTCTTAAGAATACGCCAGAAAGCTGGTTGTCTTAAGATTTGGGTAACATTTTAGATGACACTTGATGACATTACCTACGTGCAAAAATATCCATTCCAAAGTTATGTCGTTCAAGAAAATTGCCCTAACTAAATCGTTTATAAACACCTGCCTGTTGATGTTCTTTCTTCTACCCCAGACAAAACAGACGAGAAGGAGCTAGAGGAATACATCAAGAACGTGTCCCTGGTTCTATCGCCGAACCACTACCTACTACTGGACGCAAAGCAGCGGCTAGCGGGTGTGCTGCGTGACGTCATCAACCGGGAGCCGCGCCCCGCCAAGCGGGTCATGCGCCGGAAGCTCGAGCTCTGCCGCGAAATGCTGCCTGTGCTCGAGAAACTGAACCCGGGCATTTGTAGGATCAAAGGTATGATGTAAGGGTTTTGGTGTTGGGGTTCGAGTATGGCTATGCAGAAGCACTGACGCGGAGAACGCTTGCGGCTTGTAAAAAGCTACAGTTTTTTAAACAGATGAGCTTGCTATGTGATTCAGTAGAGACGTGTTTTATTTTAGGGTTGTCTTGTATTCGTATAAATGAAATCACGATTTATTGAATTTTCTTTGATATTTTTTAAATTTACTGCGGCATGTTCTGAGAGATTTTTACGTTTTACTTCTAAATTGCTTACGGTAGGTTGATCAAATTAATACAGTAATAAAAGCATTCTCGAAGGTCGACCACGTATCGCAGTATGTTTAGGTCTCCCACAAGGTGGACCTACCAAGTAAAGATCGCAGGTACCAACTGGATACGAAAGGCACTGGAACTGCACTGGAACTTTCTTACGGGGAGGCCTATTCTCAGCAGTGGGCGTCTTTTACTGTAGGTTAAAAGTCGTTTAGAGAAATTTTATCTTAATTGTACCGATTTTTTGTAACTCACGAAAACAGATAAAATAATGGCATAGTTATTCAAGTAGGTACACACTAAGTACGATATATAACTTTATGGCAGCACACTTATAGGTTCAAACGCGCGTGGCGCGTCATGTGGAAACCATTATTGGGTCGTCGAGAAAATATTTTTTGACGTACTGATTGTAACGTCTCATGTAAGGTCTCTGGTTGGGCGCCAACTAATATGCCCAATCTTTTTTATCACTCTTCTTATTTTCAGCTATCACACTGTACGAAATACATTCAACAATGGTTCAGTTGGGGAAAAAGTTATTCGAATCGCGAGAAATTACTGGAATGGAATTCATGGTAAGTTACTGTATCACTTTTTAAACTTCAGTCTTTAACTTTGGTAACTTTGGTTATACCATTCCTTGTATTTGTACCATATCTCCTCAGTTTTTGTAGCGAATGCATCACATTTTTACTAGAGAAAAGATAAACACTGAAATCAAGCTATGAATTTGTGAAACATGTATTTTTTCAATCATTATTTGGGGAGCTTGATCACATTAAAGCGACCGTGCAGCTCCATACTGTCATACTTTAATTTATTCCGCGGTTGTAACTTAATCTTAATGTATTCAGGTAACTACATAAAAGTAATGTTTTCATAATTATCTTCTAGGACGAGTTACAAAACGCAGAAAAATTCTTAAAGCGCTCATTAGAAATGCTGTTCATTGAACCCGGCAACTCTCCCGAAGGACAGCTCTGTGCTAAGGCTATAGAAGAATACAGGGCCCTGAAGGCGACTATGGGCACGGTGCTGGACGGAATACACGCAGAAGGGATGACTTATGTGGATAAAAATGAGAGAGAACACATTGCAAAGCCAGATTTGAAGTAGTTTACCGTTTCTTATAAGTGTTGGCATTTGATGGATGAATACGTAGAAGCTTCTTTTTATTAGTACGAATTGTTTACTTTACATATTTACTTTTAATGTATTCTTATCCCGAGCGTCGGAACATTTATTACCCTGGACCCTGGGACTCTGGGTGTACATCTGTTCACTGACCTATTCAACAGGATCGTACCTACGGGGCTTATACCTGAAGCGTGTGGCGTATACATTATTACGCTCATCCATAAAATAAAGCGCAGTCTGCAGGAGTGCGGTAACTATAGAGGTACCTAATATCAATCAAAGTTATGAGCCATACGATAATATGCCAGAGAATTTGCCAGGGTTCCTCCCAGTTTAAATGACAATATGTCTTCAGGCCTCGGACTCTTCGGAGGTATACTGCCCTGCCGTACGAATAAACCTCTCCATCCAGAGAGGGATTTCGATTCTTGGAAGGTAATGTGGTGAGGTCTAAGATCCAAATCTGCGGCTGAGGCGTACCTATATATTCGAAGTATTGAGGACATGTTCGCCAATGCTGGGATAAAATCGTTGTCAAAATAATCGTAGGCCATACTAATAGTCCTCTGCGTCGAAATTCTGGGCACGCCTTCGTGACTCGTAAAATAGTTAAGGCTTTTAAGCATGTTTCTTCTCCACGCCTACGTCTACGTATTGAGCAAGTACATCCATGGCAGTCATGGCGTGAGAGACATCGCGGGTAGGGTTGATGAGCCTCGTCTGCGTAGCCACGTGCTGCGGAAGCCTCGCAGTGATACGTGGGAAACATATTATGTAAGTTTACCTGCCGATATTGGGAAAGGGTTCCCGAGCGTTGGTGCTCTAATGGTTAAGGGGTCCGACTCGTATTCCGATGTACCGGGTTCGAACCCCAGTGCAAACATTAGATGAACACTATAACCGATGCTCTTACGGTCAGAGAAAACATCGAGATGAAACCTGCACATTCAGGCGACTGAATATGTAACCATGACCCAATCTGGTCAGGTTCCTTAGTTAACAGGGTCACGGAGATCAGATGGCAGTCGCTCCACAGTAATTACCTGATCTGTCAAATCGTGGATCATGGTCAAGGCGGACCCCGGGCCCACGCATACGAGAGCACGACCGGTACATTAACGCCAATATGACCATTGATAAAGGGCTCACGCAGAAGTAGCCATATATTGACATCGTTGAGTTGGATGCGAGAGCCAATGACTTACGACAAAGTGGAGGAGCGAGCAGGAAAGCAGGGCAATAAGCCGGGATTGACCCCTCGGATGATGATTATCATCATCATCATAGCCTATAACAGTCCACTGCAGGACTTAGGGCCTCTCCCACGAAAGGGGAGTATATGAATAAATATAACAATGGAAAACGCTGCTGCCCATTGGAAAATGGGAAAAGCCTATGGCTTTCTTAAAACATTTGTTTAATGTTCAACAAGACCCGTTTGGAGAAAGTTAAAACGGGTTACTGATTGACGCAAATTCCCAAATGCAGGCGAATAAGTAAGAGCTTTGTTTGCAAATAGCTGATGCTGTGTCTTGTTGTAAAGTGTATACTCATTAGAATAGTGAATGTGTGATGTTCGCTCGATAAAAATGAAAATGATGTCAGACAAATATACAAAATAAACCATGAAGTACGCACTATTAATTTCAAACAGTGATATGATATGTGTTTTTACTTAGTAGTCAGTGTCAGCTGTCAATGTCAATGGTTTTATGGTCTAGGGCTATGTCAAAATTGTCAGTATATTTGTTTGTGATATTTATAGTCTGTGACCTGTGATGTTGTCTTGTCTTGTTTGATTGTGGTTCGTGAAGAGACTCGTGGGATTATTTTGCCCGTTTTCATTATTTCTTATTTTAGATGTAGAATATTTGGTAAAATCAAGCATTACATCCATAATTCAATGTGTATGATTAAATATTTGTTCTGAACTGCACTTGAAAAATTACACTATCAACATACCGCCGGCACTCATAGTACGATTTGGTATCGATCTAAGGTAAACGACTCTAAAATACCTTTCTCATTATTATAAGTGCCATCGATATCATTTTATATTGGATTTGGATAGACTCGTGTAGTGTTTTACCTACAGGCCAATCATGGCGGACCAGTCCTCGATCTTGGCGCTCATTATTTTGTCCGTCGGTGTCACCCTACACTTCTCTCTTCATAAAGTCGAAGAGGGGCATGTTGGAATTTATTATCGTGTAAGTACAGAATGCTCCAGAGTTTTCCTTTTTTATTTGAACTTACAACTCAATAATATAAATTTAAACACAAACAGTGAAGGTTAGTCTTGAATGTAATCCCTAAGAAGGTGCTGGTCAAGGCCAATTTGATTAACTATATCTGCCTATATTAATTGTGCAATACCTTTACAACATTGTTTTGCAACTTTCCCAGGGTGGAGCATTACTTCCAGTTACCAGTCAACCAGGGTTCCACATGATGGTACCATTATTGACATCTTATAAGGCCATACAGGTAAATAAAAAGATCCTTCATGAAAATAATCATTTAAATATTGTGGATAAATAACACTGTATTGCTCACACAAAACAATATAAGTACAGTATACTAGTTGTAATGGGAAGAGTTGATTTGTAACGGGAAGAGAAGATTCGACTTGTAAGGAAGAGATACTAGGTTTGAATCCCACTGCGGCCATGTACCAATGACTTTTTTCTGAGTGATGTACATACATTAGTTGAACACTAACCTATGCTCTTACGGTGAGGGAAAACTCCTGCACATTAAAGCGACTAAATGTGTAACAATGATTGAATCTGGTCAGGTTCCCTTGGTAGCAGGGTCACGGAGATCAGATGGCAGTCGCTATACTGTAATTACCCTATCTGCCACATCCTGGATCATGGTCAAGGCGGAACCCCTGGCCCTCGTGAGCGAGAGCATAATGTTGATGATTATTTTTTATGCCAGTTGTAATGTAACTGTAATACACCAATTTTGTTTGATTACAGACAACGCTGCAAACTGATGAAGTTAAAAATGTGCCGTGTGGAACAAGTGGGGGTGTAATGATATACATTGAGAGGATTGAAGTAGTTAATAAATTGGAGCCGTCAATGGGCAAGTGTCTCCGTTTGGACAATCTTATTCTATTATCTTCAATATTTTATTTTTATAAATGTTTTATTTTAGTGTTGTCTAATACCAATTGTTTAAAAGTCCATGTTTGTTTACATCAAAGTCAGTTCAGTTGCTTAAGGGCCAATATTTATTTATACTTCATATTTGTAGTTTTAGATGTGGTGCGCAACTTTACAGCTGACTATGACAAAACATTAATATTCAACAAAGTGCACCATGAGCTCAACCAGTTCTGCAGTGCTCATTCTTTGCATGAAGTATATATTGATCTGTTTGATCAGATTGATGAAAATTTACGTACTGTAAGTATTTTTTTATTGTAATGCAAATTAAGAGAATTCAGTATGTATGTATGTGTGTAAACTCTTTATTGCGTATAACTACATAAAGAACAATAACAAAAGAAAATAAATATACATTGCAAAGGCGGGCTCATCCCACAATGGGATTTCTTCCAGCTAAGTTATTTTATTTTTTCCATTTTTTAAAACCTTGCCCGAAATTTAATAAGCCACATGTATTGAAATCATTTTTTATTTATGAAAGTATATATTATGCAATTTATTAATCCATGTCACTTTTTATGTGTGTGCTAGGCTCTGCAAAAAGATCTACATGAAATGGCACCTGGATTGAGAGTGCAAGCTGTAAGGGTTACAAAGCCAAAGATCCCTGAATCAATACGTAAGAACTATGAGCTGATGGAGGCTGAAAAGTCAAAGTTCTTGATTGCAGCTCAACACCAAAAGGTACTTCTTTGAATTAATCAATTATTACCAGTGGGTGAATATTTGAGACAAAAGCATACTTTTATCCCCTAGTAAAATCCGGGCTCTGCCTACCTCTACGTGGAAGTGTGACAGTTACGTAATTAAATGTCTTATAAAAATTATTTACAGGTTGTGGAGAAGGAAGCTGAAACTGCACGCAGGAAAGCAATTATTGAGGCAGAAAAGGAAGCACAAGTTGCTAAAATCCAGTATGAACAGAAAATTATGGAGAAAGAATCTTTACAGAAAATAGAACTTATTGAAGATAGTATTCACAAAGCTAAACAACTGACTATGGCGGACGCAGACTATTATCATCTCAAGAAACAGGCAGAAGCTAACCAACTACTGTTAACAAAGCAATACTTAGAGCTCAAGAAGTATGAGGCACTTGGTCTCAATAATAAGATTTATTTTGGTAGTGACATACCAAATATGTTCTTACAAGCTAACATGGGAGAAAAAAATGTACAGGCTGATTAAATTATTACTGTATTTTGCCCCAGTCTAGTCACATAAAGCCTCTGTTGCTCATTGTTCCAATTAAATTGATTGATTTATGTACTGTTTTGAGGTGTTTGTGTTGTCACTATTACATCTTGTCTGTTTGTCTTGAATTTTAGGATTTTGTACTCCTAATTATGTTTGTCGACTGAATATTTGTACATAGCATTTTGTAATTGTAATATAATAAATAATAATAAAGACAATTTATGTTAGAAATGTGATTTTATTAAAAACTTTCACTTAATAAATAGAAGCTTTTAGTGGCCCAAGAGTTTAGATCTTGTTAAATGCAGCAATGTCTACAGATTGGATGAAGTCTTCAAATTCCTGGATCTTTTCAGTGAGAAGGTCTACTGATACTTTGTCATCTTCAATAACACACATGATCTGCAGTTTGTGGATGCCATAGCCAACTGGTACTAGTTTGGATGCTCCCCACAGAAGGCCATCCATTACAATAGAGCGGACATTAGTCTCCATTTCTTTCATGTCGGTTTCATCATCCCAAGGTTTGACATCAAGGAGGATGGAGGACTTGGCAATGAGGGCTGGCTTCTTCGATTTCTTATCTGAGTATGCCTTGAGACGCTCTTCTCTTATCCTGGCTGCTTCTGCATCCTAAAAAATAAATAGAAAATTGTGAAGGCAATTTTGTCTCTATTAGGCTAACAGATAATTGTATCACTTGTTTGCTATCTTAGTGGGATAAAAGAAACAAAATATCAAAAATTATAAATACCTCTTCTTCGTCACCAGAGCCAAACAGGTCGACGTCATCGTCTTCCTCTTCCTTCTTGGCGGGTGCTGGGGCAGTGGGCTTGCCTCCGGCGGTGAGCGGGTTCACTCCAGCGGCCCACGCTTTTCGCTCGGCAGGAGTGTATGAAGCGATCTGGTTGTACCAGCGCAGCGCGTGCGGCAGACTCGCGGCGGGTGCTTTGCCCACTTGATCGAACACTTGTACATCGGCTTGTGATGGAGTATACCTTTGAGATAAGATAACGAATGTAAGGTCAAGGGTACAGGTTATCTCTTTGACTTCTCCAATTAGAAATAGGTTAGAAACCACTTTCCTCCCATATGTGATGGACTGACGTGGTGAACATTTTAACCTTAAAGATTCTTGGAACATTGACTTACCCCGTAACATAACTCTTATCAGCCAAATATTTGTTCAGATCATTGAGACCTTGAGCGTTTTTTACGTCTCCTATGGCCATTTTATTAGATTTTAGATTTATTTAGGCACAAACACCGCACGACCGACTGAAAAAGCAAATGGGAGAAAGAAAGAGAAAGATATGTGGATAGAGAGAGAAGGAGGATTCATTGCCAAGGACTAATAATTATTATTTCATTCATTTATTTCAATAAAGAATTGTGGTCCACAACAAAATCGATTTTATTTCATAAACCGGTAATTTTACCGAAAGTAATATTCACGAACGTGCCCATTAAGTGTCAAAATGCAATTTATTGACGTGAAAGTACGTGACAGTTCTTGAAGTTGTTGTCATTCAGTTACGATAGATATTATTATTTTTAGGTACAGTTTTTGCTATATTACGACGTAATTTTACCATGTAATTACATTTTATGTTGATATTTATTATATTTTTTCTGCAAGTGATCATTTAATGGGTTAATTATAGTATTTGTTATAGGTTAGGTATACCTACTTATGTAATAATAACAGTCGTTAATTTGCTTATTTTGTCTGGTTTCGCGTATTTTTTACTCATATTTTACCTATTAGTGGCCTGATAACTCAGTGGACAATGTGATAGAAAGTACAAGTGATTGTAAATTGTTATTTTGGATGCCTATTATTGTTTTAAGTGAGTATGTTTTGCACAGAGATGTTGCGGCAGCCGCTGACCCGGGCGCTGGCGCTCAGCTCACCGAAGCGCGTTGCTCCGCTCGCGGTGCGCCGCTTCGCCGAGCAGGTGGTGCCCGCCGATAAATTCGAGGTTTTCATTGACGACCAGCCTGTACATGTTCTTCCAGGCACTACCATCTTGCAGGTAAGGACTGTAATTTATTTGAAACGGAAATGATTACAGCTCAGTTTAAGCCTCTTGCAGTAAGGAGCCAAATTACATGCTTAATATTTGTTTTTTTTGTTAACTAAATAGGCTGCAGCCCTTGCTGGCGTGGAAATTCCCCGATTCTGTTACCATGAGCGACTGGCAGTCGCTGGAAACTGCAGAATGTGTCTTGTGGAAGTAGAGAAATCACCCAAACCAGCAGCTGCTTGTGCTATGCCTGTCATGAAAGGCATGAGAATTAAGACAAATTCTGACTTGACTAGAAAAGCTCGGGAAGGTGTTATGGAGTTTCTGCTTGTAAATCACCCATTGGATTGTCCCATTTGCGACCAGGGTGGTGAATGTGACCTTCAAGACCAGTCCATGGCTTTTGGCTCTGACAAGAGTAGGTTCACTGACATTCATTTCTCTGGAAAACGGTTGGTTGCTTTATTTTTCACTGGTGTTTATGACTGTTTGTTGTTGTCTATGTTTTGATCAATTATTTTTTTTTGACCAATTTTTTTCAGAGCTGTTGAAGATAAGGACATAGGCCCCCTCATCAAAACTATAATGACACGCTGTATCCATTGCACAAGATGTATACGATTTGCTTCTGAGGTGGCAGGAATTGATGACTTTGGTACAACTGGCAGAGGAAATGAGATGCTGGTAAGAAAAAATTGTTTTTATTTAAAATAAAGAATTTAGCAAACTAAATAATTGCATGAAATAGTAATAATGGATCTAGTGAGTTGGACTCTGGAGTTAAACACTAATGCAGCTTTTCCCATATAGTGGGTTACAACCTAGCACTCCGCCATAAAAATAAAATATAGGGTTGCAAAATTTGTTGCATACTAATTCATAATCAAGAGACATTTTGTATCACACTCCAATAAATAAGTAAATGGGAAATATTAAAATAAGTGGGCCACCACAATAAAGTTTGGGAAAACACTGCACTTTTGAATAAGATAATATGATGTTATTAAATAATAATAAATGAAATGTGTTTACAGGTGGGAACCTATATTGAAAAGATGTTCCTGTCAGAACTTTCTGGTAACATCATTGATCTGTGCCCAGTGGGGGCTCTCACTTCCAAGCCGTATAGCTTTGTTGCTAGACCCTGGGAGACCAGAAGGGTAAGTCCGCTCAACTTCAGTTATTGTTCTTTTTACAACTGCACTGATGGAGGAAAAATCGACTTTGGGTTTGTAGCCCAAATTTAATTATATGAATTATGGTTATCATTTTAAAGGCTTAAGTGTCCTTCTTTCAGTATATGACATTCTGTTTAAAAAAATGAGATACAAGCTGAAACAAGTAATTTTTTCAAAAGTCAGACAACAAACCTTGAGCTGATTTTTTAAACCACCATTATATCATAATAGTAATTAAGTCAAAACGATTAAATATAACACAGATACACAAGAAATGAGAAAACAAAATAGTTTTATCACTTTCAGTGACATAACCATATATAACTTTTGCACTTTACCACTCCAGGTTGATTCCATTGATGTGCTAGACCCTCTTGGCAGCAACATTGTCATCACGACCCGTACCAATGAAGTGCTGCGTATATTGCCCAGAACTAATGAGGTAACTATGACTTAATATATTATGGGTTCCTCTTTCGATGTCTCTCTTTAGCTAAAAACAAATATTGCAAAAAGCAGTAACGCAAGCGTCCTACCTCAATTTTGGCTAACGCATCTTACACACCGCTGCAATAAGTTATTATCGCAGTTATGTGCAAGATTGTATGCGTCCTCAATCCTAAACCAAAATGCACTCTGAATAAATATCGCAAAAAACGAACGCATTTTCGCAGAACGCATTATTGCACATGTTTTTAAGAGGCTTTAACCACTCACTAAACATATACATAATAATAATAACGAATATATATTTGGTCGCCGGTAGGAAATCAACGAGGAATGGCTCTCCGATAAGTCCCGGTTCGCCTGCGACGGTCTGAAGCGACAGCGGCTGGTGTCGCCGATGATGGCCGACAGCCGCGGGAACCTCACGCCCGCGTCGTGGGAGGACGCGCTGGTGGCCGCCGCACGCGCACTGAGGGGCTGCCCACCGGATAAGGTGTGTAAAGATAATTATATTATGTAAGGCGTAAGCCCAGGCAAAGGTAAGGTGGGCCCTGGGCCCTCGCGTGCCGGCGGGCGCGCAGCCGGGACATAATGCCAAGATGATGATGATATAGATATATTATACTATTTATCCAGAGCGTCGGTGGCCTCCTTAATGGTTAAGAGGTCCGACTCGTAAGCGATATGTACCGGGATCGAAGCCCAGTGCCGTTATGTAAAAAATTACTGTTTTCTGAGTTACGTACATTAGTTGAACACTAAACGATGCTCTGACGGTGAGGGAAAACATCGTGATGAAATCTGCACAAACTAGCGACTGAATATGTAACCTTATGGTCAGGGTCCCCTGTGTCAGGGTTCACTGTAATTACCTGATCTGCTAAATCCTAGATCATGGTCAATGGATATATTTCATGTAACAAAACAGAACCTTAGGTTAGTTGTCACTGTGAGGACTAAGATATATAAGCCTCTTGCTTGTAATTGTGCTTTCAAACCAGAACACGACAATGCAAGCATTGTTGCCTGGCAGCGGACATTGATAAGGAGGTGGTAATTATCCAGAAGGCCTCCTCAGGCTTAAGGTGGCTTCACAGTTTCAAATGGCGCTAGTGAGCCCTACGGTCTGTTCTGAAAATTCTATCGTGCCATTGGACAGAAACCAATGCTGTAAAATGATGAATCTATTCCAGCCAATGACAGGGCTTTATTTTGACAGCAGACCTTACGTCGCAGTAACGCCATATCGTGCATTTTGGGATCGCGCAAACCCTCGAGATACCTACCACCGGTAATACATATTACATCCTACTAATCGTATGTTTCCTATCACCAGCTGGCTGTGGTAGCGGGTGATTTTGCGGATGCCGAGTCCCTAATAGCACTGAAGGACCTCGCGAACCGGCTGGGCAGCGAGCTGGTGTGCACGGAGCGCGAGTTCCCGCTGGACGGCGCCGGCACCGACCTCAGGTCCTCATATCTGTTTAACACTAAGATCGCTAGTGAGTATTACGTCGTTTCTTATCCTTACCTTAAAATATAGTCGCTTTCCTTCCACGTCTGTATATCCGCTAAGTCCTTCTAAGCCACGCAACGGATTTTATGAGGTTTTTACTTATCAGTGAATATCATCCGGGAGGTTTATATGTACAATAGATTCATATTATAATGAGAAAAACCCTGAAGTAAAAATAGTCATATCATCACGACTTTTTATAATTTACCTTTACTTTGCATGTCCTATATGCATCACATTATTACTTTTGTCTTTTGACTTTACAGTTTTGTGGCAGATTGCAAGCTGTATCTGCCAATTGTATCATGCCAAGTATGAAAGAAAGTTTACAAGACAATTATTCGTATTGTTCTCGCCCTAGTTTTGCGGAAACATTCTCGAGTGGCGAGATGTCTGCATGCGCATATCAAGCTCCCATCACTAGGGACCCGTTGAATGAGCCTAACGAGCCGAAGAATTCATGATTTGGCTGAAAATAGCTATGCAGAGCTAGAACTTTCTTGGAGCTTCCTGCAGTAGTGTTTCCCGACCGTTACGACATTGAAACCTTCAGAAACGAGCCTATCCCATCTCGAAAAACAGCAACGCATTTGCGGCTCCCCGGGTGTTGCGGATCTTTATAGGCGTCAGTGATCACTTTCCATCAGGCGACCCGCCTGCTCGTTTGCGTCCCTCTCTCATAAAAAGCTAGTAGGGATGTAAATAGCATATTTCCCTGCCAGACGTGGAGGAATCCGACCTGATCCTGCTGATTGGCACCAATACGCGCTACGCAAGGGCTGGGTTTAGGTTTAGGTTTAGATTAGGGGCTCCCATTTTCAGCATTTGGACTCAAAGTCGGGTCCTATACGCGTGATTGAGAACCGGCTATGATAGCCAGCCCAGCTCCCTCCAGAAGTCTATTAGTTTCTTAGGACGTTCACAGACCTCTCGAAGGGAACCTGTTCCTAGTGAGGTTTTGGCTCTGTAATCCTTTAGTCCCTCACACTCCAGGAGCACGTGAGCTATTGTTTCCTCAGCTGCTAAACAACCCCTGCACAGGGGGCTGTCTGTAGCTCTGATTATGTGCAGTAGTTTATTCAGGGGGAGGTGCCCTGTAAATAAAAAAACGACTAGGTTTTTTATTTCTTTCATAAAAAACCTAGTAGGAGTGAAAATAGCTGGTACCTAATATAATCTTCCCCTGTCAGACGTGGAGGAGTCCGACCTGATCCTGCTGATCGGCACCAACACGCGCTACGAAGCGCCGCTGCTGAACGCGCGCATCCGCAAGGGCTGGGTGCACCGCGACGCCGACGTCGCCGTCATCGGGCCCAAGGTCGACCTGTCGTACGACTATCTGGTGAGTCAGCGAGTAGCTGGTGAGGCAGCCTGTCGTAGCTGGTGAGTCGGGCTACCCTGCTTGGTAAGTCAGCCTCGTCTACCTGGTGAGGCAGCCTACCTCAATTTTACAATTTATAATAGGCCCACTTTGACGGCTGTCATCATTTCCTTATGTCCACGACATAATGTTCATTTTCTATAACGCGCGACCGCGCATAATCGAAAATGAACTTTATATCGTGGACATAAAGTGGGTCTTTAACTCGACAACTATACCCTACCCGATGAGTTAGAGTTACCTGGTGGGTCAGCCTTGTCTACCTGGGGAGTCGGCGCCTTGTTGTGGGGTTATGTCCAACGTCCATTCCATGATCTTTTCGAGCAGAAGGGGGCTGGCCGACGGGGCTTGTATTGTGGTGCAACCCTGTTAAGGGTATAGAAGGGACGGGACCGCGCGAGGGACGAAGGATGTCAAGAAATGTACGTGCCTTAAAAGCCACTGACAAGTAGCCGTGATTAGGTCTGACGCGGTTCGTATGTCCGAGAGGTCGACAGGACCATAGGTTGGTGGTGGTCCCACTAGCAAATTCACTTAGGGTGCAAGCTATCTTCGACCGTACTGCCTTTATGATATAGGCGACTTTTGATTACTCGTTAAACACCAAAGTCAGTGAATTCCAGTCTTTCAGTCTTTGTCGTTAGGAAGCGATCGACAATGTCTTTCTGACGATGCCCCTGATACAAATCAAATATAATCACGAATTATTCTCCTCAGCACGTGGGCGACTCAGCGTCCATAGTCAAGGACCTAGCCAGCGGGTCATCTTCCCACGAGGTCTGGGCCAAGCTGCGCGCGGCCAAGCGGCCCGTGATCATCCTGGGCGCAGACCAGCTTTCTGGGCAAGACGGCGCGGCCATACTGGCTTATACACAGGAGTTGGCGCTGAAGCTGCAAGATCAGCTCGAAGATAAGGAGTGGAAGGTACTGGGGTGGATGTAGGATGTAGCCATATTTATTGCTAATAGGACGGTCTCTTACGAACTTTACTTGAAATAAGTACTAGAGATGTGTGATAAATAACGTCGCTAGTATCGTCGGCTTGTTAGTAGCTTTTTACGCCACAATCATTACTGTCCTAACATGCCGCCGATGGCGAAACTACTGATGAAAAGCCACTGACGCCCCCTCACGGTCCTTATTCGTGTGTCCGTATAAGATGTGATTTTTTTACCACCCATCTCTGGCACTTGCGAGTGAACTTCGTGAGAAGCCGTCCTATTAGCAAAAAAATCGGCTTGTAAATACTTAAAGTACAAGGCGGCAAATAAAGAACATCGGCTAGTTTTTTTTAGTTAGTTTCGTATTTACTTACACGCGTGCGACAGAGACGACGCTCTACGGAGCAGAACTAGCCGATGTTACGGGCTGCTGCTGCAGTTAAATTCAATCATTAATCGTGTAAAATGTGTTACAATAGAAAAAGACAGAACAATTGAGCAACGATAATAATAACTGCGTGGGGGCGCCATAGTCCTCTCTTCAATACCTAGTTTCCTTATTGGTGGCATATTGTTTCTCTTTACGCCACATTCATTATTATAGAGGTAGCGCTCAACGAGGGCTATCGTTTTTATGCTCACCAGTTGGCGCCACTGTCGCAGTCTTGTAACTGTCAAAATAACGCCGTCAAAATTTCAGGCAATAGAATTGCCTGAAATTCATCTGTCAACTTTGAGCGTTTGATTCTGACTAATAGGGCTTCTTAGTTTGGCAACGGACCGTACTCGCCAGTAGCGCCATCTAGTGGAATTTCGGTCGCTCGATAGCACCCATTGTTTTGCCTTTTTAACACACTTTAAGATCATCAACTTCTGACACACTTTAAAGTCATCAACCATTTATTTTAAATTGATTGTGATTGCTGTTTAACTGTGAAATAAATAAATAAATTTATGGGGTCCCACCACCGTCTCAGGGGCCCAAGTCAACCTCACCTGCACGTGGTCCCCCAGCTGGTAGACGGACGAGGCTCTTGCGAATCGTTTTTTCCTTAACAGTTTGTGCGGGTCGGATGGGAGTCGGAAGCATGTAAAAAGTCAAACCCCCAAAAAAACTTATGGCAAGTCAGTTAAGATGATGATGAATCACTGACAACGATGTCATTTGTCACCTTAGGTGTTGAACGTGTTACAACGCACGGCGTCTCAGGTAGCGGCCTTAGACGTGGGCTACAAGCCCGGAGTGGAAGCCGTGTTGGCCGCCCAGCCTAAGGTGGTGTTCTTACTTGGTGCCGACGCCGGAGTTGTCACCAGGGATAACCTGCCTGAGGGTGCCACCGTCATTTACCAAGGTAAGGGCTTAATGGTTAATTTTTTTTGGAATTTTGTTGTTGGTGGGCAAGGAGAGCGGCTGCGTTATGAAAATATTGTAAGTGCCCAAGTAGATGTAGCCTTTTGGTTATTTAGAAACACACTTTGTGTGAAAAAAACATTCTGATTTAACGCCAAGATGATGATAACGATGTATCGCAATAGATTCACTAGGAAGCGATTGGCGTCGTGGCTTGACACGATCGGTAATTCGGCGAGCGAAGTCTTCTCTTTGTAAATATTGCCACGCCCCCTTACCTAAACGATCCCATGTAACAGCCTAATGGATCCAATGTGGCTGGAAGCTCAGTCTTTATCCGAATAGGAGTTTCATATCTCCTTTCCGACATCCATGGACTACATCGTCAACGTCGATACTTGAAATTGTACGACCTCTGTTACTAGGCTATTTTGTTTCTATTGGTTAGGACTTAAAATTGGCTTTTAGTTACCTAAGTTAAGTCATCATCGTCATCATCCGAGCGGTCAATCCCGGCTACTGTCAGGGTCCGCTTTTCTGCCTTGTTTTCTCCACTTTGCCCGATCTTCGGCATCCTCATGTCGTTAGCTGTTGGCTCTCGCGTCCGACTCGGCCACGTCAATCCATCGCTTCTTAAGTCTCCCGCGGGACATTTAGCCTAGGTTAAGTCATCATCATCATCATCATATCATCTGAAAGACGCCCTCTGCTGGGCATAGGCCTCCCCCAGAGATCTCCACAAAGGCCGGTTTTGTGCCTTTTGCATTCAGGTGGTACCTGCGATCTTTACCAGGTCGTCGCACCACCTTGTGGGAGGCCTACTCACGCGGCGTCTTCCGGTACGTGGTCGCCACTCGAGAACTTTACTGCCCCATCGGCCATCTGTTCTTCGAGCTATGTGCCCTGCCCACTGCTACTTTAGCCTGGCAATCCTTAGGCTTATGTCGGTGACCTTGGTTCGCTTGCGGATCTCCTCATTTCTAAATCGATCGCACAACGAGACCCCGAGCATAGCCCTTTCCATTGCCATTTGGGTAACAGTGAGCTTCCTTATAAGGCCCATAGTGAGCGGCCACTGCTCTTCTGCTGTTGGTCTTCCTGAAATGAAATTAACGTGACCATGTGTCGCGCAGGTCACCACGGCGACGTCGGCACGTCCATAACGGACGTGGTGCTCACCCCAATAGTATGAGATTCATTTCTTCTTTCCGACATCAAATAAAAATAAATTATAGCTCCAAGTTTACGATACTAGATACTGGAAATTGTACCTCTGTTTACTGGGCTATTTTGTTTCTATTGGTTAGGACCTAAGTTACATGTCTGTAATAGAATAATAAGCTGTTGGTCTTTCTGAAATAAAATAAAAAGGTTTTTTACGGGGGCAGCAACGCGTGAGTGATGCCCCTGGTATTGCAAACGTCCATAGGCTGCAATGACTGCTTTCCATCAGGCAAGCCGTAAGCTTGTTTGCCACCTTGGTGGTATTAAAAAAATAAAAATAAACGGCGACGTGAGCGCATCCACAGCGGACGTGGTGCTCCTGGGCGCGGCGTACGCGGAGAAGCGCGCGACGTTCTCGATCTAACCTACCCAAACGATCCCATGTAACAGCCAACAGCAAACACTGTGGCCGGTAGCTCATTCCTCACTCCAACGAGTTTCGTATCTCTTTTCCGACATCCATGGACTACATCGTCAATGTCAAAAAAGTGAAATTATAACTCTAAGTTTACGATAACTTCAAATTGTATGATCTCTGTTTACTAGGCTATTTTGTTTTTATAGGTGAGGATTTATTATTGGCCTTCATTTATAGTAGTAGTAGTCTGTAACAGAATAATAAGCTGTTAGTCTTCCTGATATAAAAAAACGCCAACGTGTCACCCTTAGGCCACCACGGCGACATCGGCGCGTCGCTAGCGGACGTGGTGCTCCCCGGCGCGGCGTACACGGAGAAGCGCGCCACGTTCGTGAACGCGGAGGGCCGCGCGCAGCAGACGCTGCCCGCCGTCGCGCCGCCAGGGGACGCTAGGGACGACTGGAAGATCATACGGTAAGGTCGCCTAGTACTAGGCCCTGTGACGACCACCTGCCTTTTCGCGTAGGTCCTGTGACAGATTCGATGGAACAAAAACAAAACGCTAACGTCCTGTGAGAGTTCCGTTGGAACAAAAATAAATACCCCGGCGATGCTTAAAAAGCGCAATCTAGCGATTGTTCGCGGTGCTTGTTAATTAAGTTAAATGCTAGAATGGTTGCCTATAAAATAACTTGCAGTAAAATCTACGAGATGGCGTATATAGTATCCCTGTATTTAGGAATTTGTATTTGCGCGGAGTGGGTAGACGCCGCCATCTACCCTCTCAGCGCAGCCCGAACGTTAGAGCGCGAAATAGGATAGGATGGGCGGGACATTTAAACATGCAACACATCAAACTAGAATCGATCACAATGGTGGCTGGCGCGCGACCAAAATTCCACTAGATGGCGCCACTGGCGAGTAAGGTCCGTTGTGTATATACGTAGCGTTATTGGTCAAAATCAAACGCTCAAAGTTGGTAGTTAAACTTTGACTAAGAGAACGGCGTTATTGCGACCACGGATCTTACTCGCCAGTGGTGCCATCTAGTGGAATATTGGTCGCACAATAACTCCCATTATGAAATGTTCAACACCACGGACCTATAATTTCGCAAGTTCGTCCGTGGTATTGTCGATGGTGCTCATACGAAAGATAGGGAAAGAGATAATCAAATGATAGGAAACACGATAGCGAACGAACGACGAGAAGAAAAATAAAATGTCGCGGACTAACTCGCGACATTGCTGTTTGACTTTTCATATTTGTATCATAGTCGACTGCGATACTCACATATCATCATTGCCCTTGCGGTCCATCCCGGATTCTGCTTAAGTTGCATTTCTATCGCTCTTGTCGTCAATATTGGGGATAACAAAGAACAATTGATTACATTCGCGCGTGACTGGTAAGACGAATCTCAAGGCGAGGCGCTTGTAAGTCTGTGTCTACATGATACTCGTACCTATGTTGTCGTGCCATTGTATCCTAAACATATATCTTTCTTCCAGTGCGCTGTCGGAAGTCGTAGGCCAGCCTCTACCGTACGACTCGCTGGACGATTTGCGCGGCCGCATGGCGCAGGTCAGCCCCGCGCTGGTCGACTACGGCACCGTGCAGCCCAACAACTACTTCAAACAAGCGAGGGCGCTTGCGCAGGTTGGTGGACTTCATACAAACATACCTACGTTACGTCACGTACATATACAGACCGCGGCACGTAAGTCGAGCGGTGAACGAAACGCGGAGGGTTTGTGTTTCTGTTATTTAACTATGGATCACTATCACACTAATCACAAACAAAGTAAACTTTCATAGAATTTATTTGAAAGGGCCACAGGCCGCCGTATCCGTGCGGGAGCCGAAGTGCTCGCGGGGAACCAATCAGCGCTTACGCACGCTGCGTCCGGGTGGCCCGCGTCCCGCGAACTCCAATACACCTTATTTTTTACTTCTGCGCATTAACGCTCACCGTTCGACTTCTGTGCCGCGACTTGTACAGTCGGGAGATTTGAGAAGCGGAACTGCGGGTCTAGCCAAGATGCTAATCGCTTCATACAACTTCGTTCCAACTGCCGCTCGGAACTTGTCGGCCAGCTTCGGTAGATCGGCGCGGCTCGGCAATCGCAATGGTGTCGCTGCGAAGCGATTGGTATCTTGTCTAGACCCGTTAAGCTGAAAAGTTAAGCTGCTGCTTAACTTAGCGCAGTCTGCTGCCGGTAACTGGATGACCGTTTCATACTTTGAGGCTAATTTAGCACCGCAACGAGCTCGCCACTCTTAAGGTGTGCCTACTAATACCGTTTGCAAAGCGAAGTTGACTAATATTGCCTCATACTGATTGAACAGTCGAGACCCGATTGACGCCCTGTGACGGTATATTAGATTTGAATATTGAGTCACATGCCGCTATCTATAATTTGGTGGTAATATACATCGGTAACTGTTACCCACGGATAAATGTTCTACAGACTTCCAGACTTCGTGGTAGCTCCCATTCTCCGCTTGTAAGAGCAGATGTTTCATTCCACACAATTTGTTCTCCCGCACAGAGTCTTCAGAAGCCGGTGTCTGGCACCCTGGACGTGAAACTGAAGCAACTCGAGGATTACTTCATGACGGACGCCATCAGCCGCGCCTCACCCACCATGGCCAAGTGCGTGGCGGCCGCGCGCAAGCAGAGCCAGGCGCCGGTCTAAGCGAGATGTTAAAGTGGCAAGCGGGCCGTTTGGGGCTCTGTGGTCGATTTATTCGTTCATATTATTAATTTATGTATGAACTTTATCATGTACTTATAGCAGAATCAAGCTGCTGCAAAAAGAAAAGGTTTTATATTTAAATCAAAAGATAAAGCGCCCCGAACGGGCCGCTTGCTGGACTATACTGATTTATTCGTTTAAGTGTAATTCCCAACTTAGTTCACTTGAATGTTGTACAAGAAATTTTATCGTTTTATATCTGTTTTTACTTTAGGCAATCTTAATTTAATTTCTAGGATTTTTAACATGATTTATCTCTCAACCTTTGAATCTTGTATAACATTTAAGTGAAAGCAGTTATCAATTTAGGATAATTAATAAATTTCTAATTGCCTTTCTGCAATCATTTTTAAAAAGAAAATACTACGGAAAAGCACATGGTGCGGTCGAAATTACGTTGCATTGCGGAGCTTCGGCTGCATGTAAATTGTGATCTTAAGCTATTTATTTTGTTATTTAATAATAGATAAGCATACAGTATAACCGTATTCCGTACCGCAGTAGGGCGCATGGGCGTTGGACCCGCTAAGTTATGTACCCACGTAGTCAAAATAAATTGCAATGTCAGATGTGATGGCAAGGAAATCCTGAATAAAAGGATGGACAGACTTGTATATAATAAATATTTGTAGCATAAAATAAAATGTAGTATAATGATTGTCGAACATTTGTTTTATTTAACTAGTAAATTTTAAATCCGAACCTACCAAATATTGTATAGTAACATGTAACAATTTAATAATAGTTATCAACAGGCAATGTAGTAGAATCCAAGCGGTTTGCTTTTCGGTATTCCTGAAAAGGAGATATTATTTAGTAAATACATAAAAATAAAGTAATAAAATAAAGGCATAAACGCTAGTCTGACTTATAAAGTTTCGTCCGAGATAAATATTTGCATTTTATGGTGCACAATGAAGTAAGAGAAATCCTAGAGAATCCTGGTGCGACAGCTCAACGCCAACGCCAACGCCAAGATGATGATAATGAATGAAGTCAGAGAAATAATATTTTTGTTTGTACCTACACTCCACAGTCGGACATAGGCCTCCCCTTAGCCGGCATTCTACGCCCTTCGTACAATCGTCCCTGTTATGCTGTCGGCGAATCCATGTCCGTCAGACACAGCTACTTTCGAGTATTGCTACCCTATATCATCCTACTGCTGGTCAAGAGCCTCTCCCGATTATTCCACACTTCTTGACCAAGTGCTAGTGCCTGCCAGTCTGTTTCGAAGGCCCACAACTCACGCACTAACTTTTTATGGGTCTTGGATTTAAGATAACGCATTTAGGAGCTATTGCTCCATGAAGGATTAAATGAAGGATACTCGCCTACGTTTCGCAGAATTTGTCTAACTAAAGCTCAAAAGTCCATACCGGGATTTGACAGCAGCCAATGGAGCGCCGCATATTGGGAGCTAATTTGAATCATGGAATCCGAAACTAGACGCTGCGTTCCAAAACACATCGCTGATGTAGTCGCTAAAGCTGGAAAACTGATGTGGAATAAAACCGGTCTTGTTTGGCGCATCTCGGAAGAGTTACGAAACCGCTACAGATTGAACAGCCAATACTCGTAAACTTCCCAATATGAAGTGAAAAAGCAATATCTCCCAACTCAACATCGACGACGTTACGCGCTAGCCGCTGGTTTTGATCTAGATTAAGGCGGATCAGAGATCGCAGTATTATAAATGTAACAATAGAAAAAGCTGCTGCCTATTTTCTAGCCTACGGAGACTCTTGATATTTTGTCTCGAAAACAATAGTCGCTTTATACGACTCCCACGAGTTTAAGGGGTTGGTGCTATTCTACTCTGCCGGACACCACACGGTATGTATCAAGTTTATGAATCGTAGACATTATCAGCGACAGTTACAGCTTTCCATCATTTGGGCTGTCTGCTCGTTTGTCACTGAGTAGTAAGTATTAAGAACTTACGTCGACGACGTTCCTGACGAGCTTCTTGGGGCGGCATTCCGCCAGCGCGGCGCCAGCAGCGGTCGCGAAGTACGCGTGGGAGCCTTGCAAGCCTGACCATGGGGAAGGCGACGCAGTACGCGCCGCCAGGGAGGCTGACAGCGCCGTCGACGGTTTAAGGAACTTGCAGTCTGGTGGTGCGAATGGATGAAACGGTTAGGTAGAGTGTACATTATGTTCAAACTAAGGTTTAGAAAAAAAATTTGAAATAAATAGAAATGCTTTAATAATAATAAATAACAATTCATATTGTGTTATGGGTGCTAGAGAACTGATAAACTACTTATATACTTTTAAATACATACTTATTATTCATATAACACCCAGATCCGTAACATAAGTTAAAATTCATCATTAAAATTTTTGCTCGGCAAACCGGCATTATACCAACTGAACCACTCAGGACCAATAGGGTGCCATCGACGACGAGAGTGCGGTTGTTTGATTCATGAGGATGAAATCGTCATCAAAGGGTGCGATGACGTAAAAATGACGGTTGCACCAAATTAAGTACTTAACATGGCGGTGGCACCAAACTACTTAATAACTAGTTCATCGGACGGCCAATTTCGCTTTACCTTCCAAATGGACTCTAAATTGGGTTGTTGGAAAATATTCGAAAGTTTACCTTCCTAATGCGCTTATTACATTTGACTAAATTCAGTAGCCAAAACTCAGAAGCAAAAAGCATGAGAGCATATCAAAGTGAAATGTATTGCTCATAAAATAAGCTCCATTTTTGTATCATGGCTTTTGAAAAGCGGAGCGATGCGTAACATAATATAAGTGATACAAAAATGGACCTTATTGTATGAGCAATACATTCCACTTTGATTTGCTCTCACACTCTTTGTTTCTGAAATCAGGTTACTGAATTTAGTCAAATGTAATAAGCGAATAAGAGTACCCTACCTAAGTATGTAAACGTAGTTACCTCTGACAATTTCCGGCACTGGTTTCGGTTTTCGAGGGCGATGGGCGTTGAACATGAAGCTTTGCCTATCAGCGTACGATTGAGGTGTCGCTTTTGCCTCCTTGTCGATCTCATCAAATATCCTAAGGCATTCATCTTCTCGCTCTCTCTTCTTATCCTTTTGTAGTTGTCGCCTAGCTTCACGGTTTTTTACCTTTTCGGTTCTATATTGACAATATAAGGAGGCTTTATAAATATCATTTGGTAAGTATTTATTATTTAGTTATTTTTTAAGTATGCTTATTTAAAAAAAATAGAGCTATTCGAGCGACACAAACAGGAGCTGCGCGTCACGGAAATGAAAACGCCCACATTAGGGGTACCCTTGGCGTCCGTGACATCGCAGATAAGCTGCAAGAGTGCCGCCTTCGATGCTATGGCCACATCTTGTGCAGACCGGCAAGTTATGTGGGGAACAAGTGTCTAGCCATGCCGCCCCCGCCGGACACGGGAAGGAGAGGCCGGCCCAAGAAGCAATGGCTTGACGTAGTCAAGAACGAAATGCGTGCCAATAAGCTCACCACTAGGGATGCCGAAGACCGAGAGAGGTGGGTCAAGAATAGCAGGAAGGCGGGCCCTCGCGTGCTGCACGGGGGCGCAACCGGGACTTAACGCCAAGATGATGATGATAATTAAAAACAAATAACTAGTTGACAGTGTGGTAATAATTACTACATGTGTCTAAATTGCAACGCTTTAAAACAATAGAAGGGACATAAAAAATTATTAAATTTAGGTATACCAACATATTTAATAAAAATAAATTTATTTCGTTTCAATTTATTTCTAATTGAGTAAGTTTTCGTCGCTATTCTAATTGTAGTGTTATTTTGAAGTTTGCACAAATTCCTTAACCAAGCTTTCAAAGGGAAAGTTCCAATTTACCCACCTGTTGCCGTTTCTAATTACCCGCAGTAAACAATTGAAATTAAATAAGTCGTAACCCTCAATCAATAGTCTCTTTTAAACTCTCTATAAGTATTTATACAAATAAAATATCATTTTATATTTGAGGGGTTTGTAACCAGATAGTTAATACAAGGTAGAAATGGAGGCTTTTTAATTGTCCCTACTACTAGGTACACAAGCCAAAACTTTGATAACTAAAAAATACATTAGTGCAGAATGAAAACTAAGCAATTGCAGGGTGAAATTAGCGTTATCCATTTCTTAGAAAAGTTATCTATAAATTAGTAGGACTACTTGGCATTTCTTAATTAAGTAGGTACCTACTATTTATTAAACTAATGCGAAAGTTTTAATGGATGATTATTTTTTTCACTTTTATTGCTTAACATAAAACACTATGAAGTTGATTATGTACTTATATCATGCTTAAATTTACCGTATCTCCAGCTTTTTGATCCCGATGTCAAGAAAATCTTGATATTTCTTCTCTAGATCATTGTTTATGTTTTCTATCAGTTTGTAGTGTTTATTGAAACTGTCGGTTAGTGTTCTGTCTTTGAAGATCTGGAAGAATTGTCTTGCTGTGTGATTTCAATGTATAAAAGGGCTACTCTCTAAGCCCATAATAATTAGACCGTAGACAGACACGTCTTTTAACTTTATGGATACATCCAATGTCTAAATAATGGGGACCACCCTTTCTTGCTCACCAGTTGATGCGCCACCGGCGTTTAGAACATTGCCAAGTAAAATAGGCTCTTTTAAATCTCAACTTTGAGCATAGTGTCTGACCAATAACACGACATATTTTGACAACATACCACCTAGAAGTATTTAAATTGTTTTTTATTGTCAATGGTCATGCATTTGATCTCAACTCACCCGATGGAAAGAGACGATGAGGATGATACGTACCTAGAAGATTCCAAGTATTTGAAGTCCCCCAAGGAACTTTCGGGGAACTGTGACTAAGGCAGAGAGTTCCAGTACTTTGCAATGCGCATACGAAAAAAAGGATGAAAACGCTGAGTACGAGATGGTGGGACGTGTACCATATATTGATGACGATATTTTGTCCCCCTCGTTGTTCGATAATAAAAAGGGCACGATGGAACAATTCGCGTTCAGCACCCATTGTCACTTTCAAACTAATTATAAACTTTATTTAAATTACGAAAGGTGGGAGCTTTAGGTAGCTAACATCCACGAATGACGTGCTTATTGTAGCCCCACAAGCCTCTATCATTTTAACTGAACCTCCTAGGTTTACCTCATTCATCACTTTTTTTCTCCTGCACGCTATTCTATCCTGGTAGTGATTAAAAACTGCATCCAGAGCAGCTTCTACTTTTTCTCTTTCAGCTTTCCTTTCCTTGGCCTCTCTTTGTTGGGCTTCGTTCAGCTTCACGCCTTCCCAGTCGGCACACGCGTCCTGTACGTGGAAGTATGTAGTTTGTGTCATCATTAGTAGCGAGTGTTCCTATGTTATTTTGGGTATCTAAACTTTCTAAAGAACTTCAATCTGTAAGAAGCCTAACTAAGGTACCTACCTAATGTTTAAATGTACTTAGATACCTACCTTTAATTGTATGATTTAAATCTGAAATAGTGGGGGGCGCTACCTACCTTATCTCGAAAGGTTTCGTTGAATTTTTAGACCCTCATATCTTCGGTTTAGATAATGCCAAAGTTCAAATTTTTAGGATAAGATGTATGTAGCAGACTTACTAAATATACAAAGTTTTATTTGTGTAGCCTTCATACTTTGGATTTTATTAGCGCCTAAGACGTACGTCGATTTCGACACTGACTGACTTCTTATCAAAACCTCTAGTAGTTTCCGAAATTTTAGGAAGCTGAAATTTTGTACGTAAGCTAAGATTTGCACACAAATAACAGGAAAATTAAGTGTCTAGGCAAAATGTAGGGTTTGTATAGTTTAGCTTTGTAGAGTTAGGAGCTAGGCTGTTCATGAGATGAACCCCTTTAAGAGCTTACGAGGCTTGGCCAACCAATTTTACATTAAATGTACGGGATACAACTATTCTACTCTAGTAGTGGGCTACTTTATACGTGAAATATTTTTGTTTAAGCACCTTTAGTTTTTCTTCGGCTTTGAGCAATAACTGCTGTTGTTGCGCCTCTATAAGTTGGATAGCTATTTCTTCTTTTTCTTCCTCGGCACGTTTCTTCAAATTACTTTCATGGCTGTAAATTATACAATTGTATGTTAAACTTGCATTGACTAACATGTTTGAAAATAGGTACTTAACAAAGTGTTAGACTTACAATTCCTTATTCCAAGCAGCAAATTCTTTGTTTAAATGCCTCTGTATCTTAAGAACTTCGTTTGGGTCTTGACCGACTTCAAGCGTGTTCATTAACTCTTGTTCCTTTTCTTTAGCCTTAGCTTTTGCTTTTAGTATCTTTTTGAACTTTATTTGAGCTTCCCTTTCATCCCAGACTTTTGCTTCTGTGAGTGCGCTGAAATACGTGTAAACTAGACTAATAAGCTGGCAAATTACCTGCAACTAAGTATCCCCTAACCATAAGTAAAAATCTCGACTACGGATTGAAAAAAGTTAGGGTTCGGACTTTTAAAGTTGCACAATAGGGGTATTTGTTATGCCGTGTAAAATATAATAAGTTTGTTATTACCTCAAAAGTTGTTTGCCGTAATTGGTAGTATTGAATATGCCCTTTTTGGCTTCCTTTATAATCTCCGCATTGCTTGGTTTGTTTCTCATTTTCTCTCTATAAACTCTTCGCAATTCTTCATCTTTTTTACGTTTATTTTCTATAGCGATATCTAGGACAGCTTTATATCCCTACAAAAATAATAATAGGTTAGATATACATACGAGGCTTACTATACTTTAGAATTTCACATACCTACATCATCGAAAAATTACTAATATATGAAATATATAATGTCCCGCTCAAAACCTGATAAGTAATTACTAGTTTGATAAAACTGTTCTTTTTTTTTCAGCCACGCCATGCAATCTTAACTAATATTGTTGACGAAGCTTTAAAATATAGAATTCGATTGCAATAATAGAAAAGCGAGATTATCAGGTTTCAAGACGAACTATTACAACTACATTAACAGTATAATTATCACAGATTCTGTGATCGTCCTAACTAATTATAATCGTATCAAAATCTTCAGAATAATGCTTGCTATCGAAATGTCGCTGCCATAATTTCAAATTTGGTACTTCTTGCAGGTCTAGGGCCAGTCAATGGTTCCTTTTCAGTTGTCAATTATTAGGGCAGGGATGGGATGGGAGCAGGAATGTAACCCATAGTAGGCCATTGTCCTCTTCAGTGCCGGAGCACACTTACGCCTATAAAGTAGGTACTTATATTGTACCTAATGTGTATAACGGCGGCAGCTTCAGGTGGCTCAGTCAGAACGTATCCGACAATACCAGGTAGAATCGGACCGCGTCGGACATTGTTAGCAGTACTAGTTAATAGACAATAGACTGGTAAAGGTATCTCCGTAATCTAATATCTATTTTAATGTGTATATTATACATTTACAATACAAAGTATGTAGCGTACTACTATTTTGTTAGTATACCTACCAAATAATAAGTACCTAAAGTATTTATGTAGATATTTATAAGGTATAAACATTATCAGGGATACCTGAATCGAGTCTGGCCAATGCTTCATATATTCCTGAGACAGTTCTATCATTTCTTGAACATATTCTTGCGATACTCCATGGGGCAGCAGTGGCTCGTTCAACTCAACGGTGCCGGCGGCATCCTGCAGTCGCTTCCAGTCCTTCGATTTCAGAACCAAAGGACGTCTTTTAGACATAGAAAAAATTAATCGCTAGCTAGGTTGTGGATAGAAAATTTTGATGACGTTAGATGGTCAAAGTTGATGTAGCCAACGGTTTAGCTCTAGGTGGCTTCGGATTAAGTTTAAACATACGCAAAATTAGATCGCCTGTGGCTTATGCACTCAAACTTAAACTAAAAATTTATTTATTGATTAGGACATTAAATATCTCTTTCAATCGGCAAAAAGGAGTGCGGTAGGAAAGTAGGAAGGAAACACAGTTGGCCGCCCCACGTTGGCCGCCCCACGGCTAGAGCACACCCACTGCACGCCGACCACGACCAGACCATGTCCGACAATACCAGACAGAGCCAGGCAAATTTTATTTATTGCATTAGACCTCAACTAACTTGTGACCCTAAAATGTCGATAAAACTGAAGGGACAGGTCTATAAGACCATTATTAGACCTGCTCTCCTGTACGGCAGCGAGACTTGGTCCCCGCTAGAGCGACACAAGCAGGAGCTGCGCGTCACGGAAATGAAGATGCTGCGGTGAATATATAAAGTTTCACGAAAGGATCGCGTTCGAAACGCCTACATTCGAGGTGGCCTTGGCGTTCGTGACATCGCAGAAAAGCTGCAAGAGTGCCGCCTTCGATGGTAAGGCCACGTCTTGCGCAGACCGGCAAGTTATGTGGGGAAAAAGTGTCTGGCTATGCCGCCCCCGCCGGGCACGGGAAGGAGGGGCCGGCCCAAGAACCGATGGCTTGACGTAGTCAAGACTGATATGCGTGCCAATAAGTTCACCACTAAGGATGCCGAAGACCGAGCGAGGTGGGCCAACAGTAGCAGGAAGGCGGACCCTGGGCCCTCGCATGCCGCGCAGGGGCGCAACCGGGACATACCGCCAAGATGATGATGATGATTACCTCAACTCACCTGATGGAAAGCGACGATGACGTCGAAGATGTAGCATGCGTGCCTATAAGATACCTATTCACTCTTCCTATACCTCTTATACCTCTTCCTATCATGGTGAAAGCGGACCTTGGACCCTCGAGCGCGAGAGCACAACCGGGATATTGACGCCACGGTGATGATGATTATACGCAAAATACTTTAGTGAAGTACCTGTTCCCATAATCCTTTGGCAGACAGGTTAGAGCATTGCAGTGTTCAGTAAATACTGATTCATGGAAGTACCTACTAGCTGGTCGGTCTGCGTCTACGATATTTGCCGCCTACAACCTCAACCGTTAAACCCAATGCAAGGGCTGGATGCGGGTGCTATATTCTGCAGTAGCCAGGTATTTGGAACAAATACGCAATTTGTACTGGAATCACCACATAAACCACCTAAAAGGGCCTTAGGTACTATATAACTTAAGGTAATGAATCGATCTGGCGCTCAGATCGATTTTGTTTTATTGCCTAGGGCGACACATGGACGAACGGTCTAACTGATGAAAAGCAGTAAGGGGAGCAGATGCGGTGCCGGCCTTTCAGGTACCTGTAGACATGCCTTTCGATTTCAAGATTTCGGGAGGGAGCTCATTCCACAATTTGCACGTGCGCGGTAAAAAGGCTCGCGAAAGGATGCTCGTACGACGATCTTCTCCTATCAATTTCATTATTTTTGAGTCAGCGTTATTGTTTTTAGGGTACCTAAGGGTCTGGGCCATACCTACCTCTTAGTTAATAGGCAAGTAAACTCTATCGAAGGCTGCATCTACAGTTACCATCAGGTGATTGAAGTCAGATATCTTGGTACCTAAACAGCTATATTAAAAAAACATTAATAACATTATACACATATCTGAATCCGGGCACCTACGCCACGCAATGATCTATGAGGCGTCATAATTGCATCCCGTAGCTTCTCATAACATAGTAGCTTAATTAAATTAGCAATTTGGTAGCGCGAGGCAATGGCGCGCGGTGGGTTCGCGCCATTAGCTCTCCGCGCTAGCTCATCATTCAACGTCGCGTCTGTCAGCCGCTGTGGATACTGATTCAGATAAAAATAACTGATGGAAAGGCTATCCGTACACAGCCTGAAAGGGTTCACTATACTGCTGGATTTGAGTCACGTTCTGAGGGTTTGTCCTCCACAGGAGGGTTAAATGTTCACATTTGTAAGCCTAGGTGTAGGTTACAGAATGTTAGGTATAGAAAGCAGCACATCAAGCTACCCACCATCACTATAAAATGTGCTAGTACAAGTATGGATACGCGTACAAATCGGAGACAGCCTAAAGTCTAAACAGGGTAGGTCGAGGTACTGCCTTCTGTACTAGGTATAAGTCTAGATACGGTCGTACTGTCATTAGTCACATTGACAATTACTGTTAATTATTGTAATTACTTGAAGAATTTTGTCACAATAAAGTATTAAGAAAGCTGACAAAGACACACTTGTATTATGTGGTAAAGCTCGTCAAGCCTAACCAGTGGGTGGGCACCATCGCCTTGTCTAGCATTTTCTACATTTTGGTACCTTTGGCAGTAATGTAGCTTATAGTTAAAAATAGCACATAGCCTATAATGTATTCCGATATTCAATGTAATTCCCGCGGGAACAAGTCCGTAACGCAGAAACTAGTAGTAACCATTTAGAGATATTTTGAACTGAACAGATACATATATCACCGTAATCGCGTAAGATAAATCCGAAAGACCTTTATTTAATGCGATCGCATAAAACGATCGGAAAAATGAGATGCTGCCGCCAGCGTAGCGTAGCTACGTGAGCCGGGCGGTATCCTGTGGAAATTTATTCATGAAACTGCTGGATGCCATGCATTGATTCACATATCCTATCGAGATATTTCGTACACGTAACATAACGTAACATACTCGTACAGATATCGGCGGTACATGTCTAATGCACATCGCTTAGTTCGAGTGTTGTCGTAGGTCGTCGTCGGTCGTAGAGCGTTCGTAGAGCGTCTTTTCTGTGGCAGGCGAGTGGCTGTGGTGAGTACAAAGAAATTGGAGATCCTATAAATAAATAAAAATAAATATGTTTGGACAATTCACACAGCGCCATCAGCCTCAAAGTCAGCAAAGCTTGTGTTATGGGTACTAGCTGATAAACCTGTTTATGTACTTATAAATACATACTTATACATACAACACCCAGACGCGTAACAGAAGTTAAAATTCATAATTTTAATTTCTGCTCGGCCGGGAATTAAACCCGGGAAACTCTTCCATATCAGTAGAGGGTTTTTAAAATAATCTCTACGCTTGGCAGGCGGGTTGGAGATCACTAGCATTTTAAATAAAATAAGTACACAGTAATCGCAATTTCCGTTTTGGGATCTACTGAGGTCCGAGTGTAGATTAGATTAGCCTAAAGACATTAGGGTAGGATGTTTGTGCAAATTCTTCTCTGCCGGTTACCAGTACTCGTAAAAGCTTTTCTTTGAAGTCTTCGCTTGAATTTAGACTTGGACAGATCATATATTGAAAATTTAATAGAGATCAAACTTCAAATAAATGAAGGAAATACACTAAAAAGGTTTTGTAGGTATTATTAGTAGGTACCGAATATTCGATAAATATTTTTATACCACCTAGGTGTCTGTCTGATGGTAAGCAGTCACCGCAGCCTGTGGACGTTTGCATTACGTTGCTGACCCCGTAAAAACATTTTCACCCCTTTCTTGAAGAACTTCATGTTGTACCCTTCAGGGAAAACCTCTCCAGGTAGTTCATTCCACAGCCTCATTTGTTCTATAATTGCTATAAAAATTATGGTACAATAGCACAGATTAGAAAAAAGCTTAATAATATCCTACATAACTGTAAAGCATGCCCTAACAACGTATAAGTTACAGTCCTCTCGTAGAAAGAATAAAATCTAAAGGAGCACTGAGAAATCTTCACAGGAAACTTATAATTGAATTGGAATCTCTAGCACTTCTTTAAAAAGGACGAGAATCTGTTTTATCATAATGCATTTAGTAAGACGAGCCAGCGGCGCCACTCTGAAGCTTCAAGTGGGTTATGGTGTGCACAGGAAAATCACCTTTAGGTGAAGTTCGTAGAGGTTAAATTATCTAAACCTCGTTTCGCATTATGGGTCGCCCTCAGATGCTCCAGTCCAGAGCACTTGAGTTTCTCCAGCAGGTAGTCAAGCTGCTAACAAGGATTAACTCGTATGGGAATAGATGATTGTAAATAACAAAAAAATGGCTATGTCAAATAGGTGGTTAGGTACTCGATTTTAATTTTTTTTTAATGTTTCTATAATATATAATAATAATAATATACCTTATATTTATTGCAGGCAATCACTTATGTAAACTAGGTAATAACTTATACAAAGCCTATATATTTTTAGTATTAAACCTAAAAGTAAGGGTTAGTAGTGCATAGATTATAACTTTTTATTTTGATTTTCATCTTTTTACGGTCCCACTAATATCCTGGCGGAATATAGTACCTATGTAAAGATTTAAATTACTTAGGACCTATTTATTTTTAGGATATTTGTAACTTTTGCCCGCAACTAATTCCAAGACTCAATAATTTAGTGCTCAAAGATATAAAGATATAAAAAATAGTTTCAATCTTCGTTGTGCTTATGTTCTTCTCCGGCAAATGGTTTATTCCGTTTTGATATCTATAATAATAGTATAAAACAAAGTCGCTTCCCGCCGTCTGTCCCTATGTATTTATGTACGCTTAGATCTTTTAAACTACGCAATGGATTTTAATGCGGTTTTCAACAATAGATAGAGGGATAATAAGCAACAAAGAAGGTAGGTAGGGGTAAAGTAGGTACGCGAACGAAGTCGCGCCGGGTTCACTAGTCTAACGAAGTAGACAGTTTCTCATAAAGTTAGTAACTTTATGTAAAGTACAATTAAATACAAATACCTACTAAAAAGTTACATCCTACGATCAAATATGAATTTCGGCCCAATAATATATATCCCACGCCTTAACCCATAACGTCAATGTCAGGATTGTTTTTCTCGTGCACCCAAGAAACTGCCGAGAGTCTATTTGTTCCACGCATTTGCACGTAATGAAGAAATACGGAGTGACCCGTCGCAGATGTTCGGAAGAGCTCCAGCACAACTATAAATTTCACCCCACGACCGGAAAACTTCCGTGCGCCTGAATAAGTTACCGATTTTATTTATACTTGAAGGAATATACTTCATAAAAGCTTCGGAGTTGTGGAATGGCTTGTGGATATATGCAAAAGTTTAATGTTATACGTATTTTCGTAGGCGAGTGGACTGGGTAATATTTGGCCACTAGACTACGCAAATGTCTAAATCTCTCAAATTTATTTATATATTATGTAAAATATAGTCAAAATGTATTCAATACAGCAATATCTACATAATAGTTATGTAGATTTTGGTTCAAATATATCGTTTTTTAGTTGCACGGGATTTTGACGAAAATTTGACAAACCACAGGCATTGATTTCTAAGGCGTATTTACAAAATTTCATTGGCTTTGTTTATTGCGCCCGTATTAACAGTCAAAATGCGCCCGCTAATGGATAAATGCCTCTTCCAAAGAACTCTACATGGACTCTACATTGATCGGTCTTGCGCTGAGCCATCAGTAATTTTTAAAATTATATAGACTGGCTTAAAAAAAGTGTATCCATAAACAACTGTTTTCGAATATGTAATTGGAACATTACGCTATGAGTGTAGATAAAATTACTTTTCGATACAGCATTTCCCATACTATTTTCATTACAGCTGTATCGTAAAATAACTTTTTAATCATTATGCAACACTTTTCTTTTTTAAATTTTTGTCGGGCGCCGGAACACGGCTAAATATAGGCTGAATACCTAAATGTCTTCAACAAACAAATGAGGAGCGTCGGTGGCCGAGCGGTTACAGTATCCGACTCGTAAGCCAGAGGTCCCGGGTTCGAATCCCGCTCCGGCCATGTACCAATGACTGTTTTCTGAGTTATGTACATTAGTTGAATACTAACCGATGCTCTTACGGTGAGGGAAAACATCGTGATGAAACCTGCACATTCAGGCGACTGTATGTGTAACCATGATCCAATGTGGTCAGGTTCCCCTGGTAACAGGGTCATGGAGGTCAGATGGCAGTCGCTCCACTGTAATTACTTGACCTGCCAGATCCTGGATCATGGTCAAAGGCGGACCCCGGGCTCTCGTTCTCGAGAGCACAACCGGGACATTAACGCCAAGATGATGATGACCTAAATGTCTTCAACAAATTCAAAATTCAAATTTTTCTGTTTATATTTGTGATCAGTTCATAGTCTGTGGTTGTCATTATGTACATTTGGAATTATTTTCCCGCTAAACAGAATATTTTTTCTAATTGTTGTAATTTGTGTTTGTGAATGTTTTTTCTTGTTTGAAGCAAATAAATAGATAAATGTGAAAGTAGTGAAGTGAATTTCCCGCCACTTGATATCCTCGACGCGTAGATACAACAGAACTGACTCGCAGTTACTTCCAGAAAAGTTGAAAAAATTATAGGTACGAAATTTTAACATGAAAATATGAGTGTAGATAAAGTAGTGTATGCAACTGCATATAATTAGGTATTAAAACACTCGTGTCAAACTATTATCATACTCGGCTACGCCTCGTATGATAACCAGACACTCATGTTTTAATACCCCCTTTTATATGACAGTTGCATAAACTACTATTATAGGAGTTGTATTGCGAGTTCGTACTCTTTAAAAACATCATAAGATAACCTTTGTTTAATAACGCTTTATACTCTATATTCATATTTACATGAGCACTCTCTTAAATATTTAGTAAATTTTAAGTGGTCACATGACGTCCTGTAAATTAGAAACTACTGTAATTAACGACGTCCTGTAATTAACCTTACACTAAATAATAGTGTACTAATAACCGGTCCCAAGTTTCCCACATGACAACCTGAAACCTGAAAGCTACCCTGGGGCACTGAAATTTATGTAAGCTTACGTACTCCATTCCAAAACAGTCCCATCTGTGCACCGCTTAAATTAAAAGTAATTTCTTATGCAGAATTAATTAATGACTAACGAGCTCAATAGGGTTCATCAAGCGGAAGCGGGCGATAGAGACGACGCTATCCCCGATAGCGTAAGAATGAAAGAGAGAGCTAATGTAGAGTCTGGGAGTTGACTGAATTTAAGGCCGGCCGGTCTATTTAGTTACGCGTCAATTTGGCGCGGGAAAGGTCGTGCGGCGGAGGTGGTGCCAACCTCCCCTGGAAAGCGCGCGAAACGTGTTCACGCCGTGTGTTGTTTAGTTTTGCATTTCAAACGTGTTGCGATGTTCTATAAATAAAAATATTTTTTGGAAAAAAATAAATAATAAAAAACAACAGTTTGATGTGGCTGTATACAAACAAACACCTATTCGTTGTTTTCAAGGTTACAAAAATTGGAAATTTGATGAGTTATTCTTGTGTGAAATGTAAACAAGTGAAGAGTTTGCGGCAAGCACCAAGAAAAGGAGTGATTAGACACACAACAAAGATAAGAGATGTCCGTGAGTGTGCTTTGAAGTGATATACGAGAGTAGCGCTCCAAAAATAACCGCCAGATATTAGAAATAAGAATAACTAAGATATACGACGCACTTGGGCAGATGCAGTAATTAAATTTTCTTTAGGTAGGTGGTTGTCTTTTATTACTGTCACTTATTTAATTTAATTTAGTTGTTTATTGAACTTATCTAAAAAGTGTTTTGTGTAAGTTTAGTAGGTTTGAAAAGTCTTTAAATACGGTTTCGTAGTAACGACCGATGAGAGTAGACCCTGGACCTATATAAGTTTAATTTGTTCTGCCCTTTTCAACTGGGTTTTGGCTTTTTATATAACTTAAGAAATACCGAAGTATAAGCTGATCCCCCATCCCCATCCCCACTAGATGAGGTCGACACAACATCTCTCTCCTCTCGTTGCTATTCCGCCTTAGATAGGTATGTTTTTGGGTGCATGTTTTTTGTATTGCATACTCTCCATAAGTTTATCATATTAGGGAGTGTAGAAATAATTACATACGTTTTTATGAAAATGATTTGATCGAGTCCATAACCAGCACATTCGTGGCAGTGAGAGACATGGTGGATAACATTGAAGAGGGTCGTATAGTCGCATGCGCTTTATTG
This sequence comes from Blastobasis adustella, assembly GCA_907269095.1. Classification (NCBI taxonomy): domain Eukaryota; kingdom Metazoa; phylum Arthropoda; class Insecta; order Lepidoptera; family Blastobasidae; genus Blastobasis; species Blastobasis adustella. The sequence continues at coordinate 13,129,948 of OU026129.1, read as the reverse complement.
GTCACGTGTTGCGTATGCTCCAGGGATACATAAGAAACAGGTACCTAAACCTGCCAGTATCACGAAAGAGGTCCCGCGGGAGGTCCAAGAAGCGATGGATTTATCAAGCCGAGACTAACGAGACGAGCTAACGATGTACCAAATACCCTATATTATAGATATTTGATGGATCTTTTGACAATTTACTTGATATCTCATAGGCCTCAAGAACATATCCTTGGTCCTAAGGATGTTTTTCATATAATAATTTAAAATATTATACACAAAAAATTATTGTCATAATTTGCCTTAGTTACAAACTTTTATAAATCCAAGTAGGTAATATGCAAGGTTTCAAAAAATTTAATATTAGGTACTTGCAGTTAGGAGTAACCTAAACTTTTTTTAATTAACTTACAAAATAATCGTTACTTTTAAAAGGAAATCTAACACGATATTATGCGTTGCAATAAATACTAAGTAAAAGCGATTGCAATATACGTTTTATTTAAAAATTATCTCTAGGTACTTCACCCTCTTTCTTATATGCTTTGCACTAGAAAAACTTAAGGAACATGATGCTTAAGATGGTAATGCACTTACGCTCTTATTGTGCATATTAATATCTGTCTAAGTCACAGTTGATCTAGGTAAACACCAAATCAAACCAATAATCGGAAATAAAATCAGACCTTCAGAATTAGAGATGTCGTCACGCACAACAAACTTATGAAAGTTGAGAGACGCGACGACAAGTGCCTTAACTTCGCTAACTCGAGCTTTGCTAGAGTGGCACTCAAAGTTTACTATGCTCGTAAATAATTGAATATTTTATTCTTGATATGGATGTGGAAGAAGTTGTATTCTCATGATTGCTAGTTTTTAGACGAATATCGGTTCTTTTTTGAAAATAACTTCCGAAGGAAACAATATCGGATCGAGATCATTCATATCATTCAGGACCGAATTCAGATCGAACCCTTGTCTTTAATTCAGTAACAACAATAATATACAAGCTTTAACCGGGTCTATAAAGCAGATTTTTTTGAATCGTTTTTTTATTCTAGCAAATCCCGCATTACTTAGATACATACATAAAGCAAGGATTAATTCGAATTGATGAAAAATTCCTCACCATATATGTACCATAAATAGCATCATATTATGTTGGGTCAGTCTACCAGTCGTGGTAAAAATAAAATTGGTTAAATAATTATACGAGGGTCATAAATAATTAAATTACAAACAACAAATAAATAAATTAATTCATAAACTTCTACAATCGGGATCAGCATTCAGCACCGACGTTTCTAAAATTTGACAAAAATCTATTCCAGTCATATGGTCATTAACTTTTTTGCTCAAATAAAATAAACAGTTGGGCGCCACTGGCCCAGTTGGGGGCAATAAAGCATTTTTATTGGCAGACTACGCGCGGAGTCCGCTCCCCGGTGATTTGCGCGGGAACTTTGAGACGCCATGACTGCGTCTGGAACGGTACCGCCGATCTCCAATCGCATGATACCACCCTCTGGAATAACGACACAGAATATCCAAAATGCATGTCTTGTATGACGTCATTCCAAAGGGGTGGTACTATTCGATTGTAGATCGGCGGTACCGTTCCTGGTCTGACGCCGCGTGTTTACACTTTACTTACTTACACTATACTTAATACTCCTGGCTGTGGACTCAAATCCATATTGGCAGACTACGCGCAGAGTTCGCTCCCCGGTGATTTTCGCGGGAACTTCGTGGAGACGCCATGACTGCGGCTGGTCTGCCGCGTGTTTACACATGCTAGAAAGAGACTAAGTATAGGGCATATACTTTCTTCCATGCACACTAAGGTTGTGGAACGAACTACATGGAGAGGTTTTCCCTGGAGGGTACAACATGGAGTTCTTCAAGAAAGGGGTTTTACGGCATCGGCAACGCGTGGGTGTTATTGCAAACGTCCATAGGCTGCGGTGACTGCTTACCATCAGGCGGGGCGTAAGCTACCTTAGTGGTATAAAAAAGGGTATGTTTACCATAAGAATGGTTGTCGCGTGTAAAGTAGTGCCTACTTAAATCATCATCATTATTATCCTAGCGGCCAATCTTCGCTTCTGCCCCTGGCTGTGGTCTCAATATCATGGTGTCTCAAAACCAACTGCAATACCGTGGTGTAATACCCTCCAGTAATGTGGAGCAGGCTCAAGTAAAGTCCAGATGTTTATGGTGTGTTGATGTGATAGAGTCATTCGTGTCAAGTGTACTGACTTTGGCCTGTTGAAATTGGAGGCTGTATTTAACACATTTAAATTAATATTTTAAAGTTTTGTATATTCTTTATCATACGTACAGACTAGGTGTAGGGTATGTTTAATATAAGACTTGTGGTCGCGTGTATAGTAATGCCTAATTAAGTCGTCATCATTATTATCCGAGTGGTGAATTGCCGCTTCTGCCAGAGTTCGCTTTCCTGTTCTTTTTATTCCGCTTTGCCCGATCTTCGGCAAACTCACGTCGTAAGCCATTGGCTGTCATATCCGACTCGGCGAAATTAATTCATCGCTTATAGAGTCTCCCGTGGGGCCTCTTTCCCCGATACCGGCATGTTGGTACCTAATTCCCACGTACCTCTGGGGTACGCTGCACGTGACTAAACCTGCGCAGTACCTATCACAAATCAATGACTGTTTCAGAGGTCCGATAGGAGTAATTACTTTAGGTAGATTATACTGTTTTCTTGACAGAGTATGTATGGCAGCGTCTATGTGAGAGATATCGGGAGATCATACTTATAAGATGGAAGAGGCTGCGCTAGTTTGGACTTTGGTTACGTGTTGCGTAAGCCCCAGGGATACGTGAAAAAAAGCCAAACCTGCTAGTATGAGCAAAGAACTTAGCGACGAAGTTTCTCAATAGTGCAGATATATTGAATGGAATTTTGGTGAGATTGTGACGGATTGTAAGTAGAGCGGCTACCCTGCGAATTTACGATAGTAAAAACAACGTATCCATACACAGTATACAACAAAGTCGCTTCTAGCCGTCTGTCCCCATGTATCTACGAGTATGTATGTATGTATTTCGTATGTACGTTTACATTTTTAAACTACGCAACGAATTTTAATGAGGTTTTCAAAAATAAATAGAGTGATTCAAGAGGAAGGTTTATATGCTAGAAAAAGGGTACAGTAGGTGTACGCTAACGAAGTCACGCCGGTTTCACTATTAAACTATAAAACAAGCCTTACTTTCGCGTGTCAACCGTAATATTATCGTAACCTTACCTAACTAACCCATGGACTTTCATAATCATAATCATAATCATAATCATTTATTTGCTATAAACATGGTCTTACAGAGGTGGAGTTATTCGTAAATATGTACAATCACGTTTAGCCTGTCAGAATTACAGCATGCAAATTATATAATAATTTTATTAGGTATACAACTTTTTGTCAGTGAACTCTTTAATTGTATAAAAGGCTTGTACACAGAGCCAGTTCTTTAATTTCTTCCTAAATACTGTGTCATTTAACGATTTAAAATAGTTCGGCAATTTATTATAAATTTTTATACACATTACTAAACAACTTTTGTTGTATTTTGCGCTTTTTGGATTTAACGTCAGTACCAGTCTATTGGGATCTCTTTGCTCCCGTTTACTTATATCACAAGCTCGCGTGAATAGATAGGCATGTTGCCTTACAAATACACATATTTCGTATATATAGAGCGATGGAATGGTTAGTATACCAAGCCTGGTAAAATATGGCTTGCAAGACACGTCAGGTGCAATCCCGTATAATGCCCGAATGCATTTCTTCTGTGCAATGAAGACTCGATTCATTTCGCAACTATTTCCCCAGATTATAATTCCATACCGGAAAACAGATTCCACGTAGGAGTGGTATGCCATTAGAGCAGTTTTTATATTAGTGATATTTTTTAAACGTTTTAGTGCATAAACAAATCTATTGATTTTACTGCAAACACAATCTACCTGGGCCTTCCAATTCATATTTTTATCTAGTATTAATCCTAAGAATTTGGTTTGATCAACCTCATTTATTTTTGTACCATCATAATTAATGTGTAAATTGATTTTATCTTTTGTTTTATGGAATTGCATATAGTTTGTTTTATCCAAATTTATTTGTAGATTGTTATTATTTAGCCAATTAATTATATTAGAAAGTAAATTATTAATGTCAAATTCATGTGTCAAAATCATATTATTATTTGCATTATCTTTATTAGATGTCACAACCAATGAAATGTCATCTGCAAAAAGAGTACATGCATGTCCACTTACTTGTACAATATCATTGACGTACAAAAGAAACAAAATTGGTCCCAATACGCTTCCCTGTGGAACTCCAGATTTATTGTATCTTATATGTGATGTAAAGACTTTGACTTCCATATTTTTATCTAGCTGCGTTATAAGAACCCGTTGTTGTCGATTTTGAAGATATGAACCAATCCACTGAAGTGTATTGCCCCGAAATCCTAGAGATTCCAGTTTCTTTAGGAGTAAATCATGTGAAACAAAGTCAAACGCTTTTGATAAATCTAAAAATAAACATGTAGTTAAGTTATTCTCATTGAGACTGTTTAGAATATTTTTTATAATTGAATATATTGCAAGGGACGTAGATTTATTTTTTTGGAAGCCGAATTGATTGTTGTCTATTATTTGAAATCTATTACAAAAATCGATCATTCTTTTGTGCATACACTTTTCAAAAATTTTGGATAGAATGGGTATAAGACTTTAAGTCTCGCATTGCGAGAAAAAATACTACGCTAGGTCAGTTACTGGATCACATGTTTCAATGTGAAAACTGGCACGCAGTTTAATTAGCCCCGATGCAAGCGATAAACGTAGTAAGTTCATAAACTAACAAGCGGCGTCCAACTCTTTGATATCACCAGCGGTAGGTGTGTACATTATGCCGACGTAATTAAATTATGATACGCGTTCTGTTCCCGATTTGGATCAATGTAAAACCAAAAAGCTTAATGAAACTGGCTGTTTGGGAATTTTCGCACACTGCGGTGTCAAACCAACTTCGATACTGTAGTGTAATACCTTCCACTAATATGGAGGAGTAGTAAATGAATAAATGTGCTTGGTCAAAATCACACAGTGCCATCTAGCCCAAAAGTAAGCATAGCTTGTTTATATGGGTGTTAGATAACTGATAAACTACTTATATACTTTTTTTAATACATAGTTAATATACATACTACACCCAGACCCGTAACAGAAATAAAATTCATAAAAACAGTTCATAGTTTCATAGTGTAAACATTTGAAAGTTACATATTATAACCTGTAATTATAATACACACCAAGTTGCAAAACATTGTCGCAACGAAGTCAAACGTAAAATTAGGTGTAAAAACCCATTATATTTCAGCCTTACATTGTTTCCCCTACGCCAAAGTTCGCTAAATTACCGGAAATATTAATTGATGTAACTCCAACTACAACCGCAATTATAATTACAACAACAGTACCTAGATAGTAGGCTACTTTTATTTAATGCCAACCAAAATATTTATAAACGTTCATTTAAAGTATTTTGAAGAGACTATTTGCAGCGATAACCCTCTTGTTAATTAATTAATTAATTTATTCATTCATTGTGATATCACTATTAATTGTTATAGTGCGTTACATTGTAACTTTTTAATTCTAGTAGCTATTCGTACCTATAATCTATTAACAACAATATAACAATCGTTCTTCGTAGTCCCTGGTCAATGAGGATCCTTTGCGAGAAATAATCTCTTGCCAAAGGAATTGCCTTGGGCAGGGTATGGAATGTACTCTGTTGCCAGGGGACAACGCGTGGTAAACGATATATACTATAGGTATAAACCATATTATGTAATTAATTACTGTCAGCATTGGATTTTTATGTAATAACAAGCGGACTCGGCGCGACTTCGTTCGCGGTGGCGTCCCCTACCCTACCCTACCCCGACACCTACCTCCTTTACACCTACACTACACCTACTTTACCCCTACTTAACCTTTTTTTTTCTTCCTCTTGAATCACTGTATCTATTGATGAAAACGGCATTAAAATCCGTGGCGTAGTTTAAATATCTAAGCGTACATAGGGACAGACGGCGGGAAGCCTAAAGTTAAACTTCTTTCTTGCAGATGCGCTCGAATCACGGCAAACAAGAAAACGCAACGAACTACGAAACAATAGAGACAGATAATGGCGTCGAAATGCTCCACGAGAAGAAGTTTGTTGGCATCGCGCCTCCTCATTGCTGCTGCTACCCTGGCTACAGCTTCGGCTCAAAGTAAGCTTACTCATTAAACCAAATAATTATAACCAACCGCCAATCGACAGATGTCGGAAAACTCTTGACAACATGCAACTTAACATGCATGAAGGCATGTCTACCTGATGGTACCATGTAGGTACCTCAAAGGCCGCATCCGCTTCCCTTAGGTTGCAAATGTCCTGGTCGACGGTGGCCATTTTCCAACGGGCACCTCTGAATATAAAAAACAAATACGAAGTCTGACAAACGAGCACCCTGATGGAACTGTCGCCTATAACACCTAAGTACATTGGTATGATTCATGCATTTAGGTTTCGTAACAAACATGCATAACCACATGTGCGTTACTGTGAGGACTAGGATGACATGCTACATGCGTGTAATTACGCTGGCTACTTTATAATACACCTCTGTTTAATATACTGTCGGCCGCCCGAGAACCATAATTTTTTTATTTTTATTTTATTCGGCAGACAAACAGGCATGCGGGCCACCTGATGGAAAGTGGTCACCGCCGCCTATGGACATCAGCATCACCAGGGGTGCTACCAATGCGTTGCCCGCCTCTAAGGAAACCTCTAATATACCTCTTGAACGATCCCATGTCATAGTAATTACTTACTGTTTAAAACTGTGTTTATATTTTCATAAAATAACATTTTAACTTCACAATTTTATCCAATAAACTGTAGCAAAGTTATTGAATAAAATCAGTTAATGCAATAAAATTGTTGTCTGCGTTCACAATGCGCCGGGAGCGCTCAACGCGATTTTATTTGGCGGACGCTACCCTTCCAGGTAAATCCAATTATTTCCAGTGTCCTGGACCGGTGTGCAACTGTAATTACTATAATATTCCATTGAATGTGTCACCGTGTTACGTAATAGTCGTTCGATACTTACAAATACAAATAAAATTATTGAAAAATCTAATTTAACAGTACTATATATTATGTCGTTATATTTAGTTATTATGTTGGTTGACAGTTTTATCTACCGCTTCCATCAGGTGGACTGTCTCAGCTTGTTCGCCATGATTGAAATACACTAAAATATGTTAGTACTTATTAAAAACGATTGTTCTTACTATTGAACTATTTATTATTCACTTGCGAGACGCTCTGGCTTCGCGCGGGTAGAGTAACCTTAAGATACACCTTTCTTATGAATCACTCTGTCTATTTTTGAAATCCAACGAAAATCCGCTCAGTAGTTCTTGAGTTTATCGTGAACAGACAGATAGACAGACGCGGCGTGGGTCTGGTATCTACAGATTTTCAACCCTTTCTGTGCTAAATTCTGTCAGCTCTAAGTAATCGTATACCTATGAAAGTGAACAATAAAGGATTGAATGAATAAGGGAACAAGGAAGGACGAGGATAAAGAGTCCTCTACAGAAAGCCTCGTAAGTAACATCGGCCGCGTCCCGCAATGGGTAAACAAGCTTATCACGGCAGTTCATATTAATAGCGGCACTTACAAGTACGGTTTGCATATCTAGTGGCGGCGCGCACAGAAGCCCGGCATTAGCTAAATAGGTTATAGTAAATGCTCCGTGGCCTTATAGAATATGACGTGATTATCCGTGCGATCCAGTTCCCAGGAGTAGGGTGGCCACGCGACGAGCGGATAGGTGGCATGTCCTTTTTTGTATTGTTGCCGAGGGAGGCACATGGACGGATGGTCCACCTGATGGAAAGCGGCCACCGTTGTCCAGGACATCTGCAAGCTAAGGGGAGCAGATGCTGTGCCGGCCTTTGTCATGACCTTTAGACATGCCTTTTGAAGAACCCCATATGACCTAGAGGCTTCGAAATTTAGAGGACATACACACCTACACAATTATATTTATTGCTTTCTTGTTGTTACAAAACGGTCTCATACAACAGAGATCCGACGATTTGAAAACCTCCTCCTTTTTTGAAGTAGGTTAAAAGTACAGCTATCAGTTAAGCCTGTAACCCTTATAGCATTAGAATTAGTATCATTTCTTTATTTTATTATATTTAAGGGCGGAAACCAGGTTTTGTATTTACCCATTATACCTTCACATACACATAAATGATTCTAACTAAACGAATGCGGCAAACTTATTGTTTTAGAAACTCTTCATGACTGTTAGTGTTAGTCTCAACTTCTGCTAGTCTCGACTTCTGCTAGTCTCAACTTCTGCCGCTAGCTTGGTAAAACTACTTATCAACGTTGGAGAGCTGTCCAGCCCTCTATCCACTTCCTATAATTTGGCTCCAGCGAAATTGACTCTCGGGTGCTGGAGTCTATTAAACTGCTCGCAATATTACAAGATTGCTATAATCATTGCCGCTTTCTCTCTAAACGTTCATCAAGTTAATATACACATAACAGAAGTAAACATGGCATTTCTAGGCCCATAGCATCTATTTTATTTACCTATTTATTTTATTACATTAACCAATTTTCTGGCTCGCGGGCTAAGTTTACTTATAAAAAAATATAGGTACATATTTCATAGTGGTGGTGCAAGGATCAGTGCAGGTATTGGTTATAAGATGCAGTGATTGGTATTATTGAGTGTAAGACGACTTTTAACAAGAATTTAACTCTTAAAAAAGGCAATTCGGAATCGGTTCGGATGCAGTGCGTAAGCGCTCTAAGGCCGATATTACACGTAAGTAAAACTTACAAGTGATAACTTACGACAAATTTGCAATTGCAAACATTACTTTTAGTAGCAAATTAATCATAAGTTACTGACGTAAATAAAATTTACAAGCGTATTCGTAATTTCGGCCTAACAATCGCAAAAATTACCTACGATATGAATAAACAGGAAGTTGTTCCGGCATAATCTGTTTGAAGTTTTTCCGATATTTTGAAGTATGTTTTTGAGTTTAGTAGTACTTATGCAATATTTATTTAACAGAGTTTATTTATCAATTACTAAAACATATAAAGAATTGATAAAACAAAATGTTTATAAAATAAAAAAATATTCATCTTGGCGTTAATGTCCCGGTTGTGCTCTCGCGTACGAGGGCCCGGGGTCCGCCTAATAAAACAAAATGTTTACTCTATCTGAATTAGTTATAGACAAAACTACAAAATGCTAGAGATAAAAAAATTGTCCGAAGTTCCTTGAATGTGAAAAGGTGCACTGCAGATGGCCGGTCACGTTGCCCCGCTGGATGTAATACGCTGACCTAAGTAGAGGCCAGCATACTAATGTCGTTCAGGAGATTGGCTAGTTCCTTATTATAGGGAATCGCCTGTTCTCCACGGTCAAAGGATTTAAACGCCAAATGGCGCAAATAGTCGTCGCCACCGAGATTTGCGTATTTGCGCCGTTTGGCATTGTCAGCTGAGGCGGCACCGGTCTATGCATATCGCGGTGGCTGTAAGATAGGAAGACGTGAGGATGTTGATGCACGTAGCATGGTAGGGGCAGTCCCAGTTTCCAGGTCATTTCGTTGTGTCTTTTACCATTGGCTAAAGTTTGGAGTAACATCATGTTTAAAACTATCGCGGTTATTATTATACATTTTAAGGGTAATTCCGGGTTTCCTATCCGATATTTCGACGCAGTTTTATGTATCATGGTCACGGGACGACTAGAGAGCTGCGAGCGCCGGCCGGTGTTGGTTAGCGATAAAGCGGCCGAAGCCGATCTACCCGCTTTCGCTTTAGTTTGGAGTAATTTAAAATTTCTTAAATTGATTCAAGAGTAACTGTATCAATTGTTTGGCGAATGGAAGCGTTCGCCCGTGGAAATAGATCAAAAGGCAGGAGCCCGCCATCTGTAGCTGTCGCCGCCACTTTATTGAGGTGCGGCACCGGCTGTGGCGTGGGCCGGCGGCAGGGACTGGGGATACCGCAAGCATTTTTCTTACTATAATTCGTTTAAGACAGCGTAAGTGCGCAGGGATACTGCGTTAGGATACCGCATGCAATTAATAAAGGCCTAAAGGCTAATTACGTAATTCTGTCCCCAAAAATCCCTAATTTCAATTATTGAAATTGTTACTTTTGCGATTCCGTATCATTGGTTTCAAGGACTAAGTTGCTAACAAAGTTCCATTGCAATAAACTGAAACTATTAAATAGAACATACGTTATCGCAAATGTAAAAATTTCAATAATTGAAATTAGATAATTGTTGGCAACAGAGTTACGTAATTAACCTACAGGTTGCCATTGTATAACTTTGGACACCCGCAACTCTTTTTCATTATCTTACTTCATTTATGATTTTATCTCTAGAGTATCAATATTCTGTGCACTAGACTTCGATGACAACTTTCTGTATCTTTTCGTTAGCTTGTCTACGCGGACATTTTTGTGCAAAAACCGTATCGTTCAAACGGATAAACTTTCTGCCTCTCAATCCTGCTCTGTAGACAAGAAATCCCTGTGATTTCTGTTGACGTTTCATACACAAACAAGCATTTGGAACAGCTTTATTGTGGCTATTTTTCATTTCAGATATATCGTCGTGCTGCGACAAAGCCCAGGGGAGTTGCCGCAGCGTCTGTGATAAAGTGAGTCAATTATTTATTTAACTTTTAATTGAATTAACGTTTCCTGCCTCTCTCCCAGTATTCATGACTACAGTTATTGTTGTACCGTCGACCCCTTTAAATAGTTTTGTTATGAAAGCGTTTAGCGGTTGCCTTTTTTATTTAGTAGAGAGGTTATAGGGATAGGACAGTTCTGTGGTTGAATTCGTATTAGGTGGCTATGAATTGTTTATTGTGCATAACAAATTACCCCATCCATATACCATTAAGAACATCGCGATTAATAACACATGCCCTCACTCATGCTTATGGTGTGAAGCTCGCAGTACTAAGGTGTGAAATCGTGACAATGTCGCGTCACCTCGCTTAAAGAGTCAATTTGCATTCAGCGGACACAGAATAGCTTGGTTGATGTCGCCGCCAAACAGGTGCAGGCCGTGCAGGTCAGCTCAACGCGAGCCGTCTCAGCGGATCGCGATGCCATCGGCCACATTTTCTCATGCCTCCCTCGCTGACCGTGTAACGCTGTGCACGTCCCACTTAAGTATTCCTCACGAAGGCCCGTCACACCCAACATTCCCCGACACTCGACCACTGAATCTCAATCCCAGATAACCAATCAAAACTTCCCAGCAAACCGAATTGACCAATTAATCAGATTTATTACTTCCCCGCCACGAGAGACCGACCGATATTTTTATCGAAATTAAGGTCATTCCAATATTTATTCGACAAAAAGGCATCGCACAAAGCTTTGAGAGACGCTTTCCTTTCCGAGGAAGCCGTCTTTGATCCGACATTTCATTTTCGTCCAACAATAAAGGATACACTTTGACGTAAACGAAATCAGCTATGACTTGGTTTCCTGCGTTGTGGTGGTATTGGGAGTTGGTAGGAATTGAGTCGCGTCGGGCCTAATCAGGATCCGCGTCACACGGCCGGGTTCCCGGAACATGCGCCGCGTTGAATGAATGAAGTGAAATTATTAAAACGAGTAAGGGGAGACGCACCACTAATACATTCGTTTAATTCCGTCTCGTTAGGGCCCTGCTTCCTCTCCGGTACGCAGCGTGAATAAGATGTCGATAATTTCGCCCCATTGTCTCACATAATGTCGATGATTGGCCCAAAGCTTTTCGTTTGATTTGATAATAAAGTTGTAATTGAATTGTTCCTTTGGTCAGGTCGGCTTGTTTTTTCAATATATTATTTTTGATGATTGAAAATCTACTTTTTTATTATTCATATTAAGTGTACTCCGTTCGTTTGTTTGCCTTTTAATGTCGAAATTGAGTTTTCTTGATTTATGGCACGGATATATTACGGGTCAAGAAACTAAAAAGGACGTGACATGGCCTATCCTTTATTTCCATTTCCATAAATATTGTATCTACGTCTATTACTTACTTACTTCGCTGTCTCAGCGACCCGAAGTGGATCTTGGCCTCTATTATCGACAACAAAAACGTAGGCGCATGAACAACTCTAGCCCATCCGGTAATTTTAACTGAGGACGTTACAATCTATTCGTAAAATATCTTGTTAAACCCACCATTAAACAAATTTAACCCAGTCTCTTTGACGATTAATTCATTTAAAACAATGAAGGAAATTCTTTACAGTTGTAATTATGTCCTGGCGTTAGTAATTACCGAAGTAAAGACAATGCAATCGCATTTGACAATGTATGCACGGTGAGGCACCTAATTGGTACCGGGCACTAGATTAAAGGGTAGTGTCGGCACGTACGGTTAGGAAGCCTACCTACTTGCTTAAGTATCGTAGGAGAATAGGCTGTCCTTACAATACATATTTGCCGAGCGAGAACAATGCGAAAGGCGAACGTATTTTCCTTATTACCTATCATTAATTACGTTGGACACCTCCACATTTGTGGGGCTTTCGTTTGCTAAATTCTTTGGCAGACGGTCGGATAAGCATTATTTTAAATTGAGCATGAGAATAAAGTACTCTAATTATAGAGAATAGTCCAAGGAAAAATGACACTTAAGGCCGTAATATTTTCTACGCCGTGTACCTACCTAATTCAATATTTTTCTATGCCGTGCGTTGGGAAATTCGCTTTGACCCCGATAAAGTCTAGACAATTTCATGGTATTGTTGTCTTTTATTACTAAACCCGCAGGGTAATGGGGTAGGCAATCGGCATTGCTATGTTGCCGCGGCCACTGTACCTAATAGGTTTATTAAAAATTCACACATAGCCTTCCAATTTTGATCGAAGATAAGGGAGCTCGATGAACCATTGGGGTTTCCCACACTTGATAGTCAATCGAACTTGTCATTATTCAGTCGTCGGTGAAAATTGACTATTTAAAAATGTATTGACGCGGCAAATCATTAGTTTGTGTACGGGCAAATGTTGGAATCGTACTTACTACTTAATTGTTTACCTACATGTTAAAGGGGAACTGCAGACATGTATGGACCCCAGCCTGTATGACCAATAAAGTTGAGAAAGGTTTTTTAAATTCGATAACTTTTATTATGGCGACATCTCCCGAATCGCTGTGGGGACTAAAATTATGACCAATAGTTTTTTAATTATTTTAAGGTTTTATATTGTTTTTAATTTGATATAACAATGAAAATTAAACGTTTTAATTGTTTATATATTAATATAATGATGAAATAACGAAAGCAACAGTTTGAAGAAGCTACCGTTGATTTTAAACATTCGTCGAAGTGCGTTTGTACGGTTGCTGACAATGGGCGGTTTTCTCCTTTCGTCGCTCTACAGTGTTAAGGGGGCTAACTAGCGCGAACCGTAACGATTAGGACATCGGAGACCACATCACACCTATGCAGTTTATTTTAATTGACCATAACCTTTTCCCCACATCTATTCGACAGTTGTAGTCGTAGTAAAAGTTGTAGAAAGTGAAGAATCCTTTCCAATGACATATCGCTCAACGTTATCGGTCATAGGCTGAATTTTCCAGTACAATATGAAGTTTGTTTTACGTTACTATTGAAACGTAGATACTTTACTTATATAAATTTAGCACCGAAATGAATCTCGCCCCCAAACGTCCAATTAGGCGGATTGAGCCGTGAGTAAATCGAAGTCGATATTTCAAAACGTACAAGTAAACGGGGTGTCGATTGAATGCTGTGGCAAGTGTCAGGAGATAGTGCGACAGCCGAATGGGCTGCGAAAAACATCCGCTGTATCGCGGGACTACAGTGCCACAAACTTTCGGACCCGGTGACGGCGTCGCTGTTGTTGAATTTAGTTCGATACTTGAAAATGGCGACACTTAGTTCCAGGTTTGGCCACCGGTTCAGATATAAGTTTGCACTATATTGTAGACGCTGTAGACACATGTTTGCGAGCTCGTAGCTTGCTTGTAAACGGCCGTATTTATTGCCACACTCGTGTTTATCGTGGGAGAATTTGTAGGTTTTATAATGCACTAGGTGATTCTGAAGATTTATTATGTCCCCTGAATTTTGTTGATCAGTCTCGAGAGCTGATTGGCACCCCCTGACAGCATATTACTATTATTAGGAAAGCTTTAGTACAGAATAAAAATAAAATGAGAAGAGATTTCTTACCACAACCGGGAGAACGGGAAGATTGTTCTAAATATTTCATTAAATTACCATTGTCCACATTCAATAAGGGCAACAATGATAAAACGGTGTTATATCTATTTATTATCATTTGCATGTAGCTAGAACCTAATCCACAGACCATGACAACTTACGAAGACCGTTAGAATAAAATCAGAGATCACGGCAGATCAGTTCAAAGCAGAGATCACTACTTAAATACCATGGGAAAACCTAATTACTCACATCAAACGCTAGTCAAATAAACATAGTAAAATATCGCGGTCACTCCAGGCGCCAGTGGATCAACCCATAAAGGATCTTCCGTGTTATAAAAACGTTCCTATTTAATATTTATTCATGTGATCGTGTGTCAGTGCGTGTGCACTTGCCGCGAGGCGGTTTGGGCGGCGACTCAAAGCTATCGCCGCCTTTGATCTACGCACTAGGTCGCGTATGACCGGGCTATCGACAGGCAGCTGTCTAAATTTGGCACGACACCCTTTCTTTAATGTTAAGGATTATTTGAAGATATGGGTAATTAACTCGTTTCAGAAAGGACGGACGTAATGGGGACAGGGGCTCTAACCGCTCGTCTAGTGTCGAACGGTTTTCAAATTTTCTGCGTAGTTGCCAATGTAATTTAAAATATTGAATTTTTCATGCTACACAGAAGAAATTAATACCGTTCGTCTCGAGCCAAACGTTTCAAAAATAGGGCTACACATTGTGTCACTCACTGAGTTTCTCTTTTACATTGGAAAGAAAAGGTGCTCTTATGAAATCAATTTTATTTTTACTCAAGCATGTGTACACAGGGCAAGAAATATCAGCCAAGCTGTGAGAATGAAATAAATATTTTGGTACCTATATATATTCCTTAATATCCCTAAATTTTACATTGTCGGTTGGTAGGTATCTATCAATATTACGTGTAAACCGGGCCTTCATATTATTCCCGTCACATATTTTTAAAATCCTCTTGTTAAGGGATACATACGAGTATGTAGGTTGCTATAGTTAATAATCGAACGCCATAAATTGTGCCAATCCCGTCCGTAATCCAATTCGGGCTCGGATGTGGCAATTCGTTTGAATCACCGGATTGTCCGACGTGACAATCACAGGCGGGCGACGGCGGCCGGCGGCGCACCGGGAATTCGTCAGCGGCGGGCTGCAGGCTGCACGCCGGGCCCGTTTCGCCAACTTTACTAGCATTTACCGGACCTGCCAGAGCCGTAGTGGACCGAATGTACAAGTCTATTTACAAATGTTATTTGAACTTACAAGTGTCAAGAGGTAGTTGAGACATTGAGTTATCAGCCAATGCCCGAGGAGAAGAAAATACTACATATTTAGGAAAGAAGAAGTAAAGGAAGGAGTAGGAAATACATTGATTCCAACTTCCTTCCGTAAAATGTTAACGTTTTTACATATTACCACATGCATCACCATCGTCCATTTTAATTTCCAACCCAACTTATCTACTCTGCTCCGGGTTCAATGATTGTGACACACATAGTTAAAATTTTCTAAGGCGTTAACCTCTCACATATTTAACACATATGGCTGTACCTCACTATTAGGCTATCGTTAGTAAACTTGTTTGTTTGACTGTTTTGATTTCGGTAAACTTAGTTGTCGCATTGTAACTTGTAGCTTCGCAAATATCATTCGTATCCCATGTCTCGGAATCCCAGTTTATGTACTTGCAGTGCTCTTCCACGGGATTCAACGTATTTATCAACTTGCTCTTGGAATTTGTTAGATTAATGTCTGTATTTGAACGCTTGATAAAGCTCATCAATTGAGCGAGGTAAATTGTGTGCGTGGTGAACACCTTGTCGAGTTCGTGTTGGCAGCATTTAAGAAAAATGAATGTAGATTACCTTATATTAAAATAGTTAAGTACTTATTTTAAAGGAGATATGGTTTGTAAACTCTCTTCATTAAGATCTTGATGCGATTTATATGTCGCACCACTCGTCGATATCAAAGTTAAAAACACACGCAAGGAAGTTCATGTTGCAAATTGAGCTATTATTGTCATACATATGATTGTCCACAATGCAAGTTAAGATAAATCAGACAATCACCCGGTTAACAATGCGGTAAGCCGATGCCGCGAACGCTCAGTTACATTGATGTAGCTCCCTCAGATAGAGTCAAGTCGCGAAAACAAACAAACTAATGCGCCGGAGTCTCAAAGCGGGTGAAAATAGACATCTCGAGACGAACCCTTTCATGTCGGCCGCCGTCCCGCGGCGCGACACCGCGATCCCGACGGGTTTTGTTTCACAATTTACACTTTATTATTAAACACTCCACTTTATTTTCGGTGCTAGGCGCTAATATTTTTACGAACTGAAAAACAGTGATTGTCGCGTGATTGCCGCGGACACGTATTGTAACCACGCGACGAACGATCCACGTCCAACGTTAATCAGGCCTAAATAATTTGCGGTATATAAATTGCATCGCTTTCAACGTTTCTTTATGATACAAATATGTCTGTCGATGATATTTTGAACGATTCTCGTCCGCCTTTTAGTCCGGTATGAATAATTTGTTGAATGTAAATTGCATCGCTTTCAACCTTTCTTTATGATACTAATATGTCTTTAGATTATTTTTATATCTTGGTACATAATTCTCAGCACATATTCTATCCCTCACGTTTTCCAATATTCAAATATTGGCCTTCCACTTCCGCACCTCCTCTGAAACTTATTTTCTATTTTATAGTATTCTCAAAAAGTTGTCGTGGTGTTTCAATGTCCAATTCACATTACCCCATTGGTTTTCTGTTCTATCCGGTTTAGTAAACTATTCCCCTTTACCTAATAAATTCAAAACTTCTTTGTTGGTCTGGAAGACATGCGAGAAGAACAGCTATTGCTCCATCGACAAGAGTTAATAATTGATAAAAAATTCTCATTTATTAAGCGACAACCTAAAGATCTCTTACATATTAATCAAACACATACACGGAAGAGAAAAAACCAGATAACAATACATTTTTAGAGGTGCATGATTTTTGGCCTATTTGTTCTCAGCGACCGACGCTCCAAATGTAAGGGTAGAATATTTGTCAATCACATACATATTTCGACGTGTTTTTTGGCATGAAGGGATATTTTGCTCCTTTGCGTCGTCTGCGAGCGTTTTGTGGGTATTATCGTGTTCTTTATCGTTCGGAGGGGAGAAGGGAGATGCAGGGTAACGGGGGAGGGGAGGGTGTTTTACAGGAATTTCTTGAGCTCGTTAATCACTCGCTGTCAGTGGCGGCGTGACGTCCTCTCCGCCGAGTTTAATAGCTGTTGCGACAAGCTTAAAGAAAAAGACATAGCGGCTCGTAAACATCCACGCCGCTTTATATTTTACTGCCGTCAAAGCTCACCAAAGCACCCGCTACGGTTTGTCGTATACTTAACGCGGCGATAGAATTCTAACAACTTGTAAATATTATGATTGTTTACGGCGACGACGCAGATTCTCTTTATCTTTTCTATACATAGTGGGAAACAAAGGCGATTCCCGCCGTCTGTCCCTATGTACGCTTAAATCTTTTAAACTTCCTAACGAATCTTGATGCGGTTTTCAACAATAGATAGAGTGATTCAAAATGAAGGTTTATAAGCAAGAAAAAAAGGGTAGATAGGTGTATGCGAACGAAGTCGCGCTGGGTCTACTACTACATGAAAATAGAAAGAATGAAAATCCAAACGACAGACCGACGTGACTTTCTTTTATTTATTCGCTGAACAAACAAGTGAACAGTGCTAGCGCGCACACGAGTTCAAAGTCAGCTATTCCCGAATCAAAGCGTGTAGGTATGTAAATGAAGACAAATTCAGGGGGCGACATCAAAGTGATGGAGCTGCTGTGCGATTTGATTCTGTCCTTTGATTGCCGCTAGTTCGCCCCGTCCGCCCCGCCCGCCCGCTATTTTAGTGCCACGCGTGTGTAGTGTAGCTAAGTCTCTAATAAATAACTGCACCTGTGAAAAAGGTGACAGTGATATCAAACATTACTGGGAATATCGATGGGCGCCCTGCGATGTACCTTTAGTATTGTGAAACCTCTGTCAAAATTATTGTGTGAAACAATTAAAAGGCTGCACAGTATAGCGCGTAAATAACGCGTAATCTTTGATTCTCTATTGTGTAGCCTTATGGTTGTCATACGATTAACGCACTGCATCTGATCCGAATAAATAAAAATACTGTTCGAGGTGACCACAATATTATTTCTATAACAGTTTGAACACTAGTTTGAAGGTTTGTCCGAGTTCTATACAGTCTGTCACGCAGCAAGAAATCTAACAATTTTTTTGATCATGTGGTAGATCTTTATATCATATGTTAAATAAAAAGGCATGAGGGCCCGAGGGAAAGTGGTCACCGCTGCCTATAGACATTTGCAATACAACGAGTAATGCGATTCCGTTGTCCACCCCTCCCCGGGGCAAGTTACTCGGCAGCAAATAGCCAAGTGCTAGCCCCATTCACTGACAAAGCTCCACAAACGACAATGTTTCATTGATACTATACTATTGACGAACGAGTAGTCTAGGGGAGAAAGAGATGGAAGGATCTGTCACCTAACCTGGTTGGAGAATCAGACGGGACCTGAACAGGAGGCTTGTTTAAAGAAATATAAACGTCACTTTGCTCGAGACTCGGCTGCGAACGGTTGTGTGACGGTTGTCCGATCAATTTTGAATTCTTTTTGTATCGATTTATTAATTTGTGTAATTAAAATATTAAGTTCTAGCATTAAACAGTAATCTTTTACTTAATTTCACTCATATTAGCTAAAATCAGAAGTGGGATAGGGCACTACGTCCTATCCTTTTTGTCTTCTGACGCGTTTGTGAATAATTTAATAATAGCGGGTACCGTTAAAATTTTCGGTGTGGTTTTTTCCGATAAATTTCTCTGATATTCTTCTCCGCGAGTAAAAATATGTCTAATCGACGACACCGAAGTCGGGACCGACACGATAGTGGCGGTAAACGACGACGGTACCGTGATGGGACTCCGGACGGCGAGATTAAGCAACAAATGCAATTAATTCTCGAGCGTCTTAACGCGTTAGAAAGTCATGGTATACAACCGTCACCACCGTGTGTAACCGCATCACCATCGCTGCGCCTGGATACAGCGACGCCGCCGCTGCCGGTACAACCCACCCCAGGTTTGTCCCAGGCAGTCGTCGGCTCTCGTGACGAGTTGGTGCCTACTGCGACTTCGCGGGCCCAATCCGTGAGTGCCAGCACGGTTATCGAGCCGAGCGCTACAGAGAGGATCGTGGACGCCATACGGTCCATAAATACTACGGTGAGATCGAACCAATCTTTCTATATTTCCATTTTTGATCCAAATTTGCATGACATCGATAACTGGTGCGGAGAGGTAGATCGTGCAAAAGTTATCAATAACTGGAGCGACAGCGAATGCCTCTCTCGCATAGGTAATTGTTTGAAAGGTGAAGCAAAATCGTGGCTTAACGAGTGGGTGACGTCAGATCGGAGTTGGACCTATTTTAAAAAGGAATTTAAACCTTTGTGCCCTAAGAAACCTGATGTGGCAAATATATTGTTTGATGTTATAAGCACAAACTCAGATAATTACTCCACCTACGCTGACTATGCTCGTCGCTCACTTCTCCGCTTACGAATAGTAAATGGCTTAAGTGACGAGTTGATTTCTGCAATTATAATCCGTGGCGTCACTGATCCCCAAATCCATGCCTCCGCGACCAATGCAAAGTTATTGCCAAACGATTTAGTCGAATTTTTCTCGATTTATGTAAAACCGAGTGTACTGAAGCAGAATTCATCTCAGTTTACTTCGCGGAATAAACGTGAGCCAACAAAAAAATTACTCCGGAAATGTAGGTAGTGGTAGAAAACGCCAATTTGTTGAAGGCAAATGTTTTTCTTGTGGACAGTCAGGCCACAGGCAGGCTCATTGCTAAAAGGCCAAGAGTGATCACTCCGTAATTTTAAATTCTGAGGGTAGTTCAAATCCCAAAACCGCGCCTGTACAAATAAGATCGGAATCTTGTACTTTTTGCAAAAAGCCCGGACACGAAGCTGACACTTGTTTCGCTAAACTAAAATCCGAAGCACGGAACAAAGATAACGTTAACTTTTGTCACGAAAACAAGGGTAGTCGTGATAAAGATGTTGTAGTAGCCGTTATCTGTGGTATTCCTGTCGACGTTCTTATCGACAGTGGCTCAACGATCTCCCTGATGTCATCAACTTTACTTAAATATTTCAAGTGCGTTCGAAAACCATGTTTTCGTGTTTTGAGAGGCATAGGTAGTCAAGAAATTGAATGCACACAGTACGTGACTTTGCCAATCGAGTTCGATGACATTACGTTAGAGGTAGATCTGTTCGTAGTATCCGCGGAATTGATGAACAAACCCGTCATTATTGGTACAGACGTACTTAACCGCGAGGGTGTGACGTATGTACGTACGTGTAATCGGCAGTGTTTGAAACGGGAAATCGCAGCGCCCGCTAGTGTTTTCGCGATTGAGTCTGATGAACCAATTGTTTTGAATACAGACCTTACAGGTGGTGATTTACAGCGGTTATTTGACATAATTACTGAGTTTTCTGAGCATTTCATAACTGGAACTGCCACGTCATCCGTGACCACAGGTAACATGTCCATCAAACTCAAAAGCGATGTGCCGGTCAATTATCGCCCGTACCGTCTTTCCCAATCGGAAATTCTGCGCGTACGTGAAATCATAAAAGATTTACTTGACAAAAATGTTATAAGGGAGTCGGAATCTGATTACGCTAGTCCTATCCTTCTTGTCAAGAAGAAGGATGGGTCTGACCGTATGTGTGTTGATTTTCGTAAATTGAATGAAGTTACAGTTAAGGACCGATTCCCTTTACCCTTAATTGATGACCATATAGACCGTCTTGGCAAACACAAATTCTTCACTAGCTTGGACATGGCGACCGGATTTCACCAGATCCCGATGGAGGAGCGGTCCATTCCGCTAACTGGCTTCGTCACTCCGGAAGGGCACTATGAGTATCTGAAGATGCCCTACGGTTTGGCGAATGCTCCTATAGTTTACCAGCGCATTATATCAAATACTCTCCGGGATCACATCGAGGCTGGTGAAGTCCTGGTCTACATCGATGATATTTTGATTTTAAGTAATACCGTCGATGAAGGTTTCGCCATTTTGCTAAAGGTACTTAAGACCCTTGTCAATGCCGGGTTTTCGATAAACCTCAAGAAGTGCTCGTTCTTGTCGTCTAAAATTGAGTATCTTGGTCGCACAATCAGCGAAGGTCAGGTACAGCCGAGCTCAAAGAAAGTTCAAGCACTTGTTGAGGCACCGACCATTAAAAACGTGAAACAGGTCCGCCAATTTCTAGGTTTGGCGAGTTATTTCCGTAAATACATTCCGGGGTTTGCTTTAAAGACGGCATGTATAGCGAAAATCACTAGAAAAGACTTGCCTTTTGAATGGGGTAATGAGCAAGAGAGCGCACGGCAGGAAATTATTGAGCACCTTATCAGTGAACCTGCTCTAGCAATTTATGACCCGAAATTGCCAATAGAGGTCCACACAGACGCGAGTTCTATCGGTTATGGTGCGGTACTTTTACAAGAGCACGGGTCGGGATATAAACGCGCGGTAGCTTATTTTAGTAAGTCGACGAAGGGCCCAGAGGTAAAGTACCACTCGTACGAGTTGGAGACCTTGGCAGTGGTGAGGGCTCTTGAGCACTTCAGGCATTATTTGGTTGGTGTTTGCTTCACTGTGATAACTGATTGTAATGCTCTGAAGTTAACTCAAAGGAAGAAGGACCTACTGCCAAGAGTCGCGCGTTGGTGGATTTACCTCCAAGATTTTGACTTTTCATTGGAATATCGTAAGGGTACCTCAATGAATTACGCCGATTATTTGAGTCGGAACCCTGTAAATGTTTGTCGCGTTCAAAAGCCGCAGAATTGGGCGCAAATGGCGCAGACTGCAGATGAAGAGGTACAAAATCTGCTTCAAAAACTGACCGACGGACAATTAGATGACAGTCGTTATGTAAAGAAAAATGCCCTCCTTTACTACAAGTACTCACCAGTCGGTGAGCAGTCTAGATTGCTCTGTTTTATACCTAAAGGGCACAGGCTCAGTCTACTTCGAGCTTTTCATGATGAGCACGATCATGCAGCTGTAGATAAAACAGTAGACTTGATTCTAAAGCATTTTGGTTTCCCAATCTCAGACCGTTTGTACGCAAGTATGTTGCCCATTGCGTTATCTGCTTGTCACACAAGAGGGTGCCTAGGGCCCCACTTCAACCAATACATTCATGGCAGAAGCCTGATTCCCCATTTGAGACCATCCATGTGGATGCATTAGGTCCATTGCCAGAATCCAATGGCAACCGATATGTCCTTATTGTCGTCGATGCATTTTCAAAGTTTTGTTTACTATACCCCATGCTTCGACAGGACGCTAATGAATTAAAACATGTTCTGACCAATACCATTTCACTGTTTGGTACTCCTAAACTAATAGTCGCCGACAGAGGCAGAATGTTTCAAACTGTTGGTTTTCTGGACTGGGTGTCCGAGTTAGGATCCGATGTGCACCTTATAACGCCAGAAATGCACCAATCGAATGGACAGGTGGAACGATACTGTCGTACTGTGCTGAACATGATACGCATAGAAACTAATCTCCGCCAAGAGAAGTGGTCAGAAGCCATGTGGAGAATGCAGCTCACTTTGAACATGACTAAGCATAGAACTACCAACTATTCACCGCTCAACCTGCTCGTTGGGATAAATGCTAAAACACCTGTCATTCGAAATCTCATTCGAGATGTGGCCTTTGAGGGAAGTCAGCCTAACCGTCTGGCTCTGCGTGATATGAGCAGGCAACACGCATCTGAGCGACTACAACTCAATCGAAAGCAACAAGATGCGTCAGTTAACAAAGGAAGGCATCCCCCACGAGTCTTTGAAACGAATTCTTGGGTGTTTGTTATTAAAAAGGCTTAAGCGACGGGCAAGCTGGACTCCGGCATGCGCGGGCCTTACCGTGTGGTTAAGGCGTTGCCGCATGGGCGGTACGAGCTGCAGCTGCTGGCCGGCGCTTATGGGAAATCTACCCAGGCGGCAGCTGAGTTCATGGTCCCGTGGCGCGGCGAGTGGACTCCAGAGACCTGTGCTGCTTACTTTGACAGTAAGTTGATTGATGACATGCTTCACGTCGTGCCTCTGTCATTTTCTAAGTGTTTCCATGAGATACGCTTCACGTAGTGCCTCCTTCTCATGTGGAAGGGATAGCTTCACGCAGTGCTTCCTCCCTTAGGGTTGAGATACGCTTCACGTCGTGCCTCTTTCTCACCTGTAGTAGCTTCCATGAGATACGCTTCACGTAGTGCCTCTTTCTCATGTGGAAGGGATAGCTTCACGCAGTGCTTCCTCCCTTGGGGTTGAGTAACGCTTCACGTCGTGCCTCTTGCTCGCCTGTAGTAGCTTCCATGAGATACGCTTCACGTAGTGCCTCTTTCTCATGTGGAAGGGATAGCTTCACGCAGTGCTTCCTCCCTTGGGGTTGAGTAACGCTTCACGTCGTGCCTCTTGCTCGCCTGTAGTAGCTTCCATGAGATACGCTTCACTTAGTGCCTCTTTCTCATGGTGAAGGGATAGCTTCACGCAGTGCTTCCTCCCTTGGGGTTGAGTAACGCTTCACGTCGTGCCTCTTGCTCGCCACTGCCAAAACATGCTTCACGTAGTGCCTCTGTTTTGTGGCGTTACATTCTACGTAGTTGTTAACTGTGTAACTAAGACTTATTTTTGTTTTACTCAGGTGCAGACCAATCTAATGTTGAGTCCACTCATGAGGATCCTGCTGAGCCTGTAAATGATGTTACACCTGGCTGCTCAAGCAAAGACTCTTCGGAACCAAGGCTGCAACTAGATGAGAACGAGGACGTTCTCCTGCCAGGAGAGGCCGTATTGACGAACGAGTAGTCTAGGGGAGAAAGAGATGGAAGGATCTGTCACCTAACCTGGTTGGAGAATCAGACGGGACCTGAACAGGAGGCTTGTTTAAAGAAATATAAACGTCACTTTGCTCGAGACTCGGCTGCGAACGGTTGTGTGACGGTTGTCCGATCAATTTTGAATTCTTTTTGTATCGATTTATTAATTTGTGTAATTAAAATATTAAGTTCTAGCATTAAACAGTAATCTTTTACTTAATTTCACTCATATTAGCTAAAAATACTATATTTCGTATTCCGACGAAGTGTTGTCGTATGTTCCTACATACATAGTTCCTCTAGGCTCGGTGGTTTGAGCCGTGGTTTGATCGGTATTGTTTTTCTTTTCATTCTTAATGTTTTATGGCTCTTTGCTATTAAGAAGCATGTATCTAATCTAGTTAGTGGTCTTCGCTGGGCCAAACAAAGCCCGCTCGATGATGCCGCGCGCGGCGCATATTTACTTACTCATTGTTTATTATTTCATAGTGACTTTCAATAAGTGTATCTTGAAAGTACCTTCATAAAATAAAAATCTTGAATCTAGGCGCCGCGCCGCCATTGGAACGCCAATTTAAAATTGACGGACTACAGATCTGTAACTCCGACGAAACAGGAGGGGTGTATAAGTTTGACGTATAGAAATATCTGTGGTTCTGTGTGTCTTTCCAATGGATAGATCCAATTTTCTCTATTTGAAGCCAGTTTACCTAATCGAGATGGTTCTTAGCTTTGTTTCATTAAAATAGGTTCATAGTTAAGAAAATATTTGAGTTTAAGAAAACTTGGTCGAAGGTTTTTCTGTCGCTTAGGTTATTACGGACTCAGATCAGATACAGTGCATAATGTTCATAGCACTCCCAATCAGTCACGTAGCTACGTTAGGTACTAGTGCATTAGACAACTCGGTACTGTCTTTTATATCGCACTGCATTCGCTAAATCTATTTAGGGCAAGCACTCGCCTCGGCACTGTCGCATACTGCCGCCCTTTGTGTTTTAATTAGCACTGCCGGGCCCGCCCGAACGCGCACTTTATGTCTTTATTAGCTGCTTCTACTCTGCCTCTACTCTATACTGATTCAGCCTTTTTGTTAGTAGCTAATTTGTAGTCGATGTCGTTTATGTAGTCGATGTTCATTGTCCTAATTACTTGAAATCATAGCCTACTTAAAATTGTAATAGCGAAAGGCTGTTCGTTATCCTCATTACTTCGTATTGTAAAAGCGAAGGGCTCCTCGATTCATCTTCTTTGATGTCACGTCGTAGCGTCGACCTATCGACCTGTTTTTGGTTGAACGGACGAGAAAAGCCTAGGCTATACTTTAAGTTATGTATGAGCCAACAGAGTTCAAATACGGCAAAATGCAGATTTGCAGCTTTTGTTTGTTTCTGAAATAAAAGCTAGCGTTACACTACCAAAGAAAATAAAGTTAGGTGGTTTAATATGCAGATATACATCTAAAATAGTTATAGATATCTACTGATTCTTTCATAATTTAGTCTTTAAGTAGGAACCGCTTGAAATTGAATTTATATGCAGTCGTTTCTCCTTGGAGGATTTTATTAAATAACTAATCTTGAATCATGTTCAAATACATCATGTCAAGTCAAAATAATCTCACCACGCACGTGGCTTTCGTTTCGCGCTCGGTTTCATTTGGGGCTATTTTCATTTTGTTTTCATTATTTGGATCATTTTGAGAAATGAATTTGTTTACATTCTACGATATTGATAGAGTACTATGCTATTATAACTTTTCTTTGAAGATGAAGTTCTTAGGTATAACTGCGATGCCGAAATAAGTGACTGACTCCAAGTTTCGACACCCTTCAAAACAAAAGTTTCAGAGAAGACGCACTTTCACGCTCTTCAGCAAAGAATATTAGGGTAGCCGTTGATTCTGACTTTTATGTAAGCTGCCTTTGAACTTTATGTATGTTCCTTCCTATGAATATATTCATAACTACCATTAGGGCAGGTATATAAATTTCATTGGCTAACGTCCGCGTCCTAATGCCTTTACAATTACGAGCCCTGGCCTGGATGCAAAATACTGGGTACGCTCCGAATCCTAATAGTTTCATTGTCTTGCTGAGTCCTTAATGTCATCGTCGATCAAGGTAGGTTGCTAACCTTTCTTCTTGTATAATAAGTTATAAGCTCTATCTGTAAGAGCAAGCGTTGTGACTGCAGGTATATTCGGTACAATATTTATGTTTTCTTCTTTCTACATTATTATCTCGATGGTGTAATGGTAATTATGTCATGTACGAGTATGTAATGTCCATCGATCATTATCCTTCATCATCTGTCCAATTATCTACTCTTTATCAGTCAGTTGCATACACCATAATTTTCAAGTTTTATCAATTTTATATTGTCCTTGATGATAACATCATGTCATCATAATACCTAACGAGCACATGACTATACCTGTAGGCGATAGGTACCTATATTCATTTACATTAAACGGAAACAAACATAAACAATGTGATAATGTTGTATGATCCGAACTATATTATTTGTATTACGGACGGTTTTGTAATTAGATAAATACATTGATATCGTAATGAAATAACAATAATATATCACCGTCTCGGGGTGCCCATCGGTTGCCGAGACTGTTCAACCAGTCACTGATAGCATGTTTGTTTTATTAGTTGCTTACGTAAGAGTGCATCTGTTATGTCAATTACAACTTAAGTATTTATACAGGCAGCTCCCATTTACTGTAGAATCGTGTAACAAAGTATAGTTTTTATCCGTATAAGCAACCTCAAATTATTCTTCTACGTGCTATAATACTATAGTCTAGGAATACTTAATTAAACCTGCATCTTACTATCACCATCTCTCTACTGTAGGCCTACTGGAAAAAAACTTCTTTTTAGAAATAAGTGAGAGTGTTGTGTCTTCTATACTTCTGTAATTTTTTTTCCTGTATCTTGTGTACAATAATAATAAATAAATAAATAAATACGGCCAAACGCTCCTTCAATATTCCACTCGTAGCGAAGTTATTTACGCAGTCCTTCGAGGAAGTTGGTGTTTTCATAAATGAAATCATAAAGCAAATCATGCAGGCCACGTAGCTACGACAGGACGTGTCGCCGGCGCGGCGTCACCGCGGCGTCAGCGGCATGTGCATGACATCAACCCAAACCCCCACGGCTGGATGCGGAGGTGGTGATAATAGGTTAACGGGCAGTAACCCGTCCTATGCTAATCCTAATAATGATATAAATTCGAAAGTTTTTATGGTTGGCTTTTATGGAAGTTGGCTGGAAGGAGAGCAAACCTAGAAAACTTTTTGATACTGTGGGTGTAGTGCCTATATGTCAGCGTAAGATTGTGAAAATTGCCAGTTTATAATCCAACGTAGTCAAATACCTGCGTTTCATTATAAGGTATCAAATATTTGTGAACGCAATAAAATTCACCACAAGTAACATTTACAAATTAACGTTTATATTAGGTTTGTCTTGTGTTGTTCTTACGGTGACCTATGTAATTGATTAACAAATAAATCGGTACCACACTCATTATCATCATCTTGGCGTTAAATCCCGGTTGAGCTCCCGCGCGACACGCGGGGGCCCGGAGTCCACCTTCCTGCTCTTCTTAGTCCACTTTGCTCGGCCTTCGTCATCCTTAGTGGTGAGTTAGTTCGAAAACTGGATCACACTAATTTAAAGCCGCGGTTGGAAGCCAGCGAGTACACATGTTTTCCGCTCTGAAAACCGAACGATTATAAAGTGCCACTGAAATTTTTATTATATGGAAGGCTTAAGGGAAGCTTATACCCAGTAGTAGTCCTGAGCTTACTTCTAAACTTATACGTACAGATCATCATCATAACAGTCCACTGTAGGGGTAGGGGCCCCTCCCACGAAAGGAGAGAGGCCCCTCTTACACATACAGATGCCGGCGGCAAATAATGCACATCGGCTAGTTCACCTTCATAGGTAGCCGTCTCCATTTCACGCGTGTGTCCTTGTCCTGTATGGTAAATGATTACCCTGAAGCTTACTTACCATTCTGAGTCAGCTTAACCCTGCTAATGCAGTCTCAAACATTGTACTCCTACGAAACAGTTTTTATGCCGTCGCCATTGACAAATGGTGGCTGCGGATTGAATAATAAGCGGCGTTTATCATGGGCGATGGTGTAAGAATGTCGTTTACGAGAGGAAGCACGTACGGTCGGCTATTTATTTATAGCTATGGTGCTTGCGGGTGCTTTAAACTATATGTGCCTTTTGAGGGGAAGTGTCAGTGTAAGGTTTTATTGATTATTTAACTACGCGACTTTCCACGTAGCGCATCGATCTCAATGTCTTGCTAAATTAAAAATGTATACAGTTCAATAATGATTGGTTGTATAGGGTGCGCTCTGCAATTATCCAATCGATTTTGAAAGGAGTTAGAACGATAATACCAACCTACATACAATCAATTATAATCTTCGACTAGTATAGAATAATATACTAAAATTAGGCATGCGTAACTGATTTTTATTCAAGTACAATAAGGACTTACACTTCATCATCATCACCATCCAAAGCATAATTTTTTGCATCAATCCTAAATTATTTAGCGAACTTGCGGTACATTAACAAAAACATTTTCTCCTGTAGCATTTCTCCCATCTCTATGTTGTTATCATATGGCGACCGTCGAATGCATAAAAATACGCGGCTTATTTCGGTCGCGTCAGAGCATATTGAAATAATAAGCTTCCCAGAAATCCTGCGACATTTTTTTACTCACTCGGACGCCTACTTGTAGATATGAGAACTTATTTCGCACATGTTTCAATTCAACCTCGTTACGGACACGATTGTATGGTATTATACGGTTAGGTATTAGCCATGGACGTAAGTTTGATCATATACAGGCATGGCGTAACTCATAGTTACGTGCTTCTGGAAAATATTTGGGTACTTAAGCTTATGATTTCGTGTGTGAATAAATACTTAGGTTTACGAAATTTCAAGAATCCTTTGTCGAACAGAGTAATGCCGCGAGGCATATTTGGACGCAATTTCTAATTTACTGATTTCGCTTTTTAGATCCCTTATATACGCCTAAATTCTTGTCACTACATAATGTCTTTGATTATAAAATGTATCACATATAAAAATGCATGCAAGTATTTACACAAAAATTACTAGAACAATATATATTAATCTCATAGCAGCCCACACCAAAGCGTACACCTTGCGGCCCGACCACAAAAAAAAAACAATCGACGCACGATATGAATAAATGACAATCGCCAATGGTGTAGGCTGTCAGAGTCGCAGAATTGGAGTTGTATAAGCGACATCTGATTTGTATACAATGATCATTGTTTCGCACATGGCATGCGTATGCGCAGAGTCTTGAGGTTAACCGATCATCCCAACCCAATATTGACTTGTGATCTCATTCTTGACAATGTTTCTGCACACAATGCCCGCTGTTCCGTTGCATCAAGATGGAAATTATGGGTCGGGAAAGGTTGCACGATATTTATGCAACTACCTAGGAGCCTATTGTATCGAGACTTCAATGGGTTTGATATGCGGGGTACCATAATTTTATGAGTTATTATCACGCGTGGATTATATTCAATGTGGAGGACTCTATAGATAAAGATACGAAAGCAATCAAGCGAGCTTAGCCAACCCAGTTAGTACAAATTAATCTTTGGGCGGGGAATGTTAGATTCTACAGGGACGTTAGATTGAACTTGTGGGGCAAATTCGGATAATGTCTGTTTCTTTTTTCGTTCGGATTCTGAGTAGGTCAGATTCTTAGGTACAATACACACAATCTCTCTGTAATAGGTGCGACATAATTCTTTCAAAATAATTAAGTTTGGACTACAAAAGTATAAATTAAGTTTCAAATAACCTATGTACAATAACCTACTCGAAATTATATCTATTATTCGAAATGCATTTCCTAAACAAAATAAAGTCGTTACTCATCCAGTAGGTACACAAGACGCGTGAGATAGTAGCGTCGATTTTGTGGAACGCCCGAGGCTCCGAGACACCTATCTGATAACCTTTCGTGTCTCTGTGGCTCTGCACCGATAACGAAGCGTTTGTGTCATGATAATGCATTAAGGTTCAGACGGGCTGCATTTGGTTCTGTTGGATTTGCTGGAGCTATTCGTCAACTTCACACAGTACCAACAATTCTGTCGATATAATTTGGCGTGGTAGGTTATCCTAGGTTATCCAGGCGTGCTCATTTAGCTTCGTATAAAAAACGTCGAAATGAAATACAATATCTTCAAGCAAAACATTGGTCGTCAATCGCGCAACACCACCAAGGATTTCGCATCAAAAATGTTGAATTACATAAACGTATGTGTAATACGATACTTTAAAAGGGACACGTGACGCGGTGCGTAGCGACTCCGCGTTCGACCGTCAATTAATCTCATTAACGGAGTTAACACACGCGCCGGGGCCCAATCTGGCAACATGTGGTCGCTTTGATGGTGGACCACAATCGGAGCGCACCTAATCTTAGTTCTAGGTTTAAATTTTAAATTGATGCAAGGTTAAGCAATGTTTCGGGAACTGGGTGGGTGACCGTTTCTAGGCTTTGGTGCTAGGCGAACTTCAACGCCGCAACGAGTTCGCCATTCGTTAGCAGTAATACCGTTGGCGAAGCTAGGTTGACCAAGGTCTACCGCTGGTGACCCGGAGACTGGTTGAACAGTTTAGAGCCCCGTAATGATATTACTTTGTATGTTGCCTTGCAAGGTCCGTGGATCCGTCCGAGTTTATTTTATATTTATTAAACACTTTATGCACAAACGTGGACTTAAAGCTCAGTAGCTTTACCTAAGTCTACCCGAAAACGTTATTACGTTGTTTTTTGCAGCACAAATAAACTACAGTTTAATATCTAATGATCTTATTACGAGTACTCTTCATCTTGATGACTGCGATAGTTCAAAACAGTACGTTGATGAGCAGTAGGTACCCTAAAGAACCAGCATCCGCCTGTATGAAGATGCGGGCGGATAGAGAACTTGTTACGTATTTTAAGGACGTTACACTCTCAGTAATAATTGAATGTGTCACTTTATTTCTATGTATTCAACATGATAATAATGTACACAATATTTTAATTTTGAATGATTTTGTTGCAGATGTCAATAGAATTCGCTTCGGACACATCGAAGCGCGAAGAAAGCTTACACAACATCTATAGGTTCTGCACTCCGCATTCAGTAAGTCACTTGACGTCTTTTCGACGTAAGATGCAATATAAACTTTACGTATCAAGTAACAAAGCTGTTAAGAAGAGGGTAGACTTCAATGTAGGCTATGAAACGCAGTAAAACGATATCGTCACAGGGAACAATGACCGACCGCGACCATTTGAGGCATAATTGAAATAAATGCGCTTGTAAGCTCAATAGCTTTGTCAATAAACCGCCTATCGCTTTGTATTGTAATTGGGAAGTATAGAGTTACGTGTACAATAGGCACAAGTGTAGACGCAAAGACGCTACCGCATAGGGATGCCAACTTTTTAAAGACCAAAAATAGTATTTTCGGATTCAGTAGCCATAAAAATATAGTAGATAGGGAATTCATTAAAAATATATAGCATTTTTAATAAAATATATTTAGTATAAATTTGATCTTTAGTAAGAAGTTAGCTGGTCCAGGATTGGGGTTTAATTGAGTTATTTCTGAATTCTTAACATTACAATTCAGGACGCATTCCGTTTTACTGATAAGCGACTTTGATAATGAAATTTAATAGTTTCACCTACTATTTTAAAATAATGGTAGGCGGGCATCAAAATCTACTATTTTATAGGATACTATATTATATAGTAGGGTTGGCAACCCTACTACCCCACTATATTGAATTACTCATCAGTTGTTCTGTGAGCCAACGTTTATGAAGTAAGGCCGTTCAATTCAAGGGTCTTCGAGTTAATGATTATTACAACTTTTCTTTTCCAGACGGAGTTTTGGATATGCATGAACCTAACTATTCAAGGTAAGATGCGTATTTTTTAAATTTTTATATGAATGGAATAGGCACATTTGGGAACATGTAGTACTGACAACCTAGTGACAACGGACCAGAAAATCAAGTGTTGTCAGTTATAGCGTAGTTGTAGGTATTGATGTGAAGCTACGTGCCATCGGTATCTACTTATTTTTATTTTCATAGGTTTCATCATCTTTGTTACATAAAATTCATAAATCGTTGGCGTCATGGACGACAGTTTGGAACCACATTCCATCAGGTGGAATGTCTGGTCTACAAGTTTATATCTTTACCGGTCTTTGACTATACACATGTCTGACCTAGTCAGAATCTGACATGGTTCGAACCTGACTAAATAAGAAACTGACCTCCTGAGAATCTGAGCTACACTGCCGAATGCGTTTGTAACTCAGTGGAGTGGAATAAATACTTATAAGGTTTTCAATTAAAACATACCGGACATAACCGTCCCGCGCAGGCGTAAGATAAAATTAATCGGTAGACCCCCAAGAAATTTATGATAATAGAAAAATTATTGTTATCACTACAAAACTCATCTCATCTCGCACTCATCACCGGCAGCGCCTGGTGATTAAATGGCGCTGTGTGAATTTGTCCACGATTATTGATTATTATTATTCTCTTTGTTCGTTTTATAATTTTTTTTTACAAAATGTATATAAAGTATCTATATTACGCTTAGATCTTTTAAACTACGCGACGGATTTAATGCGGTTTTCAACAATAGATAGAGGGGTAATTTTGTTTAGTTCATTTATCGATTATTGAAATATTACATGAATTATAAGTCAATTCATAATGATATTGTCAATAGGTAGGTGTAGTAAAGTAGATGTACGCAAAAGAAGGCGCGCCGGGCCTAAACCGTAGCCTATTATTATTATTACAAAATTCTTTTACTAGCCTGACTCACCCCCAGACGTTGTAACTGGCAGCGCGTGGTGGGGCGGCGCGTGTTGCGCACTAGCCCTAGCGCCGTCCTGCCCGCGGCAGTAGATGTACCCGAAGGAAGGCGCGCCGGGTCCAAAACATAACCTATTATTACAAAACTCACAAGTCTGTTTTACCCCCCAGAGGTGGTAACCGGTAGCGCATGGTGGGGCGGGGCTTGCTGCGCCCTAGCCCGAGCTCCATCTTGTCGCGGCGCCTGCGCCCGCGCCGGCGACGCGCGCGCCCTCGACGACTCCTGCCGGCGCTCCGACGAGATCGCGTTGTACGACTGCGTGCATCGGCAGGAAGACGCGCAGGCTTGTTGTTGTGAGTGCTGATATTGGCGGATTAGCTATTCTAGATCTAGCTGCGTATAGTCAAACTTATGGCACCATTCGAGAAAAGGGTAACGTTCTAGCTAAAGTTTAAACTTTGGACTCATTAGTGAAAGTAGGGTAACGCTTCGGCTAGAGTTATTAGACTTCTTGTAGAAAATAAGGTAACGCTCTAGCTAAAGTCAATATTTTGGACTCATTAGAGAAAATAGAATAACGCTCTAGCTACAGTAACAGCTAGAACTTCGGATTTCTTGTAGAAAACAGATAGGGTAACGCTCTAGCTAAAATCAAAATATGGGACTCATTTGAGAAAATAGCGTTACAGTCTAGCTAGAGTCCAAATTTTAGACTCGCTAGAGAAAATAGGGTAACGCTCTAGCTAGAGTCAAATATTTGAAATCATTAGCGAAAATAGAGAGCAAACTTAAACTTTTTTACTGAACTTTATAAAGAGACGATGAGTGCATGAGAGACAGCTTTATCTCTTTCGAAAATTGTACGTACAATTTTCAAAGCAAGAGTTGAAAATTATTAATACTACTAACCAATCACGTGCACCCCGCATCTCGCAGCACAGACCCAGTCGCTGAGCTGTCACGAGGCGTGTCACAAAGTGCTGTGGCACTCGGGGCACTTGCCAGTGGACTCGGGTGCGAGGGACCGAGCCGTCGATGCCTGCTACCAGTCGCCGCTGTTGCTGCAATGCTTGAGAGATCTAACTGCCTCCACGGAACAGTTTAACCCTTCCAAATGTGAGTATCCTTTATCTTATTTCACGATTTTTATTTAGCGAAAATCACAGTGCAGGCGCCCGCTAGCTCGCCTGTTTGGGTAAAAAATTACCTTCTATTGTAGGCAGTTTTCTGAAGGTTTCGAAATTCGTAATACTCGTCTACTGCCCCATTTCTTTTTATTAGCAAGGTAACCTACGGTGGGTTTTTGCTAAATGCGACTTTTGTAACCCCCGTCGGTAAAAGACGGGGGTTATAAGTTTGACGTTGTGTTTCTGTGGTTTTATGAATCTGTATGTGGCATCGTAGCTCCCGACGGATGGACCGATTTAAATGCGGTTTTCTCTACATGAAAGCCGAGATGAGATTGAGATTTAATCGAGATGGTTCTTAGGTTTGTTCTATTAAAATCGGTCTAGTAGTTTTGAAAATATTTGAGTATATGTAAACTTGGTCGAAGGGTTATTCGACTTTTTCTGTCGTTTAGGTTATTATTGTCAGCAGTTTATACCCATGTCTTATTTTCAGATCTGCCGTGTTGTCACGAAGCGAGCAACTCAGATTGCCGCACCACATGCGAGACGATATTCCGTCAGCCGACAGATATGCAGGAAATCTCCATGGCACTAAGTAAAGTGTGCACAAGCCCTATGATACATGACGCTTTCTGGCAATGCATACTCAGGATGGACGCTCCGCCTGATGCGAAGGATGCTATCCCGCACGACGTTGCTAAATTACATTGCTGTCAGAAGGTAACTTTTAAAAACATTGAATGCTTTCGTTTCTTACTTTGCAAAGGAATGTTAACAAGTACTTAATGGCGATTTTCCGCATTTTCAGGCAACAACGATAAATTGCAAAAGACTATGTCTCCAAACGTTCAACAACGATTGGCAAAACAGCTTTAATAAATTATATTTGGAATGCTTGGGTGATCCACTGGAAATGGAGTTAACTCAGTGTTTCGAGGATGGTACGTTATTCATTAAATATTCTTAGTTTGAGTAACTTAAGTATTTGCAAAGAGATCTTCACCTTTCTAACATACCTAAATCGACACCATGCGTCTTATCGAATCTATCCCTCGACTCTTTAGTCGGTCTTTGCCGGGCCACACAAAGGTGGAAAAGACATCGCAGAAAGTTGTCGCTAAAGGCAATATCAGACGGTTCACTCGAACTATTTTTCTGTCATTCCATGTTCAGACGGCTTTTGCTAGAATGACATAGAAATCCTCAAGAACATTCTTCTTCATTTGTTCTTTTTCTTTCAATATGTCGTCGAATGAAGTCGTTCGTCTTGGAATTAGTTAATTTTATGACCATTCAAGGAGAAGCAAAGAAAACGAAACGAACGAAAAGAGTGCGAGTCGCACCCACCATTGTCGACGTTTTCTTCGTGCGACCATAGATTGAATAAGGAATTTATTAAGAGCTTCAAATACGTTGTTGAGGACCATGTGCGAATGGACAAAAATAAATTTGAAGAGTTTCTACTACTTTGTGCTCCATTAATTAAGAATAAAATTTTGAATTAAGAAAGAAATAAATTGTCTAGTGAATCGATTCAATAATGAATTCATTGGATGCTTTTGCTTTTTTTTTGTATTCAGATATTGAGTGAAAGATGCAAAATGAATGACGGCAATTAACGAAAATTTAATAGTCTGATATCACTCAGCGAACATATTCCCGTCACTGAGCGGTCAGACTTTGAGAAGGCATTTAATTCCTATGAAGTGTCACGGAGTTCAGAAGGCAGTTGCTCCATCTATAAAATACTCAATCATGGTCTACTCTTGGCGAACCTAAGGCTCTCGTGCGCGAAAGTACAACCGGGACCTTAAAGCGCAGATTGTTTTTTTCATATATTTGATCGGTGTAATATTACATGGTTCCGAGCTCTCATCACAGACAAGAGTAGAAAAAACCCCTCACCACCCGCCTACCATCCGCAGTGGACTCGCCATGTTCGCTCGGCTGCAACGGCCTCACGTACTGCAGCCAGCTGAACAACCGGCCGACCAGCCTGTTCCGGTCGTGCTCCGGCTTGGCCGACTTGGATGCCCACCTCGCCGTCGCACAGCGGAAGGATAGCGGGTAGGCCAACTAGGAGCATAGTTTCGGATTGTCGTTGATATGCGTCAATAATATTTGGCAATTACTACAATTATATCAAACAAGTTGTAACAATATCTACAATCATAGGTATAACATGTTAAAAATAGGGTACATTCATATAGAAAAAAAATTATATACAGAGGTACATTCAATTATAATTTATGGTGGATATTGTAGTGTGGTGTGTGTGTGGTCCATCGGGTTTGACCATCGATCAGTCGATTGGGAGTTACTTTCTAAGAGGCGGGTTTTTATAACTTGTGGTAAAAACTCTATGTGCGTATCACTCATATGTTTAAAATATTCACTGTTTATACTCTGTGATAACTAGTTGTCTTGAAGACTAGTCTTCAGGCGATTTTGAATTCGTGAAAAACCAAAAGGGTGTTACTTTCTGAACAACCAAAATTGAATCCTACGGAAAATTGATCGTATGGGGTTACCTACTTAGTTGTATTTAGTAGAAATCACTCAGAATAAAGGTAGGTTGAACCATATTACATGAATCAATTCGTGTTTCAGATACGTCATGCTGTTGGGGTTAGAGCTTCCTCTCAAGAACTCAACGCAGTGTACCTCTGATGTTTGGAAAGGCGTCGCTTGTGCCTTGCACGTCAAACCGTGTACAATCAAAGTAAGTTGTAACGTCGCATTTCGCACAAGAAAATCACATAAAAGATACCTACTTCCTTTTAATTGACACCATAGGAATAGACTGAATTGTGAAATCTTGATACTAAACTAGTGGGTCCTTTCATCCACCTGTTTTTAGATCAGGATCTAAGTTTTAAAAATCATCATTATCATATCAGCCGAAAGACGCCTACTGATGGGCATGGGCTTCCACAGATGTTTCCACAAATGATGGTTCTGTTAAGTCCCTATCTAGCTGGTACCTTTACCTGGTCGTCGGTTCACCTTGCGAGAAGCCTATCAGTCCTGGGTATTCCGATACGTGTTCGCCACTGGATAACTTTACTACTCCATCGGCTATTTGTTCTGAGTGCTATGTGTAGTACAATAGCATACGTGCATTACCACTTCTTCATATTCACTTCAGGGTCTTTGGTGCATCTTTATCCAAAATCAGTTTGCTAAAACAAGGAAGCATTAGCTGTCCCTTATGCAAAAGGGCTTGTCCTTTAACCCCAGGGTATTTTTTAAATAATAAAAAAAAAAAATCATGAATACTATAAAAAGCGTTTCACAACTGCACAGTAGTGCAAAGAAATATGATTGTTAAGGTGATCATGCACTTATGCCACATACATTCACACGCTATCTCCAGGGCCACAGCAGCCTGCTCTGCATGGAGGACTGCCTGCGGCTGGTGTCGTCGTGCGTGGACTGGGCGCGCGCGCCGCCGCGCTGGAACGCCGCGGCGCTGTGCGCGCGCCTCGCGCCCCGGACGCCCAGCGCGCCCTGCGTGCCGCTCGGACAGTTCTTGATGCCTAGTGAGCGGCTTGTCACCTAGTCATTTAACCTGACCGCACGCCAGACGTCTTGAGAAGACCAGCATGCCCCTGCGTTTGTGTAGAAAGATACTTATCCATTTATAGTGTTCCCCGCCTCACGCCCTCGGCACGACATAAGACTGAATGAAATGATCCATTGAAGAAATGAAAGAGATTTTTAGCTAGGCGAACAATGTGGTACGGCTGCCTTCCTCTAAAGAATGAAAAATGAAGTTGACTCTTTGATTAACCGCCGCCCAACCACTCAACACAATGTTTTCCACAACTTGTTTAGCGATGGATGGTCCTACCTTAGTCAGGAATCCACGTGCAAAAAACGGTTTTATTTATTTCTTTATTATTATGAAAGAAGTGTAAATTACAGTTAGTGCAGTCAGCTGCACAGTCAACGAATCCCCAGCATACATTCAAAATATACTTAAAGGATCTCTTCACTGTGCAGGTGACTGTAAATACTCATGAACAGAATACCTTGCAACCCTCCCTCCCCTCCTTAGGCACGTCCCCGCCCTCGACGCTGGTGTCCGCCCGTGAGTCGGTGTCTGCGGCGTGCGGCGGCGCGCCGTGCAACGACTCGCAGGTCTGCGCCGTCAACCGCGGCTGCCTGCGGTCCGTCGCCGCTGCGGACCCTACCGCGCCGATATGCACGCCTTACACCTGCGTCGATGGATGCTCCTTGGGTAATTAAAGCGGGATTTTCTAGAGGGTCCTTCTCCGCCACTTCACCTTACTGTGTGTCGGATCCCGTTATGTGATGGAGTGGATTTTATAGCTGATGGGTGACTTGATTGATTAGAATTTCATCGATATGGACTCATCGTTGAGGGTTTTTGCGATTCACAAATCCACGAGATGGCGCTACTGTAAAAAGCGCTAGATTTCTAAATTTTGTATGAAAGCCGTTCTGAACTAGGCGCTAAATGTACAAAAAGAATCGCTAAATGTATGAAAACTGTTTCGATATTGCTCACCAAATATGTCAAAAATCCGCTAGACTAGCGCCGAAAGCGCTAAGTTGGCAACTCTTTCTGTCAAAATAAAGCTCTGTCATTGGTTGGAATAGATTTGTCATATCATAGCAGTTGTTTCTGTCCAATAGCACGAACATAATATTATTTTGACAACGGACCTTTAACAACCGCTCTAGCGCCGTCTATAAAATAAAAATAATCATCTTGGCGTTAATGTCCCGGTTGTGCTCTCGAGAACGAGAGCCCGGGGTCCGCCTTGACCATGATTCAGGATTTGGCAGGTCAAGTAATTACAGACCAGACCTCCATGACCCTGCTACCAGGAGAACCTGACCAGATTGGATCATGGTTACACATTCAGTCGCCTGAATGTGCAGGTTTCATCACGATGTTTTCCCTCACCGCAAGAGCATCGGTTAGTATACAACTAATGTACATAACTCAGAAAACAGTCCTTGGTATATGGCCGGAGCGGGATTCGAACCCGGGACCTCTGGCTTACGAGTCGGATACTGTAACCGCTCGGCCACCGACGCTCTAGCGCCGTCTAAAATCGTAAAAACTCTTTGTTGCCTTCCATTATTATCCCAACAAATTTTCCATATTTCCAGGCAATAACAGTCCGTATAATGTCCCAATCGGATCGTGGGTGCGGGTTCCCATGTCGGGAGCGCCGCAGAAAATATGCGTCAAGATCTGCCGCTGCACACACAAGGGGCTCAGCAACTGCCAGCCCCTGCCCTGCATCACTCCGGACAACTGCCAGTTGCAAGACAAAATAGTTCCACATGGTAAATCCGCAACAGGTTTCTGTGAGGTGATGGTCTAATTCGCCGGTATTGTTTCGTTTTTCAAGGCCTGACGGCCTGCCCGGCCCGCTTGGACAGCTTTTCACTTGGCAGAATACCAAAACCTTTCGAGAAGGGCTTGACAAGTCCGGAAACACGTGAATGATGTTTTTACGGTTGATATAGCTTTCATTATTATCAGCATATCAGCTGAAAGACGCCCACTGGTGGGCCTCTCTTAGAGATCTTAACAAAGGTCGGTCCTGTGTCCGCTTCCAGCTGGTATCTGCGATATTTGCGATGATGCCTTTGGGTCTATAGTATTTATCAACATCCTACGACTTCCGACGACGCTTGCCGGTACGTTGTCATCACTCGAGAACCGTTTGACCCCATTAGCCATTGGTTTCGACGATGATTCAGTTTGATTATAATGACTAATCAACATCATTATCATTGCTCAGATAGTGCGGTCATTCCCGTCCGGCCTATGCCAGGGTCCGCTTTCCTACTTCGTCCGGTAGGCCGTTAGCTTACTCTGACTCAGCGATGTTAAGCCATTGCTTTCTAGGCCTTCCGCGGGCCGTTTACTGGTACCATCCATCTCTAGGGCTCACGCAGCATGTGACCAAACATGCGCAAGCGAGCCTTTTCAATCTTATCCGCCATATCGACAAACAATCATCATCGTCCGAGCGGTTAAACCGGGCTTCTGCCATATTTCCTTCACTTCTCTCGGTCTTCAGCATCGTAAGCAATGTATTTTTTATTAAATTAGACCCATCTAAACTGGCGGTAAGTGACGATGCGGCCGAAGATGGAGTATGCCTGTCTAGGATCAGCCTATTCACTCTAGCCTTGACGGCAGTTAATGAATATAGACATTATTTATTTTGACATCACAATACTCACAATACAAAACTCATTGAGCAAGTTACATTTGTATGTCTATATGTACGCCCTTGTCCCCCAGGCGGCAAGTACTACATGGAGTGCAACGCGTGCGCGTGCGCGATGGGCGAGCGCGTGTGCGCGGCGCGCGCGTGTGGCCGCCGCGGGGGCGCGCCGCCCGCGCTGCCGTGCCACTGCCCGCCGCACCACCTGCCCGCGCGCACGCCGCGCATGCTGTATCCTAACGCGTGTCTCGCCAAGTGAGTTCGCTGTGCTTTCAGAGGATTACAAATTTAGTTTTGTTTGAATTTGTATTGTTCTACGAACAACCGTAACGCTATTGTCAAATACGTGGCTCATCATCTGCTCTCCAGTTTTATGGCCGGGCATACTAATTAAGGCTTTGAAACGCATATTATTACCTTTATTGTTCACTTTTTGTGATCTATGAGAGCAGGAAGAAAACGAAATGATGACAAAGGTGAAATGAGGACGAAATGATGACGCGATTTTGTGTCGGGAGTAAAAAACTAGCTTATCCTACCTACCAAGTATACTTAGAATTCTTACTTTCTTGCACTCCAAAATAACTTACGTGTTTTTCCTAGGTGTGCGGGCGCATCCGACGCTGAAATCGAATTCGGCATTCGATCTCCATGCGCTGGCGTCACGTGTCCGCGGCGGCACGTTTGTCTGCCATCTCCGAATGTTTGTCTTTCTCGACTGCAAGCGTCTTGTCCTCAGCATGTTTGTGGTGAGACCATCTTTTCACAATATATATACACGTAAATTTGCATATTTCGTCAGTAAAGAGGACATTCGTCATTAGACTTTCGAATTTGAGTTTTTCTGATTTCAAAATCCACAAGATGGCGTTTCTGAAAAGTAAGTGTCACGTCCGTTGTCAAAATAATGCCGTGCTTTTGAACAGAAAGAACTGTTAAACGACGAATCTATTCAACTCAACTCATACTTCGTCTCGCACGTGCACGTTGGCGGTATTATTGGCTAACTCAGTGGGCAACTGAATTTGACATTTGATAATTCTACATAACACCACATATTAGAGTAGTGTAGAATTATCAAATATCAAATTCAGTAATTGTCCACTGAGATAGCCAATAGCCCCGCTGGTTGATTTTCGAATCACGAACTATTATAATTCGTCAACGTGTAGGGCACCACCATATCAAGCTGCAGCCTTGTGTGATAGGCTTTGAATAAATCTCCAGGATTCTACCACTTTATTAAAAAAGCCTCTTTCCCTCCTCGCAGTGAGCATATCGGACTGCAGCCAGCAGCCGGCGGAGGCGGCGTGCGACACGGACGGGCGCGGGCACCGCAACGCCTGCCACCTCGTCATGGCTGGCTCGCGGCTCGCGTATTGGGGGCCCTGTCTGCGGTACTGTGCCTCTGTGAGTACCTACCTAACATACTGTGCTTAGGTGGTTTCTTGTAACGTTTAGTTGCGGTCTGAGTTCGTGCACGTTCCGCGAATGCGCCATTCGTGAGCTTTATCGTACAAAGCATTTGCAGTAAGTGCACCATATGGCTAGGCTAATTTTATTATTTTTATGACTGAAATTCATACCGTACAGGTAGAATGTATTTATGTAATATTAAATTATAACGAGAGGATATTTTCGACCGACTGGGTAATTGGCGCCCAACTTGGGACTTCTGTATTCAGTGTTCGTAGTTTTTCGAATTTACTTCATGATATCTACACATTGTTTTACTTTATTATATAACTTAAAGGTTTCGATGATGATGTGTGATGAACGGGTTCGGCCTTAAATATGCACATCGGCTAGTTCGGCTTTGTAGAACATCGTGTCTGTCGCACGCATGTGAGTAAATACGAAGCCGAAACTAGCCGATATGCATTATTTGCGGCCGATACCTGTAATCAGTAACAAACGAGAAGACAGTCCTTTGCATGTCCGTGATTTTAATTATAGTAAACTACTATTTCTGCAGACTGGCACGGTGTGCGGAGTGAACGGCGTGACATACGTATCAGAATGTGCTGCCTGGGCGGAGCACGTTAGTGTGGACTACATCGGACAATGTTTCGCCGTCGGACCAATATCAGACGCAATGGAACCTAAATGCTCCATCGACAGGATCATATGTCCTCTTCTAAAGAAGAAAAATTGCCTGGGCTTCACAGCTCCCGGCGCTTGCTGCCCTAAATGCGGAGGTGCCCTAAGAATTCTATACTCAAAGAAACAAATCGACAGAGCCCTCTACGGCACAAACATATCATCGACAGTGATAAACCTCAACAATGTTCTGAACGCTCTAGAAAGACACGTCAATATAGCAGAGTGCGCTCTAAGAGGGTATCTTACAATAGAAATGGAAATTTTCGTAACGGTGGAAACTTTATTGCCAAACCCAACAGATTTACAGCTGACCGTATGTGTTTTAGAAGCTGAGAAAATAGCAGATCTGATTAACAGGGAGAGCCCTCTCATATCCAGTGATCTAGGTCTAAGTGCTCTAACGTATGCATTGATCGTACATACGCACCCAATAAGTGGGGCGAGTTGTGCTTTCGTATCTTATGTTCTATCGATATTAACTTTATTAAGCATTTATATCGTTAGGTAGAATAGTATCAAAGCTGTAAATATTATATCGTTGTAAATATGTACTTAAAAAGTTGTAAATATACTTACAAGAAATTATTATACACCAAATATTATAGTGCCATTGATTGTAAATGTATCTATCAGAGTTTATGCTTTGGTCTGCTTTATTGTATTTAAAGGGCACAAATTAGATTTGTAATATTTGTTGTGAGTTCATTGTGCCATGTAGAAGATATACAGTTGTGATTGCGATGCCTTTAATTTGCAATGTTACTAAATGACTCGTGTTATATAGAATAGACCAAATGATGCATTTTATACCAATTTTAAAAGACAATTTATGAAGTAGTCTCTAACACCAAATACGTAATTAGGAATTGTTATATATTGTTGATAGAATTATACAAATTTTAGATATAATTTAAAGAGAAAGCAATTGTACGAAGATTTTGGAAGCTTAATAAAAAGAGCTCATTGATCAGTATAGTATGATTTTATTTAGCACGTAACACTGAACAATAGAGGAATATAGATACATAGTTGTGTGAATATATATCACATTTTAATTGATCACTTATTATTAAATCCGGATAAGTCTTTTTTGTCAAAAAATATATTGAGTCGTTCGAGTAGCTGTGGGTCGGTAACAGACTTGGCGAGTTGCACAAACCCGCTTTGCAGCACTGGTTGGATGAGTTGGAACCTCTCCAAGGGGAACGTTAGCACCAATTCCAGATATGCCATTAGATTGTTTTGGAAGCAATGCCGTTGCACCTCCGTGTCCTGGAAACATACAATGCCACATTTGCATAGTTGCTAATAGCGTTTATAATAAACAGTTGACCGTGCCAAATATGGTAACTATTTAAAACTTGGTGATTGCAGTATACCTTACCTTACTTATACTCAAAGCTCGCTGTTGCTCTATTTCCGGCGGCACTGGCTGCGGAGGAATAATTGGCTCCACATTTTTATTTTTGTCACTTATTGGACCATCGCTAATACTAATATTTACTTTGCGAGCAATCGTCTGATTTTGCAAACTTTCAGATATGCTGGTACGCGATTCTTTATTTGGGCTCTCAGATGTTGTGTTTCCATTATCTAATTCAAATGTATCCTTATTAATTGGTCTTGATTGTTCATTCTTATTGTTATCTTCTGGATCACTGGTCTCGTCACTCTGCGAAACATCCTTTTCGTCCAATTCAATCGAATTGATTTGTTTTTCATCACTATCAATACTAGTAGACGCTCCACTATTTGTTTTAAAATCGGCAAAAGTAAATGGTTTTGGCTTCACGATTGATGGGGGGTCCAATTCATTTGTATCTTCTTTCTTTGTAGTTAATGGGACATTAACAGATTGTGTTTGTTCTGGAGCATAAAATCCTTCGTAATTATTCGTCGAAGAATCTGTTTCAGTCGAGCTAACAGACATACGCTCTTTTACTTCTTGTTCTTCAAAATCAGATACGTGGATTAA
The DNA here is from genome assembly GCA_907269095.1 of Blastobasis adustella. Classification (NCBI taxonomy): domain Eukaryota; kingdom Metazoa; phylum Arthropoda; class Insecta; order Lepidoptera; family Blastobasidae; genus Blastobasis; species Blastobasis adustella. Next base: position 13,085,183 of record OU026129.1, on the reverse strand, counting down.
ATGTTTAATGTATCCATTACAAAGTATCTCCCATGTGGTTTTTAAATCAAATATCTTCCTGATAAATCTGTCGTATTCTAAAGTGAGGTTCAATGATGCAGTGTAACTGTTTAATATAATCGATATGTCAGTTGATTTTAGTTTGAATTTATGCACACCACTGAAAAAGATTTCAGTCAAGGCAATAATTTTGATAAGCCACGAAGAAGTGGTTTGTTTATAAAGGTTTGCTGCTGAGTCTAGATTTGAGACTTTTTGTACGAGGAACTTTAGCCCAGGCCTGATATCAAACTGCATCGCTCTCATATAAGACAGCTCTAAGCTCTTCAATAATAAGTCTATATTATCATTACTTAAAAAGAATTTGTGGTTACAACAGTTAGTACTGGTTTTTAAGCTGTCCATTAAAATACTGCTTATTCCTTGAAGAAGATCTGACGATGCTTGAATGAGAACAGTTGCAATTATTTGAACCAGTATCTGATGTGCCAATAATCCTACAACCAAACCTCTATGCGGTATCCTTATGGTATATAGCTCAGGATTTAAAGAGTTTACCGACTCTTGAAGGTAAACGAGAAATATGTAACTTCTGTCATCAATTAGCATCAGGTTTTGAGAAGAATTCTTTGGTGTTAATTTTGGATGCCCATCTCCTTTCAATTGCTCTGTTAAGAATACCTGTTGAGCCATAGCATGCAATCTCACATTATCGTTAACCGAACAGTCGCGCCTTGCAGCTACTTTCACAATGGCCAGATCACCATAGAAGCTATTTGAATTCTCTTTAAAGGCATATGTGATCTGTTTAAGAGGACTTAGGCTCACATTGCATGCTCGGTGAAGGCTCATGCTTATAATTTCCCATTGGGTATCAGTTAATAGGTGACCCGACGTCAATATGATATGCCTGATGCATGATGCGCCTAATCTTGCAATTGGTTCCTGCGGTTGCGCAATACATTCTACAAGTATCAACATTATTTGCTTCAAAGCAAATGTTACTTCTATACTTTCAATAGGATTCATAGCCGGTCCATCTGTCTCTTCGTCAGTCGCCCTTTCTAGATTAATTTGTTGTAAATGATGCAAATATACGACAATTGTATCAGTTGTCATACCGCAACATTGTTTGAAGTTTGGCATGACACTGTCCCAATGCGAGTTGACGTTGGCAATTTGGCGAAGCCAATTTTGCACGGTCGGTAAAAGGAGATGGTTTATACAATGCAGACCGAAGTGCGTTCCGGGTACTTCGATTGTGTTTTTCAGTAATTTGAAAAGAGTCTCCATAGCAGCAGGCTGATTTTTCTTGGAACACACCACCGTCGCTGAGATTAAGCCTTCTATCAGAACATACCACACCTTTAGTATATTGCTTGGCTTATCCAATTTCAAAAGACAGTTGTTTGTAGTGCTCGCTAGAGGCAAACTTGTTGATAACTTCCTGTAGGAAATAAGCTCTTCTTCACAAGGCTCATTGCAAATGTATTTGGTAATATCCAGTGACGCACTTGGTATTATAGGATCCACAACAGCAAGTGGCATATCACCTTTGATTCTGTTACCAGTGTTAAATATTGGACACTTTGGCATGTTGTACATCATGGTCAGAATATCTGCACAGCTCTCTAGATGATATAATGCTTCTTTGCACATATCTACGATAACTTTTTCAGTCTTTTCTTCGCTCAGTGGAATGAACTTGCTGTTCTTTGAGAATTTCAAGCTCAGATTTGGTTTCGTTTGGGTTGGTGATATGACTTTCTTTGGTTTTACCTCAGTGGTCGGCGCCTCTTCGAAATGCAAACCTTTAATGTGACTCAATAAGCACAAAATACAATCAAGAGCAGCATTTGCAAACACAAGCGTATTATCAGTGGTTAGGAAAACTTTGAAAATTTCCAATATAGCCGAATATTGATTGGAGTTGTTGGCTGCCCGTAGAGTGTTGAAAAGTGGTCGCCACCCAGATCTAATTTCCATTCTGTTAGTTTCCACAAATTCGCAGATGCAGGAAATGATTTGCTCCTGTAGACAAACGTTGAAGTAAGTAATGAATTTTAAATCTCATAAACAACTTAAATGTACAATTAATTAAATACCTACCTGAATATCATCATCACAAAGTTCCAAGCAAAGAAGATTCTCGAAAGGTTTTAACAGCGCTTCATTGAAATGGAAATGAGGCAACTCCACTTGCTGATTCAATAAAGCAGTGGCGCAGTCGTGCAGGCACTGGATTGCGAGACTGGAAATCTGGATGTCTTTGTGACAGGCAGCCTGGAGGAAAAATAATACACAGATTGACGACAGTTCAACCGTTAGGCCGAACCTATAAATTCAGATCCAATGGAAATGATTTCCACACCGTAAAACAGTATACAGATACCATAGTCTCTGCCTACCCCACCTGTGGGACACAGGCGTGAGCTTTATGTATGTATCTATGTATACAGATACCTCGCAACTAGTAATAACACAATGTTATTTCTTAGTGACGCATATTTAATTAGTGACTCATCTAATCCCTGCAGATACCGATATCCACCAACAGCGGTCCATGCTTTAAGCTGTACCTTCACCTAATTGTTACAAAACCAACCTGCATAAAATGCGGTCCGACTACCGTCCAAATAGCCATGCGATGTGCCAAAGGCCGGGCCGCCTTCAAGCAGCGCAGCGCCACGTCGCCGGCGCGGCAGAGCGCGCGCGCCGCCTCGCCCGCGCCGGCGCCCGAGCCGCGCCCGCGACGCCACCACCCGTTGTTATTCGCCGTGTCTTGCTCCCAGGTTGAGAACAACTGTTTAAATAACGTTTTTTTATTTACTTGTTTTGAACAAAAACAGCTTCGAACATTTTACTTCTAAATGCAGAAAATACAGACAACTACGTCACCGACACTCCCGCCATCTACGCTATTCCTCGCGTGCTTCCATCAGCCATTGTATCACTCTAACGTTGAGAATAAAAGGGGGAAAGTGATTCATCACATTCAGACAAGTCATTATTCAACTTTTGAGTGATTTTAAAATATTTTATGTATAAAAACGTGTAAGAAGTGTGTGGTAATGATACTAATATTTAAAAATATAAAATGCCTATGTCGGGCACCAAGTACTAGAATTGGCGTCCTACATAAGACTAGAAAATTCAGTTGTTTAAGGAAAATGTGACATAAATTACATTAAGAATAACTGACGAAAGTTTCGACTGCGACTGCGGTAATTCTTTTATCATAAATACACTGACTGACCAGCGCATGGTGGTGCTTCGCGAGCCTCGTCAGCGCGGCGATGAGCGTGGGCAGCGTGGTGGTGGCGGCGAGGCGCGCGAACAGCCCGTCCGCGGCAGCGGCCAGCGCGCAGCAGACGCGCGCCGCGCCCGGGCCCGATATCACCGCCCCTCCCTGTAAGAAATACACGTGACATTTTAAGGGGATGTTACGGGTTTCCTACCGCGTACCTTTATTGGCGAGTAGCCCGATATTTTGACGCAGTTGCATGCATCTGGAGAGTTGTGAGCGCCGGACGGTGTTGGTTAGCGTTAAGGCGGCGAAGCTTTTACGATCTACCCGCTTTTGCAAAAGTACACGTGAATTCACGATCCTATGCCGTTCTTCGAATACGAGTTGACAGTGTACAGTAGAAGTGACTTTTAGTGAAGGCCGGTTTATCATCCGCTGATAGCTATAGTACCAGTTAATCTATTCAGAATATTTTATCTGTCAGATAGTTATCAGAGACAGTTTTCATGCGGAAGCGATGTATACGATACGATAAAATATCTTAAAGAGCAGCAGTTCTCTCAAGAAGATATATCGCAATTGCTCATAGCAGTAGACACATAGTACGAAAAGTACCATTGATCCAATTAAATCTTTACGTGCATTTGCTAAACTTTTAACTTATGCTACATTGCTTTGAAAGTTATTAAAGACTTACCTCTTGGCGACATGCCTCTACTATTTTAGCCACAGACATGTCGTTGGTGAGATTGTTTTCCATTACTGGCTGCAGGAAATTGAAAACGTCGACACTGAAAGCAAAATATTCAGTGATCAGACAAAGAGTTGTGAAACTAGGTATGTACTTTTCAATGTTGGATAGATTCACGGCCCTTACCAAGTCTCATCATCTCTGCCATCGAGACCTAGTTTGGCATCTGATTGCAAAATTGATACAGTTTTGTTCCGTCCAGTCTGCATGGTGACTATTGGCATGGCGTTGTTTCCTTGTTGACCGAAGAGCGTATGCTCGAAACTGGAGACGTATTGGCAAGCTGCGAAAATGTGCTCCCAACATTCTGGGGCTTTAGAACCCAGTTCCAGACCACCTGAAATAATTAGAGGAATATTGAGATTAATTATGCATATAATTCGGTATTCTCCATATGATTCAGAAATAGTGAAGTTACCTGTTATTAGAATATCCAGTGAAAGTGCATGTGTGGACAGGATCTTCCCGTTAGGCGGTTGAGATATGGCAGAATTTGCTAACAGTGCGAGAATACTGCTGCAGCGGTTTTGGAGGCTCAAAGTGTTGCTTACTCTAGCCGCCTGAAACAAGTATAATTAATATAGTGCCCCGCTTGCATCATAGGACCCGTTAAGGAAATTTTTGTAACTAGCAGTGCACCTAGTACCTTGTGTAATCCCTCCAGACATTGAATCGTGAGTCCCTCCCAGGCGATTCTCTTGCGCTTCCCGAACGTGTTGATTTTCTTTGTAATTATTCCATGAAGCTTTTGCTTCCTGTTTCTATACCCCGTTAGAGGGACGCTTAACACTATCACCATTGAGTCCCAGATACATGTTAAAATTCTGAAAATTGAGAAATTTGTATAATATTTGCGTAAGCCTATTGGTTAAGTTTCAATGAGGGTTTAATAAATTAATAACGACACCTAAATAATAAAGGTATGTATGAATTGTATATTCAAAGGGCAACAGTACCTACTTATTGTTTGAGTGGTGCCCGAATTTCTAAGTTACAAAAATAGACAATTCTCTTACCGCCTAGCCCATCGCAAGCTAGCCTGATGCTGTGGCGATTCATTTGTGTTGATGTAGAAGCACGAAACTTCTTTCAACTTCTGCCAGTCTGACATCACTGGACTTTGGTCTAATCCCCCAAGATCTAAACAAAAACATTCGAAGTTTACGAGAAGGTTCAACATCATCATCTCAGCCCGTAACAGTCCACTGCAGGACTTAGCGGACAGAAGGCCTCTCCCACGAAAGGGGAGGTTATTGCCATAATCTCCACGCTTGGCAGGCGGGTTGGAGATCGCAGTGTTTAAATATAATAATGGAAAATGCTGCTGACCATTTTCCAGACTACGGAGACTCTTGATCTTTTGCCTCGAAAACATTAGTCGCCTTGTACGACACCCATGAATGTAAGGGGTTGGTGCTATTCTACTCTGCCGGACACCACATGGCCAATAATATGAGAAAGTCAATCAAGTAATATGTGGCTCCATACGAAATATGTGGCTCTATAAAAACTATTACTGGATTTGGATTTACCTGACAACAAATGTATGAGAGGGTGATCGGAACCGGGTACGTCTTTCAACAAATCGTTGGCAAGAACTTGTTGGTAGAGCTCACGTAGCCAGGTTGCGGAGAGATATACCAGAACTCCGCTGCCCTGTACTTCTTCGACAAACTCATCTTCAGTGAGTGGAACTTGCACTTTCTGGCAGAAACAGACAAATAATAACGATGAGACACATTAAAGTTGTTGTGTTATGGAATGACATGTTTATCAAGAAACATTATTCGCTTGGTAGAATTAAAAAATATATTCATCTATTGGTTAGGTTAGTTTAAGTCTAAAGCCACTATTAATAAAGTAGAGTATGTCATATTATAAATGTCATACTACAATACGTGAAAGGAAAATTGTGGGAAAATGAGGTAGAGGAAGATCTAGAAGAAGTTACATATGCAGTCGCCAATGTGCAGGTTTATCATCACGAGGTTTTCCCTCACGGTTAGTCATCATCCGATTAGTGGATAATGACCCTCTTACTCGTTAGCCTCCCACTATTATAAAGAAAAGCCTCACTCACCCCCACTTCCTTATAGAAGTTGACCTTGCGTTGCTTCAACGTGAGTAGCAAGGCCGCGTACGTGGCGAGGTAGATCCCGTCGGCGTTCATGATGCACGCCGTGGCGGGCGGCTGGGCCGCGTTGTGCTGGCAACACTTCGAGGCGAACTCTTGCATCGCTTCATCCACCTGCCATTGGACAGGAAAGGGGTCGTTATCAACAGGAGTAATTATAGTCATTGCGCACGTTTAATTATCACATCTCTCTTTTGTAGGCCTACTGGAAGATATTTCTTTTAGACATAAGTAGTGCCAGCTGTGTCGTAACTAATCTGTACTTTCTGTTACGTTCTCTTTTGTACAATAAATTGTTAAATATATAAATAGCCCATAACTATCCACTGCCGGGCTTGAGCCTGCATCACATTAGTCAAGGAATTTTTTTTTCATAATATCCACGCTTAGGTGTGTTGGAGGTGTTGATAATCATCATCGTCATCCGAGCGGCCAATCCCGCCTTCTACCAGGGTCAGCTGTACTGCTCTGTCTTCTACACTACGCCTGGTCTACGGCGTAGTGTTGATAATATCCTCGACAGAAACGGCCGGATGGTCTGCCTCTCTGACATTAGCCGTCTTTTCATATCAAGATCGGTCTAGTGCTACATTCTACTCTGCCGGAATGCCATGGATGGAATCGAATGATTCTGCAGAACTATTTCGTGAAAACCTAACGACCTTACTTACGACTTACACTTAAGACTTAATTACCTCCTAAAGTTATTACCAGTGCTAGAATTCTATCAAGCTCGTTGAATCCATCTGTATAGGTAACACTTTTGCATTTCTGCCGCCAAGCAAATGATTGCATTGCATGCACATCTACCTACAAGATAAACTGTAAGAACCGTCTTGGAAACTTCCACACTACTAATATCGATCGAATTATTGGATATGGTATCGGTACCCACCTCTATACAAGTCCTCAGATTCAACAGCTTCGATAGTAACGAGTGCTGCAGCGTCTTGATGAACTGTCGCGCGTTGTGCCTCTCCAAGTCTACGTTGCATTCCGTTACTGTGCATCTGGAAATATTCATCATCAAATAAGTACCATGAAATAATCAGATATTATTGATGTGGTAACGATAAGTTCTTAAATGATTATTTAAAAAATCCCGTTTTGGAAAGAAAAACGTCGTGCATATGGTACGTGAGGCGAACATTTTCGAAGTCTTGTATAATATATTTTAATTTGAGGATAGCTACCGACCTTCCCAAATTCAATGTCTTTGGCACAGCTAAAGTGTTTTCCTGGTTATCTGTCCCACTATCGCCACCGGGGTGGCAGGCTCTGGAAGGCAGGAACACGTTGTCCGCATCCGAGTCCGCCTCGCCTTCACTGCCGGATGTTGCGTTCTCAGGGCCCGACGTGTCTGTAGAATGGAGAAAGATGTGTGAATGCGGATGTTTTATTGCATAAAATGTGAAGAACAGACACAAACTGGTAGTAAAAAGCAACAAGTGACCTTACAATTATAGCGACTTCTTCCAGTTAGGAAATCTTTGGAGAGCGAACTAATAAAAGTAGAAAGAATTCTGAGCCCAACTTAGTGAATCTTGGCGAAAGTTTGAAGTCTTAATTTACTATACTCAAATACAATATTTTTGATTGAATTAGTAGCGTGGTTCCAAGTGCAAAATATATAGGTAAAGAGCTTTGAGTTACCTGAAGAATCATGTTCCTTCTCTTCTTTGCTTTGCAGCACTGCCACTACATCCCTGAAATATTTAATTGAAATTACGAAAATACAGTAAGTAAATTCATGCCAATCAAATATATCTCCTTTATAGTTATGAAGGTTTCCCCATCCGTTTCTTAAGCTACAGCTTACCTATAAGGGCTAGGCAATCTTGCAAGAGTCTGATACGTTAGCGGCCCCGTATAATCTGCATCTTGCAACTTCGGCCAGTGCTGCAACACCAACGTTGCCATATCACCATCCAGATACTCTATGGACCCAGAGCATAGCTTCTCCAGCGCATCGAGTAATGACACCACGCATTCAACTGCCGCAGCCACAACTTCAGGGTTACCGCTTCGGCCACACTCTTCTATGCCGTCCATTATTCTGGAGGGAAAACGAAGGTCCTTAAGTTCTAAAGATATAAACATTTATGGCTTTGTTCTTTATTAATTTATAGAAGGATACTACTGAAAACAACGATGCTGATTCTACATAATATTTTGAAGACAGAAAACTGATAATAGTTGTGGTTTCAGCATCATATTATTTTATTATTTAGTTTGTAGTTGTGCATATTTTGATTGTACCAATAAATAAATGTATAGTTTTATTTAATTCATTTGACTTACAATCTAATAATGGCCATATCGTCGCTATGCCTCTCCAGGTGGTCCGTTTTCTTAAGCAGAACGAGTTGGCACAATCTCTTGGGGCTCTGCAGTAGTTCCCTGGTGCTCCTCAGGGGTTCAACCCGGTGGGACACTGGTGGGTACAGCAACATCCTGTGGTACAACGCTTCTAGGACCGGTCGCAAGTTCGACGTGGACCCAACCAGACGGACTAGTTGGTTCGCAATGCTGTAAAAGGTGTAAAAAAAATGTTTCAGGAAACAAGAAGCAATCAACGGCCAGTATCAGTAAGTATCAATGCAGAAAGTAAATTAGAAAGCAGTGTTTAGAATGTAGCGCCAACCTTATCGCAGGCGAGTTTTATAAAAGGCGGCTAAATCACAGAGGCAAGCCATAAATTACTTCCGTAAACCAGAAAATGGGCAGCAGGCTTTTCTGTTGAATAACGCTGACATCTAAAATCCGCCTGCCAAGTGTGGATATTATATGCAATATCCTCCTTTGATGGGAAGGTCTAGCAGTAAATTGTTATGTGCTGTTGATGTCAGTGGCGTATACAGCCTAATTTAGCCCTATATCTAATAGTAATGATCTGATCTGCCAAGTCCTGGATCATGGTCAAGGCGGACCCCGAGAGCACAAACGTAACATTAACGCAAAGATGATTATTTATTTTATCCATAGTCTCTGCCTACCCCACCTGTGGGACACAGGCGTGAGCTTTATGTATGTATGTATGTATGATTATTTATAACAGACCTGTAAATCGCTTTGGCCTGTTTGCTGTTGAAGCTGGGTGCGCAGACCAACGCGCCAGACCCCCGTCCGGAGTCGTCCACTGAGTGCCCTTCGTGTTCCCTAGAATAAAGTAGACTTTGAGAACATGAGTCCACCAGGAACCTATCCGATATGATCTATTGCATCGATCATCATCATCATTCACGCAGTAAATCTCGGCTTCTCCAGGGTCAACTATCCTACACTCTCTTCTCCACTTCACCCGGTCTTCGGCTTCGATATAATTTTATTACTTTTTAGGCGTCCCGCGGGACTTTTTATTACCTACTGAGATACAGTAATGTTCGAAATGTAAACATTTGGAGGGTAAACGTGTATTTGGATGTTTGTTATAATCACGCAACAATAATATACCTACTCATAGATAATTTATGAGAATGAAGTTTATAACTATAATTTATAATAATAACTGAAACCAAAAATGTGGTAGGTGTTCGTTTATCGTTGTATCCTGAATAAATCCATTAATAATCATACCTCGATTTTATATTCTTGTCAACCCTCGGTGTTCCCAGGAATGATATCAGGGCCGGGCAGAACTTCTGCCAGAGGAATGTTGTAAAGTGCGAGTTTCCGCTGACTCGCTCTGACAGACTGGACATCAAGGTCAGCAGGCAATCCAAGAAGAACAATGCTGACGGGTTCTGTTTCGGGGTACTGGAATTGAAGTACAGTGTTAACGAAGTTGCATCAATAGAAGAATTATTCGATTTTGCGGGTCTTATAGAGTTTTAGAAACTTACAGTTGAGTTTCTGAGAGCCTGCCACACAAGTACTGAATGACAGGTATGACTTCACTATAGCAACCGACGGCTACTATGTGGTTCCTGCCGAGGGGTGATCCTTCTGATAACAACTCTTGGCACTCTTCATCTGAAACATTTTATTGTTATCATGATCGTTATCAAGTATTTGTTATCATTCTCTCCTTACATAAAAAAGTATAAAATAAAGTCCCTTTTGGCTCTGTATATCCGCTTACTAACTAAGCCGCGCAACTCATTTTAGGCAGTGGACTATGACATGGGATCGTTGAAGAGGTATATTAGAGGTCTCTTCAAAGGCGCATTTTTAACTTCCCAGGTGCTGCTGATGTCCATAGGCGGTGATGACCACTTTTCATCAGGTGGCCCGCTTGCCTGTTTGTCGGCCGTATAACATAAAAAAAGTGTTCACCATCAGTTAGCGAATTTCTTCCGAAAGGTTTTGAAGACTTATAAACACATGCATATAGTAAAGAAAAGCCAAGAAAACCCTACCACTTACACCTACCGGGTCACTAGTAACATATAAACAGTCGACATAAACAGTGACTTGTCAAGCAATTTTTAAGTTTTGAACGGAGCAAAGCCTTAGCCGAATGGGAGCGTCTTTTAAATAAAATAAAACTAAACAATAATTTACTTCGCACCATAACCCACAAACATCCCCAACTCACCCAACTGCGCAGTGTAAGCCCTAAGCATCTGGGCTGCGGCTGCGCGCGCGGCGGCCGCCACCGAGGGCGCCCCCGCCGCCGCCTCCGCGCAGCGCCCCGCCGCCCACACCACCAGGCGCCCGTTCAGCGTGCGCCGGGGGGACAGCGCCAGGGAGAGGTACAGTCGAAATATTTGCACCTACGGAGCGAGGGTGGACTATTAGGCGGATATGGGGGATGTACGTAATCTGCTAATTGGCCACTTGACTAGTGTGGCGACAAGGTTTTATGATGTGTGTTTCGTTTAAAACTGTTTCTCATAGGTACCTACATGACAGGACCAAGATCATGACAGGATCAGTTGTGACGAGTTATTATAATAGCTTAAGATGAATAATTGTACTACATGTGGCCACCAAGCAGCCACCGACAGCACTGGAAGCACCGAAAGCAGTCTGAACATTTGCACCTACGCTACTGGGCAACTGGATGGACTGGCGGTGAAACCTCGAAACGGACTGCCTACCTCCCAAATACACAAATTACACAAATTTACAACTTTGGGTTGTTACAGCGCTATTGATTAGGTTTAGAAACCTCACCTGCGTTTCAGGCAAGTGGTACATGACGGAGGCGGTGGCGCAGAGTAGCTGCGACGGCGTCCATAGCGAGTCATCTTCTGGCTCCAGGCCGCGGTGGAAACGGTCGTCGCGTAGGATTTTCTGGGAAATTGGTTAGCAGTTTCAATCGTATAGCATTCTATGCAGATGGCAGTCTATAGGACTTAGTAGCCTGAAAATAAATAGTATAGCCTGAGGAGTTCAACTTGGACTTTTATTTGTTGCCTATTAGGGAGGCACACGGACTGACGGTGCACGCAGGACATCTGTAACCATCTGCATCTGCATTTTTTGAGTACTGCAAAAACATGACTTCATGCCGAAGTTGCTATCCTATACGGTGTAGACGCTTACCTTGTCTGACCGTGTGCCTCCGTGGATCAGTGGAGTAGTAACTACCTATAAAATAAATGAGGAATCCACTTTGCTTTGCGCACAAACACGAGTATTTCCATTAATGGAAGGCAATAAATTATTTAGTAATAAGATCTGCTTTTATTGCTGCACCCTATGTTTGTTGTTGTCGAGCGCTCGTAAATGTGAAGTCGTAACAACGGTGATGATCAAGTGATTACAAAACTAGGGTACGGTAGATAACTAAATATAACATTGTTCTATAGAAAGATATAGAGTCTATGATGGCGTCCTGCACGCTACCACTACAGATGGTAGATAAGGCAGTCAAAATGCCTGACTAACAGAGTAGATATCTATGTTTTGTTCCCACTGGCACTACCTTATAAGTTATAAGCATAATACGGTGTAAAACAGTACGTAACCCTAAAAAGACATTAGATAGGATTATAAGCTTTATTAATGTCGTGGGAAAGACATACATGGAAGCCTTGTAACGCGTAAGCTACTAGTCTCGGGCGCTTGGTCTCCAGTGCTAGCTGAAGCGGCAGCAGGCACGCCCTCCGCGCCTCGCATGACGGCCGCCGGGCGTTGCTTTCCTGAAGACACAGCAGCTCTGCGGGCAAGCGAGCATAGCATCATTTTACTGGTGATAGAAACTCCACAGAGCTAGGAAAAGAGGGTCTGCTGTGCTCGGCTCCATGTGTTGAACTGCACCAAGAGAGCTAGCTTTCAAAATTTTCGTCATTATTGAAGAGAGAATGTTGAGAAGCTTTCGAGTTGGACGGTAGCGTCATGGACATGAAGCCATCATGAACTTTGTTTGTTAGTCAGGAATCATAACTTGATAAAATTATGACGTAGGTGCATTCATTGATTAGTTTAGATTCTAGATTATTGCGTACCTACATTATTACGAAATTGAACATTAAGTGTCTTTACTTTTTCTTAACTTGCTTTGCAGACTTATTAACTACAGGTACAATATATTTATTTATTTAGGTAGGTGTACGTGACAGATACAATCAACACATACTTACCATTAATTCATGAAAAAGGTGAAAAAGGTGTTGAACAAGATTATAAGTAAAATGTGTACCCACAGAAAGTTTTGAGTAACTCATTAATAAAACAATTTACATGTAAACTGTAAAATATTATAGCTTTTCGTAGTATTCTCAATTATATTTTAAACTCTTTTTCATTCGGTCAAATAATTTTTGAAAACACGAGGACCATTTGATTGGTCTGTGGGTATGTTTTTCACGTGCGGGTTGAAAGCTATCACGGCCTCTTCCGGGTCTCTAAATGCCTAACCTCTCATCAGATCTTTGATTTTTGGGAAATAATAGTGAAATAGCGTGGTGCCAGGTCTGGACTATGTGCGGAATGAGTCACTAGCTCCACCATTTCAGAAGCCAAAAATAACTTAGTCTTGTTTGCGGTGTGCGTCGAAACATTGTCATGGCGCGATATTATGCTTGGTAATTTTTCTCTAACTTTATAAAGACAACGGGCAAACAAATGGTGGTGTACCACTCAACATTAACTGTCATTTGTTCTTCAAGTGGAATCATGCAGACAGAACCTAGGACAGGACAGGTCGGATAGTAAAACGCAATAATTTTTTGCCTACGCTTCTCTCTCGCCTGCCTCATATGGTTTTCTGTCGCCTTCGAACACCCATACAGAAGACTGTTGCTTTCATTTTCCTCAGAGATCGCAGTTGAGAGCCGACCTAGACGAACTTCATTATGGAGAGAAACAGGGTCACGATCAAATTCTGCGTACTAACGTTTTACGCTGCATTTTGAAGACGAGCAGTGCAGTAGTGTTGCGTAGACAGTGAACTTTTAAAATCATAAAAAATCATGTACCTAAAATCTTTTCGCGTTAATTCCATTTTTGCTACGGACGCCGAACTTCAACTTGTTTTGAGATAAAAAAACAATGAACACACGACTTATCAATTTAAAAAAAAAATTGTTGGATTTTCTTATGTTTAAAAAAATATGACTCTCGAAATTCAAATATTTATGAGCTGCCAGGAGCGCAGAACTTTCAGTGTGCTCTATGTAAACCTTGGCATGTAAATACGGCATAATAATACAACAAAATGAGCTAACAAAAAATATTTTATCTATAAAATATTATACAATTACAGAAAACTGTTTAACGCTACATATGGTTACCAAAAATATGCTAATAATAGATAGGTATATGTGCTTAAACTATTTTGTACTATTTTAGGTGACTCACAATACTTACCTAATGCATCCTGACATGATTTTCTAAGTGGGGCCAACTTAGGCCCGGCGGCTTCCTTGAATACATCTTGCAATAACTCCTCCATCTCCATGGGTTCACTTCACACTATACCTACTTTATAAATAGAACAATAGCTCATTATTTCTAAGAATATTATAAAGGGAATAAATAATTGCGTATTGCACAGTGTTTGTGTGGGTGTTGTGGGCTTATCTATCAAACAGTTACTGTTGACGTAGTCGGCCGCTCCGAGCATGCTCAGTCAGAAAATCAATATTCTGGCGCTGCGGCGCAACCATTTACTAAATACTTCTATGGACATGCAACAGGTTGACGTAATACCATTGTATACAGGGTGTTTGGAAGGGAGCTGTACATACGCCTAGGGTAGAAACTAGGGATAGTCTGCTACCTACCCCCGCCTATTATATTGACCTTGGCCTCAAGGTTTTTTTTTTATTTATTTTTAATTTTTGTTTGACTTTTTTGTGAATTTTTTACTAAAACTACCTGTAGCTCAAAATCTATCCATGGGACCGATCTGTTAATGGTCTTGTTTTAATCGTTAGAGTCTTAGGGTCCTGCAAAAAATTATTTTACACCAGAAAATTATGGAGAAGAAAAGTTATGGGGCCTGAAGTACCGTAGTAAGGTAAAGAAATAATTTTAAGGGCAACTTTCTATGGGGTTTAAAAAAAAACTAACAGGGTTGGAGTTCTTCTGATTTTTTTAAAACATCCTCAGTCCATGCCCTTTCTAACGATATGCTAAAAGTGTAATTAACACTTTTAGTTTTAAAGTTATTAATTAATTTCCGCAACTAGGGCACTTTTACCACCACGAGTCGACATTTGTAAGACAAATGTAATTTCCAGAATTTAAACCAGTTTGGCCTACAGTTGGCAGGTAAAATTTGTTGTCTCACTCTTACACGAGAACAACTGCTTTCCTAATTCTTGGATTGGTCGGGGTGGGCCAATTCCCTGGCCCCCAAGGTCGCCTGACCTTACCCCGCTCGACTTCTACGTCTGGGGAAGGGCGAAAGAGTTGGTGTACGCAGAAGAAGTACCAACAAGGGAGGTTTTAATTAACAGGATCCACGCCGCATTCGATACAATGCGCGAGGAACTGCTGCTTAGAACGGTGACCGTGGAGATGAGGAAGAGGTGCCGAGCATGTTTACAGGTCAATGGTCATCAATTTGAACAAAATTTGTAATTATTTAAAATTTGTAATTTTATGACATTAGTCATTACCAAATTTTTTGTTTCATTTGCCATCCTTTTACGATCAAACACATTTAATTTTCATTAGTTGAAATTTTTGCTTAAAGTGCCCTAGTTGCGGAAATTAATTAATAACTTTAAAACTAAAAGTGATAATTACACTTTTAGCATATCGTCAGAGAGGGCATGGACTGAGGATGTTTTAAAAAAATCAGAAGAACTCCAACCCTGTTAGTTTTTTTTTAAACCCCATAGAAAGTTGCCCTTAAAATTATTTCTTTACCTTACTACGGTACTTCAGGCCCCATAACTTTTCTTCTCCATAATTTTCTGGTGTAAAATAATTTTTTGCAGGACCCTAAGACTCTAACGATTAAAACAAGACCATTAACAGATCGGTCCCATGGATAGATTTTGAGCTACAGGTAGTTTTAGTAAAAAATTCACAAAAAAGTCAAACAAAAATTAAAAATAAATAAAAAAAAACCTTGAGGCCAAGGTCAATATAATAGGCGGGGGTAGGTAGCAGACTATCCCTAGTTTCTACCCTAGGCGTATGTACAGCTCCCTTCCAAACACCCTGTATATTTTTTATTTTTTTTTGCCATTGGTGTAATTATTACCTACCTATATTTACTTAATTTTTGAAATCTATAGTTCCATTATCTACTATATATATTTACTAATTAATTAATTATTAGCGATCCGAACCGGCTCCGCACGAGTACCAAACTTTATTATAGAAAAATTTCCTGAGTCCAAAAGGAAAATACATGATAGATCCCTACCTATAAATATAGATTTTTATATTTTTGGTAGGTATATACATATAATAGGCGGACCCCGGGCCTCCACGTGTTGCACGGAAGTACAACCGGGATTTAACGCTAAGATGATGATGATGAGATAGATAATAAGTATGATTTATTACACTCTTGAACTCATGGGACTTGGTTTATTCAAGCGCCCACCATCGGGATTGGCGTCGGCACTGCGCTTCACGCGCAGGTCCATCACAAAAACCCGGGGTGGGGCTGTGAGCCTCTCGACTCTCTCCGCGTATGTATGACTTTACAGGCTACCTACTTTACTAATATGGTCTCTCTGAGTGAGAAAATAATCGACCGGGTGGCGCTCCTCCCATTTTTGTAGATGCTCGGATTTCTTGTGAAAAAACGACGGTCAGATCAGCAGTCACACGTTCGGAGAATTTCTTCTCCTCTGGCGTTGCGGCCACCAAATTAAAAGGCTTTAAACGCGGCCCAACTCCTTACACTTCTCACACACACGAGCGTCCAGTTCGCCACCAACAATAATACCCTGTGACAACGGAATGCTACGTAGTAGTTCGCCGATTTGCTCCCAGATCAACACCTTGTCCGCATCGCTTTATTCGACCTGTGGAGCATAAGCGCTTACCAAATTGGTCACGACCCCTTCTATGAGTACCCCCACAACCATAAGGCGCTTTACAAACAGACAAACAGCTTCCCTGGGGTACTCCGGCAGCAATGGGGTGGCAGGAGGATACCTTGTCCTCGACTGCCACGAAAAATCGCCGTCTCTCTAGAATATCTTCAATACAATAGAGTATAATGCCAAAAGGAGTGGCTGTATTCCATACCTTCTCTGCTTTCTATGCGTTTAAAAGGTAATCGTTGACAGCCGTCACTGTCAATCGGTTCTTGTTGCTGTGTTGTTTGTGTTGTTCTGTCAATTATCAATCAAATCAATCAAAGCCAAAAACTGTCATTATTTAGTTTCCTCAAAGATGGTTTCTTGGAGCGCATTAGGTCGATCTTTTGGCATAAATTTACTGAAAACCCACGGTAAAAGTACTATAAAAGTTCAAAATGTGACCCTGTCAACCAGTAAAGCACTTTGCGCTGGCCATGGCAATACGTTCGCTCTTCAGCCATCAAGGTACGGTGCCTATGCAAGTGATTATCTAACCATTTTCAGCCTTTTCTGCAGCCCTCGCCGTGGGCAATCTTTTGTTACTGATATCTATTTATGTAGATTACTTTCGAGTTGTAACAACCTTTTACTGAGCATATTTTCTATGCAACCTGATATTGTTTTGAGTACTTGTACATACATTTCTTTCCTCTAACCTAATGCTTTGTTGTGTTTTCAGATGGCAATGGCTCAAGTTCAAGGATATGTTACATCTTTACTTCATGGTTGGATTGATACCAGTTACTGCTGTTATCTTCTATTCAAATGTGTTCATCGGACCTGCCGAACTACAAGCTATTCCACCAGGCTACACCCCAAAACACTGGGAATACTACCGCCATCCAATAACAAGATTCATTTCTCGTTACATACATAACAATCCCCAACAGGTAATTACACCAACTACTATGTGATTAAAATAAGAATACTCTCTTACTATACGTCACTAATATCGGCTGCATTTTTGTACCTACCTTTATACGCCACATTCATTATTATAGTAACATGTCGTGGATAGGAAACTACTTTTGAAATGGCACTGATGCCCCTCATGGTCCTTATTATCTTATGTCCTTTATGTTATGGCGGGACTTTGTAACGTTTGTTCTTTCATGTCACAGTGATACTTTTAGACAGCTGAGATGAGATTTTTAGAGATGTTATTTATCACCCATCCTTAGCACTTACCAATTAGTGAACAAGCTTTTCTTCTATTCTTATTTTATTATTATTGTTATTCCTGATCAGACAGCAAGTTGGAACAACTGATATGTCTGTATAACACTATCCTCAGCTTATTTGACATTCTCAATTAATTAATCATTTTTTCTTTAAATATTTGTCCAATCTGTTTTTAAAGGCACACGGTGCTGATACCACTTGCTCAGGCAACTCGTTCCAAAGTGCTATGGCCCTGTTAGTGAAGAAATGCTTGTGAAGGTTGTTGTTGGACAAACTTAGAGGCGGGCAACGCATTGGTAGCACCCCTGGTGATGCTGATGTCCATAATGATATATGGATATAAAATTTTAGAATTTAGATGTTAAACAACATATTATTTATTTATTTAACCATTTATTGTGCACATTAATTGGTTTCCCTATGACTATGGTTATAAGAACTATAATTATCAGCAAGGCTTTTAATAAACAAAAGCCCATATACCTGGGGTTTACATAGCATGTGACCGAACCAGTGCAGATGAGCCTCTTCTATCTATCTGTTTGTCTCTCACTCCACAAATAACTGTGTACTGGGTATAAAATTTCTTAGTTGTTTGTTCTGATTGAAAATTAATTATTCCTGCCATGTCGAGTTTCCCTCACTAAGGCGCTGTCCTAATTGGCTACAGCATGCGACTGGCAGTTTTGGGGTCTCCTATTAGTCGGGCGACGTCTGTACGGCCATGGTGGCACTGGTCTTACGCCCGTTTGCAATTAGGACTGCACCGTATAATACCTTGCTTGTTTTGTCATTTCAGGAATATGAGAAATTCATGCATTTCCTTGATGAAGAACAGCAGAAAGCTAGGTTGAGGGCTTTGGAGAGACAGGTTATGGAGAAAATGGGTGAACGCCAGGATTACCAAGCTTATTACTACAGGCCCATGGTTAACAAATACCTTAGAATCAATAAGAGGACTGGCGAGGAACTGGTCAACCGTTATGGTGATAACTACGATGAATAAGCCGGCTTTCATCAAAGTTTTCGGAATGATAGTAATTTATTAGTAATCAAGTGAAGTGTTATATTATGTCAACATGTAGATAAATAAATATTGAAATGTTGCATTACATTTTATTTGGCAGTGTTCAAAATATTTATTTGAGTCATATTGATATTTTGATTAGCCTTATTATATTTTACTTTTGGGTGTCATTGTAGATAATTTACTAAATTGTCTTTATAAATACTTTTAATGTTATCATAAAAGTAAGAAAAACTGGGCTAATAAATGAAACTGCCAGAATATGGTAACATTGTTATTTATTTTCCAGGAAACTTCTAACGATTGACAATAAATTCCGACATATGGAACCCTTACAAAATTAATGTAACACTTACCTAGCAATATGCTATTTGCAACCTGATATGATTCTACATTTAAACCTTTACAAATGGATGTTCCATTTTGGATGCCACTATGTGGAGTTTACACAGGTCTGGGTGGGCATTTTGGGTACTAATAATCTCTGGTGTTTTATTATGGGATTTCTGTCAGGTTTTACATTATTTGAGTAGGATTCATACCAGGAAACTGACAGAATGAGTACTGCTATTATTGAAAAAGGCTTGTATTGTAAGTTAAAATCTGTAAAAATATCTTAATTTATATGAAAATACTTATAATCAATTACGAAAATAATTCTTAAATACACAACTTACTTTAATAAAAGCTTTTGTCTACAGACAACTTAGGTAAGATGAAATTAGTAACTATGTAAAAATAAATTCTTTGGCGGTGTCGGAATCACTGAGCTATAGCTCAGTGGTTGGAATGCATAAAGCTCTTAACTAGACAAGTAATTTACAAAACGATATGATTTCATTATCCCATTCATTCAGTCTTCGCAGTTTGTAGAGTTCCAACTATGACCCAACAACTATTTAGATTGCTTCTCATTATAACTTTTTTAAAACTATATACAACATTCCTAATTTAAATAACAATTTCAAGAAGAAACTTTAGTTGGTTTGGTAAATACAAACACAAAATTAGGTAAAGCTTAAACATAAACAAAATGGTGTTGTGAGTAACAAAAGTTAATAAGAAGTAATTATGGACTACAATGGATAGTAGACTTGTTATATACTAAATTGTTTACGATTCCTCAATAATAACAATCCCGAATCTAGTATCTAAAGACGGCTACGAGTACCTAAATGTAAAAAGTTATTAGTATATCTTATTTGTTCTTCTCTTTTTCTTTTTCTGTTTGCGCTGCGAGCTTTGCTTCTTTTTTGGCCTTTTTCTTTTCTTCCTTAGCCAACAGTTTGGCTTGTCTTTCTTCTTCTTTAGCTAATAACTTAGCTTGTCTTTCCTCTTCTTTTGCTAAGAGTTTAGCTTCTTTTTTAGCCTCTTTTTCTGCTTTTAGTCGTAATTTTTCCTCTTTCTTTCGTTCCGCTATCTCATTCTTTTTGTTGTCGCTGCTTTCATCTTTCTTCTTTTTCTCATCATCGTTAGTTTCATCATCTTTTTTCATCTTATCTTCCTTCTTGGGTTTTGCTTTGGGGTTATCTTTTTTATGTTCAGTCTCGTTGCTTTGATCTCTGGGTGTAGGTGGGTCATTTTGATTTGTAGGTTTCAGAGGCCGGAAGAAATGTTGTTTATCCTTTTGTGGCGAAGTTTCTAGCTGCGTTACTATCTTCTGGGCGCATCTGTAACACGTACATTTTATGAGTTGTTAAATGAATAAGTTACTTTACTGTGAAATATTTAATTATGGATAGATAACATTGGTTTCGAAATAAAACTTTCGACTCCTCTTTGTCCTGGTGGTCAAACTATTTTGTCATACAAGTATGCCCACTGGAGCGTCGGTGCCCTAGTGGCAACGGTATCCAACTCGCAATGCGAGAGGTACCGGGTTTGAATCCCACTGCCGTCATGTACCAATGACTCTTTTCTGAGTTATGTACATTAGTTCAATACTAACCGATGCTCTGTATCGTGATGAAACCTGCACATATAGGCGACTGGATCCAATATGGTCAGGTTCCCCTGGTAGCAGGTTAATGGAGGTCAGATGGCACCACGGATGCATCAGTCGCTCCATTGTAATTACCTAGTTTGCCAAGTCCTGGATCATGGTCAAGGCGGACCCCGAGCCCTCGTGTGCGATAGCACAACCGGGACATTAACGCCAAGATGATAAGTATGGCCACTAGTACTAGTACACCAGTCATACTAGTCATCGTCATCACAGTCCATAACAGTCCACTGCAGGACTAAGGGCCTCTCCCACGTAGGGGAGGTTATTGCCATAATCTCCACGCTTGGCAGGCCGGTTGGAGATCGCAGTATTGTAAATATAACAATGGAAAACGCTGCTGCCCATTTTTCAGTCTACGGAGACTCTAGATCTTTTGTCTCGAAAACATTAGTCGCTTTGTACGACACCCAGGAGTGTAATACTAGTCATATATTTTGTTATATTTTGTAACGTCCTTCTACGAGCGAGACTACACCACACAGCACTCTTAGCTCAATTTCCAGTAGATACATGGTGAGTTACCTTATCCTAGTGGAGGCGGAGGCAGCGGCGGCGCTCTCGCGGCGTCCCTCCCGGAACTCCCGCTGGAACTCCCGGATCGGCGGCAACCGGCCAGAGGGCTCGCCGGTGGCCGGCCCGCCGGTGTAACTGTGGACTTGGTACTCTTGCAATCGTGACTGCGGACGAACATTGGAATTATTGATGGCTTGTTTCAATCAATTATAATCATCATTATCATGCGAGCGGCTAATACCGGCTTCTTTCATGGTCCGCTTTCCTACTCTTTTTCTCCACTTTGCCCGTTATTGGGCATCCCCGCGTCGTAGGTAAACCGTTTCAATGTTACGCACAAAATTTGTAGGATAACTTTTAATACAACTCGGCAACAAATGAGCAGACAGCTCACTCGATAGATAGTTTGTCGCCCAAAACATCTACGATAGATAATCCTAGGTGGACTCCCAAAAAACTGCAAATCGATGTACAGGCTAGCCGTTTAACACATGTGTTAATCGTAGGTACCGATGATATGGTCGCACTCTTCATTTTTTCGGTCTTTTCATAAGCGGGAGAGCTCGCTTAAATGCGACAGCGCGCGGACGACAGTGTAAATACAGCGTCACTCAGCGAACTACCGATATTATCTAGGTAATCATCACAGTCCATAACATAACAGTCCACTGCAGGACTTAGGACCTCTCCCGCGAGAGGGGAGGTTATTGCCATAATCTCCACGCTTGGCAGGCGCGTTGGAGATCGTAGTGTTATAAATATAACTGGAAAACGCTGCTGCCCATTTTCCAGCTTACGGAGACTCTTAGAAGTATTACCTCGAAAACATTTGTCGCCTTGTACGACACCCACGATTGTAAGGGGTTACCACCACACGGCCGCTGATCTATGTATAAGTAAGTAATTTAATTATCTACGTTACCTTCATGCTATGATGCTGCGATCGCCGTAGTGAGTGCGAGGCGGGCTGGCGCGCGCGAGGCGGCGGCGCGGCGGCGCGCGGCACGGCGCCCATGCACGCGCCCCCGCATTTGGCACCACCGCACAGCTTGGCGGTACACGCCTCGCTGACGTTGCCACCGCTGTTCGAAGACACGGAAGACACCCCTGGAAATAAAACAGAATGTCTGCTATGTAGGGTTAAAATGTTTTGGTTGTCTTTATCGGCAGTCTCATTTGCCATAAACCGTCATTCATTCATTTTTAAAATTAAATAAATTGTGGTCCATAGCCCAGGGCGACCAATTTATATCGGCTCACCCTAAGAATTCAAAATTCCTAAAAACACTGGTTAGGTTAGCTCATCTTACTGACAATACCAAAGCTGTTCGAATTCACGAAAGACACCCTAGGAGGCATAATGTTTTTGTTCTACGATCGAAATACCTACTTGAATTAGATCTAACAAGTAATAACCCTAACTTTCAGTTAAGCCCGTTCTTGTTTTGAGGTATCGATTATTTTAATTTGTCAATTAAATTAATTAGACCTTCGGACGGCTTGGAGAGTAAGTACATCCGCTGCATCGCTTTTGATAATTGGATCCTAAGCAATTATCTGGTAGGTACCTGTACCTACAGATTATTAACTCTATATCTTGAGAAAAATACCTAATTACCTTTGAAATTACAAGAACGAAAATGTAGTCTATTTTCGATCTATTCTGTCTACGCTTTCATTTAAACTACTAACAGCGAAATATTCAGGTCTCCCGAGGTATTACTAAATTTTTAGCACAATGTTATACACGATTGCAACAGTTTGAACAGGCTGGTTTCAAAATTAACAATGAACTTGGACTTTTACCCATTGTTCGTCACGCGGGTAAGATTTGTACAGAAGGCAGCGTCTCAACTACCCGCCACCAGTATAAAATGAGCTATCATCAACATGGATGCGCCTACAAACCGGAGACGGTCCATAGTCTACACAGGGTAGATTGAGGTACTGTCTTCTGTACATTTATTGGCGATTAATCGACGACCTATCGATGAGGTGACTTTCAACCTTCTCCTGTCAAGGTCGTAAGTCGCTGCTGGGAACAGCTATGTGGGTCAAGTATAAATAAGTATCTAAAACCATAATTGAATGGTATGTGCCAATGGTTGGGTCAGCGTCCAACTTGCAAGCTGACATCGACATATTACATATTTTATACAGGCGTGACCGACCGCGCCTATAGGTTGACATGGTGCGTCTTTTCACAACCATCACTTTCATTTGGCTCAATTCGTTATGCATGGCGGATCAAAATAAAGACTTACGTAACAAGAGGCCGTAACTTTGATGCTCAGCAAGTTAACAGTGTTTCGAAAACGAAAGATATTTTTAATTTGGTGTATCTATTTGATCTTGAATCCACTGCATTGTTACCCACTGGTAACACGCCTTTTTGTAGGTTTCCACGTCATATTTATTACAATACTAACAGGATTTCAAAAGGAATTGAATACTTGATCTCATTACCTACTAAATTTAGCCTGTGAAAGATAATTACTTAATTATTTTATTCATAACTAATGTACTTTTTAATTTTTCTGAGTTATGTACATTAGTTGAATACTAACCGATGCTCTTACGGTGAGGGAAAACATCGTGATGAAACCTGCACATTCAGGCGACTGGATGTGTACCCATGATCCAATCTGGTCGTGTTCCCCTGGTAGCAGGGTCATGGGGGTCAGATGGCAGTCGCTCCACTGTAATTACCTGATCTGCCAAATCCTGGATCATGGTCAAGGCGCTCCCCGGGCCCTCGTTCTCGAGACCACAACCGGCACATTAACGCCAAGATGATGATGATTATAATGTACTTTTAAATTTAAAATTATTGTTTAATTCATCAATTATATACTTTAAAAGGTTCATACTCGTATTATTACAACATTGACTAGAGTTTTCGCTATGGCTACTAGTGTTAAAATAACCATGCGAATTTTTGGTTTATTTTTCATCATATAATTAGGTTCCTTTTTAAACATTTAGTTCCTTTTCATACAAAAGACTTCAACGCAAGCGACACCCCTAATTAAAATTTGTATTTGAACCACTTTTCTTTTGTTCTAATTTAGATCGCATTATACACGAGTGTCATTATTATACATAGGTACGACTATACGCATTTATCATACTGTCATTAAAATTATGACTTAAAATGTAAAAAAGTTCAAACGCCGGAGGCCGTGTAATTGTAATATGTAATAAAATAAATTATGTATAAGTACCAGTTTACTATTATTGTAATTTTGATCGCGGTTAAAGGGTTTAACATGCCTTGTAGTGTATCGTACGCGAAGGGTGGATAAGGAAAGGTCCTCATAAAGTTCATTTGTATCGTGGTAATTCATCTGACCAGACCCAACTGTGTTACCAGTCCAGATGACCCTTTAAATCTTGGTGCCTGGAGCAGCCGATCCTTTTACTCTATAGTGGGATCGACCCGGCATTGGGCCTTGACGCCAATTGTCGCTTAGTCCGTCTAAACAGGCAGCCCGGGCCTACCTTGCCTAGCATCCAACTAACGTACGGACATCGTGAGCCCTTTTACCGCGCACGTGTAAGTAAGAATGTACAGGTGCCTATGCCAAAGGCCGGCATTGCATCCTCTCCCATTAAGTTGCTGATGTCTGGACGACGGTGGCCGCTTTCCGTCCTAAGGATCGTTCGACGGGGTGCCTCCCATAAGCAATGACAAAAACATTAAGTATAATGCGGAAGGGGCAACCAACCTGACAAGGAAGACTCGCCGCTGGTAACGGAGTAGAGCGACGCGGAGGCCGGCACGGAGCGGGCGCCCACCGAGTAACTGGACACCGAGCCTGGCACGCCCCATGACTTGCCGCTGCTGCTTGATACCTGGAATACGCGGAATGACAAGGTTATAGTAGTTCTAAGTAGAGGCAAAGATCATGGTCATCTTGATGTTAATGTCTCGATTGTGCTCTCGCGCGCGAGTGCCCTTGGTGCGACTTGACCATGATCCGGGATTTGGCAGATAGGGTAATTACAGTGGAGCAACTGCCATCTGATCTCCGTGACCCTGTTACCAGGAGAACCTGACAAGATTTATCATGGTTACACATTCAGTCGCCTGAATGTGCAAGTTTCATCACGATGTTTTCCCTCACCGTTAGAGCATCGTTTAGTATTCAGCTAATGTATATAACTCAGAAAAGAGTTATTGGCACATGGCGGCACTGGGTTTGAATCCGGCACCTCGAGGGTCAAAACGGACCCCTTAACTATTAAGCCACCCACTCTCTTATACTGTGCCTATCTCCAACGTTTGTGGTATTAAATACGCCTTATGGAAATTTACGAGTGTGAATCTAAACTCTTAAGAGTTCCGCAAAAAATATTACCTTGGGGTCTTCAAGTCAAGACTAAATAGATATCTCCTAGGCAAGCATGCTACATCTTCGACCTCATCGTCGCTTTCTATCAGGTGAGATGAAGTCAAACGCAAGCCTATTGCCAATAAAAAAACTACATTGTTTTAAATTGTAATTGAGTTCCTGACGGTAGGAAGTGTTCCAATGTTCCATGGGGAACCTCGAAATTGAGTATTTGCCAATTTTCTGCCAGAACAACATCATTTCCCAAACCTAAATATGACGAATCATTATTAATTTAGCAACTAACCTGCCAACTCTTGCTGGTGACGAGTCTCGGTGCCTGTCGCAGGCGCAGAATCTTCGCGCGGCAGATGACGCAACGCAGCGGCAACAGCCGCTGGCTGACAGCCATCTGGATGGTCTTTACGAAGCAGCGGCGGCAGACCACGCGGTGCCCGCACGGGGATGTTTGCATGGTTGCCTTTGCGTTCACGCATATTACACACTGGAAAATGAAAGAGCACGATGGTTAGATCGTGGCGATAGATGGTGGCGACTTTTTCAGTCATCATCCTAGCGGTCAATTTCGGATTCAGCCAGGGTCTCTTCATTCACCCGGATGACGAGGTATCTTACGAAGATTTACCCTCTTAAAAAAGAAAGATCCGTTTTCCTACTCTTGCCCATCCACTTTGCCCGGTCTTCAACATCTCTGCGTCGTAATCCATTGGTTCTCGCACCCGACTCAAATGTCGAACCATGACTTCTGATAGTAACATAGGCTTATAAGAATACGTGTGATAATTAGGAAGTACTTAAAAGTTCGTTCCAATTTGCATAGCCAGAGGGAATTATGGCGGAACCGTCCACAAATGTGGAGGAGGTTCAACTCAAGCTGTTACAGTCCAGCAATGGACTGCTGTTATCTCTTTTACCATACCGTTACTCTGTTGGGCTGTTTGATCATGTAGGACGACTTGACAAAAGGTAAATAAATTACTCGTTGTATAAAAAGAAAACTGCACCAATTTAGATTAGATTTCTAGCTACCTCCATCTTAGGCTATACGTACGTTCCCCGCAACGCAGCGATTGTGCGCCTATTTTAAGTGGGGTCAGCTACATCCATTTACCAACGTCTACGGAATACAAAAAAAACGCTACCTACTTAAGTAGATAAATACTTAATTGATGAATTTTTATGGCCTACTTCCCACGTTCCTGCTTACGTAACTTCAGTTTCACGGCTTAGGTTAGGGTTTTACCATTGGCATTTTTGAAGAAATTTGGCACGCGTCGAAGGTACTTGAACTAGCCATCATTTGGCACCTCTCAATTTCGCTTTATTATTGAAGCGGCGCTATATTTCATAACGATTAATGTACTTACTTCTTCTTCAGGTGAGCTGGCTAGTTCGGGCTCGTTTTCTTCCAGTTTATTGAGCAATTTGTCCTGAAACAAGACAAAGAGCTTAGGTCAGATTAATTAGGACACATTACTTAGCGGAACAGTGGCTACTTAGCTGGGATTATCTATAGGTAGGTAGTCATATCCAATCTCTCAATTTTTTTTTTTGGAGCTGTTGTTTTCTTACTGCAGGGCAAAGGCCTATTAAATATTTAATTAAACACTAAATTACATTACTTAAATAATAATATTTATAATCAGAGCATCGGTGGGTATCGACATCGACTCGTACCTTGAGGTTCGAACCCCAGTGCCGCCATGTACCAATGACTATTTTCTGTGTTATGCACATTAGTTGAACACTGACCGATACTCTTACGGTGAGGGAAAACGTTGTGATGAAACCTGCACACTCAGGCGACTAATCGTGTAACCATGATCCAATTGGTCCGGTTTCCCTGTTAGATGGCAGTCGCTCCTCTGTAATTATCTGATCTGCCAAATCTTGGATCATGGTTAAGGCGGAACCCTTGACCTAACGCGCGAGAGCACAACAGGGACATCAACGCCAAGATGACCATTTATATTGATAAAATTGATCGCGTGTAAAATGAAAGATAAAAGGTGTGAAGGTAATTATTAATTAGCACTGACATTATACCTGTACAAATTATATTATCATCGTAAACGACACACAAGGTTACCTACGACTAATCTTAGAACAGATAGTAAACAAATGCCCAAAACTAAGGTTATAAGAATGAACATACTACTTAGATAATTTTATAAATAATGGATAGTGGTATTCGTTCCATTCTAAATAGTGACCTAAAATTTAAAGACATTTTTATCTTAGTGCCTACTTATCTGTATATTATTCTATTTTATGAATAAGTAATTAAATTGAGTGTCCTCAAAATATAACGACTTTTTGATAGTTTCGGACATTGACTAGTGAGATAAATGTTTTTGTGAGATATGTTTGTCTGTTTTGGTATAACTTTTCTATGCAGTGCCGCCGACTTTATGGGTAAGTCAATAGTACCTAACTATTTCACTTGGTGCTGTTTTGTAACTATTTATATTAATACCCGATTGTACTAAACGGCCACAAAATCGGTGTCATAAAGATAAGAGTGACTTAGGGAGTTTAGTTTTTACTTATGGTTTGTGGTGGTTCAATGCTTTTCTTGTTAGGAATATTTCAAATCGACTCAGGCGTCGCCTAACGTTTAGTGCAATCGCGCATAAGTCTGTCAAAAATCCATTATTAATAAAATCTAAAATGTAACGTAAGAAACTATTAATTAAAACAATGTAATGCTTGCATTTCTTCTCTCGTCTCTCCAAACATTGTTTTACCGAGACAGTACGAAGTTTAAAAAGAACCCTGTGAGTTTGCTGTTTATTAATCGGTGTCGAGATTTACGTGGCCCTGTAGCGAGATGTCTAACGGGCTTAGCTGCCTTAATAAACCTCAATCTCGGTGCCTGGAACAGTTAATTAAACCTGCCGAGGTGAGGTGGTGTCACGTTGTTTAGCAGGGTAAGCCAGACAGGGGTGTCTTAAACGTTTGTGATTACACTTGCTTACTTAATAGGTGGTTATTATAATATTTATTTTACAAAACCAAACAACAAAAATACAAATCTTAAGTAAACATAACTTTACACAATAACCATAACTTCAATTCGTTGCAATATTAGAATTGATAACGCAGTTTATACCGGAACCCTACAATTTAAGTAAGCTGATGCAGCTAAGTAGTCAGTATTTTTCTGGTTTGCTCGCTCTCATTGATCTCTACTGGACACTATACGGGCCTACCGACTCCTCGCCAGCATTGTCAAAAACTAGCCAAAAACACAGTTCGGTTGAAAAAAATCCAGAGAATCAGAGGATAATAACTTCAATCTATTTTACTCTGTAAAACTAAAAATTTTGGTAGAGACAAAATATCGAGTATTTTGGAATGCAGACTTAAATTTCTAGCATCATTTTTTTTTTTATCATCTTAAACGATAATTTATTATTTTTAGACACTAATTTCAAACTGAAACACCCTGCGACGAGGCGACGGTAGCTGCCAACATACCGTTGACAACGTGTCGTTCATAATTTCATAATCGTAAATAAGTTTATAGCTTAGTTCCTCGTGAATTTCTCAAAGTTAGGACTTTGAAAAATAACTTTCTTGACTGAGGTTACTCGTATATTCTGTGACTGAGGGACACGATAGATCTGAAAGAGGTGAAGATTAGCACTGCGATCGCCTAATTATTATAGTAGAAAAAAAGAAAAGTAGGATAACTCCGAATAAGGTACATCGCACGACTTGAGGTATGTGTGCGCGTGCTCTGTAGATACCTACGTGCGCACACATTGAATCTCAAACATGTCACTAGTTCCTACCTTGTTCGGAGTTATCCTACTTATGAAACTTATGGATAATTTTGGCAAAACATTTCAAACTTGGAACATGTGAGTTCAAGGCAGACCCCAGGCCCACGCGCCCACAACGCGGATACAACCGGCACATTAACGCCAAGATGAGTAGAATACGAGTTATAAAAAAATTTAATGAAATTGTAATCGGGCTAAATCGTCGATGGTTCCTAAGAACATATTACGTTATCTTATATATTTTCGTATTTGTCCTCACTGACCCATTTAGATTGATCACCTGTTATAGGTGATTGTAGGTAAACCCGCATGCCATTATCTGCCCTCGTATAGCGAACTATGTAAACTATACATTGTATTCAATATACATTGTAGTACAAATCTCGTCATTATATGTAGTCATTATTAGTACAGACTGTTTCTATTGCGAATTCATTCAACATCTTATCGACATGGGTAATAGTGTCCACTTCAAAAATTTGTTAACGCAATCGATTCGTTAGAGTACGCTCGTAGTTAGTTTTATTTTGGCGGGCCGCTTGCGCAAAATAATCTCGCTTTCAGAGTCGTTGGTAAAAAATTTGCAGTCGCCTATTGCGCGCGCGCCGGGAGACACTGCGGTCGAAATCGCACATGATGGCATAATTCGCTAATGCCAGTTATCAATGGAGCCTATTACGTGAACTAGCGACAGCGGTTAAGGTTAATATCCATTGTTACACTGTTGCGCAATTGGCGCACATCGGAATCTGACTGCGGCTTAGTTTTTCCGCGTGTGATGCTGACGCCGGGCGACTCGCAGTCCACTCCGGCCCGGAGCGTTTAATCAAAAAATTCCGGAGTGGAAAAAGTTTTTTAACGAGTGCCCGAGGATTGTGCGCGGTGTATTGTGGTCGCTCGTTAACGTACGAGGCATACGAGAATGCACCACGTAGTTTCAAGATGAGGGCCGGGACTGTGGGGGCGTTTTTGTGATCGGCCGTCTTGGAGTCCCTGCACCCGGGATGTTTATTCCGGCGAAGGTGCCAGCGTGCCAAGTGCTGACCGTCTTTGTTGGTAAGTAACGCGGTTTACTACCGGTATTGCGAGTTAAGTGGGTAGGTCTTAAGGATTACTATTACCTATTTACCTACCAATGTAATTCACAGTAGAGCCCTCAAACCGCCTACAATTAATGTTAGATCTCCTATGACAAAGTGGTAGTGCTATGCTAAATAATGCCTAGGTACGAGTAAAAAAGAATCATCTTGACGTTAATGTCCCTGTTGTGATATCGCGCACGAGGGCCCGGGGTCCGCCTTGAAATTAAATAGTATTGCCGAGAAAAAAGGGCAATGCAAGTACTTGAGAGCCTTCGAGATTGTTATAAAGTTAGGTTTCTTTATTATGATAAATGTGGATGAAGTCGCAATTCGCAATCCTCACATATTTTTATTAATTTTGAAAGTGTTTAGCTATAGATTAATTACAATCTATCATCACGCTTTATAAAGCACCTGCTACTTACTTTCTGCATGGTCTACTGGTTGACTGGAAGATAAAGCCTTATTTATTTATTTATTTATTTAACATTTATTGTGCACAATAAATAGTATACAAAATGGACATACAGATAAGATCACAACAGGTACAGCTTATTTCTAAAGAAATATCTTCCAGCCGACCAACACAAGAGAGAGGGCAAAATCGAGACGCAGATGGTGCGCACCTTAAATTTACATATCTACTATATTCCTACATAAATTATTAAACAACGAATGCCCTAATGGCTTTAAGTCCGCCAATTGTATTATTGTGCAATAAAGTTTTAAATAAATAAAATAAATAAATTATCGTGGTATCACACCATGGTTAACCGGGAGATGGATTGCAAATGTTACGGTAACTACTTCCTATCAGGCGCGCCATAAACTTGTTTAGTTGTTTATCACCTCAGAAATATAATTCTTCAATGTTTAGTTTTATAAAATGTTGAGGTTGTTTGGTAGTTAATGATTGAAAACTTAATTGCTTAAGTAATTTTGTTATTTTACGGTGCGTTAATCGAAGATCAAGTACTAGTGTAATTGCATAACTTCTAATTATTGAGTGAGAAATTTTATATCTTACTAATTTCCAGAGTGGCCTTTAAATTCATTTGTGTTTTATGTAGTTAGCTAACGTACCCAATGTAAAAGTAAGTAATTATACTTTATCAATGCATCCTACGTCGTAATATATTTTTATTATTTTACAATATTTCATTCGGAAGATTAACAGTATAAATGTACATATTGTCTATAAACTGTAGATAACAACAATAATAACAAATCTTCCCTAATATGAAATTACCTACGAGTAAAATTGACATGCGATGTTCCGTGGTCGATTCCCGGCCGGGCTGAAATTGAAGTGGCGAGTTTTAGTTTCTGTTCACTACACACATGCTGTTCGCAATCTAATAAATATATGCAAGATCGTCAAAGTGACATATCGAGAGCATACTTAAGATAACAAGAGTTTGCAGTTATCGTGAGTGTTGAATGTTTATTGTTAAAGGTAAAGAGAATATGTGTAGTTACCGGCAGAGTACAATGTAGCACCAGCCCTGCCCATTGACTGGTGTAGTAAAAGGCGACTAAACTAGTGTCGTAGAGGTAAACCATCTACTTACTACACGTACTATCTCCGTAAGCCAGAAAATGAGCAGCAGCATTTTCTGTTTATTATTTTCAGCACTGCCATTTTAACCCGCCTGTCAAGCGTGGAAATTATAACGAATAAAATAAATAAATTGGACAAATTCAGAAAGCGCCATCTAACCCCAAACTAAGCAAAGCTTGTACTTAACATTCGATATTTAAATTTCTGCCCGGCCGTGAATCGGAACCGGGAACTCTTGCGTGGCAAATCGGTATGTTGACCACTGAACCACTCAGGTCGTCAGATTATAGCAGTCATCAGTATCTTAGCGTCTATTCCGGCTTGTGCCAGGGTCCGCTTTCCTTCTTCCACTTCGTCCGGTCTTGCATAATCACATCGTAGGCCATGGCTCTCGCATCCGAGTCGTCGATGTCAATCCATCGTTTCCTGGGCTTTCCGCGGGATCTCTTTGCTGATACCGGCAGGCTGTTTCCCACGTACCTATCCCTGTGGCTTACATAGCACACAACCAAATCAGCGCAGGCGAGCCTCCACAATCTTTTAACAACATAATTAATATCCGGGTTACAATTATACACGTCTGTCGTAAGAAAATTCTGTCAAATCCGTATGCTCTAAGGATGATATTTTTACCCGACTGCGACAAAAGGGGGGTTATGTTTTTCGATAATTTGTATGTGTATGTACACATATAAATTAGTCTATATTTTTGACTTTCTAAAACCAAGTTTTTAGTTTTTGTTCTACTTTGTTGGTTCACAGCAGAAACACGAAATTAAGACAGATAAATCGACGTCTAAAAAGCTAACTAGAATCCGCAAAAAAAGCTTTTTGGAAAGTTGCTCGTGTTTCAGCGTTTTTGCTTTCAGCGATGATATCGTCCTGCTTATATGTCGGTCTGAATACGTCATCGCCAAAAAGATTAGAAAGTTAGGTACCTTTAGCAACTATTTTTTGCTCTGTAGTCGTCGCCTGTAACCTGGATATGCTTATGCTTTCCTCTATTTTTATGTTAAAAATATCAATAATTACGTAATCCCATAATTCGAATAATCGATCGTTTTTATTTTTATTTACGATAATTCCAAATTACTACAACTATACGTTACTACGCATATTGTAAAAGAAAATCCCACGCCGCGCCTGTCTGTCTGTCCGTTCGCGATGAACTCACCTGAACAGATTTTTATGCGGTTTTCATCAATAGATTAGAAGGAAGGTTTAGATGTAATATTTATTATTATAATTTATTAAGGTTACGTTAGTTTTAAATATAGGTAACATTTGTCCTACGTTTAAGTATCGTTAGGTATCTACTAGGTTAGTTAGGTTAGGGACTAATTCAAAATTGGAATACAATAAACACAATCTTTAGTAACGAAATTTCACAACAGTTAAACGGTAATTGATACGTGTTCTATATATTAATTAAGTAAGTACCTATGGACTTGGTACCTACATGTTTTGTAAGTTAGGTTTCAAAAGATTTATAATTTTGTAACCTATCTATGTAGAATGCAAAAAATGCTATTAGGTACGATAATGTAAAACGATAATAGCCAAAATATTAATGTAGGAAGTAATTAACTTAATTATTTGGAAACATTCATGCAAATATAGGTACGCAAGAACAAAGAAATCCAAATTGGCATACAACATAGTATTAATATATACCAATACAAATAGCTAATAAGAAATAGCAACAAACGTATCCGCAGTGATTGAATCTTCACTATTACCACAGAATATCTATACTGACGTCTACCTACCGTTCACTAGTTCGCTGCGTATTGTGAACAAATAATAGAACATAAACCACATAACATTGCAAGCACAATAATAATGAAGGAAGCTAATTGTTGGATGTTATTTTTCGCCAAATTATTGCGTGGTGAAAGCCAAAAGCAGCAAAATCATTAGAGCATTCGCTTGTTAGAGCATACAAAACAAAAAGTCCTATTGAATTTGGGAACAAAGACTGTAAATCTTTATTTTTAATATGAAAAGTATTTATATGTTATCTTCGCTCCAAATCTGACAACTCAAATGTTACTAATGCTGGTGTTTAGCGTAGAACATTGTATTTAGTTAAAATTTTTACTTAGTCGCATAATGTCCCTTTCTAAATTTTGTGAGGATGGGGAGGTACCTATCAGTACTCGTACGTAATATTTTTTGTGCCAGTGTTACGTATTACCTATATGTAAGGAAGATATTAAGACCTAATGAGGAACTATATTCTGAAATAGTTCTCAATAGGCCATGTTTCACCATCTTTAGAAATACAGAAAGCCTACTCGTTGACACATTTGTTTTAAGAAAGGTTGCGGGCGCTTTATAGCTAGCTGTTCTGCATTACATAAATTAATTCATAGTCATTAACTATAAGTACCTTACTATCACTGTAGTGTAGGTAGAGTACTTATTATCTAACAACAGCAGAATCTACATAAAGCATAAAAACAACTTAACGTATATTGAATAAGTATGTTTTTCAATAAGCAATTGTTTTAGCCTTTGACTATTGCACAGATTGCACTACAGAATAGGTGCAATCTTCGCAATGGTCGGTAGGTAGTTGTTGAGAATGATTGCATGCAGATGGTTAGATATAGATCATAGAGCAACCACGGTCATCTTGATTTGTTGTATGCTAGAAGATTGTCTGTTATTGTGATTGACATTGTTTCCGGGTCAATTGTTTACACAGTAAATTTTACCATTTGTCGTATCATGACTATTAGGCTGAAAATAAACTGAAGCTTACTTTTCTTATAGCATAAGTGATACCTAACTTAAGATTAAGACCACCCATTGATGTGCTTAGATGTCATGTACAGGGGCCTTACCGCCTACCTCTTTACGGTAGCATTTGCGATAGCTTTATGACATCATCTTTCGCTATATTTGCGGCGATTTAGGGATCGGGATGGGAAGTCACGAGCAATGAAATTTGAGCCACACTTGTACCTAATAACAATGCAGAACCAGAACTATATAACTATATGACCAAGCTTGCGATGGCGACTATATTCTTCAAATCATATTTAGGCGGCGATACACAACCAGGTGGACTCGAAGGTTAACATTCTATCACTGGCATACCCACTAACACTTGTATTCCCTTACACCTCCTTTTGACGATTGAAAGATATATTTAATGTATTAATCAACTTTTGAGTTTTGAGTTTGAGTATTGTTGCAGGGGTGTCGCAGCTATGCTTCATGACTGCGCCAGTCGGCGACTGCTTCAACTGCTGCCCTCACGATGATGTACAGGATATCAAATACAACCTCTTCACGAGGTAGGAACAGTGGTATCTATACTACATAGTTTTTTTATATATGCCTATACTTATATGTTTAGATATATATATACATATATATATATATATAGATAAACACGTTATTGCTCATACAAAACATAATACAATTAAAATCAGTGAGACAGTTGAGCTAAGGCGGCCTTATCGTTACAAGCGCTCTTGAAAGAAGAAGTTTATCCACTTTTGGGAAATCCATATCTAAGCTTGTTCTCGTGCTGCGACAATTACATTACCTAATATCTCTTGACACAAATCTCTTCATTATAAATATAATGGATATCTTTATGGTAGCCTAAAAAGTTATTTACCTCGATTTCCTTTAATGTTGACGATAGATTTCAGTGACATTTTGAATGGAGAATTGTGAGAAAATGTCGAATTTGATTAGCCACAGCGCGAGACCTACGTAAAACCGCTACTGGAATAGTTCCCAAATAATTATGTTTTTCTTTCAGGTCGACCCCTACAAGGTTTGAGAGAATAACCCTGGGGAATGTCGACGGCCTGAGGAGTACCAGGTTAGACCCCGCAAACCCCACCATCATATACTTGATGGGATTTTCCGAATCCGTGACAGGATTAGGCACAATCACCGTGAGAGATGGTGAGTTTCCATCCACACAACATATCAAACGCCCATAACAGTCCACTGCGGAACTTGAGCCTCCTCCACATCAGTGGAGGGTATTGCCATATACTCTACGCCTGGGAGGCGTGTTGGAGATTGCAGATTTTATAACCTAATCGACAGAAAAACTCGGATAACCCTCTACCAAATTTACTTATTCTCGCATATTTTCTAAACTACAGAACGGATTTTTATTAAACAACCATCTCAATTAAACTGGCAATTAAATAGAAAAATCCGCATCCAAATCGGTTCATCCGTTCGGGAGCTACAATGCCACAGGCAGACACACAAATACAGACACATCAACCTTATAACACCCTTCTTTTTACGCCGGGGGTTAAAAATACAGAACAGAAAACGCTGGCGTCCATATTTTGGTCTGTGGTTCCTGGTTAGTTTCTAAGACATTATAGTCGAAGACATATAAGCCGGAGGGGTTGTTGCAATATTGATATTCTACTCTGTTGGACACTACACGGCTTCCATGCGCATTGTTTCAATTTATAGTTTCCCTTAAGACCCTAAGGCTTAGGACTTCCAGGCACAGTTGTAGCGATTGTTAGAGAGAAACAGATATGCCTATTGTAAAAACATTTGTAACGTCCATAAATAGACAATTAAACTGTAGCATATATGAAATTGGCATTTTTGACAGAACGCGAAAGATATTAGGTTCCTATATCCATAGGAATAATATTTCTTCTATATGGACTGGAATATTAACATGAGAGGTACATGAGTAAACGAGAAACTCACTAACGGTATGACATGCAGTTCATAATTAACTCGACATTGGACAAAGAACAATTAGCAATGTGCGTTACCGGTCGCTAAGTAAAAGTCAACGTTTTTCGTGACAATCCTGTGTTAACCTAATAATTTGCTATACGTGATTGTTTTATTGACATAAAGCCGCTGTCACAGTCCGACCCCCGAATTTTTAACCGCTCGCGTTCGCGATCTTCTTTGTCACGCTCGTGGTAAGTTGCTGGAGACAGAAGAGAAATATATTAGAAGGCGAGCGCTCGGAAGCGAGCGGAGGAAAAATCGGGTTCCATATCCATCTACATCTCACTGTAGGTGACTATGAAGCCTCCCATTTCGTACGTTGCCGTTGCCTTGCTGGCGTCCACTGTTGCAATCGACAAGTGCTTTTCTCACGAATATGTACGTCATAGACGACTTCATAGAATTACGCATGGCTGGCAATAATAGTCTGTGTTCGCAGAATTATTCTGGTAACACACATGACAATTTGATTGTCAATCTAGTAAAATTGTATCGTGAGGCAGCACCTTAACTAAGTTGACGCCAGCGTCAAAGCACAATATTTACGATAAATACGAAAAGTGTAAATTTAATTAAGTATTCATGTACAACGTTTGGCAGCTGAAAATCATCGTACAAAGCCTGCCAAACGGTTCCATGTAGCCACACAGATCTAACAAATGCTGCGAAAATGCGTTGCGTGTAAGTCCAAAGCATGGGCAGCAGTAGGAATGCGCCTTAATTCCGGTAACACACTATATTAAGTTATTTGTCCATTCGTGGTCGCAAATTAGGCAGCTACTCGTGGAAAGCAAATTGTAATTAACATTAAAATACTATTAGGCAAATAATAATGTACTACCTAATGTACTAAATGTTTTACGTAATATTGGTACCATATATTAGACTTTTCATTTTTGCTATCATAATATCCAGTTAATGCTATAACTCAGTTAAATTATGATGTTTAACTACAAATATACTTAGCATTTCTTTTAGTTTGGAATTATTTATGTTCACATTACATTAAGTGGAGCAAATACTTAATAATAGTTATGTTATGTCACTCAACATCTACTTACATATTCACTGACGTAACGTAAGATGTTTTTTACGTAGTGTTCTATATTTTTCAGATCACTGATTTTTCATGGCACAAAAAATGTTATTTATGATTGCAAATTTCGTTTCAGCATACCTCACTTCCGGTGACTACAACTTCATATCCGTGGACTGGGCCAGATTAATTGCATTTCCGTGGTTCGTTAATTTTTTTTATTTTTTACTCAATATTAGACGTTATAAGTTCACACCTATAAAAATTATCATCTTGTCGTTAATGTCCCGGTTGTGTTAAGGGCCCAGGGTCCGCCTTAACTAGGATTCAGGATTTGGCAAATCAGATAATTACAGTGGAGCGATTAGCATCTGACCTCCGTGACCCTGCTGGTCAGGAGTACCTGACTAGATTGGATAATGGCTACATATTCAGTTGCTTGAATGTACAGGTTTCATCACGATGTAAATAAATAAATAAATATTTTCAGTCATCGTAAGAGCATCGGTTAGCATTCAACTAATTTATTTATTGTTTATTTATTTAACTGTTTATTGTACACAATAATTATATACAGATAATTATGAGAATATAAAAAACACAACAAGCGCTGCTTATTTCTAAAAAGAAATAATGTACATAACGCAGAAAAGAGTCATTGGTACATTACCGCAGTGGGATTCGAACCCGGCACCTCTCGCTTACGAGTCGGATACCTAACTACTCGGCCACCGAGACTCCTCATACTTATAGAAATTATTAATCTACTAATCTCGTTCCGGAACGGCAGGAAAATGGGCTTTAACTGTGCAATAAGTATTAGAAAAGAAATAGTAGAACTTCCATTACTTTCAGTTCCTTTCTCCCAGGCACACTAAGATTGTGGAATGACCTCCCTGGAGAGTATTGTTACATTGTGTTATTGTTTGTTGGAGTTCTTCAAGAAAGCGGTGAAAAGGTTATTACGGGGTCGGCAGCGCGTGTATGATATCCCTGATATTGCAAAAGCCCATGGGCTGCGGTGACTGCTTACCCTCAGACAGGCCGTAAACTTGTTTGCCACCTTAGTGGGTACAAAAAAATACTAATTATATTGAGAAAAATATTTATGCAGATTCGTTTCTCGCTGCCTGAAAGAAGGACGGCATACTTTTATTGTGCTTTTAGGAATGTTTTGTACCTTACTGAAAAGAGTATCCTATAAACCGCTATGAAACATGTTCAAAGTTTATTTGCATCAGTCACAAACTCACTATGTCTAATAACGTTCATTGAATCAGGGCCAAGGCACTTTTGAAATAAAAATAATCAAAATGGCGTTAATGTCCACCTTGACCATGGCCCAGGCTTTGGCAGCCCTTAAGTCCATAAGTCTTCCAAATTCGAGCTCTGCTGCTGTTTATAAATAATAAATGCAGCGTTCACTGCCGCGAATAAAGTTTGGTCTATGTTTTATAGTCTCTCGGAAATGTAGGCGAATATTCGCCGGCAGGGAAACGTTTTAAGCCCAATATTTATCGTGGCCGTTAGCCAACTACATTGCACTGGATTTATGTAATGTGCCCTCATGACGGTACAGAGGCTGCCGCGTGTGTGTGTACGTGGATGAGGTGCCAATGCGATGCGGGTTTGATTTACTTTTATCTGGGTATTCCTATGTTATTTTTGCCGAGTGACGCACATTCAGTTATCCTAACGTAACAAAGTTAGTTTAGTAACATAAAGAACTGCACCATTTAAATAACGTGTATTAGACCCGTTGCTCGTACACTATCGCATAGTAGATAAAGGTTAAAATATAACGTTTGTTAATTTTAACTTCGGTTAAAAGTTACCAGTCAGTCGTCATCTTTCCTTTCGGTAGCTCAGTAACCGCTGTTTCAACAACGCTTTTTAAATTGAACTGCCGCACCGGTTTAATTTTAATTTAAGCATAACTTAACCCTACAGTTAACGTAATGATAACGTATATATGTGGCTGTGTCAATCAGTCCGTTTAATCCTGATTTAATTAGGCGAATGGTGCCTTAATTGAAACGGTTATGGATCTATGGATTTGTAGACGAAGGTATAAATTTCGGAATACATCAATTATGGCCTATTCTGGTAAAATCCGTTCAGTTGTTTTTATGTAAAAGAGTAACAAACATCCATCCAAACAGGTACTATTGTAGTGTAGGATAGGATCTCAGCAGTTATTCGTCTATCGAACTAACACGGTTTTCCATTACGATGCCATTTGCGACGAAAGTATAATATGTGTATTTGAACTGCAGGATGCAGTTTGATTCTACCCGCGCTTTCGGGGTTGCTCCAAATTTCCGTTTGCGATCCGCAGACTACCTGAGTGTCAGTATCTACCCCCTCAGTCGGAAAGCTGACCGCTTACCGATTTTCTGCTCCAAATAACCACGCTGACCGGCCACTAGCGCTCGGACTGATTAAGCCACTTGCCAGATTATGCCGAAAGCGATACAAATCACGAACTGAAACCCGTCGAAATGTCTGTCGGGAACCCTCGAACGCCAATCGATAGTATGAGTACAATAGATGAGCACGCTGTTACGTAACGTGTTTACTCCGCGTAAAGGGATTGAATAAATAAGCGTGTTATACTGTTATTCCGACCCCATTCTAAGCGTTTAAGTCTATACTAGATGTATCTTCTTCTGAATGTAAAGAAACTATCTATGTGACGGCTTCTATTATTATAAATAAAGTTGAGATAGATACTTAATGTTGTATAAGGAATGAAGACTTCACAAGACCATCTAAAAAATTCACAGAAACAGCTTCAGCCTCAGAGATTTCGGCGAATTCTGGTTCGGCGAATTTCAGATATAAAGTTTTTACCTAACGTCGTGTTTTATTTTATGCAGTGATAAATGAGCAGACAGCGCATCTGATGGTAAGCAGTGACCGTCGCCCATAACAATCTACGGTTCAGACATTTAGGTTGCAGGCAACAAAAATGCAGAGCCGCAGGTGCGTTGTGATTGTGAAGACTAAGATGACATGCCTCATGCCTGTAATTACGCTGGCTCCTTACATCCTTGAAACCGGAACACAATAAACAATGACAGAAGCCAGACAGAAATAGATAAGGCGGTGGTACTTACCGAGGCGGACTCCGCATTCTTGACAGAGTCCAGCTACCACCTGATAAAAACACTGGATTTTTTAGTAGGGATTTTGGATTGATTCGAAATTTGATTCATACAAGTACAAACCCGTGAAGTACTTTTGGCGTGATTAGCGGCCTAAGATGTTGCTTAGACACTGTCCTAATTGGCAACGGCCGTGCGACTATGGTCGTACGACGGACGTCGCCTTATCAATAGGAGACCCCAAAACCTATGCCAATTAAGAT
This sequence comes from Blastobasis adustella, assembly GCA_907269095.1. Classification (NCBI taxonomy): domain Eukaryota; kingdom Metazoa; phylum Arthropoda; class Insecta; order Lepidoptera; family Blastobasidae; genus Blastobasis; species Blastobasis adustella. The sequence goes on along the minus strand of OU026129.1, from coordinate 13,043,944 downwards.
GGCACCTTACGCTTAATATTGTGACCATTATGAAACCTACAACAATGTGTATGCATTATTTATTTATTTTCATACCATTCCAGGTACCCAAGAGCGGTCCGTAACACCCGGTACATGGGCGTAAGGTTGGCAGACTTCGTGCAGTTCCTCAACCAGGCCGGCGTTGCCATGGCGATGATTCACGTCATTGGATTCTCTTTGGGAGCTGAGGCTGCTGGGTTCGCCGGCAAGGAGCTGAGGAGACGGGGATTGAGACTTGGCAGGATCACTGGTAAGATACGATACAATCATGTCAGATCTTAGCCGTGTTTCAGCTACAGCACGTTCACTGCTGGGTCTCCACTCTTGGGGGCATTACAGTTACTTGTCATTATTTAAGCGGTTAATAACGGCTGCAGCAAGGGCATAGAACACTAAACCCGCTTTTCTACTGTTCCTCCTCCACTTTGCCCTGTTGGCTTTCGAATCCGAGTCAGCGACGTCAATCCGTCGCTTCCTGGACCTCCCGCGGGACGTCTTTCCTTATACCATCAGCACCAAATCACCGCCAGAAAGCCCCTTCAGAGGTTTTTTCTGAGATAATTATGTAATCTGTAGGTATGGGTTATCATCATCGAGAAAATCCTGAAACAGTAGTCCACTGTTGGACGTACGAGTAGATATTTACTTAATTAGAAAAATAATTACAGAAATGTTAGGAAAAAACGAAGTCTCATCTATTTAGGAAAGAAATCTCGAAATAGGTCGAAAATAGTCCCAGCCTACCCCTATTGGATACGGTTGTGAGTCTGTACTAGTATAAAGTGCCTCTAAAATTGTCTAAATCGTCAAAGGCAATGAGACGTAGCCGTTAGTTCCAGGAAATCGTGATGGAAGGTCGCCCGCGGTCCATTAACACCGCCCGAACCAACCCCGTGGGAGGTTGAGAGGTGAAGTTTTATTGCTCCACCCTCAATATTCCGATTTATTCGGGGCACTTGCCCAGTTTACAGTGTCTTTATCGATAGGGGTATCTATATTGCCACCTAGGTATACAGTTAAAGGAATAAGTGCGAGCTGTTTTAAAATATGAGAGAAATTCTTGTGAAAAGGACATAGTCGACTTCTCTACGTTCCTTTAGGTTTATATGAAAAGTCGCGACCCATTTAAGTTTCTGACTTCGCGTGGGCCTGAAACTGGTTCCAGGTTATGGGCTTGAATAAACAACCAAATATAAAAAAAATACCTTCATACTTTCAAACTTATAAAAATAAATAAGATAAGAAGAACATTCCTACAGTATAGCTATTCTACTCATATGGTTGTTAAACTAGGAAATTACTTAGTATCTTATGTCAATTTAGTAACTGCAATAAAACGAGACATTCTGTCTCACGCAAAACGATACCTATTACGTTTATTATACTCGTTTGTCCTATTCAGTATGATTTCATATTACTAAGGCACGTTATAGGGCGATTTTCTAATTCTATGAATCGACGATAATTTAAAAACAAAATGAACAAGGAAACAGATACAATTTTTCATACGCCTGCCTTTCCAGTGCCGGTGACTGACACTATACAATACCTGTAGTACAGTCTTTTCTACGGGTAACCGGACCTCTGTTACCAATTGTTTTATAACTTATTCGTATAACTGACTGTACCAACACCTTCCGTATATAGGTAACGAAAGTTGGATACTCAGATCAGAAATGGCTATTATTTATCGTTTGTTTTCAACGCAACACTGCATCAAAGTTAAACTCTACTGAAGCAAAACTATTTAAACCGTTACGGGCTTCCAAATAACACTAGGGGCTGTTGTTAACAACAGAAGCAAGAGTTACGTTTTCATCAGAGCTTGCAATGTATCTTTTAATTTTTTATTTCATTCCGGCTCCTTCTCCGGTGTGCGCTCAACAACTCAACAAAGTTTCGTTGCAATTCGATGAATGGCTTACTGGCGCATATGTTACAAATAACCTCTACGTACGTAGGTACAGTGCGTAGTACTTAGTACAAAATAAAATCACAATTCACGCTTGTCTGTTTACTTATTTTAAAATATGCAAACGTGTTTTAGTGTAAGTTCCCCGTTTAGATACTTAAAGCGTGGTCCCAATGGGACTACGAATACATTTACCTCGAGATAGTAGGTAATGGCGTTTTACTTGTAGGTTTTTATGGGCCGGAGGAACTTCTATGCTGAGTCTGTCCTCGCTGCCTGTATATAATGTTCCTGAGTGGTTCAGTTGGTTAACTTCTGCCACGTACCACGGACCTGGGATGGGTTCGATTCCCGGTCGAGCAGAAATTGAAATGATGAATTTTTGTTTTTGTTACGGGTCTGGGTTTAGTTATGTATAATAAGAAAGGATTAAAAAAGTATAAAAAAGTACTTTATCTGTAAATAATCGATTTAGTACTCAGCTACCTATTAGGTAAATGCATAGCACAGGATGTACCTATCACCAACCGGAAATGCATTCAAGACTCCCCGTGTGGAGCGAACTTTCCATCAGGTGATCCGCCGTTTGCCAACCTCTACTACAAAGAAACTCAACAATGCATTTACTACCTTTCCAGGTCTAGATCCCGCCTACCCAGGCTACAGCCTCACCAACAGCGATGGCCATTTAGCCAAAGGAGACGCGGTCTTTGTGGATATCCTGCACACCAACCCCGGGGTGCTGGGCTTCCCGCTGCCTATCGGCGACGTGGATTTCTACCCCAACCCCGGCAGCTGGATCCAACCGGGATGCTGGTTCGACCAGCTCATCATGAATAGTCAAGTGGAGTTCTTTTGTAAGTAGTTCTTTTCTTTACTTTTTGGAATTTTTAAAGGCGCTTAAAATCCTTCTTAATTTAGGGTCGATTTATCATTCATATCAATCCGATAAGTTATTGTGACTAAAATGAAAACGTATCGTTAATTCAGTAAAGTGCAGAATTATAGTTTATTGTAATTTGGTAATAAAAATAATAATCTGCCCTTAATCATAGCGCACTTGTTCTGTCTAAGTTTACCTAGGATTTTTAGCTTTAGGTTATTAAGGTGGTGGGAATTCAGAATTGCGTCCAATATTTAGGTATTACCTGAAAATGAAGTTCACTTAATGATATTGAAGAACAAGTGAAGTTTACGTTCATCGATGTATAGAAAAACTGATCAAACGAGAAAAATAATTGTCTAAAATCGGTTATTTGTTATTATTAAGAACACTCAAGTGCAAGTGTAGTTGTGAGCGTAGTTCGTTTAAAAAAAGATATTGTTTACTCCGTTGTATGGTTCAGACTCTACATAAAAACATATTTTCTGTAGAGTTATTGGAAACATTTCGTTTGATAAAGAAGGTAAGGCATAGTATCCGAGGTATAACTAAAACTAAAGGGTAATAAAATGAAAAAGTTCTGACTGTAAAGACCTAGAGTTTTGTACATCACCCCAAAGGTGAGTGCCAGTTTAAATATTTTAGACTATCTATACTTATGTCCTCTTTCAGCAAGACCATCTACACAGATAATCTACCTTGTAATTGTCGTTGTTATTGTCCAAAGTAAATGTCGACAGATAAAAAGACTCCTTCCTACAAATACTGAAGTCTCAAGAGCACCTTCAAAATCGCAATCACAATTCAGTAGACGGCGTAACATCAAAGAACGAAGCATAAATTTGCCAGGTGACCGTAAAAAAGCGATTAAATATGCAAATCCTCAGAGGTCGGTCACTGCCAGCATTCGGATTGGTCATAATATTTAACCCGATAAAATGTACCCTCGCCGAGGGAAATCTAAAAAAGCTACGCAGCTATGCCAGCCCCCCGAGACTGGGTTAAGTAACTGGATAACTTGATACAAGGCAGTAATGTTTGGGTTCAGTTCAAATCGTTGACGGGCAGACGACTGGGGACTCTTTTTATTACCTGCATATTTTTATCGGTGTCTAGTATTTTCTAACTTGTTTTACTGTTGGTTTTTGAAGTTCTGTTTTTTTTTCGGTTCAAAGTCAAGGCATATCGATATTCAGCCGGGGTACCCGAAATAGGATCTAATCTAGTCCTTAACGTTTAGTATTAATATTCGTTGATTCGTTGAAAGTTTATAATAAAGAAATAACGTTCCCTCCCCATACAATGGTTCCCAATAAGCCAAAAGAATTAAAATTCATTCATTCAATTTATGACTGATATGATCGGAATGGTGACCAGTCGTCATCAACATGAAGCTAGAAGTTTAGGACAATCAATAGTTTTGGTTAAAATGGCCTACCTAAATTATTACATACCTATTTATTTTAGGAAATATAATAGAAACCGATCCATCTGTCCTATTTCAATAACGCAAACCTTAATCTCTACTTAGGCCGGGCCATAGCAAACAAAGACTCATCGCACCCTCGAACACAGCTAATCTCCATCTCTTTAGACCGCATTGCAACTCTTGGTATGAATTAGGTTAGATAACCTGTATTACGTAAAACTATATTTTATTCGATAAATATACCTTATCAAGCCAGTATATCTTGTGTAAGAGCTTATTTATAAGTGTTTTTGCTCTCCATCTGTAGACTCCACACATCCATACCTTATAATTTCTTCTGTCGTGGGCGCCATAGACGTAACACAAAGGCTTGAAACAATACCGACATAATCAGATAATAAACTTCAATTTTTGTAAGATCGCTAATAATACTCCGATCCCTATAAATAGCCGATCTAAAGGCGCCAGCAAGAACTTCGAATCGATCCGACGACTTTTGGTCAAAAAAAATACCATAAAATAAGGGTTAAGTAACTACTACAGTCTCAAAGAACGTATAGCGTCGACGCGCGGCACAAAGAACGTAAAATGACGCCCCCAAAGCGCTCTCAATTTTGTACTCCAGTATGAACCTCACGCGACCAAACCTGATCTATTAATAGGCTGTGCCGTGGAGCATGAAAAACCTCGTTGCTGTACCCAAACACAGCTAATCTCCATCTCATTAGACTGGCACTGCAGCCCGCGGGTTCACGATCGATGCTCTGACGTCACGGATGCTGCGGGGCAAGGACACCCGCGGGGGGTGCGGGCTACGCCAATTCCGTGTATTCTTTGTTAGGGAACTGGTGTACTACGAATATTCCAGATAGAATATTGTCTGTGGGTAGAGATAGGGTTTTCTAATACGGTAAGTGTGGGTGGTGGACCTTCCTTGTTGATGGTTCTTCTTGAAATTTGAATTAAAAGTCCGGCTATAAAAAATTAAAATAAATAGCTATAATAAAATAAAAAGAAGTATCTAATAAAACTTATCAAAATAATTCTGAAGCACTTACTTCAACTCGTATTTAATTTTAATATATTTAAATATTACGTGAGCTTTATTTGATTATGTACTACCGTTGCGATTCTTCTTTTTCATACATTTCCTGAAGACACTGACGTTAATATTAAATGCGATATAATTATAGTACGTATTGTGGTACTCTGTACTCTACCTAATCTGCCGTTACAGAACCTGCACCAAAAAAGGCCCTTGTTGATACATACATAATTTAAGTAGATACATATTTCACGTTTATTAAATACATCAGACTGTCGCATTTGCGTCATATTTATGTCAACATACGACGCTACTTACTCTCCATTAGCATCTAATCATACGTAAAGTCCCGAAATATTCAGCCTTCGTAAAAATTCATACATTATATTTAACACAGGGACAAACCCCGCCTAATAATACACGCCTATGCGAAACGTCCACGCAATGTTGATTCCATGGCTTTAGCGCTTAGTAAATGATGTCGGTTATTAATAATAATACAAGATAAACCTACATACCTATATGAACAACTATTCAAATTGCGAAACTTTTTAAAGGTATGTGGTATCTACTAAAGGTATGTGGTATCTCTATCAACTTTAAAGGTATGTGGTATCTCTAAAGGTATCTACCTATACGTATGCATGCTGTCTATTTACTAAACGTAGCTTACCTGGATCTACAAAGTAGACGGAATACGTGTAATTTTGTTACAGATCTTCTTGAAAATCACTTTGTACAACTACGGATATCACGTATTAAAAGCCTTTGTATAAGTAGGAGGCCTACGTATAAAGAACTGAATATGGTACCAGAGCATATATGGTTGATGGTGATTTCTACTTACGGTCACGTTCCTTTGACAAATACTTATTACAAAGGTACATACATACTGCTTAAGTATGCGCTGGTATTATACATATAAAATTGCAATGCCCGTACGCAGTATGCGGAAGCTGTATTAAGTATTCTGCACCCGTAGTTAGTAGCAAATTGCAAGTTCCTTACGATTTTGGATTCCTTAAGTATCTTATTTTTCTCAGTGTAAAGGCCACGGCCCCAGTGTAAAAAACAGACTCAGACATACACTAACAAAGTGTACGTAATAGTATGTAACAAATACCTGTGTCCGATCCGTGATGGTATTGTTACCTACTGATGGATGACATCAATTACAACCTAAGTATACATGAACTATCATCCCACCCATAAATGCCCTCTAACTCAACAACATCTTCAAAATCTTATATTTTTTTTTGTATAGAATGCTAGAGTACGTCAATAAATAATATTAAAACGACAATGCCTACTTTGTGCTACCCATAGATTTCAGTAGACATTCAATTTGGCGTAAATTTTTATAAAGAACCGCAAGGAACTAGGCCGAGTCTCTATTTGGCACTGTTCCAGAGATGGATAGGAGAACCAACGGAAGCCAAACGTCGATATGCAATTGAGAAGACCAACGTATTGACCCAACTGAAAGAGTTTCTAGGAAGAGCGTCTTAGTAAATTTAACCATTAAGTTGAGTGCCAGGTAACAATCTTTAGGAAAAAATATTTCCATTGTTTTACATTTCTTGGCGTTCAACCCATTATGAACTCCACGATTATGAGTGCCTATTACGATAAGCCTTTCACATCAACAGAAAATGACAGCCCTCTGCTAGCCTCGAGCCTCTTTCACATAAGTAATACTCTCCGTATTGTCATAATTGCAACTGGAACTGGAAAATTGTGTAACCTAAACTTATTCAAGAGCATTTAATACATTTAATTGTCAGGCGTGTGCACTTACGGTACACTACCTATTATAACCAATGCTTTTACGGTGAGCGAAAACTACGCAAGAAAACCTGCACAATCAGGTGACTGAATGTGTAACCATTATCCAATCTGGTCAGGTTCCCCTGTCAAAAGGGTCACAGGCGACAGATTGCAATCGCTCCACTATAATTCCTTTTTTTTTATTTAATTCGGCAGACAAACGGGCCACCTGATGGAAAGTGGTGACCGCCACATGGCGGACATGGATAGCGCCGCTATGGACATCAGCAACACCAGGGGTGTTACCAATACGTTGCCCGCCTCTAAGGAGACCTTTGATATACCTCTTGAACGATCCCATGTCATAGTCCAAAGGAAACACAGCCAAATACTAGATCATGGTCAAGGCTGCTCTCAAGGGAGAAAACACAGCCGGGTCATTGACGCCAAGATCATTAAGAATTTTTATGATTTTCAGACGGGTGCAGCCACAACAGGGCGTGGCGGTATTACGCCGAGTCGGTGCTCAACCCCTCCGGGTTCCCGGCTACGCTCTGCCGCGAGTGGAAGGCTCCGGGCGGCTGCAACTTCACCGTGGACGGGTACATGGGCTTCGGGGCCACTTTCCCGTAAGTATCGTCCGCATTCGTTGTTATCTGAGCAGTAGGTAGGATACCACGACAATGGATTTGCAATTTTCTGGCAGCTGATTTAAAAAGTAAAAAGTATAGTTTCGGGTGATTGATGGTATAGCTTATACAAGATTGTCAAGTATTGAATTGGATAGCCGAAGTTATTCGGGAAGGTATTTCGTTTCGTTAGTACCAAATTGTGACAAAAACGTGCAAAAATTCTACTTTTATCTGCATTTAACTGTCTTGTTTTGATTCATTTTTGAGGATCGCGTCTAATCGACGCCATCTATTATAATTATTAGGACTATTTCTTCTTTTTAATCGGTTGTAGGAAAACCTACCATTCCCGAGCACCGGCTCGTTATATCGACAATATTAGGGCCTTCAAGAAACGAGCCAACACCTTTCTCAAAGGCTGACAATGCATACGCGACCCTCATTGTTGCTAAGTTATCCATATACGATTTCACTGACACAAACACGGTTCAGCGATTTTCCCAAAACAATTGCTTTACCCAGCCAATTGCAAACGCTAAACTAACTAAAGCACCAGCCGAGTCAACACTGGCGAGCTACGAGCGGACCGTACAAGCCACGTCCGTCGCATGAATCCGCCACAGATTTAGGATTGCAATAACTAGACGCGTGCCCCGCATAAATGGCGGTCTCTGCGTAACCGCCTCATGTGGTCTGTCTAATTGAAGAACGTATCCTTTGTTTTGGTATAGAGAGAAAACACGTTTCTTTTCTTATCTACTGTACTAATATTATAAAGATAAAATGTTTCATTTTTTGTTTGTTAATGATGGATACTAAAAGTACTTAATCGATTTAAACATTCTTTCACCTATAGGAAGCTATATTATTAGGGGTAACGTATAGGCTCGGCCATGTGGTGTCCGGCAGAGTAGAATAGCACCAACCCCTTACACTCGTGGGTGTCTAATGTTTTCAAGGCAGAAGATTTAGAGTCTCCGTAGACTAGAAAATGGGCAACAGCGTTTTCCATTGTTATATTTTTATCACTGCGATCTTCAACCCGCCTGCCAAGCGTGGAGATTATGGCACTAACCTCCCCTTGCGTGGGAGAGGCTAAGAAGTCCTGCAGTGGACTGTTATGGGCTGGCATGATGTATAGGCTGTTTTCCCGAAATTTAATGTGGTTTTTACGGGAACGACTCAACGAACATTATAAACGCGAAATCTGTAGGGAGGCCTAAATGAGTTGTTGGATGAGGATAGACGTTTGCAATTCTTTCATGCGAAAACTAGAGAACGGACGGGTTTGTGCGCATGAGTAACTTTTGCTGGCTCGATTGTCTCTTGCTCGGTCTTTCGATGCGACAATCTGGCGAGCTGATACTTTCGTCCGACGACTGTAGTTTTTCAGACTTTAGGTATGGAGCTCTTTCAGTGTTAAAATAATACATTTTATAACACAATATACAATATAAAACAATAATACACCATACAGGCATAGCCACTATGCCAGGCTATGATACAGGACAATACAGACAGATCAGTAACGTTGACAAAAGTCATGCGTGCGCGCTAACACATAAAATGCTGTAATTTACACAACAGGACAATAGTGATATAATTTCGTAAAAGTGAGCCTTAGTGAAGGTGAGTTTGAGTTATATTTTTTTTGTTACAGGATGCTTGGCAAGATGTTCTTGGAGACGAACCAGCGACCCCCGTTCGCGCAGTACGCGCCAACGCCCACGGCGGACGACGAAGTCGAATTCGTAGACGTACGGTTGAGTCAACCCTCAGATTTAAAATAACAAACGATGCTATCATCGTGAAAATAGACAAATTGTGATCTTAATAATTAAATAAATTAAACTAGTTACTCTTACTCTTACATTTATTTTCACCAATTGCACCTACTGACGTCACATACTCTTACCTATAATTTCACCAAATGAACGTACTGACGTCATAATCACTACAAGTTTTAATGGAACATTTTCAATTTTTTTGCCGCCATTGCAGCGGTTAAACATATTTTACATATTATTTGTAATACATAATATTTGAAACATATTTTTATGTATTTCGGACAGCAACATTGACTGGCTTTACATTCACCAAATAGTCATACTTTTGGTAACCGATGACATTAGTATTAAGTACTGTAACTGTGGTGCACAAGACAGTCATTCATATGGTCGTACTCTTTAGGGCCGTAGAACTTCCTACTCATCTTGCCGCCCTCTATGGTTGCGCAGCATTTATGCCAGTCATTCGCCATACGTACATTCTTGCAAAGCTTGCAGAACGCTCTCTGCAGCAACTCTTGCTCCAATTCGTTCAGTGGCGGGATGTCATTTATGCGACACACGCCGTGTCTGTTCACCAGACAGTCTAGCGCCATGTAGCTGCGTGCGATAAATGTCTTGATTAACACTGTGCGAGAGATCGTCGACCCTACTGTCTACGCAATGCTGGCGATTGTTTATCTCTTCATACGTCAACTTAAGACGCCAAGAGATTATTACATATGCGCATACGCAGCTAACCACGTTACGCGTTTTCGGTACGTCAATCTCAGCCGATTCAGCGAGCAGAATTTAGCAGTAAGCGAAAGACAATTCAGGTGACCTCGGATTGTAGAAAATGGACAAGCCGCTCACTACCGAAAAAATGACACTAAAGCTACGCCCAGAAGAGATCGCTGTTAACAATACTAGAACGTAAGTAGACATTTTCTGTTATTTATACCGCGTGTGTACCTATAGTTTTATTTATGTAGCTATAGTGGCATGATATGGTGTAAGTTAGAAACATAAAGGTGTGACAAGATTTCTGTAATGTTACAATTATGGTTTTTGATTTATTTAGGTAAGCCATTAACCACTTATGGACAAACAAAGTTAGAAAGAAAAGGTTTTTCACGACTCTATGAATAAAACATAAGGCTTAGAATGTCAATGTTTATTCCGTAGCAAAACATAACAGAGACTAAACATTACAGTTCACAACACAGGACAACAAATGCGAGCACAGTCAAAGAGTTTCACAGCTGATACAAAGACACTGACAAATCCAAATAAATTTCGACACAGTTCAGTTAACGGACGTGTAAGTGCAATCGTCAAAGTCCCAGCAGGCACTAGAATAAGGCGTTCCTAGAAAGAAGTGCTTCTTGACCTCGTCCAGCCGCTGGCTAGAGCTGAGATATTTGCAATTCCACTCTTTCATCAATTTCCACCTACACTCGAGCTCCATAAGGGCCATGTCAGTGAGTATAGTTTCGAAATCATTCATCTTTGGAATGTTTTTCAAGTTGAATATGCCGTGGCCGTTGATAGACACGGGGATCGAGAGGAATCTGGAGGGAGAATGCTTTTTATTATTTAGCTTTTTTTGTGAGTTAAAATTTGGTGCGAGTCCAATTAATGCCCAGTAAATTAATGCCGCGTGTGAATTGTGATAACAATGTTTTATTATAAGTATCAAGAACTATGTTCCCATTGTTAAATCAACAATCTCTTCTAGACAAACTGTACCCCTGACATTCCTGAGAGAATATTTTTCAAATACAAAACTACCTACAAAACATATTATCAAGTGCATATTCACCGTGCCGGGGAGATGACAACTGATCTGTCTGTCTCCACGAATGCCGTGACCCTGGGTACGTCCTCGCAGGTGAGGGCGTAACACACCTTCTTCACCAGGCCTGCGATGGCATGGGCCTCACTCAGATCAGCCTCACGCAGACAGCATTTCTCCGAGCGCTTCATCATCCGTGAGGAAACTCGCACAGTCTCGGTCAGCAGTATCGCGTTTTGCTGCGGAGGTCAAGCGGATTCCGTAAATCCCAATAGATTTAGATTGGTCGTATTTAGTTGGATTAACAGTAGACTACTGCGAATGCTTTGTAGGGCTTCGTTGTGGTTGAAGTGTGAACGGTAGCCTTGAACTTTATGTACCTGCCTAAATTTCTAAAATGTTTTGAAAAACACTGTCTGCATCTGCCTAATCGCAAATCGGTTGCTCTTAGATCGATTTCATTTGTTCTAATCTGAACTACTAACTTCCCACCTCCGACCTTAAATTGATCCTTTTGATGTTGAATGACTATCATTTACCCTTGAAAAATCGAAGTGCTCAACCGCTCTAGAGAAGAGAGGCACCAGTGATATGCCTTCGGTGCCACCAATGACTGGTATCTTGGTGCAAATCGGTTCCAATGATAATGCACGCGCAGCCAGTGTGCTCGCACGCATCTCGGGAACGGCCATGGAGCCCATCAGCTTACGAGGGTCGTACCAGCAGGTTTCCTTCAACGTCTGTGAAATGGTCAATGGATGGAAGAACGTTTTAGATCTATTTTGTTATTCAGTAGTCGCTTGTATGGTAATGGTAAGCCTATCTGAGAGGATTAGAAAAATGAAAGACTGAGCACGAAGTAAGCTTTAGACATCATTGTCAAACTATTTCATATTTTACAAAATAAAACGAATAAATGAATGAGAAAGAATGATAATAAATTTCATCATGAGATGGTTTACTTGAAATTATTAATTCCCATCTCCAAGGTAATCATCAAATAGTGCCTGTAAGTGTCACCACAAGCCTTCATTACACCTATTTCGGTGGACATAACGACTCATATCCAAACATCGTAAACCGGGGGCATTCAAGATATTATTAGTTCATAAAAGTTTTAGTGTCCACACATTGTCGTAAACTACTGTATTGGATTGAAATAATTTTTAAAATCGATAAGTCCTAACGTTTGTATGATGAAATTGTGGTTTTACCTTTCGATATTGGAGATTATGGGCTTAGATAAAATAAACGTCTGCAGAGCTAAATATTTCAAAGCTGAAGCTTGTTGACGTAATGAAATTATTGGGCTTATTTTAGAATATTAATTTCATTAGAATTTGAAGTTAAATTTTAAAAGTCAATTTTAATCGGCGTATTCAGCACGTTATTATAATCGCAGAATAAGTTGTAAGTAACTGATAAATAAATCACCAAGAAGATTACAGATCCCGGATCAAATTGAGCTTCGATTGTTCTTTGAGGATTATTTTGTTCGTTTTTAATAGAAAGTAGATAGATAGATAAATAGATAAATTTTTTATTGCTCACACAAGAAACACTACATTAAAGAGTTCCGACAAAAACCATAACTAGTTGTGGGCAAAGGCGGCGTTATCGCTGCAAGCGATCTCTACCAGGCAACCTTTCTCTAAAGTATTATAGCCGTTACCTACTAATCAAGAGTATGAAATGGGGCTACACATAACGGCTCTCATATAATTTGACTCAGCGAAAACAATGTTGCGTAGGCAGTATTGAACTGGTGAAACAAAAGGTAAATCTGAATGGCAAAGTTCATGTGTACGGATTTTTCACTTTACAACGTGACCACTGTAAGGTGCAAAATGTGTTTGAATACAGCGTAACCTTTCGCCTTTTCGAGTTACCGCTTTGTTAGTCCCATCACGTCGGGTAAATGTCATCCGAATGTTTTCCACGATGAAATATTTTTCAGCGGGCGAGTTATTGCTTACGTTGGGAAATCTCTAGTGTCGCCTCTGGGAATTTTAATGAGACCTCTAACAATATATCTGGCTGGTAACTTCGTGGGTCTAAATGTCACTATAATGACTTATTTAACGAGTATTGGGATGGAGAGCACGAAGTGTTTTGGTTCGAGCGTTCTAATATGCAGGAGCGATTAAGAAATGAAATGATAGTCTGCAAGTGTTTTCAACATACCACTGGGAAAGAGGAGGAACTGTGTACCACGCATTTATAGTGTGGATACCTTCAAAGCTACAGTGAATCTATATCTATATCTTCAGCAATCGTTTCCCATTAGATGATACGATATGGCAGCAAATACCGGGATATTAAGAAAAATATGCACTTTTAAAAGGACTCCATCCATACCTCAGCGACTAAAGGCACCATGCAGTCAATAGGCGAGGTGCATACTAAGACAAACGCTTTGGGACACTCGCGACTGATTGCGTCCGCATACGTCTTGACTATAGGTGCGGAATATCGGAATCTATAGTCCAAAGGCAACTCCGCATGAATGCCTCGAGTCTCCAATAACACCACCACATCGGCACACTGGGGAAGGTAAATGTCATGCTAAAATATAAAATAAAATTATAGTTTCAAAGGTAGCGATGCCGACACATAGCTGTAGGCACTTAACGTCGACTGCTGCAATCATCATATCATCATCGTCAATAGTTGGAAGACGCCCACTACTGAACAAAGGTCTTCAAAAAAAACTCGCCTTCGTTGCGACCGCTATATAATAGCATGCAACGTTTTCTCAGCAAACTCAAGCTTTTGCTAGCAGTTTTTCAGTTATAGTAAGTATAACTTTCTCTATTTTAGTGTAGATTTGAAAGATACCCAGAAAGTACGATGACTCTGGTTGCTAATCTTAACGCTACTGGGATTGATGGTAATTAAACTACTAAATACTAAAGCTGCCAATCGATTCCCGAAACTGTTCAACAATAACTGTGAAATATTAAATCTAAAATAACCAACCATCACACGGCAGATGACGAGGTTGTCAGACATTAAAGAACCGTTTGTTTGGTGGACATGGATATAAAGTTATTATACAGATTTTCGCTTTGGTGGAAGGGCTGGGGGATATTGATTGGCAACCTGGAGGTCGACGCCACCCTCGCCCACTTGCAAATACCATGCATGGTCGAAGAAATGGAACAAAAAATCAAAGCGCCATTCGAATAGCGCCATTTAAACTTGATTGGCTTCCTTTCAGGTTACTGGCGGTTTCTACGTGTTTTATTGTAGCAGTTTAGATTACTTTAGATCAGATTTCTTAGAAAATATGTTTAAATAACTAAATAACCACGGCTAAATTTAGCTTCAAAAGCAAACTGTTCGAAGTCTACATCTGGATAAAAAGGCGAAATGGAAATTGACATAACATAAATACTGGGTTAAATCGTAATCGGATTACGATAAATATTAAATAAATTTGCTTGTATGAAAATTCCAGTTTCCGTCATTTTCGCCATACAAAACACTAACTTATAGGTAAGGAGCTAATATTAGTTACCTGCAGACATTTACACAACCCATTTTCTTCACAGCTGTACGCTTGTACGTTACAGTTGGTGTCTATGTGGGATAAGTCATTGACAACGTTGTTTATTGCTCTGTTACAACAAGTTGTCATTGAGGCTTCGTATAGGCGTAAACTGCAAAGGGATGGCAAATAATAAAGATAATCTGTATGAAACGGAATCGGATGTATGTATCTAACCTAATCCAATCAGACAATTAGCTCATCTATACTTATCTAAGTACTAATATTATAAAGAGTAAGGATTTGCATTTTTTGTTTGTAATGAATAAACTCAAAAAACTACTGGACCGATTTTGGACCGACTTTTTATCCCGGCAAAATGATAGGGTCCCGCGGAAAAGTTGAATGTTTACAGAGATCAGAACTGCGCTCCGATGGAAGCCACTGAGAACGGCTAGTAAGAAAATAAAACGTTAGCAATCTATTCAGGGTTGGCCGTTGGTTGACTTCCACTTACAGCCTCAGAGGCAGGCCATAGGGCCTCCTTAAACTAAATATGGGCATCAATCGGCATCATCCATTTCAACACAGCGATGTCCAACTCGCCTGCTCAGTAAAACCCATTTTGGAGGAGTCTAACAGCAAACTGCTGCGTGTTGTTGATAATGATGAACTGATAATGCTACAAAACCTGCCTATATAATATCAGTGCAATCACAAATATTTGGTGGCGAAAATAAGTAACAGAATAGACCCACAGGAGGCGGTACAGAGACTAATTTTAGCATTGCCCAAAGAACAATTTAGCAAATGTCAAACCTCTCGTGACCATGGAGGGTGCAGCTTCGAAATATCGCGAGGTAAAAATAGTAAACCGCGGTGACAATTCCGAAAGGCGTGACGATTTATATGAAATGTCAAAGGAGTTACGGCAATGGACCAAGGATCCTCAGTTTTCTCGCAGTAAAGGCGCGACGATAAACAGCGCCAGCCGGCAGTCACGGCCCGATCGTAAAATCTTTACTCCTTTATTACATTGCCTGAATGGTTCACATAATGGGTTGTCTAAGGCCTCTCTGAAAGTTTGATGTGTGCCTATGAAATACCCAGCGCGGCCACGTGACCGGAATAGATCGCAATAAGATTTGGCCCCATCCAACTACCGTGATGTATGGCTCTTTTCTCTGTGCCGGAGTACGCAATATATTTCGGTCTTTATTCATAACTCTCTTCTTCACATTATTTATTGCTATTGAAGGAGTTGCTTTTCTCGCTTTACTCCTTCAAATGCGTACAACTTCGTCTACGAGGCGGGAGTTATTTCCCTACCAATGTTATAAGTGAATACAGCATACCTATATCCCTTTAGTCGTAAATAATAAAAAATATGTGTCAATCAGAATCTATTTCACGAATGGCGAGCGCCATAAAACCGCACATTCTCAGAGGGTCGCTCCCTTGAGATGCCTTGAGGACATCCACTAAAAATAACATCCAGGTTGTGTTTTGTTTTCTGTAACGTGTCTATTTTATTTTCCTATTTTGTCATATAGACTCCAACATTCAGCCGATCCAGGATTTGACTTTAAGAGCATATCCTTTATCTCTGCCTGCCTACGTATGTGAAAATAGATATTTCTTTGTGTGACTATAATAAATAAACCAATTTCAATAACAGTCGTTAAAGAGCAAAAAAACTAGTGTAGGTTTTATGAATTACTACAGAACTATTTTTGAAACCACTCGCATCCACGCGGTTTAAAAATAAGGCCTGAGGTAGTCCTGTAGTTTACTTAATTCACCTAGGCTTATTAATCGAAAACGTGTCATACAGGAACAATTTCCGGGAAATTTTAGGTAGTCCGAGATCCGCGGGTAATCACAGTGACATGTTTGTGTACATGTGTTGGAGTAACCCAAGCGATAAATTTAAGCTGATGCGGTGGCGCGAATAACACGAGTTGCGACGTGAAGCCGAGACGAATAGTCCCTTAGCGGCGACGGCTATTTGACCCTCTGCTGAGGTTAAGTAACTCGACGTCACAGCCACTATAAAACACTATACATACCCATATTGTGTCTATTCCATCTTTTGGGCATTACGAAAGCATTCAGTTGAAAACTTTCAGCCCATACATGTTACATGTAGATACTGCCACAACACCCATAGATAAGCCATCCCAATATTTCTGCTGATGATAATGAATATTACAAATCGGAGATAATGTGAGACCATGACGTCACGAATCTCATTTGTGTGTATAACATTTATAATATTCTTACTAAACCGTAACTCGATAAAATAACAAGCGTGTGACATAAAGAGACGCTCACGCAATTCACACGCTCCCTATGGTTGACGCGCCGGATGAGGCTTGGTTGACTGACGTCATGAACTGTGACATGACGTCACGAACCCCACACGCGTTTATTTTTAAATAACCTTTGAACCAAACTGTTAGACGGCTTATCTGAAGCTTATCACTTCCCTACCGTAACAGGGTCAACTGTATCCTACGTAATCCTGTCCGGGGTAACCAATGTAATAATAATCACTATGGCTATGCGATTCCACCCTAGTTGTTTGCTTTCTCTATTATGTATGCTTAATGTTTCACTGATCACTGTAAGGTATTCCACTTATGGTGGAAATTGATTTCGTTGTAAAATTGTCTCAATAAAAACGACGAGACGAGGAGAGAAGTCGTACGAGTATAAAAAACAAAACTCACTAACTGATACACGGGCATTGTTTGAGTAGCAGCGCCAGGTACTGGCCAATAGAGGTCTCCGCACCGAGCACAGCCACCTGCACCCCTGGTCGAGGCTCCGGGCTCTCAGGAGACACCTTCTCGAGCATCGGCAAAGCCTTTGGAGGGGGCTTTGGGGGACCAGGCTTCTCTTCTGGTTCCGGTTTTGGCCGTTTCTTCTCGAGCCGACGGAACGGTGCTGCCCAGCGAAAGAGATGGTGAAACGGGGATTCCTACATATAGTTGTTCTTTACCCACGCCAAAAACGGGTACTACACAAAATGATTACTTTTTATAAATGTATGTAAGAAGAAACAGTAACACTGCTTGAAGTATATGCACCTCCGCGTTTGAAGATTAAATCGAGAGTAAGAGGTATTCAAATCAGACTATCAAAATAAGACTAGTCGGAGTATGTGCATAGACTCGGTAATGCAAATCTTATTTTAGGAGCAAAGTAAGTGCATACTCACTTCCAAAATTCGTTCCGCCCTCAATGAATTTCATTTTAATCCTATGTAGAATGCCTTTGTCCTTATAATCTCGGTCACATGGTGGACAGATGGGGTCAGGCTTTATCGGGACGTCCACTTCCGCCATCCTGCAGTCGCCGCTAACTTGTTTGGGACCTTTGCCTTTGGACTTGTGCCGACATATCAACAAAGGCTTGACAGGACTCGAAGAACTAAGTGTCGATTGACCAATTGCATAACTAAAAAGTGTTTTAGATTTCACCAGCATGCTTGTACTTGCCATAGTTTATTCTCCTAAACATATATTTTTGATATTACTCAAGAATATGTGAAGCTACTAAGAATTTTGAGCAAGTGTTGTTGCTGTCCTTTAGAATTAGATATTACGAGCTATATATAGAAATTTTCATTTTGCAAGAAAACCAAAAGGATTTTGAGAACTTGTGGTACTTCCACACTCGGCACTATTAATGAATTTTCATTTTGCGAAAATACCAAAAGTTTAGAAGTTATACAGACGGAAATTTCACTTTACGACTAAGAGAGTGTCAGATTAGCTGTCATAGGAAAATTTCAAATTCATATTCTTTTTACGCACAGAATACAAAAGGTAGAGAAACGGAGCATAGTGCAGGCGGCAAGAGCATATCTTCAAAAGTTGAGGACTTGAGGACGAGGACAAAGTGTTTTGTGGTTTGTTTAAAAAACCTTTTACGTCTCGCGAACACGGTTCGTTTTCAATACCGTGACTGTCCTACTTTATCGATGGCTATTTGGATGGATGTTGGTTAATCTTTCATGGAAAAACTATTCACCGGATTTTAATGTTTTTAATTATATGTTTTCACAGATTTAGAATTACAAGAACCTACTGTCCACATTTTATGTCTCTGGTTTCAGCAGTGTAGGCTGTTTATGAGGCTGTTAGAAGGCTCAAAATATACTTAAGTAAAGCCCTTAAAGAAAAAAAATTGTTTTGCTCAAGTAAAGTCAAGCTTTATATTTCAAACCTTTGAGTTAAGCATGGAAGAAAAAAACGTACAGGAGGAGTAAGGCCCTCTTGCGTGTGTGAGTAACGTAGGTTAAACATGGAATGTCTGAATTTAAGAGACCTCTAAATTTTAAACTTATGAAGATATGGAATGGCACTTGTCTCACACACGCAAGATGGTGATCACTCAAGCATTACTTAAGTTTTTTAGCGAAGAAAAAATTCGCTTCGCTCGTAGTCTAGGCTCATAGATTGTTATGCCAATCAGTCCGGCGAAAGGACAACGCACAAGTGCTCTAAATACGAGATGCTTTCATCAAAAGCATCTTGTATTCCTTTGAATTTTATAATCATTGTGCCTTATTGCCTCGAACTCCCACGTGTAGCTCGGGGTTCGCCTTGACCATGATCCAGGATTTCGCAGATGTGACCTCCGTGACCCTGTTATCTGGGGAACCTAATCAGATTGGATCATGGTTACACATTCAGTGGCTTGGATGTGCAGGTTTCCTTTGAACTTTGTTTTGTATTAATGCGTATTTATATATTTCGAACTGGTTGAGTAAGATTCTTGTTTCGTAAGAGGTCAATGTTTGACATTTATTATAATAAAAATCATCTAATAATCATCTTGGCGTTAATGTCCCGGTTGTGCTCTCGAGAACGAGGGCCCGGGGTCCGCCTTGACCATGATCCAGGATTTGGCAGGTCAGGTAATTACAGTGGAGCGACTGCCATCTGACCTCCATGACCCTGCTACCAGGGGAACCTGACCAGACTGGATCATGGTTACACACCCAGTCGCCTAAATCTGCAGGTTTCATCACGATGTTTTCCCTCACCGTAAGAGCATCGGTTAGTATTCAACTAATGTACATAATTCAGAAAACAGTCATTGGTACATGGCCGGAGCGGGATTCGAACCCGGGACCTCTGGCTTACGAGTCGGATCTGTAACCGCTCGGCCAACGACGCTCCGACATTTATTATAATAATGTGAGGGTAATTTATAAAATGTAGTATAATAGTATCGTGTGAAAGTGAAAGTCCATGAGGGTGGCCGGCGCTCTACCTTGACACTGCCCGTATTTATAGACCACTCTCATCTGGTACTGGCCTATTTCCTCCACAACTAGTTCTAAAACCGTCCTAGTGAAAACTAAAATATCAACCCCACAATATAATAATGTTATTACTTTATGTTAGCTGTGTAACTGTTGAATTTACACCTTGGTGAATTTACACTAGACGAATATAACGCAAGATCATTTGCCCATTATTCTATCCCTGTTCCAAACATAGAGAGTTTCTTAGAGAATACCCTCGTGAGTTGCTTCAGTTATGACACATGGATGGTCTAATGTAATTTTAATCGAAATCTAATGACATCTGTTTACACCAAGCGGATTATTCATTTTACAAAATTATGAGAGATCTAAGTAGATCCAAGTTGGGGGAAAGTAGCTCACCTTTTAAAAGTTATTCCTTCTTATGAGATTGGCTTTATCAAGTCCAATGTAATAAAAATCTGCGATGCAAAAGTTTCGGCTGACCTTTTCAGCAGGCCAACTTCGTCACGACAAAACCAATTATGAAATTCCGTCGAGAAATCTGATGCCACTCGGCCTAAAAACTCGATCTTCCGTTTCGGGCTCTTGCCCGGAAGTTTTGTGCATTGGGAGGGAACGGCGCCGTGAGGTAATAAAACTAAAACTATTATATTTGACATTACGAGTTACCTTTATTGAGGTGTGTAAGTAAAGGGCTACCTCTGTTTTTGCTCTGGTTGTAAATTAATTGTCCAAGAAACATTGTAGAAGTAGCGTAGTATTATAAGTTAACGATGCGATCTTACTATGGCATAGGGTACAAATAATCATTATCACTTTTTCAAGGTCATCGTACAGGTAAAATGATGACCAGCTCAGATATCTCACTTATAAGTGTTATATCTACCTCACGCTATCTACCTCTACGCTTGACTGATAAGCTGCTTCAGCTCTTTTAGCAAAAGAGCTATGAACGTTTAGAAATCTATTTCTTTTCGGCAAGAGGCTACCAAGCCAAGGTGAAAAGGGCCAACGTTCTTTATCGACTGCTATCAATTGATAGCAACCGGGACCGACAACATGCCATCTGAAGTAGCGACAGAACTCATGGTCATTAGAAAAATCCTGTTGGTACATACTCTCGAGTGGAATTAAACCCAGGCCACCCGATCACGAAGCTAACGCTCTCGCCATTCGGCCACCATGATCTCTACCCGCTGTGTTTTTAAATACTCAACAGTCAGTCGCCTACACACAACAGTCAGGCTCCCCTCTGATTAACCGGTTCGAGATCGTGGTGGCAAAGCTCCTGTTTGTGTAGACTATAAGCGAGTATAGTACGTGTTGGAGGGTGGGTGGTGTGTGGGCGGGGGTGGTGATCCGTCACGATGTCCGTTGCAGGAAGTCGCGTGCGCCGTCTGGCGATCACGGTCGGTGCTGCGGCCGTGGCAGCGTCCGTGGCTCTAGCAAGGTCGCATTGCGAGCTAGCACAGTAGTTTCACGTGCAAGCATGTGAGCACCCGTGTGGGTATTCTAGCTGTGACCTACCTATTAGAAATGTTTGACGTATTTGTTTGGCGTCATTCACGCGAAACAATCTTTGCCGTATTTGTGCATTCATCATGACCTGATACTTATGATCTGATTAGAAAAGATTGTCGATATTTTATCGAAGTCGGCCGTGTCTTCCATGTGTTTTTGTTTCGCAGAGTAGGAGTTGTGTTTCGTAGGCAGACAGCAATATGAAGGAGGGTCGGTTTTTTTATTTTAAAGCTCAGGTTAATTAATAAACTACGTATACAAGCTAAAGTCAAATCTCAGACGACAGGAACAGGAAACGATTAAAACGCAAAATGTTCGCTCACTAGGTACCCACCCTCACTAGAAAGTTAAAACTCCTAAAATATTCGAAACATTCAATTTAGCTTTGAGAAATAAAATTGACCAACGAACTGTTAAATGCTCGTGAAATATGCAGTCTATACTCCGTTAAACTTATTTTTAAAAGCCAACGAACGGTGAGTCATTGACATGCAGCCCGTTAATGGTTCGAACTTCAAACGAACGTTTGCATTTTATACGTCTATTTTAAGTTGATACCAGTATATTTGTATTACTGTCGATATTGTTTCCAAGTAAGGCTTAGTCACGGGAAAGCCCATGTTAGCGGTAGCGAAATAGCGTGCTGACGCTCCCTACGTTCAGCCTACGCATGGCAGTATATAGATTTTGCGGAGCTGCATGCTACAAACCCCATTTTATAGTTGACAATGAATAGGTACGTAATCATTTCGCATTGAAATCTTACAAATCTTTAGAGTCCTAAAGGATGTCCGTCCTCTTTGTCTCAGAGAAAGAGAGAGGGAGAGAGAAGTAAATGTAGTAGTAGTAATGGTTCTGCACAGAAATCGGGTTGGTTAAATTAGGTAGAGCTAATAATGTCCTCTTAATTAACTGAAGGTGTCAATGTCATTTTCTACCTATAGCCAGCTAAACAATATTTCAGCTTCGTTTTTTATATAAGAGGACCGCAAATAAGCAAGGATGATGGTAAGTTGATCACCGCAGTCGATCACACCAGGAGTGGCGTCAATTTTGAGCGCTTTTTACTTAGAGGCTGAGAATCGGGGACGTAATCACATATGTATGCGTCCAAGGTCGTCTCGGACACCTTGGCAGTCGGAGCTTCTTTGGGTTTCATCTCTGATTCTCAATCTTATACCTCTACTAATGATATGATTCTCCAACTCCAGTGCATTCATGACGGGAAACTACAATACAATTCTGATAAATCCGCGCAAGCGAAGTGGCGCACAAAACACAATTGGTAGAAAGCAACAAGGTTTATAAGCAAGCGAAAGAGAGTATACTTAGAAATATAAACTGATCATAATATTAAGCTCGAAAAAATCAAACTGTAATAGATCGAAGTTACATGTGGGTATACCTAGTGAGAGGTTTCAAATAGCTAATAAGAAACAGGGCTCTTGTGGTAGCTACGTTATTGACCTTTTTCTCACCGTTGGCTGTTACGTTACTTGCGTCAAGAAAATGCTTTTCCCGCAAGATTGATGTCTTTCCCCATATAGACTGGACGGGGGCAATGTGGGGTATACCATTGCCGTCTCTCACACCACAACGTCGCCTGGGTACCAAGAACGTGTAGGTAATAGTAGTAAATTACAGGTATGGAAATGGGTAACTTGGTTCGCTTTGTGGTATCAGCATTTAGTGGAGTCACAGTGGAGCGAAATCAGTACTTTGGTAGTGGTAATGTTTACGTATTTTGTACTGGGACCATAGATTTCGTAGGTAAGTATAAAGTGGCCTGTAGAGTAAAGTAGAGTATTGCTGTGACCAACCCTCCACTTACGTTATACAGATGTACAATCCCAAGAATGTGGATCAGAATGGGTAACAGTATTTTACACACTGCGATTTTTCAAATTCCCGAGAATATATTTTTTATACGGCAAAACCTTCTATTAATATGCAGGAGGTACAAGCCCAATTTTACGAATGTTGACGTTGAATATGATGACGATACACGAATTCACTCATAATAAAGATCGAAATCACGAAATCACACATAATAAAGGTAGGTATTGTGTAGATGTACAGCGATAACTTGAACTTTGCCCAAAAAGAAGTTGATTATCAGCATTCGAAATCTTCACCTAGGTAACAGTTGGTGGTGATGACCTTTAAATATACAAACGCTGCGTTAGTAAAAAGATAACCTTTAATTTTCTAGTGGATAAAAGCGATCAACTCGTTATTACAATTCTGGCAAAATAGGTCAGTGAGTGAGCCTGGTTCCTTGTATCAAAGGAACTTTATAATTAAGGATAACAAAATATTCTCTACCAACTCATAAGAAATTGGTTTACTTACCTACCTACTTAAATTTTGAGGGTATACCTGCCTAGTTATTTTATGTCATGTACCTACATTCATCGACCAAATGTATACAGAGTGTAATTAACGCCTCAGTTGTTTGGCAAATTAATTAGGTTTGTCGCTGAATTGAAGCGAAATTTAATTGAGGCAGCACATTCGCGAAACACAATCAAACTGAATTATGTCCTTTAAAATGTTGATTTGGTTGGAGGTTAGCACTGTATTAAATTTTGAAGCATAAAAGCTATGTGTCCATGTTAGTATATTCAGCTACAAGTAACTCCCGGTGATTGTTACCGGGAACCATTCTCTGCAGCTGACAGTATTAGTACTGTAATTTTACATACTATAGGTAATTCATTCTTATGTATTACTATTAGGTGCATATAAAAACCTTCCCTTTCTTCATTTGGTATAACTGCCTATTGAATGGGTGCAGTGCAAATATCAGGTCAGTTATGGACGAATTCTCATCGATTTCAGGCTGACGCCAAAGGAATTTAAAGTAGACCAGCCCCAGTTCCGCTGGAAACGGGGAAATGCAAACGTTTGATCGGAATTTTAAAGTCTTATTTGCATACCTATGACAATATTATATCAGCTACTTTATTTCCAAGTCTAGGAAGCGAAGGTAAGTGCTGCCCTAACTTATTATAGTTTTAGTATAGTATGCGAGGCGCGAGAGAGCATGTTTTACCCACGCCTTCTCCTACTGCCAATCTACTGAATTAAGCGCTAAAGTTATAATAGGTCAAGTCAGCTGCAAGTGCAGAGAGAACTGACCCCCTTCTACAAAATTTTAATGTATGTTAGGGGGTTCATTCACTGGTTAGCTGACTGTACATACGTCAGCACCTCAACCTACCCTGTTCGTATTTTGCACCAGTCCCCACCCGGTTCTTATTGCTCCATAGTAAAATTAGTTCAAATAAACTAGTCGCTGACAGATTGCTATTGTATCTGTAATTATCTTATGATACTTGTAATAATTACTTTTTTTTGTATACCACTATGGTGGCAAACAAGCTTACGGCCTGCCTGATAGTAAGCAGTCACCGCAGCTTATGGTCGTTTGCAATACCAGGGGCATCACCCCGCGTTGCCAACGCCGTAAAAACCGTTTTATCCCTTTCTTGAAGAACTCCATGTTGTACTCTCCACGGAAAGCCTCTCCAGGTAGTTCATTCCACAACCTTAGTGTGCGTGGCAGAAAGTTCATTTGCAACAGCAGCAAGAATGTAGATTTAGGCTATACTATACTATTATTGCACTTTTCTTTTACTCGAATTAAAACATCTAAAAAATTGGGAGAAAGGCCTTTGCCTTTAGAGAGACACCGACGGTTCCTAAAAAAAAAGAGAAAAAAAGTTGTTTCGACTTACGATTTTAGTGTTGAGGTGCAGAAGCTCCCGCTCTGTGACGCGGCGGCGCGCAGTCTCCATTTGCTGCTGGCGATACTGGTTATACTTGTACAGCAGATACATCCCGGGCAGAGCCAACACCACAAATGGGCGCATCAAGCTGGAGGCTGACGTGGATGGCGCTCGCTGCGGCATCTTCGCATCAACATCTTCCTACCACGTATTGACGGCAATTGGGTCAATCTCGCAAGCTCTCTCGACGATTGTACTCGAACGCACACGACGCCTGAGCACCGAATTTTGCAGCCGCGATACACTCCTTCATGCTTCAGGGTACAGTTCACGACACAAATTTTTTATTTCGTTTTTTTTTGGTTACAAAGAACGACAATCACGATTTCGCTATGGAAGATCCTTTTTACTGTATTTAGTATTACGCTACTGTCTAAATTAGCACTTACTTAGCGTCAATAAACTCTACGGGGTTTCTAAGTTAAAACGAGGATTATTGCTTCAGTAATAGACGTAAGTACAGAACAAACTTCTGGCTCGAATATCATCACCGCGTCTGAAACAAAGAAATATTGTATTTTAGAGAGCTTCTGGTCTAAGGAAGTCAATCTTTATCGTATATACCCCTGGTCTGAACAGGTATCTACGAATTACCTATAAATTGTACAACATTGAAAAAACAGAAATAAACTTTATTGCGTATACTGTGCAGGTATATTGTTGTTGACGGTTTTCATAAAGAAAATTGGAAATGCAGAGTTTACATTGTATTGTTTAACGCATCAATAGATAGACAGATGAACTCTTTATCATTATCAACAGGCCATAAAAACACTACTGCTGGACTTGAGTCTGCTCCACATTAGTGGAGTGCCTTGCCATAATCTGCGGACATAGCAGTGTTTGAAAATAACAGAAAACGCTACTGCCTATTTTTCACTTCTCCTCTATTATTATACCTCAAAACGGCACCCGACAATGGAATGGCTTGACGGATACCACGTGGCTCGTTCTAGCTCGTTTGTTTACCCAAAACTAAACCAACCGACAGCAACAATGCAATACCCTCTCCCTACTAAATGCAAAGACTCGTGAGTTGGCGAATCGATAAGTCTCCCGCCCGCAACCGGTGTATCACTTAGTTCATTGATATTGTTGAACAAATTGTCTCCGAATTGAATTTGCGCGCGTTCCCGCTCCACCGCCCGATCGATATTGGCGGGAAATTAGTTTTCACCGAGCCAGCGGCCCGTAGTACCTACAGTGCCCGTAGGTTCCCTACACCGGCTTTGACGGGCCCAAAATAGCACTAATAAGCGAAAACGGGCATCGGCTGATTGATAACTTCCTCCGACCGCGACAGGCCTCCAATCGCTTCCATTACGGACCTTTTACCAGCCCTATATACGGCAATAAATGTTAATGACTCCCTGCTGTACAAATGGCATCAAATGTTATTGGGTCGCGAACATCGTTTATATACGTATTTTACTTGTCGGGTTTTTGCGGAGCTTTTGTTTGGTTAGGTACCTCTAACGTTCTTTTATTTAGATTCGACTACTTTGTTCCGCGACGTCTTTCCGGCAGACTTCGATGCAAAGTCCATGTCCATTTGTCAATGACCAACATAATCTCAATTTCAGTTTATTCTCAAACAAGTTTGGAAGTAAAGGTAACAACCTTATATAGACACATTTAACTTTCCTGGGTCTATGTATGTCTGGGTATGTCCTTCAGTGTCAGTTTCCTCTTATTGCTCCATAACTGCTCTCTATTAAATTTTTATGAATCTGAATAACAGGACGATCTGTTTATGTTTGAAAGAAAGACTAACCGACGGCTTTCCCTTTCTTAATATAGAGGCAGCGCATTGGTAGTTTAGCGCCCATAGAATACAGAATAGAGGTAGCGCCCCTAGTATTGTTGATGTCCATAAGCAGCGGTGACCACTTACCATCAGGTGGCCCACATGCCTGTTTGTCTTTGTCTGCCGTATAACAAAAAAAAACAACCCAATACCGTAGCATCGTAGATAGACTACCCACCTATTGCGACGCACGTCTGCGTATTCGCTATCCGAGTATCGATTAGCGATGTTACGAGATCGAAGATTGCCGATCGCTTGCGTCGTACAATAAAAGCTGAAATATAACAAGGGCTGAATTTCACCCGCGAACCGTACGGCCGTGCCAGCCGATACCGTCTCCGGCGACAGTCATTCGCTTCGGTTTGATCGACAGCGTTCGGGGGGTTGCGAAGAAATATCAGACGGTAGAAAGACGTTTCAGACTCGCAATCGACCATGTACCTAGAGTACTCGAGTACCTACAGTTTTGAGCTTTATCAACTGATGGATATAAGAACCTAAGTCAGCCAATAAATACTTTTCGAGAAAGAGGGCCCGGGTTCAGGCAATAAACACTACATACATGTTAACAATGTTCCTTGTTCATCAATTTCTAATTTAAGTTTCCAATGCTTATTTGTGAAAAACGCAGGTTCACACGTGTCGTACACCCTAAACTATACCTCTGCTCCCAAACGCAATGCAAACTCTGCATACATTTAGTAATCCGATGCTGCAGAATATTCAGTAATCCGAAGATTCGATAAGTACTTAAATTGAGGTTAATTGCACTTTCATCATCACAGCCCGTAACAGTCCACTGCAGGACTTAGGGCCTCTCCCACGAAAGGGGAGGTTATCGCCATAATCTCCACGCTTGGCAGGCGGGTTGGAGATCGCAGTGTTGTAAATATGACAATGGAAAACGCTGCTGCCCATTTTCCAGTCTACGGAGACACTAGATCTTTTGTCTCGAAAATATTAGTCGCCTTGTACGACACCCACGAATGTAAGGGGTTGGTGCTATTCTACTCTGCCGGACACCACACGGCTAATTGCACTTTAATTGACGATAATTGTATTATATGCGAACTAGTTCTGACTCCTAACTTGTTTGTACACATCCATAAACTGCATTTCCGAGTTCGCAAAGTTTCATGAATGTGCTACTAAGCTTCTTATTCAGACTGGAGGTTGCATTCAACGGGCCTTGAGGTGGTTCTCTAACTTAGGAACTGTATTATCTAGACCAAAACTTCTATTTGAGTTCAAAGAAGCTTTGAATCCGCTTTGAAGTAGGTTAATGATTAAGTAGTAGTATAACTAATTAATAATATACGTATTGGCGCCAAAAGTGAACACTTAGGTACGTGCGGCTGGTGCACCAGTACAAGGTTGATCCTTGTACTGGTGTTATGCTTAAAGTCTCTGATGAAAGATGGATAAAATTAAGTAAAATAAAGACAGACAACCGAAGTTACAGACTACGTTAGTATAGCTGATATCTGTGCTTGCGCACTGAGTAGCAAGCTCTTATTAATAGTAGATTATACACCAAGGGGAGAAAACAGAAGGACTCTAGAGTTTGTGATGTCTCGCTACGCTCAAGAGTTATGTATGAAGTCCCGAATGAAGCGAGGGGTTCAAGCCCGAGACTAGACAGCTTTATTCCAGAGGTGAACCATGATCCAGGATTTAGCAGATCAGGTAGTTACAGTGGAGCTACTGCCATCTGACCCCCGTGACCCTGCTACCAGGGGAACCTGTTGGATCATGGTTACACATTCAGTTGCCTGAATGTGTTCCCTCACCGTAAGAGCATCGGTTAGAGTTCAAATAATGTACATACATAACACAGAAAAAGTAATTCTCAAAAATAATTCTTGTCACAACAATAATGATAATTATCGCTCTTACTGACTCACAACTGAGTACTAAACTGCCTCAGAAACTGTTACCTAAATATAGTGGCTACCATAATACGACTAATACAAACTTATGGTAGGAGACCCCCACAAGTAGAACAAGCCCAAACTGAAAGCTTAGTCCCCTGTGGACTTTCAGTTTGGGCTTGTCAAAGGCATATGAAAACCGTGCTGCAGCTGATCGCGTCGCGTAATCAGCTTAAGCCGTGTAGGAGCTGTGAGAAGCCGAGCGCCGTGTAATCGAATATCTTGGGCCAATACCGCCGGATTCGGTTAGGTGTTAGTAAACAGACACCTATTTTGCTACGTAATGTACACTGCTATAGTTTCACTCAAGAGTTTATTAATAGTTTCGGAAGTCTCCTAAGGAACTGGGCGGGAATTCTTGTGATGTCATCAACATGTTGGAGACAAAATCCGTTGAGGATCAAAAGAAGGTTAGAAAATGGGATTTAAGGATACATCAGACTTGGCTTGCGATTTTGGTGAACCACGTCTTATTTTTTCAAAAACTGGCAACAATTGTCTTACGTAATAAATGAGTGGTGCTTTGGCAAAGTCGGAATTTTCTGATCTTTAGATCGTGCTGTGACGTAAGGCGCTCAACAGTTTTTGTCGTCTAAAAATTCAAGACAGCTCCATGCGCCGCCTTTCACGTTATTCAGACTCCTGTCGCGATAACTTCTTATTTTTATTTACATAAAAGGGTAAATAGGTAATTTCAAAAGGTCGCCGACAAGCTCCGTAAGCATGTAGGCCGCCTCTAACATTAAGGTTACCTAGAAATACGTACCTACTTAAATAATAGCGGTAATATGGGGCACAAAATAACAAGCAACATTAACCT
Organism: Blastobasis adustella; assembly: GCA_907269095.1. Classification (NCBI taxonomy): domain Eukaryota; kingdom Metazoa; phylum Arthropoda; class Insecta; order Lepidoptera; family Blastobasidae; genus Blastobasis; species Blastobasis adustella. The sequence continues at coordinate 13,014,047 of OU026129.1, read as the reverse complement.
GAAGTAGGTTTCGCGTGTAACGGAGTTACACATCGGTTATTGACATATCGTCGGGGTCATTGACCGGCTTGGGCTTGTCATCCAACACTATCAATCACCTGTTTAATGGATCTACTGCGATTAGGTCAGCAATCGCGTGCCCTCAGGTGGCGGAACTAACCGTCACAATGCGTAGCGTGCGTGATACGGAAACTAGTGATAACGAACGGGCTTAATTTGATAATTTGCAGGTTAGGGATCGTAGTAGTATTTCAAATTAAGCTTGGGTACGTAATTGTAGTGTCACTTTCTGTCCTGACGAGGGATGACATAGGTACTATCTATTCGTAGCAATTTGTAGAGTTCGTTAAATAAGTCAGTTTACAACGATATTTTTAGAATACGCTCGCGATTTTAAAAGTCGATATCGGCAACTCCATTTTCTTGCTGTCAAATCAAGTGAGACACACGTTGCACAGTGTGTGTGAAGTGTGAAAATGGAAATGAATGGAGAACCGCCAGCAAAATATGAAATTATTTTGATTTATTTATCAGATTTTTCGATTATTTGTTATTTTGTGAATGTCTCTTATAAATTTTCATTTCCAGTGTCCGCCTTAAAACAAGCTAGACAAATTTGAGGCAACAGTATACAGTTCAATTTTCACTATTCTCCGCTTTGCCTTATTCTGCTTCGACGTGCTTCTCAAAGCGAAGCCGCTGAAAAGGCTAATCAAGTAAAAGGTTCGTCGCAGCATCCAACCAAAGCAGTTTCGCTGTTTTGAAAGACATGTTGGCTTGGTCGCGACCTTTAAAGTTTTGTATGAGGCTAATTTTATAAATGGTATTACAGTGCTGCAACGAGTCTCTGATCGACCAACATATTAAAAGCTGAAAATGGGGAGTAGGAACCCTAATCATATACCGAGGCTAGCACTCGTTTGGGGGGGGACGAAACTATAAGTCCCGTTGTCCCTCATTCGGAGAATTACATTTGGGGGACAACGGAACTCAAAGAAAGCGAAAACGTGGCCGTCCCAAGTAGACCTGGCGGGGCATGGTAATTGCATAACAGGCAAACATAAAGAAAACTTGCAGCCGGTATATACATTGCTCTATGCTTGCACCGAAGTGAAACGCGACGCTCAGGATCGACCGGGATCGCGGCGCACTGTTGGTGCCCTCTGCCCCATCTAGAGGACATATGACGTTATATAAGATAAGTCATTGTGGTAGGTAGGTACTAGGTGCAATATCATATCACACGCAACAGACTTGCACTTGAGTCTCCTCCACATTAGTGCAGAGCGCACGATTGAGCAATACCTATGTTTGTCACATACCTACCTAGGCAATACGACTTACTAGTCGAACTTTCTCGAATTTTTGAGACTATCAAATTGTAAAAGTGAATACAATAGGTACATTATAATTAGCCAGAAAAAATGTTGCATTTACCCTACCTAGACGTCAGTTTCCAGAGAAAGGTAAGAAAGTCGAGTAAAACGATCTCCTCATAATTCTGGCGTCAAGAAAATTGCGCGCGCCATTACTGTGGAGAATAAAGAACAAAGGGAACAGCACAAAGGCTGGACAGGAAAAATATTAAAAGTTCCCGCGGAGTCGGCGGTCGCGTTTCGTGCTCGACGGAACTTTGCATTACCTAGATACCCTCTAGGTATCCTAGGTAATCTATTGCGTTTTAGTTTTACATTTGTCAATTCAAAGGAACAGTGTGCGTTTTCCAAAGTAAATGTATTAAGTACTTTATTATTTCTTATGAACGATTAATCTTCGATTATCCTAAATGAGGCAAAAAATATGTTTAATTTTAATCTTTTACGTGTTTTTGAAGATCTAAAATTGAAATATATTTCACAATATTTAATAAACTTTAGTTATTTATTTAATCTACTAACCGTTGGAGCTGATTGGTCCACCGTATCAATAGTATTGTAGAATGCGTTAACTATCTACTTACGATAACTACCTACTTTGTGATTTTTAGTCTTAAGTCTGGCCATGACAGAATACCAGCGGGTGTGGGATTCACCTTCACCCATACGCTGAGTCATGGATTATTTTATCTATAAGAAACTTTTGTATTAAACATACTATGTTATAAAAATCAATTAAGTTATAGGCAAATAAAGATTTATATTCTATTCTATTTCTATACTAGTATATTTACGCTCAGCGCAAAATGGCGGCACAGCATGCCATGTAGATAATTTTTGGGGACGTCTGTGCTCGGTGGGTACTCGTAAGAATGTAATTTAAAAGTATTTGTCAATAAAGTTGAAACTTCACCCAAGCTAACCGAGGCAACGTTGTAACAACGATCATTGAATTAATTCCTTGCCGTGCCACCGCACCGGGCACCGGGTTTTACTGACAACTTTCTTGAAGAAATCTGACAAGTTCTGACCACAAAGTTGACATCGACATGTTATATACGAGATGGACGAGAAGACCCGTTTGATAGCGACGTCATCAGACTCACCTAGGAACGTCACGCGCAATAATCGGAACTCAATATTAAATGGGCATTCGTTTGAACTGCGGCTTAGAAACCCTGGAGGGTTCTACCATTATTATACGAAAGCCTAACCAATGCAAGGCATGCCAGTTTGCATTACAGTGATCATCAAGAACGGTCTGCTGCCTTCTGCGCGATACCCATGAGCAAACGGCTGCGGGTTTGCGCTATGTTTGCTATACTAACGGAGTATACGACACGCCAGACACGTCTACCATACAACAATATATTAAAATCAAAAGATAGCTGCTAAGTCCACCAAAATCCATAGCGAATGTCCGCAAAGGCCAGCAGTCAGCTGTCCGGGCCCCGCCCCCCGTGACGTCAGGCCGGCTGCCGCAGCGCGCCAAACGACGCAACGGGCCGTCCGCTGCAAATTATTAGATCCCTTTCCGTTGCACTGTCAACTCTATCGTCATATCGCACTAGCTATGAAGATTTTACTCAAAAAGGAAGGACGGAAGGAATGAGAAATTGTTCTATTCCCGATAAAAGGCGCTGCTGTGGTGGCAATCCGTCAGTCGAAATTATTAGACACCATTTCGTTGCACTGTCAACGCTATCGCTATATCGCACTGGCTATGAAGAGTTTATGCAATAAGGAAGGACGGAAGGACTGACCGAGCTGTTACGATAAGAGAGGCGTTGCTGTAGTGGTAATCCGTTTGTGCAAATTATTAGACCCCTTTCCGTTGCACTGTCAACGCTATCGCTATCGCACTGGCTATGAAAATACAGTAAGGATTAACCGAGCTGTTCTGTTCCTGATAAGAGAGGCGTTGCTATTGTGGTGGTGGCCGTCCTGCCCTTGCGAAATTATTAGACCTCCATAGCAACGATGACGCTATATTACTGTGTGACTTTATGCAGTAAAAGTACCTACGAAAACCTATACCGTTTGATTTTCCGAAGTGTCTTTAAACACTTTTGTTGCCCCAGTCGAGAATAGAGCCTGGAAGCCTTCTTCACCATGGCAACCCGTTTAATAACTAGGCAATAACAACATGAATCGTCATAAACTTTGTTTCATACAGGCGGCGGTGACCACTTTCCATCAGGTGGCCCGCATGCCTGCATGTCCGCCGCGTCACAGTAAAAAATAATTCTCTCATTTGTGCGACGCTGTCTAAGTCACTTGCACACCGCAACATTGGACCAACAGTTTATGATACTTTCAACGATTTTCATTTTCCACTCACAGGTTTTTTGAGGTCCTTCATTTCACCTTTGATTTTGTACAACCAATTTACAGAAAGGGACTGATTTCCTGTGTCGCTTCCTGTACACCCTCCTACAGTTCCTATAGATAGTTCATAAATATATGTAATAGACACCCAGTTCCTGTATACTGAACAATACCACAGTATAGTCGACAGATAGACTATTATAGCTTTGTTTGGCGCCAATGCTGATGGAGAGGGCGACGGAAATTGGCTCGAATCTGTTATTTGCTGATGAAAGGGGACGGTTGGACGTGCGATCGTTGGCAATTAGGGGACGCGAGCCACTAATAGAAAGCTTGGTGGTGAAAGGGAGAATGGGGTGTAATCATTTCTTTGCGTGCATCGTCGGCGGCTCTCAATTACATGACATTATGCAGATTTTAAACATCATCATCAGACAAAAGTTCTTCAAATTTTCTGGTAATAGCGAGATACATCGCCTACAGAGCAGGAGGGTTCGGTAGGTTAGTTAGGTACCCAGATAAAATCAAGCTGGTCAACATCAACAGGCACCTCATTATGCGCTCACACGGCCGCCCCTCTGCGGTGGCCACGCCGGCAAACGATGCAGTCGCTATGTATGAGATAGGTATACGGTCGTAATTACGAAGGTCACCTTTTTGCAGAGAAAAGTTGCCTCTAACGGGTGAAAGCACTATCGTTCGTGGCACTATCAACTTATACATATATCGTGTATAGGTCCTCCGCCTTTGATACAACACTTATCTAACCGATACTTGGGATTTAAGTCGAAATAAGTTCTCATGTGAAAAAAAATATTTCATGACAAACTTTTATTGCGCGGTATATTACTTACTCATCAAGACCATTCCAAAGAGTCATAACACGCGTTTATCTTATTGCGTTCATTAGTTCCTATGACCACCTTCCGACTCCATTATCAGACCAGCTCCAAGGTACCACATTAATGTATTATCATCCAAGTTACTTAGGTGTACCAAATTTCAGCTCAATCGGATACCAACAAATAATTGAAAAATTGTTCACTTTTGTCGGATAATTTACGAACAGTGCAGGATAAATAAAAGCTTGTAGAAATAGATAGTTATGGCAATTCACATCTTGATTGTCACAATTCAACGATCCGCACACAAAGATGAATGCGACGGAGATTTTTTCCCGATTACACTGAACTTTAGGCGACGATTAATTTGTTTTAAAATATTCCTAACAAAACAATGTTGCACCAACATCAAACTAAATTCGCTAAGTCTTCACTTTATAAAACCGAATTTGTGATTCCTAAATGCGTAGGAATATCATAAGGCACTATAGGCATAAGGTATTATACAGCTCTTATAGCTGCGCATAGCCGGAGAGACTAGTACCAGCTAATGATAAATATTACCTACATTTCATTCAATCATCATCACCAATTGAGTAGACGACAAATACCTACTTACAAAGTCTGATAATGACATATTTACCCATTTTCAAGCAGTTATCGGATTCAGTATTATCCACTATTGAATATTTTAGCAGGTATTCACAGTAACATGCAACCGCTTCGTGTAGAATAGTTAGACTGGTTTACAGATTTTAGCCTTTATATAGTGAGCAGGTTTTTATTTCCATTGCACTTTTATAGCTATGTAGTCTACAATGTGCCTTTGAATCCCTAAAGCTCTATAGTCTTGGACGAGGTGCAAGTTGGACTCCATCAGTGGACAGACAGTTCGTCACATTTTTAATAATAGGTACTTGTTTAATCCAGCATACCCGTGGACCAGACAACCAACATAATGATGGAAAGCTAAAGAGATTGGAAAGTTAGAGTGCCATAAACCCAGTAGCCAAAACTGGAACTAAGTGCTACCAGAGGAGCGGATGCGTGCCGGCATGCACCCCAAGTTGTAGTGAAAAGGAAAGAATTCGGGAGGATCCTTCCATATCTTGTACATCATTATAACGTATGTCATAGATGGTGGTCCCAGTTTTCTTTACGTTTAATTCCGAATTACGCCTGGACGCCACCAGAATAGAGTTGAAAGAAGCTAAGCGGATATCGTTATTTACGCATCTTGTTCCAGCATAGCTTTAGTGGATACACTTGAACGGCGAGGAGAGGAGCTGTGCCCCGCTGTTCCTCGATGGGCGACACCGCTAGCACAAAGTTAAGACGGAACAGCGACAAAGCTTCATACAGCAGCTCCCTCATTTATAAGAGTTGTTCCGGTTTTTTTCCTCATGTACCGCCCCATTTTGTTTTGTTATCAGCTCAGCACCGCTCCGTACAGCTTTGTCGGATACACCCTCTCCTCTCCGCAAATTTTTTATTGCCTAGAGAGGCACACGGTCATACGGTCCGCCTGACGGAAAGTGGCCACCGGTGACCAAGACATGCAACCAACCATGCACCAACAATGCACTGCAACCTAAGGGGAGCGAAATGCGGTCCCGGCCTTTGAGGTGCCTGCAGACGCCTTTTAAAGAACCCCATGTTATTCCCCAAAGGAAAGACTTCGAGAGCGAGCTCATTTAACATCTTGCATGTGCACGGTAACTGCGGTGTCAGTCTGGTAGAGTTTTTTTTTAATTTATTTAAACTTTATTTATCTAATGGATGTAATGTTTAGTTTTATATTTAAAATTCAGATAAACCATACCGGAACTCGAAGTTAAAATTATAGAAATATCTATGTTTATTAGATACGGAGGGTGGTCCAAGTATGGAAACCAGGCTAATAAAAGCTAACATTGCGTGGGACGAATCAAATCACGGGCTGGGCTTACAACAACAGCACAACTTCTCTGAAAGTTAGGAACAGAAAAAAAACACAACAAAGTTTGCCGCTGCGGCACGACTCGAGTTGTCGGGCTGGTTGGTATTGTGGGTAGTTATTATTGGTCCCACTGAATGTTGTCCTGTTCCAGTGTAACTATGTGTAACAACAGTGTAGTCATGATCCGAAACAACGCAAACAATTGTTTTAAGTATTTCTCTTTCTTTTGCACATACTTTGGCTACGGCGTAAGGCTTACGCGGTTATGTGTGTGGTGTGTACTCGCTCTGACCAGCGACACACTGCAACCATACATAGTCACACTTTTGCATTCGCGCCTTTTTAATCCCTGACGAATAAAGAGTAATGTATGATATTTCTTTAGAAATAAGCTGTACCTGTTGTGATCTAATCTGTATGTCAATTTTGTATACTATTTATTGTGCACAATAAATGTTAAATAAATAAATAAATGTTATAAGTTTAACGTTTGTATCTGTGGTCAGTGGCGGTGTGTGTTTGTCTGTGGCATCGTAGCTCTCGAACGGGATACGGTTTTCTGTATTTGAAAGCTAGTTTAATCGAGAATGAATTCTTAGCTTTGTTCCATTAATTCCATTAAAATCGGTTCAGCAGCATATTTGAATAAATTTAACATTGGTCGGGGGTTATCCGACTTTTTCTGCGGAATAAAAATTCATCTATTGGTACTGGTTGCGAAAAGTAGTTGCGAGGGCACGCGAATTATTTTTCCTTTTTTGTATTATGAAAGAAAAAGAAAAAAGTTGCTGTTATCGAATAAACTCTCTTTACAATACCAGTTTGCTCAAAATCAATTTGAAAGTTAGCATTTCCTTTGGGAATTTCATACAACATTAGACTGCGTGTCTTATTTAAAGTCCTGTGGTTATCTGCGGAACTACATAAAATATTAGGTTTTGGTTAATGGGCTCCTTTTTCCACATTTGAACTCAAACTTGGTCCCTTGTACGTAGTTAAGGCATGCCAATTTTGCCAGCCCAGCTCCCATCAGAAACCCAGCAGTCTCTTCGGACGCTCGCAGATCTTTCGGAGGGACCTCGTTCCTAATGTGACTTTTAGTCGTGATCCTTTAGTCTATCACACTCCAGGAACACATGGGCCGCTGTTTCCTCGTCTACTAGGCATCCCCTGCATAAAGGGCTGTCTGTAGCTCCTATCGTGAACAGTAGTTTGTTCAAGGGGAGGTGTCCTGTTATTGTACCAACTAATCTCCTACCTTCTTTCCGTTTGAGATCTAGCAGTTTATTGGTTAGTCTTGGTGATCGTTCGGTCACCACCAACTTCTACTGTCTACATCCTATTGTCCGTCGTGTGTTTGCTCACCCATTCTCGCAGTGTGTTAAAAGAGAGGGGTACATAAAATATTATAAGTATATAGCTAGGCTGGAGGCAACTGCGCACACAATACAACAACTCTTCAAAGGTATTAAATGTTGAAACAGATTATATCTCCCTGCAGAAAACAATTACATGCAAAAAGAAAAAATTCGCTTCAGTCAATATATGATCAAAGATTTTTCGAAGAAGAATTTTCGAGACATATAATTGGATACTGTCGAGGAGGAGTTGGGGAAAAGAGATTTAGTAACGGGTAGATAAAATTTAATCAAGTCGGTATTTTAAATGGAGCTATATTTAGCTTTGATTTTTATACAAATCTGAAAAGTGAACAGGTACCAAATCTAGATAACTAATGGCTAGCAAAACAAAAAACATCGAATAGCTAAAAAGAACAATGACCTCGGACAGAAAGTTGTTTTATTATCAAGGTCTCGCGGCACACCCGAAGGCAGGGCTTCATTAAAACCATCATAAATCTTCATAGTAAAAAAATGTTATAAATAGTGCAAAATGAATGAGAGACATTATGAAGCGCGAAAACATTTTTACTTTACAAATAATTTACGGCTAAACCGGAAAACCTGTTAAAATACAATTGATATTAAATTCTGATATGTTTGTTTATATTTAGGTAAATTGCATGTAAATAGATATGAGATACTTATGTGTTTATAATGATTTTGAGGTTGATGATAAGGATTTTTATAAGAACTTTTTAAATACCAACAGGAATTTTACCTATGTCCATTCATCTAATTTCAATTGTTATAGGTACTTTCATACAGTTACTATAATTGTCATTTGTGTAACAGCCATTTGGCATAAACATTTTCAAACATAACAGTAATTTAACATATTTCTTATATTTCAATTTCAATTTTGGCGGAAAGCTTGATGGGGTAAGATCGAAACTTTAAAAACACTAGAAAATAGAACATTTTGCAAATTGATACAGAGGTCCTACCGCGCACGCAGCAGGTGTAAGGCGATTTCAGCGCAGTCTATAATACTTATTCACCTGGATAAACAAAAGTGACATAGATAATAAAAAAAACCACAGACTTACAGACAGTATGGCACAATACTTGCAGAATACCTATACCGCAATTTCTCAGTGCAAACGCGTCAGACGTCCCTCAAAACCTCCTCGGTCCACCTCGTAGCGTCAGATTCCAATTTAGGAAGCTTTAACCCAACCCCGCTATGCTAAGCCTCGTCTCAAATTCGGACGGACTCCAGTTGTCAGTTGTCTCGTTAATCATGCCCTTTCGCAAATCCTTTTAGTCGCGTCGACCTTTCATAACCGAGGTGAAACGGAATAAGCTGCTTTGTGGAGGTACTGTAAGTGACTGAAGCAGCATCATTATCTTGTTTGGATGTTTTAACGGAATTTATTACTGCGACTGACGAAAATCGAACTGCATTATATTTGAATACGTGAGACTTATTTTTAATGTAATACGGCAGAGAAACGGGCAAGCGGGCCACCTGATGGAAAGTGGTCACCAACGCCTATGGCCATCGGCAACACCAGGGGCGCAACCAATGTGTTGACAGCCTCTAAGGAGACCTCTAATATACATCTTGAACGATCCCATCTCTGCGATGTTATTAGGAAGAACGGACTGGATTTAGTACGGTCAAATCAATCGTTTCTTAGGATCTAGACATATTTTCCACGTATGTGGCCAAAGCATTTGACCAAAATGAAAAGGTACCTAAATAGGTCTACTACCTATCTACTTGCAGGATTTTCAGGAACCTTCTATTGAGTCCCTGTACCAATGATTCTTAGACAAACGTGGTGTTACAACGTGCTGTGAATAAGGATTTATTATTAAACAATTATACCTACCTAAAGAAAAAAAATATTAAGAACAATTTAAATATTATCTAATGATCTACAGCTATCAGAAGCATTCTTTGACGTATTTACCTAGATTAATTTTTTTATGTTGAAAATAGTAAAACCTATAAATGGGATGATCTCTTAGGATGACCAGAATCGTTTTGATTATTATTTTAAGTGCGTAAGTAACTGTTAATATCTGTTAAGTAGCAGTTAAATCGCGCCCTAATGAAGTTTGACTTATATTTTCAAGACGCCAAATCTATAACTTATTTGTATTGTTTGAGTTATGAAACTTTAATCACTATTATTAACGGTATTACGTGTTGAACTCCGCATATAACCATCTGGTGTTAAGTGCAAGGCTGCTCTTTCACGGCTGTGTTTGAAAACAAATTGTTTATTTGATTCCACTGATCGATTTTCAATTTTCTGTGGCCGAGTCTGTTATGTAAGGAGATGATGGTGCGACATCACGCAAAATGTAGTGCTATGGTCAGTTGTAGGACTATGTTACTGTGTTATCGTTAAATTACAAATTGCAACGATTATCGTTTGTTACCTGTTTTGTAGTATAAGTTAGTAAGCGACTACGTAATAAGTTGGGAATTCTTTTCTATTTCGTTCTGCCATTCCATTTCCGTACACAAATAAGTTTCCTCAATTTCGCTCCTGTAAGTTATGCGACCTTTATTACGTGAAATCGTTGCACAGGTTTAATGATTACCGCTCGAGGCTATAAACGAGGGCGCAATTTATTCAATGATTTAGCTTGCGACGCGTCACGCGATCTGCAATTTTACATAGAAGTCCTTTCAGGCATGCTCATGTTCAGCCCTCATTATCGAGGACGACCTTCGACCTTAAACCTTCAACTCACCTTATCAAAACAAACTCCACTCTTAAACAGTCAATCTACGACTAAAGGGAAGACACTACGGGCAGCTAACAATCACGGACTCCACGTTTTCACACAGTAATCTCTATAATGCGACTAAATTGACATGTTACAACAACACAAGGGTCTATTTACACTTCGGGAGGCATCTTTTTATTGATGATTAGGCTGTGTGAGGACCTCGCGAGGCGCCACGGCGGACGGCAGGCGAGCGCGCAAGCCGGCGCGCCGCCTCACTTTGACTGGAGTACGCGGTGAGCAGCTCTCGCGCAGGCGCGCTGCCTCGCAGGATCGCCCGAAACTCACCCCCAGCTCCAACGCACTAAAAGCCTCAACCGTCCTGGAGCGCCGTCTAAATATACACTTTAGCACCTACAACATAGTTTCCAGTTTCACCTGGAGCAGGCGGAGGAGTTGCGTCGCCCGAGGGAACGCTTCGCGCGTGCCGCACTGCACACGATTGTAATTAAATATGTGTTTGACAATACTGGTGCTCCGGTGGCTGTGCTGAAACTGATGACGTCAGAGCACCGTCGGGCCCGTTTGATAAGGTAATTACATTTGTGCCGCGCGCACGCACACTGCGGCGGCTGCCCTGCCAGCGCCAGCCGACTGCCTCGCGGAGATTTGCATACATAAATAAATTAGGAACTTTCATGCCTTCCTGTTGGTTCGAGTCGTGATTCGGGAACTGTCTTCATTGGGTCTCAATTAGGCAACTTCTGACGTTTCGTTTGCTCCCTAAAGCGAATTACTTACTAGGTACCTCCTAAGTTAATTTTACATTCTAGCTAGGACTACGAGAAACGAAAGAAGAAATAGGTATAACCTTACCTGTATATCACCCTCCATCATTGTTACATAAGCTTCCTTCAGCAGGGCAGACCGTGAGTCAACTGCCGGACTTCTGATTAGTTGGGTACCCATTTATACGTGTACAAAAAATTAAATAAAGAAGAAACTACGTTAGCGAAATAGTACCTAGGTGTTATAAACAGATAAGTATGTACAGTTGAAGAGCATAAGTGCCTTACCACTGCAAGACATAAATTCCATAATTAGCCCTATAATAACTGTACGGGAATATGATAAGTGATCATGCACATACGCGCTTTTGTACAAACAAACTAACGAATTACTCAAAAATTAAAGTCCATTCATTCCCTTTGTCATTCATTTCAAACTATTGTCCAACACCTATTAATCCGTCCATAAACAACCGAGCTCTTTCTATTGACAAAACATTGCCTGCAAAAATAGCGCAGGCACTGCTCCCGCGGGCTCGAAACGATATTTCGAGCAGCTTATTCTGAGCGGCTGTTTGCATACTACGGTCAGCGCACTTGAACCCCGTAGGGGCTGTCGTCGGGCCCAATCTGGGTCTGCAGCCGAAATAGCTCTCGGGCGACGGTGATACTCAGCTTCATAACGGTTTGTAGGACCTGCTGACTTTGTTTAACCCGACTTGACTACAAGGTAGGTAGATTCTGATGGAAAAGTCAAGTGATGTGGGAAATTCAAAGATTGATCGAAATTAACAAGTAAGCAAAACTGACTGATGACATCCGTCTGGATACAACAATGTAGTACGATAGACTTCTGTAACTTCGCCTAAATTTTTAAATGCAATTAGAAGATCCTAACTGCTTTAATAGCAATGCTAATGTACGTTTATTGGTTTGACCACAAATATATTAATGATAACTCTGCAAAATAAGAAAAACATCTTTGCGTTAATATCCCGGCTCTCAAAGATGCGCACGAGGGCTCCGGGTCCGCCTTGACCATGATCCGGCAGCATGATTTGGCAGATCGGGTAATTACAGTGGAGCGACTGCCATCTGGTCTCAGTGACCCTGCTACCAAGAGAACCTGACAAGATTGGATCATGGTCACACATTCAGTGGCCTGAATGTGCAGGTTCCATCACGTTAGTATTCAACTAATGTATATAACTCAGAAAAGAGTCATTGGTACATGGCCTCGGTACCTCTAGCTTACGAGTCAGATACTCTAACAGCTCGGCCATCGACGCTCCTGTCTGCAACATAATTCGTTGAAATTGGAACGGCCACTTCGACAAAATCACTAAAAACATCGCATTGGGTACGCGTCGATTTTTCGCGAGTGCTATAAAATCTTACTTTCACGCAAAACTGGAGAAAGATCGGATTTTTAAATCATCACAGTTGATAAAATGTATAGTCGGCTTTCCGAAACCCTTTTCCGTGGCAGTCGGAACACCATCCTAAAGATGATAGCCAATAGGCTCGACTGCCCTATCCAAAGGTATTGGATAGAGTTAGCTATAGGCCGCAAATAGTGTTACCTACAATGTAATCGTACTAATGTTACTAACATAACATATAAGTACAACTGTTACTAATATATTACTAACAAGTTATGGATCTATGGTCTGGAATAAGTATATTTTAATTTAATTTAGTTTAATTTGCTGCTTTATTTATCTTTGATTTTGAACGAAATATTCCAATAGGCAATGTTAAGGCGGGTTTTTAAACAGTCGATGTCATACTTCGGCTACCCCTAGGGCTAGCACTTACGCAAAAATATAAATCTACTTTGTGTTTAAAAAAGTCAGTACTTAATTAATGACTTATAATCCTTTTCGCCGTACTTATATAAACAAGATTGAGCCACTTGAGGGAATCTTTATATTTTATTATTTTTATTCAGTGCAGTGATTTCGAATGTCTTTAAATTTGAATAGTTCGGTGTCGTTTTTAGTAGGTACAACTAAGATGTACATAAGGTAGGCGAAGTAAGGTTTTGCGTGGTTGATCATTTGAACAAAGCTCTCAAGGCAGTCTCTGATTGGGGTAAAGCCAATCTGGTGGCGTTCATCGCAACCAAAACACAGGCGTGTTTGTTTTCCGCCAAAAGGAGTCCATTCCATCTAACTCCAAGTTTTTGGGATGTTCCTGTAGAAATTACCGACAACCTACAGCTTCTTGGCGTTGAGCTATCTGCAAATCTCAACTCTGGTCAGTACATCGAATACAAGGCTAAGACTGCAGCAAGAAAGCTTGGTGTTCTCTCGAAGGTTAGGCAGTACTTTACTTCAAAGCAGTTGCTTTAGTTATATCAAGCAAAAGCCCGATCCTGCATGGACTACTGCTGCCACCTCTGGGATGGATCAGCCAAATATCAACTGGTGGCTTTAGATTCGGTGGAAAAACGTGCAACGTGGTTGAGGCTAGGCTGCAGAGCCTCGAACATCGGCGTAGGGTTGCGCGTCTGTCGGTCTTCTACAGGTTACATTTAGGGGAGTGTGCGAAGCAGCTGCACGACCTCATTCCGCCGGCCCCTTTCCGCCGTCATGTCATGAATCCTTATGTCGTGGATATTCCAGCTATCCGCACGACCCGCTTTGGCTCAACCTTTATAATGCGTACGGCTAAGGAGTGGAACGCGTTACCTGCGAGTGTGTTTCCTGATTAATATAATCTTAATGCCTTCAAGGCTGGAGTGAATAGGCTGTTCCAAGACAGGCATGCTCCATCTTCGGCCGCATCGTCACTTACTAACAGGTGACATGGCGGTCAAATGCCTAACATCACCTATATTTTTTAAACGACATTTTTGTTGATTAAACATTGCTAAAGTCAGTCAATACTCGTATAAGAAAACTCCTATTAAAATAAAATAGCAAATATTTTGTTTCGCAAAATGATTATTGCCTATAAAAATCTTGTAACAATACCTACCAGGTTTAAAACCTACTATAAACCTACTATCTGTAGCATTCTGTCCGGCCGGACATAGCCCCCAGCAGGGTGTTTCCTCCGCGGTGTAGCAAGATAGGCAGAGTAGGAAACGCAGAGTGCGAACCAACTAGAAAGTATTATCTAACGTGGACTTCCTGTTTCCTCCTTCTATAGGATGAAAGGGTAGCGTAAACGTAGATCTCTAACGAAGCACTAGGTATTTTAGGTTTAAGTTATTGGACTCCTTTTTCAGCACTTGACATGGTGGTTCTTTGTACGGAGTTAAGGTGTGCTAATTTAGCCAGCCCAGCTTCCTCCAAAAGTCCAGCAGTCTCTTTGGACGGTCGCAAATCTCTTAAAGGGATCCCGTTCCTAATGCGACTTCTGTAGTCCTTTTTTTCCTTACTGGTATCATTAAATAAATTTTGTATGAATGTTAAGTTGGTGACCTGGCGTAATCAATGACTTAGTTATTTCTATGTTGCACTAATAAGTAATATCTACAATCTTAGAAGCTAATGTACCGATTTCGAAAATACTTCCACTTACAGCAACGCCGAACTGCAATTCTACGTCTACGAACCTGTATAGGTAGATACTTTCGAAAAACCCTGAAAAATAATAGGATCCCGAATAATATCTCAATGTTCACAGAGACGGGCCCTTGTTTTTTTTTTTTTTATATTATACATGTCAGACATTTCACCGCCATCTCACCTGATGGTAAGTGATGATGCGGCCGAAGATGGAGCAAGCCCGTCTTGGAACAGCCTATTTACTTCACGTGTGAAAATTACTAATTACTAGATACTTTAAATAATAAGTAACCTGTAGGTATATAAGTAAGCAGGTAAATAAAACCATAAGCCTTTAATTAACTTAGATTTAAGAAGACGATAATGATTACGGACGTCTCATAGAGGAAGAAATTCTTCATCAGAGATGGATGATGTGTGTGATGGTGTGTGATGTGTGTAAAGGTACCTTTACCGGTTGCATAGTTGATGTACCAAATACCAGTGTATTTGGAACATCAACTATGCAACCGGAACCGTTGAATAATCATTGGATCGACAACTGTTTAAGAAGAGACGTTAGTGTTGTCGATTTCATTCCGGTCACATTCCATTCAAAAAATTTGCGTAGTAAGTAGGTATATGCTAGGAAAATCAGACTCCCCTAATTGCAATGAGTGTAATCCAAGATGTTTAACATACCTTAAGCTCTGTTTGGATTTGTGCGGAACGAACAACATAGAATAAACACATATCGTAACGGAATGCCTGCGGTACGAATATTGTAAGAATTCGACAGTCGGTGGATATGTAGTATCCCGGTTTTCCCTCTATCGAAAGACGCCTACGGCTACTACGAGTTGCTCTTGCGCGCGATAAGCGAGAGAAGGCGCGACAAAAAAACTGCTATCTCTTTCGTCTTAGTATTGCGAGGAGGAAACAAACGCTCTTTCTTTGCGCGAGCTATGTTGCGGACACACTTGTGATAGCCGTGCATGGCGCTATGCAAACTGGTCAGGATGGGTTTGAAGCTGTGGTAACTTTGCTCAAAACCTATCACTCACAAAAATGTAACATTATGGGGTGACATGGTCGCTTTAATATGATTAACCTCTTAAAATATTTAATGTGATCAAGATCTTTAAATAAAGCTATAAAAAACACGTTATAAATAGTCAACTTAATATAACAAATACATGCGTTGCAATATTTCAAACTTGTATACCAACCTTCGATAGCTCAGTTGGTAGAGCGGTGGACTGTAGAGGAATTCAACGTGTGGAAGTAATCCATAGGTCGCTGGTTCAAATCCGGCTCGAAGGAATCTTTTCGATTTTTTTTTATATCTTTGTCAATTGTGTAGGTAATGTAAATATAGTTGTATTAGTAAATTGTAGTGAATACTATTAAGATAATCCTACTAATATATAAATTAGCTTTTGACTGCGACTTCGCCCGCGTGGAAATAGTTTTTAAGACAGCTTAGGTTTTGCCCTAATAACCATTAGAAATTACCTCCGTATTGATTGAATGCTAGTACTACGTGTTCAAGCAGTATCTCTGGTTCTACCCTAAGTCAAGGGTACAACGGACTTCAAGATCAAGCTACCAGATTATTCAAACTGAATCAAAATCCGTTCAGTAGTTTTTACGTGAAGCGTAAACAGACAGACAAACAGAAAGACAAATAAAAAGAAAAGTGTTGGGCATAGTTACGTAGGTACCAGAATCCATCCATTCCCTACTATTTATTCTGAAATATATTCAATGCACAGATACGGCCTTTTTACAGTTTTATAAAAGTAAGTAAGTACATAAATGCGACAGTCTTTTTTGGTAGATAATTTTTTTTTAGTTTAGTTAGAAATCTTCCTAGGGAATATCCTATATGTTTGAAATTCAAGACACTCAAACACTCGAATATTCTTGCATGTAATAAAAAAAAAGAGAAAAGAATCCGATACTGAAAAAAAAAAAAGACGCTGCGGACAGGATTCGAACCTGTGCGGGTAGAACCCAATGGATTTCAAGTCCATCTCCTTAACCACTCGGACACCGCAGCTGGTAGACAACTTGATGAAATTACGGGTCCCTATGTTTATGACGCAAAACGACAAAAATCTGGCACAAAATAACATTTTTATTCATATTTTATTCCAAAACATTGAATGGTGTATTCAAATAATATGATTGCAATAATGTGACGATGATTTTGTCATCGACTAAATAAATTACGTTTTGAGAAATTAACGATTGTGATTTGTGTTAAGTCATGTTGTCTCATAGGCATGTTAGTCATAATAAGTCGCATACCTCATATCTGAGGCTCCCCCTCCACCTCTCCCCCATAATCCTGTCACGGACAAAGGTACGCCATCTTCCCCAGTGCAGACCCTCGTGGAATGTATTATGTAATGTGGTACGGACCAACGCATTGGGCTACGACCTCTAGGTCCTTTACCATTTACCTATCCAGTGATCATCAGTCTTACGAGGTTCTCCCCGTCCTTTCTGGCACTATGACCGAAATATTCCAGCACTCTTCTAAGGCAGATTGTGGAAAGCCTATCCTTTATGTTTAGCTGAATCCTTCTTCAACGCCACATTTCGAAGTGATCACACATCAACGTGATTGCGATCCGCTTTTCTTAAAGTCTATGTCTCAGCTTCATAAAGAAATATTGATCCATGTCCATCCAAGTCCATGCTTGAAGGTGTTTGAAAATATGAATATAAATAAATTCTGGCTATATACGCTGCAGCGCCATCTATCTGTTACAAAGAAAAACAAATTCTTAGGAACTATACGCAAAGTTTTTTCTATTCAACGCTAGATGTCACTGTTAATGTTTGTATGTAGGTCTACTCCACAACAGATGGCGCTCTACTCCTATTTTGAACGATTAATGAAATGTGGAAGTCGTATTCGTTCGCAGATGGTTCACAGCAACTAATGCCTGCTTATACCGGTGAGTGTATAGTATAGCCTAAATCATGTCTTAATACATGCACAACACGGTATTCGGTAAAAAACAACGCGATTTCTTCTAGGGCACCTATGGTTCTTATCTACCTACCTAAAATAAACCGCTTGTACACCTTACCTAAGTACCTACCTACAAGAGTATTAACAAGACAATTTGATGCAGGTAGATAGGTATTCCTATTATTAAAATGATACCTATTGGTACAGATAAAAAAAAATAAAAAAAAAATAATAATAACAATAATGTTACTACTGGTTATCTGTGCTACTGGTAACTAAAATATATTATTATCTAATATACTTAGATGTCCTTTCAGACTGTTTAAGGTTGGCTGGAAGAAATCCCATTGTGGGATAAGCCCGCCTTTTCTATGTAACATTATTTTTGTAACTCTTGTATTTATTAACTGAGTTGAAATATCTATACTCGTATATGTGTCACTGTAAGATTACAAGTTTCTAATCTAACGGTTTAAATGTACGTTATATTGTAAGCTGTCAACATATTGTAAACTACAACGAAATTTAAGAAATCTTTTTCAATTTAACGCATTATTTTTAGCAGGAAGGCGGACCCTGGGCCCTCGCGTGCTGCGAGGGGACGCAACCGGGACATAACGCCAAGGTGATGATCGTGTTGCACCTCCTTTCAACCACGAAGAGCCAAGTCTGTCTATCACAGCTATATACTTATGCAAAACTGTCTGATGACCGTTTTATAAATGTTTATTTTGGTCTTTCTGCTTAGAAGCTTGAACACTAACACTCAGTAGAGAGCGGCTGAACATCGTGGGAACTCTGTGTAGAATATCATCTCGATTTCTCTTTGGTTGGTAGCAGGAACATTGCAACTGAGATATTCAAAGGGACTTATATTCCTTCAATTTTAGGACTTCCCGGGCTTCTCTGATATTCGTAGCCCTCTTCATCAGGACATAGGTTTGGTCGTGGCTAATTGCAAGACACCAATATCTCAACCATTGAGATGTTACTTAACTATGTTATACAGCGTTTCACAGCGTATAAGCCTCGCCATCCAGCGGGGCAACGCGGCCAGCCTTCTGGGCACATTTCCGCATTCAGGAAATATTTTCCAAATATTTTACCTATTTAGGTAATTTTAAGGTTTTTATTTATAGGTAGTTTTAACATGTGTTATTTGTTGTTTGTGTATTATGTTTGAGTTGTATAATATCAATAAATACTTTTACTATGTTATATGTATATTCAATTCAAGATTCAACCACCTAGTCATATAACTTTTCTGACGACAAATGTTGTTCAATGTTACTAGGCTAATTAAACTACTTTGTTGAAATTACATTGTCGTTGGTGCTTCTAATGGGTAATTATAATAATTTAAGACATCGATGAACACCATAACATCCTTGCATTGTATTTGTTATCGTGTGTGTCTGCACCTATCCCATTGTGTGAGATGGTTGGTAGGGTAACTGTAGAATAAGGATTTTCGAAAATATTGGGAGTAGTTGAATACTAACCGATGCTCTTAAGACCAAAAGAATATTATGATGAAACCTGCACCTCCAGGCGACTGAATGTGTAACTATGATCCACTTTGGCCAGGTTTCCCGGTAGCAGAGTTAAGGATATCAGATGGCAGTCGCTACTGTAATTACCTTATCTGCCACATCCTGGATCATGGTCAAGCGGACCCCAGACCCTCGTGCGCAATTTCACCAGGACATTAACCCCAAGATGATATTATTATTGGGAGTAGACTTGGATTTAAACAAAAGAGAGGATTACACCTTCTTTTTTTTTAGTCAAAAGTTTTAATCGAATTCTTCGTCTAGAGTTAGTCGACTATCTTTAACTGGACTTTTTACAATGTGTTTCTGGTGTTCTTCGTAAACGCCATTATTGTAACCAGCGCATAATATACCTAGATACCTACTTAAGAACTCCGCATATAACTTATTTCATGTCTGTAAACAAGCAGTTTTCCGCCTGAACCAGGAAAACCTTGATAGAACAGACTGAATCCATGTAATAGACTTTCCAGTCGGATGGAAAAACTTTAGTCTATCCGGCACCTTTTTATTACACTTGTAAAGAAAATAGGTAAGTACCTATCTTGTTGAAAGAACAATTGAAACTGTTTAAACGATTGGTTTTGTTCACTTTTTGCGATTTACGAAGTCGTTGGGTTTTGTTCGGCGGAGTTTTATTCGATCGGTCTTTGTATTTATTGTTTTTTTTCCAAGCGACAGCGTGCACTTTGACCAATTTTAAGATTTCCTCTATCAGTATATTCCGTACAACGTCTCACCGTATTTTTATGCTCTTCTCGGGAAAAATTCCCGGATAAAATAATCGAAAACAGTATCTTTATACTAGTGTAAGAAATATCGCTGTAGTTTACTATTGTAGTACACATTATAGAGGAACCTCTTTTAAGCAAATATGTGTTTTATTTACTTTGTAGTCTTCAAAAACGACGATAGACGGAATTAAATGGGACAAAGTAGAAAAAAAAAACATGCCATTAAAAATAACTAACCCTATTCTATTACTCCCATTCTCTTACCCCCGAAACGATTAAACGCTCATAGCATTTCAATAATGTTGGACTCACTTAGACATAAAATAAACATTTCTCACAGGACAAAACGTTTTATAGGCCTGTTAACACATAGTCGTAACGCATCGTAATAAAATCGGTGGAATAAAGTTTACTGTCTCTGTTATAGACAGACATTCACGGAGAAACGAAACAAAAGGTTTTATAGGACTGAGCATTAAACTGGCATTAGACGCACACGAAATATAAATAAATATGTCTAGGAATGGGGCTGGGGCGACCGATGCGATTCGCGTCTCAGACCATTCACGACTATACCAGTCAAGTACGAGTCGGACTCGAAAACGAAAACCGTATCATAAATAAACAATATGTTGATGCATGCCAGAGCAACATATGATTCATACAATTGAATAAATAAGTACATATGCTTGGACAAATTCACACAGCACTATCAATATAATTGTATATTAAGTTCTTGCTGTGCTTTATGTTTTATTGATTTTACGAAAGCGCTTGTACAAAATGACGCTAGTAAATATTGTAAAAAATCCGGAAAGCTAGTTTTCGTGTATGGGGATTTAAATATTATTATTTAGTGGCCATAGTAATACCTATTCTATGAAAGGCTAGCCCTGTAAAGGCTGAGAGACCAATATCGTGTTAATCTTTAGCTAATTATCGAAACAGCTTAGTGCGTGCGTCCGACTTTTATTATTTGTTGTTATGTTAGATATATTACAGGCCTGTAACAGACAGACAGATAATCAGAGAGACAGACAGTAGCTACCCGTCAGGTACAGAACGCTAAAAAAGAAATAAAAAATGCTTCAAAATCTTCGGTATTTCCTGAACTTTCTTGGCACACGATTCATTGTATGTATCTATAGGCAATACAAACGTATCTAAAACGAATAAAGAGTGTTTGACAGCTGTGAAATTAAAATAAATAATGAGGTTTCCCTTTCAAAAGAAATAAGTTGAAAAGTTGAATGACATGTCAGGCAGGAATTCGCCATGAAATTACAATGATTCTGCACAAACCGTCCTCAATTTCGAAAATGTTAGTGTTTATAAGCGACGAAATTGCGGTCCGCTGGTCGTTGTGCCTCCTTAGCCACGTCCATTTCGTCAGATTACACTCATTTCGAAGGAATTTACTCTGTGCAGTAAAACAGGACTTGTAATTTTTTGGTATTATAGTTAATTGGTGGGGCTGCCTTTCGAAAAGCTATTTTTCTTCTCGGGTTTAATTGTATATTAACGTACTATATTTATTTCAGATAAACAAAACACTGGCGAAAACAAATATTAATTAATTAATACTAAATAAAACTAACTACCCTACTGCCCTACTGCAAAAACAACCCTAAAGATAATAAATTTGCCCCAGGTCCCCAGTCCTAGGAAAAGTGCCCAGAAGTTAGCCGCATTGCCGCGCTGGATGGCGAGGCAAATACGTTGACCCAAATAAAGGCCGGCCTTTTTAGTCTTTAGAAATATCGACCAGGCGCTTGGCTAACTACCGTAAAAGGGAGTGTGCGCCTGGTCCCCACGGCCCAAGAGTTTCCACGCCAAACGGGCAAATAAGTAACCAACACCGAGACTAAAGTAATTAATGGTTTAATCATATCATAATATTTGAAACGCCAACTGCATGAAGCTATTTTGTCGCCTTAGCTATCCCCATTAGATAGCAAGCGAATTAGTTGCCAATTTACCTTTTAATCGGTATAAAGTTTCCAATTTATATTGTATTTTCTACAGATGCACCTAGCGCTCAACATTTTAAACAACAAACAAACGGAATTATGAGTTTTATTTGTGTCTAAGTACCTATTCAAGAAATCCGGGAAGAGTTTTTTTGTTGTCTAGGGAGGTACATAGACAATCGGTCCACCCGATGGAAAGTTGTCACCGTCATCCAGGTCATCTGTAACCTCCAACTGCATCTGCATAATTTAGTGGTACACAAAACACTCTTGCAAATAGTTTTAATTAGCTGCAAAACATAGATTATGTAGATACGTTGTGGCTAGAAACATCGCACTGCCAAACTAATCGGTGTTATTCACAAGTCTAACGACAGATACCAATAACTAATAAACCGTGACGTCTCATTCAGTATTCCGATACTGGCACGAACGCCAATAGTGGCAATACCACAGCAATGTTTACAAGATTCCTTTCCACTTTCCTTCCGCCGCGGCCTGCGCCCGCGCACGCGACGATTGTCAACATGCCGTTTCCCCGAATCGCACTGTTGGGAGTGTTGGGCTATTGGGCTCCGGTGTCATCCGAACATTGCGTCATAGTCAGCAAGCATTGACGCAGCGACCGCATTGAAAGTTTGGTTTGCGCTGCTGATTACGTACACGCTGTAAGAAGTTCATCATAATTATGCATTATGTATACGTAGGTACTGCATCATTTCCCTCTTTTCCTAGCAGGCTTCTTGTAAACTGTGTCGTAGTGATACTGCTGTGATACTTCGATAATAATAAGATTGATTATGTATGCCTGATAAATTATTATGTGAACAATAAGTAGGATAAAAGTCTGTGTCAAAACTCAGGAGCTATGTGTGGTCGCCGCTGTTCATGCTGGCTACACAGGAGTTGCAGCGGTAGGGCAAAGGCCGTTACAAAAAAAAAAAAAACGTAGCATAAGTATTTGTAAGGTGAGGTGTGGAGGTTAAGTGGTGCAGCGTACCACCCACCCCATAGAAAACAGAAAAGTTCAATATTTTTTATTTAATTTTGACTATGTAGGTACCTCTACGGCTCAGTTTTAATTCACTTTAACCTTTTTTAAATTCAGTAAAGTCACAACACAAAAATTTGGAACGAACAATAAATAATTAGTTAGTAGAGATAATTATGATGCAAATTTTAAATCCTACTTACACAGCGTACCTACTAATAACTTTTTAGTTTATTCATATAGTTTCCATTATGTTTGTACGATTGTACAATCCGACAAGAACATCTCTGTTGATCTCTGCGCTGGAATACGAAACCCCAACCTGACCGCTGACCACTAACCGCTCAACGTCACGGGGCGAGCAGGTGCGTTTCCACCTGTCACAGACTATTATTAACTTATTATTTAATCAATACTGTCGCGAAGCGTCTTGTTGTTTCATCGTAACAAGTGGTTGAACTTTTAAGAGGGAAAAGATAGTCTTATAGCTGACCCTGACTTAAATATATATATACTTACTATCTTTTAGTCAGGGTCAGTTCCCTAACTCAATTAACTTAAATAGAATAAATTCAATACCATAATTTTGATGGGAAACGATCTTCATTGTATAAGGACAAACCTCATCATATCAGCCGAAAGACGCCCACTGCTGTGCACAGGTCTCCCCCAGAGAGCTCCACAAAGGCCGATCCTGGGCCTTCCGCATCCAGCTGGTGCCTGCAATCTTTACCAAGTCGTCGGTCCACCTTTTGGGAGGCCTACTCACCCACTACTCCCTACTCACTCACCAGGTATAATATTATTGGATGAACTATTACTAGGTAATTGAGTAAGTATTTAAAGGAACTTAGCTATTTTATTTCGTACAAAATTCTATCCAAGATCTATCAGTAACCTTACCTACAAATGACTTTGATGGATAACGATGTTTACTACAACTCTTTCCTAACAATTCCCCTCATTCATCCAAGCGAAATATATTAACAAGCTGTTGTTTACCACAAGTAACTTGTTCTGTGGGAAAACAAAGGTGTCGAAGAGGAAAGTCATAATTCACCATAATTTAGTAGTTATGAAAGCGTGGTACTCCACCTGTTTTGTAATGGCAGCCGTCGCGATGTAAAAGCCGATGAAAGCCTGGTACTAATATAGACAAACATGTCTATATTAGTACCAGCTTCTAGGTACAACGAGCCCGTTTGGTTAGGTAGTTAGTCTTTCTTGTTTGTAGGTACCTAAGTGTTTGGTGGTTCCAAACTAAACTCGTGGTTTTTACAAATATTATTATATTAAACGGGGCTCACACGCGTAATACCTTTTCGATTTGTTTTCCAGTCGTTTCGGTAGGGTTTCACTCACCGTGGTCACGAGAAGACTCGTCGTCGTGTTTATTGGTCTCTGGTGCAAACCTGCCGAAACTTGGGGAAAACAAAACGAAAAGATACGTCGCGTGTGAGTAACGTTTATCATAATAATATGTTCTAGGTTAATTTAGCATTTCTTTTTTTATAAAGAAGGGGGCAAAGCGAAGGCGTATCACCTAATAGAAACAATCACCGCCGCCCATACACACCCACAACACCCGGGGAGTCGAGGAAGTGTTTACAGCCTTTGAGGAAGGTGTACGCCCGTTTCAATGTTGTAACCAGATTTGCCAGACGTCCCGATTTTGGCGCCCAAACTTCAATGCCCCGCGCGGGATAGGCTCAGTTCCGCTTTACGGGAAAAAGTTGATATCGTCATTGAGTAATGAAAAATTGCAAAGACACCATTGAAATGGCAGCACTTTAAATAAGCAGTTTCCAAAAACCCAAAATAGTTTTAATTTAGTTTTCTTCATTTAGTCTTCAAATAGCTATCAGATTTCCAGGACGCGATAAATAATTTCAAAATTGTGGAATTTATTACCTTGTCCCGCTTTCGACGTCTTACGTCTGCTTTGATAATGATGATGATGATGATGATGATACGATCAACAGTTGGAAAGCTTTCTATCTGGTGCCTTCTGTTCCATCCTATTTTTTAAATTAATTAGTTCTATAATGTGCAAAACTAATTAACATTAAAGTGGTACGTCAATAAATACAGTGCTAAGTATATTATGTCACTAATTAATTAAGTCAATTATGACTTTTTACTGTTTCATATCCTCGCAATTTGATAATCCCAGATATAAATTGCGCAATTTAATTTGTTATACCATTGCAAACTGGCAGTAAAAATGAAAGTAAATCTGTTGTAAAGCAACAGAATCCACATTTTGACCGAATATTAAAGGTTATTCGTCTCGGTCGTTATTTTTTTAAACGCGAGCAGATAATAGCGTGATTATGTAGCCTCACCGAGCTACTAAAAGTTTACGACTCAGTTAAAAAATTAACTCCCTCTTTGTGTCAAAATACAGTGTCCAATAAAATGTAATGGGTCCATATTGAAGACGATATGGACCGGGCAAAATTTATTTACGAGCCTTTAAATCATTCTTTTTCATAATCCGGACAACAATGTTCGAACGTAATAGGGCACATCATACCAATTATGTGATGTGAAGTGGATCCGTGATAATTTTTATATCTTCTCTTTTCTTTCGGGTTTATGGCCTTAGTTTATTACAACCATCAACATTCGTATTAACAGCCACTGCTGGCTGCTCTAAAATTGGAGGGTATTTGGGGTCCACGCTTCTTCTTTTGACGTCCCAACGGTCTGCACTAAGGAATTCATCATCATCATCATCACATCCCATAACACAATAGGACTTAGGGCCTCTCCCACGAAAGGGGAGGGTATTGCCATAATCTCCACGCTTGGCAGGCGGGTTGGAGATCGCAGTTTTATAAAACAACAAGGTACAAGGCGACTAATGTTTTCGAGACAAAATATCTACAGTTTCCGTAGCCTGGAAAATGTCCAGCAGCATTTTCAATAGTTATAAATATTTATATTTGCTAAGGTATTAGTAGCTGTTAATTAACGCAGATGATGATAGTCATATGTAGTGACAAGCTTTTAAAACTATCATTACACATCCACGGTATTTAGATGATCAAATATCAACGTAAGACCTTTAACACACCGCGGATTTACCTCAATTGTCACGTATCTAATCTAACGACTTTCGACATATCAGGTACATACATTATGGGTCGTGTTTGTCCGAAACCACACGAAACCACTTCAGATAACGGGGGCAATGTTTGGTGAAATAACACAAACTGATAGTGCCAGGATAAGATTCGTTCAGTGTTTGCCTGTTGCTGTGCTTGAGAGAGCATTGTTTGCTTACCCATACTTCCTGGGGCATAGATGTGGGTTCAAGAAGTTGAAACTGTCTGCATGAGAAATGAGATGTTCTCTTAAATATTTTAAAGGTATGTTTCGGGTTTACCGCGTATCTTTGTTGACGAGTAGCCCAATATTTCGTCACAGTTGCATGCATCGTGGTCACGGAAACCTGGAACATATCTTTTAAAATGTGTGTTTAAAAAATAACTGCGATAATTTAAAACATCATGCTCTAAAATATTGTTTGGTTCTTGGGTCGCCTCTGTAGATACTAGTTAAACAGAAGTTGCATATTGCTGAGGTCTTCACGTCACCCATACCACAATCCTTAAAAACCAAGCTTTTTGCGTGCAGTGCGTCCTACCCGTCATGACCTGGACACTTACGGTACGGTTTATTCACCAGTTCAAGGTCGCTCAGCGGGCTATGGAACGTGCTATGCTCGGAGTTTCCCTGAAGGACAAAATTCGTAACGAAGTAATCCGACAGAGAACCAAAGTGACTGACATAGCGCACAGAATTAGCACGCTGAAGTGGCAGTGGGCTGGCCATATCTGCCGACGAACCGACAACCGCTGGGGTAAACGAGTTAAAGAGACCGCGACTCGGCAAGCGTAGTGTAGGACGCCCTCCGGCCAGATGGAGTGACGATTTGCGAAAGGCTGCGGGTGGATGCTGGATGTGGCAGGCTGAGGATAGGGTGCATTGGCGCTCATTGGGGGAGGCCTATGTCCAGCAGTGGACTGGTATAGGCTGATGATGATGATGATGATGATATTGCTGAGGCCCAACCTAGATTTTGTACTGTAAGATATTTTGATGGATTTCAACAAAAATCGCCAATTCTAAGTTTATTGACGATTTTATGTAGTTAAAGATGCTTTGCTAGACATTGTATAATTTTTAGTAATACCTAATTCCTCTTTCTTTGTTTCACTCACATTTAAATGATGCACTGAACGCGAATGTTGCGTCACCAATATGGGGCTTAAATTAGAAGAACCTATTTTATGTAAACTGTTTATAATGTAACAATATGTGTTCTGCAGGTGTACCTTACCTAAATAAATAAATAAATATATGTAAGTATATATCATGAATTAAGAGTTACAACTTTTCTGTTTATGAACACATATGATATAAGTACCTCTTAAATTAGGAAACAAATGGATACCTACTCACTATAGTTTTCTTACTTAATTATAACGTCTCATTTAATACTTATTTTCGTGTACCTTCGTATTACACCATTTTAAATAAGTATGTAGTTTGAAAGAACTCTATTATTCAGACCCATTACGGATATAATACCCAACTACGAAGGACATGAACATAAAGAACCCATCAGCCTACCAAAGGGGAACACAAAAAAGTAGCATAAAGAATTAAATGCCAGTTCCTTTGTTTATAAATAGGAAGTGCTAGAATTAAGGCACATAAAGCACAAATAGACGTGAGTCTGCCATAAGGTGATCTCTATATCAATGCAATAGAGCCAATTTTCCAATGATACATGATTGAAGCTCCTTGCTCTATAACTTGATGAATCATGCAGATATATCTGATTGGAATTGAATTGTTCGTGCCTAAACCTCAGACAAATACACGCGAAACGTTAAGATAGCGATCTCTTTTATTTTAATTACTGGCCAGAAAAAATGTGGGATTGAATTGTGTGAAGTATGTTGTGTATGATTGGTATCCTGGCAGTAGCGAAATATCGCTGGTTCGTAAAATACTTATAGCTTTATATTATACTAAGCGACATCTTATGAACTAATAAATATAACTTGAAATACATAAATAAATTGTATTTGTAGTGTTGATTTGAAGATGTTGAAGGATATTTGGACTTAAAGTTATTATTATCGTTGTCTGCGTGTGTGTTCGACGTAGAAAGCGACGTAGACGCCTTCAAGGCTAGGTAGATCCTAGAGAGGCATGCATCGGCCGCATCTTCACTTACCATGACGGTGAGATGGCGGTCAAATACCTGGCTAGTCTAATTAAAAAAAACAACTAAAATATAACAATAATTTTCAGTTATTGGCACAGGGTGCGTGCGATATTGATAAAGCAACATTTTTCTTTATGAAATTTATACGCAGATATCTATTTGAAAACTGAAAATATTGTGATTTCCACATACCACAAACATCGCGGGAATAGCAAGAAAATAGAGGTACTAATAACAAACGACTATAATTTATGTCAGACAATAATCTAATGTTCATCATAAAAATTTACGGCGTTTCATAGAAACGGTGATATCACAAAAACTAAAAAGACATTTCCATTAGCAATTTAATGAACGGCAACACCTATATTGCAGCTACCTACTTCATTACAGCACTTAAAACGTTCAATTATATTTCATTACCCACATTTTTCCTGCGTTCCACTGAGATAATTTTAGTAATTATTTTAGTTTACACGAAGTTGCATTAGTCACACTCGAGTTTTAGAAGGTTTTAATTTGATCTTCGATCATATAATTATGTTCAAATTCTTGAAATACGTGCAATATGGATTTTTAAATTGCTGAGTGAGAGACAGAGTCACTCACATTATTTAATTGAATTATCCGAGTGCTATAGTGAGGCCGAAATTACCTACCTTCATCATCATAATCTAGTTGACGATGTCAATCTATCTCTTCTAGTGTCGGCCGCGGGACCTCTTCCCTGATACAGGCTGGTTTATCGGTATCACTTACAACCCTTTAAAGCTTTTTCAATTTATTTTATGTATTCTTTGTAACCATTGCTTCATTTCCAACATGTTCGTAGCGTTCGTGTCATGAGTTATATCTGTACAAGATGCTTTTGGCCTCCGATTCAATATCCTGCACTATTGGCAGTGTCACGCGATTGTGACGTCTTTCCCTCACATACAACATATTGCAATATTCACATATCTGTATTGTGCATTTATTCAGCGAAGTTAAGATTTGATACCTAGATAAATGTCTAAGTAGTTTGACTTTGGAGAAGGATGTGGCACCTTTTATCTGGTTCAACATCTCAATTCCTGCCAATCACGTGTATTGTGCGAGTAGAGCTGTTCTGAATTTGCTATAATGCATTAGCATTCCGATTCATGGAGAAAATTCATAACCAGCAAATCGGTGTAGATGACCTATTCTGTTTATGCTGAATAATTATAAGTAGACTAGTGTAGTGATTAGCAAAGAATTTGCCGGAGCTTCTCCCTCCATCTTTAACAAAATGATAGAGATGGATGAAATACGAGTACAATACTGTATGTCAAATGAACGCTACTGGGCTCTGACCGCAGATCCCAGTTCATATCTGCCCGATAAGCATCAGAATCGGTCGCGAAGTGAATGGGAAATGTCAATGGCAGACAGCTTTTTATCGCGAATGACATTGAACTGTATGGCACGGTAGGTACTTGGGCTGTATATGTATATAGGTATTGTAACTGTATGTTGTTGCCCACGTGGTGTCCGACAGAGAAGCCAGCTGTCGGCTTTGTGTGTGTTTAAGTCACTGAGCCTTGCAAAATTGAGTCGAGTTAATAATTTCATATTCCCGGACTCGAACATTTTACAACACTAAAGCATATTGCACCAATAGTTTCCAGTTACGTTGGTCGTACGTACAGGGCGACTAAGTATTGTTATATCTTAGAGACGGACTAGCTAAATGTCTAAGCGACGAGCGCCCGTAGGCCAGAAAATTAGTAGCGGCGTTATCCATTGTGTATATCCAGGGTCGTGTGCTGTAACTGGCAGAGTGTAGCACCAACCCCACCTACTGACGGGTATCGTGAAAGGCGAGTAGTCTTCTTCTGCTTGGCATGTCGACTAGCGGTGCGTTAATTTTACGAGGACTTGTCTCCGGTATAGATACAGCGTTATCCGTGTCCGCGTATAAATCTTTGCGTGTGCAGGTGCTAGGGCACGATGGACAAATTAATAAGTGTATCTGGGGGGAGACACCTATAGGCAAACATTCAAGGCGAGTAGTGTCAGACGCAGACATTCCCATTTTCAGTTTTACGGAGATAACAGATTGATTTCCGCAAAATAGAAAATGGCCTGCAGCATTTTCTGTTGAATATTTTCAACGCTGCCATCTAGAACCCGCTTGCCAGCGTCCAAGCGTCGTCGTTAGGTTATGGCGATGAACAACATTAATGTGGAGGTGGTTCAAGTGCAGAAGTAGACCGTTATGGGCTGTGATGTGTGATGTGATATCCATCCAGCTCAACGTTTTAGAATGCGCCTTTCAGCCACAAGCGGAACCTTCCACTACAGTCCTCCACTCTCAAGCTAAACTTTAACTTTGAAATGTCAACCGGCTGTTAATTATTATTAGCCGTTTTTATAGCACAGCAGGGCAAAGTCCTCGATCCGTACCCACCCACTATGAGTTAAGTGATTAATATAAAAGATTGTTTTTTTCTTCCATCACTACGCTGAGTGCTAAAATAGTAACTGAATGGCTAGCTATATGACAGTTGAAAGTAGCATGTTGATTTAATAGCTATAGTGGAGGTACTGTTTATAAGGGTTTACACCACCAATTACTATGAGTGTTTTATGTAATCTTCTTGTTCTCTCTCTATCAACTTAACCTACTTCTCTATTTACTTTTCCGCAATACAGCCATTAGTTTTATTCTAGTATGGGTAAGGGCCAATTTTACATAACATTTATTGCTCATTGACTATAGATAAATCTCAGCTATGTGTTATACAACAGTGCATAGTAATTAGCAAACACATGCCTTAGCGCCCACGCGTGAAGCACTCATGCTCGCCCTTGCAAATTCCTTACCGAACCATTTTTGGTCAATTCCTATTAAAATTCCAATGTCGTTGCTCATCTCTACATCGTTGCTTTCATTTGGGCAACGAGTTTAATTGATTAATAATTCATTCATAGATGCGGTACTTTGAGGGTCATTGTTTGGTATATCTATGGTTAGTTAGGATCATAACGTCGATTTATGTGGATGCACAGAAAAGGCATCAGGAATACCTATCTCACGTAAATACTGGATCCATTGAAGTCTATCCTGAACCAAGTCTTGGGTTTCCGTTAAGAGAAAATAGAAGAGCCATCCAGTAGGTATCAATATCCGTTACAATTTTTAAGCTATGTCATCGTCTGAATATCAGATTGAACTGCAGTCAAGCATTTCGTAAACAGTCTGCTGTCTGGTACATTCTGGATGCCAGCCAGACTGCTTGTCTGTTCAGTTTTACTAGGCTTCTTATGCGTTCCATTGCGGCGCTTAATCCACAGCTTTGTCCTCGTATTCAATTCACAAGTTCGCGTCGCATGTAAACGACTTAATACATTGTAATGAGCCATTCAAACATCGCCTAAACTCGTACGGTTTATTACGCGTCGTGATTCGGTCATCAAAGCGTGGAGCTGTTACTTCAATGCGCAAATCGAGCTGTGAAATGAATTGCAGTCCTCCCTTTCTGTTTTCGAGGGTCACTGAACTACCCTAATCGAGCGTATAACATCATTAGAATCATGAGTTGAAGATTAATAAAGTGTATCAATATTTTTGCGAAAAAACTCTCCTTGAGTCACTTGCGAAAACGATCAATCATTACTTTACTAATTGCGCTGTCTGGAACAAAGATGAATTAATTACAAAC
The DNA here is from genome assembly GCA_907269095.1 of Blastobasis adustella. NCBI lineage: Eukaryota > Metazoa > Arthropoda > Insecta > Lepidoptera > Blastobasidae > Blastobasis > Blastobasis adustella. The sequence continues at coordinate 12,982,024 of OU026129.1, read as the reverse complement.
GCTAGGAAAAAATTATAGTAAAAAGGTTGTTGTGAACGTGTTGTAGTACTTACCCACGTAAAAAAGTTATAAATAATTTAGTGTCACTGTCAACGGGCTGTAAACGCGTGGAACTAACGCGAGTAAAAAGTTGTTGTTCTGACGTGAATAGGCGCGAATGCACGAACGTACCTATTATTCGTAAAAAATGAGTATAAGCGAAACGTGTGACGTAAGAAAAAATGATGAACCCACCAGCCGAGAGGTCCCGGTTGATGAACAACTTCATTGGAGGTGGTCTGGGCAAAGAAAATGTCTGTAAAAATATATCGGTACGGTCTCCAATTTTAAATGCTTACTATTAGTACGGGCTAAACTAAATAAAAAAATGCAAACTATCCGGCCTGGTGACCGGTCTTCTACCATGATTCGTCTCTCTCTAGGGAGTTAAGTTTCTATGAATGAGGTAGTAAGTCTACTACGTTTTAGCTTTTTATTTGCGTGACTACCAACTGACTAGCACAACCGGATAGGAATAGCCAATTCGCCAGAGCCTCGTCCGTCTTTCAGCATGAAGAACACGAGCAGGTGAGGTTGCTTGGTAGCCCCCAAAATAATGATTCAAAATCCGAATTTATAAGAATTTTGTTTAACCTATCCGTTATTCCGATGTGGAGTATCACGAGCTTGGAGTGTAAGCAAGTTAGCAACAGTGCGATATAGTCCGTTACATTTGCGTCGGAAAGGATACGCGCGTCGATCACAGTAATGCGTATCCTACGGAAGGAGGGTTCTGCTGACAGTGTTTGATTGACTGAGACTGCTTGTTCCTGCTAGCCTGTTATCAACACCCGACCGTGTGGACGGCAATAAGACAAATATCAAATCAATTCAATTCACAGTCGTAATTATCAGTATGTACTCTGCTAACTGTTGGAGCACAATCTTACGAATTGACAGATTAAACGCACATTCTTAATTTTTTATAAGATTATGCGCACCATAGCGTGTACAGATATACTCACCTAATTAAGTTATTGTTTAATTTGAAGAATAAGTAGAAAATATGCTAATTTTCAAAGGGCTTGATTTATCAGACACAAGCATAAATTTTTCTCCATTCATATATAGGTAGGTAAATACTGGATTTCGTATCCACTTACGCCACTTAATTACTTTTTAATGACGATGATGACAGTCAACGATAAATGCCCACAACAACAGTGCGCGTGCGCAGCCTTGACACGCCCGAAACAAAGCATAAACACAACAATTACTTGATGAATTACGCATAGATCGGCTGCGGAATATTCGCGAAGCCCACGCCCACTGTTGGGACTCGCTTGATACGCGAGGGTACTTAATAATTAGTAATTCATTAGCAGCCCACGGGCCCAAGGGATCGTTGACCCAGCCATTGTCTTCGTGCTGTGATCCCTGGTGGGATTTTTATGTTGATGTGGAAGGCTACGTTCGATACACAGATTGTTTGCAAAAGTATAGGAGGAGCTATACCAACTAGATACTTTTGTGTTTGTTTATGTCTACTAATGTAGCGGCTAACGGCTTACGGCGTGAGGATGCCGAAGATCAGGTAAAGTGGACAAAAAAGAGGAGGAAAGCGGACCCTTGTAGAAGCCGGGATTGACGATTTGGATGATTATGATGATATTTACTGTTGGAGACTTTCGAACTCTCAAAACGGAGAGTTTTAAAATTGCTGCGCTTAGAATAATTATACAGCTGAAAATGCATTTTATTTATCATTTTCTTGTTTATACGTAAGTTACAGAAATAAAGATGAATGTATTAATTAAAAACACTCACGCTGTATGTAAAACCAACAACTAAGCCATGGAATAAATTATGCAAGAAAGTTGAAATATAGAACGATCCATATCCACTGTAGGTGAAACTTATGGGCCCATGTGGTTCATTACGGATATATATGAATAGGTTTGAACATAGAACAAACATTTCACTTCACCTACCAATTTATGAATAATCACAACCGCTATCTAATAAACGATAATCAAATTCGGTCGTTCCAGTTTATTATTACATAAAATTCAAATGTAAAGGCGTACGATTCGAAAATTTCCGCATTCGATTATCAATACTTAGTACTTACTTACTAATTAAACCCTGCTCCAGTTTACCCCAGGAGGAATATTTAAGTTTACTCCAATTTAAGGAGTTTGCAGAAGGGGTCCCATGTCCACTCTCTATGAACCTACGTTCGAGGCTTCGAACCTGCAACATAGAAAGGTAAAGAAAGATATTTAGCAAAATAAACAATCCAAATCATTGTAATTTTTTATTATAATTGGACTAGTCAGGTATTTAACTGCCACCTCACCTGGCGGTAAGTGACGATGCGGCCGATGATGGAGCATGCCTGTCTGGGAACAGCCTATTCACTCTAGCCTTATAGCAGTTCTAGAATAGAATAAACAAAAGTTTGTTAGGCGAGCAAGCTCAGCTTTAAATATTTATTAAACACTAAACATTTGGGCACGTATTTGTAGGTATAGGTAGCTGTTAGCACCTCTGTCAGCAGTCGGCAAAGCAAACAAAGCGGCTCGTAAGTAACTGTAAACTGGACAACATTATATTAGCATAACAATTACTTCCGCAAACTCACGAGACGCGATAAGTGACATTTGAGAAGACGCAACTGGAAGCGGTCCGACTTGTGATGAATGACCGCCCAAAATTTGGACCACCCGAATTGTTGGCAATAAATATCTTATTCGTGTACTGAGAATGAAATAATTAGAATATCAAAGTGGAAGGTTTAAATTATACAGATTTTTGCCGCAAGCTTCCAGCGCCGAAACTTTTCGTAAACACGTCATGAAGCGGTTGAAGAAATTCTGTGAATTTAAGAAAATGGTTTAGTAGTTACAGATTCAAAATGACTTTTTTCATTTCTTTTACCTATTTATTTATTTATTCCTATGGCAAATATACAATAGATGAGAAACAACTTTATTACAAATTACAAGCTTAAAACAATTACCTACCTAATGTCGTTGATTTTCCCTATTTTAGAACCGTCCACTTAAGGTGACGCCAATGTAATTTAAAAAAACATTGAATTTTTCATGCCAAAAATATAAATTGAGAACAGTCCGACTCGAAGCGGGCGTTTCAATAATAGCGCCCCTGTAGTGAACTCTTGTTATGAACTTAAGTAACAAAAGTATCTACTTACCTACATTTTTATTTACTTCTTCCTTTGTCACGTTAAAAAAGTTTCCACATCACGCCAGTGAATTTAATCAAGATCGAGGCCCTGGGAATCCAAAGGCAGGAAGTGCGATCATGAGTGAGACACGATACACTCGCAAATAACCATACAAATAACACTCATTTGCAAAATGACCGATGCCGTTGAACCCAGCACAGCAGTTGTCCCAAAATTGTTTGGAAATTTGCTCAAAAATTTTCTCAAAATTATAACGGATGTCAAAACGGGCCAATTACATTACACTGTTACACGGGATGACAATGCCGACGACAATACAATACGGTTACAATAAAAACAATGATGTTTAAAATCGTGTAATCAATTTTAATCTTCTGATGCATACGTATTAGAAGCGATGTTGCCAAAATATATCATATTATATCATACACTTTTGTTACGGTGTCAATGAGAACTTCGCATTTGTGTAAATTACACGATTCGCGATTGAACTTACACGGATTCGCATTCCATAATATGAACTCCGGTCAATAACCTACACCCGAATTCTTTGAACGAAGCTTCAACAATGGGTTCGCTTAATTAGTTGGGTATTTCATTTTGAAAAGAAAAAAAAATCATGATGAGTTCATCGTCTGCGACATCCTTGTTTCCGCCTGGAACATCCTGCGTTAAACGAAAAGCAACATAAAGCTTCTATAGCTGAATATAGGGGGTACTGAAGAAGACAAATTCAAAAGTAATTACTCAAATAACAATCTTGACGAAACATCTCGTAAGATGATACTTCAGATAGAGTCGTTAATCATTAAGCACATTTACAAGATTAATGGGCCTTAAGCATTTTCAAGGGTCAACAGTTGCATGCCGTTCCGAGAACATTGAAGTACTGGAATGTCCAGATTTGCAAGACCTCCGAGTCTCTTAGCAAAAGAAACAAACCGCTTTTACCACTTAAGAAATATATTGACAACGCGGTTCATCAGAATCTGGCCAAGCGTTAAATTGGTGACATGTGTTGGGTCAAATCTTACTGATTTGGGACACGTTTTGATCCAGTAATCCAACGCCAAATGTGCCGTGGCTGGGACAAAATAAACAACCCTGTGTGGTCGTATTTTACCGCTCGCTGTGTGTTTCTGTGAAGCTTTGTTGGCATTGCGAGACTCGTTTTTGCGGATTTGATTTATTTCGGTGTAGATACTCGAATGTGTCTGTCATGGGCATTGCCACATGTGATATTTTGCGAATAGAGATCGTAAATTTGGTAGTAGACGTGGAGATTGTAAGGCATTCCCGAAGTGTTGGTTTACATTAGAATTCGAATGATCAAAAGCCTGAAACAAATACTTTATATTTATTAGACTTGATTCTCCGGCCCTGCCCCCCGAATACCCAAGGCGTTGGGTCAAACTAGTCGGTGGTAAATAATGCAATGCGTGCGACTGAGACTACGCTTCACAAAGCCGATGATTACCGCTGATAACAACTGAATTTAATAGCGTCTTCCAGTAAACTCTCACTACCAACATGACATCAAATCGCGGAATCGCTCTCACATGTAGATAACTGATCCACACAGTGGGTGTCATCGCACGTGGCTAGGAAGCGTTTAGTCGCGGCCTTCACGGGGCGCGCGCACTAATCGCCAGCCCCGCGCCTGCGCGTGGCGGCCGAGTTCCTGCGCCGCTTCCTCGGCCTAATGGACGCCGAGGTTGGTCCACATTGTTCTGTGTAGTGGAGTGAACTCCAAAGGCTGCAGGTAGTACCATTTTTTATGTGATTTATGGTGAGGTATTTGGCCGTGTGGTGTCCGGCAGAGTAGAATAGCACCACCCCGTACACTCGTGGGTACAAGGCGACTAATGTTTTTAATTGTTAATTTGGCAAAACTTCTAGTATCCGTGTGCTGGAAAATGGGCAGCAGCGTTTTCCATTGTTATATTAATAACACTGCAATCTCCAACCCGCCTGCCAAGCGTGGAGATTACGGTAATAAGATCGCAGGTAACTGCTGGATGCGGAATATTGCGGAAGGCACAGGTACGGCCTTTGTGGATATCTCGGGGGGAGGCCTATGCCCAGCAGTGGGCTAATGATGGTAATTGATATAAGTAGTTACTTAAGTGGGCAACGCACTGGTGTTGCTTCCTTTGATCCCTGTCTATTCGGTGACCGACTTACCTGTTTCCCCGCTCAGATTACGAAAAAACTTGTTACCTAATTGGAGGCCTATCGTATAACGATAGAGCCTAAGGCAGTTTGATGAAGCCCTGAGACGTCTGATACCGATGTTCAGCGCATCAGCCACCCCACGACTTCGCTCTGGACACAGTGCAAGCCGTTTGGCGGTGTGACTAGTTTGCAGGATGGTGAGTGGTGACTTACATCTCTCGCATAATTGGAGAGAATAGAATATGCATAGCAACAAATAGGTAGTTCGATACATTTAGTGGGTAAATCTGTAATAGTAGCTACATATCAAATCAGTCGATGTTACAGTCACTGCACAGTAAACAACTTTAAATGTACCTAATGCTACGCTTTGTCGGCAAATGAGCGGTTTTTACATCGGGAAATGATTGGTCGTTTTCCTACTTACCTACACTTCTTTGGCGGAATCGAAATAGACTTAATAGAAACGCGAACAAAGCATACTTACTTATTTGAATAGTGTATTGGTGAAACCATGAAAAACTGTTTTATTGCAAATCGTCTCATAAATATGACAATAGGTAGGTAGGTACCAACGTTCCCTATTTTGCTTATCGACATTTTCATGAGAGTTTTATCATACTTTGGTTGTTAGTAGAAATGTAGGTCATCATCATCATCTTGGCGTTAATTCCCGGTTGAGCTCCCGCGCAAGACCCGGGGGCCCGGGGTCCGCCTTGGCTCGGTCTTCGGCATCCTTAGTGGTGAGTCCGCTGGCACGCATGTCACTCTTAACGACGTCCAGCCATCGCTTCTTGGGCCGGCCTCTCCTTCCAGCACCTGGCGGGGTGGCATGGCCAGACATGTATTCCCTGTTAGTAGAAATGTAGGTATTATGGCAATGAATATGATCCCAAGTAGTTCAATCGCTTTCTGAAATCTGTAGTATTACTAAGAAATAATGAGATTCATAGTATCTATCTACACATACTAGCGTAATTATTCACATTGCAAGGCAGTTACAACTTCTAATATGGCACCTATTAGTAAACAAAATGGCGAAATGAATGTACTGTGCATTATCAAAATGATTAACAAACTAACGAACACGGTATTGCAAGTAACACCGATGTAAGAATACAGTGGCAGAGGTGCCGAGTCTGTCTATGGCGGCGTTAGGAAACGTTGAACAATATATAATTTAATTTAGGAACACAACTAACTTGACAACTGTGTTATGTTAAATATACAATAATAAAAAAAAAATTACAATAAAATGAAATAAACGAACGAACTTAAAAAATGTAAAAAGTTTGGGCTGTGTGTCAGCGTACCCAAGATACTGGCTGCATTATACCTTTCTGAAAAGCAATACCAATTTTAGAGTAGTATTTGTTAGATACCTATACCTACACGCGGGCTTAGGGCGCGGCAAACTATTAATGACCTGTGGTGTTCCAATATGCTGTAGGCTGTGGGTACACAGAACAGGGCACTTTTGTTTAATGAAATCCATTATTGGAACTATTTCCTTCATGTCTCTTCACATCGAGCGTCAATTCGTATGCAAATTATCTCTCGTCGATCCATTTCTAGCAAACTACGGTCAGCACATAAAACAAAAGGGTAATATACCCACCTTCAAAGATGTAACCGTACGACACTCCCCGGAGCAGCGTAATCTTTCATATTCACTACGTCCTACGGTTCAATAGAGCGGAATGTATTTCCTCCGTTTGGAATTCGACGAATAGGAAACCAATCGGCCAAAGTACCAGAACCTTGTAAAGAGTTCCAGACAGAAGAAAAACTATGAACGTTATGTTTAATTAAAGCAAAACATTTGATCATAGAAACATTACAAGAACATGTGTAACTGCCTAAACCTATGCATTATGACTTCATGGTCCACAGCGTTTTTACATCAACCAAATATTGCCAAACATGCCCGCCGCCGCCGGCGAGCTATGCGGGCCGGCTATCATATACGGCTATCAGTACTTTCGCTGTTAAACTCCGAATTTGCCACAGTTTCGCCATATCGCGACACTATCTCACTTAGCACGGTTTAACGCCTACGCGACAGCCGATAAGCATTCGGATAATAAGAGGCTAGTGGACGCCGTAATTTGCATGTTACGGTTATGAAACGCAGTCTGTCTAGAGATAGAAAAGACAGATTTAACCCAACTGAACTGTAAGTAACACTTTTGACGTTTTTGGAGTCGAATTCGTCAGCGAATACAAATTTTGTAATTATTTCTTACGGTACTTTTGAAAGTATATTTTGGATGGAGCGTATAATTGTATGATTGTTTCTAGCTAATAGCCAAATAATTACTCGACTGAATCCACGCTCACGACTTGTGGTCCGTATCTGACCCAGTTTTGGTCGGATTTTAAGAAGAAATTATTAGTTAAACTAAGATAATAATATACCGAAGACAGGTAACGAATTACTGTAGTAGTAATGACACGATGTTAGAAAATTAAATAAACAAAGGTTTGATGACAAGGAAGGATGGAAGGAATAAGTAGCCCTCTGGTGAACCCTTGTAGAGGACGTTTGAAAACATAACGTACCTATTAGGTACGTACTGTCAACTCGACCATGCCTCAAAACATTTTATTGGTTCTAATCATCAACTACCCGTAGGTAGGCGAACAGAAGTTGGAAGATGTCGACCCAAGGAAGAAGACCTACTATTTCCTAATCTTGTGATCTATTCAATCTTCTGTTGTGTTTAAATTACATAAAACATCGACTGTGTGGTCTTAAGTGGCCTGCCTTAAAATATTGATCTCATTTTGCAACTCGAGGTACTGTTAAGATATGGAGATCTGTCTTAGATGGAGGTGCTAAAGCCTGATACTTTCAGTGATTTGTTTGCAAACACCTCCGATCTACATGTCTACACCCCCCTAGATGGCAAACAGGTAACCACTAGTTTGGCCAAACTAAATAAAGCGGTGCACCAACGCAGCCTTTCACCTGTGGTCAGCTGTTCGAGCGAAGCGAAGCGGTATTGTCCAGTGTAGCCGCTCATTAGCACCGACACACTTTCTACTATTTAAACATAGGCCAACCTACCTGTTTCCTGCACGCATGCTATTGGAAAAGCTAAGCTGTAGTTACGTCTTCCAGGAAGCAGGAAGTTCAACGGAATTGTACGACGAAAATCTATAATTTTAATACTATTTTTTTTTATGTTATCGGGCATATGTTTTTGCATGATATGAAATTGGCATTTTGTTTGGTAACTACACTTTGGATCAAATATTTTTAATTGTATCTACATAGCATATCAAAATTAATACTCCATTTCGAAAATTGAGTATGTTTATAAGCCAGGAAGTACCAAAAATTGAATGAAAAAAAATTCACAGGTTTAAATATCCACCTTTTCTTTTGTCGTCAGTTTAGCCTCTTTTACTAGATGTAATTTTATGAAAATGAAATGATTGAAATGCACCAGTTAAATTAACTTGTCTGATTATAACTGCAAAGCTTCATCGTAAGCGGATTGGCAATTGCCAAGAAATTTTAAAATTTGCTTGTATGAAAATTCTAATTTCCGTCTATTTCGCCACACAAAACGCTAATTTCATAGGTAAGGACCTAATAATTAAGAAAGAGACGTTAAAACAGTTTCATCGATTATCAAATGTACGATTAAGGCTGATTCTTGATGACAGTTGATGTTTGAATGAACAACATGACATTATTTAGAAATGTCTTTTTTGCAATATAGATAAGCCTGTGCAATGAGATCATCGATGCATGAAATCATACACCCAAATTCAGTTTTAAGGCAGATGTAGATTTGCTTATTCACCTTATTATGATCATAGTTCAAAGTGATAGTAGGCCAGAGTTCAGACACTGAATTGAATAGGTTATTAGACTATAAGACTATAGGAGATTAAATAAAACACTGATCACCCCAATTTACTGCGGTAACGCAATGAGCTTTTAAAAGCAATGGTTTTGTAAAAAACTAGATTTGTTTCTATAAAACCTGTTGGGCATTTGTAACACGAGCATATCACCTTTCATAAGCAACTGGCCCAGTTAGCATGAATGGTGTAAGTAGAGGATGTAATGAGAAATGAGCGGACTTAATATACATCTTGGCTTATTTGAACTTTCACTTTTGATTCTGGATTGATCTCATTTAGATCAGCTGATTTAGGTTTATTATGCTTTTGTGTCTGGTATGTATTTGGTATTAGATCCGCTGCTGTTCAGTTTATTCTATAAAAAAATAATGTTGTTGATGAGATTGTATTTGTTATTTGAGCCTCTGCTGTTCCAGTTTATTCTATAATAACTAATTGATGAGGTTTTGTTTCAACAGAGGTTGAATGAAATGAAGAGGTTGACGATTAAATACGCTTCAATGTTCGACTGTTTAACTTCAAATAGTGATGGAGCTATCATGAGTTGTTTAGGAAATATCGTCCTGTTGTGAGTGACTATTTATTTTTGCTTATGACCGTATATTCCTACGTAACACACGTTTACACTGACTTATGTCGTCTTCACAAAGGTTACCTACATAATATTTTTTACTATGAGATAAAACGCAAATAAGAATTAAGAAATAAAGACAACCCTGAGAACAACACACTGACGCACGCACAAATACGCTATGCTGTGTGTACGTACACGGTCACACACGCACACATTGACAACCAAACTATTGGTTGCTATTGATAACCAAACTACGCCATAGCACACATGTTTACGAAACCGGCCTCATGTCACTGTTGACAGCGCGCCATCTTTATTTCTTATTTTATCTGTAGGCAATACTATGTATTTCAATGATACTAATTAAATATGTATTTCAATGATTGTAATGGTAATTTTGCGATTACGTATAATCAATTTAAAATTTCAGTTTATTGCAATTTAACTTCGTTAGCCACTACTCATGAAATCGATGATACGTAAAAGTAACAATTTCAATAATTGAAATCAGATCATTGTTAGCAACATAGTTACGTAATTAGCCTACTGAAATCGGATGGTAGCAATGTTTGTCCAAGCCGTAAAGTTCACATTGCCAATACTACTTCTGTGGAAGTGATTCAGATGTTTGCAATGCTATAAATATTTAATAAACACACCATAAGTAAGTGGTAGGTACTAGGCCCAGCAAAGCAGAATAGTTTGCTTGACACGTAATTATTTATTATGACATTGGTAATAATTCGCATTCAGTGTTATTGCAGTATTGTTGAGTACAACTTTATGCGCATTTAAAGTAGGGCTTCGATTTATACTTATTTGTTTTTCTCAATCTATAATAAGAAGCCTGGGACATACCTACATGTGGGTAGGTGTCTACATACTGACTCATAATCAAACCGAGACCTACTAACTACCTACTACGACCTACTACTAACCATTTAAAAGTATTTTTCTAATAGTTAACCGGTTTTATCCAAACAATAATAACAGCTAAAGTACCGGAAGACGCAGCGTGGGTAGAGGCCTTCCACTAGGTGGACCGACGATCTGCTAAAGATCGCAGGTACCAGCTGGATGAGGAAGGCATGAGACAGGCCTTTTTGAGATCCCTGTAGAGTCCTATGCCCAGCAATGGGTGTCTTCCGGCCGGAATTATTCTGATTAAGTTAATAGGCGATGTTCATTTATTTAACAGAGATAATTAAATACAATTATTAGCTTTTAAAAATGCCTGAAGATGAGTAATTCGAAACCGGTTGCAATTTAATAAATAATTGTATAATAAAGTGGAACTAGTGTAAAAAAGTAATTTAATTCTTAATAATGGAGTTCCATCATGAAGTGACAACACAAAGTGTTAAATATTTTAAAAAGCCTTAGAGATAAAAAAGTTGACCCAGGTCCCCCGAATTTGGAAAGGTGCCCAGAAGGCTGGCCGCATTACCCCGCTGAATAGCGAGGCTTAGGCGCTAACCCAAGTAGAGGCTAGCCTTCTGATGATTCGTAATTTCGACCAAGATAACTCCTTGTGTAAGAAATAGGTACGTAGTTTATTTATTTATTTTATTTGTTTATTAACAGATCACAGCAACAAAAAATAATAATTAGTTTACTTTAAATTAAAAATAATACGCATCTTTGTCCATCCGTTCAACAACTAACTCGTCTTATCAATCTAGTCTGCGACACTATTAAGTATATATCAATGCAAATTATTCCGAAATGTTTTACTACTTTATACTATTTGCATAACAATACGACAGCGGTGTAGGAACACGCTACTAGCTTGACTACTACCTAGTAATTAACCTATTACGCTGTCTAATTATGTAGCGTACGATATTAAGATTAGATGATTACTAACAACAGTCCAGTTTACTGCGTAATTTGGATCAGCCAATACAATCTCGAGCAAAAACTTGCCAAATTACATTACAAATTGGTGTAACAACACGCTTGTTGCGTCGCTGTTTTGGTAACAGACAGGCAATACACTGTGTAACTTGGTGTAACTATCAATTATTTCTTTATCTAATTTAAGTCGATTAGGTAGTTTAAAGGATGAATAACACGCGAATTGACAGCGTAATCGGTCGCTTTTTGTTTGGCCCTAAAAAGACAATTTGTTATAAAAACAACTTACCATCATCAGGTGCTTGCTTGTTAGCCTCTACAAGTATGTTATGATGTTGTCTATTCGATAGTGTTATCGTTTTAAACCTCCGACGAAAAAATAAGTGGGGGGAGGGGTAACTACGATATGATCATGATTTGTGAATTTAAATGACCTGTAAATTATTTTATCAATAAATCAATGTCTAATGTCTAATGTCTAATGTCTAATGTCTAACTTATAAAGTTCGATATGTGTATCTGTGACTCTGTCTGTCTGTCTGGGACATAGTAGCTCCCGAAGGGATGGACCGATTTGGATGCGGTTTTCTCTGTTTGAAAGCCAGTTTAATCGAGATGGTTCTTAGTTTTGTTTCATTAAAATCGGTTCAGTAGTTTAGAAAATAATTGAGTATATGGAGACTTGGTAGGAGGTTACCCGACTTTTTCGGTCGGTCGGGTTAATAGATGAGGAGGTTCCATTGATGGGTGTCGTACAAGGTGAATATGATAGAGGCAGTTCCTGTAGCTGCTCAGGAAACCAGAAAATGGGCAGCAGAGCGTTTTCTGTAGAGTATTTTTAAGCACTGTCACCTCCAAGCCATAAAATTATAGCATTACCTCTACTAATGTGGAGGAGGCTCAAGTTCGGCAGTGGACTAATGATAGTAGGCTGTTATTTCTTTAAATAAGTGACAAATACTTACAAACAAAAATATAGGCAAAAGCTTGTCTAACAAAATAGGACTGGTACCGCACAGCGTGAGCTGGAAATAAGCGCCTTTGATGTGTAAAATAAACACGTTTTTGGAAAAGAACAAGTTGAAAACCCGAAAGAAACAATAAAGAAACATCCGTGACTGCGCTCTATTTTTGTTACAAATGGTTCTGGCGCCAAAATTTGACAAAGAAGCGAGTTGAGATCGAATTAAGGTATAACGTTTGCCTTTCGACGAGTGAAATGTCTCCGCTATACATTACAAGCGATTTCCAGTCTTAAAGCGTTGGCCATAAGGTTGGCAAAATGTCATAGAGCAGCCCTATATATGAATGAGAAGAAATATGTAGTAAGTCTCCGCAATATATCACAAGCGATTTTCAGTCTTAAAGCGTTTTACATAGGCTTGTTAAGACGTCAAAGAGCAGTCCTCATACCTATGTATGAATGAGAAGAAATATCCCAAAAATGTTGACCGGACATCGCGAAACAATGACACGGATCATGGCACGTTCCGCTGCTAAAGAAGTCCCTTCTTGGAACCGTTTGTCGGTGGCGTAATAAATGTTAATGGACGATCGCATCCGGCAGTCTGTCGCCCTGAGGGACCCCCGACCTGTGGGTGGTTCTATGGAGCCATTTGATAACAATAGGTAGGTAACATTAATTTGCGAACATCTGGTGGACGTGGATGTGGATGTGACAGCTAATGACGCTTTAGCCACAAAATATGTAAGGCGCCGGGTGCGCCCGCTTTAGCGGTGATACTGTCTAGGAACTACAAGTTTCCTTGTTTGTTTTCTACTTTACGTATGTGTAAATTTTAGACTAATACTTCTTTCTTTCGATGCGGAAGGCACGACCGGCCTTTGTGGAGATCTCTGATGCCCAGCAGTGGACGTTTTCCGGCTGATGTGATGATGATGACTTCTTTCTTTATAGGCATGTATGTAGAGTCTTAGATTAGAAATTCGAGTGTAGAGCGCTAACACTATCAACTTAAAAGAACCATACCTATACAGATACCCAAAGATTTGAAGAAACTGAATAATATTAGACTTGCGTTCCCGGCGGGACTTCGTTCGTGTACACCTACTTCTCCCCTACCTACCCTTTTTTCTTGCTTATAAACTTTCCTCTTCAATCACTCTATCTATTGTTGAAAACAGCATTGTAATCCGTTGCGTAGTTTAAAATATCTAAGCTTACATAGATACAGACGGTGCGATGCGACTTTGTTTTATACTATGTATAAAATTTTGAATACGTACTTGCACAAAACAGGCGATCAAAACAATCTTGGGAATTTTTTAAATTTTCTGTAAATGTATAAAAAAAAACGGTTTCACGCTGCATATACCTGCATATCTTGCGTTGGTAAGTTACGTCGCCATTCAGCTCTCAAACCGTTGCGCACGCAGGGAGTCATTTACGTACAATCGCGCACAAATTTTCAATACGGCACATCATAGGCACATCATTAATTTCGTCACAACCTTTGCTTATCCGTGTCGCATCGCATCGCATCACGTCATCAATTCTATCGTACTTATCACATTGTCAAATCGCGACAGCAGATGTGAATTTGAACAAGGAATTTATTGAACTTTGTTTTGTAACGCTTTTAGAAACAATCTGTTACATCGTTAACGATTAGTGTGTGAAGGCAGAACGTTAAGTTGTCGACATTTGTTGTCAGTAACGGCCGTATTCAGAAGAACTTTGATTTCGGCTTTGGGTCTCTCAAGTGAAGGTGTATTGATTACTTATGTCTAAATTAAGTATGTACATAGTAGTTAGACTTTGTGTTTATACATGTACTTGTATTTGTTGATTCATAATTATATCAGCAAAGGTATAGGTAGTACCACTGAATGAAGTGAAACTGAACCAAGAATTTTAATCTTTCCGCCTCCATCAAACGTCTTTTTTTTATTTTGCCTGTGGTTTGTCTTTACGCCCCCCTTCATCCATTGGTCTATGACCTATAAGATGTTCCGTTTCCACGTATGGGAAGGTCAAAAGGATCTACTCGAAACTTCTATATACATAGTATAAAACAAAGTCACTTCCCGCCGTGTGTCCCTATACATATACACTAAGATCCTTTAAACTACGCAACGGATTTTAATGCGATTTTCAACAATATATATGTATAGAGTGATTCAAGAGGAAGGTGAATAAGCAAAATAAACAAGTGTACCCGGCGCGACTTCGTTCGTGTGCACTAGTTTATATTAAGTAAGTACCTATAGAATTTCCTTTGGACTTTATCGCGCTAATACACACACAACCTCACAACCACCGTTGCGCCCGTTGTGTCCGACTGTCCACACGAACCGGCTCAAACCGGTATTGGGTGCGCCCGCGCCGGCCCTAGCGAGTACGCAAGCTCACACGTGGCCGTGCGACCTTCAAGGACGCCCTTTTCGCGGGAACGGACTCGCCTCGGGCGTGCACCTTGCCTCGTTTGCGTATGCGCATGCACTTGTCTATGGATTTATGTATGTGGCTGCATGTGTCGATAAAAGTCAGGCTTATGTATGGACAGTTGAGATGCCTAATGTATGTCTGTTTTAGAAATTTGTTTATAGAATATAAATTCTAAGGACAACTTAAAGTTGTTTTCGTTTAAAGTTATATTTAGTGGAATCCTTGCCGTGTCGTTCCTGGTAAATTAACCCCAGACAGAAAAATAGACTAAAAAGAAACCCTTACACGTAATTTTTTAACATCTAGCCACAGATTACAAACAAGTAAGTAGTCTTTTTTTAGTATTATTTATTTATATAAATATTAGCTTTCTTCATAAGTTAACGGCAACTTTACGTTTGCAATTGTGACTTAATTGCTTTTTGTTTAGTACCACTATGGTGGCAAACAAGCCTACGGCCTACCTGATGGTAAGCAGTCACCGCAGACTATGTTCTTTATTTTGGATTATGTTTATTTACTTACACCGTTGCATAATACATAATTAAAACAACTTAGTTAGCTTCAGATAAAGTTAGCGAATCGTCGTGAATTATTGAATATAAATGTAAACTCGACCCAGAAATTGCTTTATTACCCTAAGGTTGAAGTTTAGTTGCATGTCATTAAGCAACAGGGTCGATTTTCCCTAGCAATTATATTCTGACAGTTGATGGTTTCAACCTTAACGATATATGGGTGACGCAGGAAGTTTTGTCAAAACTGACAATAAAGCACTGTCTGTACAGGAAACTGAATATTTAGCAGTTTAATCGTTCCTATTTTTAATTTGTCTGTATTATGAGAAACATCGCATATCGTCAAAGTTCATGAACTAACAGTATTTGTGAATTATATCTGTTATACCTAAATGCCTAATGCGCTAGTTAAACCAGATCCGCTCTGCCCTGGACACCTCGGTGTGCGATGCCATCCATGCTGCCGAAGATAGAGTGAGCTTGCGCAAGATAGTCCACGATAAAGTCATCCGAAGAGGCCCCGACCCTCAGCATTGAGGATAAACGACACAAGGAGGAGGGGGATGTATACCTAAGTAAATAAATAAACCACACGCCGAAAAATACGTTGTAACACAGACAATTTTAGACTATCGTCAACTTGCCAAACATTAAGTTATCACCGTAGACTAGATGATTTTTGCATTGTCATGGTACACTTTATTCATACACTCCAAAATCGGGTTTAATATGTCTTCGCTAATCTGACAGGTGGTTCTCCAAAGTATCGAGCTCGGCCTTGCCTGGGGGCTTAGCACCAAGTGTGGCTGAATTTCGTAACGGTTGCCTTTTGTGTTTAGAATACGTTTAGTCATTACAATAGATATTATGACACAAGGTTGTGTTTTAATAGAGTATTTTGCTTATTACGCGGATAATTGAATGGACTAAGGACATATGCAATGCCTAAATAAGTAGACAAGTTATTATTCTAATTGAAATACGTATACAGCATTGTTTATATTGACTTTATGACTTGTTTACGTAGGTTGGTATTGTTGGTCTGAGATTGTTTTAATAAATAAAAAACAAATTTAGATCTGCGTCGTTGTATACGCAAAAGTTTATCTCGTAATTGGTTATTTCCTTTTGGAGCGACTAAAAAACAAGGATGGGTTTTTCTGCTAAATCCAACAGTCCAATTATTGCAAATGACCCACAGCCAAGCAAAATGACCCACACCAGTAATGGCTTGACCGATATGTCTGGAATTCGCGGAGGAAACCACAACGGTCGACTTTTGAGACCTACTTCGGACACCAGTGTGTAACGGGCCTTAATGACATAATAATAGTGGACCGCGCGGTCGTCGCGTGTGTAATTGCCTTAACTTGGGTCTCGGAGTGCAGTTACTGGATGTGGTAGGTGCATGCAATCTTTATGCTACTTATATTTTACAATAATATTAACAAAAGTAAACATTTATATTTTATTATACATTTTATCAAGGTATTCAGTGCTAATTGGAAACGCTCGTGCGACCATGGTCGTACGACGGACGTAGCCCGACCATTAGGAGACCTCATAACCATGATCAGCGCCTTCCGCTGGGGATCCGGAGACTGGTTGAACAGTTTAGGGTCCCGTGACGGTATTCATTCAAAGAAACCTTCCAGGACAAAAGTAAACTGCTTTTACTACGGCATCTTAAAAATTATAAGTACTTATAATAAGATACCTTTTTTATAATATCGCTAGCCGTACCCTGCGGTATTTAAATTTTTCCGCGGCACCCTATTGTATTCCCGGAATTAAAATAGTAATTTGGGAATAACACAGCTCTAGCTTCCTATAAACTAATTTTTTTTAAATTGGTCCAGTAATTATTGACTATACGAGTATTCATTACAAACAAATCAAAATACAAATATGAGGCATTTCATCCTAGTCCTCACAGTGACAACGCACTTGCGGTTCTGATATTTTGTCACGCACCTATATGTATATATTGTGAATGTTATGGGCGATAGTTACCACTTACCATCAGATGGGCTGTCTGCTCGTTTGTCACTGAGTGGCATAAAAACAAAAGTTTTCGTCTTATGAAATTGCCTTCAAAGTTCATCTAGTACAGACCAAGCTCTTCGTTTAATTACGTTAACATTTGGCGCGATGATTCGGGGACGAGGCGGGCGGCCCGAGGGCAATTTTATGTAATTCGGGCGCGTATTAGCCCACCGGTGGAAGTGGACATAATGTCCGTTGGATAACACTAATACTGTATTTCGGCGTAATGCTTGCCTATTGGTAATCAGCTGAACTGCATTTTTGTTTGTATTTTGTAGTAAAAAATGTAGTTGTAACGTAAGATTCTTGTTTACCTGAGTCATTTCAGTCGGTATTGCCGCCAATGAAAATGCTGCGGTGGATGTGCGGAGTTACGCGACTCGATCGAGTACGTAACGAGTACATCCGTGGCAGTCTTGGCGTGAGGGATATCGCAGATAAGATCGAGGAGGCTCGTCTGCGCTGGTTTGGTCACGTGTTGCGTAAGTCTCAGGGATACGTGGCAAATAGGTGCCTGAACGGCTTACGACGAGAGGATGTCGAAGCGGAGAAGTATTTTATTAGTAGCTAAGACGATGATGATGATGATTTCGGTCAGTATTGCCAAAACAGCGGTGGAAGAAGATCTAATGTCTGGTCTGTTTGCTAACCTATGGAAGTACCATAAGGTAGGTAAGTACTTGATTATAAATTGAGGTTCCTAGATTAATCACAATAAAGGAAGGAAGGAAACCCCTTACATTATATTTTAAACATATAGAACCAGCTGGCCCGCCGCGCTTTGTTTGCGCGTTGTTATGTTAGAAACTTCCTCTTGAATCACAGTTCAGTATCTATTGTTAAAAACCGCAATAAAATCCGCTGCGTAATTTTAAAGTCCTAAGCTACATACATACAGAGGGACAGATGGCGGGACGCGAATTTGTTTTATACTTTATATATATATAGAGCTTTGTAGAGGCAATGGAAAAACTTACGTGTAAATAATAAATAAATAAATATGAATGGACAAATTCATAAAGCGGCATCTAGCCCCAAAGTAAGCAAAGCTTGTGTTATGAGTGTTAGACAACTGATAAACTACTTTTATTCTTATTATACATACTACACCCAGACCCGTAACAGAAATTGAAAATCATCATTTTAATTTCTGCTCGGCCGGGAATCAAATCCGGGACCTCTGCGTGGCAAACAAGCGTACCACTTAAGTCGGTAGCGTAAAAAGGAAGAAAACCCCTCCCATTATATTTTTGTTTATGTAGACCCAGCTATCCCGCCGCGACTTCATTTACGTGTTGACTTTAGAAACCTTCCTCTTGAATCACACTATCTATTGTTAAAAACCGCATTAAAATCCGTTTCGTAGTTTAAAAGATCTAAGCTCCATTCGTCCAGAGGGACAGACGGCGGGAAGCGACGTTGAAGCTATTGTAATACAAATTATCCACTTACACAATCATAGACAAAAATTAACCGTAGCGGCTTATGTTAAATTATATTGACTTAAATCTGTTTCAATTTACTTAGGGAGCTTCGAAGTCTCGCGTACGCGCCGCGTTGCAACGGCTCGCCGATAAAATAATATTTTATTTTATTATTGTACTATTCCTATTGACGGTCGTACTACTGTACGTAGGTATTTATTAATAATAATATAATAATAATTTATTCAAGAAAAACTAGTGTATTAATACACTATTGTGTTTTTATTGACAGTCGTCCTATTGTACCTATATAACTTTGTATTATTGCTATTGTTCTAATACCTATGGGTATAACTACCAGAAATAAATGACTATTTATTTTTATATTATTAATTTTATAATATTATGTATATGATACCTAAGCTGTATTTTTATTTCCTGTAGTGTTATAAATTGATGCAATAAAGAGATTACATACATACATACATTCCACTAAGTATTTCCTTCTTGTACCTACATGTCTGCCTTACATGTTATTGAAAGATTATCTAACCTAACCCTAATCTCATTCTGTGTTCTATACGCTACCTTAAAAAACAGTGTAAAAACCTAAGTCTATTGTCACAAGAAGCAAGTGTTAGCCAATAATCGGATGGACATGATCGGATCGTCCTTGGAACCTCGGCGACTACGCGACGTGATCTCAATAACAATGGGAATGATTTTTTTTTCAATTTCAGCCGTTGGACATAAACAACTTAGATATAAAAAACTTGTTATTGTCCAGAGCTAAGGTTTTCGGCTAGCAATTTATATCAAAAGGTGCCTCCTTACCTCATCATCATCATTATCTCAGCCGCAGGTAGTCCACTGCTGAATATAGGCCTCCCCCGACATCTCCACACAGAATGACCACATGCCTCTTGCATCCATCGACTAACTATAATCTTCACGATGTCGTCCATCTATCTCGTGGTTAGCACCTACTTACGCTAATATCCCCTTATTTCAAATCTGAATAACTGATAGGGAATATATCTGAAATCACGGCTTACGCTACGTTCCAGAACGAAGTCTCAGGAAGCTAGAATACGTTATTGTCGATCAGACAATTGTTTCAGCACCTGGTCCAACTCTTCATCATACTTCTTACTTAAAAATTAAATTAGAGATAAGGCTGTTGAGTGTTGAGGTAAATGTGTTCTTACGCGGAGATCGCGATTCAGTCAGGTGGAGTGACAACTTGCGAAAGCCTGCGGGTGGAGACTGGATGCGGTAAGCCGAGGGTGGAGTGCATTGGCCCTCTTTGGGAGAGGATATGTACAGCAGTGAAATTTGGGCTGATATAAATGGTTGCAGTTGATGATAAAGTAATCCTATAAGGGTTCCGTTATTGTTTCTTTTCAAATACGGAACCCTAAAAACAAGACCAAAACCTGAGTCCACAGATACACACATCGGACCTCATTACAAGACGCAAGCAACTAAGTATAGTATTAGTATTAGCCAGTAATCGGGAGGACACGTTCGTCCTTGGAGCCGCGCCCAATACGCGACGTGATCTCGTTTACAATGAGACGTAATTTTTTTTGTCAATCGAGCCTTTGGCAAAGGAATGCGCCGCAAAAACAGCCGCAAAAACCGACTCAGGCGCATGCGACCGATGTGTTACAGATGGTGCCTTAGTAGAGACGTGTAGGTATTTTGTGAGTAGCATTAGTGTTTTTTGTTTTCGAAATTGGCCAGTTGATGGTGTATAATGGGTATGTATTGGATAAAATTGTAATTTTATAAATTAAGAAATAAATAAAACTGTTTATTACACCTATCTCGCGCATGGTACAGTACATTTGGGCACAATACATGTATAGTACCAACTAGTTTAGTAATGTAGATACAAAACGATTGAAGGAATTACGGGTGTGTAACTTCTTTCCTTTTGCATATAATAAAAATAAAACCAGGAAAATCACTACAACCAGTACACGATGCTCAGTTAACAAAACCACTATTTTATTTTCTTTTAACCACGCATACAGATATCAGTGGGGGAAACCGGCAGGTATCCCAAGGTATCGGCAGGTATGCGAAGGTAAACCCAGGGGTATTTTCTGATCTGAACAGATTTTAGGTATGCCATGTGGTTTTAATTAGGTTTTCCGTTAAAAAACATAGTGAAAAATGGTGCGTAAAATCCGACAACTCACTGGCTCTAAGTTTTTTTTATACCACTAAGGTGGCAAACAAGTTTACGGCCTGCCTGATGGAAAGCAGTCACCGCAGCCTATGGACGTTTGCAAACGTTTCGTCGAATCTGCAATACCCAGGCGAGATATACCTCATGTTTTGGGGATCTTGTAAAAACCTTTTCACACGTCTTCGTGAAAAAGACCATGCCATA
The DNA here is from genome assembly GCA_907269095.1 of Blastobasis adustella. Classification (NCBI taxonomy): domain Eukaryota; kingdom Metazoa; phylum Arthropoda; class Insecta; order Lepidoptera; family Blastobasidae; genus Blastobasis; species Blastobasis adustella. The sequence goes on along the minus strand of OU026129.1, from coordinate 12,960,551 downwards.
GGTATATGGTAAAGATCGAGGGTCAAAAGCTAGTAAGGACTGTCTCCAACGCACTTGCTCAGTTGACAGGTTCTGACTAGTAAAAGAGAAGACTTTTAATTAGTGTTTTCTTCAGCGCTGACATTTGAAAAGGGGTCAACAAAGCGATGCGCAGGCGCAATTGCTGTGACAGCCGGCCAGACAGAATAAGAAGAGTCCGTTTCAACTGTGGGACCGATTAATCGCTCTCCATTGGTCGTTTTATGTCTCATCTAATAGTGTAAGTCTATTTCTAGATCTGAAGTCAAACAGCGCTTGGTCGTTACTTCGCGGTATCTGATTCCGGGATCCGTGGATTCAAACTCGTGCTACGTTATACAGTTTATATGAAAATATAGTATATCGTCACCACGTAGTTGACAAATATAAATAAACTTGTTTGATTGATTGACATGTGAATCCTTATCATTAGACAGTTTTGATTTTTTGTCCGGCATCGAACAGAGCCTTTTCCGTAAAATACAAAGGTATGAGTGATTATATCCAGGGCTTTTAGGTATCAGCCCATTCTGTTGTAAATGGAATACCTATACTAACAATCAAAATGACAATAGCATATGCTTATTAAACGATTGAATTCTGTACATGTGGCAATAATCCCACTGCCTACTCTAGATACCTACTGTTATAAAAAGGAAAAATAAGGAAAACTAAAAATAGCAGTAGCCCTAAAAGAACAGACTTTATACACTGGCACAAAATAATGACAAATTTGAGATACTAACACTAAAAATACATCAATGCGTGGTCCGTCCCACGATCTCCCGCTATGTCCCATTTAGCCACATGCCAAACAACAATCGACTAGTTTATAGTTACATTGCTGTTCCATTTGGTTCAAAACTTACAAACTCTTGAAAAAGGCGGTGATGGATGCGAAATTACTGTAAATTCTGTTTTTGCATTCGAGCGACTTCAGGGTAAGTATCGGGCGACCCAAATGTGTCACAGTGAGTCAAATTGATTGCTGGGACTTTTGTAGGCAAGAAGAATAAAAAACAACGAACATTTTCATACGCACGCACTGTAATGGATCAAAGAAAAATCGGACGATTGCTAATCAAATAATGGGTACCTAAACTAAGAATATATGTAGTCCGATAATAATACAATTGGAGCATTATTTGTCACGGGACTATGTACATACTTCCTAACAAGTTAGTCATAGTTCCCAGCTATGCTAAGAAGACACAGAGAAAAAGTCGAGAGGTGTGGAATTTGTGGGGGGAGGCTTATCTTCTTGAGAGGACATCATACGGCTGAGATGTTGAATTTGTTATATAAAACGAATGTTACCTGCCTGGATTTCTCTCTTAAACGTTATCGGAATGAAAATATTTTAAAAATTAATTGATATTGTTCGAGGATCAATTTATCATGTTATCTCATCCTGCTTGTAATACTTTCTAATTAAAATTCATCACCTTTATCCAACACACTCGCATTGATCCCACTAATGTGAATATTTATTGCCGAGATCGTAATCTCTGGTAATTATAGCCTTTGTGGTAATAAAATTTAATCAATGCAAAGGATTTTTATGCTTCAAATATCAGTTACCGATCCTTGAGATGGGACAGCGAGATATTAAAATTTTAATTTTCTAATCTTCGTCCGAGAGCCGTTTAACTATTGCACCGTTATTCAATAACAAGCTTAAAGCAATACAATTGTAGGAAGCTTGAGAAATTTAGAAAATTTAATTTGTATCAATTTATTACTTCGGTTCTTTCTGTTTTCACCACTGCGATCATTGTCGTTGTCTGTGATATAGCTTACAGACTCACCTTTCAGTCCTGGAATAGCCCAACATGTGATATGGGATAGTATATCAAATTAGTATTATTATTATAAGCCATCGCTGTCCCACTGCATCAGGGCCTCTCTACCCATCTTCCATTTCGTCCGATCAATGGCTTTCCTGGTCCAATTCTTATAAAAGGATTCTAGCTCGTCCCGCCATCCCCATTAGGACTTATTCCGCTTTTTTTTACGTTTTGTAGTACCCACTCTGTGCTAACTTTAGCCCACCCGGCCTAATCCCACTTTAAGTTGACAGCTTTTTTGCTGATGATATCAAAGCTAGCATTCCTAGTCCCAAACTTAAAATATCACTCGTGTTAGAGCTTGTCTAAGCTGACATAACGCGCCCCACTACTTAATTAGTTGATTTCGATGTGTGAGTGCGACGACGATCGAGTCAATCGAACGACGCGTACTCCTACGTTTGAGTCTCACCGGCAACTGTATGACCAATTGCAACGGCATTTGTATATGTATTGCGTACATATTTTAAATTTTCTTGTGTACGTTAATGCGATAGTGGGGCGCGTCATTTCAGCTTAGACGAGCTCTACTAAATTATTACTGCTCAAGGTATTTTTGAAAGTGTAGTATTAACCTTGAAATAAAATCAATATTTATCAATCAACAGTAAATACCATATCCAACCGTAATGCATCACCTATCGCTCGATCACGAACGTGTCATTTTTATGAAAATCGAATTCTGCTTCGCCGATACTCCGTGACGCCAGGGTGTAACTGTGTAACCTAGTTTTTTAACAAACACTACGACACGACTCACTTTCAATCGATAAATTTGGATTTCCCCTGCTTTCTTCAGCGAAGTGATGTGCCCTACCATCGTCTTGGTCTCATTGAAAGCAATTTTATCGAGATATTATTATATCAAAATATTCTTTCACATATTGGTTGACGATAAATCTTAGTTTGGTACATGGTAGATACTTTACTCCTTAAACTCATGTAATATCCTCTAAGATCACAAATCCGAAAGTATTAGGTATGTCTGTTTATTACTCTTTCACTTCGGTACCGATGTAATATATTCAGTATATAAATAACTGAGATTCTGAGATAGACAGAATTGGCTACAACGTCTTGATTAGCGATACCTGAGGAAAAGAAAATAGATTACAGCAATGAAAGTCTGGTCAAACAAAGGTAATTAATAAAAGTAAATTAAATATGTAAATTGTATATGTTTAGGGCGACACTTCCAATCTCTTTCAGTTACCTGTGTGGATCAGGGGACTGTCGGCTCGTTGGTCACCGAAACCTGGATATGGTTATTAACACAAAACGGAAAAAAGTTTAATGTTCGGTGTCGCATTGTCCCATCACTACCTACTTGAGCCTTCGCTGATACAATTACAATACTAAATAAAAGTCGAATGAATGGGCAATAATTTTATTTCGGTTTGTCGCACGGAGGCCGCGCCTACCGGTGACCTTAGGTAATGTACTTTTTTTTTGCTTCATTGTACATTCTTCGTCCTTTCTTTTACGTAAGTAGGTCCCACTTTATTGTACTTACCTATTATATTAAATCATGCGCATTTTTTGCTGGAATTGACAAGCAAAGCGTATATTCCGAATTTTATTAAATACTAACAGCTAATGAAAACTATTGATAAAAGCTTTATAGGTAGGCACATTTCATTATAGATACTCAATGCGTTTCCTCTTACATCTTAGTCCCTACAGTGACAACGCACCTGCGATTCTAATAATAATAATAATAATAATCGTTTATTTACCATCTTATAAAAAAAAATGTATATATATGTATATAAAATAAATATAACAGAACTAAAAAGAAAAAATATATATATATATATATAAATACATTACAAAAAAGAAAAACGAATTGAAAATTTACACGATGATAAATGGGCTTATGGCTCAGGGTAGCGTGACACAAGTCCCACCCCCTGCTATTCTGCCACTCCCTTCAAAATATATATTTATTACACACACACGAAGTTGAAGAAGAAAAAAATAAAAAATAAAATAAAAACAAGAAACACAAATAAAAAGCACACAGCCACCAAAGCACTTAGCCAGCCACCTCACTGCGCAGCGTCACACCCCACACACCAGAGCCTGCTTCGAGAGCAGCCAAGATTCTGCATTTTTATTGCCTTCAACCAAAATACATGAATCGTAGATGGGCGACAGTTACCGCTTACAATCAGGTGGGCTGGGCTGTTTATCAATGCGTAGGATAAAAATAAATTTTAATTTTGTATTTTTCTAGCGGTCAACAAATTTTTTTATACCTACTATAAGTAGATACCTATTCGCTTTCGCCCGCGACTTAATATTATATATTATTTGGGCCTATTTAGTTCCCCAGATTCCCAATTACCTCCTTGCCATATTTTGTTAAAATCTGTAAATGTCTTTGAAATCTGTAATTTGTACCTAACTATAATGCGGTGTGAAAACGTAACAGACCGACAGAGTTTTTTTTTGCATTTATAATGTTATTTGGATATCTTGTCGTTCTACAGGATTTCATTATCACTTTCTCATAATAATAATTATGATAGAGTGTACAGTCCATCGCCTAAATACTAAATCAAATTTGCCACACATCCTTTTATGAGTTTCTGGCTATATGATGTTGTGTGCAGTGCAAATAAAATTGTTCATTGACTGTTAATTACATGGGTTCGTTAGGCAGGTATACCTACCTATTATTGTCATTGTAATTTATTATAAATTCCCATATATACCAGTTGAGCAATGCAGGTTTAATGTATGGCTTCCTAGCCCCTTAACAAATGCATGCCCCGTTCCGTAGCTTGGCTTAATCTCCCATAATCTTAATTTATGAACAGCGGAACGACATCTGAATAAGCAACTGGAATTAGTATCGTTAAGGAATAACATTGCTTTTACCATTTAGCAGTTACTAAAATAAAAAGTATTGAAATTTAAACCTTACCCTCATAAGAATAAGAAAGAGTATGTAGTTTTGGAAGTCGCTAAGTAAATTGCAGTTACTTGCTATCAATGAGTGGTTAGGAGTAGAAGTTATTCATCAATGTTGGTTGAGATATGAATATTTGTCCTTTATAGAGACTTTTGCATTTTGTTTCAGGTTCAAATATGGCGCTAACATACAACGATTTTATTGTACAAGTGTTTGCTTTTTAACTTTTATGACAGAAAATCCCTGTTCTTAATAATTACTTAATATTTATTGCAAGTACCTACTTTTAAAAAAATACTCGAGGACCCACTGTGGATCATAGCAGTGTGACCACAGTTAAAAGGGCCTTTCAACTGAGTAGATATTGGATGTGTTTAAGAAGATTTTTTTGTTTCTTCGATAATCCTACATTCTTAACCTTAACGAAAAAAATATTTACCTCCTTGTTCCATATCAGAAGGTCACGATTAATTTTATTACAACCAATAAAATGTAAAATAAATCCGAAGCTAAATAATTAAAGGCCACCATCAGTCTGGGGGTTAAAAACTTTATGGCGTTCGAAAAAACCACATTCTAAAGATTTTTAAAACATGTTTATTGTGTTTAGGCTTGACATACTAAAGGGGATTTCGTTCCCAAGGACATAATTTTGTATTTTATATCAAAGGACCTCGCGTCAAGAGGCGACAAATCAAGTTGGCCGGTTTTTGTGCCCCTGCACATTTGGAACGAGAATTTCAATTCTATGGCGAAGAGAATAGAGAATACAAAAATTGTACCCAAACTTTTTTCGTTAAACAACGGCCCGTGAAGCCACATGTGAGTGCTGACAGCAAATCTTTCTTAGAATCATCCGAATCTTGAAATTATTTATTTTTATACGAAAAAAGGTAAGATAAATGAGCATCTAGGTGTGAAGTTCTCATAAAGATGCGCTATGCTTCTTGGAAGCTTAATGATTGTTTTGATAGTTGCTTTTAATTTGTTTGTAAAACCAGAGTGGTTCGAGATGACGGATTTAGTAATGATTTCCTCCTCGCTAATGGCTAATGGTATTTTGGGAACGTTTGCTGGTATATTTTCAACCTCATTGCTTCTTACGAAATTAATAATGTGTAAATCTTTACACGTCGATTTCATTTCGCTATCCAACTGTGCTATCAAATCAACATTACACAAACACTAAACAATATTTTCTTTTACAAAGATTTGAATCTTGAAAGGAGATTCCGATACATACAAAACAGGTAGCTCAAGAAATGCATCGGGGCGATTAGAGCCCTTCGTTCGTGTTTTTTTGTTTGTTTTTTATATCTTTTTTAATCTATAGATGATTTATGGGTTGTTTTCTTTCTTTTTTACGGTCCGGGGTTCAAGATAGTAGCCAGTTTTTAATGTCAACAACGATAAAGATATTAGTAGGTAGGTATACAATTGTAACTTAGAGAATAAACAAGTTGTATCCTACTACTTACTTACCAATAAATCGTAAAATGAACAGAATTATATACTTATTGGTAAGATAGCCAAAGGTAATTAAAATGAACTCTAGTGTATAAGTAAGTAGGCTATTTATATTTCTCTCTTCTTATTTATATTTCTTTAAACTCTTACAGAAATTATAACCCCAATATATAGTATTTACGACAGACCGGTAGAAAACCGTTTTGGTTTAATTATTGTTACTTTTACTTGTAAACGAATTTTGGGCAGTAAGGGATCATTACCATCATAATAGGATAAATTATGAGTAGCCATAAACATCTCATTGTCGGTCGTAAAATTTTTATACTTAAATTTTAAGAAGGTCATTAAAATGGTCATAAAGTGTTGCATAGGCGACTTCCGAACTGTAGCATTTCTAAGATTATCGGTATGCACAGCTGTTACCGTACCTACCTGCAGAAAATGCGACTCTATACAGCTAAGTATTCAACAATGCTTTTAGTGTGTGGAGAATCTTTATATTATATTTATTGCTAAGTTAGGAGTTACGAGTATGATATTACATAAAACGCTCTTTTCATTTAAAATTGTTGCGTGTTTGTATCGTTAACTCAAATGATTTATTTAAATTTATGGTTTGCATTTGAGGTCTTTTGCGAAAATTGTAAAGTAGCGTGAGGTTCGCAAAGGATTATCCAACAGAAAGAGACTGAAAATCATTGGGAACAGCAACGACATACCGGACTACCGATACAAGGGGAAACACTGCAATCATGGGGAAGAACCACGGAAGAGCAAATTACGACCGTGAACCCCTGACTCACCGCGGGCGTCGCACGGAAACGGGAGTTGCGACCTCCCAACATTGCGATATGCGCATGCGCACGCATGCGACCTACCACGACAACCCTTATCGCAGTCTGCCGCCAGGCGCCACAGATAAAAACCCCTTTTGTTTCAAAACTATCAAAACATTCCAACTCCAGCTAAATGGCCATAAAAACTTGCTAATGCATTCCCAGATACGCCAAAACTGACGATACACAAAACGCACTTGCGCAAATGGCGATGGCGTCAACCTTTTTGGCGCCGGCTTTTTTTCCCCCCATGGGTCACGCAACGTATGCAAGGCGCTTACAATAGACGAAGCAGCGCTGCTTTGTATTGTTGGTGGAACTTTATAAATCTTGTGACTAACAGAAATTGCGGCATGGGCATTACTGTTATCTTTAAAAGTGCTCTTATTTTGCGCAAGCAAATAACAACGAAACAGTTAAGTACTTACTGGAAATTTAAAATGTTGAATAGGTACCGCAGCTAGGTAGGTACTCATGAGGCGACGTCTCGGCGAGACGTCTAGACTGCACTATTTAACATGATAGACGGAAAGTAACCGTACATATTATTTCAGCAGGTATGGCATGGTAAGGTACCTTACTTTACTATCTTACTTTGAATGAGAAAAGTGTTTTCAAGCTTTCGATGAAACACGTATGTAAGTAGGTAAGTACTTATAACAAAAAGCAACGCATGCTTACAATATGTAGATAATTTTGTAGTTAGATACATACATTATTAACAAACAAAATTTAATCCCGACCTAGGTGCACAAACTCCATTGTTCACCATGCGTAGCTAAATAGATTTTTAGAGAATCAATTTTGTCTGCATTCAAGATCGATTGGTTTTGAGAATTAATAACCGAGAGGCGGAGATTTCGTGGCCAATTTCCACGGTTGTTACGTTACTAATGAAGCGTGGCTTTGCGAGTTGCAATTAGTGTAATGGGCCGGAAGCAGCGGTGGAAAGTGCACTTTGGCGAAACCACTGCAAGGGCGTAGAAACGGCGTGAAATGAACCCCTGCGGTGACAAAGGGTTGAATGGTCCAGTGAATGAAGGATTTGTAAATAATGGAATTTAGTTTAGTACCATATAATAAGCAATAAGCATAACCAGTATTCAAAACTGCAATTTTGTATAAAAAATTCCGTAAAATCGGTATTAGATGTTTCGAAGTTTCTCCTCTTACATAACACATAATAAATAGGTACATAAATATGCTGCTATGTCCAAAGACTAGTCATACAAAGTTAACAAAAGGCGGATTAGTTAGGTATATAGGATAGGTAGGATAGTATATAGGAACACACGTAAACAATAACAACAATAATTGTTAATCCTTTGTGTGTTGTCCAATCTCCTCCTATCTTTAACTTTTTTTAAATGGAGACGTTTAGATTTTTGCCGAATACAATCTTGTGACGAGACTTCCAGCACATTTTACATCCCGTTACGGGATCGCAAAGATATCAACTGGAATAACTTACTCGTCTATGTACAAGGTTTCGGTTACTATCAATTCATAGCTGTCGTTATACTTAGCTATCACGTCAGAGGCCTATTGCGCGGCCCAAAAATCTCCGACACTGGACGTGATGTAAATTATTTATTTATTTATTGATGATGATGATGATTAAATGGTAATAAAGATCAGTATGAGTTTACAGAGTTCGCAAATATACAAATGTGGACTATTATCTAGTCCACAAGTTTTAATTTTACGTTCCAACGGCTGCGCCTCCTACACGAAACATTTCGTCTGAATACGAAATCGCAGTCCATCAAAATTAGTTCGCTTCCTTGCCACGGATTGTAATAAACTCGGATAAAACTCATATGGTGTACGTAAGCTGCCGTTACGTAGAAAAGAAATGTACTGTGGCTACTGAGAGCTTTTCTCGGATTCGGATCGAATGTAGTACCTTGTATTCGCTCTAACTCAAAACTAGTAGTAGAACAATAGTAAGCATCAAACTTTTTTTTTATATTTGTTCTAGCCAGGCATTTGACCGCCATCTCACCTGCTGGTAAATGACGATGCGGCCAAAGATGGAGCACGCTTGTCTAGGAACACCTTACCTAACTTAACGTAACTTTATAATACTAAATAAATAAATATTTGCCTTATTAGTGTCCACAATGGTTACATAAAATCGTGATTAATGAACTACAAAGGTACCTACTCATTAATTATAAATAGCTTTTGTCAGAAAAAAGCTGAACACCTGTCCAAAATATCTCCAGGCAGATGAGATCAATTATAATTGCTTAGTCTTGTTTTAGAACAGAAAAAACTATGTGTGTATGTGTAAGTGAACGAGTGCGTGCGTGTGTGTTTGTGTTTGCACTATTTAATGTATAATCTAGGACATTACTGTCAAAAGGCGTTCGGTGTCACATAAAACGATTGCAGCCATTGTAATACTCGATACTATCATAGTAACAATATACACTGGATTAGATACTTCGCTTACTATTGATAGATTCCACACCACGTCCACTCGATACGCGGTCTCGGGTGGCAGGCAACCTTGCTCGCGGCTCGGATGTCACGCGGCCGTGACAAATGCTAAATGGCCAACGGACATTATTTGTTGCTCGTCTTGCCTCTGGGTGTAGCGGAGAATTGACAAGCGAGTCTGTGTTTTGATTGTTTTGTATCAAGCAACTTTTAACGTAACGTAGTAATTCATCTTTAGCGTTTTATCCCAACGTTTCGATCAGTGATCTTGAATTAATATAAATGTATTAATTTTAAATATTTATTATCCCGGTATTGTTCCTGCGACGCACGGGTCCGGAACGTAATAGAAATGATCCAGGGAATCGGGTCATATAAGACGACTTTAGGCAGACCAACTAGGATTTTCATAGATCAGAAAATAAGCAGCAGCGGTGTGTCACCCCATCCCTATGGGGTGTCGCATTCGATTAAACTAAAAAGCCTTCACGGCTATAGGTCTCTTGCGATTCCAGGACAACCAGCCGGCCGGCCACGCTGGTCCCTCCCTCAATAGTCCGGAAGGTGCCATATTATATACCCTTTGCGGTGGGCGCAAAAAAAATATCTTTTGTTTGTTTATTCAACACTTCAATCTCGAACTCGCCAGTAGTGGAGATTATGGCAAAACCCTCCACTAATGTAGAAGAGGCTCAGTGCATTGTAACGGGCCGTTGATGTATGGTGACGATATGAAGCTTACAAAATTCCGGCTTAATGCTGAGCCAAATTGCGGTGTGATTGCGGAGGAAACTCTACAGGGTGAAACTCTACAACTCTCTGTGTTAGGTTCGGAATAGGCTTTGTAAGTTTCAGCTGTATACAACAGTGTACAGATTTCATGAAAATCTGTTTCGCAGTTTTTGCGTGAAGGAGAAACGAACATCTAAACATACAAACATACATCCATAAAGTTTCGCATTTATGATGTATTATTATAATAGGATTAGTATGAAGTAGGATTAGTTGGGTAAAACTTATTGGATAAACAGTTCCAAAAGCTTCTTTGGTAAGCAATTAAAAGGTTAGTCACGTCAAAATACACGAATTAATTTAATTTTGTGAAATGGGTAATTATAATACAATCAAACAAGTAAAAAATCTCAAAGTTGGGCACAAAAACGCCCGGGTTTTTGTTGGTTTCGTTAAATATGCGTACCTAGTACCTACCTACTATTAGATACTTAAGTTTAAACAATTCCTCCCGGCACTAGCCATTGACTTCCGTTTCCTGTCTACACTTTGAAATTGGCGCGATGAAATGTAACTCGTTTTCGAGCAAACCAAACGACATTTAAAAACCTCTGAACTTTGCCATGTACTCTCGTACTCTAGCATTGATGTCTATTGCTACATAGCTTTGCTCGTATTTGCTCAAATACTCCTATTGTCTAGCTGCCGCCTCGTGGCCTTCAAGGCGATGTTGTGGGTTCCCACGGCGTCTGGCGCGTGTCAGCGGTAAGCATGGGGCTGGCAGGTGGTAGGTGTGCGCGTTCTCCATTGGCGGGCAATGTCGAATTCCGATACTGAAGGCAACTGTGAAGTTGATTTCCTTGAAATCGTTGTATATTGCCTGGTGGAAAGCGTTAGGTAATTATTGCGTATAATATAACAAAAATTCAAAGGAAAATAAGTATCTACAAAACAGTGAGAGCATCATTGCAGTTTTTACTAAAATTATGAATCACCTAAGTTCTTTCTTATCTCCATTTGGACCTAGCTGATTGGCTAAAAACGAGTTAAGATGGAACTTAGGCGATTATTAAGTTTAGTGAAAACGGACATCAGTATCTTTTCCACGGAGTTTATAATGGCGGCATGTTAGTCTGGGAGCATGGCACTTACCTTTTCTCGAAACGATTCTTCGAATTTTTAGACCGTTAGGTTTATCTTCGATCTAAATAATACCAGAAAGCGGTCAATACAATACAGGACAATAGCGGTCCTGCGGTCAGCCCTAAGGCTAAAAATGCATTTGAAAACTCCTTGTCCGAAAATCCAACAATCCAACAATCCACCTACTTACTAAATTTAGTTAAAAGACTTAAATTAAGATGTAATCGTATTAATAAATATAGAAATTTCGCTCATTATTTTAACATAAACTAAAAGAAGAAAAATTCAAAACGGATGTGAACCGTGGAGTCGTCTGAAACGGCCGCGCGAAAATATTAAGCTACAATTAGCGTTAGGTATAGGTACTTACCTACACTTTTCGTGTCTAATAAGTACAATACAATAAGAACTTACAACACGAGTTACTTATTAAAATGCAACTACAGACATGCAATATGCCAATGGAGAACACCTCATGCATCGCCTTTACACCAACACCCGGCGCACCGTCGGCCTCGTTCTTTGTCTTACAGAAATTGTTTAATCCTCCTCTCATTTCTCAGTAAGTGCCAACACCAAGGCCGGTCAGAGGCGGAAGATTCCCCTTAAAGTAAATGCCTGCAACAAAAAATTCAAGTAAATTGCTATTTAATTCGTTCCCAGATACCTATGAGATTGAGTGGCTCTTGTTTACGTGACTGTGCGAAACTACGCGCTAAATGAATCTGATACTATTGAATTGTCTTTTCATGGTGTTGGTCTATTAATCTTAATCTATCTATTTGTTGGTGAAGTCACAAGGTGGTACAGTTAATATAAATCAGTGCCACGAAATAGTCTGAATTAAAATTTTCACACTGTAGAATCAAAGTCCATAGTCTCTGCCTACCCTACCTGTGGGACAAAGGCCTGAGCTTTATGTATGTATCTACATACAAACCAAAATGGTCGCGTACAGTTCGGTAACCGATAAGCCTACCACATATACATTTATGTTGTGGAATTCTTCTGTGGCTTCCTGAAGTTCAGAACATACACAAAACAGTGCATTCGGGGTCTTACGAGCTTGGCCTTACTCTGCAACAAAGGAACCTTAGTGAAAACGGACACTGATTTATTCCAAGGAGTTTTCAAAATTGACAAGATTTACGTATGCTCTATATGAATTAAAAAAGTCTACAGACCTGAAAACAGCAAAAAGCGCGTACTACGCATATGCTCAAGCGTGGTTACAATATGGTATAGCTCTATGGGGTAACAGTACTGAGGTCTCCAAATTATTCATAATACAGAAAAGATGCCTCAGAATTCTAGTAAATATAGATATTATGGATAGTTGTAGGCCATATTTCCAAAAATTAAAAATATTAACATTGACATCTAATATATTTTGGAAGTTTCATGTCTAGTTTTCAATAATATGTCCATGTGCCCATTATACACTAGACCTGAAAAATTAAGACAAAGAACAAGCTAAATACAGAATTTACAAAATTAACAATGGTTAGCTCAGGACCCTATGCAATGGCAGTAAAGATTTTTAATAATATACCAGGACACATAAAAAGTAATACTGAACCCCACAAATTTAAACTAAGACTTAAAAATTATTTAATTGAAAAAGCTTATTATAACTTAGATGAATTTTTTTTGTGACACTATTGAATTTTTATAACAAGACATTCTTATTCTGTTTTGACTTAGAAAATATATTAATATTGAATTTAAAACTTGACATTTAAATTGAATTATTAGGGCTATTTTTGTTAATGTTGACATTTTGCATTACTTATTATATTTTTGACAATTTTAATGATTTATTGTAATTTTTTTGAAATTGAGAATTTTGTATTTGATTGACTTGATATTTAATTTCAAACACTGCAACCTCTCTATTATTATTATTATATAATAAATTATTGCTATACCCTACCAGGGTTCCATGTCTTGTACTAATATTTATATTTAAGAACTTGTATTTACTAACACATGGAAACGCAATAAACGAATTGAATTGAATTGAATTGAATTGAACCCTAAATATTGCAATGTTAAAATTTACAAAAATTAAGAGCATCAATACATCATCTACTATAACAGTGGCTCCTTTTATAAGAGGATCAGTAGGTTAAATAACGGATACGGAATCAAACAAAAGATGAAGAATAATCCTAACGTTCCAAATAAGAAGGCACCTACTCTCAATTTACCGACAATAAAATACGAAACGAAAATGAACTATTTGTCAAAATCACTAATGATAATGCCAAAACGGTGATCAACAAAAAAACGTAGTAGGTCGAAGACCACAGTATGAAAAATTATTGGTGATTTGTAAAACTTCCCACTTCAATATTAGTTCAGCTGGTTGCTGTTGCTGATGTACCAGTGAAGCCGTCATTCATCATATCAGATGAATTATTTTCTTAATATGTTCTTGCATGCCCCAGTAGCTTCAAAACTATCTACCTACTTAATATAAGAAACGATGACCTAATAATTTCCGGAATGTAAAGCATTATTAATCTATAAGTGCACGCACTTACTTAACTTCAACTAATCCATCCATTCATTATACACTTCCTTGCAAACTTGCGTTCTATGGGGGCGTCTGCTATGAAGTAGGTACCTACGCTTCAATTGTAATTTACTTATTTAATGTACACAGGACATACAGTTAATCCACAGAATACTAAAGAAGAATCTAAATTATTAATAACACCCGTTTTCACTAAACTCGAATGCTTAACATTACGTAATTAGAAAACTCTTATTTTTAGCCAAACCTCTACCTCTAGGCGAGAAATATCTATAGATACGCGTTGTTAATTCTGGTAAACTTCAGATTGTCACAAACTTATATGAACCGGTGACTGCGTCGCTGTTGTTGACAAGAAAGTGACACTTCAAAATGTTCCAGTTTTGGCCACGGGTCAGTTAAGTTTGCTGTGGGAAACAGAACGCAACTGTTATTTTAGGTGATGCCTATGGATGAAGCACTGCACAAACCACTTCGTAATTTTAAGCGTTACCGTACTTGAATAGTTCTGTTTTAGCGGTTGGTGAAACGTATTTTCATCTTAAGTAATTCCTAAGTATAGTCTTAGGCTTTAGGCAATTCTTATGTTTAGTGAAAACGGGCATTACCCAATTTATTTGATTCATAGAGATAATACTTATCGTTATGGTGCCCTACTATTTTCTATCGAAACGTACTCTATGCAGCTGTGGGCTAATGCATAATTGCTTGTTGTATTACGTTTTTATTGAATTTAAGGAATTACAATATAAAATCTAAAAAATCGTATAAAACACTATGTGGGATGCACTAAGGCCGCAGCGCATGGCTGGAGATAGATAACTACCAATAGTTCTACATCTGGTACGCAGACGCAGGCGTGTCTGAGGAATGCGCGATATCTGTTGCTATCTTGTTAATTGCCCAGCGATTCGCTATTGGAGCGTTATTAATGACGAATGTCCGACGACAGCCAATTAAATAGATTTGTCGAGGTGCATTGAACTCCTGATACTATGTGACTAAAAATATGAATAGACTGTTATAATAAAAGCTTTCCGAGACGTTGTGGTGGAAGATAACGCAGGGCCGGCATTATGACGTGCCTTATTGCCTATTGGGTACCAAGATGTCTACGAAATAATAATAGATAACGATCATCATCATAAATTTAAGAGCCTCGCTCTAGACGGTAGTGCAATCGCCATGTCATTCTATAGTCCACTTTTGATTTCATGTCACAAAATGTGCATTTAAAAAGTTTTCAAGTCATATCGGAAATCTCAAAGACACGCCACAGACAATTTACTTGTTGTGTGCCACCATTATTTTTTTATTCTACGCGGTGACAAACGAGCACAGTCCATCTGATGGTAAGCGCTAACCGTCGCCAATAACATCTACGATTCATGCATTTAGGTTGCAGGCAACAAAAATGCAGGACCTCACACATGCCTTTCGTATTCTATATCTATATCATTTACTATACCTAGCATACTCGGGACATGCGCAAGTTATACGTAAGTACTAAAATGCCATAAAATAAAGCAAAGCACCTTATAAATACACCATTCTGATGCCATAATGCCCAATAATCGGTGCATCTAGCATCATTCCTGAATACGATGCTGTGCGGCATTCTCCCAGTAATTAGTGCTGCCTACGCTTCAATTGCTTGCCGATATCTCTCAGAGTTATTAGCCATTGTCGAGAGGAACAACTTTACAGCTGGATGACTAAGTGGCTAAGGATTGAGCGGAGTTTGTGTGGCGTAGGTTTCTATGCGGCAACATTGTAGGTAAAGCCTGAATGATGTGTTTTGAATGGGTACTGTTGTCGACATCAACATCTTCCAATGCCATGTATTTTTATGTGCGGTGGAAGTTGTTAGTGGGTTCATCAAAGTGCCTAACTTAATATTAGTAACGATACAATATAATACAATAAGTTATTTATTTCTCCACAAACATGAACAAAAATTAGTATAAAACAGCTTTGTCACACAGTGCATTGTTTATGGGAGCTGGTGCCTGAACTATAACGATACCTACGTACACCTTCGTTTCATCTTCTTCTGAAGAAATGACTACAATTTGCAGTTGCGCCAAAACAAACCCTTTTAGGATAAAATTAATCAGAACAATAAAGTTATTTATTATTATAATTAATCATTTATTTCAGACCAATTAAAATAAAATTTTTAACAGTCCATATTATATTGTGTTAGTAAAATTACTTTTAATATATGTTAAAATCATTACATAATTAAACATTCAATTCATTAAAACATCACAATGTCATAATCAAAAATAAATTCAATATTCAAATAAAATGTCAAATTCTTAAGTAGGCAAACATATTATTAATAAAAATTAAGTCCCAGATGCAACATGGAGTTTAAGCCAGTTATGCATCATGGAACAGTCCAGTCTATTTGCCCATATATTTAGGAGGCTGTTATGGCTCCCCCGGACACGCTGCAGGATTGACGCAACACTTTTTCGCATGATAGCGTGAAAACCATCCGTCCTTGCTGCCGCAAACACGCCCGACGCACTACAGTGCCTCCGAAGCCCCAACTGCATCCTAAACATGTTATTATACTGTACGCGGAGAGTGTCGTATGCTCTCCGAAAATATGAGACCCACAGGCTGCACGTATAACAGGATTGACAATAAGCCCTAAATAGGGTAATCTTTACATATTTCGTGCAACGCGCGAACCTGCGAGCCAACATATTCCCGCGGACAGCCAACGCCTTCCGCTCCCTCTCAATGTCGGCGTCATCCCTGAGGTCCTCCGAGACCCAGTGACCCAGGTACTTAAACTGTGTAACTCTATTGAGTTGCATACCACTGAGGAATACTGGTAGAACAGTGTCAGCTTTGTGCAGTTTAGGCTGGAAAACAAGAAGTTCACTTTTCCTTGTATTGTACCTGAGCCCATGTGCCTCAGCGTAAGCGTCACATTTCCTCAGCGGATTTCACCAATAGCGGCATAGCTGATCCCGATTCCGAACACCCGACTCCGGTGCTGCTAAGACCCTCAATCAGCTTGTTGACATAGAGGTTGAAGAGTCGAGGAGACGTTAAACCCCCCTGTCTCACTCCACAGTCCAATCTGTACTCCACCGACAAACTACCTGCCCACCTCACCATGTTAACCTGGGTATTGTACCAGTGATAAAAAATATTTATAATTTCCTCGGGTAATTCAGTTTCACACCTCAACTTGCGCCAAAGAATATGGAGTAAAACCACTACGACCAAAAAACGTTAAATTGGATATTGTAAAAAACAATGAAATCCATACAAAGCGTTTAATAAAGTTAAAAGCCCACAAATCGTTACAAACTTCAATAATTGTCCCAAAGGCATACGTAGGTAGGTAGGATCCACCATTCGTCTTCTAAAACTTTTTTTACTTTACATAAGTACATTTTTTTTTTCTTCCAGCAATGTATACCTACACTGCCACCGCAGGCCATGTAAGTACTTATTTGACAATATGACCGAAAAACTGCACAAGTAAAACTAAACGTGTGTGAGACGCGTCAGACGCCTATGCGTAAGCGCGTGATTCGAAAGTAAAGATCGAAGGCACAGTCAAATCCATACTTAATATTGAAATTACAAACGAACTCAGGTAGGTAAGTGATAATAACCATCTGTACTTTTTCTATAGTTTACAATAACGGGGTTGGAGATTAATCCCTAGGTAGGTTCCTTGCAACGTCGCGAGTCATCCGCCGGCGCAGACAGCGCGGCGCCGCACCTGCGCCTGCGACGCAAGTGGGTCATCGCAACAGGTCTGCTGATTGGCCAACCGGACGGGTAGGGCTCGAGGGAAAACATTGTGCAACCAATAGTGCCTCAATAGTGCGTTTTCACTAGTTTCGTTACTAATAAGGTACGTGTAGTTAACTAATGGGTTTGGGTTGAGTTGGTCGTTATCTGCGAGGATTTTGTAATCGGTGCAGAAATATCGGAAATTGTCTATTTTATGCCTTGACAGGATCGGAGTTTAGATATCTGACTTTGACACGACGACCCACACAATACAGGCTGCGAAATATACGGGGAATATACCTTGAATTGTGCCAGTTAGTTAGAGGAAGGAAGAACTCAATTAATTAGTGAGTGACAATGATTCATTTTGTCACCTACTCCTGGTTAAGTCATAACTCATACCTATTAAGGATCTTTATAAACACTACCTTTTTTTTAAACATGCTAGGTAAGTATCTCTATTCTCTACCTTTTACTTACTTTCTCTAGCTAAGTAGGTATATGAAGAAAAAGAAGCACTTCATTCCGATAGTAGAACCCACATGTTGCTCCAAAGTTTCATTTAAAAAAAATAAAAAGCGAGAGGGCACAATCCGGACGTCTTCGTTAGAACAAAGACGTATCTACAGCGGTGAAACTTTTATCTTCATCTTTGGATCGTATCTCATTCGTATCAGATGGAAGCTGTTGCGGACCGGCGCAGACGCAGATAAACAAGATAGAAGCGGCACAGTGACGTCACAGACCAGTCGCCTTCAGAGAAATGATTGATCGACCAATCACGAATCGCGTGACGGAAGTTTTACATTGTATTTATTTATTCCATATACAAAATATTCGTAAATTTAATATGTAATGATGGGACATAAATTATCACGTAATTGCAGGAAGAGTTGCTGTTTTATAGACTGGCAGTGTCGACGTTTTTCTGAGTAGAGGAATTGTTGGCATTTATTAAAAAGCTGAATCGTCGTTTAGGTAATACTAAAGACAATTTAATTGGTAAGAAGAATGTAATAAATAATTTATATGAATTTAAGCTTTTTTCTTTGTGAAAGTCTGTTTCAATATTCCGATAATTTATTAAATAGTTACTTCATTCTATTCCATAGACACCTACTATTTACACGAGCCACTAAATACACAAGTAGAAATGTGGGTACCTAGGTACCAAGGTAAGGTAATGCCTTAATGTCCCGGTCGTGCTCTCGTGGGCCCGGGGTCCGCCTTGACCGTGATCCAGGATTTGGCAGATTAGATAGTTACAGTGGAGCGACTGCCAGCTGACCTCCGTGACCCTGCTATCACGGAAACCTAACCAGATTGGATTATGGTTACACATTAAGTCACGACACGATGTTTTTCCTCACCGTAAGAGCATCAGTTAGTGTATATCTAAAGTTCTAAAGTACATAACTCAGAAAAAAGTAATTGGCACATGGCGGTAGTGGGATTTGAACCCGGTACCTCTCCCATGTGAGTCGGATACCTGAATAAAAGTTAGCGAATTGCTTTTTACAGAAGACAGCATGGACCTACCCAAAACCAGTATAAAAGGAGCTACAATGACTCCAAGGTTTGCTGGTAGAAAACTCAATTAAAGAGTTAAGCTCGCCTTTGTACATCTCTGTTACTGTACTGTATAATTATGTCATATTTGTGTACAATAAAGAATAAAGAAGTACAAACATTGCTATGTGCCTCTATAGAGACACTAGCACATCTTATACTGGTTTTGTGTAGGTCGATATGCTGATGACTGTACCTACCTATATTTGTGGAAAGAAATCAGCCTTCATTGTTTTCTCAGAAAATTCTCAATATTGATGGATTGCATTCGATATAATTTTCCAGATACCTAAATACTGAGTAACGTTATCCTGTAGATTATCTTATCTAATCGTAACATTCAATTCATTTCCACAAACCAACCGAACATTGCCGTCTGTCACTGACATTGATAAATTGGATTCGGAGACTTTGAAAGTAATAATACAACTAACGTATAACTTTTAATATTACGAGAATCTATATTCTAACTTCGTAAGGCATGTTTGTGAATAACATAGAAACCACAAAATCATGAACAC
This sequence comes from Blastobasis adustella, assembly GCA_907269095.1. Taxonomy (NCBI): domain Eukaryota; kingdom Metazoa; phylum Arthropoda; class Insecta; order Lepidoptera; family Blastobasidae; genus Blastobasis; species Blastobasis adustella. The sequence goes on along the minus strand of OU026129.1, from coordinate 12,940,746 downwards.
AAGACGATAAAGAAGGTTAAGGTAAACCAATGCATGTTACGTGTTCCGTTGAAACCACAACAATGCTTCACTTAGGCATTTGAAGGTAGGTATTACTAGTACGACCATGGTCGCACGACCGTTGCCAATTAGGACAGCGCCTTAGACATCTATTATTGATGATTTAAACGCGTCACTGTTAATGGTGCGGCACTTTCTCTGATTACTGTAGAGGCCAACACGAAAGAAGAGGAAAGACAGATTCGGTCACACAGTAAACAGACAATAGAATTCGCCCTGTATGGTAAAGAATTGAAAGAAATCTTTAAATGTCTTAAAAACGGGGAAGTATCAGACTCCAGTTATTGTTTTGAGTTAAGGTTCTGTTTAATCATGATACCTACTAGATATTCTTTTTAGATTACAGAGTGTGCAAGCTATAGCTGTCTCTGCTATGACTGAGCAGAAATAGCACCTTTAGGTATGTTTCTTGAAGCTGATAAAGATGTATTTACTATTTATTACATAACTTTATTTATTTATTAATAATCGAGCGAGCGATCATGGTGATGGCCGTGATGGTAAGTTCTCACCGTCGCTCGTGCTGGACTTCCGATACATCTGAGGGCATCGCGAACATTTTACGAGTTGTATTCCATAGTAATGTATGCTAGTATGCCTATATATGCTTGCTTGGACAAATTCACACAGCGTTATCTAGCCCCAAAGTAAGCAAAGCTTGTGTTATGGGTGTTAGATAACTGATAAACTACTTATATACCTACTTCTTTTTAATACACACTTATTATGCATACTACACCCAGACCCGTAACAGAAATTACAATTCATCATTTCAATTTTTCCTCGGCCGGGAATCGAACCCGGGACCTCTTCGTGGCGACTGGCATGTTAACCAACTGAACCACTCAAGTCGTCAAAGGTTATTGTGTAGTGTCTAAGAGGGCCTGAAACAAAACATCGAATTCACACTAAAATAAAGATGGATTACGAGTTGGAAAACAACGCCGTATCAGTGTTGACTAATGCCACTAATTGCTTTTGCAGTTAATCGAAGCAATGTGTGCTTACTCGCAATTTATCTATTAATTTACGCCAATTAAACACTACACAGTCTGTAAGATATTATCTTGCGTCTGTTTATAAAGACGCGTTAATCTTTGAACCTCTACTTAAACGGTTCGATGGGAAAGTGTGAACAGATGTTGAGTATATGAAGTAACGGCTAGTTCGTAGAGCTCATGCTTCAGAGCGTCGATGGCCTAATGGTTAAGGGATCCGGCTCGTATCCCGAGGTACCGGGTTCGAATCCTAGTGCCGCTATGTACTAATGACTTTTGTTAAGTGGCATATAAGCTTACTGTCTGCCTGATTGTAAGCAATCACCGCAGCCTATGGACGTTTGCAATACTAGGGGTATCACCCACTCGCTGCCGACCTCGTAAAGACTTGTAGTGACTCGAATTTGGTTAGCATGCTAAAGTAAACTTTCGAATGTACCTGCGCAAACCCTCCCCTATACACTACTTTGAAATGCTCACGAGTTTTACGTCAACAATAGGCAATCGGCAACAATACCTCAAAGTTGTAGCGGCCTATATTGCGGTCGTCCACGACGTTTATACAGACTGAATTCAAATTGATGGTACCAAGACGTACCGTATGTATGTGCTCGTAATCACAAACAACTTTTACTATGGCATCAACTCAGAAATCTGCAACTCTGAAGTCAGCTGTTTCACAGAAAATAAAAATATAAAATATAAAACAGTTTATACTTTTTGCGATTTTGGTGTTGGTGCCATATTTGTTAACATATATACGGTAAAATATCATATCTAAATAAATAAAATATCATGCATACGGTACCGCTAGGTATTTCTCATTAATTTGAAATCTACCTATATCACGAATATCCTATTCAGGAAAGTATAGGTAGTAAACAAACTTGTTACCCTTAACAACGTTAACAAACTAAATTAATAAAAACGCAACAGCCTCGTGACTGGTCTATAAATATGTGTCTTTTTTAACCTCATTCGCGGATGGTAAATGAAAAGTCACGAACCGTTTACTTTGCAATTCGCCACTACGTCACGCCACGGATATGTTCACAGTTAAGGAAACCATTCAAAAAAAGAAGGGATAAGTATAATATAATATCAGATACTTATCATTTATTTTATGCCAAAAAGGGAAACAAATAATTTGCCGTAGTGTGAAAATTCCTCACATATTATACTATGGCGTCTGTAGGTACTCCCAGTAGTTAAGTATTTTTTATAGGTAACCGAGGGAGGCTAATCCATTCATTAATATTTTACGTCATAGTAAAAAAGTTAGGAACTTTTTACTCTGTCGAAAAATAATGAGTACTTTTTTTCGAATCATGAATTATATCCTGTTAAATTTGTGTTAGATGGGCTGAGGCAGTTCTAAAAAGGTCGTACAGACGTTGACGAACAAATTTAATTACGACTTGAAATCGGATGGAAAACTTTCCGATTGTGTCAAAGTTAGATAATTGCACAACTGACTGGCACATTGACTGTTTAGCTCTTTATCCGAGTTTATAATTCTATATAAATCAGAAGTAATATTTAAAATTTTAGATCTAAAAATTTAGTTAAATATCGCAAGTGAAAGAAGGAAACAGCGTTAGGAATAAAAAAACAAGCTGAGTAAATTTTAATACAAGTAATAAAGTGATTTCACAGACCAAGTCGCAGGTACAGTAACCTAGCTAGACCTATCTAAGGTGTGAGATCGAATTAAAGATCAAAAATGTAAACAAATGGGTTGCCACTACAAAAAAAATAACCCATATGGTAGATTATTTAAAATCCTTAAAATATTGACTAAAAGTATTACATTCAAAATGAAATAAAATCATATAAATGTTTAAAAATATTATACTGAATTAAATAGGGAACAATGTTTTTTTTATTGCGTATTTGTCCTGTTTCAATAAACTATGTGTAGTTTTCATTTATGCCACTGGTAATGGTGTGAAATTCTAAACATTTGGCTCGTTGTTACAATACATTATTACAAAGGCTCGAAAAGTGAGACATTGACCGACGCCGAGACATATATTCTGTTTTTCTCCAATCATAATACATAAAATAATACAAGATTAAAAATGGCGGCCACTTCTTCCTAATATTAGCGTTTTCTAACTAGTGTTCTAGGACTAATAGTTTCCGAGTTACTTATTACGTTTTTAATTTTACCAGTCATTGTAAAGCACACTGAAAAGTGTGCGTGATACATAACCATTTTGTAAATAAATAAATTCGATAAAAAAGTTTTTAAACCTCTGGATAGTCTCTTTGACATTGACAGTTGTGTATTTACATTTTTGATCTTTAATTCCATCTCTAACCTTAGGTACTTAATATCTGAGCATCGCATCAATCCAAATAATTATGCCAAGTAGATACGTTTATGTAGTACCTAAGTATAACAGTTAGTTAGATTAGGTTGACTGGAAGCAATCCCTCTGCGGGATAAGTCCGCCTTTGTACATGACTCTGTAACATTTATTTAAAATGTATATTTTCTTTTGGTACAATAAAGATTACATCATCATCATCATCAAGTATAACAGTTAGTTTTGTTCATAACGTAATTATAGCGATCTGCTTATTGTTGTGTGTCCCAGCTTAGTAGATAGGTAGAATAGATATCCACTTTAAGTGGTTCCGATAGGTGGTTAAGGTGTGGTCTAATGATAGTGGTGTAATTAATATGATTATTTCCTAGTTGCGTGCGATAATAAGATAATAGACCAATAAACTAGTTTATCATTGATAATGTATCCTTAGGTACCTGACGGTTCCTAAGGATACATAAGACGGTAATCCTAGGTATTAGACGATACCTGGGGGCCATTTCATAAACAAGACAATTGGAAGTGTATTACAATTCGATGTTGGTGCTTTACGGTAGGGTCATTGCATAATTATTCATGCAGCAATGTACGTCGAATTGTCATAGTAAATTACAATTATTATACCTATGAAATAGGGACTCTGAGCGTGGATTGCTCAGGGTAAGGTATAGATATCTATCTTCCTCATCCTAGCGATAAATCTGACAGCCAGGGTCCGCTCTTCTACTAGGAAAGCGCTCATCTTTTGAAAAATTGTTTTAGTTTTTTTCATGACGCCTTGAAGGTAAGAGTGAATAGGTCTAAACTTGATTGCTCCATCATCGGCTGCATCGTCACTTGCTTGCCACCAGGTGAGATGGCCTTCAAAGGTCTGGCTAGATTAAAATAAAAAAAGCTACTGTCATTTGACCCGCGCAACCCCGTCAGCACTAAGGGGCGCCACGAGCAGGTGATGTTGGCTAGGGCAACTAGACTCCTATACTTTTAATTCTTGTTCCAAGCTCCTACAAGACACTGTACGTTGATCATTATTTTTCAATTGTAGGACCCTCTTCTCTACTCTTTCTTCTAAACTTCGCCCGATCTCCGATTGACTCTCGCATCCGACACATCGATCTCAATTCGTCGTTTACTGGTGGGTATTAAAAATCCCGTGTGGGATTTAAATCTGATCGCTCACTTACAAGGCTTCCGCTCTTTCCACTAGGCCCCCACGGCTCCGGCCACCTCATCGCATCTGTCATCTCTTATTACAACAAGAAACCAACGTCGGAATAACCTCTCCGATAGACATACAGTGATCGCAATGAACTAAGGTCACTTCATACATTCCAGCCGATAAATGAAGACATGACAGATTGAGGTCCTAAAGATAAAGAGCTGATAATGAATACGTATGTCTTCATTGTTCTGCGGGTGCGAGACGGAGTGTGGGTCAACTGCAGGGCATTACATTGTTTTGTTGTACATGTAAAGGTTTGTACGTGAGAACAGGTAACTTGTTTGTGCATAACAACGTTGAATGGTGATGAAATTATGCTTTTATCATAATATGCATGTATTTGTGTATGGTATTTAATGTGGTTGACCACCAAAAATATTTTTTCGTTAAATTACAAATACTTAGACATTACTCTAATTTGCTGTGCTAATGTACTTATACTCACACTCACACTCACACTCACACTCAAACTCACACTCACACGCACACGCATACACACACACATATATATATATATATATATATATGTAAGCACTCACACTTTGTAATTTTTTTCTGTTGTATTGATCTCTTCTGTGGGGGGGGCCTGGAGATCTGTAGTACAGGTATTAAGCCTTTTTCAGACTCCAGGTTCTCACAAAGGCTGTTTATTTTTTTTTTTATTAATATCGAAAATATGTAACCTTTGTGTGAACTAATAAATCAAATATTTATTTATTTATTTTATTTATACGTTGCACTAGATCCGATCCGAGAGAGACCTTTTATCCGGATATGATCTGCGAAGGCGTAGGTACCTAAACAACGTAAGAAGGCCTTTTAGGTATATTATTATTATATTATGTGATCTGGCTATATGTTTCTATAGCTTATGAAATACGCTTAGGGCATCGCACTGGTGAAGCGTAGGCAGGATTTTGAGACCAGGGTAACCGCGTGGAAGGAAATGCTAGAAAACGGGGGTTTGAAGCTGAACGTCGCCAAAACAGAGTATATCGCTTGATGCGGGAGCCAATGGCTCAACGACGGGTGGACGCTGACTACCAGGCGAAGTGGAGGTTTTAACAGAGGATCACTACATTTTATAAAACAAAGTCCCACGCCGCACCTGTCTGTCAGTTTGCGATAAACTACTGAACGGATTTTCATGCGGTTTTCACCAATAAGCACATTTATTCATGAATAAGGTTTAAGTGTTTAATTTGTTATGGTTACTACCCGTGCGAAGACGGAGCGGGTCGCTAGTCAAGAAATAAACAGCCCGTGCCTACTGTTGATACCGTTTATATGCATTAGGCAGATACCTAGCTATTAGATAATAAAAAGAATCTTCATTCAAAAACGAATAAGTAATAAAAGTTGACCTTACTGTGAGTTGTGGATATCCACCATAAATTTAATTTATTTCCACTATTTGATTACCAATACCATACATTTATGGTGGAGGCAAATGAAGAGGTAACATAATGATTAATTCATGAGTGTTACGAAAGTAAACACACGTTTCACAACCTATTGACGGCGGCCATAGACGAATAAATACCTTAGATTTTCGTGATTTCGTGGGACCTTAAGACATTATAATAGGTACTTAATTCCATAAGTTGCATCGTATGGATATATTCAATCGTTATTTTGAAAATGAGAATTGCACTTTTCCAGCCCATCGATCGCTTATATTGTTTCTTGATATTCTTTATATAGGGGTACCACGACTTCAGGTTACTTTGACAGATTGCGGAAAAATAAACATACTCAATTTATTGTACTGGCAATAACAAACTATATAGAGGAGATATAACTTGACGCTATTGAGTAGTATATAACCTGATAAACTGCCTTCGTTATTGTACACGGTTTAAAATTAGTCGGTTTATACTGTCAAAGTTTGGTGACAATTTCTACTACGTCAAATGTTGACTTATTTGACAAGAATCATAATTCCATGAAGGAGGGCGCTAGGTCTTTTTCCGAAACGTCAGTATTCTAAATTAACAATCGGAACATGTTAGTTTCTTCACGTTCCTTCTTATCCATGTCCCATTGTTGGCGAGATTCGAGTTCTGTCACAGAATACTACATCCTTCCGGTGTTGCTACATAAATCGCAGAACTAGCGCCACCATTGACAGACCACCTCTGTCTCCAGTCAAGCTTTACTATCTATTTGCGTATGTTCTTTATGTTGGTACTCTACTTGTTTATTATGACGTTGTGTTACCATAGACAGGGGAGCAGGCCAATTAGCTTGAAGAACAGATTGCCGATGCAGTAAAGTTCTTGAGTGGCGACCATGTACCGGAAGACGCAGCTCTCACAAGGTGAACCGACGACCTGGTAAAGATCGCAGGTACCAGCTGGATGCGGAAGACACAAGACCAGCCTTTGTGGAGATTTGTGGACAGCATTCGGCTGTTATGATGATAATGATGATAAATATTTTATACATATTTGCTCTACGGTATTACCCTATTAAATATTTTTCCTTTCTGCAGTCATAACCCCTGACCCAATTAAGTTACACATTAACGTAATTAATACGATATGTCATTTTTTATGTGTTGACCCGATTTCGAAGTTCGGTTTAATGAAAACTCATTAGCTAACAGTATTAATTATCAATTTTACAGTTAATAATTTTTTTGCGACAGAAGTTTATCAACAATGAAGTCAGTGGAACAATGTGATCTCTACCTACCCCTACCTACCTACTACCTATATACTTATTTTAGATGTTAAATTATAGTACCTATACATTTTAATTTGTATCGAACTAGAAAAGAGTTGGAATCTGTATCTCAGTTCCTTAATTAGTTATAACAATTTAAAAAAAAACGCAATTAGATTAATCTAGAGCACGTCCGGTATCTAGTTAAATGAATCCTTTGAGTCCTTGGTTATATTTCAAATTGGCTTAATAACTAACACACATACGAGTATTATAGTATATATAATATATATAATTTCTTATATAATATTATAATATAATATAATATTATATATATATACGTTATTGTTTCTATTTCAGCTTGGTTTAGCCCATGACTTGGATCGGACGTAGCTACATTGCTCTCAGCCCCACCACCTTTCCTTCCTTGAAATACATACAAATTTATCCAACAACCTGTATAGTTATCAGCTCACAATTCGTATCAAGGTCAACGCAGTACTTAGTCGTATCATCTCGCAAAGTCTAAGTGTATGCATTGGGTGTAAGAATTAGGGTCAATAACGCTACCTACAAGGCAGTTATTTTAGTCCTCTATATTAGCGCACGTTAGTCATAGTTTACTAGTTGGCTAGATTGTTTAATGCAGCTACAGGCTGGATATGGATTAAGCCTTGAATGGTGTAAGGATAAGTTCAACGTGGTAGTCTAGTCATTCATGATAAAAAAGATGTCGAAGTAAATGCTGTAATGGTTTATTTATGTAATATATTTTAAATAATGAAGACCTACCTAGTACACCTGTGACCTAAATAATATTGTCCGTCATCTGTTTGAACATACCACCATATTCGGCCATTATTCCGAGTGTGGGCGATCTGAGTGGTTCAGTGGTCAATATGCCACGCATGTCCCGGGTTCGAAATTGAAATGCGAATTTTAATCCCTGTTACGGGCCTGGCTCGTCATCGTCATTACAGCCTATACAGTCCACTGCAGGACTTAGGGCCTCTCCCACGAAAGGAGAGGTTATTTACATAATCTCCACGCTTAGCAGGCATTGGAGATCGCAGTGTTGTAAGTATAACAATGGAAAACGCTGCTGCCCATTTTCCAGCCTCGGAGGCTCCGGAACGTTTGCGTTGATTAGTCGAAAGCATTAGTCTCCTTGTACGACACCTACGAATATAAAGTGTTGGTGCTATTGTACTATGCCGGATGCCACATACGGCGAACGACCGGGATCAACGGGTCTGGGTGTTGTATGTAATAATAAGGATATATTAAAAAAGTATTTAAGTAGTGTATCAGTTATTTAGCACCCATATCACAAGCTTTGCTTCATTTGGGGCTAGATGGTGTTATGTGTATTTGCCCACGATTATTTATTTTATTTTTGTCATACAACATAAGCACGTTTCTAGACCGAAATAGTATTGAGGACTAAAAGGAAATTCCGTTTCGTCTATCGTATCAACAAAAACAGAATCTTGGCCGTGTGTTGTTCGGTTGAGTAGAAAAGCATCAACCCCTTTGGCATGTTCGTCGAAATGTCAACTAATGTGCTAAGGCAGATCGCCAAGAACTCCGCAGACTGGAAAATAAGGCAAAGTAGCCGTTTTTTGCTGTATTTCAATTTTGTGATGTAAATCATCTTTAAATCGGTGATAGATGGCATGAAATAAACAAGCGTAAATTACCTCATTCATATTGAACAATTCGCTTTTAAAATAAATGACAATGCCAATAGTTCCCAATAATGCACATTAATGATAGTTACGTATTCATTCATAGACAAAATTAATTTTTCATTCCAGTTTTGAATCGAGTATCAAATCACGTAAACATAAACAATCGAAGCTGCAATCACAAGCAATATTTAAAGATTTTTAAGGCCATAATTATAGGTACGTATACCACACGTCGAAACTGATTGGACATTGCAAAATATAACGGAATATTGGGTAAGTTAGGCACGAGCCACACCCCCTTGTTAGCGTTGCCAGTGTTGGCACATTGATTTGTGGGACCGAGTTGCGCCATAGCGACGCGTCCTAGGCGGCCACTACTACTAAATCCACTTTAAAACTAGATACTCCTTTTTGCTGATTTTTCTTGTTTAAGACTAGAGTTATTGGAATGATTTTCGATAATTTCCGCAAAATTATGGAAAATCATTCCATTAGTCTATCATTAATATCTAGTCATCTAGTCTATCATTCATTTTCCATTAACACAATCGGGTGGATTTATTACGATCTTCAGGGCGATAGCACTTGGCAGGCAGGCAAAAATAAGAATAAAGACATTTATTGCCACAAGACACCACGACACGATAAAAAATCACCAGATGTAAAAATAATAATCGCTGCAGATTGCAGTGTTGATAATATAATACCAACCTAAAACTGTGCTGCCTGTTTTCTTGTCTACGGAAGTCTGGGCTTCTGTTTATGAGATCTTATTCTCCATGAGCCGGTGCATTCTAGTCTTCTCAGACTATAGATAAATTGATACTATGTTCCTACAGTATTATATACTAAAGTATTCTGAATGTGAGATTCTTGAAGTACCTCCCGATCAGATGCTTTGATAGTTGATTTTGACATGAAGTACATTCTACATACTTTTAATTGGTATCTCATTTCGTTTAGCTATTAGTTTGTTCTGGACCTCTGAATTTGGTGTAATGCACTTTCAATCTTCATTTATAATCCATTTAATTTAAATATTTCATTGCAGGACGGTTTGTACAGAAACAGTTTATTTTCCTGAATACCCTGTTTTACAACATTTTCCTTCCTTGAAAGCGTAATACCTAATTCACTTCCTTTAGTGGATGGTTAGTGGGTTTCCCGATACTTAAACTTTACATTTACCTTTACTTTACTTTAGTTTTATTGTACGACTCGGTTAATGCTAGTATGGGCGCATTATACTTCTTTTTTGTAACGTCAGTGACAGTTACGTGTAATATTGTTGCGGCTCATATTGCTCATACCTTTAATGGGAATACCTATTGCAATAAAACGAAAACATAATATCAATAATAATAAATAATTCTGCATGGAAATCCATGCAAAGCCACTAAATACAATTATTAAATCAATTTAATATTAAGTATGAATAAAATAAAATAAATACCATACCTATTCAAGCAGAAATAAGAACATCGAAAAATAAAAATCTCGCCACAAATCACAATCGAGTTATACTTCAGACACTTTACTCGTGGTAGTTCACAACTAGTTATACCGCAACTGGACCGTTGTGTGCGAAATTCTATTATTTGGTATTTCATTCAAAAGTACAATTTAACAACTTATTGTACAGTTTAAGAAGCCACCCGCTGTCGACGTTGTTACTAGGTCAAAATGTCTAACAGTGTAATTAGGCTACCTTCAAGGTTAGAGTGAAGGCTTTTTGACAGCTATACACTGTCAAGACTTGGGTATAGTGCAACAAACTTATCAGACCCGGTGACAGCGTCGCTGTTGTTGGAATTGACATGATATTTCAAACACACGCGACACTTAGTTCCAGCTTTGGCCGGGTCGAATAAGTTTGTGTTACTCCAAAGAGAGTTTATTTCTATAACGTTCTCCATTTTCGGCTTAATCGTTACTTACAAAGCTTACCTTGTAAAGAAAATGGCGTCAAATGCCTAGCGAGACAGTAAAAAATGTACTAGATAATCTAAGGAGGCCTTCATGCGCCCAGGTAGACCACGGGCCTTCATGCGCATTTGCACGTAGTTAAATCCAGATTCCAGATTACCTCTAAGGGTACCTACTATACCTTTAGTACCAACTATATACATAACCAGCCATACATGCGTGTATTGGCTGGCTCACATAATATAAAACAGGGTTTCTTGCCAAAGTTTCCAGATAACAGCGAATCCCTGACCCAGCAATGCCCAGCATCAAGTTGATTTCTGCATTTAGTTTTTATCATGCATGACAAGGTGTAAAAATCCACTCTCACATAAGTATGTTGTAGCGAAGGGTAAAAGGAAATTCATCGCTTTGCGCCAACATGCAAGGCCAAACGCGCCTGCCAGTTATACAGCCAGCATTAAGTAAATCTTGTGGCGAACCCCGTACTGTCGAATGGCGAAGCCCTAGGGTTTCGCGTACGCCACTTTGAGAAACCCTGATTTGGATCATCGAGTGCTTATTGCCTTTTGTGGTGTGGCTGAAAACCAACATACTCATAAAACCAGACAAAGTTGTTTAAACACATGCCAGTATGTATGTAGACTGACTAAATATGCGTACGTTTGCAAATAACTACTTCCACTCGACCTTTGTATTTACTTACGAGCAAACAAGTAAATACACTTGAGATGACTGAATAGTACATTTAAAGGACAGTGTTAGGAAATAGTTGTAAGGTTATTTTTAACGGAATAGAATAGTAGTGTGGTGGATCATCAAGATATCAAGACTTTAACCTTGACCGCAGAGGATGGTTCTGCCATGATCTCCACCTTTGGCAGTGTATGTATATCCACTGATTTTGGTAATCATACCAAATATTGTATCGGTGTGATCTTGTTTCGCTGTAGGTCGCCGCTGTAGATTCTGGCTTTACACCGGAGTTGCAGCGGTGGGAAAGGGCAGCTGGGAGAGATTTCTATAAAATGAGAAATGAAGGTGTGTTGTGTTTTCTATTACTCAGTTATTTAATATAACTCGCATTTTATGTGTACAATAAACTGGGAAATTAGACGATAAGTACAAAAATAAATTACCTAGATACCTACGTCATAAAAATAGTGGCTCTGGTCTAGGGGCAGCGTTTAAAACCGGCAACCAAATTTCGTACTTGAGGAAGGTCAAGCTTCGGTACCCAAATGAGCTCACCATTCGTTGATGTGCCTCCTAATACCTTTGGCGACGTCTTCCTAAGGTCTTCCGCTAGGGTTGCTGGGGCTGGTAGAACAGTTTCAAGAGACTGCCATCAAGTGATTTTATAATCATCATCATCATCACAACCCATAACAGACCAATGCAGGACTGAGGGCCTCTCCTACAGGACGGGAGGTCATTGACGTGATCTCCACGCTTGGCAGGCGGGTTGGAGATCGCAGTCTTCTAAATATAACAATAGAAAACGCTGCTGCCCATTTTCTAGCCAACGGAGACTCTAGATCTTTTGTCTCTAAAACGTTAGTCGCTTTGTCCCGAGTCACTGTTGGTCTCCACCTTAATATACAAAGACCTTTTTTTTAGTTTAGTTTTAAGTTAGAAGACTCTGTATATTATGTAATTACTTTAATCAATCTTTGGGTCTAGACTGTGGGTCAAGTTTCCCGATTTAGATAAAAATATTGCAACAATTTCACCTTGTTAGTTTTTATTGGTATTTTAACATTGGGGTCTCCAGCCCACCCGCAGAGGTCGAAATCACAGAAATGTCGAAATATTAAGTAATTATCATGGATCTTAAAAAAGTTTATCAGTTTTTAAAAAATGTCAAAAATGTTGACACGGTCTAGTACCTCATATTTAAATTTAATTTTTTAAAATAGCCACGGGGCTTTTTCCTAACTCCTGGTGCTGTGCTCAGTCGCGCCCCGTGGCAGTACATATTATTTGTTGTTGGTGCTGTTTTGCGTGATCGGATATTTAGTGGTGTTGAGAACGTTTTATTTGTGTGATTTTACTTCCTACACCATAATTGTTGTGACAGATCGGCACGCCGTTGCCTTAGCAGCGTCTATTGTTTGACTGTTGCCATAGGAGGTCGCCGAGCTGCGCATGTGAAAAGGCCTAAATCAAGCTGTTTTCCTCGGCGCCTTTGGAGTTGGCGCATGACGTGCTTCAGACGGAAAGTTTTTAAAAGTCATCTAGGCAGCAGTTGTCATTTTGATATGTTTAAGTATTTTTTTTGAGGTGTTTTTGTATATATAGTTTACCAATTTACTCTCATACGCATGTCTCAGGTTCCCAATAACGCACAGTCGAGTTCGCTGGCAAATTGGATCCGTTGCCCCAGGTGCCCCCAGCCTCATTTATGTAAGGGACAGAGGGGCTTGAACATCCATATAGGTAAGTCGCACAAAGACCGCTCCGTACTTACCGCCTCTGCCCCTTCGTCGGCCCCCGTTCCCACCGCCTCAGCCTCAGACTCTATAAAGCTTTTCTGGGAACGGGTATCCGAATTAAAATCAACAAAACGCGTTATAAAAAGAATACCACGCGGAGCGAGGGTCACTGTAGCTCAGACCCTCGCAAAAGACATTCTTAGTGCCACCGCCAAAAACGACGAACAGAGCTGGGAGCACCTACTTACATTTCCGTTCAGAATTCTACATATTGAAGATACTGCTTGCCCAAACAAAACTAATTCACTGACTTCATGCATTAAAAATAATTGTTCTAATCCTGCCTCCCTCATCACCATCAATGACCACCGCTTTTTTAATTATCCAAGTATCTCTCAATATGTAGAAAATAAAATAAGCGACGGTGATATTAAAGGGGCTGCCAGGATCCTTTTTTCCAGCGACACTTTTGCTCCCGACACGCCCGAGACGTTGGCCGGCCTACGTTCTAAACACCCTTTACCTTCGGCAGACCTTCGCTTACCAGACGCCCCTAGTGCTGCGGATCCTGCGCTGCAAGTTTCTGCCGATGCTGTCCGTCAAGCCGTTTTTTCATTCCCTAACGGCTCGGCGGGTGGCATAGATGCCCTGACCCCGCAGCACCTGAAGGACCTCTTAAGCTGCGCTGGTGAGGCAGGAGATATCCTATTAAATGCTATTACGGGGCTCGTGAATCTTATGCTGTCAGGCTCGGTCGTTAGTTCGGTCATAGAAACACTTTATGGTGCCAACCTAATTGCCTTAAATAAAAAGGATGGGGGCATTCGGCCCATTGCTGTTGGCACCACCTACCGGCGCCTGACAGCAAAACTTTGCTGTAGATTCTCCGCCCCAAATCTCAAAGAATATTTTCAGCCTCTCCAGCTCGGTTTTGGCACGAACGGCGGTTGCGAATCCTCCGTTCATGCCCTTAGGACTTTCCTTCAGAATGAGGGCGGGGAAGTTCTGCTGAAGGTAGATGTTAAGAACGCGTTCAATTCGGTAAATAGGGGCGCCTTGTTGGATCAAATTCGTAAGAAGTTGCCTGCCACGTATAAATTTCTGTGGCAGTGCTACAAGGAGCCCACCAACCTTCTACACAAGGGCCACCTCCTGCACTCGGCGGTCGGCTGCCAGCAAGGCGACCCTCTCGGGCCGGCCATTTTTAGTCTCGCGATCCACCCCATTATCGGAAAATTAAATTCCAAATTTAACGTGTGGTATCTTGACGATGGGACTCTGGGAGGCGAAGCGAGCACAGTACTACGGGATCTGCAGCTCCTCATTCGAGAGTTCAGTGCCATAGGCCTGGAGCTGAATTTCTCGAAGTGTGAGCTGTTTATCTCTGAGTCTTGTCTGACGCCTGGCGCTATTTCTGCTGCTTTTAGTGCTTTAGCCCCTAATATCACAGTCGTCGGCAAGTCCTCGCTTCACCTTTTAGGCTCCCCAATTTTCGATGATTCCCTTCAAGATTTTGTTGACCAAAAAATTCAAAATTTTAATGATATTTCGGACCGCCTACTCCAAATTAACAGCCACATGGCTTATGTCATAATTAGATACTGTTTATTTGTTCCAAAATTTATGTACGTTTTGCGGTGTTGTCAATTGTGGAAACATCCTGCTCTTTTAGAGTTCCTAGACAACACCGTGAAACATACCCTCTGTTCGGTTTTGAATATTAATCTGGCAAATTCTTCCTGGGACCAGGCATCTTTGCCTATTCGATTTGGTGGTCTGGGCATTCGGAAAGTGTCGAGTGTTTCCCTGCCAGCGTTTTTGTCCTCGCTGAATAGCTCGCAGTCTCTAGTAAATAAGATACTGTCAAAACTGGGGACTTTTGAGTTAGCATTCTCCACCGAGGCCAAAAATGCTTGGCAGTTGGCTTGCCCGGAGTCGGAGCCCCCGGTTAATCCTTGCTCGCAGAGGCTTTGGGACGAGCCGCTCTGCAGATTGGTGCGAAACAACCTTTTAAGCGCATCAACCAATTCTGCAGAGCGTGCTCGCCTCATCGCTGCTGGTGTGTGGGAGTCGGGTCTCTGGCTACAGGCATTACCCTCTAAAAACATCGGCACTTTACTCGACAGTGCCACGTTTAGGCTTGCCACGGCCCTTCGTCTTGGCGCACCCTGTAGCGCTCCTCATCAATGCCGCTGTGGTCGTCCTGTAGACCAGCTCGGCCACCACGGCTTGTCTTGTGGCAGGAGCGCTGGTCGCCTTCCTCGTCATGCGGAACTCAACGATGTCATCCGCCGGGCCTTTACCACCGCTGGAGCACCCGCGGTGCTGGAACCGAGCGGGTTAGCCCGCGAGGATGGTAAGAGGCCCGACGGAATGACACTCACTCCCTGGAAACTGGGACGGCCTCTGGTATGGGATGCTACTTGCATCGATACCCTTGCGCCGTCCCATCTTCCAGTGACCGCGTGTCAGGTTGCGATGGGTGCTGCCTCAGCTGAGGACGCCAAGCGGCGCAAATATGCTAATCTCAGTGGCGATTACATATTTGCGCCATTTGGCGTTGAAACTCTTGGGCCGTGGGGACCAGGCGCACATTCCTTATACAGGGAGTTATCTAAGCGCCTGGTCGAAGTTACGAATCACCAGAAGGCTGGCCTCTTTTTTGGTCAACGCTTAAGCCTCGCTATCCAGCGGGGCAACGCGGCCAGCCTTCTGGGGACTTTTCCAAATTCGGGGGACCTGGGCCAAATTTTTTATCTTTAGTTAGGGTTAGATTAAGGTCCTTTTTAATTTTAATAATTGTTATAATTACAAATATTCTTGTATAGTATTTATTATAAATAAATCATGGATCTTTAATCAATCTAATTTAATATACCTATGACGTAACTAAGTTTTATAGAGAAAATAAGTATACAAAGGATTGTACATAATTTCTGCACTGGGCGTATTGGGTTTGTATAATTATCATGATTCAATAAAGAATAATTACCACCTATCCAGCCTAGCTATTGTTAGTTGTCGAGTTTCACAAGCTTATTTCATCAATAACCAGGTAAACAAGTCTCGTAGGTATTTGTGGAATCCAGCAGTACTAGAATTTTAGGTTAAATTATGCAACGTCTGTAATTGTGTGGTACACCGATTAGAGTACTTAGTACTTGATTATTTAGGAGTATTTATAGGCGTCGGTGGCCGAGTAGTTACGGTATCCGACTCGTAAGCAAGAGGTACCAATTTCGAATTCCGCTGCGGCCATGTACTAATGACTCTGTTCTGAGTTATGTATGTAGATTAGTAGTATACTAACAGATACTCTTACGGTGAGGGTCGACATCGTGATGAAACCTGCACATGTGTAACCATGATCCAATCTGGTCATGTTGCCTTGGTAGCAGGGTCACGGAGGTCAGATGGCAGTCGCCCCACTGTAATTATCTGATCTGCCAAATCCTATATCATGGTCATGGCAGACCCTGGCCCTCGTGCGCGAGAGCACAACCGGGACATTAACGCCAAGATGATTATTTTTATTTATCTTGGTTAATATTAGATGTTGAATGCAGTATTTTGTAATTACGTTAGTAACTGGACAAAATCGCAGTCAATAGCTATTAAAACTCATTCCACTGTACCTACTTATTTTTTTAGTTAAATACTATAATAAAATCAATAAATACGTCACGTAATCATTTATAAACGTTTTGAACACGCATACCACTGCCCCGACGTCGGTGGAATAATAACTACGTGTAAAGTATTCATATTAGTTCTATCGTATCCTTTGTATTAAGTAATATACATGGTGTACTTATAGAATTGTGGTACGATAAGATTGGCAGGACATTTTTTTCTTTATAAGGCGCTATCCTAATTGGCAACGGTCGTACGACGGGCTTACCCGTCCAAACCGTCCGTCACACGACAATGGTTGTACGACCGTTGCCAATCAGGACAGCGCCTAATGCGTACAGCCTGGACTCCGTCAAGGCCAAAGGCTGTTTCTAGACAAGCATGCGTCACCTTCGGTCGCATCGTCGCTTCCCATCAGGTGAGAAGGGGGTCAAATGCTTGTCTATAAAAAAAAATGGTCTGTTATCTGACTAAACTACACAGTAATTAAAGATAGATCAAGGAGCAAGGCGTTAAAAATATTGGTTCATTTTAAAATGTCATAGTGTATTTATTTATAAATTGCCCGAGTATAGGCAACAGAGAGTTTAAATACAATTTCACTTAATTAGGTCACCTATAATACTCTATTTGTCTAAATTAAGAACCAATATTAAACCAAAATTAACGTAATGTCACAAGAATTTCTCCGGTTCTCACAAACTTAAAAATGCGGCCCTAGTCCAAATTGGATTAAAAACCGTAAATACAGTTTTGTGTTCCCTAACAATACAATGGAGACGTCAATCTTCATTGTCAACAACTGAGTAATTCTTGACAGACCTACCTGATTTCAATTCATTGTTTACCACCACTTGGACACCCTGTATACATTATTCAAAAAAGCAATAACTAAAGTGGACATGTATGCGTAATAATGTGAACAATAAACAATCGCAGGGATGTGTGCCGACGGCAAACGCGACGCGTCCGGCGGCGAGTGTAGGGCTAGCTTTGATATCATAGTCCAGGAGACAGGGTATCTAATACTCACCTCTTCATCCTAGCGGTAAACCGCGGTTCGGAGAATTTGGTAAAAGAGTGTTTAGATAATAAAGTATTTTTAGTCAATACAAACTAAGTACTCTTTTATTTAACTACGTCGAGCATGAATGCTTAGCCTACCTCTGCCAGGCACAAGAAGAAGAGCTCGGCCAAAGATGTGACGATCGATATGTGTCAACAAACTCACCACCAAAAATGTCGATGAAAATGTCGAAATCATCATATCAGCCAGAAGACGCCCACTGCTGGGCATAGGCCTCCCCCAGAGATCTCCACAAAGGCCGGTCCTGTGCTTTTCGCATCCAGCTGGTACCTGCGATCCTTACAAGGTCGTCAGTCCACCTTGTGGAAGGCCTACCCACGCTGCGTCTTCCGGCACGTGGTCGCCACTCGAGAACTTTACTGCCCCATCGGCCATCTGTTCTTCGAGCTATGTGCCCTGCCCACTGCCAGTTCAGTCTGGCAATCCTTAGAGCTATGTCGGTGACCTTGGTTCGCTTGCGGATCTCCTCATTTCTGATTCGATCGCGCAAAGAGACTCCGAGCATAGCTCTTTCCATTGCCCTTTGGGTAACAGTGAGTTTTCTTATAAGGCCCACAGTGAGCGGCCACGTTTCAGTTCCGTAAGTCATCACTGGCAACACACATTGGTCAAAGACCTTCGTCTTGAGACATTGCGGTAATTGGGACGAAAATATACGGCGTAGCTTCCCGAATGCTGCCCAACCGAGTTGGATTCGTCGATTGACCTCTTTCTCGAAGTTGGACCTACCTAACTGGACTATTTGTCCTAGGTATGAATAATCGTCAACAACTTCAAGTGGAATGCCTCCAACTGTCACTAGAGTAGGCACAACATGGACATTCGACATAATTTTCGTCTTGTCCATGTTCATTTTAAGACCTACTTGTTGAGAGGCACTACAGAGGTCATCGAGCATTTTGCCCAAGTCTTCCAGGGTTTCAGCCATGACTACGATATCGTCAGCAAATCTGAGGTGAGTGAGGTACTCGCCGTTAATATTGATGCCAAGTCCGTCCCAGTCCAGAAGCCTAAAGATATCCTCCAGTGCAGCGGTGAACAAATTCGGTGATATGACATCACCTTGTCTAACACCCCGCTGCAGCTGAATAGGTTCTGTGGTCTTATCCTGGAGACGAACTGACATAGTGGCGTTTTCGTACAAACCCTTCAGTGCTTCGATATATCGGTAGTCAATTTGACACCGCTGTAGAGACTGGAGCACCGCCCAAGTTTCGATCGAATCGAAGGCTTTCTCATAGTCCACAAATGCCGAGCATAATGGCCGGTTATACTCTTCGGTCTTCTGTATAACCTGCCGCAGCGTATGTATGTGGTCTATGGTACTAAAACCTTTTCGGAATCCGGCTTGTTCGGGAGGTTGGAAGTCATCAAACCTGCGTGCGAGACGATTCGTAATGACTCTCGAAAACAGCTTATACACATGGGTCAGCAGCGATGTTGGTCTGAAGTTCTTCAAGAGAGCCTTATCACCTTTCTTGAAGAACAATATCACCATACTTCTGTGCCATGTTTCCGGCGTTTTTCCCTCGAGGATGACGGAATTGAAGAGCTTCTGAAGGGTCTTAAGCACAGGTTTGCCACCAGCTTTCAGAAGCTCAGCCGTAATTCCATCATCACTCGGCGCCTTGTTGTTCTTGAGCTGTTTGAGAGCCATACTAATCTCGTACAGGCTGATGTCCGGGATATCTTCGGTGTAGTGTCGGGTCAACTTGGCTCTGGGGTCTTTTGCCATACTGATAACAGGTGCCCGTGTTGTCGTGTATAACTGTCCATAGAACCTCTCGACTTCCCTCAAAACCTCGGACTTGGTCGAAACAACTCTGCCGTCATCCGTTTTCAGTCTCGTCAACTGGCTCTGTCCAATCGACAGATCTCTCGCAAAGACTTTAGAGCCTTTATTCCGCTCGACCGCCGCCTCAATGTTGATAGTATTGAAGCGGCGTATATCGCGCGTCAGAGACTTGGAGATCTGTCGATTAAGTCGCCTAAATTGAGAGACATCATCAGGGGATTGCAGACTCATTGCGCGTCTTTCTTCCATGAGTTGGAGGGTATCGTCAGAGATTTTGCTTGTTCTTTTTGTACGGCAGGCTTTGTAAAACTTTGACCCAGCCGTATAGACAGTTTCCACGAACCTGTTATTGTAGTCGTCCACGTCGACGCACTCTCCTAGGCACTCGAAGCGATTTTGTAATTCGAGTTGAAAGCTCTCTGGGTTTTGGATTTGGATGGGTACAGGCCGGAGCGTGGACCTCATCAATCTCGATCTTTCCAGCTGTGGATTAATATTCAATGTGCCTCTTACCAATCGGTGATCACTGCCAATTTTTACGCTATTGATCACTGAGACATCATTGACTATCGTTTCGTAGATAGGATGAAGTCAATCTCATTTTTTGTGACACCATCGGGTCTAACCCACGTCCATCTGCGATGATCCGGCTTCCCGAAAAATGAGTTCATCATAAAGAGTCCCTCTTTCTCCAGAAAGCCGGCCAGCATCTGGCCACGGGCGTTCCGACTTCCAACTCCAAATTGCCCCACTCTCAACTCGTCTCCGCTTCGTTTGCCCAGTTTCGCGTTGAAATCCCCCACGACAACGGTGTAATGTGTCTTGGAGGTATGTATGGCTGTAGTTATATCCTCATACATAGCCTCCACTTCGTCGTCGGAGTGAGTCGAAGTCGGTGCGTAGACCTGTATGACCTTCAACGAATACCGCTTGGTAATTCTGAGTATAAGGTACGCAACCCTAGACGACACACTCTCGATCTTGACGATGTTGTTCACAAGGGATTTGTGGACGAGGAACCCGACAGTTGGTCGCCCTTCCGGAAGTAAAGCAGATTTCCGGACTTCAGAGTTATCGAGTCCTCCCCCTTTCTTCGGACTTCAGATATCCCTATAATGTCCCAATGTAATCTGCTTACCACTTCCTCCAGCTCCACGAGCTTTTCGTCGGTCCGCAGTGTCTGGACATTGTATGTTGCCGGTATGTTGTGGTAGCCTGGTCGCGTCCGGTGATTTTTCGCACTCCCTGCCCTGCCGTTACCGTGACCGCTACCATGGTCCGGAATAGCGGGGCCGCCGGGTACTGGGGGCCGTGGCCTGTGTGTGCTTGTCATCGGGGGGGGGGGGGGGATTGCCATAATCGCCACGCTTGGCAGGCGGGTTGGCGATCGCAGTGCAGTATATGTAAATGTACCCAGAAAGATGCTCCTGCCCATCTTTCGGGTTGAAAATGTCGAAATGGACAAGGAGAATTAGATAGGCAGACGCGGAGGCTTTAAGAGTACAAAATAAGGTTCTAGGTAACAAGTAATCATTACCTACAATAAGTAGTTTAATTATTGTGTTTATTGTCGCTCATCCCTTGGAAGATGAGTCAGGCCATAGTGTGGGATGCAACGTGTATCGACACTCTGGCATCTTCCCATCTACCTTTTACTAATAAAAAGGCTGGCGCTGCGGCAAAGACAGCGGAAAGACAAAAAATGAAGTAATAATTTTTTTAAGTTTAAGTTTTAAGTTAAGTGGCTTATCATTTGAATCATATTTTATTTGAAAACAATGATTTAATTTTACAAATCCTTTATCGGGCCTCTAGCTCCTGGACTTACTAGTACTACGACCAGGTACGCAACATTCCTTGGCATAGTGACCACATGAATTAACCATATTGTTATGTAACAAGGCCTTGGGCGGCCTAGGGCCATGTTGGTCTCATGATAGATCACTAAGACTAGATTTTACGTTGAAGCCTATTTTAGTTAGGCTTAGATTTAGATTAACCCCATTTAGACTGGAATAGATCAATTAGCTGATTGTTAATTGGAATTCATTTGGAGTGGGAACGTGGAGTGGATGTTTCGGAATTTGAAGCTGAATACAAGTTAACGAGTTTCGTGTCCTATTGAAGCTTTCCGGAGCATTCGGATCTAAACCCACAATACCTACCCATTACTTAATTTTCTCATAAGGGTTGAAACCTGAATTAAGTTTATTTATACATAGTATAAAACAAAGTCGCTTCCCGCCGTCTGTTCCTATGTATCTATGTAGATCTTTAGGTAAACTATGCAACGGATTTTAATGCGGTTTTCAACAATAGATAGAGTGATTCATGAGGAAGGTTTATAAGCAAGACAAAAAAGATTGGTAAAGTAGGTGTACGCGAACGAAGTCGCGCTGGGTCCACTAGTATTACTTAATTATGATAAAGGAAAGGAAGAACTCGAGTAGGTACATGTCATCGCAAAATATTCATTTCTTTATGAAATTTAAAGAAAATATGGAAAATGGCGTAGTGGAAACAATGTGTTGCCTTCTTTCGTATAAAAACTGAACTAAAACTTTAGCACGGTCTTTAGATACCTAGTAAGAATTATGACTCTAAAATTTATCTCTAAACTATAAGAGTCTGACTCTGAATACGAGTTCAAATGACAAATATTTTTTCATAGCCAGCTTTTATTGCGCGTTCTCTATGATTAATCAGAGTATTTGTCAAGACTAATCAAACGAGCCCCAGACGTAGTTTAGGAGTTCCTATGGCCACCTTCCATCTCCATCATCAGATCAGCTCAATGGTATCATAATATTGCACTGTCACCGAACTTACATGAGTGTGCAAAATGTCAGCTTAATCTGAAACCGGGAAATGGGTCAAATTTAACTGGCAAGATTTTATTTCGAAACATGGGGACATGTGAAACTAAACAAAGCTTGTAAAAATACAATCTTTTACGTCGTGTAAATATTAAACTCCAATTTATTTTTAAAATGCATAAAATAATACCTATTACACAAAAGCTCCATTTAGATACAAGCGTATTTCGCCCTTACGTTTGTTTATTTAAGGAACACTTCTGGGTAAAGTGTGTTGTGGCCTTCGTACGCAGGATACCGCTTCCGCAGGGTCGTCACCCGAGTATGACCTTCATCTTGTTTTTTTTTCTTGTCCCTTCTTATCAAACATCCTTCCGATCAATCGAGTATTTTATAATAAGTACTTAATATGAGCAATTACTCGCTTTGTAACTTTATTAAGTTACAAAGTAAAAAAGTACGGCTTGGTTGTCTATAATTTTATAAAAGTTCTTGATAATGGTAATGTATGGGTACAATAAATTGTATTCATTGAATAAGTATGGTAACGCGTTCAGCGTTGATGGATGTCACCTTGAAGATTGTGTTACTTATAATAATAAGTTTAGGTAGGTGCGTATACAGCCCAGTCGGGTTAAATAGGTTAAGAGTGAGCGGAATATACAGAGAAAGCGAAAATACATACACCATTCCCAGCATACATTAAATAAAATATACACAGGTCCGTTCCCTGACTGTACTGTTTACCTCCGAGGGTGTAATCTGCATATGAGGGTAGATGCTGTGAAATTATTATTATTATTATTATTTAATACTTTATGCACAAAATAGTACAAAGGTGGACTTAAAGCTTTGTAGCTTTATCTACCAGTCTACCCCGAAAATTGGTAAAAAAAAAAATTTCAGGCGGTGCACAAAATTTACAACATTACACTTGAAATGAAATTCTGCATGTGAAATGAATTCGTTTTTAAATAGACTAAGTAAGTGTAAACTTAATCTAAATCGATGAATAAATGTAGGAGGCACCCAATATCCCGGCTCTCTCTTTAAAATTACTTACTGTACGTTACAGCATATGATGTCAGACCAACCATATCGGAAACCCTTTAGCTAAAAATCTTTGGAGTGGTCTAAAAGCCTATCATTACTATCATACATACTATAAAACACACATATTCTAAAACAAATTCCCACGTGGCGTCTGTCTGTCTGCCGCGATAAACTCAAAAACTATTAAACGGATTAGTCATACGGTTTTCACCAATAGACAGAGTGAATCATGAGGAAAGTTAAGAGTATAATTTGTTAAGGCAGCTAACTAAATTGATGAGAAGGCAAACGAGCAAGGTGGTCGCCTGATGGTAAGTGACCACTGCCGCTCATGGACATGGACGCGACTCCAGTTGATTTATGATGCAGATACTTAGGTCAGACGGCAGTCGCTTTACTGTAATAGCCAAATCCTGGAGAAAAAGTGAGAAGATATAGGCGCAAGACGATTTTTAGGTATAGGCTTCAAGTATCTTGCCTTGGATTAATTGCTGAAGAATCAAGCATATAATTGATTACACTCCAAATTGGATGGAACTGTGACATTTATCTTATACTACAAAGTAAAACTCACAATAAAACCTTACATTGTTTACGTAAATCATGTTAATAACCACTTACGTACGTACTTCATAAATACGTAAGTAGAAGATAACGTGTGCATGAATGATGCAGCTGGGCTCGCAAGCTGTTGCTAAAAATATCCACCGACACGCCCAAGATAACCTTTGTCAAGCGTGTCACTGTATTACATAGGTACCTATACATTACTCATTACACTTGCAGATTTACTTGCGTTATTCACGTTTCTAAACCACATACAGTGCTATATCGTTCGAACTTTGAACTTCGAAGTCGCAGATTGTGACAAAAACCTTTGTACATGGAATAGGTATTATTAAGTATTGGTATTAAATAATAAGACCGAGCGTCGGTAGCCGGGCGGTTGAGTATCCAACTCGTAAGCGAGAGGTAGCGGGTTCGAATCCCGCTTCGGCCATGTACCAATGACTCTTTCCTGAGTTATGTACATTAATTGAAAACTAACCGATGCTCTTACGGTGAGGGAAAAACATCGTGATGAAACCTGCAAATTCAGGCAACTGAATTTGTAACCATAATCCAATCTGGTCAGGTTCCCATGGTAGCAGGTTCACGGAGGTCAGACGCCAAATTCTGGATTCAAGGCGGACCCCGGGCCCTCGTCCTCGAGAGGGGTCCACAACCGGGACATTAACGCTAAGATGATTATTATTAAATAAGACCGGGCGAAGTGAAGGACGATGAGTAGGAAAACGGATATTGGCAGAGGCCGGGATAAACGCTAGGACGATGATGATTAAGTAACAAAATATATCGTTACGGGATTCCCAACGGCTCCAGAGACTATTGAACCTGTCATATAGTCCTCAGGGGAATACCTTGGTCTACCTCGCCGCGCTCATCAGCAGTAAATATTGGGAGTAGGAGGCACAGCTAATAGTCTGTAGATAAAAATTGCATACGAATGTAAGCTAAACACTCGAAATAATGATTTTGACCCGCACTTCTTAAAAATATTTTTCTATGTTTCAGTCCTTTTTTTTTGTATGGGAAAAAAGATTTTTTAATCTCTGAAACATGTCGGGTATCAAATGAAAAGGCTCACCGAGCTGATTTCAAAAATATACTACATCGTCATATTTAAGCAATTTATTTATTAACGACCTGAGTGGTTCAGTTGGTTAACATGCCGGTCGCCACGCAGAGGTCGCGGGTTCGATTCTCGGCCGAGCAGAAATTGAAATGATGAATATTAATTTCTGTTACGGGTCTGGTCTGGGTGTAATATGTATAATAAGAATGTATTAAAAAATAAATATAACTCGTTCATCAGTTATCTAACACCCATACCACAAGCTTTGCTTAATTTGTCCAAGCATATTTTTTTTTCTCTCGTAATAGAATGCTCTTACTGTTCTATATTAAAATAAAGAAAAATTATGATTTTTTTTTACATAAATCTTTCCAAAATTGCCCCCACTCGATAGCTTTCAGAGTAAAAAAGATTGTGCTTGCATACTTGATTGCAGACATGCGTAGTCCATATTAATTTCAGTTTGACGAACAACAAGTGATCCTTTATGGGTTCCATTTTTTCTTTTGAGTTTCGGATCCCTGAAATAGTATGATAGATGCTTACTAATAAATGATTTAATTAAAAGGCGTATAATCTGAAAGACCTGCAGGCACTGGGAATCCTCGATCAGCAGGAGATGGCGCAGGATAGGAAGAGGTGGCGGTCTCTGGTGTCGGAGGTCAAATTTCACTTTGGGTCGCCGAGGCAGCGCAGTAAGTAAGTAAGTAAGTAAACTGTTAAAACGTTGAAATATATACATTTTTTTATTTAAGTAACATATACTTATTTAAAGAAAATTATAAGCGGCGATGCATTTGACAAGTGACTTTGACTGAAAACACTTTAATTAAATTTAACCGTTTTAATTAATTGTCTCAGTATTGAAGACGTTAGGTCTAGGTCTAAAGCTAAAGTTTATCTAGCCCTCTTTCGTAACGAATAAATCTCTAACCTATAATATCTTTACGATGCTGGCCATCATAAACCGACTTATCACTGAATTACGTAAATTTAATTAATGTCAATTACCCACTATAACCATGTTCTAAGCAAGAATGTCGCAACATTGGATAGCTATTCATTAGACTAGTGATAATAAATCTCTCTTCAACTAACATTTGCTTGCTGTGAGAAAAAGTTTATTAGCGAATGGGTGCTTTTATAATTTTTAACGTGGTCTTCGTGGTTCGTGACCATGACGCATGCCGTCGAAATATCGAGGTAAAAACAATACTAACCTTGGTAACAAGCCCGATAATATGTGTAGTGGAAGTGTAGTGGATAACCACGAAAGTCTTAAAACCTATAATTTGTAACGTGTCGATATTATCGTGGACGTCTACGATGTAGGGGAGAGGTGGCATGAAAGAGACGTATTGAAAGGGATAAGTCAAATAATCGGTAAAATAAGAAACGTCTCGAGACGATATAACATTTTTGTTACCTCGAAACACAACCATTCGCACCTAAAATTTCACACTCCTGTCATATTTATATAACCATTAAGATAATAAAAAACAATTATGAATCTCTAACAAAAAAAACTTAAACCTTAATCCTAACTAAAGATAAAAAATTTGGCCCAAGTCCCCGTCATATTAAATAATATATGTTTGGCCTTCATGCCACCTCTCCCATATATCGTGGAAGTCCATGATAATATCACGTTACAAATTATAAAAGCGCCCAGAATACGACGGTACCTACCCACGCGTTAGGTAACACGTTGACATAACACTTGCGTATATTTATTCAAGTAACCGATAAACTTGTAGGCGTTTCGACATGTTGCCGAAAAGATTAGTGTAGTGGATAAGATTGTTGTAGATAAATCGAAAATGAAAAGGTATTAAATGTATGTACGATGTAAGATTCGTACAAATAAATGTTTTTTTTTTTCGGTTAACTTAAGAAGAGAAACGTAAGCTACATTCAAAAATAATTTGCTAATGTAAAATTCCTTTGCGCTTAGGGACTAAATCCGGTCTGAGGAAAATTAGTATTTCTATAGCAGCTCACGCATTATACATATATTCTAACTAGTTGACCCGGCGCGACTTCGTTCGCGTACACCTACTTTACCGTACGCTTTTTCCTTGCTTATAAACCTTCCTCATGAATCATTTCCTTCCTATCTATTGTTGAAAACCGCAATAAAATCATACATACATAGAGACAAACTTCGGTAATCGACTTTGTTTTATTACTAAAATTATATATTAAAAAGACCAATATGTTTTTGTAAACAAAGAAATAAACAAAACCATCACTTAAAATGAGGATGTTATAAAAAAAAAGCTTCTCCACGTACCTATACGAATTAGGCGCACTAATTAATATCTGTTGGTCTCAAAGACGCTTGAATCACAATCATATATACGCTGAGATTATAATAAAAAAAACCAATAGGTATGTTGTTGTAAACAAAGAAATAAACAAAACCACAGCTCAAAATGTGGAAGTTATCAAAAAAAAAGCTTATACACGTACCTACCGGAATTATCAAATTAATCTCTGTTGGTCTCAATGACGCTGTAATGAGCGGAAAGACCTTTTATTTAATTATATGAACACGCATTATTGCAATTTGTGTTTGTCTTACATAATTGCATGTTGTCGAGGCAATTTCGAAGATGCACCTCCATTAGTAGGTACACGTCAACATGAGTCAGTTCCTAAATAAATATTTGGATTAGGTAATGGTCTGAAATGGTTAGTTCAAATATATTCGTCATTACCATAGGTCCTGAGTACGGATTAGGAATTGCTAAAATATTTAAATAGCATGGTTCACCTTTTGAACCAGCAACCTTTTTTTTAAACTTACCCTCACAAGTCTTACACTTGCACATCGGCTATAATCTGTTTTAACATTTAGTACCTACGAATAGTAGTGCATTTGTCTCTAGCCTAGCTATATACTTCTAAAAATGTTTGCAGTTCTGTTGATAACCACGGGAGTTACAAGATGAAATTGTCTAGTTTCCTTTCAACTTTGTATTTCGCTATGTCACTTAAGAAAAGGTAGCTTTTGACTCCATAACAAGATACCAAACGTAAACGCTATCCCATTCATGAGGAACCTAGTAGAATATTTCTCTCTATCTACTTCTCTGAACGCCAAAATAGAGTTTATCTTTACATTATACCGAGTAGGTACGAGTGCCTAGCACTCAACCAACATGCCTAGAACACATTTAGTAATAGACTCGTGGCCTGTTGTTCAATGATCTCTGACATTCTATGAATAAATAGAACCTAAGGGGGTTACACACGGTACTAATGTTATTCTTCGCTAATACAACACGTTCGACCTCTGTGTGCAATAAATGCAAGTTGCGCTCTAAGTCTTGGTATTAAAGGACAATTTCCTACGTACCTGCAGGCTTTTGGATGAATCAATCGCGTTTGTCGAAAATGTTACGATGTTTAGTTTACCTCAGATCGGTTTTATGTTTCCATTTGCTGAGGACTCGTCATCTTGTCATTCCGGATGTAGGTACGAGAGCTCGGGTTCCGCCTTGACCATGATCTGAATGTGCAGGTTTCTGGTTTGTGTTCAACTAATGTATAAAACTCAGAGACGAGTCATTGATACATGGCGGCACTGGGGTTAAATTCGAAACCGGTACCGCTCGGTTACGAGTCAGACCCTGCAACTACTACGCCACCGAAGCTTCTGTTTGCATAGGAATATTAGGAAAAAAAATTGTTAATAAACCTTTGATTTAAAATAGATATTATTTAATGTAAAATTTAACAGCCATGTTCGTTGACAATAGACAACAAGAATAGCCCAAGCTACATTGAAAACTTAAACATCTTCAAAGTCACCCAGACATGTACCACAATCACATCTGTAATAATATTAAAAAGATAAATGATTTCACATTTTAAGGGTATGTTCCGGGTGTCCTACCGCGTACCTTTGTTGACGAGTAGCCCGATATTTCGACACAGTTGCATGCATCATGGTCACGGGACGACTACTCGTCAACAAAGGTAATTTCAGAACTGCAGCCTGCACCTCCATGTTTTCTATAAAAGAAAATAAGGAAGTAGGGCGTACCTAAGGGTACGGTTAGGGTAGAGTAGAGGTAGTGTTAATTAAATTGAAGCCATGTGAACGAAGTAGCGCCGGACACCTTCACTTGTAATATAGTAAGAATTAATCATAAGTAACTAACTTGACACCATAAACAATTCATTGTCAGAATTTTTATGTTTATCGTGTTAAGAAATACCATGTTATTACATTAACAACAGTCTAATGTTTACCGGTCGATGATTAAAACATCCTATGTAACATGACATGTAATTAGCTGAACTAAAGGTCAATAGGCGGTCTAAAATAGGAGCATTATGTTGTGTACACACATTTCATTAGCAGTTTGTGAATGGCGCGCCGCCCGGTCTGTTTTGACCCGGCGACAGTGTGCAATCGCCCTAACATTTACATAATGGGTATTTCGAAACACGTGATTATTTTAGGCAAATTATGTGTTTAATAAGATTAATTTGGTTTTAGATTAACCTTGTTTTAGTTTGTTAGTAAGGTTTGGTAGTTTTTGTTGTGTTTGTGTGTTGTTGCTTATACAATCAATGGATCAATTATGTTAACAAAGATTTAACAGCGTAAATTGCGAAAAAGGTAACTCACAAGGAACAAGTACCTAACTAATCAATTGTCAGGTGTGTTTACTATCACTTCAATAATACAAAAACACACGCTGCATACAGACAGCTGTCTGTCTGTTCGCGATAAACACCAAAAACTACTTAACGGATTTTCAGGCGGTTTTCACTATCAGTTAGATAATATATATGAAGGAATGAATCTATAGAAAGGTTTATATGTATAATACCGACTTGTATATTAAAGTAAAGAAAAGGCAGGAAAGCCGAGGCGGGTCGTTAGAATTAAGACTAACCCACCTAACCAAACTAAAATCTTGATTTGTTCATAACAAGTTTACTGATCCTTTCCTAATGCCTACACCAGCGTCTCATCAAATCACTTCTGTACCAATTCAAATTGCAACTCCAATCTGTACTCTATGCCAATAGGAATAGAACATACAGGAGTAACGAGGGAGGGACTGTGAATTACATAAGACCATTATTTGAAGAGAATACTGTCAATAATGCTCTCTCAGAGCTTTTATCTCGTTGTCAAATTATGTTGCACATCAGTCAACGGATGATTTCGAACACAATGGGTCCATTCAATTGATGGACAGATTTCTTCATTCATTACCTATTACCTACGATGCTTGGTGGCCTAGTTATATATGAAATTACGAGGTAGATTCTAATGCGTGATTGCACTAATCGTAGGTGACTCTTAGGTTGACGCCTTAAGGTCCTAAGCATATAGAAGTCATATAACTGATTATGAACTTATGTCTTATGACACCGATGTCATAAAAGATAAGTTTTGCAATGCTTTTTCTTGTTATAAATAGGTATCTCGAATCTACTTAAGCGTCGCCTAAAGTTTAACCCAAGCGGGCGTAAATGTTGGACTTTAATATAGGCAGTTAAATATCAGGCATGTGTAATCATCGTCAAGTAAATCAGTTACCAAGTTTAGGTATCAAAAGTCCAATATCAATTTCTGCCAATATCAAGTTAGTTAATTTATTTTTCTTTTTATTGTACATATTTAAATAAAATTTATTTTTATATTAGTTGATATTTTATGTAATAGTAAAATAGTAAAATGAACTCAACATAATTTCTGCCTGTGTTTACAATCTTCAAGGTCAGAGTGCATAGGCTATTTCTAGAGGGGCATTTCTAGCCGCATGTTCGGCCGCAACATCATTGTATCTACCTTTCATCAGTTATGTGAGACTACGGTCAACGGAAGTAGGTAAGTAGGCTTGCCTAGTAAAAATATTGAATATTACCTACTAATATTATGAACTTATTTGCCCGTGGCTTTATTTTCACGATCAGCTGATTGAGGTACTACCTGCACCTATGCGTTTTAAGCAGTACAAAAGTGCAGTGCAAGTTGTAGCGGAAGTCTTCGGGAGGAGCATTCCACATCTTGTGCCTACGTGTGCGGTGAAACTCTACAGTTGTTATTAGTATTCCGGAACTTTTATGTAGCTCTCACGGGATCATACTGAAACCGAATTTCAAGCTTGTTTCATCTTTTCTGCCGCTAGTCAGCAAAATTATGGAAAAACGACTAACACTGTAGAACAATGAACAATACAGGAGCCTAAGTAGGTACTTCTAACTCTCGCATATCGCCTCTTGAGAATGGTCTCGCGTATTCGGCATATTCGGAGGGGTTCGAATAGTTCCCACGTCACTCACAATGACGTCAACAGGACGTCACGTCGACGTGGCGACAATCGCGCTGCGGGTGGTCCAGTGCCCGCTAACTGTAATCATAGGAGTAAGTAATTATGCGAGAGCTGTACGCGATCATTGTACGCGAATCAAGGAGTCGCTTAGATTGTAAGATCGAATTGAATCAGTGAATGTTAACGCTTCAATGTAAGTGTGCGTTTTTAACTGGGGGTAAAAATGCCCCACTACTGCAACGCTTCGGCTATGTTCGCCGAAGCGCGCGTAAAGGGTTTCTACGCCACGATGCGCAAAATGCGGCATCGATGGTGGCGTGGGTGCGCCAGCGGCAACAGCGTTCTGGCGATGGTCGTGGCCCTCGCTTATGATCGCTGAGGATGTCGCTTCATGCGCCGCCGGTGACACGGGAGCGGGAATATTGATAAATATAATAGTTGTTGTGGTTGACATTGCCTCGCCTTGCCTCATTGAATGCTTATTCTTTGGAGGAACGAGCCAGCTCTTCGTTGACCTGTGGTGTCTATTGGCCGTTTAGACAGTTCTGAAAAAGACTTTTTAGCGTTAGGGCCCCACGGTCCCAACAACGCCTCGACCCAAAACGGCTGAAACATAATAATAATAATAAATATTCGTGGACAAATTCACACAGCGCCATCTAGCCCCAAACTAGTACCGCAGCCCCAGCACAACGGGCGGTGGCGGTTAGATGGGACGGCGCCATAGTGTTCACACATGTAACGACCCACACTAGCGCCTTCCCATGTTACCAACCAATGATTTGGCTCCAATAGGGCCGGTACGTTGACGGTGAAAAGTCCCCTACGAATGACGTATTTCATTGCTGAGTATCTGGAGATACGGCCTGTGCTGTGGATACACGATGTGTATGTATGTGGAGACCCGATTGACCCCCAATCTAAAACCCATACATATAGACAACGACAAGTGTCCAATACAGTGCCCATATTCGGCACGATAGCCGGACGAGATTGCTTGCAGCCAGAACCCCGACCCTCACTCTGTAAAGGCTAGGTGGCGAGCCCGTTCCAAAATATTGGCCGAAGAAACGATTCATTTCCATTCCTCGTCCCATAGCCGTGTATGCATCGGAGACTGGTGAAGACTTAGTCGGACATATACTCGGCCAAGCTTTTTTAGCGTCTGTGCAGCAAGGACTGTCAATAAAATTTATGTGTGGTCCTATGATTCTGCATACTAAGTTTTCAATACTCTGGACAGATGATAAAAAAGCCGAGAGAGAAGCGAGTAGGTTTATCAAAAATAGGGGTATAAAATTAATGTATTTTATTTCTTTTTTTTGTAAAAAACGGCAATGAACACCAATCTACATTTTAAATTGGTGCGGGAATATGTGAGGCAAATTTTTCACACAAAGAATGATCAGCAATATTTTTTGTACAAACAGTGTTAATTTGTCTAGTCATCTAATTTTTAATATAGGCGAACCCCGGGCCCTTAAATGCGGCGCAGGAGCGCAACCGGGACATAACGCCGAGATGATGATGATTATCTAATTTTTAATATTAGATTATAGAGACACTCACTCTCACTCCAAATAAATATTTAACTCGTACCTAGTAGGTATTATGCGGGAATCGAACCTCTTTAATAAAATCACGATTTAGTCACCGCATCATAATGCAGCAAGATTTATGAAAACAATTATCGAAACAAAAGCGAAACGTGTTTGACATATGTGATTTCATGATTTCTTTCTATGAATCAAATCACACAAACGTAACCGAAGAAAATTCACAAAAGGAGTTGATGAAGCGTGCGCCACGTGAATAGCGGCACGAGATGTGAGCTGGTATTATAAGAGATTTTGTAATATTGTTAACACGCCATTTCACAATGAGAAAACAGTTTCTCAAGCAGAGAGGAAAGGTGCGATATTGTTGCATGTTTTACGAAATAAGCCAACAGAGTTCAATCGATAATCGAGCCAGGCGCAATTGTTTGGAAATCTATTATCAAAAGTGTATAAATATACGTAAACTTACTGCCCGCGTCGTCCACGTGGGAATTGTTTTTATGACTGTATAGCTTTTGTCCGCATTACCATTTTAAATGACCTCCTGTGAGCTATACTAAAGTAGTAGTAAATTAATGCTAGTATTACGGGGAGAACAAGCTGTATCTCTGGTTCCACCTAACCGAATTAGATGTAACATGGCTTACATTATACCCTGGTCATCAATCTCAAAGAATCTCATCTTTCTCTCTCTGCAATTTACGAACAACTAGTCTAGCTTCTGTATAGACAACTACAAAGCTTATGTCTTGGTACTTATATTATGAAACACTATAATAATTGAAAGTAGCCCCGCCAAAGTCTCAGCTCAGCCAAGCTGTGGAATTCAAGGCACGAATTGTTGTTTATCTCTGTCTAATCTAATATGGAGTGAATGTGTCGATAAGATCGCGCTGCGCCGGAGTTTGCACAATGCGGCTGCAGCTTTGCGTTACTATTGTATAAGTATAAAATGTTGCCAAAATAAAGCGGAGATAGGTCTTTTGTGATGGCGAAAGTGTTTTTTTTATGTGAACTAGTCACGACGATCCGTCATCCGGGCTGGATAAGTTTTCGTTGTAGAGTTATATCACGTTTTCTCTAGTGCTTGGTTTCATGTGCAACCTAAACAGCACAGGTGATTTGGTTTTTACGGCTTTATGTAAAGATAAGTGGTGTGGTTACTAGTGGACCCGGCGCGACTTCGTTCGCGTACACCTATTTTACCCCTATCCTTTTTTTCTTGCTTATTAACCTTCCTCTTGAATCAGTTTTGTTGAAAATCACATTAAAATCCGTTGCGTAGTTTAAAAGATCTAAGCGTACAGGGACAGACGGCGGAAAGCGACTGTGTTTTATACTGTGTATAGCAAAATGAATAGGACATATACCTTCCGAAGTCTGCGCAAATGAGGTCGCGGTAAAAGATTATTTTTAAAAGAATCACGTCTATTCAATGGAAGGGATCTATGAATGCACCATGTCACATGCTCAGTCTCCCATTATTCTTGTTGCCGCTCCTAATTTATCAAATAAAGTGCGGTAAATATTTGGAATTAGTATGCAACGGACGCCTGACGTGACATCTGGGAACGCAGGAAAAGGTTTTGAGTCTGACCCCCGCTGGATCCCGGCTAGAGATGCGCGGTTATGCGAGGTGCATCGTTTAATCACATACATTTCGATATTATCGATATCGAAGAGATAATACAGAACCTATATGAAAACATATTGGTAATATTTTAACCTTAGTCTTTAAACAATTCATATATTGTAGGATTTTAAAAAAATCTACGGAATTTTTAGTTATAATAAAAATATTTCTTTAATTTTTTTTGAGAATCGCTTTTTGTAACATAAAACTATGTTTAACTTAGTGGCTTACTCAGATAATCGATATATTGCTCAGCCAGAAAGTCTTTAGATACAGTCTATACATTTTCAGAGAGCTACCTACTTACATGTAAGCAAATTATTTTTAGTATTAGATTAGTACCTAGTATTCGTTTGAATTTACCAAAGATCATTCGAATAACTCGATAGTCGATACTACCAACTGTCGATCCCATCTCTGTCCAGAAACTTGAGTTATGGGCCCCATTCGTCACGGAGCGGCATCTTAGCCGCCCGGGTGTCGCAACTGCCCCTAACGTCACATTGTTACAGCGCCCCCAACTTGCCTGATCAGTAGACAAAATCAGAACTACGAACGCCATGTAATAAATGTCACTCCACTAAGGCTACTAGCGCAGCCGTCTATTGAACAGATAAGTTGGTGCCACCGTACATTTGTTGCCGTCTTGAATCCAAGCGACTTTCGCAAACAAAACGAAACAATTTTATTGTTGACAGCGACCATTATGGCGATTAAACTAATTCTATTATTTCAGCCGTATTATGAGAAATTGAGAGCATTGTTCTGGATTGCGGTAGGGTGCTGTTCTTTGGTTGCAGTAATTATGTTTTAATTCGTGTCAGCTGACTTCACGATGACAACGCACGTGCGTTTCTGCATGTTGGTTACAAACATGAAACATCGTCGTTATGGGCGATAGTTATACTACCAACTTTATAACAGGACCGAGTTTTACGTGGATGAAGTCGCGTAAGTAAACATCACAGTAGGTAGGAAAATACCCTGTATACAAAACGTATCTACACCAAAGCTTATAGGTATCTCTACTTACTACAATTTATAATGCCATTATCCTCAATACGACCATGTAATTATTATAATACCTACTTACTTAGTAAGAAGTAAGGATATACGTGCAAATATTTTAATTAACTAG
Organism: Blastobasis adustella; assembly: GCA_907269095.1. Lineage (NCBI taxonomy): Eukaryota > Metazoa > Arthropoda > Insecta > Lepidoptera > Blastobasidae > Blastobasis > Blastobasis adustella. The sequence goes on along the minus strand of OU026129.1, from coordinate 12,904,762 downwards.
GGTAAATGTTTTGTTTATTTAGCGATTGTTACCTACTTAGGCAAGAGGAATTAAAGTAAATTATTGTTGTAATATGGAAGCATTATTGCGCCATTTTATGACTGTTCTCTCTGTGAAGATTTGATGGAGAATCCAATGTCCTAAATATAATAATGACCTGAGTGGTTCAGTTAATTAGCATGCCGCTCTGCCATGCAGAGGTCCCGGTTCGATTCCCAGCCGGGCAGAAATTGAAGTAATTCATTTGAATTTTTGTTACGGGTCTGGGTGTTATATGTATGACAAGTAATTATGTATTGAAAAAAAAAGTATAAAAGTAGTTCATCAGTTATCTAACACCCATAATACAAGCTTTGCTTACTCTGTGGCTAGATGACGCTGTGTGAATTTGTCCAAGCATTTTTATTTATTTGTTGTATTTATATCAACCTACATTATTTTACTGGTTGATTCCAGGACATGCCTACAATCTTTCTTTTAAAAATAAATACTATTGCCTTAACGGAAGTACGTACCTATAATTAACTTTATGCCTGAATTTAGCATTGTCTCAGGATAGGTTACCTAAGCACTGAACAACCACGGAAATAAATATACGTTATATTATGTTGACGAAAATGTAATTTCCGCAGTCACTTTCGCTTTTGACTCTACAGTAGGTACACGTAACAGGAAACGACGGTAGGCGACAAATTACCTATATTGTGGGTTGTAGGTAATTACCACAGCCTACAGAATAGCTGCATTGGACATTACACTGAAGTATATAATTGAATAGGTACCATAAAAACACCGAAGTATGTAGTATCATTGAAAAGCTTATCGATGTAAATAGAACTTAAAGATAAAATAAAATGTGTTATTTTAAACGGTATTTAAGAAATCTTGGTGTAAAGTTTATGTTTAAAAGTAGGTACTGGGTTGCCTCTGTGCTTCGACATACCTGATTATTTATTTATTTATTTGATATACCATCGATAGTAACATACTACAATTAAGACAATAGTACGTGTTCTAATACTGTTCTATTGTACTACTATTGTATTGATTGCGTTGCAATTAACAAGTTTTAGGCTTAGACTCCACCATGGCGGTGATGCGTGAAGCGGACAGGAGAGGAGAATGTAGGCAGCTAGGGTATGTCCTCCGAAGCTGTGCGTAGATGTGTACTGCCTAGAGTGTAGTCGAGCTGCATTCGGCCAGCTTCAACAGTTAAAAATGTTGTGCCGTTACGCTCATATCTCCTCTCGGCTCCGCTAATCTGTCTATCCACTGAAGCTAAGCAGAGAAGATATGTCTAAATAATGATCCTCAAATCCTATTGGTTCGCCTCTCCTCATCTCTTCTCCGCTGTAGTGGCGTCCGGGCCTTAAGTAGGTGTTATTTAATTTATTTCCTTGGTACGTTAGGTAACGTCCATAAAGAAATCACGAGGGAATAAATCTAGTAAGTACTCACTTATGAGTAGTAAACTCAAAACAATCATTGCATCAGCTACCATCAATACGCTTTTAAATTTATTACTACAAGTCGCCTTATTAAAGACAATATTACCACATTGTTTAATAACAACCTCTTACATTGTGAATAGGTTACTATCAGTCTTCTCACACTGGTAACGACAAGAGACATGTTATTACATTTGTAAGATTGGAAGTACATACGTCTACTTACCTACTGTACTACTTACAGCTGTTGAACGCAAATACTATAGAAATTACTAACAATGGAATAAAAGGGCTTGCAAAGGGCCTAGTACCTACTTTAGCCTATATTTAAATATTTGAACTATAGACTGCTCAACTGTTCAAGTATAACTCTAGAGTTGAATGCAAAGACTTCTACATATATTCTAGGTTGAATGTCTTTGTATATGTATAAGTAAGTACAAAAACTATTGTAACATACATTTTTGGACCAAAAATCTAAAATCGCCGGCCAGAAGAAAAAATATATGATTTTCCAATAGAGCAAACAATTTCTAATTAAATGAGTTGAGTTCTGTTCGCCCGCTCCTCAGTAGAAGAATAGGATCGAGATTTATATAGACAATGTACATACATGAAAGTCAATAGGTAAGTAGATAACATTAAATGCAAAACCTAAGCCTAACCTTATATTTTTTTGTAATTATAAATTACTAAATTTTTTATCAATAATAGAACGAACAAATCGATTCATTTAGAACAAATTGTAGTAGATACTAAACTATAATTCTCCGATCAATTAATCCCAAGACATTTGATGGTGCGACGCAACCAATCAAAATAGAAGATATTTCCAGTGCTGGACGAGTATAAGAGGCAACTAATAAAAGCACGATAAAGCTAATTCCCACCAATTGCATCAACAACCCAACCCGACGAATTGGTGGATAAAATTGGATGAGACGAAATGAACCGCTCTGGACTATCGCCACATTAGTTTTAGAAAGTCAATCTAAAAGTCCATATCGAATACAGATTGAAAAAGTTTAAATTAACAAGCGCTGACAGTTATGACGGAGCCTGGTATTCAAGAGATGTGAGTAATTTCATGTAACAAAACTGTAGAATTGCAGCTGTATTTTCATTGTAAGGATGAAGCTGGTGATTGCTCTGGTTACCTTATTTTTCAAACCGTAACACGATAACTATTGCTTATTGGTTGGCGGCAGAAATTGATAAGACGGACTCTTCAGGCTTGACGACAGTCCTACCACAGGTTAGGTTAGGTTAGGTTAGCCTACCGGATGTCTCTCATCATCGTCACAGTCCATAACAGTCCACTACAGGACTTATGGTCTTTCTCACGAAAGGGGAGATTATTGCCATAATCTGCACGCTTGGCAGGCGGGTTGGAGATCTCAGTTATAAATATAACATTAGAAAACGCTGCTACCTATTTTCCATCCTACAGGGACTCTAGATATTTTGCCTCAAAAACATTAGTCGCCTTGTACAACAGCCACGAGTGTAGGGGTTTGTGCTATTCTACTCTGCCGGACACCACACGGCCGTGGTATGTCTCTTACTTACCAATAATTTGACTGAATTTTCTAAAAAGAAAATTTTGTCGACTTCGGCCTGTCTCGTAATTACGTATCAGAGAAGACATTCGGTCTAATGAAGTGTAGACGTGGCGGGTAATTTGACGCGTAGCTTCACACGACGAGACGAGAGAGTCGGCGAAAATTGGGTCTAATTTGGTTGGATGTCATTTGCGGAAGCGTCTGGTTGCACAAGTTTTAATAGGAGTTTTGAATTTATATACGTACTAGTGGAGACATCGCTACTTCGTTCGCGTACACTTACTTTACCCCTACCTACCCTTCTTTTTCTTGCTTATAAACCTTCGTTGTTGAACGTATTGAAAACAGCATTAAAATCCGTTACGTATTTTAAACAGACGGCGGTAAGCGACGTTTATGTACCTTCAAGAATTAAAGGTTACCTTATCCATCCCACATACTATTTTGCCAAATGCTTTCAAATGATTTACTGTGCATTTCGCAAGCGCATTCACTTACACGGTTCATACGAGTCAGTTGCCTAAAGATCGAGTGTTTTAATTACTCTCATTATGAGATCGCTGAAATATTCCCATCTCACTACAGCCAGTGCAATAACACTGCTACAAAAACACTTTCTCTTGATACAAAGACAATAACACCGTTTTCGTTTGTGTGCACACTTGCAGTGAAAGGAGACTTTTCAATGCTTTTTATAGGTTCAATGATATGGCAAAAAACACCAGTCACTTCTTAATAATGGTCAATCTTATTAGCATTATCTTTATTGGATTGTTTAGTTTAAACAAAGTTATGGTATCAGCCTACTTTATGTACCAAAGCTTAAAATGAGCGCCATTGCGCTATTCTCGATTTGTCATCCTCATATAGCCCACATCTGCAGTCTTACGAAGATCCTTACCCCACCAGCTGACCAGAGGGCGTCCTACAAGAAACGCCTGTCCATTCGATTTTTCCATGACTCTGCTGCGGTGCTTCGGTAGATAAGTGAGCCGGTAGGCACAATTATGTCATGAAACATATCTCCGTTGTTTATAGTGTGTAACAAACCAACAAACACACTCGCGTTGCTCATAAGTTTAAAGTACTGTACTCCCATACATTAACCCCCTTTTTCTGAACATAAGTTAACTTTACTCTATTACTGTTCTTCGTAAACAGCTCCGGTCTATATCCAGTAGGGATTGAACAAACCGTCTCAACCTTTTGAGAGCCGAGTATTAAAAAAATGTGAAATCAATGTCCTTCGAAAGTATACACAAAATAATCTATGTAAACGGTAAAATCAATGGTTCCATTAGGGTTGGAGATAAACCAGACGTGCGGTAGGTCGCGACTGGTTTGACGTTGAAGAATTTCACGGCTATCACTGTGAGTTGACAGCCGAGGTGTTTGATGCGTGGCCTCGGGCTGGGAACGTAAGAGGATCTCGTTTTGATGGAGTCTGATCGACAACTGAGGTAGAAGCTAGCAATTTGAGTAGGTAAGTCCCTTTTCTCATTATCATTATCATCTGAGCGGTCAATCTCGGCTTCTGGATCTGGTTGTCTGTTCATTCTTCTACTCAAAAAATAATAGTCTTCTAAATTCCAGACAGGAAGCTTTTGAAATTAAAAATGTGCTACGCAGTGGTCTCAGCTCTGAGATAAAATTTGCACAATTTGTTACCTTACGAACTAGACTAGAACATTCGTTACTCTCATCATATCATAAAGACACCTACTGCTGGCCATAAGCCTCCCCCAGAGATTTCCACAAAGGCCGGTCCTGTGCCTTATGCATCCAGCTGGTACCTGCGATCTTTACCAGGTCGTGGTTACTCTACTGAAATTTAACCAAAAAGTCATAGCTAGAATTTCATAATAAGTACCTACATAAACTCTAGATAAACCATTTCAACCGTTTGTCCCACATACTCTCTCTTTCCTCCCAGCGGGGCAGATAGACCAGCGGGACAATAGGACATCGGGACGTGGCCCATTATAAGGCGGCCATTATCCGTAATGCGGGCAGGGTTACGGGTTACACTCACATAATGGGCACCGATGAATTGATACGGGATTTGACCGCGGATGGGAATGACTAGGAATAGTGGTTCAGTTATGGATCGACTAACTAGCTTGGGTCAGCTGTCTTGGAGTCAACTGGGGACTAAGATGGTGCGTCATGACCACAGAGCAAGGGAACTAAAGCTCCACCATACATTGGTATCATACCTACGCTATCATGTATATAATGACGTAATTCTGTTGGTAAGAATTCTCTGATTTCAATTATTGAAATCGTTACTTTTACGATTACATATGATCGAATGAATAGTTTCAGTTTGTTAAAACTTTGTTAGCAACTGAACCCATTAAATCGATGATACGTGATTACGTATTTGCGATTGCAAAAGTTACAATTCCAAACATTGAAATTAAAAAATTGTTAGCAACAGAGTTACGTAATTAGCCTACAGGTATTACGCTAATTCTCATAACTCACTGACTGCTTTCCATCAGATGGACTGTCTGCTCGTTTGTCACTGAATAGTATAAAAAATCATGATTATTGTAATTGGTACCTGTCACCAATTAAAGTTCCATCATTATCACATGTGGTCTCTGCCTACCCCTACGGGAAAAAGCGTGACATATGTAAGTATGTAAAGTACGTTTGACCTATTTAAATAATTATTGATTCTTTACTTTCTGCTTCTTTATTGTGCTCTACTTTAATCGTTTTCTATTGAAACGTACTTTATGTATTACCATGTGTATGAGTTACCGAACTCCCTGCCGCGTACGACCACCTACACTACACCATGAAATGATCTTCCTGCTGGTTCAGTTTCGTTTACCATACCGGCCTCTATGTCCAGCTGGATTCACAGTTCGTCGTGGTGTCGGCGTCAATATGCTCTTATAAATGCAATGTTGACATGCGTATCGCATCGCTTTATTGCGACTATTGTTTATAAATGTGAAATCAATAATTTCAAAGCTTTTCACAAAGCGTTAAATATAGCTATTTACGTAAACAACTACCCTAATAATAAGCTCATAAATCCCACTTTTACAAAAGAAAAAAAATGTAAAGCAAATTATCAGGCAAACATCTAATCCCTGCCATATCTCAATCGTAAATAACAAATAACGGTAAAGGAGCATCCTGGGCTCAATTATTGAAAAAATAATCATTCATCCCTTGTCCAAAGACACCACCCCGTACACAGTACAAAGGTAGGTAAGATAAACGTACAAAGTAAACAAGAAAAAGGTGGCGTCATTAAAGTGACACGTTGGTAAAAAATTGAATTCAGCTGGGGTCTTTGGGACCCTCGTAGGCCCGTGGGAACCCGCATAGGAGCGAAGTGGTCCAATAGTAAAATTTGCATAGCTGGTGCGATCCGGTTTTGTTCTCTCTTATCGTTTGGTTAATTTAATTATTTTCATGTTCTAGCTAAGCCGCTTATAGATATTTAATTACATCTGTGATCGCAACTAGAAGACAATAATTTGTTATTATACAAAGTAGATAAAAACGAATGTGTACAGAACAGCTTAGAACACAATATTCCTAGTAAATTTTTTTCAAGATGACCACAAAAAAGCTACTCACATGGAGGAAAAAGATACAGAATGGTTCAGAATTGATAGATTTGAGATTAGAGAGTTAACATGGAGTATTATGAAGAAAATGTTACTCGGAACGTAACATGTCGGCGGCAAATAATGAAAATCGGCTAGTTTCGGCCACTATCCGCTTCATAGAACATAGTCTCTGTCAATCTCACATCTCATACAGAGACGACGGGCTACGAAGCTTAAACTAGCCAATAGTGCCACAAACTTATCTGACCAGGTGGCCAAATCTAGAACTGTGAAATTGGCGGCACTTAATTTTGAAATGTATATGAACTGACATGTCAATGCCAAAAACAGCGCCGACCGTCACCGCGTACAGTGCCGCAAACTTACACTGTACACTGTGACGTGCATTTCTATAAGGATGTGTTTCAGCTACTAAGTGTCAGCTGCCATTCATTTTTCACAGTTTAGTTTAGGACTACTTATTATCATATTATTTTCTTCATTTCAACTTCATCCCTTTACTATAAGAAGCAACAATATTGGGTCTAACTCGATTACAAAACCAGTCCGTATGTACCCTGTATTTTTGGGCATTTATTGTTTGACGAATAGCATTGCATAGCATTGCATAGCATAGTGGTAGCAGTTAAAAAGCGGTAATGATACGGAAATAGTCGCATTGTTGGTATTGTTGTGAACTATTTTATGGTGAGCAGACTGGTTTACAAACTGCTCTATGAATAATCAAGTTGGTACTCGTCTTTGTATTGAAATCGTTGAAGCGGGAAATTTTAAAAAGTGCCCGTTGTTTTTTTTTGCAGTCGGTGAGAGTGGGAATGTCCAGCGGAAATATTATTTAACGTTTCGATTGAATTGGATTAGATAAGGTTGGTTAGTTTCTTTCTTCGTTGCAGTTCGATATTCATACAGTTGGTGGAGTGAGATGTCTTAATTGTATAGTAGACTACCTATAAACAGATATTTCACACCACAATTCCTATTGTAAATTTTTTTAACGTATTACCCACATAACGATGACACTTATTTTCTTTAGTCACTTCAAAACGGCTGAATGAATTTGAATAAACGAAAAACATCAGAAGAAACTTACTTATTGTAGTATATCGGTCGACGTGTTTTATTTTAATTCATGAAAAAGGGATGTAGGTACTTACCACAAAAATTATAATTCATTACAGTATGTCCTTATCACATACCTACATCAGACATTTTCCTTCTTTTCGTCTGTTCCCTAAGGCAAAACATCTGGTGTTGTAATACAGGGAGCCGTCTCTCTGGCCTATGGTCAATACACAATGGGTACGTTATTTGGGTACCTAATTACTTGAACAGTACTGCGTCCGTGATGAATGGCAGAGACGCGCGTGCGCATGTTACGCGCAGCTGCACTTTCACTCCGCGGCTTAACTATGATGGGTGTCAAATTGACATTTTGAATTAGTTGATATACGCCTACATTAATCTCTATTAGCTCTAGGTCTATGAGTTAATACTGTAAATGAAAATTATAGAGACGTTTTATTAGAAAACCTGTGAAGAGAAGCTGAGAAGAAAAAATGTTTGAGGCATTTATAATTTATATACAAATGTCCAAGTGGTAAAAAAAGAAAAGTGGCTCAAAAGCGAAACTGCCAAGAAGATGTGAGACAGACAGGTTTAGCTTTACTTCTAGAATACACATACTAGGGTATCAGGCTGTGTAATTACTTTCGCTACGAAAAGTCGAAGTTTGGGTCAATAATTTCTGCAAGTTTACGTTTGTATGTAACTTCAGCTGGATGTTCATAAACACAGAACCTGAAAAACTGCGGCATTATACAAATATCTTTCACGCGTTAGTGAACAGTCTTGCTCTGATTGCTGTGTGGTTGACGCAAACAAGCGTATAAATTAGTGCATTAATTCCAAATATTTATACCTAACTCATTAATTTATTAGTGTAAACGTAATAAATCGTGTTTCTTTTTATTAAAGGTAAAGCGTTTATAATAAGAGCCAGGTGTTCAAAAAGGTTTTAAAATTCCAAACTAAAAAGTCTTGTGAAAAAGCAAAAAAAATTTGGCTTCTTTTTTTGGTTAAAGATTTTTCGATTTCGATATGATTTTTTTAATTGTTAGTTCTAGATAGTAGCTTGGAAGCCTACTTGGAAGTTGTTATGATCATTTGTTGATGCTTTCGGCATATGTCGCTTTCTGTCTATAAAGATAAGAAGAAAATATTAGTGAAAACAAACATATTATTATCCAGTGTCGGGTTTGTATGTACGGCTTAAACTTTCCCATACAGACATTACTTCATATACAGAGAGATAATTTTTCTACAACGCAACCTATGGCTCTTAACAAACGAAGTTAAACGTCATCCATGTACCGTATTAACCGCAGCGGCTCAGCGCAGCTGATTGCATTACTCTTGCTTTCGAGGGGAGTGACGTATTGTACGTATCGTCAAGTGTATGGGTAACTTTAACTAAATACTAAGGAATACATCTTCCTAGACTTGCTTTATAGGTTCAGTCAGACTTGCGAGAATTTTGCGACAAAATCTTGAAGCAGCTACGAGTATGCCCTGAAATCTAAATGTAATTCGGTTCTACCAAATCCGACTCACTTCCAACGCTTCAATTCAGACAAAATTTACAGCGGCTACTAAAGGAAACCTCTACCTACAAACATAAATTATGTAGAAGATGCAACAAAACTGAATGGTCTGGAAGTTCTGGCAGGGTGGCTATATCCAGCAACAGCCGTCCTGCGGCTTCATGTTGATGTCTACCAAAACTATTGCTGTAAAATAATCCAGTTAGCCGTCGCTATCCTTACCTCCAGCTGGAAGCATTACGCGGGCGCGATCACGACTGCGCGCGCGACTTTTGTTTACCTTCGCCCCGGCGCCGGCGCACGCAAAGCACTTTCGCCGCGACTAATTGTCGTCAGCGTCTTTTTGTCGTGACACGTCTCTCGAACCGTCGCCTGCCTAGTCTCCAAACAAAACCTGTATAATTACCTTTCTTGTACTAACCTTTGTGCGGGCTGTGCGGCTGTGTGAGGTTGAGTAACCTCTTGCCGATCACGAGTGTTTTGCAATAACAGTTCAAGACTTGCCTCAATGTTGTTTTGACGAGCATCAAGATGGATTCTTGGTAAGCTTCGTCTCTATGGTTAACGAGAATGAGACGATCTCCAGTTCTGGTCAGTTAGTGTTGCCGTAATCGGAAATTAAGTAGAGCGGCAAATGTATTGTTAAACAATTTAGTGAGATCGCTAATTTGCTATAATGAGGCGATTTAGTTCAACCTTTGTAATGCGTACGGCTCATGGAACGCGTTGCCTGCGAGTGTGTTCGCTGATCATTATAATCAGGATTACATGTTTAGGGAAAGTAAACAAAATCGTTAAGCAGTCACGTTAACATGTTCATATGCAGTGTAAAGTACGCCCATTTAAGGAAATAACGAATTTGGTACGTATTGTACATTACGTAAACTTTTAGAAGGTTGTTGGTCTTCCTTAAAATGTTCAAATAAAAGACAGAATAAAAATGGATTGTTTTTCGCTGGACCTCATTTTAGTAATCACAAACACTGCATCATCGGGGTCGACGGTCGCCTTTCAAGTTTATTTTGAATGAGTGCCGGAAACTTCCAGTTTTATATCAATTCCCACGCATGCGCGATGGCCACTGGCTTTATGACGTACCCATTGTTGACAGCCTGCGAAAAAGATTATTCGTCAACCCGCAAATTCTCGTATTCAAAAGCCATAACTGCTATAGCTTTGGTGTTGATGGATGAGCCAGGAAAGAGTGACCAGCGGATTGCCTACAGCTGTCCCACAAAATGTTAACAATAGGTAATAAGCGACTTGTTTCTACACAGACGTCACAGTTTTAAAAAGGAATACTATTGTGCCAATTTTTAATTTATGTTAGCCTTACATTAGAACTAGTAGAGGCAGACCGTCTACCAAAATACTCTACAGAATACTTTATTGCTATTTTTTTTTACTCTCTCCCTGTATGTTTTCCGTTATTTTCCCTCATCGTAAGAACATCGGTTAGTCTTTAACTGACGTACATAACTCAGAAAAAAGTAATTGGTACATCGCGGCGCTGTAATTCGAACCCGGTACCTCGGTGTACGACCACCGACGCTCTTACGTAGTAGGCTTGATGCTCCAAAGTACCTAAGTCGATACGTGCAAAATACTGCAAATTGTTTATCCATACAAGAAACTGCAATAACAAGTAAAAAACTTCGAAACCCGCGTATGCCAGTAGATAAATTTTTTCTCAATGGCGTATGCTCGTGTGAACAACTATCGATTTTACCTGTTATGTAAAACATGATATTGTTTACTATAACACGTAACAGGCGTTATTTGACTTTTTGCGTCACATCTCGCAAACAATTAACGTGTAGTTCAACGTATTATGATTGTGAGCACTTCATTTTTTTGTTATTTACGTGTGATCTTTGTTTTTGTGTCTACTATTGGAAACCATGAAAGCTGTTTTTGTAGGCCTTGACATTGGTGTAGGTAATACCGTGTGAGCATGATGAGGCTGTGTTCAATCGGTAATTAGTCTGCCTACATAATTTTTTTAACATGTTAATTCTTTTGTATTTAGCTCTTTCGTTGCCATTTAATTTGTTTGGTAGATTTTTAACAGTATAAATAATGGAGTCGAAAAGGCGATAATGCATATTATGCACACAAATAAAAAATTAATAAATATTATTCGTCAATTTTACACAGCTCCATCTAGCCCCAAAGTAAGCAAAGCTTGTGTTTTGGGTGTTCGATAACTGATAAACTACATAAATACTATTTTTTTAAAACAAGTAAAAAATACTTAGACAATATTTCTGTTCATATCGGTAAACATAAAAGTGTTACTGCTCTCTCTTTGATCAGACGATTGACAAAGTGCCCTACTATGCATACTCGTAGGTGCTAGGGTTGGCTACGGTACGGTAAGATACTATATAAAATACGCATTTTCAATTGTTGTCAATATTACGTAATGCGGATCGAGTGCGGAGCGAGCTGTCTCTAAATTGGATTTGCATGTGTAGCTCACCTTCATGTGAAACCTTTGTGCAATTTTCACGCTTGTGAGCTAAGAGCGGAGATTTGCGATGTTTGTAAATAAACAATACTAAAACTCCAGGTCTCCTCTTCAGACCCTCTGTATAATTGAATAATTTGTTTTTGAAAAATTGGCCGTTTGTAACAGGCAAAGATAATCGTCATAATTATCAGTCGAATGATGCCCGCTGCTGGGCACAGGCCTCCCCTAGAGATCTATGCCGCCCGCATTCATCTGGTACATGCGTCGTTTACCAGGTCGGCGGTCCACTTTGTGGAAAGCCTATTCACGTTGCATCTTTTGGTACGTGGTCGGTGGTCGCCACTTGAGAACTCCATCGGCCATCTGTTCTGCGAGCAATGTGTCCTGTCAGGCCTGTCCACTGCCACTGAAGCCTGGAAATCCATCGGGCTATGTCGAGCTTGGTTCGCCTGCAAAGATATAAAAAAATGTGGCAAACAAGCTTACGGCCTACCTGATGGTAAGCAGTCATCGCAGCCTATGGACATTTGCAATACCACCCACGCGTTGCCGACTCCGTAAAAACCGTGATTTTTGTAGATTAAAATCTATCTATGTCCTGGTTACCATCTATCTCTTTGTCTATTCAAAATGTAACAGACAGACACTTTTGAATTTAGGTATAATATTAGTTTGGATTTCGAGAGAGATGCCATCTCTTTGCCTGTTCAAAATGTAACAGCCAGGCAAACACTTTCGAATTATACCATAATTTTAGCTTGGGTGTTATGCCAGTCAACCCTACAGCATAACACATGAGGCGTGGGTGAACAAAGTGAACCGAAGTGAACACACATTATACCACACGTTGGGCAAGCGAACGTATTGACATAATGCGAGACCTGCCCCCAGCACACCCAAGTGCGTACACACGCCTACATCGGGTCACTTGCTTTGGATAACCTACTTACTAAAGTACAGACCGACGTGATGTGAAGCTCATAGAATTTCTTCAATTCAATTTCATTTATTAATTCTTTCTGCTATTTCGTAGGATACAACCTTCTCCTTAGTAAGTAACGTAACACAGACAGTTAGCCCTTGTTATACCTACAATCTGTCTGTGTTAGGATACCGGATACCTTGTTCCGTTATTCTTCATGGATATCCATTTACCTTTCAGCTTCATTGTCAGATCAACTCGACGGATGTCATCTAAAATATACCAGTCTCTACGAAGTTTAAGTCGTTATTATACTGTCTAATAATCAATAACAGTTGTTAGTCGTAGGTACCTATCCCGTATTTCACTAAAATAAAAAAGTTGAGATCAATTTCGGTAAATGGAAAGCCATGGATTAAGGAACTAAGATAATAAATAAATTCAGACACCGCAGCACTGTCTGTATCATATGTTAATTCAACTTCAATCGTGTCTAATAACGTATAACTGTAATAACTGTCTTGAGTGGTGAATGAGGTCGGATATCAAATAAAAAATTATGAGGAAAAAGTCCAATAATTTCTAACCTATAATAGGACATTAATGCAGGAGCTCTAATTTTTCCAATATAAACTGTACTTTCAATTTTCGTCTAACGATGTGGTAACGAAAGCTACTTTAATTAGAAATAATTAATTATACTTAAGGCGAAACGCCATCATTCAGCAGAACAAACCCAATAACGGTCGGATGAACGCTGCGGTCGCCATTAACGTCGACAAGGCCCCGATTTACGTCACATTTCCAGCCATTACACTCCTCCCTACCCTCGAATTACCGAAATATTCAGACACCCGTCCACCGAAGGTATTTGGAGGCGTATTTTACGGCTACCGTCGTTCTAATCCCGGTAATGAAGGAATATAATGAGTAACGAAGAGGCGCCAGCGACTGACGCGAGTGATTAATTCGTGTCTGCTCCTTAACAGGGTTGCCACTGAATGTAAGTTTTTTGTTTTTTTTAAACAATTAAATAATAGAATTGGCTCTGTGCTGCCAGTATTATTTATATTGTAATAATTGATTTTGGTATTCCTTAAGTAAATAAAATAAAATAAATAAATAAAATTGATTTTTGCGTTAATCTTTGTTCTGAGCAGTTTTCATTGAAGATTTAATTTGTAAGTTTTCCTAGAGATAATCAACATTATTACTATACGTTATTAATTACTAACTTAGCGACCCGTACGCACCGGCAAAGATAATTGAGCATATGGACAAGCTATAATATCCTAATAGAGAATCAATCTAGAAGTTCACAATTACCTGCGCGAACTTCACATACCTGATTGCTAGGTCAGCGAAGTAAGTACCTAAGTGAATCACTTTAATCCCTGGTGACAGAAAGAAAATGCAAAAAGTTTTGGTCCATGTTCGGGCTCCTACCTCGTGCAAAGAATCTCATTGGCCATTCAGCGTGGAAACGCGGCTTTCATAATGGGTACCTTTGCAAGTGGTGCTGTTTAGGGAGTGTTTTTTCAGTGATTAGGTAGGTGGTAGGTATTATTTATTTGTTGTAAATATTTAGAAATTAAGTTTTTTTTAATTCACCGTTTGTTTTCCTATTTACCCTTGTCTATTAAATAAATATTTTTTATTCATAGCATATAGTTTGAGACCACTTATCAAACTCGAGCCAAACCCAAAAATTTAAATCTGTACAGCGATTCATCCGTGAAACAACAAAAGAAACCCTCTCCCTACGAATTCGAACAAATAAACTTCGACAACCCTAGCAATTTGAGTCACCGAATCACAGATTCTTGCAGCAGTGGAGTTCTTAATTTGTCCTGTTACAGGATTGGTGACTGTGCGCTGAGTCTGAGTCAAATTTGGTGGCAAGTTGGCGCCAAAAAGTGAGCCCACACCGCCCCGCCGAACGGAAAGGAAGGTTCAAATTAAGCAACAAAACACTGAGTAAGCATGAGCACGTATTAGTAGGTGCTTTGTACTTGTAAGGGCAGGATGATGTCATTTGGACACTCTCTTTGACTAAGGTGGCCTGGATTGGGGTTGATTCAATGAGTCTACTCGTTCACAAATGTAGAAGAATTGTTATTTTGAATGTTCGTGTTATGTTGGCCCTAGCTATTTTATCTACTTGTAAATAAGCACCATGCGATTCGACCGAGCCATACAAAAATGTAATAGGCACTTACAAAGAATTAGCTCCCCCTTGGTTCTGGTTCATATGTATTACTATAATATGGTCTGCAAATTCCTTGAATGACTACGTATGTACGTACGTACTAGGCTGGTCCAAAAGTTTTTAGCCAACGGCTTGATATACACCCTATTGTTTTCATTTTTGTATCGTTTAAAGCTAAATTTTATTACAAACTTCTTGACCAAAAATCACTAGCCGGCATATTTATATACACAACCCATATTTATAATCATACAAACATTTGTAAAATATACAACAAAATGCGTACCCCGTTACCTCCGTCGTAGGGGTTGATTTTTAGCAGACATGTTATTTTTAATAATCGATAAAAAAATAACTAACGGTCGCCGGCTATTGATTTTTGGTCAAGGTGTTAGTAATAAAATTTGCCTTTAAACGATACAAAAATTAAAACAATATATAACAAGCCGATGGCTAAAAACTTTTGGACCAGCCAACGTAGGTACGGGTAGGTAGTAGGTACATACTAGGTACCTACCTGTACCTATACCTACATAGGGCATGAAAGTTGGTTAGGTTAGGTTCTTATGATGGTTAATGCATACATAACTTTCTCAAAAATTACGACCTAATTGGCCTTTTCTGTCTATTTGCATTATTATTAGTTAGCATAGATTTGTTCTAATTTTAATAATTTCTCAGATTTTGTTGAAATCATCACATTTATTTGGACTCTTTCATATCCAATACGTCGAAGAATACCACTTAGTTTAAAAATAAACATTAACGAGAGCACGAAAGAAAACCATTTTATGTTCGTTCATAATGGATTCCGAAAATTAAATATTATGAGTAGGAAACGGAACACATTGTAACACGTTACGAAGTAGGGCTGATCTTTCAGCGCCTGATTTTAAGAAACACCATTAAAATATTCTAAGTAAGTAATAAAAAGTCAGTAGCACACTGCACACCGGAAACGGATGTTTGGAGATTTATAAGTTTGTTTACAAACTAGCCCTTCCTTATCAACAGTGACAGATAGTTGGTAACATTAATTTGTTTTGAGGTAGGACCCTTAATTGATAAAGTTTTATCAATACTCTTCACTATTTCATTAATAATATTTCGAGTGTTGGAGAGCATAGATGCTCAATGGTTCCAAGGCAAGCCATAGTTTCAAATGAAGCACGGGAGACGTCACCTATTCACTAGCAGAAACACAACCATCTATTACTGAGTAACTGAGTAATGACAGTTGTGTTTCTGATGGTGAGTTGATAAGATCCCCCGTGCTCAATGGGGAGCCGTGGCTTTGGCAGTGAAGCGGCCCAGCATTTGCCTGTTTACTGACAGAGCAACAGGTCTCGGGGTTATAAAGGTAGGCAACGCGTTTCAAATGAAGCTTGTGTGAAATTTTGACCAAAATTTAGGGTTTGTAGAGGCTTTGTAGAGATAGCTTGGCACTTCATGAGATCCAATAACTCTTTCTTTAAGAGCTTGGCCAACCAATTTTACATGAAATGTTTTTGGTGGGATGTTTTTCTCGCGAATAACAAATACGTCTACACAGTCGAAACCTTCTGCCTGCGTACCTCATGTTTGGTGGGGTATGTTTCTCAAAAATAACAGACACGTCTACACGCTCGAAACCTTCTGCCTGCCTACCTCTTGTCGATGTCTATCAAGCTGACTCGGAAGGACGTATTGTCCAAGTCTGCCGTTATATTTCATACACAAGAAAAAACGTTCCATCACAAACAATGTCAGAGTTTTGACAGTGTAATAACTTACGGTACTCGAATGAGGTAGCAGTATTTTAATAGCTATTCAATGTGATCAATAAAAACGTACGTGAGTAGGTATGCATTATACATACGTGGTATGTGCCTACGTGAATGTTTTATTATTTACATACGAGTACGAATATTATTTCTTAGGCACTCTAAAGTAGACACACACAGAGCGTAAAGGTAAAGTAACAAGTATCTTGTTACAAGTAACAAGTAAAATAACAAGTAACACAGAGTGGTAAAGGTATCCAACTCGCAAGCGAGAGGTCATCATCACAGCTCGTAACAGTCCACTGCAGGACTTAGGGCATCTCTCACGAAAGAGGAGGTTATTGCCATAATCTCCACGCTTGGCAGGTGGGTTGGAGATCGCAGTGTTTAAATATAATAATGGAAAATGCTGCTGCCCATTTTCCAGACTACCTACGGAGACTCTTGATCTTTTGCCTCGACACCCATGAATGGATGGGGTTGGTGCTATTCTACTCCGCCGGACATCACACGGCCAAGCGAGAGGTACTGGGTTCGAATGCCACTGTCGTTATGTACCAATTACTCTTTTCTGAGTGATGTACATTAGTTAAATGCTAACCGATGCTCTTAAGGTGTGGGAAAACATCGTGATGAAACCTACACATTCAGGCGACTGAATGTATAACCCCGGTATCAGGGTCACGGAGGTCAGATGACAGTAGCTCCACTGTAACCTGCACCTGATCTGTCAAATCCTGGATCATGGTCATATGGACGCCGGGTCCTCGTGCGGGAGAGTACAACCGGAACATTACCGCCATGATGATTATTTTTTATTTACTCTAAAGTAGATACGTGTACCTTTACAGTACATGCATGTAGTATGGACTTGAGAGTTTTGTCTATGGGTTTGCTTGTGGCAGGCAGTAAGTTAAGTTTCAGTTTTAGTGTGAAAAACCACAACGCTGTCGCCCATTTTTCAGTACACCGAGCAAGGTAATCAACAACGAATCAAACAAAGTGGATTGGTCAGTAAATAATTACCTTTGTGGCGTGCACCAAGCACGTGTTTCCAGAAATGACTCAGATACCGTCTACAGATGTCGGTGGACGTACCTAAGTAGGTACCTATAACGTATCTCTTCCAATGGCCTCTTGACGTTTAATTGTGATTCACTTAATGCGCGAAACTAAGCTTAGGAAGGTAGACAGGGCTTACTTTTTAAACTTTTTATGTTGGTTTCCGTCTAATGCACGTGGTAACTACGTAAAGGTTAAAAAACCGGCCAAGGCGTGTCATGCTACGTGCAGTGCAGGGTGCCGTAGTTGCCTGTCATAAACACATTACAAAGTTACAAATGTAGCTAGGTCTTATTTTTTTCATACAATTTGTGAATCGTTTGCTAATCCACCTAAATTTGGTAAATTGGTCGACAATTGCCCGTTAACTTGACGAGTTCTCTAGGCTGTGTGCGATAGTTTTCTTTTTAACTTAATTTTATATACCAACCTTTAAAGTTCTATCCCGTACTAGAACATGAAGATCTACTACGTAATAAAAAGGAACACGTCAACGCCACAAGGTACTACTAAGACACCATCGCCACAAAGGAATGTCCGATATAGGTCACCTCAATAACTACAATAGGCGTCTATCTATTGTCATCAACAATTAACTACAGCTCCCCAGCAAAACTGACCCAAATCGGGCCGTAGGTACCATCGCGACCTTGTCTCCGATACAATTTACAATCCCATTATTTCCATACACTTTCTCCCTATATCTTGACTTCACCCTTCTCGTATGTTGGTTAATCTCGTATACGCTACTGCGTAACAACATTGGCCTTTCTTCATTGGCCTTTCTCAGAGGTGTCCGAGCCGAACAGCTGTTTCTCTAGCCTACCGGTTCGGGGAGTTTTTGCTGTACAATAAATCAATAACGGGTTCCATTCCAACTTCAATTGCACTTACATCAGCTGGTCTATAAAAAGTTTACCGCTTTTATGTCTACGTACTCTGTATTCTTATCTAGGTACTCAGCTGAAGACGAATGATGCAGTTGTAGTACGTATATACCCCTACTGAAACGTCTGGAAAACAAATCGAGAAAGTACGTCGCGTGTAAGTCCCGTCTAAAATAATAATATATGTTAAGAACGCGAGTTTAGTTTGAAACAAATTGTATTACCTAGTACCTATAACTTTTGACGTTGCCGCGTTAACTGACGTAGCAAAGTAGCCTAAATAGATACCTTAGTACCTGCTTCAGGTAGCAATCGAATCTCTGTATCAATGAATTATATTTGCCAGCGTTGACATGATTATTGATTCGTGCGTCACATTCCCATGTCGGAACTATTTAATAGACCGTCCTTCAGAATATTAGGCTCCTTTATTTGCGTATAGGTACCATAGAGAAAAAAATTTATATACAGAAGATAGGTACTTAGGTAAAGATGTCCATGGCTAATAATGAGTAAGTAGATACAAGAATTAAATGAATTGAGCGCTGAGAACATAGTTACGTATCTAAAGACATACATAAAGTTCACGCCTGTGTCCCCGAGTAGAGTAGGCAGAGACTATGGACCGCAACTTTGCTCTGCCGTGACACAACTTCCTAGCCTCGCATAACAACTCTTTTTATTCTTGCCTTTAGACTTAGTTACTTCTGTCTATTTAAGAGTCGCTCCTATTAACCTCTGTATTTTCAACATAAACGGGGCACATAAAAAGAAATGGTAAACGCCGTGGCTGGGACAAACAGTTTATCTGCCCCGGTAGGGCGTAGTTTCCTATAGCTATAGTATAGCTTAGATCAAATCAAGCTTTATTTACCTATGGTAATATACCTATTCCACCAAAAGCATTTCATGTAAAATTGGTTGGCCTAGCCTCGTAAGCTCTTAACGGTTTCACGCGGCTTCTAAGTCTACAAACCCCACATTTTGGTCAGAAAGTATGGCTTGTCCGTTTAATAGAACGATTGCATGACACATAGGCTGGATTCAGTGCTGGATGAACAAAGTGTAAGTGGGAGTCCACATAGACTTGATAAGAAGAAGAAGTGCTAGATAGCGCATAGCTAGAGCAACTGATCATTGTCTCTGTAAGAGCTACGTATGAATCCATGAAATGGCCAAGCTATACTTTCTGACCAAATTGGGTTTCTGACCATATTGGATAGGGTAGGTTGGAATGTAGTTTCCTAAGCATTCTAAGATCTGATAACTTCTCTGTGCAACCGTTAAGAGCTGCCAAGACTGGGCCCACAAATTATACATACAAGGTTTCGGTGGGATTTGATAACTTTTTGTAGTAAGTATGTATGAAATGGAATGGAATTAATTTCCCTTCCTTTCCCACACATGGTGACTTCTGTCTGCGGTTGGGTAGGGGTAGGGTAGTTACAGTAGGGGTAGGGTAGGGGTAAGATAGTGGTAGGGTAGGGGTAAGATAGTGGTAGGGTAGGGGTAAGGTAGTGGTAGGGTAGGGTTAAGGCAGTGGTAGAATATGATAGGGGTAAGGTAGCGGTAGGGTAGGGACAGGATAGAGTAGCGTGGGAGCGGCTACCTATCACTGGCAGCATGTGTAATGTACGCTCACTTAAAAGTGTGTTTGGCGGTGGCGTGGGGGCCGGGTCGCTCTTTTCCCTCAAATATGGTTGAATTGGGAGATGGCTGGGCCCTGCGTTATACTCGTGAACGGGTGCTGCCTTGGTGGACTGGCTTACTCTTACTGTAGTTTTAGTTGGTTTTTCTTAATTATACTAGACATACCTATATAATATATCGAGCGCGGTCCGGCTCTGCCTGGCATTGCCTGGGCACGGTCCGGTCGTGGTTGGCGTGGGGTGGGTTTGCTGAGGCCATGGGGCGGCCAGTGCGTCACTGTGTGCTTCCTTCCTACTTTCCTACCCTCCTTCTTTTTGTCGATTGAAAGAGATATTTAATGTTCTAATCAATAAAGAAATTTTGAATTTTGGAATGAATACTACTTCTTTCTAGTCAGCATACTAAATTTCAGTTTTCTTTCACTTCGGGAAGTGCCCTATAGACATATACATTATTTATTGGTTTCTTTTAATTACGTCATAAAATTATTATGATACCTATTATGTTACCTGTTATGTTTAATTTTATATACTGACCTGCACCCTCGTTTATGGGGTTGGAGGTTAAAAATAACATATCTTAAGTACCTAAATAGGTAGCCACCTATTCTTCAGAATAGCTTGCTATGACCACCAGAAGATCATAACGATAAAATTGACCGAAAACGAAGTTCTATCGACTCCTTTTATTTTTTACCAATACAAATTTCTACGTTACCAAACACCATTCACCGGCTAATCGATTCCATCTATCACGAATCAACTAGCCTCTTTGTAGGCCGACCTTGCCACTGCTGACTTTTGACGTGCTTGGAGCACACCATCCAAAAAACAACAGTCACGTTCAAGGCCACAGCATTCACTGACCGAGTTCTTTGTACTGGGAATCTATATGATACTGCTTGGGTCGATTCGGCTTGTCTGTGCTATGCAGATAGTGTCTCGACAAAGAATAGTAGTACTTAGTTTTGGTAATGGTCTTGGTATTAAATGGTTTTGCAGCTTCGGGTTTGGGTTCGACGACCTGAGTGGCTCAGTGGTCAACATGCCGGTCTGCCACGCAAGAGGTCCCGGGTTCGATTCCCGGCCGGGCAGAAATTGAAATGATGAATTTTAATTTCTGTTACGGGTCTGGGTGTTCTATGTATTTAAAAAAGTATTTAAGTAATATATCAGTAATCTAGTACCCACAGCACAAGCTTTGCTTAGTTTGGGGCTAGATGGCGCTGTGTGAATTTGTCCACGATTATTTATTTATTTATTTATTTTATCAGTAGGCAGCGTCTACTATACCTACTAGGTTTATATTCCTACTTACTTATAACTTAGGCAAGATTAGAACGTTACTCTCAATACTCAGTTGTTTCCAATCTTCCTTCCTACTATGGGATTCGCCTTCCTACTTCATAGCCACTTGCATAAATTATTAATTAAATAGGCGTGGTCTGAATCGACCCATTCCAAAAGATACCTTGGGCAATACGCACCGCTCCAACCATTGCGGTAGGAATGGTACCATTCAGAAACAGTATAGCTCATGGTGCAAAACGACTAAAACCCCGATATGTTGACGAACGTAAGTATATCATTATTTTTATCCCTTTTCAAAATAGTTGAGAAGCATAGAACACAAGTTAATGCTAGTTACAGTTACTCCTTGTAAGTAAAAAAATAAATGCCGCAGGAATTTCTCTTAATTCCAGAAGTTTTCCTTTACTAACTTGCCTCATGCCTTTCTAAAGGAAAATTAGCAGATAACAGTTTTCTTTCCGACACATATTCTGTTAATTGTTTACCGTAACTGCATCTTATAAACAAACCTGTGGTAGCATAATAAACGGTAAATATCTCGTTTACCTGTTATTAAATACCAGGTAAAATAATATGGTGCATTATTCAATGAGGAAAAGTCGTCTAGTGTAGAGGCGTACTAGGTAGGCACCTATATTTATGTAAAACTTGTCTGAATAAGTACAATTCGTAATAAATAAATATTAAACATGTTACAATATGTCTCAGATGTCATGAGATCCTACTCAGAGCACCATGTTTAGTGTCTACCTTCTATAATATTATGAGACAAACGATCACATTACAAACAAGAGGCATCGTCGCATGTGACAATAACATCGTGACATTCGTGACCATTGCTGATGTGTGTAAAAACAATACTATACGGTTACTTGCAAGAAGTGAACTAGAGCACTTTGCTTAGGGAAAGGAAGCCCAGAGATCAAGTCGTGTTGGTACGATCTGTTGTTTATTTTAGATATCGAAACTACGTTCAACTATACCAGTACGAAGACTGCAAACGTGGAAATTGTTGTGATCCCCATCTGTTACAATCATAAACAAAATGTCAAAGGACAAATCGAGCTGGCATTTGCGAAAACGATGTCGCATGTACCTCCGCTCCATATAAATGGTAATATAGATACAGTAAAATACGCCCAATACGACAGCACCTAATGAAACCGAGACAGTAACAATAAAGTTTTTATTTTAACGTTCATCGCAATAAAAAACCGTCACACGGCCGTCATCCAAGCCGTTTGATTTCAAGCTTATAGCTTCACCCCGCGTATGTCCGAAGTGATTCTACATAAAACGCCGCTACCTGTATCATCCCTCGGTTTTCTTTTATAACTTTTTTCTATTCCACTATATCTTTGTGTCGGGTTTTTTGTAGATCGAATTACTGGTTGTGAGGTTGCAGCCATCATTCGACACGGCCGCATTCCGGCTGCTAATTTGGTACTATTAAATGGAACACGCATGTCCTGGCGATAGAAAAAGATAGTTGATAGGCCATCGTTGTCGGAAGGTTGAAAGCGTTGTAAATAAAATGAATTGAAGGGCGCGGCGGCATTCCGCCGCGCCCTTGTGTTCGTAGTTGCATCGAAGAGTTCCTCTTAATCTTACACTTATCTACACGTAAGGTTCTTTCTTCATTTCTCTAAAACTGTGTGGATGATGACTTAGAACTCTTATCCTCTCTTATCGTATCTATTCTGGAATTTAGGCATACCTGAGATAAAGCTAGATGTTTCTTTATCAAACGACACGCTGACACATACCTACCTATATAGCTACTGGTCATTTCGGAAGTTTCTACTTCTTTTATTTTATCTTATCTTCCACATTTGTGAGGGATTTCCGGTGTTCCAATTTTCTTCGTAATTTGCAGCAATTTATTCCTCGTAGGCAATTCGTCATCGTGTGACGATGTTTGTTCGAAATTGATCACACAAGATAACGCCCTTGCAATTTGCATAGTAATTTCACGACGTTGCTTACTTAAGTTTATGGCTGTTCAACTCATTCGCTCATTAAAATGGCCATTTGAAGAGTAAAAAATAAAATAACTTCATGCATTTTTTAAAAGCGTCCATACTAAAAATAATTATAACGAATTAAGGATCTTTGTCCAACGGCATAATTATAATTTCTACTAACTGGATAATTATCGTAGGTAATCGGGCTATCTCATTTGAACAATGAGTGCGCGGTGACCATTTTCAAACATTACAAAAGCATGAATAAGTTTTGATAACAATGGCTGAACGTGGCGAGTGGGTACTTAGCGAATGTTTTGCAAGAGAATGTGCTTTACAACACCGCGGAGGACGGCGCGGCGGCGCGCGCGCACCGCGACCTTTGCGCGCCATTTACCAGTGACATTTCAACCACCTTTGTCAAAATGCTATTAACCACCTTATCTGCCCTGCCGGCAACTTCGATTTAATAAACAAAACGTGAATGCAACGCGCCGACATAAATTAAAAAATATCAATTAGAATGATGCAACGAATTCGCATGCTCGCCAGCTGTTACGGCCGTGATGCCGTTTCAACACGAGTTGGGTTGTTTAAAAGAAGCAACGACCACGAATAGATAATACATTTATTTTTATATTAGGTACTTTTATAACAATACTTTTAACAGTCTTAAAAAGAACGACTTAGTGAGACAGTTGGCGGTCAACGCCGTCAGTCTATCTACATTATGTACAAAGAACGGTCCGGGCACCGACACATTGTATTTACTTGGCACATTCTTCGTTCAGTTTGCGTGTCACACCCGAACGTTGTTTATTATCACATCTGAACTAGGCACACTTTCCGCCCAGCCGCATTTTAGAGTCACTTTCAGGCGCACGTAAGCGAAGCGAACGCTCGGGGCAGAGGGTTGGGAGGCGCGCTGTGCCGCTGCAGCCCCGCGGCGCACGCGCCGGTACCGCGCGCCACCGCCTCGAAGAACTGCCGCAGGTCGCTCACGGACCGCGTCGGCGGCGCCTGCAGGTCGTGCATGGACGCGGCGCGGCGCGGCGTAGTCTCCAATTCGATCACTGGTCGAGTTAACTGTTCTGTACTTCTAGCCAAACTGGCACCACTCTGTGACATGGACTCGAATAAGGCCCTACGCTCCCTCACGGGAACGTATTGAGCGACCGCTTCGACCGCATTGGGCGAGCAAGAGCGCGCCCGGTGCTCGAGCGCCGACGTCTTCCGCCTCGCCGCCTCCATCGCGTAGCGGCCCCGCTCCGCCCCGCCCGCGGTGCCCTCCCAGCGCTTCAGGTACCGGTGCCGGCCCAGCTCCACGTCGCCGGGCTTTGCGGCGCGCGGGAGCGTGTGGTGCTGCATCGAACTCGCGTTCAGTTTGCTGCAACTGTCGCATTTTATGACCTCGGCTTTCCGCACGGGAGCGTCGACCACGTCCGTCGTTTTCAGACCGTCAAGAGAGAGGGTGAGGTCGAGGCTGCGATCGGACGATGAGTCGTAGTCGTCGTCTTCCACGACGATGCCCTCATCCGTTCCCGCGGGCGAGTGGTCCCTCCGAGGCAGCAGCGTCTCTGTCGACGTTAACAGCCTCCGTCGAGCTCGCGGTGGCGGCCTCGGAGGACAAGACAGAGTTTCTACCTGAGGGGCTTCCTTCTTTGGTTCTTTGTTGGTATCCGCCGCGGGCAGCACGTCCAAAAACCGGACTTGAGGTAACGGTGTCTGACGCAGAATTTCGACGCAGAGCGCGCGCACCCATCGATCATATTCCGCCGCATTGAAAGTCTGCAACAAACGAAAATTACGATTACGATCATTTTTAATAAAGACATAAATTTTACAACACAATCTCTCATCAAAGGCGCTGGCGAATAGGGACATTTAAATTATATTAAAAGTTAACCGGCAAGACATGCAAATGCAAATCGCGAGAGGGCTGTACGGGACATTCGGTTTTACATCTAAATGCTGGTCACATTACGTTACCCGAGACTTTATATCCTTGGATAAGTCCTTCGTCAAAACGTGTTTCCTTTACGTGTCAACACCTTCGCGCATCTAGCCCTTCTTATGGTAATCGCCCTATGAAAAGGTCGCTATGTACAAAGCCGATGATTTACGGGTGTTTCGCTGTATGGAAGTCTATCAAAGTGAGGGAGCCGTGAGAAAGGTGGGTCTTGAAAGGGTTCGAAAATATCTTTAAGACGTTACAGAAGTTACAAAGCCATGGCTAGAGAAACCGTGACATAATATATCGCATCAAAACAATTCCTCAACTAACAATTGCACTAAGCAATTGCTTACTTGGACTGCTTCATTAAACACATTCCCTCAGTAACTGGCGTATCTAACCGCGGCAATTAATGTCAACTCACTTCCGTGATACTATTCCTGAAAGCGGCACGACGTCTTGTTGTAACAACGAGCAAATTTGTATCGACAGGGCAACCGTGTCGCACCGCCACATTATCCTCAGCACAGAAGCGTCGATAATTATTTATGAAAGTATTGTCGCCGCTAGACAATGAGCAGCGTAATACGTGACCACAACATGTACCCACAATGTCCGTACGGACAAATGTGTGGGTGCATCATACGATGTCAATTTAGATGTTTATGTTAACCTGTTACACACGCCATCTAAGTTGAATTACTGCATTTTTTATCGCCCGCTATTATCGCAAAATGCTCCATTGTTTGGAAAGGAGAAAATAATTGTTTATTGTCTACCGTTTGCGATCGCTGACAATTATGGGTATAATCACTGACTACATCAGTACGGCTAACTCGTTAAGATAGTGTATTTTGTCTAATTGGTGCGTGGGAGAAATTGAAACTTAACAGACTGACAAGGTTCTAAGTTCCAATAACTGGTACAAAATCCTTGATCCGACTAAATTGGAAACCGATACCAAAGTTGGAACTCAATAGGTAAAACTAATATCACACAGAAAAGGATAACGTCCCCATTTATAACGATATCATATTGCACATTTCATTACAGATACAAAACGACTTAAGTGTAATTGCAACGCGAGGTTAGACAGTTGCGTTACAATTTCAATCAGAACTACTTTATTTGGATTGCAGTAATAAGGCATACGGTTGGCAAGGCAATTACAACTAACCCAGATACACTCGACGTCTAACTACCCGCAAAACCGCAAGCCGACTCATGTACATGACAATCAGCGCATGCCGGAGCCGAGAAAGCATTTTTCAATATCCGTTTGATTTCATTCACTGCTATCTCGCCGGATACCAGAGGGCTTGGCACGGATATCACTGACCTATACAGGTATATGGTATACAATAACAATGCATATCTTTGCGTAATGCGTACAGACTGGGCAAGTATGCATGATGCACTCCGCAACAACGTCTACCTCGCATCCATTCACAAAGGGCCACACGTGCAAGTTGCAGATTAAAATTATTGAACCGTGGCTCATATTTCACCAACGAGGCGCGGCATTGACATCTCCGCTTTGTACAAAGGATGCGTGAGTCGAAACCCACACGGCTCTGTCAAACGGAGGATTTATAAACTGCGAATGTGAATACTCAAGGAGATACGGCACGCGGAGTATTGCAATTGCGAAACGGAGAATAAGTTGGTAATTTTAATAAATTATTGCGCGAAAACGATATGACTAAATTAGCAAGTCCAATATCTGATCGGTGTAATAAAGACTGACTAGTGAAGGTTTTTCGTGCAGTAGACCAAGTGAACCTAAAAAAGTTAGACATCCTGTACACTGACAATCCCTGTCTGACAATCCTTTAAACTGACAGGCCCTCCTAATTTGATAAATACTCGTAGGTGCACGAGATTCCATTTAGGTACATATTAGGAAATACTAAAGGCACCGAGTGAGTCGTCTTTTTAGTCTATGGATATCTGCATATTTGGATTAAAATCGCGGTAGGTATAAGCATTTTGAAGATTCAAGGCAAGGTTGCCAACGGATGTAACGGCTATCGTTTACTTCAAACGCAAACACAACGGTCAGAATTAGATGAGCCGATAGCATCCATCCAGGCAGGTTTTCTAATATAGCGCCACATAGTGGTTCCGGAAACATCAACTGTAACTTCTTGCCGTAACGCGAAATGACATAAGTGAATAGTTATATCTTGTACCTCTTACCAGTGCATCGCATAATTATGATACAATAGTACAATGTTGGCACTACTTACATACAATAGCACAATTCACGTCTCTAAGTGCAAAATTGTTGCGGCGGTTAGTACTTACAACCCATGTACAATGTCTGCGATATATTGTGATTTCGGCTATTTCAGATTCGGTATGAGTAAATACGAAGCCGTAGTACTAGCTTTGAGTCCGCTTCCAAAACAATTCTTCGCAAGTATACAGAATACTTGCGAAGAATTGTTTTCGAAGCGGGCTGTCGGCCTATGACAGATTAAGCCTTACTCGTATATTTAATTTAATAACATCTTTGTTTGCGACTTCACGAGTTGTACCTAAGTCGATTGTTTCATGCATGCTAGCTAGCGTATGCGGCTTAGGTAAGAAACGTAGTGAGGTACCTAAAACACTTAAGCCTTTGGTACTAACATTCAATTGAAAAGAAAAATTACGTTTTCGTGTTTAGAAAACTAATAGGATATACTGTAGGACTAGAAAAGGGTCCGTAGAAATACATACAAAAGTTTTTCATGACACATTAGAATTGCACATCTTGCTTATTCCACTCAGGCTTCAGGTAATTAGTAAGCATCACAGCTTTCTTTATATAATACAGAATGGCAAGCCAGCAAGGCACCTGATGGGAAGTGATCACCGCCGCACATAGACACTCGTAACACCCAGCCTAGGGAGCTGCGAATGTGTTGTCGGTCTTTGAGATAGCTGTAGGATCGCATTGCTGGCCTTTGATGTGAGTGTAGATTAAGATGTTCACCTGGAAAGTGGCGACGGACGCGTCGTCCCGCAGTCTGGACAGCTGGAAAGCGTTGGGCAGGTCCGGCGCCCTCCGCAGGTGGAGGTGCCGCAAGGGCAGCCTGGCGAAGGCGCCATCCCTCCACGCGACCAGGCATCCGCTCCGCACAGCGCACCGCACCCAGTCACCCTGGTGCGATGAGCCCCCGTAGAATTGGCGGAGGTCACCTGCGAACAATGAGAGGGAGAAGGTCGATTATTGTTTGGCTATATCATAGTATTGGACTTATAGTATGGAGCCTCTAGTAGCAGCGTGCTTGCGAGACCGATAACCAAAGTTAAGCAACGCATGCAGTCCGGGAACTGGATGGGTGACCGTTTCGTATTTTGAGGCTAGTCGAACTTTGGCACTGCAATGAGCTCGCCGCTCGTGCCACCAAATACCGTAGTCGGAACAGTTGACTAAGTTTTTCCGCTGGGGATGATGCGACTTTTTGAGGCAATTGGCATCCCGTGACGGTCAAATCGTACTATTGAACTTGTAGTATCCGGTGGAGTATATAAAAAGGCAAAGCACCAACCCCTTCGAATTGAGCAACTAATGCTTGTAGATTACATAAACTACATTATAAAAAGACTATTATAAAAAAATGTGCAGCAGTGTTCGTGTTTCACATCACACGATTAATGAACAGCCCATAACCGTCCACTGCTGGACTTGAGACTCCTCCACGTCAGTGGAGGACTTTGCCGCTTCACTGCCGCATATTTGTAAAATATATGCAGCAGCTTCAGCTCGTCTTGAAATGACATCAAGGCTGCTGAATCTGTCTCACTTTCGCATGGATAGGCTACTAACTAGGTCATGAGTATTAGCTGAAGGTAAGGTCCTCCGTAAAGCAGACAAGCCAGGTGTTGTGGTGGTTCTTGCGTAATATTGCAGTTTGAGGAAAAAAGTAGCCAGTGTAACGTCAGGCATAGACCTCGTTAGCTTCCTCAGTCAGAAAACCACAGACCGCACTCCTCGCCTCCTCGCAGTGACAACGCATTGCGGTTCTGCATTTTTATTACATGAAACCCAAGTAGGTACAAGAATAATAATATATGTTATGGAAAACATATATCTGTTTGTACGATAATAAATAAGCTTAAAGAAGTGTCTCTAGTTTATCTGTAGCACGGATAATATATTATCATTCTAATACCTGTAGGTACTATTTTACGCATATAGTTTTATAAAATAAATAACCTACATAGGAGAATAACTTTAGGTATTAGTAGTTCGTGACTATTGCGACATTTTAAAAAAAGTATCGTGGATTACCAATTTGGATTCGTAGATCGAATGAATGTATGTGTTATCAATTAGCACTGTCTAGCACAGTAAAGTGTTATTTAATAATACAGACAGACATATTTTGCCCTCTAAATTCGATTTAAATCAGACTAACGTCAAAAATGCGCGGGAAAGACGGTTCATTCTCTGTGAAGCTCTATCACTATCACCGAGGTACTAATTTATACATTACTCTTATTTTGTGCAATTTCAATACTTTATCAACATTAAGCCCGCTTTTAAACACGTTTGAGAATGACGTTTAAAGTTTTTTGTATGAAATTTTTTGGTATAAATGCGTTCAAGAATTTGGCGCAAGCCACGATAAGTACATTTCTGTTTCGATACTTAGCGAGTGAGGTAAACAGATGTTTATTTAACCGGTTGCTATGTAACGTAATAACGATTGAATTTAATACTGTACTAAACTAACATATCTCATTATCTAATAACTTACTAGATATCTTAATAGCCTTTATAATGACAGTTATTAGACTGGCGCCAGTAATTCCATTTTGAAGCTTGTTCCGTTTGGAGAAAATGTTTAACTTGCCCTTGCCCACAATGTTTGAAAAGACCTGGTGAATTTTCTTTTTATATAATTTTATGCGCAATAAAGAGTGTATATTTAAATATCTAACCTGCAACTTAAATTCAAACAACAATTAATACTAACACAAAACCCTGTGCCATACAGCGATAAATGTTATCGCTGTATGGCACAGGGTTTTGTGTTAGTTCAAGAAACAAGCACTGATTTTATCATTCTTTCCTGTGTAAACCTGTTCAAAGTAAACAAATTAAGTACAAGTTACGTATAATAATTAGGAAGTAGTTGTTTGCTATCTTCATGATTTGTTCGAGTTGCCAATATTACTCTTAGGTTGAACCCTAGCACTAGGGGTTAAATATAAGAGAGAAAAGTGTTGTGCCAACCCCACCAAATGGATGGATGGAGAAGGGATGATGATGCTCGATAGCTGGCTGCCACATTTATAATGAAAGTCATGTTAAAATCAGAATAGAGTCTGCCTACCTGATGGTAAGCGGTAACTGTCACCTGTACGAGTCATGCATTTAGGTAACAATAATGCAGAACCTCAGGTGCTTGTCATGAAGAGGACTAAGAAGAAATGCCTCATGCTTACAACGGCGCTGGCTACCTTATCCTTCAAATTGCACAACAGTTACACCATTGTTGCTTGGCGGCAGAAATATATAAGGCGGTGGCTCATCCAGACACCTCTGTCTTGAGTTACGCTACCTGGACAACTAATTATTAGTAATTAGGTTTCAAAAGGCTTGATCACGATACGCGTCATAGGAAGGTACCTACTTCTTAGCATTGTCATCATCCGCAACACGTAACTGTTTATTTTTGGACTTCACATTCCAAAATTAAATAGTTGAGGATTATATGCAATAAAAACAAAAAAAAGAAGCCGCTTTAAATGTATTATTTTTGCTCAGATATATACCACGGGATACCAGGATCCCCCAAGCAATATGCGGGACTAATCTCGTTCGTAAAATAAGCGAGATTGACTAAGGAGAAACAGATTCAGCAGCCTTGATGTCACTTCAAGACGAATTCGATCTGACATTGACAATTTAAATATTTTTTTCTGGAACATTCTACTTTAGGTTCTGCATAGCTTGAAGGAGGCTTGAGTCCTGGCAATATCACGAGAGAGGAGATAAATTAGTTTGAGTCAGATGCTGTCAATTAATTAATGGAATTCATTCCTGGAAGCAGAATAGAGCGATTTCTGGTGTAGACGTCTAGTTTTTAAAATCAGAAGCCATGTTTAGCCATGTTTTAACTATTTATTGACGGTTTTTTATGGTTATTTCATTTAAATGTAACAATGTTCAATTCGAATAATAATTAAGTGCCTACTTAAGTATGTTTTATTTCTTTCTCCTATTAATTTAATTTGATCATTTACGAAGTTTTCTAGCACCCTGCGGGGTCCTGCAAATTGGAACCTATTTCGATCCGGAGGGATTGAGAATGGACATTCCGGCAAATAAGATAGGTAGGTATTGAAATCTTTTTACGGGATTGAATTCCCTCTACTAACCTGAACTACAATAAACGCTATTGTCATTACAGTCAAATATGTAAATAACTTAGATTACATTAGGAGTTAGGACCTAATAGTAAGTATCTAATCACATGGTCAAGTTTAACAAAGTGGTGCGTGGGTGCTGCAGCGCGTTCCTTATCAAAGGATATGGGGTATTTTCCTGGTAAATGACGTACCTAAAACAACAACTCACAATATTCTATAATATGCCATTTTACGTAAAATAAAAATAAAGTTAAATTGTTGGCGGGTTGCCGGGTTGGCGGTCTGGTTGCCCTCATGATCGAGTTTGAAATATTTCGTAATTTTTTAGGTAGGTACTGTTCTGTACTGTATTATGAAAATTATTGTTTCAGTAGAAATACTACACTGAAACAATAATCTTCATTATCTAAATTAATAATTGTTGGCGTTAATGCCCAGCTGGAGCTCTTGAGCGCCAGGACCCAAGGGTCCCTAGGTCCGCCTTGACCATGATTCTGGATTTGGTAGATCAGGTTTAAAGTTACAGTGGCAAGACTGCCATCTGACTTCCGTGACCTTGTTAACAGGAGAACCTGACCAGATTGGAATGTGCAGGGTTCATCACGATGTTTTCCCCGCACCGATCATCGGTCGGATAACATCGGTTAGTGTTTAACTAGTTTACCTGTACCTAATAGCTCAGAAAAAGGTCATTAATACATGGCGGCACTGGGGATTACACTCGGGTACTCTCGTGGAAGACCACCGCATCGTCGGCTAGCAAAGCGAGGAGATAAGGGCAAATCCTTCCACTAATGCGGAGGAGGCTCAACTCTAGCACCAGTTTGGGGTTCTGATGTGATGATAGGTTTGTGATCTATTTACAGATTTTACTACATGAATAAAATATCGTGGCGAAACTTGCGTAGAGTCCACGAATTCGGTAAGCGAGGCCTCACCACGCTTTGTGAGAAGGAATATACATAATACCTATGCCTCAATGAATGGGAGTATGGGATGACTGGTTTGGTTAGTGGTTACCAATACCTACCAGATATAGTAGGTAAGCTATCAGCGCAGTGAAGTGTGCCCATACCATGGCGCAGGTAGGTACCTACAGTGGAAATAGGCTGGCAAGCATAGGTACAGCAATTACCTACCTAAATTGGTTTTAATTTTAACTACTTAGGTGATCATTAATAATGTCACACAAAGTGCAGATGGGTGCCTACCTAGCTACAGAGACAGATGTTCCACAGCGTAGGTTCTACCAAAATAGATTCCTATTGGTTGGACAGATGCTGAGATAAAAACTCGATTAAGTAAGTTAAATTAACTTCGTACGTAGCTGCAGCGTAGGTAGGGCAGCTGCTCTGAATGCTGGTTAAACTCAGATCCATTATAAACTCATCCAAATATTAGGTAGGTACTTACTTACGTATTTGTTTGTTTATGCACTATGTGATTTAGGTTTTCCCTTATCTTTTTGTATATATGTATACTTACATACCCCACAACATGCTGGACTTTCATTACTTTCAAACCTCGTTAAATAATTTCCAACTAAAATTTCCCTTTTAGCTTCTATTAGTTCTAAACACAAAACCTATGAGAATTTGTAAACATACACAAAGAAGAGTACAATCAACAAATTGCCCACAACAGTTCAATGACCTTAACGAAGGGATGCTTATTGAGAACAGCTGTTCCTATGATCAACAAAGCTTTCTATCTCTGCGCATGTTGTGTGACCAACTGGTTTTTGTTCATTGTATGGCCAACCAATAGTTAACCACAAAACAGCGGTGACTAAAGGTACCTATCTATATCTACCAGGGGTTTATAAAGTAGGGCACTGACTGACTACTGACCTGATATACGTATGTTGGGGTCATTTTTGTACCCTGGGGTGGGCGTAGGTCCAGGAGTGAGCTCCGGCCGTAGTTTTCGCAAGCCGGCCACCACCCGCGGCGCCGGGGACTGTTCTCCCACAAGCATCGCCTACCACAACATTGCACCGAAAACACCACACACCACCAAAACAATAAATAATTCCACAAAAATACAACACGAAAACAATTTCGTTGCAAAAAAATCCAATTTCACAATTGCGCCAATCAACTTTTCCAAAATGCCCAACTGTCAAATTCGTTTTTTTTTCAAACGTCGAAAGAGTTCGTTATTTTTTCGATGCGCGCGAATCGCGTTTGTGCGCGTGTGTTGCGCAGTTGCTGCGACTCGATCAACTCGACTGGCCGGGCGGCCGGCGCGTCAATGAATGAAATGAATGGAGTGGAGTGTGTTGCTTGTTCACGCTTGCCACTACCAATAACTACGAGCACAGCTACGAGGGGAGATAAACACGCGCATTTACCGCCATCTGTTGTTGAATAGTTTTAACGATAACATGCATTTTATAAAAACACGTAATTTATTCATTTTAAGTTTATATTAATGACTAACAACAAAACAGCACAATTATACCACAGATGACACAACCAAATCGATATTGATAAAGAAATAGTCAAATTTACTTTCTGCATTTCTAATTTGTTTATATTTTGCTAATTGCTAATTATGTCAAAAGCTTTGAATTTTAATTTATTTTCGACGTATATAAATTATTTGTAAATAAGATAATCACGGAATATGTAGATGGTAGTATACTACTGCCATCTTTTGTGGAGTAGAAATACCTACTACACATATCACTTCGAACATCGTAGCACTGAATTGTTGTAGCACGGTAGCGGTAGTGGGATTAAGGTAGTTTAAAAAAGTGTGTATAGATGGCAGTGAACGCAACGATCAGCGCCATCTAACGAAATTACTGTAAATTAATTTACTTACTAGCAAACAAGGTGTCGCAAAGCAACCGCTTCAAATAGTCAACTCTTATAAAAATATGTCGATAGATGTCAGGAAGTGTTTCATAATTTATTGGACATCTTTCTAACCGCGACTGCGGTGCAGCCCTTAGGTGTTTGGCCTGTATGTACGTT
Organism: Blastobasis adustella; assembly: GCA_907269095.1. NCBI lineage: Eukaryota > Metazoa > Arthropoda > Insecta > Lepidoptera > Blastobasidae > Blastobasis > Blastobasis adustella. Next base: position 12,870,012 of record OU026129.1, on the reverse strand, counting down.
GTACGTATGAAATGTTGGAGTTTTTTACTATTATTTTATTACTATCCCTAATTAGGTGTTAAATTGTTTGACTGTTAAATGTTATAATAGTAACTACCTGCCTACCCATCGATTCTTGTAACTTTTCGTACTTATTCTGTGACAGATGAGATGGATTTCGATTTGGGTGTCTACCCCTACACTGCATCCCGTCTAGACCACACGTGGAGAGAAAAAAAATTAGGTACCTACTATTATTAGGAAAGTAAAAGGATTCACCAGTTCAAGGTCGCTCAGAGTGGAAGCGTGGGGAGTCTGTAGGGTAAAATTCGCAATTATGCAGAATCAATAAGCTGAGTGCAATGAAGGGCACAGCACATATCTGCCGGAGAACTGACAGACGTTGGGATAAGTTTTTGAGTAGAGAAAGCGTCTCGGCAAACGTAGTATACAGGACGCCCTCCGGGCAGGCTGACTGACAATTTGCGAAAGGCAGCATTCAGCAGCAGACTTTCGCAAATCTGAGGACAGGGTGACTATCGACATTGGCCATAGGACATTGGCGCTCATTGGGCGAGACCTATGTCAAGCAGTGGGTAGGCTCGTGTAGGATGATTTAAATAAAAGGTGACGAAACGTGTTGAAATTATATTTTACTTTCAACTTTTTATAACTATCAAATTAGGATCCTAAGATTCAGACTAAACAAGCATCCATTATTCAATTTGGGAAGACATCGAGATCAAATACATGGCACATTTTAAATTCAATTCAAAAAATTAATTATGAATTTTAATAATAAATGCATAATTATTATCGACTAACAATATAAAATTAATTTATATATACTAATTAAAGCGTTCGCTATCACATGGAACTGTTGCGGCGTGCGCGCGCGGCTACCAAGGACGCCACTTGTTGCCGTCGGCGTCGAGTTCCGGTGACGGTCTCTCCGGGTCTTTTTGCGCCGTGTAAAAAGCGTCGCGCTGCCGCCTCGCCTCCTCTTGTTTTTTGAACTCCTGGTACTCGATCAGCTTCCTCTTCTTTTTAGGCGGCAAGTTGGTGTAATCCTCCGGCAACTCGCACTGTTCCGGAAGAGTGGCCGCCTCCGCCTTGCTCTCGGCGGGAGTCGCAGCCAATTGATTCGTGTCGTGGCCCGTTACGTGGTACGCGGCAGGCTTCTGTGGGCAGTTCTCAGCCGGCGGCTTCGACGGCGACCTCACTTTTCTCAAGTCCAGCGTAGCGTTGTTATTGTGGCCGACCGGCGCGTGTTCCCACGACACGTAGCCGCCCCGATAGGCTTCGTCTTTATGTAAATATTTTGGTTCGGCCGGCTCAGCGTTTGCGGCCATATCGCCGTCGTGGCCCCGCTTACCCATGATGTGTTGCCGTATTTTTTGCAGTATAACATCCTTCGCCTCGGCCGGGACTCTGTTGAAGTAGCCCCCGGTCCTGTGTCCGCTCACGTTTACGTGCTCCGGACTGCGCGCAGGCACTTTGTCGACGGTCGTCAGTAGTCCTGTCGTCGGTGGGTTCGCTCTCGGCTGCTCGGGCATCCGTAGGTAATGGAACCATGACGGGGACTCTCCGGAGTAGGTGGAGTCCTCGGCATCGGACGAGGAGCGTTCGTGGTCGCTGTAGTAGTTTTGTCTGTCGGACGCGACGGAGATGGGAGACGTCGGAGGAGAGAACGAAGGCCTTTCGGGAACTTGAATGGTCAGCGGCTGAGCCGTGATCAGCCTGGAGAGGTGGCTGACGAGGCTCTGGCTGACCTTCGTGTCGAGTTCTGGAACCGACATGATGAACCGGCACGCCTCGGCCGCGCACTGCCCGAACCCCGCTTGAAACTTCTTCGCTTCCAAAACCGGGTCCTTAGGACTGTGCAGCTTGGTGAGGTGATTAACGGTTAACTCAAGGATGTCGGCCTTCTCCAACTTGCTCAGGTTGTCGTCATCGATCTGAAAAAGAAACAAAACTGTAGCTAGGCGCAGCTGCGGGTCTCGCTCGGTTCTCACGCTAGCCGAGACGTCACATTAATATAACTGTACGCCACAAAACGAGAAGTCCTTCTTAATGGAGCTTTACTTTTATATTCCAGTTCGCTACGGAGCGACGCGGCTAGTGCCGGCTCTTAACTGGAAGGACGACTGGTTTGCGATAAAAATAAATTGGATGGAATAAATGATGGATTGCAATTTGATGGGACATGATAAAGACAAAGTTGCAGGCGAGGTTGGGAGAAAAATATTAAGCGTTTAGTTACTTTAAAATCACTTGTGGTTGTTTATAATGTATGCACTCACCTCCAAAGCGCCAACCATGAGGTCCTTAAGTTCGTCCAGGCACCGGTTGATGCGCGCGCGCCGCTTCCTCTCCAGCAGCGGTTTCGTTATTTTCTTATATTTCGCCGTCTTGGACAACGGTGCGGGGTCCGACATTTTTATCTGATCATGACAAAATAGAGAAAATTAATAAAAAATTCTCTAAATATCATAATTAAAGCGTCACACGCACATGTAAAATAAAATCTATGTGGTCATAATAAACAATACAAACCTTCACTTGTAAATCACGTACACTACAACACACAAGGCTCACACAATCTAGGGAGCTTTCGAGCACAGGTTCTGAGATCTAAACGCACGTCTTCACTCGCGCGGCGCGGCGTACTGCCTGAAAAAAGCCTGCGCCCGCGCCGCCCCCCCTCTGCCCTTCCGCCCTCCGCGCTCGCTCATTCATGTGCGCAGGAGCACGTGTGGCCCACCGATCGAGTTTCAAGCATGCGTAGCATACTTTTCCCATGGAATGTATTAGCGGCCAGTAAGTACCTATATATTTTTTTGTAGCACGCTCGGGTAAGCATTTTGGTGACGTGACGTGTTGTTAACAACAATTCAAAGATTTTGGGACGGTTCTTCTTTTTACAACAATAAATATATTTACAACAATTTTAAGAAAGGGTTGCACAGATAACCCTGATTCTCTTCAACATGCCGTAACTAATTTTATTCCCTCTTGAAACCTTAGCGACCTAATCTTACTTCTGTCGTAACCTGTCTAGATTAGTAAAGAATACCTACTACAGAAATTAGTACTTTTCTAGGAAAAACTAAGTACTCTTTGGCGCCTATATAGATACCTACCTAATTATCTAAGTATTTGGTGCTACAGACAGGTCCATTTACCACATGGCGTACTTAGCAAATTGAAGAAACGAAACCCAAAATAAACACTAATAATTTGTTCCGTTTTATTTTATTGCCGTCCTTAATTTCGGACAGTTTCCAATTGGCTCATTACAATGAGTGCTAAACGGCTAACAGGCATGTCGATTTTTCTTTTTGGATAACTCAGCTTTGGCGGACCCGCCTTTTTTGTTCCTATTGGCCTTGTCTTTGTCGGCGTGGCATTGCGGAGGCAGAGAGATGACTTAGACAAAAGAGTTTGTATAAAAATCCTTCCAGCGTGCCTGCCATAATAAATGGCACGGACCCTAAAATGGGACAAAAGTTAAATGGTGGTTGTGGTGTCAATTTTTTCTCGGTTCAGGCTCAGGTAAGGATTGGCTTGAGCTCGTGCTCTTTCCTTTTGAATAATTCTGTTCGCTTTTGTACCGTCGTCCGCCAGACAGTTTTTTGTAACAATTACCAACGGTTTAAAAACGGTGCATGTGATTACGGTCTTGGCTAATGGTCAGCAATAGTTATTGGCTAAATATTTCTTAACACACTTTTATTGAGAAAGAAAATACAAAATAAACAATGCCTTTGCCCTTTTACCTGCTAGAGAAATAGAAGAATAGAAAGTATCTTTATCAAGTTAGAGTTAGGAGCCAAACTTATAAATAGAATGGCTTTGTAATAATAGTAAGCCACGTGGTATTTGGTACTGGAGAACCATGACATGTCAGTGGGAATGCCCCCCCCGGCAGGCATGGTGAGGACAGTTCGGCGCAAGAAGCGATTGCTTGAAGTCGTTAAAAACTCTGCACTCCTTTATCTCCGACGGGGTTAAAATTATTGATTGGTCATCATCATCGTCCTAACGCTTATCCCGGCCTCTGCCAGGGTCCGCTTTCCAACTCAATCTTTTCCACTTCGCCCGGTCTTCGTCATCCTCTCGTCGTAAGCCGTTGGCTCTCGCATTCGACTCAGCGATGTCAATCCATCGCTGCTTGGGTCGCCCACTTTCCTGATACAGGCAGATTCAGGCACCTATATCCCACATAATCCTGAGGATTACGCAACATGTGACCAAACCAGCGCAGACGAGCTTCCTCGATCTCATCTGCGATATCCCTCACGCCAAGGCTGCCACGGATGTACTCGTTACGTACTCGATCGAGTCGCGTAACTCCGCACACCCACCGCAGCATTTTCATATTGTTGGCGTCTAGTTCGCGAACGTGTTTCGTCAGCGTTGGCCATGTCTTGCAGCCATAGAGCATTAAAGGTCTAATTGTACTCGTGTGTTGCTCTTTGAGGTTTACAGGGATTTTAGGGACACAGGTGACTGCCGCGGGTTCCGCCATTTGGCCCAAGCTGCAGAGATTCGGGACTTGACATCGGGGCCCATATCGCCGGACTCGTGCACCACGGATCCGAGGTATTTCGATTTATCTGTTTTCTATTGACAGCATCGTTATCTACAAGGATGGTTTCGGGATCTGCGCTGCAGCTTGCCATATACCGTTTTGGCGACATTCAACTTCAGACCACCGTTTTCTAGCACATCCTTCCACGTGTTTACTCTGGCCTCAAGATCCTGCCTAAGCTTGCTCACTAGTACAATGTTGTCAGCGTACTTCATAAGCCAAGGAGGCAAGGACTGAATTTCCGCTGAGAGGGCATAGAGCACAATGTAAAACAAGTAAGGGCTCAATACTGAACCCAGATGAAGTCCTACAGTAATCGGGAAGGGATTAGTATGGCCTACGCTGGTTTTGACGACGGCTCCAGTATTAGCATACATATCCTGTATAATACTGATGTACGCTTCGGGCACAGCGTTTGATCACAGATCCCACCAGATTATCTCCCGAGGGACACTGTCGAAAGCCCTCTGCAGGTGGAGAAATGCGTAATGTAGAGGACAATATTGGATTATTTCGAGGGATCCTTTTATGTATACGAGACCTGAAGTAGGTAGATTAAAAAAATTGTTTCCTATTAGTAAATGAGTTGTCGAGATTACTCAGTTTCAGAGATTACCTTCAACATCCAAACAAAGCCTCAATCTTTATTTTGTTGTAATATTCGTACACTGTGGTAGTTAGTAGCGCATACTGCAAGCTCAACGTAACGTTATAGGCAGGTATACTGTACAGTACCACTCTTGGTGGGAACGTGTCATTGTTTAGTCTACTCAAACACATTCTGTGCATTCCCAATGCCGCCCCGTCTGCATTTTATTATAGGCAATGCTGTTCGACATCTCTAGCGCAGCATCGTGCGTCATGAGGTCATGAGTCATCGTCAAGGTTTTATTGGTAGATACCTATCGATAATTTGAACCCAGTCGGAGATAGAGGGGTGTAGAGTTTTTAACGACGTCAAGCAATCGCTTTTTGCTCTGGCCTCATGGCTGGCGAGGGTGGCATGGTCACTGGTAATGCCATAGTTCTCCAGTACCAAATACCACGTGGCTTACTATTATTACAAAGCCATTCTATTTAAGTTTGACTCTTATCTCTTATCGATACTCGATAAGGGTATTTTCTATTCTCCTTTTTCTTTAGCAGGTAAAAGGGCAAAGTCATTGTTTATTTTGTATTTTCTTTCTTAATAAAAGTATGTTAAGAAATATTTAGCCAATAACTATTGCTGACCATTAGCCGAGACCGCAATCACATGCACCGTTTTTAAACCGTGAATAACTGTCACAAAAACTTTTGATGAGATAGATTTCATTCACACCATCTGATGCCTGGCATCCAACTAACGCAAGGGCATTGCGAGCATTTTTACCGCCCACGTGCAAGATGTGGAATAAGCTTCCACCTCGAAGTATTTCCTTTGCACCTCAGGCCGAAGTCCGAAGAGATGGGCAGATCAAATATCCGAACAATTGGAAACATCCGTCAACGTCGCAATACATCAGGCGACTGATCGAAATAGATTGAGACATGCAGTTGACAAACTCCGAAGATGTCACGATTCTCAGCAGAGAGGGAACGATCATGAAGAATAACCTTAGGTACCTCAATACCTCAAAGGCCGGCACCGCCTCTGCTCCCTTTAGGTTGCAGATGCCCTGGATGACGATGACGGTGAACGGTGGTCCTGTGACTTTCCATCAGGTGGACAGTCCGTCCGTATGCCTCCTGAAACCTGCTGTAGCCCGTCGAATAGTTTCAGGAGTACTATTTGAAATATCGAGCGGAGAGATCAATAAAATTACACTATTCACGAATTACGTATCCATTGATTACACTTTAGACGAATGACTCACGACGTTTTATCACTCAGATTTCCGATAAGCCGACACGAACTCTCACTTATCGTCGCTTGTTTTAATACACGTTTGAAAAGTGTAAATATACATTACGTGTCGTGACGCGTCACATCACGAGAGCGTGTGTCACTTGTTTGCGATTCACATGACGTCACTGCATCTTTATACATGACGTCGTCATTTTCGCAGCGTCACGGTTTGGTTTTAGTTTCTCGAAGTGTTTCGGGGAATAAAGACGCGTATTCTCTTTAAGAACGTTCACCGTGTATTGGTCATTCGGTGACGTCAATGGATGTTTTTCATCAGTGTTGACGGACATCGATGAGCTAATCGAAAGTATCGATATCGATAGGAAAAAATCACGGATACTATTTGATGTCTGTTACATCACATCAATAGGCCATATCAGAGTACTGATGGACTTGAACCTGCACATTAGGTGGAGGCTTTTGCCACAATCACTACGCTTGGCAGGCTGGGTTGGAAACTGGACATCGCAATTTTGGAAATATTAACAGATAAAGCGATTGCGATTAAAATTAAAAAAATAAATTATAGATATTGCAATGCCGCATGCCTGTTTGTCTGCCGTAGAACATAAAAATAAAACAATACAACTGATACTTATAGATTAAGCGGACGCTACAGTTGGAGATGTCCCATTTTTTACTGTATGCAATTTTGCGAGAACATCTTAGTCGACCAGATTAGTAAGCTATATCCAAATTAGTAATCATATCCCCGTGCAACGTACTTGAAATAAAAAAAGTGTGAAAAAGATAAGTTTTAGAGTTTTCATATTTTTCGCATGCGTATCTACTTATTTTTTCGCGAATTTCCAAAATCTGTTAAAATGAGCGTATAGTACCTAAATCGAGAGTACCGATACAACAGTATCGATACCATCGGCAACACTAATTTCAATCAGCCAATATCGCCCTCAACATGTTTTCTTCTATTTTTGTGTACCTAAACGTCGAATTAATTTGTCCGTATGATGAATAATATTGTCGTTATAAAGATAAAATTACACAGCAATTCTTGGACATGAAGCAACTAATCATAATTAAGATCATTGACATAACTGGTCGCGGTTTTGCCATAAACTCCATGCTTAGCAGGCGGAATGGAAATTGCAAGATGATATCATAATTCATAATACCTAATTAGCGGAGATATGAAGCGTAAAATATTCTAGGTTTGTGTTAAGTTACCAGTGACAATACGATTTACACAAAAACAACTTAATTCCCCTACTCTCGTGCACATTTGCCACTAGAGTCAATCGACAGCAGTGTATTGTCGTGGAGTGACGTGTCGGTGTTGTGTGTATGTCGGACGAGTCATCATGAGCAACCGGAGATCCTACACTATCTTACAATTATATTATCCACAACTCAGAAGCTATGACTACAAACTGCACCATACAGCAAAAAATTGATAGGTGAACAGAACCAATACTAAACTCGCACAGGAAATTACCAGAACACTCAAGAACCTGTAGCATCAAAGCTCGTACGGAAAGCTCGCTCTAAAAGCACGAAAAGCTCACTTAATTATGGCACTCACCAATTAAGCGGGCAGCGGGTGCGTGGGCGTGGGCGTCATTGTTTGCTCATCAACTGGAGGAAAGCCCGCGTGGGAATCGAACCCGGGACCTTTCTCACAGGCACTCGGACCACGATGGCCAAATCTGTACTCGAGTGGGATTAGAGTAATGCATAAATCAGATTCTCGCTAGATAGTACAGTTTAAGTCACAGACTACTACCAGCTTTTTAATAGTAATTTTACGTAATGATGACTTCTTACAATTAAGTATTGGAATGAAAGTACTCCCTTCCCTCCACGCCCCTGGCGATTCAGGGGCTGGGGGGCCTTTCCATCAGGTGGCCCACTTATCTGTTTGTTTGCCATTACATAAAAAAACATTAATAAGTTACCTAATCAATAATGTGATTATAATGAAGCAATATTTAAAAATCATCATACCTTTCCAATAAATAATTAGCCATGGTTAGTTGACAAACCCGTCACGTTAGCATATTTATAACATATTTATAATAGGTACAATTTTAATTGATCAATGATGACGTATCCAAGGTAGCCAAATAGACGGACAGTGTCCTACAAGACTACGATAAAACTATATCACTATCTGCATCCTTCTCACGCCTTAAAGGTAAGATAGAGATGCCTAATGTAAGGAACCAATCGCTCATCGGCGCCCGCGCATCTAATTGCGACCGCTGGTCATTTGAGCCGGTTGTAGCGATAGCAGATGATTTATTAATTTTAAAATTTATATTACTTAATTAAAGTTAAAGAAAATCCAATTAACGTATGTGAGGCACGTCTTCCTTATAAACTTTTTATGTTACTTCCTTAGTATTTTTTTTACAATAAATGTAAGTAATTTTTTGTATATTTACATCGCAACGTCGCGCCGGCCTATAATTCACTGTATTAATGGTAAACGGGATAAAAAATTGCATTGTTGAAAACAGGCAATAGAAAAACTTACTTTGAATTTTTCCGATATAAGTAGTTCCAGTATCTAAGAAGCTTGTCGTTAAGTTGAGTAGTAGGAATGGTGGAGATTGACAATTAATCAATTACACACAAAATAATATATTACACTTTACGAAGCGTAGCTAACGTACAAACAAACTCAAATTGCATGAGTGAATACTCATTTAAGTGTTTTGTGTTCACTCCTTTGAAATTTTACTCATACTCGTTCTTTTATAAAAGAAATTCCATCTATCATCCATCATACAAAAACCAAGAGATTCTAACGACTCTCATTTTTACAAAATGTGCAAAATTATTTTTCTCGTATTTACTGACTAAAACTTGACTCATTGTTACCCCTTTCCACGTCAAATGTCTAATGATGTTTCTGATCGATCAACGAATTTATCTTGCTAATGTTTCTGCTGTCCATACAGATATAGTTAGTGATTCAAAGATATCTGTCAAAATTCGCTCCGGCCGGAAACTGAGACGTGGGAACCGGTGGCGAACTGTTTTCTCAATAAAACTGTTTTAATAGACAACTTTTTATAAAGCTGTCGTTTTGCGTACAGAAGAGAGTGTCTCTAAGAGAGTGCCTTCTGTTAAAAATCATACTACTAATGATATCGAAATATTATATAAGAACCGTATTACTAAGAAATTAAAGTCTTCCGTTGGTGGCTGTGTGCTGTCTGGAGGAGTATATTTTTTTTGTGGCAAACGGACAAACAGTTCACTTGATGGTTAGTGGTAACTGTCGCCTATAATATCTATGATTCATAGATTTATGTTGCAGGCAACAAAAACTCAGAACTGCAGGTACGTTTTCATTGTAAGGACTAAGATAAATAAAATGCCTTTTCACAACAATAAAGCATTGCACCGACAAAGTCTGGCGAATACCCACCCAGTGTGGCCCCTACGCCGCCACCACGGATTCCAGTGATAACCATTCCACCAGGATATTACTGGGACCGTAAGAAGCTGAAAATCGAAAAGTTATAATTTAAGCACAACTAACGAAGAAAATTCTGAAATATTACAGGTAATAAAAATAAAAAGACAAAGTGCTTAATTGTTTATGTAATTTTTTAAATCCATACTTTTGAAAGTGGCGTTTAGTATGGCGCAAATGATGATGAAATTTTCATACAAACAACCCAACCTACTTTAACCTGACCCCACCCCTGCCGTACTCCTCCTTAACACTACTGTACCCCTACTCTCTACGCGTCCTTCGGTAGTTTTTAACCCGCCCCCCCGCTACCATACCCTCTCACCTCAATATAATAACATTTTCAGTTCATTGTTTGTAAATAATAATTACCATATTTAGAATTTTATTGAAATGTTATTATCGATAGCAATTCGATTTTGTCAATCCCTAGCGTAAATGTAAATTTAATGAGGAGTTCGGCTTTTGCACATCACACACGCAACGCAATGTATGTATGTGGTAGGACCGATGGACTAATCACAGCGCTCCGTTTGACTTTGCGTGTGCGTGCGTAAGCCTGTGCATATTAAGTTGCACGAGTAGTAGTAAATATAGTGGGATCGGGAACGGCGAGTTCGGTTTTAGTGCAAACGGCGCCTTCGGGGTTGATACCCCTTCTAACTACTTTCATTGTTTTCTGTGGTATTATCCCCTCAATTATGGGTGTCGTAAAAGGCGATTAAAGCCTTTTAAGAGTAACCAGCTATCATCTCAATCAGGCGCAGATCCTGGATTTTGTTGAGGAGGGGCAAAAGTCAAAATTATAGGTATCCTCTACTCAATGAGCGAGCGCCCTGAGTAAAAAAAATTTGCCCGTTATAGGGGGTGAATAATAAGTTTATGAGCGAGCGGAGCGAGCTCGGAAATTTTAGGTTTTGAAATTTTTGATATTTTGGGCTTTAAAAGCTGCAGTGATCAATGAATGAGCAATCAGAGCGAGCTCGACATTTTTTATGTTAGAGTATTTGAATGAATGAGCGAGCGGAGTGAGCTTGTAATTTGTGATACTTTGGACACAGCACCCATTGCTTCCTTACGGTTCCAGGCAGCGCCCTGACTTCATTATCGCAATAAGAGTCCTTTCAGCATAATTGTGGTGTGACTGGTTCTTTCAGTCTACGCCAAGTTGAGCAGTGGGAGGTGCTCAAGGTCATCAGGTCACTCAAATTCAATGCTGTAGGGTCTGATGGAATTTCACTAGACATGATATTAATGACTTTATCCCATACATTGCCGATCATTACTTGTATAATAAATAGGTCTATTGAGAGCGGTATATTTCCGAGGTTTTGGAAACAAGCCATAATAAAACCTATTCCAAAAAAGTCTTGTCCACAATCTCTAAATGACTTGAGACCTGTGAGCATTCTCCCATGTGCTTCTAAAATACTGGAAAAAATTGTAGTGGACCAGCTAAGACAATATTTAGACGCAAATGGGATGATTCCGGAGTATCAGTCGGGATTCAGAAGGGGTCACAGTACCGCGACGGCGATGTTGCGAGTAGTGGACGATATATTGGCGGCTAGGGACAGGGGGGAAGCTACATTGCAGACATTACTTGATTTTTCACGGGCGTTCGATTGTGTCAATGTTCCACTACTTATTGCGAAACTCCATTATTACGGTTTTAGTGAGACAGCAATCAATTGGTTTCAGAGTTATTTTACAGGGAGGGTACAATGCGTGGACGTGGAGGGTGATAATAGTGGATCCACAGTAATGTCGGAAACACGACAATTGAGTAGGGGGGTACCACAACGCTCTATATTAGGACCTATTTTGTTTGCTATTTATAGTGCAGATGTCATTAACCACATACAACATGCAAAATATCACATTTATGCTGATGATATACAAATTTATGTCCATTGTAAGCCAAATGAGGTAAGTGAGGCGGTGATTAGGTTGAATTACGATCTGGAACAGATTGTGCAGTGGTCAGATAATAACTCACTTGTTCTCAACGGAAGTAAGACTAAATATATGATACTGGGGTCTAAAACCGCAGTAGAAAAGTAAAGAATGGAATAAGCAATATTTATATTCAGGTCTACTTTTCGAAGTTTCAGAAACCTATAATTAATACTGTTAGCAATTGCTTCTACAGGCTGAAGGTTCTTTACCAGGTTCGCCCTTATTTAACCACAAACATGAGAGTTAAGCTTTGTGATTCGCTCATTTTATCCAAGTTTAACTACATGGACGTAGTATACGGTCCTTGTATTTTGAAGCAAACTAATAATAAGATACAGAGAGTAAAAAACGCTTGTGCTAGGTTCTGCTTCGACATACCACCCCGCTTGCATGTAACTCCATATTTAAACGAGGCAAAAGTTTTAAAAATGAGCGCAAGGCAGTATGTGCACTTTGTGACGATGTTGTGTGGAGTTGTTAGATACCAGTATCCGTCTTACCTAGCTTCCAAGTTATGTTGGTCGCGAGACAATAACCAGTACGGAACTCGGGCTAGCAGCTCATCATCATCATCATCATCATATCAGCCAGAAGACGCCCACTGCTGGGCATAGGCCTCCCCCAGAGATCTCCACAAAGGCCGGTCCTGTGCTTTTCGCATCCAGCTGGTACCTGCGATCCTTACCAGGTCGTCAGTCCACCTTGTGGAAGGCCTACCCACGCTGCGTCTTCCGGCACGTGGTCGCAACTCGAGAACTTTACTGCCCCATCGACCATCTGATCTTCGAGCTATGTGCCCTGCCCACTGCCACTTTAGTCTGGCAATCCTTAGAGCTATGACGGTGACCTTGGTTCGCTTGCGGATCTCCTCATTTCTGATTCGATCGCGCAAAGAGACTCCGAGCATAGCTCTTTCCATTGCCCTTTGGGTAACAGTGAGTTTTCTTATAAGGCTTACAGTGAGCGGCCACGTTTCAGTTCCGTAAGTCATCACTGGCAACACACATTGGTCAAAGACCTTCGTCTTGAGACATTGCGGTAATTGGGACGAAAATATATGGCGTAGCTTCCCGAATGCTGCCCAACCGAGTTGGATTCGTCGATTGACCTCTTTCTCGAAGTTGGATCTACCTAACTGGACTATTTGTCCTAGGTATGAATAGTCGTCAACAACTTCAAGTGGAATGCCTCCAACTGTCACTGGAGTAGGCACAACATGGACATTCGACATAATTTTCGTCTTGTCCATGTTCATTTTAAGACCTACTTGTTGAGAGGCACTACAGAGGTCATCGAGCATTTTGCCCAAGTCTTCCAGGGTTTCAGCCATGACTACGATATCGTCAGCAAATCTGAGGTGAGTGAGGTACTCGCCGTTAATATTGATGCCAAGTCCGTCCCAGTCCAGAAGCCTAAAGATATCCTCCAGTGCAGCGGTGAACAACTTCGGTGATATGACATCACCTTGTCTAACACCCCGCTGCAGCTGAATAGGTTCTGTGGTCTTATCCTGGAGACGAACTGACATAGTGGCGTTTTCGTACAAACCCTTTAGTGCTTCGATATATCGATAGTCAATTTGGCACCGCTGTAGAGACTGGAGCACCGCCCAAGTTTCGATCGAATCGAAGGCTTTCTCATAGTCCACAAACGCCAAGCATAATGGAGGGTTATACTCTTCGGTCTTCTGTATAACCTGCCGCAGCGTATGTATGTGGTCTATGGTACTAAAACCTTTTCGGAATCCGGCTTGTTTGGGAGGCTGGAAGTCATCAAACCTGCGTGCGAGACGATTCGTAATGACTCTCGAAAACAGCTTATACATATGGGTCATCAGCGATATTGGTCTGAAGTTCTTCAAGAGAGCCTTATCACCTTTCTTGAAGAACAATATCACTATACTTCTGTGCCATGTTTCCGGCGTTTTTCCCTCGAGGATGACGGAAATGAACAGCTTCTGAAGGGTCTTAAGCACAGGTTTGCCACCAGCTTTCAGAAGCTTAGCCGTAATTCCATCATCACCCGGCGCCTTGTTGTTCTTGAGCTGTTTGAGAGCCATACTAATCTCGTACAGGCTGATGTCCGGGATATCTTCGGTGTAGTGTCGGGTCAACTTGGCTCTGGGGTCTTTTGCCATACTGATAACAGACGCCCGTGTTGTCGTGTATAACTGTCCATAGAACCTCTCGACTTCCCTCAAAACCTCGGACTTGGTCGAAACAACTCTGCCGTCATCCGCTATAGCAACTATTTGATGACAATACCGAAACATCGTACTAGTTCATTTCAGCGTAGTTTCAAGTATGCTTCAGCCAAGGTATGGAATTATCTTCCACCTCCTATTCGGTCCCTAAAAACATTGCACGGGTTCAAGAATAAATTAAAAGTACATGTGCTGAGGGCACAAATATATTCGTAATAAGCATCGACATACCGTCACATGGGAGGAAGCTGCGGAGAATCACTTATCCTGTAGCTTGGTTCACTGTAGACATGGAGACACACCCACATTTCAAATTATGTATATCTAATATAAGTTTACTAAGTTGGACATAGAGACTATTTTTTGAAATTTTTTTGACGTACCCTCAATTATAATAACTTGTAAATTTTAATTCTTAATCTCAAAATATTTATCTATTGGACATTATATTATTTATGTTATTGTGACATACTAGGGTAATATTGCACCAGACATATAATTTACTTGGACATTATAGCTATTTATATGATAATTTTTTTTTTTTTCAACACTCGGATCGACTTTTTGATGTTGGCGGCGAAGGTGAATGGCGAGTGGCGAGCGGGTGACTGGCAGACACATAACGGAAGATTATATCGTTTAATCATTTCACTACACACCAAATTTTTATCAATAATTTATCTATTATGTATTATTTATTATCAGTTACTACTAGTTTATCTTTAAAACGCACGTAGTAAGGGTAACGGTCCGGACCTCACTCCGCGGGACCCGCGGAAGACCAGCGCCGTGGCTTTGGCCTCGCCTCATGCTGAGTGAGGTCCTTTTATCGACCGGGAGAGCCACAGCATGGCAATGCCAAGTTGTTTAGTTGTAGGAATTATCAATTGAATTTTTTATTTTTTATTGTTTGATTTTATGTTGTATGATTGTGTGTGTTGAAATATGTATGAAATTCTTTTTTTTAATGTGTTGTGGCGTCCAGGTAATAATAAATGATTTATTTATTTATTTATATTAATGTGCAATATGATTATGGCAATAATCTCTCCTGTCTTGGGAAAACACCTAAAACCTGCAATGGACTGTGATGTAAAAGAGTCTTAATACCTGCGCAAATATCTACTCCGAGAAACATGTTGTGCCGACGCCGCCTATTTGGGATAACGGCAAAGGGATGATGACTAAGTCTTCAATAAAAAAACATATAAATAAATCATTTATTTCAGGCCGATTGACCCATCAATTGCATTACATGAGTAATATGTCAAAACAATATTTATATTTATGTTGTTAATATAGGATACATTCCTTTTAGCGGGAAAGTTATTAATGGAAATTACAAAAAAAATAATGAGCGTGAGGTTATCATCAGAACTACAAAAAATATTTTAAAGTCTAACTAGGCCTACTTAGTAGGTACTAAATGTTGAAACAGATACAGACATATACAATTTATAGCTACTTAAAGACCTAAATCACGACGGTCGTACAAATGCTGAGATGTAGACTGGTCCAGTGCTTATTAAAGCGGCTGTCCAGCCGGGCCGTGCGGCGCAGCGCAGCGATTGCGCAGGATCGCGTAGAAGCCGTCCACGTGCATGTCAAGCGCGTTCTGAGTGCGTTAGGGAAACCTATATTTGAAATATATTTAAACATTTCGAATATTTACTGGAAATAATTTTTATCGACGGTGACTACTATGTAAGATATCCAATGTCGAACAACGTGAGAGCGGTGTATCGGACAATTGTCTTGCACAAAACCTATTTCTGGCAGTTCTTCCTCTGGATGTAGGCAATCTCTCCAGGGCCAGCTGAGCTCATCATCGTCATCCGAGCGGTCAATCCCGGCCACTGCCAGGGTCCGCTTTCCTGCTTTGCTTTCTCCACTTTGCCCGATCTTCAGCGTCCTCATATTTACACAAATACGTCCTGACGTGTTATTAGGGATAACATTTTTCGGATCGTATCTCTTTTTATTTACACGCCATACATGCCGACGGCCCACTTGACTGGACCTAAATTTTTTTTTGTCGGAAAATGCAGCTCGCGACCAATCGAAGTCTTGATAATCCCGTGCGAAACGGCCCCGAGCCGTTTTATGATCGTCTGTTAATGGAAGTTTCTTCGCTGGTGTCCTGTGTCGTATACGGGCCCGCCGAAGGTCATCTCCATCAGCCTGCAGAGAGCAGTCATACCGCTCCGCAAAGACTCGGGTTGGAGAGAATTGGTACTGCTCATAGGTAGACACCATTGTTTCCAACCGCTCTTGCGTAATCACCCGGGGAGGATGCGCTTTCGGCCTGTCGTTCAAGTGCCCTTCCTCGTCGTACCGCCTGAGCCACAGACGGACGGTGTTTCTCTAAAAAAAAGGCAAAATTAAAAAGATAAAAAAAAAAAAACATTGTATTGACTCTATTTCGGGTGACCGCGTGTTCTGTTTCTATTATTATTGCTATATTTATCGCTATTGATAAAGTAATCAGCAAAAAGAACGGTACAGTAAAACTATTTTTTGTTGTAATGTAGATTATTATAATTGTAATTTGACCTGAGACTTCCTTAAGGAAATGACATGAAACTCTGGGACTATACATTCATCCAAGATCAATGTAGGGATTTTCAAATTCGCAGAAATACAAACAAATACTTGATATTTATTTAATAAAAAATTAAGTGTTTTAATGTTAATCTACACTCTTAATCTTAACCCCAAACAGTTTTTGTCTTTTGTCAAGGCGCAACACATGTTAGGTATAAAAAGTAACTGCCCGTTGTGATTTGTATTGCGATAAGATTAGGTAATTTTGTAGTAAATATAAGAGTCATTTTTGCAAATGCCTTGTTTTAAGATAATGTTATAAAAGTTTGACTTACCGACATATGTAGTCTTTCCGGTACTTGTGAGATGTTATTTCCTGAATCTCGCAGGAAACTGATTTCATTTCGCTTCAAATTATTCAGGTTTCTGTACATTTTTATTCTCAGTATCACTTACTGTCACGATATTTACTTGTGTAAAATCTGTGCACTTCTTGCGAAGTGCAAATTGCAACTGGCCAGCAAATGTCTCTGCTAGTCCTGATGGACCCAAAGTCATAAAAACTCATAACAATAAACACATTTTCGTCTGTCATTGGCCCCAAAAAAAAAGGGCGGGGTTTGCTAAAATTGCCACATGCAAGCAACAATATTTTGAAACTGGTCAGGCTCTAGCATTGCTGATAGTACGTATATTTGAAATATATTTTAACAGATTCGTAGGTATTTTTACTGGAAACAAGGTTTATCGAAGGTGACAATGTAAGTACCTACTCACATAGGCGTGTAGCAAAATGTGTGCGTCGTACTGGCGATACGTACAGGGTGCGCCACTCGTAGTGTAACGAATTAAAAATGCTATAAATTTGTAATTTTTGAGTTTAGTTAATTTCAAACTACAGTATATCGGAAATTAAATATCTTCTTTTAATAAAAAATGGGTTTATATTCGATGTAGATACATTAGAAGCGAAAAGCATCGAGTCTGTCCCGAAGAATTTGCTCGCTGCACGAATGCAGTTTGATGGTTTTTGTGCCATACTCGGACAATAAAGAGCGATCTTTAAGGCGTCGGCTGTTTCATATTGTTTAGCTTATCAGCTAAACAATATAACCTAGCCTGGCCTTACGAATGGACAATATGGAAAAATCCATTGGGTTTTAGTCCGGGGAATATAGAGGCCATTGTTGTGAAGAAATGAAGATGGAAATTTTTTCTTGAAAAAAACGGGTTTCAATAGCTTTATGGGATGGTGTCCAGTCTTGTAGAAATGTCGAATGGTTTCTATCGACTTTACGTGTTTGAGGTAGACTCGGGTCAGATAAGATTGCTTTGAGGTTATGGCGTCCTTGTCATTGTTTATACCTATTGCGAGTTAATATTGTTGACTGTCTGTTAAATTTAGTTATTTTGTCATCCACGAGCTATAGGAATAGGAAATAAAATATATATTTAAGTGATATCAATGGCGATATACATTAATACCTGGGAACACAATTGTCATCTCGACGCTGAGTACTGCAGAACAGCCCCGTGTTCATCTTCTTATAAGCCTTAATAAAGACATGATACTGAGTTGAGCCTGAGCCTAAGCCTGAGCGTGAGCCTGAGCCTGAGCCTGAGCAGTCGCCTCCAACCTCTCCTCATAGCGACCCCTGACCACACAAGTCTGACACCAAAGCTCCTCGAGGTTATAACAAGGCACACCGTGCCCGGCCCTTCGGCCCTGAGCGGTTCTGAGCATGAACTGAGACATCGTCCAACTGGTGATGGACGATGTTATCGACAGGAACAAACATAAGTAGATACAAGTCCTATACGGCAGTAAGTAGGATAAATAATTCCACTTACCCGAGGTTTCAAGACACACGTGTCCGCCGCACAGCTAGCTCGAGCGAAAAGAGTTTACCGCCCGCCGCCGCCGTATCGATTTCGATTGACTCATTATAATTTTCTTACCTACCCTCAGACTTTACACTGTTGATTATATTTGTAGGTAGTTTCAATAATTCGCAATGTTTGCGACACATGCAATCTAATCTGGCCCCGGGTCTAACAAAGCATAATTTGTTTACATATAGCAGAACAGTAAAAAGTTTTGAGTAGAAAAAAAACTGAATATTTTAAATTGAGATAATGATAAGTATTATAATTTTGCTTTAACAGGTAGCATCTATTGTGGAGCTGCATCACGGTAGTCCCTATACTTACTACAAAATATTATGTGCTCGACCAGCAGCACAACCTTTACGCACTTTGCCGCTTCATTCTCCATCTCACAATTACTTTACTCATTACTACAAAAAAGCAACTAGAACCCCATTCAAAAACGCATTTTGGCTAATCAAGTTCTGGCGCCGAATCCAACGGCTCTCCAATTGGGGGGTCATTAAATTATTGATGAATTTTAACCGGCCGGTGGCTGCTAATTTAATTTTTATGGGTGCCCAGATATTGCCCAGCACGGGTTAAACACAGCGTGCGGTGAATGGCGATGCGGTGGGCGGCGCGCAGCCTAATTACTGTTGCGCCGGCGCGGCGGCGCACGGCTTTAGTGGAAATTACACGCTTCCAAATTGAACGTCCATGCTTCGGTTGCAGCCGAAGCTCGAAGCCGACAGAATTTGGGAAACCCCGAAACAACCCTGTTTCTCTGTCTTTGAATGAATAGACCTACTATAAAGTCCGCAGTGATAAACGAGCAGGTAGCTCCTCTGCTGGAAAGCGGTACCTCTCATTAACATTACGGCAGTGACTTGAGACGATAAGCAAACAATAATAGATAAATAATAATTAAATTTCTTTTTAGGAATAAGTACTGCCTTTCGTGTCAATCATATGTATATTGCAAAAAAGGATAGAATATTTTGGTTTAAAATCGAGTTATCCAATTCCAATCGACGAGTATCGAAATCGTGGGAAAGAACTCTGTCAGTTTTATGACTGGAGATAGACACAAAAGAAGGCCTACATAAAGGGTGTCACGCAAGATTCAAAAAGTTAATTATCGTGGGTAGACAATAGACATGAGCTTATGGTCGACGATTTTATGGTCGTCGTCGTTTAATTACTAGAGTAATAAATTTCGTATATAATAACTTTGACCTGTGACGAAAAGCACATTTAGCTCATTACTCTGTATCTACCTACATATCATTTTTGGTGACGTAACAAATCTGGGTTGTTTGTATGTAGGTAGGATAACACCTAAATAGGTATCTTATCTATTTAGGTGTAACCTGGACAACTATTGATATGTCTTCGCAAATACTTAAAAGGCAAGTCAACCAACGCAATCAGAACAAGCAAAATCGAAAACGAGCCATCCATCTCCCCGGAGATTAATATGACCGTCTAATTCGACACTGTACCCAGCCATTCTCGGCACATTAATGTGTTTCCTACAAACGAGCTATCTATTGATCTGCACCGTACAGTAATAAATTATGAATAAATCACCAGGCAAATCGGGTTTAACTGGTACACATCGGATCTGGTCATCTATTAAGAAATGAATCGTCGGTTGCTTCTGCGGCGGATATGCGTCCAACTTGAGGAGTCAGGTGTTCGTTGCGTTTTGGTCTGAGTATGGTGTGGTTTAAATTGGTCGTGTAGCGCGGCAGGCGCGAGGGGCGGGCTGGCAAATAGCAACGATACTCGGCCGGCGAGTGGAGTGCCCGCCACCGTGGGAAAACTATCGCCCGTGGCGAGCGGCGGACAGAGACGGACTTGGCGCCTATCTGCGTAATCGATGGCTATTACTATACTCTATTTTTTATGCTATAAAGTACTGAGGCTTAATACGACATGCTCATTGGTTCATTCAAATTAAGTACGCTAAGGTGGCTTTCACGGCGTGGATTGATTGGTGATTGGGATTGGCGGTTGATGTGAATGCCGGCTTGAAACCAATAAGAAAGGCGAATGTTATCCCAGTACTTTATAGTTAAAAAATAGAGTATAGGTAGGTAATTGATTCAGGCGACTGAATGAGTAGCAATGATCGAAGCTGGTCGTTCGATGGCAGTCGCTTCACTGTAATTACCTGATCTGTCAAATCCTGAATCATGGTTAAGACGTGTCGGGGCCTTCTCGCGCGAAAGCACCTCCGGAACATTAACGTCAAGATGACCGACCAATTATGTCAAAATCTGTGGCCGAATAGGGGACGGCCATGGACTTACTACCCAAAGTGGCAGCGTACTGCTATGACAAAAACGAGCCAATCGAGAGTCACCATATATAGTATAGTCAAGCCATGTCAAGGAGAGTCAAGGTTACACGGGCCAAGACTTGACCGTCGATTCGACGTTTGTCGGACTATGTTCAGTAGATCAAAAGTCATTCGGACAACTACTTGTTGGATTGTACGGCTTACCCCAAAATAAGACCAAATTCGCGGTAAAGATATCCCCAATAATGGCAACACCAAACATGACACTTGTCAATTTAGAATGACGGTGATTTAGCCAATAATATTGTAGTTACACTATTAGAAAGGGACAAAGGAATAGAGATGATGACTCTCGCTCGGCTCGGTTATTGTCATGGCGCGCTGTCCCTTTGGGTAGTAAGTCCATGGGGTTGGCCTCATACATGTCACACGAAAAGTTACGACAGACGCTACTACTTTTCAATTGCTGTTGAACTGTTTTGGAAATTTTTTGTGTTTATTTCTGAGTAAAACCTAAAAATGTATCATTCGTACAGTAGGCATTTGAGGATTAGCGTAATATCGAATTTCGCTTGGCTAAAACGAAATTGGACGATGATTGAAGCTGGACTAGAGACGAACTGCAAATGAACGTGAACGTTTTAATTTAACGTAATCGCGGCCCTGGTCGTTCACCTGGCCTCTCACTGTCCCCACCTAGTCTTGACTCACAGTAGACATGGGAACAGCATCGCTTCGGCACAGCTCACAGCGCAATCTCACACCAGAGCTTCGCCATTGTTCTCCGCATCGCCAGACTGACTAAGCCACATAGGTACGTCAGCTTCAGCGTTTCTCGCTTCGGTATCGATCTCCAGTCTCCGGGGGGAGTACTGTAGCGACATCTATCGCTCCAATAGAGAAACTAAACAATACTCACATTACGAGTACACGAATATAAGGTTGGCAAGCATCCGCACTTAGATGGCGCTAGCGAAATATGACAACTTCCTCGGCATGTACTACTTCCGACGATCAACTGTCGGACCCTAGTTCCCTTGGTCACTACACCCGGCCATGTGGGTAATTACCCTTTTCCACTTTCTCCTACCTCGCCTACCTTATCCCTGCACCGTCAAAGACTGTTTGCGGGGGTAAAACGGGCTGCGCTATAACCTCCCCCTGCAAGTCAGCAACACGCCCTGTGGCTGGCTTGGGTAAAATATTTCGAGGCATAACCCTCCGAACAGGAACTACCTTCGAGTCCCCTACATAAAGGGTGAGCAAACTAGCATGGTACTTATCCCTACGTCTTCCATCTTCATCCCCTACCTCATAGGTCGTAGGTGAAACCACCTTCAGGATGCTAAAAGGGCCTACACGGCGAGGCGCGAATTTGGTGGTGAAGCCTTTAGCGGCTTGGCTCGCACGATGAGCTTGGCTCCACAAGAACGAAATCGCCTTTTTGGTATTTCACACCAGCTTCCCCTAGTGCGAAGATGTCCTTTATCTTCTCTAATAAATAGGAGAGCTTTTCCCTATCCTCTATCCGATAAGTTATTGTGCGACTAAAATAAAATTGTATCATTACTTAATATACAATTGAAGGATTATAGTTTGTTTTAATTTGGGAGTATATTACTTTATCGGGCAAATAAAAATCGGCCCTTAGTGGTATAAAAAAAATAGGTAGGTGCCCGAGTCCGTCTCCGTCCGCTCGTGCAGAGCGCACGGGCGCGTGACGGCGGCGCGCGCCCGCGTCGGCGACACGTAACACTTTTACGATCACCGCGCCGCGCAGTGCCTTCAAATATATCGAACAGCCAAGTTGTAGCAGCTCTCTTCTTCTTGTTTGTACCCTAGATAGACATATCACATCAACCGTCATTGCTGGAGTTGAGGTTCCTTTTTTTATATACAACACTGTGACAAACTAACAGACAGCCCATCTGATGGTAAGCGATAACTGTCACCCATAAAATCTACGATTCATGCATTTAGGTTGCAGGCAACAAAAATGCAGAACCGCGGGTGCGTGTCACCGTGAGGACTAAGATGAAATGCCTCATGCCTGTAATTACGTTTGCTACCTTATCCTTCAAACCGGAACACAACAATGGGAACATTGTTGCTTAGCGGCAGAAATAGATAAGATGGTGGTACTCACCCAGGCGGACTTCTCATGCTAGACAGAGTCCTACAACCTGATAAAGGAGGTAGGTCTCTGTCCTGGAGGCAGACGGACATTATTTACCGGGAAGCAGGTTTGTCGGATTACCGCCGTCAAAATATATGGGACAGGTTCTCGCAGCTCTCGTCTTGTTGTTTACGCTGGCTAGATTTGTAACACACAACATCAACACTCCACTGGAATTGAGCTTTCTGGAGAAGGGCAGGGTAAACTTTTATTTGACATTGTAGCTTTCGTTTTGTTGTTTACGCTGCTATCTAGATTTGTAACACACCACATCAACTGTCAATAGTTTACTGCTGGACTTGAGCCTCTGGAGGAGAACAGTGAAGAAGTTGGCAGGAAGCTGCACGCTTGGCGGGTTGGAGATTGCAGTGTTGAATATATTCAGCACTCTACGGACATCTTAGCTGGTCTGGCCTTCAAGCTAAGACTTCAAAGTCCTCCTTCCGCAGTGAGCTGCAAATAGAGGTAATTCTCCATTCGGTGTTACTCTTGATAGTTGCTGGATTTTGATATTTTCCGCCAGAATGAAAATAAAATGTTAATTTTGAAATAAATGCAACAAGTTCTTCAAAACTCTTATAACTGGTCATGTTTATATTCTACGTAAATCTGTTTCATTTAAAATAAATGCAAGATTCGTTAATTACATCGTTCATTTTATTTTATTTACGTAATAACTATGTTTATTTTATTTGAAGTATCTTCTAAACAGTCGCTGTGGCCGTAACCGTCGGATGCATATGCACACACACATGAAGAAACAATATGTACTTTAGTTATGCTTTCCTTCTTCTTCTGCCTCCAAGTGTTCCAGTAGATCTGATGTTAGAGGACTTTGGTTTTATATTTTCTTTAAAGAGTTTTGCACCTAGATATATCGAGGTCGATCACCTAAGTAGTCTCTAAGTTATTTTGCGACCTTCCTGTTATTTTCTCTCTTAGACAACAACGCTACATAAAAAATCGATTTCATTATTATTCTTTGTTAATTGTTTACACTCGTGCTAGACTTAAGAAACGTTAGCAAAAACCTGTGGCTTACCGTTCGTGTAATAGCTGGTGTGACGTAAGGACGTTTAGTCCATCGACTTCCGCGGCGCAATGTCATCGCTTAATTCGAGAACAGTATTCTTTATTAGAAGGTGTTAAAGTTCAATTTTCTTTACCGAGTCAGTGTTGAATGTGCGACCGTATATACAAAAACAGTGTGGCAAGCCGACTGTCTCGTTGCGAAGTTCTGTTTCACACCCGCGGTGGCGATGCATTGAAACATCTCGAGCGGAACTGGGAAAAAACTGACTTCTCTTTTTCTTTAATACAGGCATTAGGTACAATTAAACATCCATCGTTACAGGCTATCAGAGTAACGGAATTGCAAGTCATGTCGAATCGCCTTTTTAAAGTTCGGTACTTATGATATTCTATGCTTATGGAAAGCATTAATATTCGTGTTGTGTTTGAGCCACTAAATTTTTAAAATAGAATGACCTAGGTAGGTTGTAGAGATGAATGTGATATTCAGTGTCACATATTTAGATAGCTTGAAAACTGTAAATACTAGGCAACCGATGCGGATCCGGCGGATCAGATGGTGAAGTATGATCGAAATCAGCTTATACGTCGGTATTTATCGATCGTAGAGGGCACAGTTCCTATAGGAATCTAAATGTTCAAAGCAGGAACACCATGTATCGTGCTTTACTACTGTGCACGCCTTAATGGCATCTAATTATAAATGATCTCTCTGCTGTTGGGCTGCAGGAAGAAATTTCTTCATAGAGATAAGTAGGTACCATGTTTTATTTTTCACATATTGTGCACAATAAATGGTTAAAGAAATCCAGATTCCTGTGGAGTGTACAAGGGGCTCCTTATTATTAAGAAGATTTGTTTCTATGTTTGATGTTACGATCGACAAGTTGAAAGACCTCGAAAGGTAAATCGAAAGGGACTTACGTAAAACTGGAAGCAGATTCGATGCAGCACGAGATAAAAAGATATCGACTTTTACTTTTTGTACAGTTACGCTTTCGGCTAACCCAGTCTCGATGATTGATAAATGGGGCAGTGTTTTGGATTGACATTTGATGGTTTGTGCGTAAACAGTTGTTATGTTGTGGTGTGATGTTAATGGTACCCACTGCCGACATTATGATATAAGTGAGCTAAGTTGCTGTCATTAACAATGGGCGCAAGTTCTATAGTTGTTCAGCACACTTGTGGAGTACCCAAAGTATCTATGTTTCCATACATAAAGACCAAAAGTATTGCACGATAAATTGCACGGTATTTACAGCATCTAATAAATTGACTTATTTAAATAAGTATACATTCTTTACATTTCTGTGGATATAAGTACTGTTGCTGTACTTTTGTCTTTTTTCTATTGCAACAAAAGTACTTTTCATTATTTTAATGTAAAGTGTTAAAATTTTTACTTATTTGTGAAAAACGTCTAGCCTATACTTATGTTTATGACTAGCGAAACCGCAACATAGCCTAAATAGGTGCTAAATACTATAAATAAACCTATAATAAACCGTTATGCAAGTCGGATGGAATTTCATTAACACTATCCATGCACCGTTCACAAATAACCTAAATGCTCTTTTAGGCTTTCAATACAAATATTATATGCTGCAAGTATTATACCACGGGTCGGGATGGAGTGCAACAATAATATTACATAGTAACACCTACTGACGTTGCCGCAGTTTTGCATGCGTAGTTTATAGTCTAACCCGTATCTTCTTGGAGTTAATGTCCCGGTTATGTTCGGCACACGAGGACCAGGGGTCCACCTTGACCATGATCCAAGATTGGGCAGATCACGTAATTAGTTAGAATAGTAAAGCGACTACCATCTGACCTACGTGATCCTGCTACCAGGATAACCTGACCATCGGTTAGTATTCGACTAATATAGGTGCATAACTCAGAAAAAAGTCATTGGTACATGGTCGCATTGGGATTCGGACACGGTATTCTCGCTTACGAGTTGGATACCTTAACCACTCGGCCGTACCTACATTAAAAATAAAATTCGGTGCAATAATGGCCACTTTACGAGTAAACGTATTGAAAAGCATGAAAACCACTGTTACATCTGATGGACCGCTTGCCTGTATTTCCTGATTTTTTTTGCTAATGGGACGGCCTCTCACGAACTTCACTCGCAATAAGTGCTAGAGATGGGTGCTATATAACATCATCGTAGTATCACTATGACCTTTCACGAAAAACTATGTTACAAAATTACGTCATAACATTAGGACACTCGATAAAGGACCGTGAGGGGTCAGTGACTTTTCATCAGTAGTTTCCCAATCGGCGGCATATGTCAGGACAATCGTAAAAGTGGCGTAAAAAGGTAACATGCCGTACTAGTGACGTTATTTATCATTATCATCCATCTCTAGCACTTCATTCGAATGAAGTTCCTGAGAGGCCGTCCTATTAGCAAAAAAATTGTCGTATTAGTCAATATAATTTATACTATAATATTGAGCCAGGAAGGCTATGTTTTATGTTGTTTAACGTCGCAAAATTTAACTGTTGAATTTGTTCAGATAAGATGACAACGACAAAACTTAGCTCTCTAAAGTACCTGTAGGCAAAAAGGTTGGCCTATTTGTTCATGTTTACGTGACACAGACCAACAAACAATACAATGATAAATGTTAATCGAGCAATTAGTTACGAATAAAGTTACAATTAACCTGCGAATATGGTTTAGAAACGGCACGCCTAGTCCTCTTTCTCGTCAATCAGCCCTTTTATAGATAAAGTATGGTGATTGTGTCATTGTTTTCTAACTACTATAACTCATTTTTTTTATTGTCCACGGGTAATAGCGATAATTGTAGCGGGTTGTAAATTAAAATGATTTTAAGTGATGTTGACTATTGTAAAGAATAGCCGATCAGTCTACTTGGATGACCCAATTTTTTGTGTAGGGTAACGTTAATTGGCATTGAAGCGATACACTTATTTCCAGATTTTAAAATAACAGGAAAATGAGCAAAATTTTTTTTTTTAATTGTACTAGGCATTTAATCACCATCTCACCTGGTGGCCGACGACGCGGCGATGCGACCGACGGTGGAGCATGCCTGTCTAGGAACAGCCTATTCACTCTAGCCTATCGTGTTCCATGGCAGTTGGTTAGAAAAAAATAAACAAACTTATACAAAGGCAAAAAATACAACACTTTACAGACAACGATTTGGTAAACTTACTTAGGACTCAGATTAGATAATAGTATCTAGTTTTTACCTCTAGGCAGCTAATCCTCAATGATATAACACGGAAACCAGCGTAATAGGAATTTGTTTATTATTTTTGTAAACAAACGCGCAGCGCCCGCGTAGTCATCGCACAGTAATCGTACCACACCCGCATTGCTACTATGGTAGACTGCGGGCACGACGCGTACGCGTTTACTATCCGGTATGTAAGCGGTGACGCTTATACAGCCCCTTAGGAGGATCGTGCGTAACCTCCTATTAACTTGCCACGGACAACACTCTCACATAGACCGTTTTAGTAAAGAAGGTCAGGTCAAGAGCACCTTAAGCCGACGAGCATGTCTGAAACGGTTGATGCGAAAGAAGCTTTCGCAATCGATTTGTCAAACCCGTAAGAAGTGGAATAGGTATCAAGTGGTCTCTGTTTAGTGCCTGAATTCAAAACTAGCAGGATGATGTCAGCGGTAAATAGGTAACACATCGGCAGTTGTTCACCACAAGTTGTTCCCTGCCAAGGAGTATTTTACGTACCGTACCGTATTGTTCGTCTTTATTGGTCCTTGGCAAGGAGAACATACGATGAACAATCTTTTCCTACAGCGGCTTCGTCTTCTCGCACGCGTGTGATGTGCATTATTTACTGCCGATATAGCTGACAATGCAACAGCATCAGTGCATGACCGCCTTAAGGAATACATTCCTTTGCACTACTATGCAGTTGTTAAAAGGTTTTTATGGCATTTATGAATTAAATATTTTTATTTATTATATAAAAATTTACCCTGGAGGTCAAGAACGAGTCCTTTGGGCATAAGGGACAGCTAATTCTCCCTTCTTTTAGCAAACTGATTTTGGCTAAATATGCACCAAATGCCGTGAATGTTGCTGTAGTGGCATAGAAAAATTTTCTTGAAGTGGCACTTATACTCTTGTGCTGTACCTAGAAGTGATCCTACATTGTCGTACCTCCACCACGTCAAGCCATAACACCACAAAACCACAGCGAAGCCGATCACGAGCTAACTCCCTGCGTAGAGATTAAACCCAAACAGCTCACGGCGGCAACTATATTCAAATTACGTGGTTCGGTGGCGTTTTCACCGGGCGGTTCCCACGGTGCGCGCACGCACGGGCTGGAGCGCCGCGGCGGATAGCATGGGTAGCATGGAGACTCCAGTGCAGTAGAAGCATTTCCAGCTAGGATTACAGATTTATTAGTTGAACATTTCAAACGCGAGCGATGTGGCTTAATCCGAGAGTAGTGCTGTTAATGCGAGTTTGTTTTATCATCTAGAATCCTTTACAGGATTGAATGAAAGCAAAATGAAATTTGAAAATGGCGGCACTTTTTTCAGTTTGTATGACGCTGTACTGCTAACTTTTGCCATAGATCTCTACAATGCCTAACACAATGCCAAGAACAGGCGTAAACGGCTTAAGATCTTCCAAGGGAAGGCGGGTGTGACGAGGTATACGACGTGAAGAGGGTTCTGTCTGCCAAGCCAACGTACTGCCAACAATAATATATCATAGATAAGCGGCCCGCCCTTAACAAGTTCACTATTCCTCATGAACCACTCTATTGGTGAAAACCGCATGAAAATCCGTTAAGTAGTTTTTGAGTTTATCGCGAACAGGCAGACAGACAGATGCGGAGTGGGAATTTGTTTTATAATATGTAGTGAAATTTATTCCTGCAAAGGGTTATAAACTAGGCGCCAGTCAAATCTGCTTTTCGATTATGGCGTTCCTGTCATTGTTTATGTTGTGCGATGTTCTAGAGGCAGTCTGTCAAGTTTCGTTCCATCATCATCCCTGAGCAATAGATATTCTACTACAATTAGTCTAATACGACTGTAACCAACCCACTCGTGCGAGAGGCAGCAGCCTACTCTCCCCGCCCGGTCTCCGGCCACGTGATCCGGACAGAGACACGTCCTCACGGACCCCCCCAACGATCTGTCTAGCGCTCTGAACCTCCTCCTGGAGGCTCAGGCCGACCCAACACAGCCCCTCCCTGCCGTTACAGCGGCCCCCGTAGGCCCCCAATTCCAGTCCACAGCAGCGGGACCCCCTTCAAGGGTCACGTTATAAGTTCTCCAGTGTACGCTCCGTAAGGAGTGACGCTGAGCGCACCCCGTCCCTACGGGGTGTAGCATCCGATGAAACCTGAAAGGCCCTTCCGGCTACAGGTGCTCCCAGGGGGTGTTTAGTACGTATGCGCCTAGGTTTTTTTTTGGCGTACGACTGTTAGATAGTGTCTAGTATGTGACAGACTGCCAGATACAACTGAACGTGTGTAAAAAATAATAAAATCGGAAAGTCTTAAATTTCTTAAACAAACAATGTTACATTTTTATTTAGCAGAGTAGCAAAGATTTTGACATATACATCGAGGCACAGTAGGCATTCCTGCGGTTTTATTAGTGGAAATTAGTGTATCTATTCACTGTCGAAAAGAGTAAACAAAAAAGTATTACCTATCTTATGAAAAGCTTACATCGAGTACCAACTTGACCCGCATCTCCAAAACTTGCTTTCTGGTTTGCTGGGGCCTATCTCAGTTGCTTCTTTGGCGGTATGCTAGCCCAGCCACCAAAGCGCGTGCGCGGTACGCTCTAATAGCTACCTCTTCGTGCTAACTGATCGGAGCAAGGGCTCCCTGGATAGCCTTGTGAGAAAATGTTGGACGATTTCGGTTTTGGTAATAACACCGCCAGATTTAAAAATAGGCAATTACACGAACGTCCTCTGTTTTTTTGGGACGATGGAAATGCCAAAGTATTTGAAGTAATCATCCTATTTTTTACACCATGATCAAATCTGGTCAGGTTCCCCTGGTAGCAGGGTCATGGAGGTCAGATGGCAGTCGCTCCACTGTAATTACCTGACCTGCCAAATCCTGGATCATGGTCAAGCCGGACCCCGGGCCCTCGTGCGCGAGAGCATAACCGGGACATTAACGCCAAGATGATTATTAATTCTTATCCTATTTTTTACTAGATTGATCTTCTACTATATTTTATTTTTACTTATTTATTTCGACGTCCATCAGCCATCCAACAACATAATATAATATATTATATGTCTGACTTTCAAAAGTGAGAAGCGGACTGATAAAGTAAGCATCAATTCAATATCCACATTATATGTATAGGCCTATCCTTCACCCAAACTTCGCGTGACAAAATGCCATAGAAACCCAAAATCGTGGTACTATTACGCGATCTTAGTAGAGTTGGATCATAATCGATTATTCGAGAATGGCCAGTAAATAATTGAATTCGACTCTTCAACTGTTGTTTGCACTAACTGTCTCGCGCACCGTGGGAACTGGATTTGTTTATAGCCAAAGGAATCTCGGAACGTTTCATGAAGGAGCGGTAAGTAATCAGTTTATTGTCCATTGTGCCAACGCCTCCGCGATAATTAAATCTTGCTGCAAACGAATTTGTGCCTTCGCGTTCTGTTTATAAGATCTTAGATGGCTTTAGCAAAGATGTGCACTCAATTTTATTATCCTGCATAACTTGGCTGCTTGGACTTTTAATCAGGGCGTGTCAGGTCCATCTATGTTTAAGGCTGAGGCTTTGTTGTTGCAAGGTTATAATCCAAGGTTAACGGTGCCGAGAGAATTGATTGTTTTCTTGAAATTTTAAGGTGATCTACATCAATTGAATCGATTAAAAACAAAGTTGCCTCCTTTTGGTTTACATAATGGTATGAATAGGTATTTGACAAGCTAGGCATAATCGAGGGCTGCACATGCAATCCAGTGGGAGTAGATTTCGCTATTTAATATTTAATTGTATCTCAAAAATTTATGTCAATTTCAGAATCGCCGTCACTATCTGTATTTACATCAGTGTCTGATTTTAGTGGATCGTCTTTATTTTTGACATGGTGACCTATAATACAACTTTGTCATGGCCCCGTTCTTGCTGAAAATTTAATGGGACTAAACGAAAAACTATATTTTATTTAATATTTAGACTAGCCACGATTACAATTATTAATACATTTATTGCCGCACCTTTCCCTGTGTCAAAATTTTATTTATTTATGTAGTTGAACTTTCATACGTTATGAGATTACTTTTTAAGTATTGTGGTTGAAGGAGAATACTAAATATGCTGTTAATTTTCCGTCTCTCATTGTTCTTGCATACTCTCGTTTTGGCGTAAATTCGTTTTTATAATTTGGACAATGGATGTTATAGGTTAATGGGCTCCTTTTCCGCACTTGAACACAAACTTGGTCCCTTGTACGTAACAATGGACGTACGTGGACAATGGATATTTTTTGTGTTCGTGTGCTTAAATTTTCTTGTAGTCTCTAATTTCTATTTTTCAGAATGAAAATATTTGACTCTTACCACAGTATGAAAAATCTTAGTCTGTGCTGATACCTATACCTACGAAGCTTTAATTCTGCCTTATTGTGCATAATATTTTTATAAAAGGTAAACAACTGGGCTGTCGTTAAATTTTATAACTAGACAAAATATAAGTGCAGAATAGGTAGTTTGAAACAAAACAAATTTTTGGTTTACAACGCAATGTTTATTATATTAATAAATCCTGTTTATTTCATTCATGCGAACGCGCAATAAGCCTAACATCAAATTCAACTGCATACAGCTATTATTAGCGATCCCAAAGGGACTGGGTCAATATCACAGTTAAAACTTAGGTGCTATAATACACTATTGGTACTTCTTAATTTAAATTAACCAAGGAATTAAACAAGGTAAATGCTTTATCCGACGCGGAAGACGTTGAAGTCGAGGATCACTAAAATAACAGAATCGTAATTAAGAAAAACAAAAACCTTACTTTATTTAAATTAAAAACAAAACTTCAACAAGCCAAGCGATGGATAACATCATGCATCGTTTTACGAGTAATTTTAAAAGATAACACACTTGAGTTCTAGGAACAAAACAACAAAACGTTCTCGTATCACACTGGGGCATACAATCTTGGATGGAGAGCATGCGGGCTGGGTCGCGTCACCACGGCCGCCACATCGACTGGGCGGAGTCGGGCTCGGAGGCGGGGCTGTGCGGCGGCGAGGGAGGCGCGTACGGCCGCTTGGCCGCCAACGCCTCGGCCGGGAGCTCCGATGCCCGCTTGGGAGGCCGCTCGGGCTGAGGCGCCGGCAGCGGCTGCAGCGGCGTCGGCCGCGCCACGCCGCCCGGCGCCAGCGGCTGCGGCGCCACCACTTGCGGATTCTCCAACCGCCTGATGCAGTTGCTCAGGTGCTGCAGCAGCCGCGCTCCCGCCTGCGGGTCCACGGGGCCCTGCCGCTGCATGGCATTCGCCGCCAACGTAGCATTAGCAATGAACTGAGACACTTCCGTTGCACACTGAGTAAATCCGGCGCGGAAGCGCTCCGTATACGACGCCTCCGATTTTAACACTAGTTGCCCTCTCCTCTTCAGACTGTGCAGATGCCGCACGGTGAGTTCCAGGATGTCGGCCTTTTCGAGCTTTGAGACGTTCTCGCCTTCCGCCTGGAGAGCGGTGACCATGAGGTCCTTGAGCTCGTCGAGGCATCGGTTGATGCGGGCTCGTCGCTTGCGCTCCAGCATGGGCTTCATGACCTTGCGGTACTGGTAGGTGCGGGAGACGGGCTCCTCCTCGTGAAGAGGAGGCGCCGACGCGTGGTAAGGCGCATGCGCGACGGGCGCGGGCAGAATCATGGTGCTCGCGCGGCGACTCGAGGCGAATGGCGCGCGCGCACGGCGACGCCAGCTTTTATGCGCCCTACGACGATTGTGGCAAAACGCCCGTGATAAAGGCAGGGGTGGCACGCTAGGGATTTGTGTGTGAAGTAGTATTTGTGTTTAGTTTCTTTTTGTGCTAAGTAATGTTCTGTACCTGCTAATTTTATCACCTAGGTAATTTTTAAGAAATTTTTCGTTACAATTCTTAGATATTTAAATTTTTTGTATTAATCACGTTACATAAAAATGTTATTATGATTATTTTTAAATGAAATCTATTTATAATTTATTTTTGTAATAACTTAGTTCGAACGTAAATTATTAGATTGTAAGATTTGTTGCTTACTAATTAAAATAATGTTTAACTCTTTATTAATTTAAATTAACCAAGTCATCAGATCGAACTCTTCTAAAAATAATTAAATTCAATTACGTAACTATAATTGGGTGCAGATTACTGAAAATACAACTTTAAAAAGTAATACTTGATCAATATTTTAATAAAAAGTAGTTTAGGAAACTACCGATATCTATTTATGAAGTTATTTTTATAATAGATAAGTAAAAAAACGGATGTTTCATGAAAAAAAACATATAAAATAAATTATTTTACTTACAATACAATTAAAAGAAAAAGCCCGCATTTCTCCGCCATAATTATTATTTTTACAACTGTCGCCAAACTGCACTTTCTTAAGGTCCCTAGCCAGCTGTCCCGAGGGCGACATCAGCTGCTCAGCTGTCAGGCACGCGTTCCCACGCGCCCCACCCTGCGCCCGCGTTGAAGCCCCTCGTGACGTCTCGCTTTGTACCTCACCTAGCTCGTGGCGATTTATTAAATCACCGTCAAGAAAGGAGGGGAAAGATGTCCCCTGTTTCGGAAACTGTCTTTTGAAATAAAAAATAATAATACAGAGCTGGCATTATTCGTAACGTTGTAAAAAAAAAGAAAACAATTATAATGATTAATGAAACATGATTTAGTTGGGCTATCAATAAATTATTGTTCTATTACTGAATAATTGTAAAAAAGTATAACGCTAAATAATCGTACAATATCATCCTCATTATCATATTATATAAGCCGAAAGACGCCTACTGCTGGGCATAGGCCTCCCCCAGAGATCTCCACAAAGGCCGGTCCTGGGCCGTCCGCATCTTTACCAGGTCGTCGGTCCACCTTGTGGGAGGCCTACCCACGCTGCGTCTTCCGGTATGTGGTCACCACTCGAGAACTTTACTGCCCCATCGGCCATCTGTTATTCGAGCTATGTGCCCTACCCACTGCCACTTTAGCATGGCATCCCTTAGGGCTATGTCGGTGACCTTGGTTCGCATGCGGATCTCCTCATTTCTGATTTGATCGCGTCACGAGACTCCGAGCATAGCACTTTCCATTGCCCTTTGGGTAACAGTGAGCTTTCTTATAAGAACCCATAGTTAGCGGCCACGTTTCTGTTTCGTAGGTCATTACTGGCAACACGCATTGATCAAAGACATTCGCCTATAGACACTGCGGTAATTGGGACGAAAATATATGGCGTAGCTTTCCGAACGCTGCCTAACCGAGTTGAATTAGTCGATTGACCTCTTTCTCCAAATTGGGCCTATATAGCTGTTTTTTTTATGACATACAGTAGGCATACAGGCAAGCGGGCCACCTGATGGGAAGTGGTCACCACTGCCTATAGATACTAGCAACACCAGGAGTATCGCCAATGCGTTGCCCACCTCTAACACGTTGCTCTGGCAGCAAAAAGGCAAACGCCCCTCCACTGCCTAGCTGGACTATTTGTCCTAGGTATGTGTAGTGGTCAACAACTTCAAGTAGAGTGCCTTCCAACTGTCACTGGAGTAGGCACAACATGGACATTTGACATAATTTACGCCCTGTCCATGTTAATTTTTAGACCTACTTGCACTACAGAGGTCATCGAGCATTTTGCTTAAGTCTTTCAGGGTTTCAGCCATGACTACACTATAGGGTTATCTGAAGCCCGAAGAAAGGGGGAGGACTCGATAATCCTGAAGTCCGGAAATCTGCTTTACTTCCGGGAGGGCGACCAACTGTCACTAGGTGGTGTCGGGTTTCTCGTCTACAATTTTCTCTCTAGTCTAGGGTAGCGTACCAGCATTACTCAGAATTACCGAGCGGTATCAACCAATCAATCAATCAAATCACGTTTATTCAGTTTAGGTTTTTTACAAATGCTCATGAATGTCTTAATATTAAACATTACAATAATCGTACATAATGAAAATAAAATTCGTCGAAGGTCATTCAGGTCTACGCACCGACTTCGACTCACTCCGACGACGAAGTGAAGGCTATGTCTGAGGATATTTCTACAGCCATACATACCTCCAAGACACATTACACCGTTGTCATGGGGGATATCAACGCGAAACTGGGCAAACGAAGCGGAGACGAGTTGAGAGTGGGGCAATTTGGAGTCGCTGGCTTCATGGAGAAAGAGGGACTCTATATGATGAACTCATTTTTCAGGAGTCGGGATCATCGCACGTAAACCTGAGTTAGTAACAATGGTGTCACAAAAATGATCTACTAATATACCTGGATATAACATGTAGTCGACGCGGGCGGACAGCTAAAATTGCTTGCCGTGTCAATCTGTCTGTTTGTATGTGTATCTGCAAATTTCTCCTAAACCATGCAACGGATTTTGATGAGGGTTTCACTGTCATTTTCAGAATTCCTTCTGGAAGGTTAATAATGTACTTACATGCATAGGTATTGTAATAGAGAAACACCGAGAACCCC
Source organism: Blastobasis adustella (assembly GCA_907269095.1). Taxonomy (NCBI): domain Eukaryota; kingdom Metazoa; phylum Arthropoda; class Insecta; order Lepidoptera; family Blastobasidae; genus Blastobasis; species Blastobasis adustella. The sequence goes on along the minus strand of OU026129.1, from coordinate 12,834,296 downwards.
CGTGTAAAGCCGGCGCGCGTCGCTAGTTAAAAATATTTTTTTAAATAATTAATTCTTTAAACGTTCATTCAAGCATTTACAGAGAACAACGTACAAGAAACTACGTACGTTTTAAAAATATTCTTTATTTTATCTAGTTTATTTTATTGTCTAGAGAATAATTGACAGACACGCCATCTGATGGAAAGTCGGCACCGTCGTCCAGAACTGGAATATTTCACCAATCTAAGGGGAGCTAATACGGTTCCGAGCTTTGACATATTATCTTTACCTATAATCATGTCTTTTGAAGAACCTTCTTTTGTAGTATAAAGGAAAGAGGGGAGGGGAGACTATTCCATATTGCACGTGTGCGGTAAATAAGTTCAAAACGCCGTACATACCTAGACAAAAAAAATTACTTTTCTTGTCTTGTATTTAATTTCTTTTTCCAATAATTTACTTTCATGTTTAATCTATTTAAATAAATACTAATATTTAGTTAAGTAGTAAAAATTATGTAAGTAAAAACTCTTAACTGCACACATTCATAATAACATACCCCAAAATTTTAAAAACTAAATTACCTAAAACTATAGATCGTTCAAAATAAGTAAAAACTAAATAAAAAATAAAACTGTCGCAGTGCCAACCCTATTGCTAGCAGTACGGCGCGGACGCGTGTTATCGCCTCCGCTACGGACAGACGCGGCGACAAATAGAAATTGCTTCGTACAACACTTTTTACCGCGCTTGGTGCTTTATGTATTGGCTTGGTAAATACTACTGTGGTTGTGTTTGCAAATTGCCATATTGGTTTTACCATTACGGATATATCGAGCTCGTGATATGATAGGTGTAGGTAATAAATAACGGTGTCAGTTGTTTGTTTTTGGCGGGAGACTTAAGAACCGAAGGATTGACATTGCCGAGTCGGATGCGAGACCCAACGGCTTACGACGTGAAGATGCCGAAGAACGGGCGGAGGGAAGAAGAAAGAGCAGGAAAGCGGACCCGGGATTGACCGCTCAGATGATGATTTTTCGCGAAGTCAGCCCTTCTAACCGACTAATGAGAAAGGCGTAGATTAACAGCAGCAGCGTTCACTGTTGTTTGTTAGTATTGCGATATTTTTATCCCGCTTGCCAGCGCGGAGATTAAGTATGGCAAGACTGGCGTGGAGGAGTGGCAGTGAAACTTTTACTACTCACTGTAGCAAGTAGCGTACCTGATGAAAAGCGATGGATTTATGTAGTTAAGTTACCCGTTCCATCCTAACAAAACTGCAGAAACGGATATGCGTTGTCACTGGACTACTATCATGTGCCTCTTATCTGAGCTGGCTACCACATCCTTCAAACTGAATTCCTAGAATCCATACATTATTGATTAGCGGGAGAAATACCTAGATAACTACCACCGTCTTATCTAGGTACTAGGACTAGTCAGGTTTAAGAGAGTCCTACCACCGATGGAACTCCAATTATTACTGTAATGCGTATTTCGGCAAAAAGTTTAACCGACCCATATTTACGTCTCATTTGTCACACCCCACCAAAAGATCCGCTTCCAATAACACCACAATAATCCTTAACAACAAACCGTCCCGCTAATTAGTCAGTCAAAACAATGGCTATCACCTTGCAAAGGTGTGAGTGTTCCCAGCCGAGACCGCTAGAGACACCGACCCATTGTGCGGTCGACACCGCCGTGACGCTACTTACTCCAATTCTGTCTTGCATTGCCAGACGCCAGAACAACGTAAGCGACGGAACTAGTCTTTGCGACGAACAAAAACAGTACGCGCGTGCGACCATCCGCCGCTTACGACTTTTCGACGCTAGAGTACGTAAAGCCCGCTACTCGAAAAGGTCGTAACCGCCGCGTCGAGGAACGCCACTTGCGTCGTTTCGACTCGCGCACCGCAGCCGTGGGAAAGCCCGTGCCGCGCGCGTTCCCACACACTCGACCGGCACAAGCCAACCGATAAATTATCATAATTCCATTGTGAGTGAGACGGTACTAAGAAATTTTATACTTCATCAATCGCCGCGTTGAATACGTTAGCGCGTGGGCACGGCGCTTTGTAGGTGACGTCACGCGGCCCTCAGACCCACCCGGGTAGCTCCTTATTTTTTACATCAAGTATTTTTACAAATAGGTAGCATTTAACCGTGCGGCCTTTGGCCATGAGATGTATGGCCTATTTATGGGTATAAGTACTTACCTATACGCACACTGGGGAACCTGCCGGTATCCTGATACCCTGACTTACTGGAAGAGGTCCCGCGGGAGACACAAGTAGCAATGGATTGATATGACCGAGTCGGATGTGAGAGCTACGGCTTGCGACGCGAATATAACGAAGACTGAGCGAACTATAGAAGGAAGATGCAAAGCCGACCCTAACAGAAGTCGTGATTGACCGCTAGGATGGTGATGATGACGACATACATAAGCACATGACTTGTTAGAAATTCATAGGCCTAAAAATTTGCCGTTTTCTAATGTAGATATAGGTACATTATAACTCTGCGGTGGATGACAAACCTGCGGAGGAGGCTCAAGTGCCACTTTACGACAACAGCCATAAATTCCTGCGCAGTAACTCATGGAGCTGGGTTTAAAGGAGTTCTCTGTGTGAAAAATAAACGGCCATTATCTGTTCCGCCTCCACACATGTTGTATATTTGGAGCGATAAGTCACAGTTAGTTTCATTGAGTTGATAAAGTTGAAGCACTTCCACCGTTTCCTAGAGATATGAACTGCACTTTTATGGTTATGTTTTATTTTAAGGTTAGGTTTGAAGTGAGTAAAAACTTTATTGCAGCCACGATGCCTTTGGTTAGTTTAGGCCTTTTCGGATGTACAATAGTCGTCAGGTATGCATTAACCTAAAATAAATATTAAAATACCGTTATTATCTATGGCTGGGTCGACTATTGTACGGGTACATCCGAAAACTATTTAGTTTAATATTTTATTTCTTTAATCCCAATAAATATTATTTACAAAAATGCGAACAAATTCCACTGCGCAAATCTATATTTCTGTTCCTGATTTGAGTATTTTGAACATTGTGCAAAAATATCAGACCGTAAAGTAGACTTAAGCGGAGACTTATTCAAACAGCGCAAAATTCAGTGTAAATCGATGCTAAATATTTACTTAGTTTCGGGAGTGTTGAACTTAGAACACGATAGAGCGACGCCGAAGTATTGGCTCTACATTAATATTATCGCATTTGTAATCTGTCAAAAATCAACATTGGAACCGCTAAAATATTTACTTATGGCACTTGCTTGATATGGAAAATGATAATTTAATTTTTTTTCGGTAACTTTTTCGGTACAGAGTTACGGACAGGTTGTTAACGGTGACATTTTTAAACCGATGCCGACTAACACTAGGTACCCGTGGCAACCCGCAAAAGTTCTTAGATATCGGTATGAGAATAGAATGTAAAATCCTTTTTATGAAAATAAGTAAAAATACCTCAAAAAAATTGTAAAATGAGAAAATGACAAACTGTGATGCTTTTGACATCGTGCGGTACCGTGTTTGTTTCATTTCTTTGGATTTTGTGAGAATAGAAAAATTCTAAAAAGAAATATTTTATTTCACTTAGTAGCAAACGACCCCAATTGTGCTGGCTAACTTATCCTTCAAACTGGAACACAACTAGGCAAGCATTTTTGCTTTGCAGGAGAAATAGATACGGGAAGGGGGTGTTACCCTCCCAGCTGGACTCCTCAGGCTTAACAGGTTCTTACCACCGACTACATAGGTAGCTGATTTTCAAGAATTTTTTAAAATTAAATGGGATACTTCCTGGGATCCTTTCGGATCTGCCAGAGTATTTTACATCTTGTAAGTACTTACAAGAGTTCTGAAGAAGAAATTGTCAGTGTCAGCATTGAGATGACGTTTAAAGGACCACCCTGGTTGAGGCAAGGTTCAAGTGCTTCATCGACGGTTTGTAGCACTTTGCTTGTTGGAATTTGTTATGTCGAGTGTAAATTGCATCTCTTACAAACCAAAACTTTCTGAGTAAATTACACAGCCTTACCGACACAGCACATTCTTAATTCTCAAGTCACATGATTAATAATGACATGTTTATTCGTGTTAATACGCGCGACGTATTTTTTTTTCAATTAAAAATCTTAAAAAGTCAAAATCAATTAGCTTAAAAATAAAATAAGTTTTCAAATTTAAAAATATTTTTAAGTATATTAAAATATTTTAAAAGTACGCCATTTATTTTAACTGGAAATCATCTACGATCAGAGTATTTCTCAAGACAAATCAAACAAGCCCAATCTCGATAGGTTTATTATACGAAGTTTACGAGTGCCTATGACCCTTCCGTAATCATCATCAGATCAGCTCCAAGGCTATTAATGTATTGTCATCCAAGTTACACAGGTAAACCAAATTTCAGCTCAGTTGAAAGTCGGGAAGTGGGATAATTAGGTTTGCAATATTAAAGTCCCGAACATACTGCATAAAGATTGTAAAAATATGTAAATCGTCTTAGCGAATGCTGAGCGATCAACAACTCAGCGAAGTTTCATTGCAATATTATGATAATTGTCTATGTATTTTCGTAGCTCATACAGTACCTACAATACAACCAGCACGTGACTGGCAGAACGGTCAAATAGGTGGATGCAAATTACAATAAAAAGTAAGTAGATATGTAATGTAACCCAGCAAATTTCTTTTTTAGATATCTACATTAGATTATACAATCTTGAAGGGAAAACCTTCAATACAAATATTAAATATGGGTTTTCTACGAAACCCACTATCTAACTTTTAATATTGACTGTAAGGGAGAACGTTCGATTAGTGTTAAACTCTTACGCCTACTACAATTTGGTATCAAATACACTACCTAACAGTATTTATCCTAGCGAAGAAGATAAGTAATTGCTCGATATGTGGCGTGGATGCTAAGTCATACACTACCAACATACTTCGTACCTTAGTACAGTATTCGCTAAGCACACATCGCTAGACAAACACTAATATATGGCAATACCAATGACGACAGAAACTCCTTACTTCGTAAGGAGGACCGGCCCTGTGGTTATGGTTGTGCCGAATGAAAGCCGATGTTAGTATCTTTGAAGAGAGGCGCTGTTGTCTCTAGACTAGGTATATTTAGCTAATGTTTGTAGTTCTACTTAAAACCACGGGACTTTAAAGATGAAACGCTATCTACTGTAATGCTAGGGATTCTAGTTCTAATGCTAGCTCTTTTTGGGCACATCCGTCGGCCATTTTATTATTTTATTTCATATTTCAGTAAGGCAAACAGCTTCGATGGATCAATAGGTATTTCACGTTACATGCATTATTAGACATGATGCCCTCTCCTCTTAAACAGTTTTTTATTTCCTCACTGCGTAATACGCGCTTCGCACGGTGTTTACGCGGGCGTGGCAGTAGGCGGGCCCGCGCCGAAATGTTACTCATACAGCCGTTCTTTGTGCTGTGCTCACACGCTTGCACTCTAAGCAAAACACTTGAACGTGACAACGATAGTGACACCGTGACTGGGCGTCAGTTGACTTTTCATCAGAATAGTTTCCCTATTGGCAGCATGGCAGCTCCTTTTAACTTACCTATGTCTTTTTATTTTTCTTTATTAAGTAAATTTAATCGACATTATCTTTTATCGTTGTCGTGTTGTTTTGTTTTTGTCAATTGAAAAATGCTTTACAGTCTCAGATCAAATAAGAAATAAATATGGCGAGCTGATAACAGTGACATGAAGCCAGTTTCGTAAACATATTGTGTGCCATGGCGTAGTTTGGTCAATAGGCCCAGGCCTATTTTTGTTGTCAATATGTGCGTGTGAACGTGTACGTACACACAGCATGGCGTAATTTTGCGTGGGTCCATATGTTGTGCGCAGGATTCTATCTTTATTTCTTATTTGGTCTGAGATTTTCCCGCCATTTCACTATTTTGGATGTCGTACGTAGATTTTTTATTGCCTAGTTGGGAATAGGTAAATGATTCGTCATAACTACGTATGGTAACAGTCACATAAACCAGAGGCCTTATCATTGATGGTAGGTACATCACCTTGATTGATACGATCCAAGCTCTCTTTTTCAGCTATTCCTTTCGGTTTCAGATATCCTGGACGACATTCACCGCATTCCATCAGGTGCGGCTCAGCGTGGGCTTTCAGTTAATAAAACTATCTTACCGATAATAATAAAACCAAGGACTTAGAAAAGACATACCTGGGTAGTATGAACGGGCCCTAGGCAAGAAAACATCTTACCAATAATAATAAGATCATGTACTTAGAAAGGACATACCTGGGTAGTATGGACTGGCCCTAGGCAATAAAAAATCTTACCAATAATAATAAGGCCATGAACTTAGAAAGAGGCCCTGATAAGTATACCACGAAGTATTCACATTGTACCAAGGAACAGTAGCACGTGGTACAAAGTGAGAAACCGAGTTATACCATACGACGTAGATGTCTTTTGTGGTGTCTGTAGGGTCGTGTACCACGCCGTGTAGCGTGGAAATTGTACAGGGAACGAGTTTTAACGTTAAGTCCCGATTTCAGTCCGATCCAGTTTCTCCTTATCCAAACTAGTTTGTCTCAAGCCTGTCAGGTTAAACCACTTTGTCTTGGGCCAAACTATTTTGTCCTAGGCCAAACTAATATAGGTTTATAATAGGTTTTAAGACTTTCGTGGTTATCTATTACACTTTGATCGCACATTCTATCGGGTTTCTTACCATGGTTAGCCTACTCGCGACCATGAATGCAACTGCGTCGAAATATCGAGGTAAAAACAATACTAACCGTGGTAATAAGCCCGATAACATGTACTATGCAAGTGTGATTTGTCGTAAAGCCTAAGGACAAACTAATTTGGAATAAATTTGAAGATGAAATTAAAGTTGAAAAATGTAAACACACAACTGTCAATGTCAAAGAGACTATCCAGGGGTCTAAAACCATTTTTATCGAATGTATTTATTTACTAAATGATTATGCATCACGCATACTTTGTGTGTGCTTTACTATGGCTGGTAAACTTTCGAAAATAAAACATATTACCCCCATTTATTCAATTGATTAAAAACGTAATAAGTCACTCGGAAACTATTAGTCCTAGAACACTAGTTAGAAAACTCCAATATTAGATAGAAATGACCGCCATTTTTAATCTTGTATTATTTTATGTATTATTATTTGAGAAAATCAGTATACAGTGTGTGGCCTAGAACCGGGGTTAATATTGAAAATAGAAACTCTAGAGTATTGGTATTTTTTCTAAAAATATTCTAGTTAACCAAAACCCATGCATTATACACAAAAAGGATTTAAAGTTACGATTTATAATCAGTGATTATTGTAAAAGGATGTTATCGCTAACATTGTCAATGCCGTGGTGGTACAGGGCATAAGGTAATATCAGCCGACACAACCCATTAAATGTCAACGAGATATTTTAATGATTTTATATAATCTACCATTTGGGTTATTTTTTTATAGTTACAACCCATTTGTTTACATTTTTTATCTTTAATTTGATCTCAGGGTATAGTTTATTAGAGCCACACCACATAGTTCGTCGTAGGACAACATTGTTGTATCCGTACACACTCTGAATTAAGCCTAGGTCAAACATAACTCAATTTGGTGCTGACATTCATACCCGTACATTGTTCACAATTTAGGCGTTTCGTTTACCATGGAAGTGTGAAACTGGACGCCCCGGGTTGAGCCACGCGGAAGTCGGCACTACCTGGGATATTTTTTGAGAACCGATTAAAAAGAAAGTCGTTATAATAATTGCAATAGATGGCATTGGTAAGACACGATTCTCAAAAATAAATCAAAATGAGACCGTTACACATTTTGCAATCATATCTAAGCCGCGCCATCTAGTAAGGCACGGCCAAACTACACTTTTTAATTTTTAAAGTATCTGTCTGAAAATTCCCCACTGGATCGTACACCTGCACTAGATGGCGTTATGAGAGACGTTTTGACGCAGCTATTCCGATATAACAATACGAGAATGCCGAAGATCGGACGAACAGCAGATGTAACAGAAGAAAAGCGGAGCCTGCTAGAAGCCGGAATTAACCGCTATAGGTCGACAACTGAACTGGTGTATCGCCTGTGCGGTGAGGGGGGCAGAATATGTGACGACATGTGACGTTTCGGGGGTGAGCGCGGGGGCGCGGGGCAGGGAGCTCAAGTGACGTATCTCAGTGCGCTCGCGGAGTCCGCACAGCGCGGGTTGTTATTTTGCTACGGACGCTCGGTGCAACACACAAGAGGTTAATTTGCCGATGATAAATCCTGTGATGGAGGTTCGAAAATGTTTGCTAAAAACATTAATAGACAAGCACAGGGGTTTCCAAAGTGTGCGCCGTACAGAGGAAGGACGGGCGCTGTAAGGAACTCCCATATTCTCGCCTCAAAACTAAACTTAGATGTTCATTTGTACATATAATTTAATTAAAGTAATTTCCTAGAACTATGACTCGTTTTTATATTGTTTGCTGTCATTGGTTACAATAATTTAAAATAATTATTTTGTAAGCCCGGGAAAAATCTCTCTTTCCTAACCTTGCCGAATTGTGTACTTTTCTTAAAGTAGTGAATGCGATGAATATATTTTATTGCATGACTGCATTTTCGGCAGGCATTTTGTGTCCTTTTGGCAAGACAGGTAATTTTATATAATATAATAGTATGTCATCGTCTGTTTTATTTCTGTACGGCTAGCACAGTGTGCATAAGAAACAAACTTGTGTTAGCCGTTCTGGACCTCATTTTAAATAAAAAACATCTGGATTGAAATGATTATTCCCCAATGGTGAGATACCTCTGTATTAAAAAATACTCACTTATGTTACCCGAATATATAGACCAAGTTCAAGACTTAATCTCATAACGAGTAGTAACGATCTATGCGTAGGTATATACCTATACGTAATTGAGCCCCGCAGGGTTGATCAAACTACCTTCTTATTACAAAAACGCAGACGCTAACGATCTTCAATCATATTACTTTATTTATGAATTTAAAAAGAGATTACTGGTTAATGACTCTATTTTAGATGTAATTTTTTGAGATGTTAAGTGCGATATATCCTTCGCGCGTACTAATACGATAAGTACGAATATGTGTCTGTGTGTTTGTTGCGTTTCCACAGGCAAACCTTATACTTCTATCGAAATTTATTCAGAGCGAAAACAAAGGCTTCATGTCACTAATAAAAATAATCGATAATTTGCGATAGACATTTTATCATTTCCACGAAATTACTAGTAGATTGCTGGAATAAACGATTTAAACGTACAAGATACAAAAAAGTAGTAAGTCACATATTTAACACCCACTACTAAGCCATTAGACCGTTTTTAAAAATACTGAGTTAAAAAGGAACGAATATAGGAATGTGGGCAATTAGGTACATGTTATTATCTAAATCACACAGTAAACCGAGCGAGTCTACGGGCTAATGCTAGTCTTGGTAATAAACAAGTAGTAATGGCTCCCACAATATCGCATCCCAGCGTTGGTCAAATTACCCTTTAGGGCAGGGTACCAGCACTAACATTTAAATCAGGCCTAATGGTACACATTTCCATAAGTAATGCCAATGCATCGGACAACGCACATGAAGGTATAGAACGGTCGTAGAAATTATTCCTCTATGCGAGTTTCTCGGAAAGCTTTTTAAAATAGACAAAGTAAAGGTAAAAATGGGACCACACGACAGTAACTCTGTCTGTTTGTTTACGTGGGAACAAACGCTAGACCGCTGAACAGATTTTGATATTATTTGGCAAGGAGACAGATAGCAACAAGTCGCGAGGCGAAATTGCGGGCAAAAGCTTGTACTTCTAGTTATTGTTAGATTTCTGTGCTAGTTCTTAAGGTCTTCTTAAGGTGTGCTAGGTCAAATTTTTTGGTACTCGATTGATGATAAGCTGCAGAACCTGGAGCATCGGCGTAGGGTTGCACGTCTGTCGGTCTTCTACAGATAGATTTTCAAGATTGCTTTTCGGGGAATGTGCGAAGCAGTTGCATAACCTCTTTCCGGACGATGTATAATATCGTGGATCTTTCAGTTATTCACTCAATCCGCTTTGGGTCAACCTTTATAATGCGTACGGCTAAGGTGTGTAACACGCTGCTTGTGGGTCTGATCGCTCAATATTATAATATGGAAACCGTCAAGGCATGCTGTCCTAGACAGGAACGCTCGATCTTCAGCTGAATCGATACTTACCACCTTGCTAGTACTTAAATAAATAAAAACTTTGGTAACTCTTACATATCATAACATAACAAAAACACTTTATTGAATAGGGAAACTTGTCAACTTGACTGTAAGGAAATGTAACAAAAATCCGGTACGGAGCTCCCAATCTGATCCATTCCTAACTCTACATCGCTGCACACATTTCACCTTACCGTCCATACCTACTTGACAATTGAGTTATCACGGTAATGCGTTTTAAATTGGCATCGCCCCGACACCTGCGCCCGCGCCGCTCGTGGGAATGACCGGCGCAGTGACAACATCTACATGCGATTCGCATGTGACTTATTGTGCTCAATCAGGCAAAAACATGCGTATGAGGATTGGTAATGACTAGTGCTCTGTGGTGGCGGGTTTCGGTCCTATGGTCAAAATCGAGCTGCCTGAGTGTTAAAAGTAGATATTTCTTGGGTCCCCGCTGAAGATCAGAGAGTGGTAGTAAAGTTGTAGGGGTAGATACTTAACCCATTTTAACCCAATCAGAGAAAACTAGAATAAGCGTCGATGGTCTAATGACTAGGGGTTCGACTCGTAAGCCAATGGTACTGGGTTCGAACCAAAGTGCCGTCATGTACCCATGACTTTTTTGTTATAAGTTATGTAAATTAGTTGAATACTAACCGATGCTCTGACGGTGAGGGGAAACATCGTGATGAAACCTTCACATTCAGGCGACTGGACGACCATGATCCAACTGGTCTGGTGCCCCTGGTACCAGAATCACGTACGGGTGTCAGATGGCAGTAGCTCCACAGTAATGTATGTACTCCATCCATGTACTTGATTTTGCAATAAAACTGAATTATTAATTACCTGATCTGCCAAATCTTGAAGCGTAACCGGGACATTAACGCTGCAATGGATCCTGAAAGCCTAACAATATTATCACTAATACCTAATAATAATAATATTATTACAATAACTTTACAAATACCGTTATCGTCGTTGTTCTTGGAGTCCTCTTCCATAAGCTTTGAGATGAAACTCTATGTGAAAATTAGGCAACACGAAAAATCAACAATGTGTTCCGGAAAAGCGAAAGAAAACACACCCAATATTAGCTCCAATCACAGTATATTTATACTAATATAACTCCAATGCAATATTAAATTAATAAATTCTTGTTCTTTTCAGTTATGTTAGCGGGAGATTGTAATCAAGTATATTTTTATTGGATAACCCTTCAAGAAACATTATGATTAACTATATAGAACTGTTATGTCTGAACTAATCTTAAGTTTTGCCCACTCGTATTCAGTGTGAAACCCTAGTAATGATGATTCTGTAAGCAGATTGAGTTTTTGTGCAAAGTCCACTGGCGTAACACGTTTTGCCTACTTAAGTACATTTCTGTTCAACCTTTTTGTTTATGTTAGCACCCATTTTATATACCTAGTTCGTCGCATTAAACATTTCTTGTTGTCAGCCCAGATGACTAATGCATGTAAAGAAAGCCAGACTGTAGTAACAAACACGTGTTTTGTTGCTAGCTAACTACCTACCTAGATCAAAGTACAAAGATCGAATTGTAGTCTATCAAATTTCAAGCAAACTCAAACATTTCTGCAAATTATCTGTTACGGCGTTTTATTTATATTCATAAAATTCTTTGCCTTCAGATCTCTATTATTAATGCTGAGGTCTACTTTCGTCATTTCATTCATTCATAACAACAATTCCGGCTACTTTTAGGTCAAGTTTTCTATTATTTATACTTTCTACACAGCGCCTGGTAATATTTATTTATAATTTTGTTGAACAAACAACACAGTTAGCGGACTTAAAGCCGTAAAAGCTTTAGTATTGACTTCAATCAATACAAATATTATCTAGTTGGTTTTCAGCATCCTAACGTCGTAAGCCGTTGGCTCTTTCATACGACTCAGGAATTTCAATCCGCGATGGATTGAAATCGCCCATTCGGATGCAAGAGCCAACGGGGATTCCCGCGGGAATGTATTGAAATCATTCTTTCTCCTCATACAGGCAGACCTCTCCTCATACCGGCAGGTTTAAACACCTATTTTCTCTATATCCCTAGAGTTTACGTAGCACGTGACCAAACCAGCGCAGAGGAAATAATTTTTTGAAGATGAAATGCCCCACCTGTTGGGCAGAGGCGTGAGCTTTATAATAATCATCTTGGCGTTAATGCTCTCGCACACGAGGGTCCGGGCTCCGCCTTGACCATGATCCAGGATTTGGCCGATCAGATAATAATAAAAGAAAGAAAAGATAGATAAGTAGGCCTGAGCTTTATGTTTGTATGTACCTACTTGCTTTATTTTCAAGTAGGAAGATTCTGGAGGCTCGACCCGCATGCTGTGCAGCGTAACTGTACCACTATCGCTCTGCATCCTCAATATAAAAGCGTTTCAGTTCATACATGTACGGTTATTTGCACCACTATATTTTAACTGCCGATTTCCTCTCCGCACAGCTGCCTCCACCAATCTTTATGAAGATACGACCTTTTTACTATTTCCAGAGAGACGAAATACCGTACCTATCTGTAAAATGTTTATTTCTTTAGTGCGAAACTACCTAAAATTAGATTTTCAATATTTATTTAATGTAGATAGATATCTTATTCAGTATTTATTTAGATTAAGATTAACTTGAGTAAATACCTACTCGTGACATGATAAAACTCCAATACGAAGGTTATTATAAGTCATAGCACTTTTGTGTACCAAAATGAATTTTATATTTTTTACTACTGCGTAAATATAGTTATTCAAAATATAGCATACCTAAACAATTTCTTTAAATTCGTCATCCAATTTTTTTATATTTCGTAGGAATCAAGTAGGGATATAATTCAGCTTAGGCACCAAGGTAATATGAGTCACATTGACTTTATAACCGACAACTTCTTCAAGTAGTGCAATTTTTTTTATTTCGGATTCGAGCAATTTATCTTTCATTACTTTCAATCTGACACTATCATCGTTCGAGCAAGTTAATGTATCCACAAGCACTTCATATGGTCACTACACCCGCCCTGACGTGTTTATTACGCGTAAAAGCGAAGATTATCAACTTAACGATGCAGTAACTGCTGGGTTTACGATCGGTCCCATTCATTTGTTTTAATATACGAACGACAATCGACAATTACGACACGCCGCACACTGGGGCCGGAGGCATGAGTTCGTGATAATAATTCCTATTATGGCATTTTTTTAAATAAAATTAACAAATACGTTAATTAAAGACTAATTTACTGGGTATTAACAGTATACAAGCACACGAAGTAGTGAAAAAAAAATTGTATAAATAAATCACAAAATAATATTTATTCCGAGTCAAGTGTTACGTTTGGCTCCAAAAACATATTAATGGCTTCTTTGCTAAAGATGTTTTTCTTAAGACTCACGAATTTCCTTTTTCTGCTGTTTATCACTGGATCCGAGGATACCAACATTCTGTTGAAAATATCTATAAGTGTATCTTTTCTGGAAGTTTTCCGACTAAAAAATTCACGGTAAACTTTAAAATCTTTGTTGCGGCTTTCTAAGGCTTCTTCACTTAGCTGTCCTATTGGCAGGATAGATTTAGAAATTATTTCGTGGCCGTGTATTAAAATTTTGTGAGCAGTGGTACTCATACAGTACCAAGGATATAAAGCAACAAAAAGATGTGCAGTGTCCAAGCAAAACTTTCTAAATTTTTCTTTGTCAATCAAAAATCCACTTGAAATACATTGCAATATTACATGAAACCTTTCAATTAAATTTTTATCGATCCCTGTTATCGAAGCTGAGACACTGCTGTTCTGGAAAAATCGCCTTGCTACATTACCTGTGTTGGTATTGCCATAACCAGGTTTGGGTTTATCAACGACCATGCCAGTTTTCTCTTTAAATTCCTTTTGTATTTTAAGTTGGGTTTCTTTAATTACATGTTCAGTAGCTTTACTCGATCTCCACTCTTTTAGTGGGAGCTTATAGGCGACATGTAGCAAGCATTCAAATAACCGGATCCATGCGTGCAAAACTGACATTCCAAAAGACAAATAATCCTCAACGATCGGTAGCTGCACCATCTTGTCAATGTCATTAAATTGTTTAGACGTAGAATGACAAAGGTAACATCTCATAGCAGATGTAGTCCCACTGAGACTGTTACATAATTTACCGTCTATCATCGAGAGTATCAATTTATGTTTAACGATATATTCATTGTCCTCAATGCAAACTACAGAACTCTCCAAGTTCTGGATTTCCATTTCTATAGAAGATTTTTCTTGATTAATTAAGGAGTCATTTTCTTTTTCAAAAATAACTTTCATTGGCCTGCAAAATCGAGGAGAAGCTGGGCATGTATTTTTCCAAAAAATATTTTTATCTTTGTCTGTTAGTTCTAGTGGGACTAGACAGGCTATAAATACAAATTTGTCGTCACTTTCACTCTCTTCATAAAATTTTTGATGGAACTGGCTGTGGCCTGAGCTTCCATCAAATCCCCACTTTGAAGTTAAAATCAGATCATTATTCGGAGACAAGCTGACAACCTTCTGTGAAGTTAAAATTCGTTGAGCTGTGTGATCAAGTAAATCCTGTGTCCTAACTTCAGCTCTCTTTTCAGTTAATGTTATAGTTTTAGGGTAGCACAATTTCTTCTCCATTTGCAATTTTTTGTAAGATGGGAACATCTCTGTAGCAAAGCTTCTGATAACCTCGTATTGATGGCGAGTGAGCTTAGCCTCAATTAACATCGATAAAGCTTCGAGAGGAGACAATGGTTTGATTTGTATTGTCTCTGGTGTACTTTTAAGCGTATTGGGTAGTTCTAGTTGTGGAACTGTTTTTTTTACAATATTTGCTGCATCTTTATGACCACTGGCTCTAAGACTCATTTGCGCGGCATACAGCAATTCGTTTGCAGAAGTAGTTTCACGGAGTTTAGCAGTTCTTTTACGTTTCATTTGCTCACTACTCGAATCAAAATCGAGTGGAGGACGGCCACTAGATTTTCCTGGAGATACCAGTCCGGAGTAATGTTTAAATACTAAATTTGTACTGAGCCAAGTAGACTCGGTAGACAAAAAAATTGATTTTGTGCGGTTTGATTTTTCCCACTTCATTTTAAATTGCTTTCTAAAGTTGTGCAGTTGTACTTTTAGCTGTTTCCCTTCTGTTGGTGGGCAATTTGTTTGTTTAACCAAAAATGAATACTCTTCATCCATCTTCTTATCAAAACTTTTAAACTTGCTCGCGAAAGCAATTTCTGTTAAAGTTTTTCTGTTGCACGTAAAGGATTGTGTTCCAGTCTCTAAAACAAGTTTAAATCATATAAATATTTCGTGTTTTATTGTTGTTTTAATGTTTTACGGCAATTCAATTATTTTATAGGGTTTTTTTCGACAATATATGAGTGTACAACAAAATAAGCAAAAGCTACTTTTTTTTTTAAAATTAATATAAATAGTTCAGGCAACCAGATCTCACGTTTCTCAACGGACTATTTATAACTAATACCTCTATTTATAATGTACGTTTACACATTAGGGATGTGGTTGCCTGAACAAAAGATAATTGATGAAACATTTCACGTTCTGGGTAAAAAATAACTATGACTTTTATAAGCTATAGTTTAATTTGTAACTTTTAAAAAGCTGTGTTTATATCGTAAATAAAAAGTAAATACCCTGATCAGATGCCCGCATTTTACCGCTTTCTAATATCACTTATGGTTTTAAAGATATCACAGTTGGGCTCACGAGCAATTTTATCTGTACGATTCGTTAACCGACAAATAGTTGTGACCGTGACAAGTTTAGATGCTTATATTTTAAAAATAAGAAGGTAGTCTTAAAAACTAAGTATGAGACAACATCACACATACCCTCATCTCAAAAAAAACACTAACAACTATGTGCTTACCGTGGATTTCTGAAATGGATTTATTATCACTGCCTCCATATAAGCGGCCCCTTTGTGCGCCGCGAGGAAGCTGTGATTTGAGTTGGCGATGTGGTACGAGATAACTCTCTTTTTTTGTACCTATGTAGGTACTGTGTGTCATACTGGTAGGTACAATCAGAAGAGGTTCTTTCTGCTATGTTTAGTAAGTAACGTAGAGGTGTTTACAACATGTTCCAGTGCCAGTTGCCTCATTAACGCATCTCGGGAAACTTTGCTTTTGCTAATTTTGCTTCGTTATGAAATAAACAAGTAATCGAATCCCAACATTGGTAATCTCTAAAATAAACATTAAATCAATCTATGCATTGTTTAGGTGGTAGAAGAATCGTCATCACCACCCACAACAGTCCACTGCAGGACTTAGGGTCTCCCCCCCCATGAGAGGGGAGGTTATTGCCTCTCGACGCTTGGCAGATGGGTTGGAGATCATAGTGTTGTTATACTACTATTACTATCTATTGTATTATACTACCTATTATAGAAATGGAAAACGCCGCTCCCCATTTTCCAGCCTACGGAGACTCTAAAACTTATCCCTTGAAAACATTAGTCACCTTGTACGACACCTACGAGTGTAGGGGTTGGTGTTATCCTATTCTGCCGTACACGACATAGCCAGTATAGAATAATGCCGGTATCGAGTACATAGCACAACAAGATAATACAAACAGATATACCCCACATACATTTACTTGTTTATTTTTTATAGAAGACAATAATAGCATGTGATCGTGCGACTCAACCCCAGGGCACGACAATTGACCGAATCGTAATTGCAATTGGTCAGACGCGACTCGCCACTAATTGATCGGCGACATTTATTTAGCTCTCTTTTGCTCAATTTACGGGGTTCGAGAATTGCTCGCTTCCGGCCGTAGTTTCGTCTGCGTGATAGGTGCGTCCTGTAATCTGTGTATGTTTCATTATAGATTAGATATAACCGGGCATTTTCCGTAACTCGTCGGCCTTGTGCCTTTTTTATGTGAGGGTGGAAATTATAGTTTGGGCAACACTAATGTTCTTGCGAACCCAATTCCTGTAGAAAATTCTAAAGACCTTATAGCCTCCGGAAGATCTCCGACAGGGTTGGTTGGTTGTCCAAAATACTTAGACCTATACGGAGTCATGCCACTGCATTTGTGCAAGACATGGGCAACCTCTTCTTTCTCTAGGCATGCTTTGCACACGGGGCTGTCCGTTAGACCTATGGTGAAAAGGTGTTTCATACAAATCATTAAAGGTCACCTTAGAGGTGGGCAATGCATTAGTAAAATCGCTGGTGTTGCTTAAGTCCATAGGCGGCGGTGAATACTTTCAATCAGGTGGCCCGCATAAAAATGCCTACAATACATTGACTTTTCCGTGATGGTACAGTAGGTACTTACTTATGAGTGAGTATTTTGTCATTGTCTCCACGCTTGACATGCGAGTTGAATGGATCAAACTCAGAGCTGGAACTGAGATTTCAAATTCTGGAGCTCGTCTCAACACCGTGGTTTGGTTTGACAATTTAGTACTAGCAATTATGAATGTAAATTGCTCGTATCTTTATTTCCATCCGTTTCCTTGCGATTTCTGAATAAAATGTTTGTTTTTGCAACATTGACGTACAAAAAAGTAAGCAAGTATTGCGGATTAAGAAGCAAGACGGCTTCATTGAAACTGTTACAATGTAAGCAGTCCTCGTTATCATTTAACGTTATCCTACAATCATCATTACCGTTGCGGTTAAAATTTATTATTATGAGTTTTATTGCGGCTCTTCAAGTAGGCTACTTACTTACACATCATAACCAATAACCGTCTCCTCATAAGCTCATTGCATTCTCTTTTACGACTAAGTTATATTGGCTTATTAAATAGAGAACTAAGTACTATGATCAAGGAATTATCCACTACTCTATTCATCTGTTAATATGGATCGGTTTTGCTCGGCAAAATTGAAGTGTAGAAATCGATATGACAGTTTACAGCGACAGTTATTATTGCGCTTCCTAGCAATTCCGACAAAGTTGCCCGTGAATTGTGTTTAAGCTTAGAAATTACGTATTCTATAAAGTTCTAGATGGTTGAGGAAATCCTGCCAATTAAGATTGTATCGACGCGAGATTGCGGCCATGTTTATTTTTGTGATAAAAATTCATGTGCGGGTGTGACACGCGATACCATCGATCGCATGGTAATGACGCATTATAGCACTGGGCCATTGATGATGAGGCGACGTATCAAATTACCGTGTTTATTTATTATCAAAGAATTTGTGGTCATCTTGGCGTTAATGTCCCGCTTATGCTCTCGCGCACGAGGGCCCAGGGTCCACTTTGACCAGGTTTTGGATCAGGTTATTACAATGGAGCGATTGCCATCTGACTTCTGTGACCCTCTTAAAGGGGAACCTGTCCAGATTGAATCATGGTTACACATTTAGTCGCCTGAATGTGCAGGTTTTATCACGATGTTTTAACTCACCGTAAGAGCATCGGTTGATATTCAAGTAATGTACATAATTTAGGAAAGTTAGTAGTTAAGGAAAGTGGTGTAGCTTAATTTCATTTGACGAGTCTTTAATGAAGATTAATAATATACCGTTACGGGCTGCCAATCGGCTCTCGAGACTGTTCAATCAGTCTCAGGGCCCCCAATTATTCCCAATAATCAAGTTTTATTGCATTTGTCTGGTTGTACATTGTAAATTGGATACTTAACTATACCGCATCGCACCGCATATTACCGCACGAGTACGGTAATGTACACCAAAGGCTGGCGTAATAAATAGGTTACATTGTAACCAATCTGGTTATGTTCCCCTGGTAGCAGGATCACGGAGCACGGAGCTCAGATGTCAGTCGCTCCACGGTAATTACCTGATCCGCCAAATCCTGAATCATGGTCAAGGCGGACCCCGGTCCCTCGTGCCCGAGAGCACACCCGGGACATTAACGTCAAGATGATTTTAAGCCACTAATATGACAAACGGCCCATTGCCCCTTTACTAAGTGTGTTGAAAAAGTGATTTATTAAATGAAATAGGATACGTTACCACCCAAAGTCGCCACAATCGTGAATAAATTACGATCTCATAATAATTTGACATCATTTAGTTGCTATATAATATCTCATAATATAATTTTGTAGTTGGGTGGCCCATTGGGTGAAGGAATTATTGTTTTTGTTCAACTCTTTTATAATAATTTACAATCGAGTGCCTCTGTCTATTTAATAAATCACAAACGGTAATATGTTATGTTAAAGAAAATGTAACAAAAAAATAACTCGTTATTTTATAGATAACTCGATTTTTACGTAGCTATTCACAATCTGGTCAGGTTTCCCTGTTAACCTTAGGTAGAGCAAACTAAAGGTGATAGTAATTCGTACTTTAAATACAATTTTAATTGTTTTAAAAACATATTACTTAACTTACTCTATTTTGGAAAAATTTGTGGCAACGTAGCAACCGCTACATTCTAAGATAAAACAATATTTGCGAATAGGTCATTCACAACATTTATTACTGAAAAGCCTTTAATTAATTGATTCAAACCTGTACCCACATTTTAAAGTGCACTTTGTATTAAGTCACGGAGGCGACAAAGTTGCCTCCGCCATATTTATAAAGGGTTAATTAACAGGGTCACAGAGGCCAGCAGACAGCGCTTTACCGTAATTACCTGATCTGAGAAATTCCTGTTCATGGTCAAGGCAGCCCCGGGCTCTCGGGCTTGAGCACAACCGGGATACTGACGCCAACATAATTATTATTAACACAAAACACGAAGACTGTTGTTACTCAACCACTCTATCTCTTCGCCAGCCATAAATCCATATCTCTGTTCTTCAGAGGAAGGCTGCAATATAAATGTTTTCTGATAGCGACGTGCGACATCCGTCCTTCTGTGAGAAAATGCGGGCAGGTGCCGACTATCACTGCGCCTACGCAGACCTCCTGGCTAACGGGATCTGGTTAAAGAGTAATTAGCTGAGTATGTGTTGCGTAGAGTAAAACGTTTACTTAAAAATGAATTGAGTAAAATTTAGCATAGTACCTATACTTAATTTCAGAGTAGCCCCTTCTTCGGTAACTCATTGTAGAGGAGTACGTATAGTAGTGTAGAAACGTATATATATGCGGATCATTCAAAATATGACAACAATTTTAAAAGCCTTAGCTTTAGGTCTCGCTGCTAGCAGTCATTTGGACCAATTTTGCATTCTTAACGATGTGCACTCACTATCGTAGGTAGGTATAATAGATCTAGGATGCTTAACTTTCTAAGCACAAGTTTGGGCTTCAATAATTTGTCCTTAACTAGAAATATACTATTCTAGTAGGACTAAAACCAAGTCAATCCATGCGTAAGCGTAATATTCAGTCTTCCAAATGAATAAGCCAATTGCAACGTTTTTACCGGACTACAAAGTAACCTGCCACTGCGTCCAGCGTTCACTCATGGAACCGTTAGAAACCTTATACGGTGGCAGAATCCTTACGTAGTCTTATTAAATCCTGCTCACTTCCACTTGGCCTTCGCTCTGCTTGGATTTCAGTGCGTGCGAGATTTCGACAGATCAGGTTGCACGGAAGCCGTCGTCGTAGAGCAAAAACTGAGTGGAAACTTTACGCCGTTAATTGGCTGTGACGTCGTGGTATGGCTGGGTGAGTTACGTGTACTGAAAATGGGGTGGTCTAGGTGAATTTTTAGGTAACCGGAGAGCTGGCTCGTTCCTCGGACAGGGGATAAGCATTGCTATCCGAGGCAATGCAGCTGGGCGTTGGGGAACCATTCCCGGGGGACAGCGATGTGGATGAATGTTTTAATATGTAATGTTTTAGTGTAAGTGTTTATTATTTATTTTATTTACGTTCTTTAAGGTTTTTTAAAGATTTTGTCTGTAGCTAAATATTTTTTATTTGTTTTTAATGCGTTGGTCACATTATGAGATAAATCTCTATCTTAGATTAGAAATCTGCGTAAAATTATAAATTGTGTGCTGTTTTTACTAACACTTTAGATAGGCTCAGTTGCATAACAGTATTGTTAATTAGTGATAGGCACTGACAGTCAGGTTTAGCTTCTAGTTTTTATTGAAAGGAGTCAGGAAGCTGTCCGTCAAGATAGAAAAAGTGTCGTTGATTAGTCTGAGATCTGACTACGAGTGGATTAATACAGTTTTAACTTTTAGTAACATAGGAAGAAGGCGCTGTTGTCTCAAGACTTACTATACCTATACCTACTTATCTAATGTCTGTAGTTCCAGTTATAACCATCATCATTATCACCACCATCATTATCCGAGCGGTCAGTCCCGGCTTCTGCCAGGGTCCGCTTTTCGACTTATTCTCCTCCATTTCGCCAGGTCTTGGGCATATTGCGTCGTGAGCCATCGCCTCTCGCATCTGACTCGTCGATGTCAATTTATCACTCCTTGGGCCTTCCGCTTAAAAGATGACACTGCCTATAAGGAGAATTAAGTGTGGCAGTTATTTAAAAAACTTAGTTATAGAATTACCTACTAAAAAAAATTTGTCATAATCGCTCTTAACCACACTAACCAACCGAAAACCTCCATAATGGTTGGTTTTTTTTTTTATGTAATATGGCAGACAAACTCCTGGTCTCCTGGTCTCCGCCGCCTATGGAAATCATCAACACCAGAGGCGCTACCAATGCTTTGCCCGCCTCTAAGGACAACAACTTTAGGCAACTTTGTAACTAGTACGAGTTATACAAGATATGGTCGTTTATAGACAGATCTCTACAGCGATAAATAGTCTTCACAATCTCAGCAACTATCTGGTTTTACGAGTAACGCGCTGGTTCTGTGAGGCGCGAAGTATCGTGTCGGCGAAGCTCACTTCCTTTAGATATCAGTTTCCTTCTTGGAGACTGGTTCGGTCTTATCTCTGTTTTTGACACTTTATAATGTAATTGCTAGCTTCAAATTACAGCATAATTAACACCTACTTTAAATACATTACAATACTTAATTTGGAAATTTGTGGAACGACAAAAATGAGACCGTAGCTGTGATTGTTTAGTAGGTACTTAGTGATTTTGCAAAATAATATAAACGTCCCTCTCGGAGCGTCGGTAGCCTAGTGGTTAAGGGGCTACTAGCAAGCTAGAGGTTCAACTACCCATGACAGTTTCTGGGTAAAGTGCCTATATAAGTTTAACACTAATAGATGATCTCACGGTGAGAGAAAACATTGTGATGAAACCTGCACAATAAGGCGAGATAATGTGTAATCATTATCCAATATCAGATTCCCCTGGTAACAGGTACATGGAGGTCAGATGGCAGTCGCTCCACTCTGATTTGCCAAGTCCTTGATTATGGTCAATTAAGGCGGACCTCGGGCCCGCATGTGCGAGATCACAACTGGGACATTAACGTCAAGATGATTATAATAACGTCCCCCTCGCGCGTGACCTTGAACCAATAAGTGACCTAAACGCAAAATAACCTGAACTTATAATTAACTAAACAAATATTTTCCTAAATGCATATTGAAGCGAAAGCAGAACTGCGAGCGTCTAACATTTTCTAGACGGTACAGGCGAAAATATGACCGACGTCATAATTAATTATCATTATATAGCCTGTTGATCCAAGTGAATGTGATGATAAAGCGCTATTTTCATGGAATTGAAGTGTGATGATAAAACGGTTGCAGTAGAAAACGTAGAACCTACGCCTTGGGAGTTGTCTTACTGGCGCATATTGGGTGAAGCCGCTATCATACGTCCTAGTTTGATGATCACCGAATTGGACAGACACATAATTCTGTGCAAATCACTATTCTCGAAGAAAGAAATATATACAGTTACTTAAGCCAAAAATGATCGCACAACGCAAGATTATCGTAGATCACCACTACGTCCGTGGCCCCTTCAAGAGTGCCCTTACTCAATACTTCTTTGCCTATTCACTCAATTGAAAACCCCTATACCTAGTTACCTATATAAAAGGACCTAACCCTACAAAAAGGATTAGCTACCTAAACTACCTCTAACTATAAGGCTATAGCTACAACGGCCCGCAGTTTGGGCGGAATGCGCTGCCACGTGTGGACCGCCGTGGGAACCGCCGCCGCCGGCGCTCGCGGCGCGGGGATATTGTTTCTTGAGCACATGCCAGAAGTCCGTTGGAGTAGTGTGGATGTGGTTTGCTGTAACGGGTGTTTTTATGCCGAGGGAGATACACGGTTAGGTGTACCGGATGGGAAGCGGTCACTGTTGTCCAGGACTTCAGCAACCTAAAGGGAGCGCATGTAGTGTCTGTATCCTAGTTGGCATTTTCCACTTAAAGCTCAACCATTAATAAAAGGGGGTAAATAACAAAATTATTGCAACGAGCAGCAACAAAGGAAATAAGAAATTAGTAAATATAAATATAGAATTGTCCATGAATGCGAGTTAAATCGTCTTTACAAGTAAATATCGGACTTTACAAGTAAATATCGGACTGCGCACCGGGACTGCATTCCGAACCGCGGTTAAAACCGTTGCAGTTCCAACTGTGGATCAAACTATCCTCCTCGTTAGACGTATGCTTCGGAACAAAAGTAGAAATGGCGTGAGGCGTGAGGCGATCTTTACGTGTAATGACCGCTTATCAGTTGTGGTCCGAGATGCTTCATCGACGGTATTCTGAGAAAGAAGTCAACGTATTCTAATGCATGTTTGCAGTAAACTGGCGATGCTTAAGTTAGCGTCCTAAGATAGTCCTAAGCATTTAGGCGTCACAAAATCAGAGTCATAAAGTTAAGAGTGACTTAAAGAGTGAGTTTAGTTTTCACTTAAGGTTGGTGTCGGTGCAATGCTTTTTCTTGTTAGGAATATCTACAACCAACTTTAGCGTTGACGCAACTGCACTAATGCAGTTGTGCATAAATTTCTTTTCGCTTCTGTAATTTTGCTATACAATATTTTTTTTAAATCACTAAATCTAATCTCCTAAACCACGTCATATCCACAACAACTCGTCGCTGACCCAAGTCGTTCCCGTTTGATTGAATGCGCGAGCGCACAAAAGCAAGTCGCGCCATCTGACGATGTTCCCTGCTAACCCCTGATTCATACGGCGGGTAAACACTGGAGCATCCTCATTAACTTGTCCTAGATTTTTGTCATGGGAATCGGGGTAGGTATACAGTTTATTTTCGACATGTTGGTATCGTAAATTGGAAGTTTACGTTTGGTTTGATTAATGGCTGTCATAGTCGTCATCTGGGGCTCTATTTTTTGAACCGCCAGCTTCGTGTCGAACTAAAATTGAAAACCAATTTAGATTATCGACGTGAAAAATTAAATATTTTTAAATTACATATGTTACACCGAAAGGTAACGGTGCCAAATTAAGGGAAGACAGCGTCGTGCACCAACCACCACCATCGCCACAACCGCACCCTCCGACGATGGGAAAGATCACATCCACGCCATCTAGATGCCTGGTATAAAACTAACGTGTCCTCACGAGCCTTTTTACCACGCACATGCAAGATGTAGAATGAGCCCCCGAATTTTTTCTCTCCACTACAGCATAGGATTCTTCAACAGGCATTTCTACAGGTACCTCAAAGGCCAGCACCACATCCACTCCCCTTGCAAAGTTGCAGATGCCACTTTCCATCAGATGGACCATCTGTCTGTGTGCCTCACTAGACAATAAAAAAATAGGTGGGTACTGAGTAAAAATCTAAATTGAAACCCGTTGCATTTGAGGCGAGCGCTACAAAAATAGGGCCCCAGTAACCTATACAGTCTAATGTTGCCCTCCTTGTGTCAATGTCCAAAGTCAATGGTTTATTTACAAACAGGCATGAGGCATTTCACGTTTGTAGATATTATCGGCGACGGTTATCAGTTGAGCCAAAGTTAAGCTGTCTCATAACTTGTCACTAAGTTATTTATAACCAAAAATGGTAAGTGATACAAAAACTAAAAACCCTTACAGCTGATTAGAGCCTAAAACGCAAAAAAGAAAGCAGATTGTTGTAAGTTATGCTTGGTAGTGAAATCACAGTGTTGAATGAAAAATAATGAAAATCGAAACCACTATGGTATGGTATAGGACCTATATATACTATAGGTCATCTCTGCCGGACAACGCACCATTGATAGTATTATGCCACATTAATGATTAAATATTTAATTTTGATCTATTAGTTAAGGATTAATGCATAGGTAATGACTCTATTATAATTATAAATATTATAATTTTGCTATAAGTAATTAATTTGAATTCTTAGAAATATTTTAAACCTAACTTCCTGATCAATACAAAATCTTAGAACTTACATTCACTACCACATTTTCTCACTATTATATTTTATTTATTCTATAGAAACGCCGACCAAACAATACACACAATGCAGAGGTGTATGACCAATAGATAGTCAAAGTTCAAACTACGAAACCGTGACCATTATTACTGTATTCATTTATTATTATATGCGATGCGCAAACGCTACGATATTTGCTACGACACGTCTACGGATGTGCCGGCGCATGGAGCGCGTTGCTCCACATAAATCTTTTCGCGAAATCGTGCGCGCTAATTACCATAATACTGACCAATCAAACAACCGAAATGATTGCCCAAACTGCGAGCGGTAACACGGTAAGGCGCGGTAACTCTCCGAGGCATTGACCACGTGTCCCTAATAAAGCGGTACTACCATTGTTACCGCGCGGCCAGGCAGCGCGCGCACATATAATTGTATTAATCATTCAACGCGACCGGCAGACGTCGATTTTCTTCAACAAAGTGCTCTTGTTTGTTTTTTTCGTAAGGAAGTCGGCTGAAGGTGAACCGTGGGAACGCCGGGCGGGTGCACTTCCCAAAACATCGGCGCGGGCGCACGGCAGCGGCGACGTGCGCCCGGCAGACGGAGAGGGAACACACGAGCGCCGCCGCGAGCGAATAGGACAGAAAACGTGACGTGTGCGCGCCAAGCGACAGCTTACAATCGCGTGATCATCTACAAGAAATAATAAAACGGCAATAAAAGAAACACGAGACAACGGTAAGGGCAGCGCGCGCGAGCGAGCGGGACGGAGCGCGCCGGCCGCGGCTGCGCGCGCGCCGCTCGAGTTACCGCATTCGAATTTCAAAGATCAATGATCGATGCGATCGGAGTAAGACCCACGACACTAAAACGCTGCACAAGCGGGACGGGTATACCGTTCCGTGCGCGTGCGAAGGGGAGAAGAAACCTGTGGCTCGTGGCGGTTTCGCGGCACGAGTCGGCGCGGCTTCGGCGGCGCGCCGGCAGAGGGCGTTGTGTTTCAGCGGTTGTATTGAAAAGCTTGGCAAGTTTATGAAAACAATACGAGAAGAATAGAGTTGTGTAAAGTGGCCAAACACTGATGGGTTTACTAAACATAATGAGGATGTATTACAAACCATTGTTTCCAGTGTCTTGTATGTATTGTATACCAATTGGCGATATGTAGTATAGGTGTTTTGTCGATTGTAGGTAGTAACTTGTAATTTAATGTTAGTAGATATTTAGATACAATGATTATACGTTAAGGGAAGTCCAATAACATAAGGAAAATAAGGAGTCTATTTGATTGTTTTAAAAGCAATTACTATTAAAGATTTATATTTAGATTTCTTAAAATTAAGGGTTAAGCAAAAATTTAAATGGACTACGATGCGAGAAAGTTTTGTTGTTTTTCTACGAGAAATTAAACCGTTATACATTAAAAGAAGTGCGGCATATTTAGTATGTAATGCCTCTACATTTTCATCGGGCGCTACAATATAACACAAGTAGCGCCAATGCGGTAAGAATGAGAAACGCCAAGTTCGAGGGTGAATCACTAGATGGCAGCAGTTGTTCCAAATTCGTAATTTCATTTTAATTTACTCATCATAACAGTCCACTGCAGGACTTAGGGCCTCTCCCACAAAAGCAGAGATTATTGCTATAATCTTCACGATTAACTGGCAGGTTTGAGATCGCAGTGTTGTAAATATGACAATGGAAAACGCTGCTGCCATTTTACCGCTTACGGAGGCTCTAGATATTTTGCCTCGAAAACATTTGAGTTTGTGGTATTCTACCTATATAACTGTATATAATTATTGTGTACAATAAACAGTTAAATAAAATAAATAAAATATCTGCTGAACACCACACGGTCAAATCATTTTCAATACCATCGTTGAACACCTACGTGCCCTATGCCGTAATTAAACTTCTGTTATTCAGAAAAGTTTGTGTAAAATAAATGTTCTGAAAAAAGTATTTCAATATAAATTGAACAAAATAAATATTTACTTGTCTTTTTCTACAGGTTGTATTCTTACAAATTAATTTTGCACCGTGTTTCAACTTTTGTTTTACTAGTAAAGGAGACGAAAAATAACCCTGTAACAAAATAGGTTGCTGTTCTACTGTAAGCTTCCATCACTGAAGTAGTCATGAAGAAGCACCAAATGGTGCCGTAAGTATATAGTATCTATCAGTATCGAATAATACCTATTCTCGAAGATTACGTATCTACCTACATATGAACGCAAGGCGACTAGAATTTTCGACGAAGTTGTCGATGGTACCCGAAGCCAAAAGCATTGACTTTAGCTCATTAACTCGTGGCTTGTAACAATACACAATCAATATCAGATTCTCAGTGAAAGATTCGGCGACTGTGCAGATTATCATCCCAACAAATAAATGATAATATAATTTATAGAAGAAAAACTGCAGATGTCTAAAACGGCCTCAGACAACCAGATAATTTATTCGATATTCATGATCAACAGGCCGTATCCGTCTTATTTTCCGGTCTAAAGGAGCTCGTGAGAATCTCTGCCTCTATAATAGACTGATATGTCATATTGTACGAGAACCATGGTGTTATTAGGTACGGCTAAGGTGTTCCCTGATCACTATAATCTAGAAGCCTTCAAGGCTAGAGTGAATAGACTATTCAGATAGTCATGCTCCATCATCGGCCGCATCGTCACTTACCACAAGTGAGATGGCAGTCAAATGCCTAGCTAGTCTAATTTAAAAAATCCAAGTTATTGTAATCTAGATTAGATGGATATGTATACCTCCTATCCTATATGTTAATATTATACATACGGAAGACTGAAAGGATGAATGTTTGGATGAATAATGCCCGATTGCTAATATATTAATAATTGTTAATTTAATTGTTAAGTTAATTGATTGACTTAGCGAGTTTAGTTTTCACGATGGTGCAATGCTTTTTCCTGTTAGAAATATCTTGAATTAACTTAAGCGTTGTTTAAAGTTTAGTGCAATCGGAAATTAGTCTCTTTCACACGAAAAGTACACATTAAAAGGATTTTGATGACATCTTACAGTGTTGTAATCTATAGCTTAAACCACTTGCTATTATCCCGAAAATCAATGTGGTTCCCACGGGAACACACCATAACCGAATTTTACTCGGATCCGCGGGTAAAGGCTTGCTAGAGTATTACGTTTAAACTATTACTAATATACTTAACCATCACATAGATATTTTTTCCGATTTACTAGAGACACAACTCTTATATTTAAAACAAGTAGACAGTAGGTAAGTAAAGCAAAAAGAGGGTAACACGTCACCGGAATTTTCCTCATGGCAATGATTTAGTATTTCGTTATTTAAGCCCAGACTACGTCATGGAAACCTCAAGCCATAACGCTTTTTTATTATGTCAATAACCGATGGAATTGTTATGGCTTTAGCACGGGCTCCACGTGTAGTTGTATCAGCAATATTATTGTAACGAGAAATCTCTTTGCAAAACATCAGTTCAGAAGCCATTGGAATGAAATCAAACACCAACGGTTTAATAAATGCATACCGGTAGTTCGGCGTTACGTATGCAGGGACAGTGTCACCTACTTATTTGTTCAGTAGACATGATCGGAACTATAGACGCCAGTAGTAAATGTCATTCTGCTAGCCGTGAGGCTAGTGATAGCGCCGCCATCTAGAACAGATAACTTGGTGTGGTGGCACTATATCTCGTTTTGAATTTTTTGATACTTCATTTGCTAGTTTTGTTTAAATAATTGCAAAGTAATCAAGTTCGTTTTTTAAGATAAATATGGAGACATAATCGTTTGAAATTTCTAATTAGACATAGGGGACTTTAAGACAAGGGGTTTTAGCTCTAAAATAGGTTATTTTGAATTTTAATTCAAGGCGCGAAGCGGCAAAGCGTTCCCGGTGAGTTATAGCGGGAAGCGTTCGGGCACCTTCTCTATGGTTCAGGGTGTGCCACACACTTAGATTGGCGTCATTATTATTGTTTTTGTTTGAAGTTGTTCCTGTTATCTGTCTGTCAAATTTAGTTCCATTTTAAGGCACACCCAACTACGCGCACTCTAACTCGGCAGAACATCGATGAATGAGGTATAAAGCAAATCTCCCACCAATCTCAGATATGTTGTCAGAAATAAATGTCTTCGATGTGACAAATCGACGGCAACAACGCATAACCCGACATCAGCAAAAATATCGAAAATGCCTTATCACGTTTGTTTGTAGGAGATAGGTAATCCACGCACTTCTAAACCGATCAAAGTACTACATTGAATATATGTGTATATAGTTAATAAACGTACCGTCCTCGTACAAGTTAAGAAATTGTTTCATCCATCCAATCGAACTCATAGCATTGTATGTTTATTAAGAATAATTTGAATAAATACCACATTTTTGCTAATTAATGACCGTTCCCATTGCCTTATCCTGTCGTGACCTATAACCGATTACAATCTTGCCTCTCATTTTGTATTTTATCGACCTAGTATCTTTATCTTTAAAATTTAAAGTTTCCTGCGTAACTGTATTTTGCATGTTGATTACCTGATTACCATTTATGTAAATTTTATATATACTGTTGTAGCATTGTCGTCATATTGAAGAAAATTTAATGGAAATTGCCATTTTTAAGAAGTTATTTACCAAATAGAATACTACAGAAGCTGGTTTATTTCGATAGCAATAGTATTGAATAGCCAGAGTGCCACAAAAATAGACAGCAACCGTTGATTCGTATTCAACGACAGAGAGTACACTAGAGATAACACGTACTCAGTGACTGACTACAAATCCGCCAAACAAAGACGTAAATCCAAACAAAAAGCGCACAATACATACGCACCACGGTTTAAATTAAGAACGTGGTCGATTTGGCTCTATTCAAATTTGAAAATAGAAGTTAGGAAGGCGTGCGCGCGCTACGCCCGTGGGCCGGCGAGCCGCGTCTATTGGTCGGTGGGCGGCCAATCGCGGCCGGAGGCTGGCCACGCGCTTTTCCTAACGGCGGAAAATTGAGGCGGATGCGTTCGGGCTTTTTCGGGTAAGCTTCGTTTTAAGCCCTTTTACTCGAGTTCTTTACATAAAGATTGTTTGAAAGGCGTTCCGACGATAAAGTCTGTGATTTTAAAAGTAATTATAAACCGTTTATTTCAGGCATTTTATACGATTGCAATGTTTAAAACAATGTAAACAAGCTCACATTTTGTTAGTCCTAAAAAATAAGTGTTAGGACTTATTTGAAACTCAGTGTGTTTACGTAAACTTTAATCCTCCATTAGTTCGCTCTAGAAGGTGTATCAAAATATTAGCAATTAGCATTAAAAGAGTTACTGTGTTTTTGTACTTAGTGTTAGTACTTTTTTGCTTAATCAGTTTTATTTTGCACTTGTATGAATAACTTATCGTACACGAATATCTATTAGTAGTTGGTTTTAGGGACCTAATCGTTCGTTTTCTATCTACCTGTCGTAAAATTTGTGCGATATATTTATTTTATTTTAGATCCATCAACTTGAAATGGGATATTGGATTCCATTGTCAAAAAGTCGGGCATGACAGTTTTTTGGCCAACTCGCGGCGACAACACAATAGTCTATAAAATAACCCATGCATATTTGAACGATCACAATAGCACACCTGTATGCATGCGTAAGTTTTTTCGTAATACGAGCCAAAAAATATTTCTTCCAAAAAGGTTTGTGCTTGCTTACCAATGAGTTTAGCAAAAAATCTTTTGATGCACCTTGTAGGGCAAACTAATGGAGGATTAAGGTTGCTTTTATTGCTTTTCTTTCTATATCGGTTCGCATTTCTCTCTTTCAAGCAGAGTTTGATCCCCTCACCGATTTATTTGAATCGTATTTTATCATAATTATAATTTATTTATATTTAATTAATTACCTATATAATAAACTACATTTTATATTTAAATCTTTAAACGAATTTGTTTCATCATTTCGTAACGGTCATTTTTAATTTTTTGTTCTCAAATTATTTTTGTTCTAAATAAACTTTTTTTTTGTATGTTATCCGGCAGACAAACAGTGGAACTGATGGAAAGTGGTCACCGCCACCTATGGACATTAGCAATACCAGGGGTGCTACCAATGCGTTGCCCGCCTCTAAGGAAACCTCTAATATACCTCTTGAACGATCCCATGTCATAGTCCAAAGGAACCACTGTGGCTGGGAGCTCATTCCACATCCGAATCGTATGAGCAAAACTTAATCTTATACCAAGTAACTATATAAAATAAGTACTTATGAGTTATCTAGGTTATAGGCTTTCAGTGCTTCAGTTATTATTTATTTGTTACACAATACATCCATTACTAAGGATCATAAAGAAAAAAATCAATTGCAACTATCAGTTCTATAAATAAAAGCGAAACCATAACAAAGTTATCTAAGTGCTTGGCTCAGTTCTCCAGTCATTACTTATTATAGCCATCCCAGATCAAGACTCATTTATCCTACAACAAATATTAGATACAGCACTAAATTAAATCCTTGTCAATATAACTTATCTTCACTTTAATAAGCTCAGCATTTCTATGCTTAGCTTACTCGTGCACTGAGAGAGAAAACGAGCATAATTACTGGCCTATTTTGTAGCCACACTCCGTACTCCGTATGTTGGTCTATAAAAAGAAACAAAGACCAATAATACCGTATTAACGGGTACCGTCAAGTGTATTATGGTAATGTGTCCCAGCAATAATAAAACGGCTAACTGCCCATCAGAAGCGTAAACTGGGCGCCCGTAACAATTTATTAAGACCGCGAATCACCGAGCATTAAGCTGGCCAACTGTTCTGTGTTTCACAGGACGGCAAGTATTTCGGGATGCGAAAAGCACTAGACCGGATTTTGTGGCGATCTTTGGGGGACAGCCTATGAACAGCAGTGGGCGTCTTCTGGCTGATATGACGAAGTATTTCAGCTATGATTTAGGCCAGCAACCAGATTTACTCAAGAAAACACAGGATGGTACCGTATATCTATTATTTCAATTTAGCACAAGCTCGCGTGATGATGAGTAGGTACGGTATTCATGCGCTGTCTACCGCTTTTTATACCACTAAGGTGGCAAACAAGCTTACGGCTTGCCTGATGGTAAGCAGTCTCCGCAGCTTATGGACGTTTGTAATCACAGGGGCATCACCCACGCGTTGTCGACCCCGTAAAAACTGTATAAACAAGTTTCACGATCATATAATCCTATAATTTTTGATTACATGGCCCCCCACCACCCATGATACTCCCTACAAGATTTTCCTAAGTCCTATCTGTATCCACTCCATGGTACTGTGAAATCAGCACTAAGGTTGGTCACCCTATCTCGCACGTACACCTTTTAACAAGCACACCATAATATATCAATTTACATGAAAATCGGCAGAACTAGATGCGCAAAGAAATTGCGCAGGGCGTTACGTTTTGAATTATTAGCCAATTAGGATTGCGGTTTTTGACAACCACTTTTTGTGTAATTGATACCTGGTACTACGATAAGTGGGTTCTATTTTTTTTAATAAGTGTAATACAGGTTGTATTAAAAAAGTACCTTGTTAGAAAGAACGAACATACCTATATACTTTTAAAATGCTCTTTGATTTTCAAAGACTAATCGTTACGAATTAAGGAAGTAATTTGTAAATGTAAAGTAGTGATCTGCTTGATTCACGGTTTGTAGTGCAGGTAATAGATATAAAACCATATCGTGAATATTTTTTTTAAATCACGTAACGCGTAATAGGGAAACGTAAACACTATAACTATAAGCTAAAAAATAGACTACCACATTATAGGTTACAATAATAATATACATACACAATAATATGATAAATAGCCGGCACAGGACAATGATAACTATTTGCAAACGAAGAGGATAGGTATGGGCATGCAACTTGCTTTTAAAAGTTGTTCCATAAATGCCGCCTTCACTGTAAACGAGTCCCCAAAGTGCTTACAGCGTGTGAAAGGTGCCCTCAAAGTATCGTCAAAAGCAGAGCGCACCTCCCGGACCTGGACCATTCTCTGAAATTTGAAACTGTCCCTGAGGTAGTTAGGAGAGCGGGTCGTACAAAACATTGTATAATGTTCGTTCCGACGGATTCCAATAGCAAGCATCCTCAGAGACGTGGTCGAAATTGTGTAACACATACACAAAACTAATCTAAAGAATGAAAAGGATGAGGTGAAGGTGAAACTATAATAGATTTTTTATTTATTTTCTCTCCTTTACTGCTGAATAATATTAACACTTAAACCAACTTAAATAAAATACACAGAATCTGAGAGAAATGACGTCTGTAGCAGATTTGGCAATCAAACCTGTAGCACAGATAGCCAGGTCTTTTCCTACTGTCCGGTATAGAACTTAAGGTAGTGCGTTTAATGGGGGTAAGAATTGAAGAACAGGATGTAAAGTGTGAGTCGCGGTCAAGGTTACTGGGTTGTGTGGGCTTGGCCTTACCGATCCCTCGAGTTAAGAAAAGATCACATTTTTATTAGATCACCTTTCTCAACTGAGTGAATGCGCAAGCACATGTACAACATTTGGTGTTATAGTGCAATTAATATATCAATCCATAGCTGCTTAGGCCTCGCTCGTGATCTCTGTTCTGATATCAACTAGTTTTCCTCATACCTCTAGGACTTTCTTAAATAGTATGCGATCTAAGACACAAAAAAAAAGAATTGGTAGAGTCTGTTTGTAAAGTAAAAACAGAATCTGAGATTGCAAATGTAATTCAATTATTTATTATTAGGTACTACCTATCCACTTACTAAAACATAATATTCGTTCAATCATAATTATATGGAAATGGTGTTAACGGAATAAAATAAAAACTAAAGATTCGTTTTGTGATAAGAACAGATTTCTAAAACAAACTAACTGCACAACCAAAGCCTACCTCGTCGTCGTGAGTAATTGGATTAAGTAAGTACTTAAATAAAAATAAAGGCAATAATACCTACCTTTTTCTTTATCCATCATCTCCTGGTTGACTGGTAGATAAGGCTATTTTAGCTTTAAGTCCGCCACTGTACTATTTTGTGCATGAAGATTTAATAAATAAATAAATAAATAAATAAATAATTTCAAAATACTACACTAAAGTTAACTTTTAATGTATATGTACTGAAAAGTGTATGATGTATGGTGTGTATGGTTTAGGTATCAAATATAGTTGTAAGTGGAAAAAAACAAAAGAAAATTGCAAATTCCGAGAACTCAAGTATTTGGCTCAATTACAGGTACCTACCTAAATCGAGCTACTAATACAACATAGCTCTACCTACCGTAAAGTATAATCATGAAAAAACTAAGTCACCCTCATCAAATCCAAATCAACACTGGCCAGCAACCAACGAAATGTCAAGTAAAGAAAAGAAAAAAACAACCGGCCAGCACGAAAAACGTGCAAACCAAGGAAAGTGGTTTTAATACAAGTGAGTGCGTGGTGGCGGGCAAAAAGTGCAAAAACGGGTCGTGTACCGTGGGAGAACGGGGCAGGTGTGCGCAGCTACGGCGGGGTGCACACTGACGCACCGTTTTTGCGCATAAATATATGTATTGATTTTTAATTAGCGCCCGATGCAATTAAGAAGGCGCTTCCTGCTGAGGAATTGGCGGAGATTGCGTGGACGTACTTAATTTTAATTCGGTATCGCGTGGTTTGGTAGCGGGTACGTTTTGGTGGCTATTTTTCGGCTGAGAATTAATATAAGGAATTGAATAAAGATTTTTTTTCTGTGTAACTTGTCATGTAAAATGGTAATGAAATTGCTGTAGATGAAAAGCCGAAAATGCTTAGACGTATTAAGAAAGACATAAAAAGGGAATAATTTATAAAAGTCGTCAAGACGTTGTAAGTATTTGTTAGTAAAATTAGGAAATAAATAATTATTAACACATACCTAAATCAAGAATAATAGAAACGCCACTCCTAACATATCCAAATTACTCTATGCAAATTAGAGACATTGGCAAAACAAACAGACCGTAACAGGCTGTATAGTGCTAAAGCGGTGTGCACACCGCCTACGCCGCGCCCGAGCCACTTTCATAGCCCGAATGATTTGTCACAATATTGTCCCGCCACCGGTACCCATAACGGTGTACGTGTCCATTTGCTTTATTTATCTGCCCTAGTAATTTATCGCGCACCAACACGCCACCTAGCCTACTCCGTCGCATGCATACTTTTTGCTCTTATCAATTTTATTTTAGCACTCGCGCCCGCGTAAATGCGTCTCGCGTCACTCTCCTCCTTTTTGTGTAACGGGCCCTTTATAAATATCACGTTACGTTATGCTTTTTTATTACTATTATTGAATACAAAGGACGTGTTTCACATTCGTGCCGGCTCACATTTGTATGATAATGATTCCCTCTATATTTGTATTTTGTATGTTTTATGGTAAAGGAAATGTTGTTTACGACGAATTCGTTTACAATAATATGCCAGTGACCTTTAAGAGGAGCGACGTAATTATGCGTGAGTTTTAATAGTTATGATTAAAATAAATTCCATTATCGTAAAGGTCCTAAGTGACAAACATTGCCCAACAATAAGAATGAGTCTATGGAAGCAATTTAGTAGCACACGAATTCAAAAACCCAAATTTAGGGAATCTCCTTTCATATTACCCAAACCGAACTAGATACGGTCAGTCACGCGCCTAATAGTAAGGGCGACCCGACCTCAACTAGAACATTAGGGCGGCGGCACACGGACAACGCGTGACGGGCGCACGAGTGGCGCGAACATTGTTGCGGCGCCGAACACCGTCCGGAGACACCCGAAGACGCCCGAACGCGTCCGTGGGAAAACGCGGCAGGTGTTACCTATCCACAGCACTTCTTACTGAGTAAACACTCAGCGTATACAAAATTATAACTGCCTCGGAGCGTCTGTGTAAATGGAAAACATATTTTGTGTGCTTAATGATACTGCTTACTTTTTTGGTGCGGGTTATCTTGGGCGTCTTTTTTGCCCGTCTTCTGAGGGCTAAATGTGGCGCGTTTTTATTTTAGTTTAAATTTATTGAGTCACCCTTAATTGGTGCGTAAATGAAGTGTGGTCGTTAAGTCGTGACCTTTCCAGGCTTAAATGAGTGTCGGACACGGGTTTGATCGTAGCGTATTAATATCAGATACTCGTGCGATACGTCTCTCCGTCCTGGCTAAGATCTTGGCTGATAGCGATAATGCGCTTGTAGTATAATTCTGAGTAAATGTTGCTGGCACTTTGCAAAAAAACAACGATTGATTCCACTCACAGAACAACGATCGGGACACGCATGGACTTCAAAGCTCTGTGATTCCACTATATTCTGTAGCAAAAGATGGCAATCTTAAAAATAATATTTTATGAATATGAATACGCTTTCAGATTGAAGGTAAAAGATGTATAGTATGTACAGATAGTTTTAGAACACAGAAAGCTTTAGTAGGTATTTCTACTAAGAGATTTCGTTTCTTTCTTTAACAATGTGACTGATCAGTTTTACAACAAGTATAATAAAGGGAATAAAGTTCATGTACATATTATGAAGATTTGGGAGAAAGTGACAGCCAGACGTATGAGAGTAGAAACTGAGGTATCACGGAATCAAAGAGCTTATGCCTGGACGCTATTATTAAATATTTTCAAACTGCTAAACCTGAGATCCACATCGATTAAACAGCCTTTAAAATGAAGACAACAATATTGAAATCGGTAAATCCGTTCGGAAGCTACAGACAGACACGCACCTCATTTTTCGTTAGGGGTTAAAAAGCACAAAGAGCTTCTGATTATTGATGCACTAGCTACGTCAGTAGAATCTGAAACTGTTAAATTGTTAGTCAGCAGAACAGTTAGTCAGTCAATGTCACACCAATACAATCTTTTGACTATTAACATTTGCCCCATGAACTATTTCACCAAGTTAACCAACGTTTCACCAACGTTTCGCAAGCAAAAATATTTTTTGACATAGAAAATAGAATGTTATTTTCTCATTTGGGGATATTAGATACTTACTTTACATTAACCGAATCATTAAATAGTAATTTATTGTGTTTCTGCCGATCAACATGGATATATTGACAGGGGACAAGATATTAATTATTATGTATTTCTATCGTGCCTAATAATGTAGGTAGGTAAAAACGAAACAATGTTTCATATTAATTATGTTTTTTTTAACTGATTATTCATATTATTGAAACAATTTTTGAAATCGCTTCCGTAGTTTAAAACAAAAAAAAACACACAATAAGGTCAAACAAAGAAAGTAACTCATCAGCTTTATACACATTTAGATATGTAAACTAATCGTCGGTAGGTACTCAAGGTATTTCTTACTGTCAGAATAAATAATAGTCCCTACCTTTTGAATTTAAAACGAAAGCACAAAAATAATTAGGTAGGTATCTAATGTACGTTTTCACTAAACTTAGGAATCGCCTAAGTTCCATCTTAACTAGTTTTTAGCCAATCAGCAAGGTCCAAATTGAGATAAGAGAGAACTAAGGCGATTCCTAAGTTTAGTGAAAACTGTAATTGAATTACAAAATTACCGTAGATACCACAACCCTCACAATAAATTATATTTTTTAGTAATCATTAATAAAAGTACTGTCATTACCCATCAATTTTCCCAACTAGGCGTACAATGTAGCGAATGCAGCAATCACGTCCTAGTGTTCCAATTAAACCCTAGGCACCCTAGATAGCTATTACTGCCTCCAGGTGTTGCCTATAATGATATCCTACAGACATTTATGGGCTTTCCATAATGACAATGCATTACTTCCACGAACTATGTTTCTACGAGCACCCAGCTATATTAACAAAATAATATGCACTGGCGAACCAGTGAAACCTGTGGCCTAAAGTAGGGTGCTATTTGGTACTGATTCTTATAATAAAATTGCAAAGAAATTGCATAACACACTTTTTATTTGCTAAGGAGCAAAGCAGTAAAGGAAAAACGGGGTCATCGATTTCTTAGACAAATTCTGCGAATCGAAATCATCATGAAAGCTTAGATACGTAGAAATAATAAATAAATAAAATAAAACAAATAATCATCTTGGCGTTAATGTCTCGGTTGTGCTCTCGCGCACGAAGACCCGGGGTCCACCATGACCATGATCCAGGGTTTGTAGTTCAGGTAATTACAGTGGAGCGACTCCTATCTGACATCCGCAACCCTGCTACCAGAGGAACCAGAGGCCTGAATGTACAGGTTTCGTCACGATGTTTTTCCTCACCGTGAGAGCATCGGCTAGTATTCAACTAATGTACTACTTACATAACTCAGAAAAAAACGATTTGAACCCGGTTCATCTCGCTTACGAATCGGATACCTTAGCCACTTGAACACCGACGCTCTTGACGTGAAAACAATGAATGCTTGAATGGAAGAATTAGATTGAAAAAATAAAACACTTCATTTTAAATATAAAGCCTCATTCAGAAATCATCTCATACACATTTGCTTAAAATTGTGAAATAAATTTCTTAGGTACTGGAATTTCACTGGTCTTTTTTTCACAGGCCTACAAAATTAAGTTAACGATACTAAATTTTTGCATTTATGTTACCTGGTGTATTTGTATGTATTTAATACTTATTTATGACTATAAGTAGATTGCAGAAACTGTAAAAAGCTCCACGCACATTTATTTAGTAAACGTTCTTTACAACAATAATACGACCGAATACGCCAATAATCATTGTTTTAAGTAGGCCGCAGAGATATAATCGTCTCGAATTTCCTAGTAAAGACAGATTTTAAAGATATGGCTTATAAATAAAATATAATAGCCGTATTTAGGCTTACAGGACACAGAGTAAAAAATCCAAGCGTTGTAATGACGGCATATGAGGCACAATTGCACTGAAAATACCACCTGGACAATTTCCAGGCTCATTTAGGGATATATTTTTGAAAATAACTGCGTAATTCCATGAATAATTGCGGCCAATTGTAGGCAACTACTCGAAGTAAGATGGTTATAATGAGGCAGCAAATATGGTGACATTTAATATTGAAATAAGACGAGATATGTAGGTAGGTAGTTTGTAAATATTATTCCTTTATGACATTGTTTGTAAGGAGTAGGTCCTTGGAGGCCTTGTTGTTCAAAAGTATTAAATAATGAAGACCTTAAGGATTTTGGCATTTTGTTACTATACGTCGATCGTTTCGCTTTCAAATTCTTATTCTTATTAAAAATTTTAATATTAGTTTTTATTTCATATTGTTTCTGTTTTTAAATAAATAATCGACGCATAGCAATGTTAATACTTTAATTTAATTTAATTTAACTACCTATAGAATATTTATCTAAAATAAATTTTCGTTATTACTATTTTTTTAGGTATTGTGCCACAAACTCATCTAGCCCGCTGGCCAAAGCTGGAACGAATAAATGCTATTTTGTAATGTCATGTAAATTTCAACAACAGCGACGCAGTAACCGTATTTAATTATAGCAGCAATAAATAATACTTACATTGACCGTAGTGCCCCCATTTCGTAGCCAGCTACAGATTAGGAAAATTCTTTCCCCTTACGTGGATATCTACGAAACGTGGCTAAGAAATGAGAGGAAATAACTCATGATAATATCGAAATATTACAGGTAACATCTCCATCAGGATAGGCTATCGGTCATAGAAGAAAGTAATGATGGTGATTGTATCTATATTTTATTACTATATCTACTTAAAATAGGACCACGTTAAGTCCGAATCGACTGACAGTAGTAGAAATTTTAAAATGTGGATATGGCAATAATCTGGGGATAATCTGTTCTTGTCAGTCCTTCTTGTAAACACTCAGATATTGGGCTTCAAATTGTACTTTTAGTTTCACTAAATTATTAATCATGCTGAAAATTATCACTCTCACTTCCTTTTTAACTGTTTTGCCCAATATTTAATAATATTTTTCATAACTCACGAAAATAAACAATCCTACAGAAACCAAGTTGTTTGTTATAACTTTTATATTTTTTTAATTTTTTTTAATTAGTGATTCGGACTTAGCGTGTTGCAGCGTGGTGTAAGTACAGAATGAAAATTATATTGAATGAATTTTCGTGCACACGCCTGTAGCACACGCTATCACAGATGCCTAACACTCAAAGTATTGATGATGTTAAAATTTTACAACAGATAAAATATTTTAACAATTAATTAAAAAACAACTTAAAAAGTATAATTTATGTATCATTCATAGAGTAGATGCAAAGAATCGGCACATAAAATCCATCTATACTACTCATTAACTTGAATATATTGTGTCGTCAGTTAATATTTTGCTTACAATACGATATAATCACGATAATTTGCTTACCAATAAAAATACTAATGCATAACTTTACTTACATTATTTAAACATTTAAACATCCCGATTTACTTAAGCGTTACGCAGTTATCATGTGAAATCTGATACGCGCCATTAAGTAAATATATTATGGGAGCTACTGTACCTACATATACCTACGTACGAGCTGAAATTCCGTTGTAGGAACAGAATAGGTTCTAATTATCATCTTGGCGTTTTATTCCGGTCGCGCCCCCGCGCGGCACGCGAGGGCCCAGGGTCCGCCTTCTAATAGGATAGTTAGCTAGATAATTCGCTAGTATAATATCCTCTTGAAACACTTTATCTATTGTTGAAAATCGTAGTAAAATCTGTTGTGTAGTTTAAAAGATCTAAACGTACATACATACATGCAGAGGGACAGACGGCGGAAAGAGACTTTGTTTTATAGTATGTAAAGATAACATACAGAAGCCATATTTTTTAAACGTGCGCCTCGAGATGAACGGTTTTCATTTTTGATTTTCGGGTAGTTATTTGAGGTATGACGCCGATTTTCCCTATTTTTAACCCCCAACGAAATAGAGGGATGTTATAATTTTAATGTTAGTGTCTCTATTTGGAAGCCAGTTAAATCGATTTAGTTCTTAGATTTGCTTCATTAACGGTTCAGTAGTTAAAAAAATAATTGAGTTGACGTGAACTTGGTCGGGGGTTTTCGACTTTTTCTGTCGGCTACCTAGCCGCCAATCCCAAGCTTTTATTTAACTTTATATGTTTGTATGAGTAACTGTGTATTTTCTGACCAAATCTTGCAAGCCTAACTTGAAAGGCCTTGAAAGGCATACCTGCGTGGCATGGGTGACAACGCATTAATATGGTACCATGGAGCTGAGATGATGGCGTCGAAAGGTGGTCATAGGAACTAATGAACGCAATGAGATAACCCCATCGTGTTTGGGCTATTTGGAATTATATTGATGAGTACTATTTCCGTAGATGATTCGAGGTCTGATGATGATGACGGAAGGTGGTCATAGGCACTCCTAAACTAAACTACGCAAGATAACCCCATTTGGTTTATCCACATAGTTTGGACTCGTTTTATTTGGTTTGGCGTGTTGGTAATTAGATGCCCCTAATCCACTTTCATATGTATATCTGACAGGAATTTCCACACGCTTTACAGTTATGCTTTCCACCAGCTGGCCGTATGATACTAACAAAACTTGTATGGAAGGAAAAAAAATCGCCGAAAGCCACCGCGTTTGGCGGCGTGCGTTAAATGCGTTATTAAACGCGGACTGCGGTAGCCGCACGATGATTGCCACCTCGGCGCTGTCAAGCGGACCACGCCTCGCGGATAAGTTGCGTCCAAAGCGGAAACGGGCTGTTACCGATGGAATGACTTGTGATACGCTCCAGGCGAAATTTGTGTTACCTAAAGGAAGGTTTAATAGAGAAAGGCATAAAGTAGGCTGGATACGATGACGACCTGAGTCGTTCAGTTGGTTAACATACCGGTCTGCCACGCAGAGGTCCCGGGTTTGATTTCCGGCTTAGCAGAAATTGAAATGATGAGTTTCAATTCTGTTACGGGTCTGAGTGTTATATGTAAAATAAGTATGTATTTAAAAGTATGTAAGTAATTATTTAAGTATTTATCAGTTATCAACAGCACCCACAACACAAGATTTACTTACTTCGGGACTGTACCTAAATCTGTGTCCGTAAGTTTTCAAGCCTAAACCGCTGAATAGATTTGTATAAAATTTGTGAAGGAGATTGATGGCGTTTTGGCAAACTAAGGAAGGACCGAGGCTATTTTTTATCTTCAATAACCGAATTTTAAGCGGATAAAGTTGCAGGTAAATTAGGTAAAGTATAAAGTCGAAGAGACAGCATTGGCTCGCAATAGAAAAATAGTCCCAGACTTTTTAAATTCTCAGTTTCGAATATAATTAGTACATACTCTATTAAATGAAAGAAGATAAAATGAAATTCTAGTTTTAAACTGAAATTGTTGCTGATATTTTTATTTATCGTGTGACAAAAACATACTATGCTGTCCAACAACTTTTTAGCTGCTTTTTCTTGCTGACCTGATATTTAAAATAAATACCATTTAATTATAGGCCATTTTTAAATCGCTCGAAATTTCTGATCGGTAATTTAGCGGCTCATTTTGCCAGATTTTTGACGCGCATTCTTCCAAATTGATAATATGGTGTACCACAAGCAGTAGTTTACGTAAGTGGGTATAATTTACATCGTTCACCGTTGTAAACGTTAAGTTACACATTTTAATTTTTTTAACTTCAACACTCGCCTACTTATACGGCCTGAGTAGTTCACTTGGTTAACATGCCACGCAGAGGTCTCGCGTTCGATACCCGGCCGAGCAGAAATTGAAATGATGACTTTGATTTTTTTAACGGGTATGGGTTATATGTACATATAATAAGTATGTTTTAAAAAGTATATAAGTAGTTTATAAGTTATCTAGCACTGATAACACAAGCTTTGCTTCTTTGGGGCTAGATGGCGCTGTGTGAATTGTCCAAGCATATTTATTTGTAGAGGGTCTCCGCTAGTTTTGACTGGTACAGAAGAAAGCTTTCTATGTTTTTTTTCTTTTTTTATATTATACAAGACAGGCATTTGACCGCCATCTCACCTGTTGGTAAGTGACGATGCGGCCGAAGATGAAGCATGACCGTCTTGGAACAGCCTATTCACTCTAACCTTGAAGGCATCCAGATTATATTGCAACGAGTATAAAAACGAATGTCTTTTTATTGCTTTCGTGGCTAAATTAACACCTCATACATACACATACATACATAAAGCTCACGCCTGTGTCCCATATGTGGGGTAGGCAGAGATTATGGACCGTCACTTTGCTCTGTTCTTACACAACTCCATAGCATATATTCACAAATCTTTTCACTATCACACAGGTGTAAAATAAGTATTTTGCACTAATCAAACAAAAATAAACAAAAAAGAAACACGTTACTAGAAAACGTGGAACGTAACGATCCTCCTTATTTAATTACCCTTTACGAACTCAACCCTCGTTCAACGGACAACATTGCACATTACCGCGTTGCAATTGAACAATTAACCTGTAACCATCTGTAACCGCCTGTTAACGGTCATAGAGCACGGTGCGGAACCGCACGGTGCAGGTGCCGCGGGACGACCCCGAGGCCGTATAAAGGTCAACTGTCGAGGCAAGTGTACGTTATTGTTGATAATCTGATAGTGGCGGCATGGCATCGACAAAACGGATGTTCCTTTTTTTTAAGCAAGACGTTGAAAGGGTTTAGTTTCGATAATAAAGATAAATTAGATACCTAAATAGAATTTATTAGCATCTAACGTAGATATATGGGTACGTTATTGCATGCTGAACAAAAATAAACGTTGTTCGGCAGTTTAATGTCGATTGAGAGGCCGATTGATTTTTTGCGCCCCAAAAGGGCATAACGCCGGCCGTCCTAATAAGCTTTCCTTGTAAACTAATCTAAGCAATCGATTAACCCGAAAACTCATCCCGCAGCAAATCGAGACCGGCTCAAGATAAAATTAATTGGCCCCCACCGGTCTTCCGCGTCGAGATGAAAAAAGTGGGCACACGTGGTCACTACCGTTCATTACGAACGCGAATTATGCGTAGTACGGCAGGTGGCAGGTGGGTA
Organism: Blastobasis adustella; assembly: GCA_907269095.1. Taxonomy (NCBI): domain Eukaryota; kingdom Metazoa; phylum Arthropoda; class Insecta; order Lepidoptera; family Blastobasidae; genus Blastobasis; species Blastobasis adustella. Next base: position 12,789,709 of record OU026129.1, on the reverse strand, counting down.
GCATGGGAACCCGGGGTTGGAGTGGGTTCCCACGGCCGCGTCATTCACCACGCCACACCTGCGCCCCTTAACGGGGATGCTATATTATACACACACGCCCGCCACGCGAAGGAAAGCGGCGATTAGAACCGAGGCGTGTGTGCGTCGCACGCCTTGATCGCCTCGGCGCGCGTAGGGTTAACCCACACCAGTATAGCACGTAACGTAGCATGTTTTCGACACTTTCTTTCCTTTCAGTGACCGAGGTGCCACCTGGCTGGTTGTAAAGGGTACGCGGATTTTGGGGGTTTCGTCAAGGATGTTGCTTTTGAGTGTGATTGTGGAAGAAAGGTTTTTGTTAGTTGGTCAATTTTGTAGCGAATCAAATGCGTGTCTAACGTGATTTAATGTGTAACTGTATCACTTATGTAGAAGTTTAACAGTCAATAACAACATTTTTTTAATGAATATTAAAGGGAAATGGAAATGAAACTTAATTCAACTTTTTGCTGAAACAACATTTTGGGATTTAACATTCTGCAAATTCAACTATTGGGAAATGATGTTTCAACGTTTTGCAAACTCAATATTTTGAGAATTCAACTGTCTGGTCCGAAAAGCTTGTATCGAGCTTATTCTCCACTTACACGCGTAAGTGTGAGGGACGGCGTTTACGTTTACGTACATTCTGTTTACCTATTTGATAAAAACCTTGTGGTGGCGCGTGTGTGCGTGTACGCCTGATTTATTTACAATACAGGGTCGCACCTAGGACTTTAACATTAAAATATATATTTTTTATGTCATACGGCAGACAAACAGGCAAGACAGCCACCTGATGGAAAGTGGTCACCGCCGCCCATGGACATCTGCAATACCAGGGGAGTTAACAATGCGTTGCAATGCGTTGTTCCAATAATACAAAATATAACTTTAAATAGAGTATGTCACCTACTTAGGAGTATAATAAAGTATTGAACTAGGAATTTACTACCTATCAAAATAAATATAAACAAAAATGAACAATTAATTATGAAGTAATGTACGGGATATACAAGACGCCACCAGCCAAACTGATGAGACAAGGGGTGTGCCTTTCTCTATGTCTCATAAAATTATGACCAGAGGTAGAGTTACAGGTGATAATGATGATAATCTATGCATAGTATAAAACAAAGTCGCTTCCCGCTGTCTGTCCCTATACGCTTAGAACTTTTAAACTATCTAACGGATTTTAATACGGTTTTTAACAATATATAGAGTAATTCAAGATTTATAATCAAGAAAAAGGGTAGAAAGGGGTAAAGTACGCGTACTAAGTCGCCCGGGTCCATTATTTTAATAATAAATCTAATTTACGTAACTACAGCAATAAAATCCATCACTGTTAGTTTTACGACTTTATGATAACGATTACGTCGGAACTATTCAGTATAACGATTTATTAATACCAACGAACGTTGTAATTACGCCCGCATCCTGTAATCCTACTATTAAATTTGCATTCGAGATTGATTCGCATTTTATGTTAGACCGACCAGCTATGTGATCTAACGATGCGGCTATGGGCTAATTATAATTATCTAGTAGGTACATGTAGCGCATGCAGCTATAATTATTATTATGACACGTACCATGATCCAATCTTGGCAGGATCCCCTGGTAGCAGGGTCAGGGAGGTCAGATGGCAGTCGCTCCACTGTAAAAACCTGATCTGCTAAATCCTGGATCATAGTCAAGGCGGACCCCGGGCCCTTAAAAAATGAAATTTCTATTGCAGACCACATTAGGACTCCCACAATAGCTACGAACTTCCGACATGAAGAACCGTAAGGATCAGAAGACACATTAAAGACTATGATCTCCAATAATCATGTAGCAAATCCCTCCATTAGGCTCTTATGATGATGATGATGATGCACTAGCGTATCCTGCAGTACACTATACAAGGGTAATTATTATTTATTGCACATCGCCTAGTTTCGGCTACTACTTGTTCGCAACAGAAACATCGCTCTCTGAAGCCGACCTAGCCTTACCGGAATTTAATGTTCTATTGTACTTTAATGCATTAGTATGCCCAGTATAGGCACTCCACCCTCGCAATTTGAACCCATTCGGTGCGCGCGCGCCGGCCACGCGCCGCGGCATCGACGCACGCGCAAGCACGCAGTCATACGGGCTGTTGGGGACCTTGATTGGGCAGTCAATGATAACTCCATTAACTGGTTCCGGGCTGTAGTGATTCGGTTGGAGTTACGTTAAGGAAGATAGGTACTAGTTAATGCATTAGTATGCCCAGACTAGGCACTCCAACCGCGCAATTTAACCTATTCAGTGCGCGCGCGCCGGCCACGCGTCGCGGCGTTGACGCACGCACGCGGGGCCATACGGGCTGTTGGGGACTCTGATTGGGCAGCCAATGACAGCTCAATTTGATAGTTCCCGGTTGAAGAGATACGGTTGAAGTTTGTTTATGGAAGATAGGTACTAGTTAATGCATTAGTATGCCCAGACTAGGCACTTCACCCGCGCAATTTGAACTCATTCGCTGCGCGCGCGCCGGCCACGCGCCGCGGCGTTGACGCACACGCAAGCGTTACTGTTGTACACACTGATTGGGCAGTCAATGACAGCTCAATTTGATAGTTCCCGTTTGTAAAGATTTGGTTGAAGTTAGGTTAAGGAAAATACTATTACCTCCTACTATTTAGGTACCACGTTTTTCCTTATTTTCCGGTTTGGCTAGCTAGGTACAACTGAAACATTCCTTGATTATAATTATTCTACCTTAGCGTCTGACCCGGTTTCTGCCAGGGTCCACTTTCTTACTCTTTCTTATCCTCTTCTCTAGTAAAAAACGATTATTGACATAAAAATGATAATCAAGTTATTATTGTAATTACTTTGACAAAGAAAATAAATGGAATTTAATATGATATCCATGAAAACATGATCCTAAAAGCGCTGTATTACGCAAAGAATAATAACATCTTTGAGTAGCTTTAATAAAATAAAAACATAAACATATAATAAGCATGAAAAACTCCTTCGCAACAATCAATAATCTAAATAAGAACACTGAGCTATTTCCGTACCCATTATTTCATAACACTACAAAACAGTATAATGACACTGTTTTGTATCTTACCACACAATATACCAAGCCCTTAATGGGTTTTAGGGTTGAACAGTTGAGACAAAAGCCCACTTCATACTACTCAAGGTCGCCATTACCCAACAAAAAGTATTCATTCCCCAAAATTCTAAGTCAACAATGCCCTTCACGTTTTAGGGCGTGCGTAAAGCACGTTCCACACACACCAGCACCCATACACACACGGTTACTCACACAATTTTGTATGTACACAGTGTCCACACAAGTAGTCACAAACCAAAACCGATACGCTGAGAATACAAAGTTCCATTTATGTAACCCTACCCACTGTGGGGACGCACAAAAAGCGTTGAGATTTTATTTTCCTTTTTCAAAGGCTACGGTGCACGTGTGGGGTTGTGGTCTAGGCGTTTTTTCTTCTTTTTTCGAAAGTATTATACAGAGTGTAAGAATAAAAAGCCCTCTCAGATACGAGGGACATATAATATAGAGGTAGGTAACAAAAAATAAATAAAGCTTTTTGTAAAAGTGAACCTTTTAAATCGGTTTATATTTCATACGGAAATAATTGCTATTTTCACAAAATACTACAAATTATGAAACGCCGCTATGTGTCTAACTCGCCTACTTTCTCACTTTATTAGGTTTTATTTTGGCGGTAATTTTTTTATACTTATCTGAAAAAATAATTAGTACATAAATAGAGTAGGGTACCTAGCAATACGTTCACGGATCTTCCAGGGTTTTTTACACACTGTATATTGTGAAATATTTTAGAGTATTGAGTATCAGTTACGGGTTTTCAATGCGCTCGGCGGTTGCGACCAACGGACTGGTGAGCTGTGACTTAATTACTCAGTACGGTACTCACTGAGTAAAAAAAGTGGACGGTAATTCGTAGTGACAAGTCGTGGTCTAGTCTCACGTAGATGGAGTTGATTTACTGCATATTTAAGTGGGGAAATTAAAATACTTTGGGTATGAATGGAATCCTGGACGGATCCTTCAATATCGGCCTCTGAAGATCGCACAGGTCCTTCAGCACTTCAACCAGCCAGGTGTATATTTGACGCCACACTGTATGTTTACCATTCGGATGATCAGAGTAGGCTCTCTTCACTGCGCGTGGTGTCTTTTGATTTCGAAGGCCGTGATCCTCTTTGACTCGCTGAGCCAGTATAGTTTTTTTTATACCACTAATGTGGCAAACAAGCTTACTACCTGTCTGATGGTAAACAGCCACAAAAGAAATTTAAAAGGAATAAAACGATTTGAAACTGAAAACTTGAATGCAATTATATCTCAGTATACTTCTTCCATGAAAGAACGACGCAAAAGGGTGACGTTATATTTCTATTATGACAGTTTTTATAAAACTAGGACATGCAGTCGGCTACACATCGGCTTCTTAGAGCATCGTCTACGAAGCTGAAACTAGTATCTATACGCCACTTATGCTAAACCTATGTAGACAAAGATACAGGTAAAGTTGATACTGGATCCAATTACATTCCGTCCGGTTCTAACAAGAGTGGATGTCAATCAAATCTCGTAAACTTGTTGGAATCAACAAGAATTCATATTAGGTCTCACTTTAGTACAATCCGTTCCCACGGCGCTTGACGTAAAAATATATTAATGTTGTCGAACAAATTCTTGTCACTTGTGCTATTTTTAGTACGTACTATTGCTTGCGACACATTATTTTCAACTTGTTGTGCTGTGACGCGCGTAATTCAATGAGATTGCGAATAATAATTGCGGTTTTTACGCCGACAAGTAAACGAGGACCTCGTTTTTTTTTAGTTTTACTTATAATGAGATAATTTTATTACATGATTTTATAATCGACTTATATTTAAATGATGGCAATGCTATTTTTAATATGAGCAGTAATTATTTCAGTATGAAGGATTATCCTTTGCATGAGACATAATAAACCATAAGCATGAATTAAGAGAAGTTATGAGCGACAGGCACCGATTTCCATCAGATGGGCTGTTTGCTTGTTTATTATTGATTAAAAGATATTAAAAGATTACGATTTTCGGTCAACTTATAATAGAAAACACAGGTAAATAGTTGGTCCTATTTAAAATGACAAACTTTCGAAAATTCCGTTTTCGCGAGACAATACACACCGGCACGAATACACACACGCAGTCTAAGTGCTACGAAACTCTACGAAACCGTAGCACCGCATAAACACAAATCGGTAATGACTACACACATCTCAAACTGACAAGCTATAATTCCATGATGGATCTAATCTCCACTGAGAGGCTTTGATAGATATCATTAACATCGTATATTACCTGTGATATTTTTCTGCAATCATTGGATATTTATACCACGTTAGGCGGGAACTAATAACGGCTGTGATTGATAGTGTAATCATAATACTACACACTGGGTGATAGATGCGGGTAGATACATACATCTAGTATCTAGTTTCCCGTCTCCAGCAGAGAGTAGTATTGGATCAGGGGATCAGGGTTGTAGAGCTGAACGTTACATATTTAATCAAGGTTATTTGTAAATAAATGAAATGGTATATTTTACTTAAAATGCTAATACAAGCACCACATTATAAAATGTAGAAATAAATATATTAAAGTGGTTGTAAAAAAATGACTAATTGCGTCAAAAGTGTCAAGAACATAGGTGAGATCTTATTTCAAACAATTTAAGCGTCTAAAAACTTCGCTAAAATGACGATGAAAAAGAATTTATTTTGCATTGTAACAATATATCACTTTGACATCTAAAAGTCTGTTATGATAAACCATTTTTCTATGATCAAAAATCACGATTTTCTGCATCGTGATTTTTGAATTTTCTGAATGATTTCACGATCTTAAATTAAAAATATTTTTTTTACAATATTTATTGACTTAAAATTAAAACCAATCAGCCAGTAAAAAATTAATTCGAAATTCATTAGCACAAAGTACGAAAGCGGCCCGCCCGCCCCAGCTATTCTCTATTTTGTGCTTATAGTAGTAGTTAGTACGTATTTATTTTTATTTCTTAGTTTACCTATTTTCGCGAAATGATTATTGCCGCGATCGTGACCGTAACGTCACTCGTCTTGTTATTAAAAAAGCATTTTTTAATAACAAGTATTTAAAAGTACCTGTATAAGTATTTAATCAATTTTTAGCACCCATAACACAAGCTTTTCTTACTTTGGGGCTGTCTGAATTGTCCAAGCATATTTATTTATTTATGCATTTTATTTTCATAATAATAATACAATTGACGTGAAATTACACAGTGATTATACATTGTTATATACAAGTATATACACACTTAAGAGCTAATCAAAAATATAACAAAAAAAATAATAATAATTGTAAAAGTTTTTCAATAAGGTAAAACAACCTCCCATGTAGAGTCGTCTCTACATAGAGTACCCACCTTATATAGAGCTCTAACATAACATAATCGCATCGCAACCGCCACTGACCAGAGGAAATGATATATCAGGGGCAGCGCGTGATTTGCGATCGCCGCTGCGCCCGCGCAGTAATCGCAGGAAGCGACGCTGTGCGCGATAAATCTACAGCGGAAACTTATCTAGCGGCGGGATTTGCAACTCGAAATGTAGAGTTGCTATTGTTGCGGTAGATATTGGTGGAACGTACATGTCCACATAATGTTACACTAAATAAGTGGGATGAATTTAATTTGCGGACCTTGTATCTTTGGAGGAGAATTTCGCGTGTTACTTTGGGGCTAGATGGAGCCAGTTAGATTCTTACGCCTTTTACAAAAAATTTAAGGTGTTTACGAAATATTCTACTGTACCGGATACCATACTGCTTAAGAAAGCATAGTAGAAATGGACCTGAAACATAAAAAATACAGTAAGCAACAGAAACGAGCTCTACTTTGGGGGATTCGAGAGCGACGGTACGAATCTAGGTGGGAAATTGAAAGATCATATGTTCCTAACACAAAAAGTGGTCTACAAGTACAGCCAGTAATTAAATAAATACAAAGCAATTTATTAATTATCTCCGGGTTACGAGTAGTCCTTGTTGAATAGCTTGATTTTTTCTAACTTGGTTGTAATATTGGTCCTTTTTGGTCGCGCTTGGTTTTAAAAAGTGCAATAATGACTGCGATAGTATTAAACGTTCGAGCCAATTTGAATAGACTTATATATAATCTAGCAGGTATTTATTTATTTTATTTATTTCAGGCGACAAGGGCCCATAGATATAATACACAATAATATTAATATTCTCGGGATTTATCAATTATAATATGTTCCGGAAGAAATTCTCTAGATTATAGTGAAAACCGTATCAGAATCCGTTGCGTAGTTTACGAGGAGTTAGCGGATATACAAACAGACAGACGCGGAAAGCGACTTTATTTTATACTATGTAATAATGACACAAATTATTATAAATCACATTTATCCCTCTGTAGTTGTCAATTACGCCGCCTATTATAACATCAATGGTGATGCCGTCAATGGCTAATTACAAGTAAGTAATTAAATTACACACGTAAGTACTCAACTACTAGTTCTAGTAATACCCGCGTGGAATAGCAATCTGGTCTGGCCATTATCATGCAAGTCTAGTGCTCACTTTGCCCGTGACTGCATGCAGCTGTTGGACGTGATTCATGAGATAGTGTTGTTTATAACTAGCCTAGTACTATGTGCGCTGGCGCACATGCGATCCAGTTTTCATATGACTCGAGCTATGTAATCTTCTACATATTACTTTGTGGAGCGACAGGAAAGACGTTAACGTATATGAGTTCAGTTCTATTGGTTCATTTAACATTTTTTATGGTGGTTAAACATAATCGATCCCGATAATGATTATCGATTTAAACACACTTGATTGTATGTGTAATATAAGAAATATATTTTCGATCGATACAAAAAAGATTTCCAACTCTCGCGCCGAGTCCGTGCGCAATGTACGAGTCATTATCAATTACACACGCTGGCCGGAACAATCGCAATCAATCAAGCATTATACCGAAAAGGGTTATCTTCAATCACTGCCCTCGCGGTCTCATCAATAAGGCTTTACGAGAGTAATCTAGCCTGTAACTACGCGGTGCCTCAAAGCCTCTATTCGTAGAACTACGCGGCGCTGTGTCCAGATTACCTTGGTCTCGGATGAGGGCTAGCTTTTCCTCGATCGTGTGGGGTTTGTTATGGAATGGTAAGGGCAGGGGGGCTCAGGTAACAGTGGTCAGGTTGCGCACGGGCCGGCGGGCGCGCGCTACTGCACGCGTTTGGCGCGCGTCCCAGCGCACGCGCGGCGAGCAGAGGCCCGCTATAAAAGCCAGCCGCCCTTCCTGTTCCAGCCATTCCCCTCGCGTCTCAGTCGGTGTGCGCACGTCGCTTTCGACTCTGACTCTGTAAATACGTCTTACGTAGTGTAAACTAGAGTAAGTTTACGTTAAGTTAACATGTGTCTCGCTAAGGACGATTCGCCGCGTAAGGAGGTGGCGTCGCCTCGCTCGCCTTGGGCCAAGCTTCTGAACCGTCAGGTAAGAATTGACTAAATTAAACCTTTTTATTATTTTAGTAAAAATCAAGGTCCCATATTTGTTTACATTTGTGAGTAGGCCTAATCTCCGGGTATCAGTAACAAGTTCTAATGTTACCTCTATTTCTATTACAGAACGCAAAACCCAGGCTTCCGCGAAAGGTGACGAGCTCCACGCGTGTGAACCTGAACAAGTGCTGGTCGAAGCTCGGAGAGTTGATCTCCAACGCCTCGCCCCGTGCTGACCTGCCATCGCATAAGACTGCATACCCCGAGGAGCCCATCGTGGTGCCTTTCTCCAACTTCTTCCCAGAGGATCCGGTAAAACCGTTCCCGGTGGAAGACAGAGATAACGCAGAGAACCAGAACATCCAGAACACCAGCCGTTTCGAGATAATCTCCGACCTTGAGAGCAATGACAACATGGCGAACGAGGTTCGAGAAATCTGCTACACGGCGAGTGTGAACTGTTTCGTATGTAAACTCTCCTACTAATTTTGATTCTAACATTTCTTTTTTAAGTTCTAAGACTTCCGTTTCCCTTCGATAATACAGTTTTATGTTGTTTTGGTTCTAAAATTCAGTGAAAACAAAATCCAGTCTTCCGACAGTAGATTAAGCGCGCTCGCTCTCAAGCGAGTTAATCCAATGTCTTCCATTAGGTTTAGTGGGTGGCGCGACAACGGTTCAACGGATTTGTTGTGATTTCGCGTGGTTTACAAACCTCTGTGATTTACTAATCCTTCCTTAGTTGAATCCTTCGAATCGTTGTGGGCTCACCCTTTAGTTTGTATCAGTTGAAATCAAGTTTTGGTAGACAGCTTTAACGATGATTGCACTGTAATTACCATCGCACCATCTTCCGGCTAACAATCAACTTGTTGTAGAAATAACTCAGCAATTTGTCTTCTGTCTGTAACTTTTGTTCTTTATCGAGTGTCTTCCATTAGTTCGTAAAAGATTTTTATATCGACTGTGATAATCCAGAGTATAAAAGATGCAGCTTTAATTAGGTTAAGATAGATAATTTATATGAATATAGACAATATTAATTATATTAAGATTAACTTCACTGAATGCATTCAATTTGAGTAGCTTTAAAATTGAAATCCAGTTGTAGACATTTCACATCAAATGTGAACAGTGTCTTGAATGCGTTCAGTGGATTGTTTTATGAAAATATGCGAATTGTATATGAATGAACCATATCCATGACAAAAGCTTTAATAGATTTAAGTAGTGCGTAGAATTCGTATTTCACATTATAAGGTAATTTTATGATAAATAAGAACAAGAAAGAATGCGAGGCAAAACATCCTTTCATACGATATTTGAGTAGGCCGAACGTGCCAATCTATTTAATACTTTTTAAGCTTTTTAGTTATAATCTTTTTGAATATTTTTTTTCGAACTTATTTGGTCAGTTGTTTTATTATTAAGGATCCGGATTCTAATGTAATTCTATCAGTGTGCATGTTAAACTTAAGTTTTTCCTTATAACTTTTAGAAGTAACGATAAGTTATCACTTATATTTTTTCCTTAATCTTTATATTGATGAATTCTTCCAATTGTGTCACGTAAATGGTACATGTACTAATAACGTTAAGTTTATGTTAAGTATATTATCATTCATTGTAGACTGATATAGTTAAGGAATTACAAGACTTTCGTTTGATCTCCCAATCTTAATAAACATTTTTTATAATAATAAAATTAAGTTATTTTATTCCACTATTCCCTTATCAAAGGTCATCATCATCATCCTAGCGGCCAATTCCGGCTTCTGCAAGGATCCGTTTTCTTACTCTTTCGCTCCACTACGCCTGGTCTTTGGCAACCTTGCATCTTAAATCGTGGCCCTAGCAGCCGACTCAGCTATGTCATTCCATCGTTCCTCAGGCCGTGCTGCGCACCTCTATTAGACTCATCATCATCATCATCACAGCCCGTAACAGTCCACTGCAGGACTTAGGGCCTCTCCCACGAAAGGGGAGGTTATTGCCATAATCTCCACGCTTGGCAGGCGGGTTGGAGATCGCAGTGTTTAAATATAATAATGGAAAATGCTGCTGCCCGTTTTCCAGACTACGGAGACCCTTGATCTTTTGCCTCGAAAACATTAGTCGCCTTATACGACACCCATGAATGTAAGGGGTTGGTGCTATTCTACTCTGCCGGACACCACACGGCCTAGTCTATTAGACTACCCAGTGACAAACGAGCAAACAGCCCAATTGTAGGCAATTGATGGCAAGTGGTATTGCCCATAACATCTACGAGTCATGTATTTAGGTTGCAGGCAACAAAAATGCAGAAGCGCACTCTCCCCTGATACCGGCAGGTTTAGAGACAGCTATTCCCCACGTATCCTTGAGGTTTACGCAACACGTGCCGAAAGGCACTCTGAAATTGAAATTATTATTCATCTTAACCATAACAGTCCACAGCAGGACATAGAGCCTCTCTCACGACAGGGGAGTGTATTGCCATAATCTCCACCCTTGCCAGGCGGGTCGCAGTGTTATAAATATAACAATTTACAACGCTGCTGCCCATTTTCCAGCCTACGGAGGCTCTTAGATTTATGCCTGGAAAACATTATTTGCCTTAACGACAACCACGAGTGTAAGGGGTTGCTGGACACCACACCGCTATGATTATGTATTACTCGTACCTATATCTGCAAAATTAGATTATTTTATTATCTATGGCACCATAATTGATGATGATATAGCATAATAAGCATTACAATTTTGAATAACACGAGCCAAGAGAAATAAACATTGCATAGCTAACTAAAATCAAAACCAAAAAGCTGCTAGATAGTAAGTAAAACCAAAACGGTGGGCCTCATGTTATTATTTTTGTAGAACTGTAAATATTACACTTTATCAGACAATATCATGCATGTTGGAGTACAACAGCAGAGTTAGGTACCAAATTGCTAACTTGTCGCTGTAGTTACGTTAATATAGATATTCTGCTGCGGTAGTTACTGCACGTAGTTCCAACCAACCGACAGCAACCAAGCAACTATTTAGGTAGGTATCTAAATTGTTGTCTTTGTGTTGTAGTTGTTGATTGCACGAATAAAGTAAATAACAAAACCTAACCTCTATCTAGGTACCTATGAAACTACGATCTTCCAAAGTACCATTCAGTAAAAACGGCCTATCGTTACAAGTAAAAAACGACCCTGCTATCGTACTTAGAAACAAAACAAAGCGCAATAGAGCTTCATTAAATCATCGAGGTCATAAATTATTCATTACTTTGAACAACACCACGGTGTAGCAAAAAAATGTGAGCATGAGTTCAACAAAGGTGTGCAAAAAGTCGGTCTAGATCGTGAAGAAAAACAATGGGAACTGTACGAGTATTAGAACGGTCGTGGGAGACGCGTGCGCGGCCAACCTTGTAATGAGTGCTCTTTAGTGCTATTCAGTGCTCTAGCTTCCGTTAACACGTGCGAGAGCTAATGTCGCAAGGAGTGCACGTAAATCTCTTATGTAATTTACAATGCAATGAACTTAATAGGTACAGTTTTCCACAAAGAGAGGGTCGCTATCAAAGAAATTTTTTATATAACTGCGTACTTAATATAGAGGCCGCTATATAGTTACTTACTATATAGTTATTACAAGGATTAATTTATTAAGGATTACATGGGGTTTCTTTTCGGTTGCAATATATTAATAATGTGGTTGCGAAAGTACACAACCTACATCATCGTTATCACCACACATTATAAAACAAAGTCCCATAAATCAACTACTACTACTTATTACTTGCGCCTGGCCTAATGGTTAGCGGGTCCGACTCGTAAGCGAGGAGTACCGAGTTCGAACCCCAAGAGTTAAGAAGTTATATTCGTGAAAGTATACTGAAGAATGATATAAAATACAAAAGACACCTTACATCTAATTCAAATGGAACCCATTTGAATTCCTGCCTAGCCAGTGCTATGTGTGCTCATAGAGACAGGCTAAAGACCTAAGTCCTGCTTGCTCCGAACTATCCAAGCTTACCGACCTTCTTCCTACATGTTTTTAAACCTGCGTAACTGATTAAAGCCCCGGCTGCCCTATGGGAGCAGCAACCTCACCCGGAAGCCTACTTAACCTAAAGCCCATCGAGACATGAGGCCTCCGAACGCCTACCTGTCTTGGGATCCGTCCTAACCTAGGGCCTGTCCGAGCACACATGCTACAGTACCAATGACCTTTTCAGCGTTTTATACATTAGTTGAACACTAACCAATACTCTTGCGGTGAGGGAAAACATCGTGAGGAAATCTTCACATTTAGGCTACCGAATGTGTAGGTAACCATGATCAAATCTGTCATCTGATCAGTCAGACGGCAGTTGCTCTACTGTAATGACTGACCTACCAAATCCTGGATTATGGTCAGGGCTGATCCCGAGCTCTCGCGCACGAGAGCGCAACCACAATTTGACACCTAAATAATTATTTACTAGCGGTTATAAAGAACCCGAATATGTTGTAGGTATGGGTGGTCATTTTGTTACTTTTTTTAACATAGGTTTTCTTTCCCAAATCATAAACAAGTGCCCCAAGTTGGGCGCCAATGTAATGTAGTGTTCCAGGCTCCAGCGTTGAACACAACGTGATAAGAGTACCTATGTCCACTGTTGTACAGGAATATGAGCATAGCTACATGTTTGGTAGGCGCATTGAAAATACACAACCGACAATTGATTACGGAAGGAAGGGAGCTCCATACAAACGAAAGTTGCTACTAACCAATGACAGCCAATGAAATTTTGTAAACTAATTTTATATTTCATATTGTAATATTACATTTTTAAGCCAAAGAAATGTTGTAAACGCCATTTAAAAATCAATGTCTGTGTCTATGATTTGTCCGATTTTCGTTAAAATAGGTATATCGTTTCAAAATTATCGGGATTTAAGATTTGTATTGAAATATTTACGGTTTCTAACGCGTTGACAAAAATTCATCGGCATTGATTGATTAATATGGAAATGATGATCAAACTTCGTTTGTATGGAGCCCGCCTTCTTTCCGTAATCTACCTATACCTACTCATAAGTTAGTTGGTACTAGGTACATCCTACTCAGCCGGAGGCCATAAATTTACATCTACTGCTCTACACTTCTAAGTTACGTAAGCTACGGTTACAATACTGTTGCACATTTTTTTACTGTTTCAATATACTGTTTTACGAGGAAGACGTGAAGGCGGCAAAAACCGCTAAATTATCGGTGTAACAGAGATGTTAGTGAAAAGGCATTAACGCTATAATTGAACTAAACACAGTATCATTGTAAGAAATCGGTGGGAACTGTTTAATTGCTCATTGAAACGACCTGTGATTGGATTCTACGTCGGCGCCTTTGTTCTTTTTTAGTTTAAATCAGTGACTGTAGAGACGATAGGTACCTAATTAACTGAATTATCGAATTAAGTGTAAATGGATAAAAAGTAGTGTAAGTAGTATAGGCATTTTAACTGCCATCCCACCTAGGGCCCTATTTTTGAATCGTCCGAATGATTTCAATTTTGATTTTAGGCATGAAATATTTATATCATGATGCTGATTTTTCCTATTTTTAACTGTTCGCTTTTTGTGATGCCGATGTAATTAATTTAAAATCGATTGAATTTTTCTTCCCTAAAACAAAAATGAAAACCCTTTGTCTCGAGGCAAGCTGTTCGAGAATAGAGCCTCTGGTAAGTGATGATGAGGCCGAAGATGGACATGCCTGTTTTGGGCCACCGATCCTGGCTAAACAAGAATTGCGGTGGGAGTGAGTGGTGGGACTATTGGGGCTTTGCCCGAATACCTGTCTAAGAAGAGCCACTCTAGCTTTGAAGGTACCCAAAAGTTGTTAAATATTTCATAAAAACTTATATCATAATGTACTGTTTTTATTTTTTCGTCACAAGTTTGTTGATAAACATCGCATGACCCACGTGTGCATTGGCATTACCTCATCATCATCATCATCATCATCATCCGAGCGGTCAATCCCGGCTACTGCCAGGGTCCGCTTTCCTGCTCTGCTTTCTCTACTTTGCCCGATCTTCGGCATCCTTACGTCGTAAGCCGTTGGCTCTCGCGTCCGTCTCGGCAATGTCAATCCATCACTTCTTGGGACTTCCGCGGCATCTCTTTCCTGATACCGGCAGATTCAGGCACCTATTTCCCACGTATTCCTGGGGCTTACGCAACACGTGACCATACCAGCGCAGCCGTGCCTCTTCGATCTTATCCGCGCTATCTCTTACGCCAAGGATGTACTCGTTACGCAGTCGATCCAGTCGCGTAATGCCACACATCGCAGCATTTTCAGTGGAGTTTGCGGACGTGCTTCGTCAGCGCTGCCCAAGTTTCGCTGCCGTAGAGCACACAGGCCTACTTATGCTCTTATATATAAGACCCTTGAGCTTGATTGGGATTGTAGGGTCACAGGTGACGGTCGTGAGCTCCCGCCATTTGGCCCAAGCTGCGGAGATTCGAGCCTTGACATCGGTGCCAATATCACCGATCTCGTGCTGCACGGATTCGGGGTATTGAAATTTATCTGTTCTATTCACAGCTTCGTTCCCTATCCAACCCGCCTGCCAAGCGTGGCGATTATGGCAATTCTAAGTCTAAGCTTGCTCACTATGTAACGTATCACTGTCCCACGGACAGTGCCAGTTTCAGTTAATAAGGTAGACAACAAATATTCAGGGTAATGGGCTTATATTCGATCAGTCAAGAAACTACAAACTACAACAACAAGAAATTTATAAAATGAATTTAAAAGGCTTAGCACGAAAGTTCCTACGAAAGTCCACTCCACACAACCTATGTCCAGGCTGGATCACTGAGTTCACTGCTGGCCGAAAAAGTACAGATTGCAGATTGACCCGACTGATTAGTTAGAGAATTTCGCAGATAATGATTTATGCAGCCACGTGCATACTTTGACCGGTCACTTGTATTTCGTTTAGTTTCTGAAAATAGCTTCTTCTAGCTATGATACTGATCCACCTTCTAGTTCGAAGGCTGGGAGAACTCTCCCACTCATCAGCTGCACTCTCTATCGTAGGGTCGGGTCTTTACTTAAACACGTTCGAGAACGATTTGGCACAAAATAAGATATAGTCTTGATGGCCAGCACTCATAATCAACCAGTCAGTTCCCGAAGTGGTCGATATTAATTTTCGGACGACCTCGTGTTTGGCAGCCAATGATATAATCCATGAGGACATAATGAAGAATTGGATCCAGCAATTATCTAGAATAAGAGGAGCACAAAAAATATTAAAATCTCCGCCGACTATGAACTGTGTCCGCATGACAACATATGACGTACAAAGAAAAAAAAAATAAAAGGTAAACATTAATTTGGAAAATGTGATATTTTATGTACAAAATCAAATATTTGCCACGAAATAAACAACCTAATGTGATGGAAAAATGTCCCCCGTGGCATAGGGGTCCATCTGGATTCTAAACAAAAGGAAAACAACAAGTTACAGCGGTAAGAATCCAGACACACGCCAATACCCTTGTATTTGTCCAAAAATCATAATTACTCTTACCAATTGGATATTTAGGAAACGATAGATCATTTCCCCAAAAGAAAATACTGTAATCGAAGTTCGATTCGAATCAAAATATTTGTAAAACGTAGTTACAACGTAGTCAGAATTTACAGTATTAACTAATATTCCAGGCAAGGATGATGAGCAATCAGAGCCTGAAGAGCCAAACCCAAGAATATACCAATTATATGTATAAAAATTGAAAATAAAAGTATCAACGTGCTGAACAGTTGTTTGAACAGGAGTCCTAATAACAGTAAGTACACACGACACCGTATTACACCACTAAGCGTCAGGGCAAGACCCTACAACTAGTACGATGTCATCAGCGTATTTCATAAGCCAAGGAGGCGCGTCCTGAATTTCCGCTGAGAGGACATCGAGCACAATGCAAAACAAGTAAGGGTTCAGCACTGAACCCTGGTGAACACCAACGGTAATCGAGAAGGGATTAGTATGGCCTACGATGGTTTTGACGACGACCGACTCAGTTTTAGCGTACATGTCCTGGATAATCTTAATGTACGCCTCGGGCACAGACTTTGATCTCAGAGCCCACCAGATTATCTCACGTGGGACACTGTCGAAGGCCCTCTGCAGGTTGAGGAATGCGAAATGCAACGGTTGATTCCTACTGCAGTGGGACTCCTGAAGAACCCTGAGAGCAAAGAATGGATCTATTGTGCTGCAGCCCGGCCTGAAGCCGTATTGACATTTTGACAATTAGCATTCCTGGCGAGCATCATGATCATAATCATCTTGGCGTTCAATCCCGGTTGCACTCCCGCGCAACACGCGGGGGCCCGGGGTCCGCCTTCCTGGTTTTCTTAGTCCACTTTGCTCTGTCTTCAGCATCCTTAGTGGTGAGTCTGTTGGCACGCATGCCACTCTTAACGACGTCCAGCCTACGCTTCGTGGGCCGGCCTCTCCTTCCCGTACCTGGCCCAAGAAGCATTGACATTACCTACGTCGCCTTTATTCAGCCCTGGCTGTAATCGCGCCTTGTACGTCATCGCCAAAGTAGTACACTCGAGTCTTAACTAATAGTAATTACAAGCAACGAATTTAATATAAATATAAAATATTGAATACATAATTCATATTAAATCCAAGCATGAAGACTGAATTTGCTTTGCGACGAATAAAAAAACCCATTCGAATTCCCGTAACCCGTCAAGTAAATAATGTAACGAGACGTGCCGGCGAGCCGTTCAGAAAACGTGACGTTTCACAAAAGTCTGAGATGTCCGAGACGTTTGGTTCGATGGGGATAATGGCCAGCGTTTAAGAATGATAAATCGGCGACGTTTCTTTACGCGATTCGTTCCGATCAGGCGATCGGGGTTCAAAGCGGGCGACACCTACGGAATAACCTCACAAAGGTGGGTAATACGTAAACCGCCTATTCGTAGACAGGACTCGGTTACGAGGCACCGTGAAATCGCGCCGGCGGAACCAATCGCAGAAAAATCTCGGTTTTTCGGTTATTTCTTTGGGATTTGTACGGCCTTTCTTCGGCGATTCGTCGCGCTGAACGGGTGTCAGCATTACAAACACATGTTCTTTGACTTAGCTGGCGCAGGCATTCAGGGATCCGCGACGGCTTTTCGATTTCGCGACAGATTTCACGGTGCGCGACGCGTTACATTGATGTTGACTTACCTTCCGTCACAGCTGCTAGTTATGAATCTTACGGTGTCAGCTCGGATCGTTTATTAGCTGAGTTTAAAGACGGGATTACAATGAGAAATATGGCTTTCTGTGTTAGCTGCATGAATTCCTGGTATACAGAAAAATAATTGTCAAAGCCTTGGTTTTTCATGCCTGGCGAAATAGATCAATGATCATAACGGCAGTACTATGACGGTACATAGGGGTAAGAAAAAACAGTTAAATAATGCAATATTTATTTACTCAAAATTCAAATTTTACGGTACATTTAAAAACCCTGTAAATGTAAAGTTTTCTTGCAGGTTCGTTCTAAGAGATAAAGTGCTAATCTCAGTCCTGCAAGGCCTCAGGAGACGTCGTATACGATTTTATTTCCTTCTTCTCATGGTCACAGTTTACACATTTCTCAGATTTTTCTTAATAAGTAAGATTCAACCATGACATTTTATATCTATTAAAAGAAGAATATTACCGCTTTCCAGCACCTTCGTTGCATAAACTACCTACACAGCCTGTTATACCCTTGTTATGCCTTTTATAGTACATACAAATACTTTTGTATAACATTTCACCGCACCAGTGCACAACAACAAATCAAGTGAGCGAGCGTATTGGTAGTTGAACAATATTTTTGCAAACATTGCAGCTTTCCTCACTTATTATACGTGTTAATTCACCACTCCCAGTGCAATGGAGGTATATCCTTAGAGATTATCGGCATGGGTCGTTAATCTGTGGGCTTTGGGAAAAGTGACTGTTATTTGCCGACAGTGGCGGTGCGTTTGTGGCCTTTTTTAGATGTATCACTAAACAAGATGCAGGGGTAGTTAATACTAAGTAGCTACTAAAGAGTCGGTAAAGAGTAAGAAATTGGGAGGTTTTACTTGTTTTCTTGTATTGAAAGGCAAACCAGTGACCTATTTGGTGGTGTTAGAATATGACTTCTAATAATTCGTTTTCTTATATTCGTGTATATTTTGTCCAGATTACAGACGTAATCTAGACAAGATATGCATGAATATGATAAAATCGTCTGGGTCTATTCTTTTTATAAAAAAGCGCATGCCGCATGCATATAAATCAGATATTCACGGTTGTATCTCTGATTAGCTTTTCTCAAAGTAGGTATACACATCCGTAACCTTACTTACCTATTGTAAGCTGTAAGTAGGTAGTTAACTATATCAATCGCCGTCGGAAAAAACAACTACAAATCTCATACCTACACCACTGACCGTCCACACCCTGGATTAATCCAAATCCAAGCTTACTTTAACAGCAGTCCCATCAAAGCGAGACCTTGTTCATACACCTGTGAACACAAATAGACCGCCACTTACCTTGTTAAAATTCACAGCTAAGGCCCGAGCCTTTGTGGGCGTCCGTGCGCCCGTAAAACAAATATCTGTCGCGTGAAATTCGGATAACGTTGTTGGTGAAACTCTTCGATACCACTCAAACATATTCTTCTAAAGACATCTAGAGAAGTCCGAAATTGAACCTTGTAGCCTTAGCTTTAAGGTTTGGAAGGATAAAGAGCTCATATACCACAGGTATAGTAAGAGGTTTTGTTAAATTCACGCTTCGATGTTCTACTATCGAAGTGCATCAGAAGTGCCGCATTTAACAGTTCCGTTGGCAATTTTATGACGTAATAAGGGCCCTCGGGTGCGAACGTTTCACGCGGCTTAGGTTTTGGCAAAAGGATGCTAATTTTGACGGAAAGATATTAATTCCGGTGTGCTTGTCGTAGGTTAGGCGCTGTATGGGGATGTTGAGTCTACATAATTGGGTAATATTTATTCTTAAATTTGACAAATATGGCACAGTATTATGACACTGTATAATAACTGTGTTATAACGAACGCACTGCACACAATGGCCAGACGACCTTCTAAAGGCCATATTCGTAGTGAGGCGGTACAAAACAGAATAAGCCTAGGACGACTCGGGGATACTCTATAAAATTATTGTACTACCCGCTTCTCACAATACTTATCAGATTATCGGTCTCCCATATAGCTACCAGGCTTTGGGTGGCTAAAGTGCCAAAAAATATTATTAACCAGCCCTTATAAAACGTGTCAATATCACCAATCTACGCACTTAACGCTTAGCGGAAACAAACCATTTCAACGCGTTAACGCAACCTGCAAATCTGGACAGTTGTTATCTTCAACACCCATTTTAATGGCCACTCATGGCCACTCCTTTGTCCTGCAGACCACGACATGGAACTCTCATTAACTGCGCCTGAGTTGATCTCGGTTGGGACTTTCGCAGGGCCAGGAAACCATTACTTAGCTCGCATAATTAGGTGTGGCTGTGTAACACTTTACCACTTCCGATTGGGTGTAGGGTGGCTACGATTTTGAAAATATTGGGTTTTTAACTAAGGGGTAAGAAGGTTAGGATCGTTGAAAATTTGAAATGGGAAAGACCAGTGACAAACAAAATGATTATGTTATTGTATATCTTGAATAAAAAAAAATCCTTGTATTATTTAGTAATTTGGTTTTTTTACCAAAAAAAATTGTCTACTTATTGTGTCTGTGTAAACCTTAATCAAGTATGTAGGGTGACACAAATGCCGCACAACAAAGCTAAAATATATCTAATATAAGCACTTAAATGTTTTTTTGTATTGTAGTTTAACATAAATTAAAATACTCACTCATATATGGTCCTGTCCCTCATATTTCCGACAATCATATGGCACCTACAACCCTAAGGCGCCAAAAGTCGCCGCCGCAGAAGGAAACGCGGCGGCAACACAAGCCCATTAGGCGGCGACACAAATCACAAACACGTGACAAAAATATTCTGCGATAAAAACGCAGCGTTTTTGCGACGACATTTATATTTGGTTTTTATTTTGGAGAACACAAGTTGCCAGTAAAAAAATGCATTTTATCTGCACACGTGCAACGGTCGCGATTTCGTGCGGTCTCAAATTACAGTGTTGCGTTTTTTGAGCGGAAACCGAGGATTTTTGGGGATTTTCGAGTGTTGACAAAATGAACGGATGGATTTTGACAGTTAGCTGCTGTGAAATTTGGCTTCGTGCCGTAATTGGGGCAGGTGCGGTTGTTTGTTCAAATCAAAAAAGGAATTGAGGTCAAAATTCTTCAACTTTGATTAGGTACCGCTTTGGGGATGTCATCGTAGTAACGGCCTAAGATACATAAAATCTGAGATATATTAATTTAGCAATGGTACAATTGGTTGTTATTTGGATAGGCACCGTTCCCTACATTGTTCCCCAAATTATAACTAGAATCAAATTATCTTGACGGTCCCGGTTGGGCCCGAGAGCACGAAAGCCCGGGCATTGGCCATGATCCAGCATTTGGCAGATCAGGTAATTACAGTGGAGTGAGTACTATCTGACCTCCGTGACCCTGTTAACAGAGTAACCTGACCAGATTTCATAATGGTTACACATTCAGTCGCCTGTATGTGCGGAATCATTACAATCAAATAAACCTATATAAAACTGTTATAAAAGTTTTTTATGATATCGATATTTTAACGATATCGTTGAGATAAATTATAACAATACCTACTAATGTGAATTCAAGGAATTCTTTGCGAAAACGCAGATGTGGCCAGCATTATTTTTTATTTGATTAAAAAAGTCTATAGCCAGTACTTTATCTCGTTCACAAAACTCTGCTATTTCGCGTCGATAACCCAGAGTGGAAAGAAAAAACTAAAAAGAAACCCGAATATCTCCAATATATCCGAAACCAAACGACCTTATCTGGCCCTAAAAAAATCCGAGCTATTTTTATCTAAAAACGTCGGTAACATAATACACCCACTGACCGAAAAAGAAAAAAGTTCCCAAAAAATTTAATTGTGTTGCAAAAATTTGGCCGAAATCCGAATTGCCCCGGGGCACAGGAAATGAGCGAGCGGCGAAAATGGACAAAAAGGTGAATAAAAGACCGTAAGAAAACGTCTAGTTTGATGGATCGCTGTAACACAATCATTCGCTATGAACAGGCCCTTATAGAGCCCCTTGAAGATCGAGTGATATTCTTCACTTTTATGCTTGTTACGGTCACTTTTATCTATTTACATTCATGTTTTAAAATAGCCCTTAAAGCTTTCCGTCTAAGTTTCATATTGCTTTGACTCCTTACCTTACAATTTTATTCTTTACAATTTGAAGATCTTACATCTTGACCTACAATGTGCGCATTTGAAAATGAAGTTTATGACAGTGCAAATAAGGTTGAAACTGGTGTGCTTAAAATTTCTTTCAGACTTGGAAGTATAAAGATGAAAGAGGTAACAGAACAGACCCATTTTGACACGTGTTCGATGGCCACTGTGGGCGCATCCGTGTCTTTCAATGACTGTTTATCTGCACATAATAAAACAGTAACACATAAATGTTTATGTACCATAGGTCTTTAATAAAAAAGTCTTCGTAGTCTTTGTCCCTTAAAAATCTGATATGGAATTTTATCATCATAATTAAAAACTTTCACGTCTGGACTTGAGCATTGCTTGAGCCACAGAAAAAGCACATAAAAACCTGACACAGTTTTTCGTATAAAATTAAAATAGGTACCTATTATCAAGGTTCATATGAACATGGCGCATTCCATACACAGCAAAGTCTAACAAAAGAAATGCAATAGAAATTATATTCTAAAATCTTTAAAAACCTTTGGAGGAGCTCCGACAAAAAGATTTTAAAAGTGGGCGTTACTCCGACTGTCATTTCTTTTCTGGGCCATAATAGTCGGCGGCATCAGCTCGCGCCAGCCTATTATCTCAAAAAAAAAGGAATAAAATAAGAAAAGAAAAAAAGCGGCACGAAAAAATATCTCCGCCTCTGATTCGAAGCCTCAAAAGGAAGCGTGGCCTTTGCGAATCTGGGCAATAAATTCCCATTGATTGAATTTTGGACCCATGCAGGGCTATAAGGGCTCATTATGTTGCCAATATTTTTAAACTTTTTCATTTCTCGTCATAAAAATTATGAGTGACCTCAGGCGTTATCACAGCGCGTTGATGTCTTTTGTATGGGGCAATCGAGAATTGCATTTTGGCACGAGATGCTGTCATTATAATGAGGAGGAGGCCTTGAGGAGGCTCGAGTCCAACCATGGACTGTTACAGGCGGTCTGACATGCTGGAGGACTGTCATTAGCGTGTCATACTGACACTTTTGCAGGTTTGTATAGTGATGATTTATTTGTAGATACAAAAACCCTTCAATATTTTAAAATAAAGTCTCATGCCGCGTATGTCTGTTCGCGATAAATTCAAAGATTTTCAAACGGTTTTCACTAATAGACATAGTGATTAATGAGGAAGGTTTCGGTGTATAACCCGTGTGAACCTAGTGTATAAATAAGTAGTGATTAAGGTAAGTATGTACATTTATTTTTCTCTATTTTAAGTATTCCTTTAGTATCGTGTAACTCCTGAAATAAAAACTCATAGTAAATAATATCCTCAAATGATTTCTTGACTTCCACACCTACCAATCTACTATTGATATCACCGGTTGGTGCTAAAAACCAAGTACACATATAAACTCGAACTGCTCGTTTAATTACATACCTATTTCGTATTCACAAAGCACATACATACTTTCTTTCATACGCATATTTAGGTTTTCCCGTTTCACAGTAACAAAACTTATTGTTGTTGCCAAACATAATTTCTTCGAACCATTCAATGGAAGCTTTCAATGCATCGACGTATTATGCAGTAAGAATATAATAACTGCATAAATAGCCTTTAAGAATTTTCGACTGACCGCTCATGGTTCATTCATTGGAGGATGTCTGCGTGGCTTGGTTCATGAATGGAGGCGCATATCGGCGCACGCGCAGGGAATCGATTACGTAACGGTAATCGTTTCTTGGTGAATGGAAAAGGGAAAAGTGATGAGGTTCCCTCAATACACAGCGCAGTGGTAGCACTTGGTAACGGTCGGTAGCATCCAGGGGCCCAACCGCCTAACTGAAAATTTAAGCACCTCGAATGAAGCGAGTGAGATGAAACCATAAAACCAATTGCCCAGCTCGGCAAAAGAAGCTGTCTGTGACTTTGAGAGTCTGGTCTGTGCCAATATATGGGCTTTCTATACTTAGTTATTGTACCTAGATACATAATTGCCTGAAATAAAGATTACATTATTAAAATTATTAATACACTCTACAGTGTGCCACTGGCAGCCACTAGGCCCGTCCAAGCAGCGGCGCTTTAGGTGTTCGCGCAACCGGCCGAGTATTTTAAATTATTAAATAATTAGATAAAGTATTTCCTAATGGAGATAAAGGTTAAAATGGTGTGTCAGTAAAACTTCCGCCGCTGCCACGTCGTTTGACTGAATAAAATATAGCAATAACGTATCGGTGGCCTAATGGCCAATGGGTTCGACTTGTATGCGAGGGGTACCGAGATTGATTTCCAGTACGCCCATGTACCAATAACTTTTTCTGAGTTATTTACATTAGTTAAACATCGGTTAGGTCCTGTTTTCACTAAGGCTTGAGCTTTTCTCATCTACAGACCTTAGAAGTAAGTAAAAGTAGAAAAGTGTTAAGGTAGAGCGCGTGAGAATTTGCGTACGCGTCTTTTACGATGCAGCATAAGAGATCAGGCTCTCCGGGCCACGTAAGCCTAGTCCCGAAGTTATCCGCATCGTATCCGCTCCTTTCGTTACAGATATCCTAGACGACGGTAGCCACTTTCTATTAGGTGGACCGCAGTGTGCCTCCCTAGGCAATAAAAAAAAATTCTTTAACATTCTTAGCGACACTTAAAAAATTCCTGGTACGCGAAGTCGTTGACGATAATTTTTCACCCTCTTGAACCAAAATAAATCTTGATGTTTATCTAAGTGTAGTCTTTCTCGAAACTCTACGGCTGGTGCAACCCGTGATAACACGATTAGTTCGAAATTACACACAGGAAAAGATTATCTGGATTCTGGAAACAATTAAAAGGAACTATGCTGTTTGTAGTGGTTATGTTGCTGGATGTAACTTGGTTTGTTAATTTAAAGATTCCATATAGTACACTAACTTTCCTAAAGAAGCTGAAGTGTGAAAACTTAATTTTATATTATCATACCAATCGATACGCAGAAATAGCATATACCATTACACTATAATGAAGGCAGCCATTAGGGATAAGCTCATTATATTCGATAAAAATAAAAATAATTTCTAAAAGGTATGGAATATAATATGTCTATACTTAGTTTTTAGTTTAGTAAAAATCAATAAATTGTATTCATTACAACTAAAACTAAAATATAACTAAACTAAAACTAAAATGTACTTATACTATATTATTATTTTAACCTAGGCCTCATACACCATGTTATATAATGGACAGCGGGATTGTCATCGGTCGCCGCCGCGCTGCTAGCTGGCATTGTGATACCTGGATTCGCGAAAAAGCCAGTTATTCACCAACATCTGTGCTGCCGCTGTAGCTGATGTCATACTGCAGGGAATGGAGTGTTTTATCCCGTCCTCTGTAGTCCGTCTCGGCGGCAAGAGTCAGCCCTGGTACGACAGGCCTAGTGCTGAGGCAACTCGCCTCAAGCATGATGCTTTTCGTGCCTGGACAGTGGCTCGGGCCCAAAAGGACCCTAATACCCACATTTTGAGGAAAAAGTACAATGCTGTATCGAGGTCTACAAAAGGGGCATTGGCCGGAGCAAAATACAAATTCATCGGTGGAATTGGAGAGAAACTAATCAGCTACCCCTCTGGGAGCCGTGCTTTTTGGTCTCTCTCCAAAGCTGTCGAGGGGAACTTTTGTCGGACCACCTTTCCACCTTTGCGCAAGCCGGATGACCAATTGGCCCACACAGCAAAGGAGAAAGCCGATCTCTTGGGTAATCTCTTTGCTCATAACTCAACTCTGGATGATGGGGGAGCTGCACCGCCTACCATCTCTCGATGTGAGGGCATAATGCCCGAGGTTCGTTTCACCCAAAAAATCATAAGACGTGTGCTTCTCTCCCTAGACATCCGGAAGTCCAGTGGACCTGATGGCATTCCGGCTATCGTTCTTAAAAAGTGTGCTCCCGAGTTGTCTCCCGTGTTAATGCGCCTATTTAAGCTTTCCTACACCTCAGGAACGGTGCCGTCTTCGTGGAAGTTAGCCCATGTGCACCCGATACCCAAGAAGGGTGACAATTCAGACCCATCAAATTACAGGCCTATAGCGGTAACCTCCTTGCTCTCTAAGGTGATGGAGCGGGTCATAAATATCCAGCTCCTTGGATACCTCGAGGATCACCAGCTGATCAGTGACCGTCAATATGGCTTCCGTCATGGTCGCTCAGCTGGTGACCTTCTTGTGTACCTAACACACCGGTGGGCTGAGGCTGTTGAGAGCAAGGGGGAGGCTCTGGCAGTCAGTCTTGATATAGCCAAGGCATTTGATCGGGTCTGGCACAGGGCACTGCTAACAAAACTCCCGAAGTACGGTATCCCCGAGGGACTCTGCAATTGGGTATCCAGCTTTCTGTCTGGGCGGAGTATCCAAGTCGTTGTCGACGGATGCTGCTCCGATACCAAGAGTATTAATGCTGGAGTACCCCAAGGTTCAGTGCTGTCTCCCACGCTGTTTCTTCTGCATATCTATGATATGCTGAATACTCCCAGTATTCATTGCTATGCAGATGACAGTACTGCAGACGCTCGTTATACTGGCCGTGCGAATATCCCTCGTTCCGTGGTGTCGGAAAGCCGAATAAGACTTGTGTCAGAGATTGAACACTCCTTGGAGCAAGTTGCTCACTGGGGCAGATTGAACCTGGTGGAATTCAACCCCTCTAAGACGCAGGTCTGCGCATTTTCCGCCAAAAAGGATCCTTTTGTCATGGTGCCGCAGTTCCAAGGAACATCCCTCTCCATCTCGAAAAGTATCGGGATCCTTGGTGTCGACATATCAGACGACGTACGGTTCCGAAGTCACCTGGAGTGTAAGGCTAAACTAGCCTCGAAAAAACTTGGTGTGCTTAACCGGTCTAAGCGATACTTCATCCCAGAACAGCGTCTGTTGCTGTATAAGGCACAGGTGCGGCCACATATGGAGTATTGTTCCCATCTTTGGGCCGGGGAAACCGCCGACCTGCTTAATCACTTGGATTCTATACAGAGGCGCGCCGTACGAATTGTCGACGATACCGTACTGACAGGCAAGTTGGAACCACTGGCTGATCGAAGGGACTTTGGCTCCCTGTGTGTGTTCTACCGGCTGTACAATGGGGAGTGTTCTGAGGAATTATTTGATCTGGTGCCCACAGCACAATTCCGCAATCGCACCACCCGCCGTGGGCTGGGTACTCATCCCCATTACGTGGACCCTCTAGTGGTGTCCACGCGAAGATTCGAAAGAACGTTTCTCGCTCGTACGATTCGGATGTGGAATGAGCTCCCAGCAACGGTGTTTCCTTTGGCCTATGACATGGGATCGTTCAAGAGGTATATTAGAGGTTTCCTTAGAGGCGGGCAACGCATTGGTAGCACCCCTGGTGATGCTGATGTCCATAGGCGGCGGTGACCACTTTCCATCAGGTGGCCCGCATGCCTGTTTGTATGCCGGATAATATAAAAAAAAAAAAAAAAAAAAAAATATTCACAAGAGTAATATAGCACCAAATGACTGGCGGTTTCGCCAGATATTCATCTACAAAATTAACATTTACAGCTGATTAGAAGTGTCGATCGACGAAGCGGACTACATCGGCGATGGCGGCGGCTACAGTGGTGGTAGTCTAAAATTCTAGAGTAGATTATTCCCTATTTTAATAAATGTTTCATAAAACCTATTTATCGTGTTTATTGTCTTTTATACCATTTCTCTAGAATGGAGGACAATCAATGACATTAGGGTTAAGGTTATATATTTTTAAATAAGACTTAAAACTATAATATATTCACAAAAATCAATTTAAACTATTTACAATATTATTTTAGCCTAAAAACTTTATATCAAAGGAATCTTAGCCTAGTCCTCATAAAAATGCTAGTGCATAGCAGGGTTGCCATAGGTGGCCGCCGCGATGATCGCTGGCATAGTGTATGATACCAGCCAGCCATTTTGAATATCACTAGTTGTAGCGACGGTATAAAATTTGGTTATTAGAAGCTTCTAAGCATACCTTAAATAACCAAATACGTCGTTACCACAACTTTTGCATTCTGTAACGGGTGGCGGTCTCGCCAGATATTCATCTACATAATTTAGCATTTCGAGTTGTTCTGGCGTGTCTTAGAATGAAGTCGACGACGACGACGACGACGGCAGCGGCTGTGACGGTGGTAGTCTGAAATCAAAATTTGTAATTCATATCTAGGTCGATAGGCCGATTTTCAAATCTAAAACATTAATAGTTAGATTCAGTATTTGACTGCCTGGGGATCGAATCCGAGACCCTTGTGCAACATATTACTAGGAAATTATTTCAAGTTTTGTCTTCTATCACCACTACACACGGATTTTAATCAACTCCAAATAAGGAGGAGGGTCTGACTTGATCTGTATTTTTTGTGATTATTCGATTTCTCTATGATAAGAAGAAGAGTGATTATTTGTGGTAAGAAAGCTACTTAGGGTTAGTCCCTTATTTAATTGTATCAAAGTCGGTTCAGTATATTTTAAAATAAAAAATGTCATTGTAATATCAACACCGACTTTTCATGGTAAAATTATAAATAAAAAAAAAATAATAAATAGACACTAGCGACCCGCCCCGACTTCGCACGGGTTTTCTCGGGCTCGAGGGCCTGGGGTCCGCCTTAGCTATGATCCAGGATTAGGCAGGTCGGGTAATTAAAGTGGAGTGACTGCTATCTGACCTCCATGACCCTGCTCCCAGGGTCTGATCCAATTCAGTCGCCTGAATGTGCTGTGGCCATGATCCAAGGTTTCATCACGATGTTTTCCCTCACCGTCAGAGCATCGGTTAATATTCAACTAATGTACGTAACTCAGAAAAGAGTCATTGGTACATAGCCGCAGCGGGATTCAAACCCGGTACCTCTCGCTTACGAGTCGGATGCCTTAGCCGCTCGGCCACTGACGCTCCACTTACTCTATTTTAATATGCATGTATAAACAAACATAAACCACCATAAAACCTTCTGCAGGAAAATCTCTAAATTGTCAGTTTAAATCCGTTTTTTTATGTTATGCGGTAGACAAATAGGCAGACGGGCCACCTGATGGAAAGTGGTCACCGCCGCCTATGGACATCAGCAACACCAGGGGAGTCACCAATGCGTTGCCCGCCTCTGAAGAGACCTCTAATATACCTCTTGAACGATCCCATGTCATACTCCAAAGGAAACACTGTGACTGGTTGCGTAGTTTAAAAGATCTAACTGTATATACAAAGGGACAGACGGGTGAAGCTTTGTTTTATACTGTGTATAAATAGACAGATACACTGAAAATAGTAAACATATCGGATATCGAATCCGGGACTCTTGCGCGGTATACTACCAACTGCATTAAACGGGTACTCTGTGACCGTTTTATCTTTTTTTATGTTAGACTAGACAACCATTTGGCCGCCATCTCACTTCTTGGTAAGTGACGATTTACCAGCGAAGGTATACTATAGTGAAAGATGCTTTGAAATTATTAAGACTTACCGACATCGAATGATGACGAAAATTACGACCTTGTCATCACATATGAATAGCGGAAAAGTCAGAGCCGGTGGCTGAACTGACTCTGCCCAAAACACTGGACAAACCAATCTGCAACGCTGCAAAAAATGCTGCATATTAGGATAAACATTAAAACACTTATTTTAAGAAAGAAAGAAAGAAAGAGCATTTATTAACGCAAACAACAACACCACAACATTGAAAAAGATACAAGAAAACATAAAGACATAAAAAGAATACAATTATAAGCAGAACATAAATTACACAGTGCCGATGTAAATACCTATCTGATATTTGTTTGATGTGTAGTGTAATAGATAATGTGTTGTGGTGGTGTTTGTGTAAAAAGGACCTCACTCAGCATAATGCCCCGGCGTGAATCGGAGCACTGGTTTTCAGTGAGACCTGCTGAGCGAGGCACGTACAAAATATATATGAAATACAAATATACACTAAATATACTACTTAGACTGGTCATAATTATGTATTGTTGTTGTGTAACATGTGCAGTGTGAATTGTGTATTTTACGCCGAAGACCGAGCAAGGTGGGCCAAGAGTAGCAGGAAGGTGGCCCCTGGGCCCTCGCGTGCCGCGCGCGGGCGCAACCGGCACATAACACATTAGAAGGTAAGGAACATACTGGTAGTGCGGCGGCGGACGCCTTCTCCTCGTATTTTTCAAGCGTCTTCTTGCCTGACGTACCTGACCTGGTAAGTGCAGATATAATTACGGCGGATCGAACTTCTTCTGCCAACTATATCGACATTAGGAGTATCTCTCTTACTGATATCGAAACAGCCATAGATAAATTGAAACCCTCGATTGGCCCCGACAACCTGCCAGCTATCATTATTAAAGCCTGTAATGAATTTTTCATAAACCCTCTCTACCACATCATGAACTTATCCATTTCCACCGGATGTTACCCGCAGCATTTTAAGACTACCCGAGTGAAACCTGTCCCCAAGTCGGGCGATTTGAAGGATGTTGAGAACTACAGACCCCTTGCCAACTTATCTTCTTTGGCAAAAGTGTATGAGCTGATACTGTGTACACACATTACCTCGCAGGTCAAACCTTTCCTGAGCGATTCCCAGCATGGGTTTAGATCTAAACGCTCTGTAACTACCAACCTTCTTACTTTGGTCGATCTCGTCTCCGATCACCTAGACAGAGGTATGCAGGTAGACGTGGTCTACTTTGATTTTAAGAAAGCTTTTGACCGGGTTGATAATGATGTGCTGCTGAGTAAGCTATGTTCTATAGGGTTTTCTCCATCTTTGTTAAGTCTTTTCGCTAGTTACTTGCGTGACAGGCAACAATACGTCCGTCACGGTTGCTATGAATCTGGTACGTATCGTACACGTTCCGGGGTCAGTCAGGGTTTAGTGCTAGGTCCGTTATTATTTAGTATAATGGTGAAAAACCTGGAACAGACTCTTCAATCTTCTCGTTGTTTGTTGTATGCTGACGACCTTAAGCTCATCCATAAGGTGTCTAAGATGTCCGACTGTAATGAATTACAGTCGGACATCGATGCTGTGTATAAATGGAGTATAGATAATAAATTACACTTTAATCCATCGAAATGCCATGTCATGTCATTTAGTCGGTCTAAAAGTCCTTTAATAGCTCAGTATAAGCTAGGCGCTAACATAATTAATCGTGTCACCACAATTAAGGACTTGGGCGTCATTTTTTATCCCTCGCTAAACTTTCATGAGCATATGAAGAGTCTCGCATCTGACTGTTCCAGGAGACTTGGGTTCGTGATTAGGAACTCGCGCGATTTTAAAGACCCCTGTGCCATCAAACTCATTTATTATGCACTAGTGCGGAGTAAACTTGAGTCAGCCTCTGTCATTTGGCACCCATATGAGAATACCTAAGCCCTGCTTCTGGAGAAAGTTCAGAAAGCGTTTTTGCGATATCTATACAAAAAGATGTATGGATACTATCCCTTTTTATACCCCACTAAATACCTGCTGGGTACGCTAGGTTTCAATTCTCTGGAAGTAAGGCGTAACTTTAATCTGCTCATAATAGTGTGCCGTGATGCCGACTGTACGGCTCTGGTCTCACAGGTAGTGCGTTTATTTGTCCCCCCTAAGCCAAGAATAGTCCTAAGAGCGCGTCAGAACCGGCTCCTCGCGACTCCGGCCGCGCGAACTGTGGCTCGCTCGCACTCTCCTCTAATTCGCGCCATGGACATGCTGTATGCTTTTCAGACATCAGCACCTGAGTGTGACATATTTGCTGGTGGATGGACGGACGTGCGAGGTATGTGTCTGAGGTTTTGTGAGTTGATGAATGAATGAGCGTTCGTAATTATTAAAAAAATTACTTGAGTTGTGCCATAGTTTCTTACTATTTTATTTGTAACTTTGTTGTCAGGTTTGTAGTGCATTAGTATTAAGTACCTACATACTGTAACGCTACAAATGTATATTGAAATAAATAAATAAATAAATAAATAACGCCAAGATGATGATGGTGATTAAATACACTTATTTTTTAGTAGAATTAGAAATACATATTGACCTCCTGAACATTTTCTATTTTCATCGTTTTAGCTCAACATAACAATAAGAATGTCAACTAGGCCCGCCTGCAACTTTGTTTGCATAAAGTTAGATCCCATTAAAAGTACAAGAAAATAAAAATCAGTTGGGCGGTTTACGTATCAAATACTATACCAACACACTGAACGAATGTAAGCAAAACTTGATTAAATTATTTGCATTTACTTATTACGGATTATTTTTAGGAAAAAAGTAAGTAAAGTGAACAAGTATAAAATAGTAAAACTTACTTGTTTTCACCGATGACCTCTTTTGAATGCTCCAGAGCTTTGAACATTTATGTTGTTCCACCTTCTGTCAATGTTCTTCTTAGACCTAGCATCTAGACTTTGTAAACAGTGCTGGGTGTGTTGTCAAGTGGTATACAAGATCTTCGAGTTAAAATTGGGATACACGGTTTTCCATTGTAAACTTATACAGTTGTAATTTGTAAGATTCTTATCCTAACTATAACTAACTAAACAAGAGCAAATTTAAATACACACTGCCTTGGCTCTGTCTAGCAAACGAATGATTATGAGTTATGAAAAGGCTCTCCTTCACATTACACATGGTATTCGAAAACCACTTGTAAAACTTTTTGAACGAACTACAAATTGGCCACATTTTTTGTTATTCAAAGCAAAGCTTCTACGAACACCATCATACTCGTAAACAAAACACTTGACATTTCTCCATTAGTCCCGTCTGTTGCTAACTATTTGCGAGTGGTGCTAGTGATAAGTATTGGTAAGGAGTGCATTTAGCAAGTGGCGATTGACAGCAGTCTTTTTAACCCTCGACGCAAAAAGAGAGGTGTTATAAGTTTTACGTGTATATCTGTCTCATACGGACCGGTATTTATGCGGTTTTGCTATGATTAAAATCAGTATAATCGAGACGGTTATTGGTTAAGTTTTATTCAAATTGGTTCAGTACTTTGCGTTTATAATAATAATATTGGTCTAAGTATGTGTGTGAAAACTATGTCAGGGGTTTTCCGACATATTTTATCGGTTAGGATATAACTATATCCACATTGGAACGGTTACGACATAGATCGCGCCAAATAGATTGACAATAGCGTGCCTTGATCTCTTGGTCAACTACTGGCAGTATTGCAAAATACATACATGTTAACTGTTATAAACTTTACTAATTCGTTAAATTGTAATGAATATGACTGTTTAAAGCGTTACCGCTACAAATTAGTTCTGACCGAGAGATCAATGTCCTCTATTGCCAATGCATTTGGCATGAATATCTTCAATCGTGACGAATATGTGAAGATGCGCCTCCATCGGTCCTCAAACAGTAAAAAGAAGACGATATGCTTCGCAGCGTAAAATTGCCATTTCCTTATTATGTGCCACTTTATATTTACGATTTCGTGTGAAGAGCTTCACAATACTTTGTAAGTGAATTTTAGTGAATGAAACTCACTGTATGATGGCAGTGTACAATGCTAAAGTGATTTGATACGCGCACGTTTCTGGTTAGGCTCCTTTGTTAAATGCGTCAATTCAAGTATATTGATATTCTGGTTAAAGTGTCATGCATTGAACGTGCTCGTAAATATACCTAAGACTGATAGACAGTACACATTTTAGTCCTGCATTGAGGTAAATCGGCCGACTTTACAAAACGTTCTACGAAATGTTATAAAAATGTAATGATGATGAATGTAGATGTAATTGAAAAATTGTAAATACTCGATTTCGAAAATAATTTCACGAATAGTACCTAGGCCATATTCTTTGTGAGTATTACAGGGTACTTTTTGTCCCGGGAAAATAACAGGTTCCCGCAGAAAAGGCGAAGGTTAGCAGAGATAAAAACACGCGAGTTTCAATCGCGGGGGGGGGGGGGGGGGCTAGTTTATTAATAAACAAGAATACCTATGTTTGTCTGTCTTTTACAATTGTGCGGGGAAAATACTTCGTTGACCTTGATTAATTATGGCCTGGAAATACCTATATTTGCAGATACTTTGGGTTGCAAAGACTTGCCTTAGAAACATTCACCACAGCAAAGCCTGCCCTTTTTCAAGTCCACGGAATCCCTACTTCTGCAAGGCTTTCCTGTATGACAATCACGAATCTTATCCGCTTCATTTTTTCTAGAGGTCTACAGAATAAGTAACCAAATACCAATTCGCCTTGTCTATCTTCAACCATACCCAATAACACGGGTTCCGGGTAAGGAAAACATTTTAACAACCAACCCTATTTGTTGTGCGCGGCCCAATAAGCAAACAACGGCCCAGCGTCAATAAACCAAATGCCAAGATAACAACGGGCAATCGCTTAGTATGCGCAAAGCAAATATGTGCTCAACACTCAAGGACGACTGTGGGGGATTAAGGGCTCCTTGTATGCAGTGACTTTTGATTCGCGATAATTGTTGCAAGTCAACGTTCTTCCGTACGTATGTGGATTGTTTTTTATAAGAGCTAGCCAGGCATTAGACTCTCTCCTGGTGGAAACTAATGATTTAGCCGAAAATGCAGCATGTCGGTCTAGGAATAGCCTATTCATGGTTTGAAGGCATCTACGACACACGGCAGGCAAGGAGTTCCATTAGCCGTACATGCGCATTATAAAGGTTGAACCGAAGCGGTTTCAGTTTGGTTGCAGCGATAGCTGTACGGCTTACGACACGAGGACACCGACTGGGCGAAGCGGAGAACAAAGCCAGGTTTGACCGCTAGGATGATGAATGAATGAATAACACTTTACTGCACATTTAACAGAATAAAACGGGTACTTAAAATTACCAGCAGAATGCGCAACAGACGGCCTTATAGCTTAAAGCGATTTCCTCCAGGCAACGTTGTTGGATGATGATGATGTAGCGATCCGTGCTTTGATGTCGTGAGGTGGCAGTTTGAAGATGCTACACGTATGGAGTCCCTCTTTTCCTTATTCCCTTGGAGTACAATTAGGTTTCATGGGTTTCAGAGCCTTGTTACAGCTGCCGGCAGAGTGTAACAGCGCCAATTTCCTCCCACGGATTTCGATAAGATTCTTGTGTATGGGACATATGAAAAACAAGCATCCACAACATTACGATCGCTTATCAACGTGCCGTTAGTCACGTACAACGGCCAGTACCACGAAATCCTGTCCATATACAGTCATCATCCGCCTATATTAATCCACTACTGGATACATACAATATCAGAGGTATATATGTAATACAGTATTATTGAAGTTTATAAAAAAAAATTATGCAAATTCAATCAAAAATAGCTACCTACATGCACTTCAACTAACACAAAACCATCAAAATCAAAGTAATACATGTAAAAGGACGCATTTAATTGCGCCAGGAGTTCTAAACCCTCAACAATTTATCTTTACACGCCGTGAAGGCTTTTATACGACCGCTTTAGAGCGGTTTCTAATCAAAGCATGGTAAGACGCGAAGCTATAGCACCATACTGAGCTATTATGAGACAAATCGTACACAAACCGTCGCCTACACTCAATACTGTGACATTGTTGTGAATATTCTCACTTTATATCAGGGCCGCACCTAGGAGGTTTCTTTAATAAGGTATCTGTAATAATATTTGTATATTATCACAGTAAGTATAGAAGTATGTTCCAACTAATTCAGACTTTGTTCCTTAAAATAATGAAATGTAGTAATGTATGTGTAGTGTGGTAATGTTTCGTAAAAAAAAGAATTATGGTTTTTATACGATTATGAACGGAATTTTTAACGCTAAAGTGGCTTTATATTCGACAAATAAAAAAATCAAGAGTTTTCAATTTCAATGCTCAGCTGCTGTTTTTGAGCTAAAACAACCGAGAATAAAAATATTATTTAATCAGAACGTCACAATGCACACGAAAATCGTCCTAATCACGAAAACCAATACCCCAACGTGATTGCCATTTACCTAACTCCGGCCCCGCCACGCGGCTACCCGCAGAGTTCCCGGCATGCGTTCGGTTACCCTCAACTCCTCAGCCATTGTAGGCACACGTGCGCCCTGAATAGACCCTTCTGAGGAGTCCGATTTGACAACCCTATTTATGAGGCCTAATTGAATTATAGGCTCGCCCGATGCGGGGTCTGATAATGATCCCATTATTGTAATCAGACCATTGTGATTTGTATTCAAATATTTGGCTTCGTTATATCTAATTTGGGCGGTTAGTATCGGCCTACTACCGGTTCTGTAGCGTGGTAGGTGGAAATTCAGAAATTGACGTTTAGCTTTACATGACGGATAGATATGGGTGGTCGTTAGTTTTCCCTTGGGAGAAGAAACTAGAACGACATTCTATACTTATTTTGTGGAATTTTCATCCGGCCGAAGATGCAGCATGCGTCTCTAGCGTACTGTCTAGAGACAGCTCATGCACTCTGGCTTTAAAAACTCTGGCCCGAAAGTAGTCAAGATTGGAAATTCGAAGGTTTGGAAGCGTCGTTCACCTACGCGAAGAATCTATATCTAGTAACAAAAAATTCCGGAAGATAATAAAGATATGTATGAAATTTTACTACAACTTTAATTTATTCATTTAATTAAATTCCTTGCTTACTATGACTACCTCAGATTAGGAAAAAAATATTTTTTCATTGACATAGATTATAACGGTCACACGACAAATACGTCATATTACCCGCAAGTAATGTTTGAACCAAAATCGTCCATTTGATTTACAGGTAATAAACATCTCGACAGCATCGCCGGCACGTAGGAGACAACATTTAACCTCCTGCGATGCAACTATAGAGATTTACGAATGCATTGCGAGCATATACAGCATTGCCTACAGTATCGTGCTGGGTCATTGGCATACTGGTATATTGTTCTGGCCACATCGAGGCTAAAGCTTGACAGAGTATCAATCAAGTATCAAGACATTGTAGTCGCGAAGCCTCCCGCAGCGCGTGCGCCGACGTGACAACACAAATGAAAACATTCGCGCCTAAAATCGGGGTTAAGGTGGGGCTCCACTAGCACGATTTGACTTCTTTTGTCGGG
The DNA here is from genome assembly GCA_907269095.1 of Blastobasis adustella. Taxonomy (NCBI): domain Eukaryota; kingdom Metazoa; phylum Arthropoda; class Insecta; order Lepidoptera; family Blastobasidae; genus Blastobasis; species Blastobasis adustella. The sequence goes on along the minus strand of OU026129.1, from coordinate 12,752,598 downwards.
TGCGATGAGAATTTGGATAGATATTTTTATTTTATTATATCGGGGATGGAATGTAAAATATTGTAGAGATTGAGAAATGTCAATTTGTAATATACTTTTTAATATTTAAATATCTGTCACAATGGAAGCGAAATTGGAGTAACCTTCTGTCAGAGACCAATATCCACTTTTTACCATTACAGAAGCTATGTGATATCTACTTTTTGTGTAAAAGTCTCCAATATTTATCTCATAACTAGTAAGTAGAGGGCGGGAGGGCGTTCTCATGTTTATTTGGTAAACTGCCATTCGGTTTAAAAAATCGCATCAATGGACGTTCACCTTCCCAATTGTCACCGAGGACAAGGAACCGCTAACCGTCCCCACTGGCGCATTGTTTCGCCCATTCCCAAACCAAATATTGAACCGGGCCATTCACTGGTTTGCAAACACTACTGGGTGGCCAACAATGGCCCTTCTACGAAAGTCCGTGACAACACTCCAAATATAGTGATTATACCCTAATTGTCTACGCACCTGGTCATGCCAAGACATTCAGTTGTTGAGGTGAACAGCGTATTTTAGGAAGTGCCTTTATTGAGCTGTCCATTTAATTGATGGCCACTCATTGTGCTTGTAATACAAGTCGCGAACATATCGTGGTAATGAGAAACGCAGTAGGTAAACAGATGGCAATGGTTTCCTCCAAAGGGTTCTCGTTTAGAATCAGACGAAATAATAGGCCGATATCGCTATATACTTCGACTGTGGTATCGTGACAATAGACAGGCATTCTTGTAAATGTTGAACATTCTATAGTAAGACTTTGAAGGACTAACGGTAAAAACTAGTCACTATTAAGGACACCGTAAAATGCAATGTGCACCGTAATAGCCAATACTATAATATATTAAACATTGGTAATCATATACACACTTGAACTGATAACAATAACATTCTGTGCTTCCGAAGTAAGTTCCTTCGAGGTTGCTGTCGAACATCAAAGTCCCCTTGAGCTTTGAGTTTCACCTCAAAGTGAGTTTCAAGTCAGTCGGATAGGAAAAATTTTAAAATTGCGAAATAAATTGCAGTAACGTCGTGTTTTAAACTATCACGGTTACTATCACACACTTTAAAGAATGAGAAAGAAGAGTTTTTTAAAGAAACGTCAGGTCAAGGGTTCCTTAAGCCGACAAGCATGTATGAAAAGGTTGATGAGTATAGAAGAGGCGAGAGAGATGTGTCAGGACCGTAGCTAGTGGAACAATGTTGTATCTGCCTACATCTAGGTACGGAGCAAAGGTGGGACGTGTAAGTGTAAGTATGTAAGTAGATAGGTATGTATCACATATTTTATAATTTTGCTTGTGTTTACCGCGTACCTTGATAAACGAGCAGCGCAACATTGCCCCTACTCAAACTCAAACTGTAACTCATGAGTTATTTAAGAAATAGGATTAATTAATATATTACCAAACGTCAAAAAAACTACGGAAAACAAAGGGATCATTTAACGATCCACGTATGACAGTGATGCATATAAATGCGTTGAAATATCGGGAACATAAAAATATAATATAACACAGTCTAAACATCTAGATGCTTATGTAATAGTAGTTTATGCAACTGTCATATAAAAGGGGGTATTAAAACATGTCTGTTTATCATACGAGGCGTGGCCGAGTATGATAATAGTTTGACACGAGTGTTTTAATACTTAATTATATGCAGTTGCATACACTACTTTATCTACACTCATATTTTCATGTTAATATTTCGTACCTATAATTTTCTCAACTTTGCTGGAAGTAAGCTGCGAGTCAGTTCTGTTGTATCTATGCGTCGAGGATATCAAGCGGCGGGAAATTCACTTCACTATTTTCACATTTATCTATTAATTTGCTTCAAACAAGAAAAAACATTCACATACACAAATTACAACAATTAAGAAAAATACACCGTTTAGCGGGAAAATAATTACACACAAATATAAACAGGATAATTTGAATTTTGAATTAGTTGAAGACATTTAGGTATTCAGCCTACATTTTGCCGTGTCCCGGCGCCTGACAAAAATTAAAAAAGAAAAGTGCTGCATAATGATTAAAAAGTTATTTTTCGATACAGCTGTAAAGAAAATAGTATGGAAAATGCTGTATCGAAAAGTAATTTTTTAAAATTTTAATAGTCTGGCGTGAAAAAAGTGTATCCTTAAACAACTGTTTTCGAATATGTAATTGAAACATTACGCTATGAGTGTAGATAAAGTTATTTTACGTTAAAGCTGTCATGAAAATATTATGGGAAATGCTGTATCGAAAAGAAATTTATTAAAATTTTATAGCCTGGCGAAAAAAAAGTGTATCCTTAAACAACTGTTTTCGAATATGTAATTGGAACATTACGCTATGAGTGTAGATAAAAATATTTACTTCAGCAACAGATACGAGATTCATACATAATATTTGTTGCTTCTAGAGCACAATAAATACAAACCTTTATAACGTTTAGACCATCGACTTGTGATTTGAACATGCATTTTTTCTCTCAATCGCAACAATGACATTGCCCGATCCTTTCTGGCCAATGTTTGGTTAGCTGCCACGCATTGTCGGCTCGGGAATCAATTTAGTATAATTGTCATTTATTATGAAATAAATATGATGCTTTATCCTGTCCCCTTTTGAGCGTAGCCTCCAAAAGACGTTCCAGCCTCTATTCAATATTGGGCATTGGGCGTAAAGAAATCTTTATACTTTGCGAAGAAACTCGTCCATGCGGAACACAGAAGATGGCATTTGACAATAATTATATTATAAGAGTGGACTCTTACCTATGGATACCTCGCAGCATATTAGGCAGAAGGCGAGTGATTTGACATGAAACGGTGTATAAGAATGTTTTCGCAGCTTACAAGCAGATGTTGGAAATATTAGCAGCGATGTTAAATGAAGTGATGCACCCGCGAAGCATGCAACTGCTAAATGAAGCTGTTATGCTCTTGTGTAGATAGATGGAGTGATATATGCTAGGAGTTTCTCAACATGATAGGATCGGAAATGTATAAATATCCTTAGCAGAACTATATCTCGCAGAAGCAATGGCCGATGGGGCGTAAAGGTTCTGAAGTGGCGACTACGTACCAGCAATCGCAGTGTGGGACGGCCCCCCACAAGGCACCGAGTCGTTCAGTGTGGAAGACGTGGGGGGAGGCCTATGTTCAGCAGTGGATATCCTGCGCCTGAGACGATGATAATGATGCCAACATTTTCAGTACCCAATGCAATACTATTTATCGTATCTGTCGAAAGACGACCACTGCTGGGCATAGTCTCCACCAGAGATTGCCATAAAGGCCGGTTTTGTGCCTTCCGCATCCAGGGGATGTCTGAGATCTTTACCAGATCGTTTGTCCACCTTGTGGGAGCCCGGTAGCACTATTAGGTACAAATTAATTATTCTAGTAAAAAAAAAGGTAAGTTTTTATGTTCTCCTCAATAAATTTGGTGAGCAATCCTACAAACCATCGCAATAAAATGGACAACAATAGAGAAATATATCGATTGGAGTCACGCACGTGTTGCTCCGTGAATTGCCTTTTAAAGTGAATTTGTCTCGATTTTAACTACTAACAGCCCATTATAAGATTCTTTGTGTGCCATTGATTTGTAGTTGACGCTACGTCGGGTCCCCAATTCCCCATATACAGCATGTTTAGTGATATACCTGCTATCCTTGATTCTTGCGAATCTGTTATCGGCCGACCGTACTGGGTAGATCAAGATCTGCGTGCACATCATTTTGACACGTCGGCGTTGCCCCAAGTTAACGAAGACTTCTCGGTGGTTTCGCGCAAGACTTACCTAACATAATCATGACATAATATGCATTTCAATCTGATAATTGAATAATCAGTTATAATTTCTATTAAATGTTGGTTACTTAAAACTTCACCGCCATCACGACCATTTGACTATTATTTCTTCTTTTATATTATATTTTATTTATTTATTGATTTAACTGTTTATTGTATTGTAGTTTAGTTACTTATATCGACCATGGTTTTATGTTTATACTATATCTCCATTGGGAATTATTTATTCCGAAGTATATTAAGTATAGTCTTTACAAAGTATTTACCTAGTGCGAGATAAATTTTTCATATTTTATTTAATTTTCATATTCTACACGCTACACGCACCCTGTACATTCAAGATCGTTTAGCGAAAACTTCAAGCGACTAAATATGACAAAGGGCATAATAATATCCAATAATAGCTTCTCAAAAAAAAACAGAGATCCTCTTGCGTGATAGAGTCCTTTGAGTATCTCATATTTAGCGTGAATTTATCATCGTTAAGATGCACATTAAGGATTGATGACTCCGAAACACCTTGAATTTGACAAAAGTTACTTTTAAATGACACAATTCGAGCTCATTTAACCGGAATAATATTAGAAAATTCTTAATACATTCTTCGGCTGTTAAGTGATGTTTCACATTTGATTTTTTACAAATTGATATATTTATTTTCGTTCTACCTTGTACCGTACCCTGGTCTAGTACCTAATACTTGAATTTAGCACTGTCTGTGTGGTGGGAGACCCATAAAACTATAATTAATATAACTAGACTATTTCGCTAGCATTATTGCTTGATACTTCTGCGTCAATCAAGCATCAAGCAATAATCAAGTATCAAGCAATAATGCGAGCGTTATCACAGGCATGAGGTATACTAGCTGAGTCCTGTGACCATACAGTTATAAGGAGTCAGCTTGTAAGGTCCAGCACAATACTAGGTCCTTACATTTTTTGTTACTTGAAATAGGTATATGAATCGAATGTGGTTGAGTCGTATGAAGTAAAATGCATGGAGATCTGTCATCTTCAATCCTTGCAATCAAACATTTTATACGACTGTTTTCTTCCTTATTAATAATAGTAGGAACGAAGAGTGGATGATGAAAATGGTTGCAATATTTACCTACAGGCAGAACTATCTAGCAGAACAGAAATCGTATGAGATCATTTGTTGCTTAATAAAGGAGATGATATCAAACTAAAAAACAATCACATAAAGAACTTCATTGTGAATGCCCAATTTGTCTGAACTGAATGGCGATCCACGTGTCTCGCATCACGGCCATTGTCTGAGCCCGTATGGTACCCAAAGGCCCTCGAAGCAACGCTGATAAGATCTGAGACCCTTTTCAAAATCTCAGATCGTACAGATAAGAACACTGAGATTCCCATTGTCTACCACAATGCTCGGCCAGTTGACGACCCAATACGGCAAAATTGTACTCTGAAAGCCTCACAAGTTAAAGCGAAGTGTTCAGAACGATCTGAAATGAGAAACTAAGAAAATGGAACTTTATACAAATACGATACAGTTCAAATCAGTTTGACATTTGTCGTGAACTGTGTCCATAGCGAAAATAATTTTATGCTGGTGGAAATAACGTTTAAAATCCGTTAGTTATTTAGATAATTCTGAGCTGGTCACTTAGCTACTTGTGACGCTGACTGTTCTACTGTTTGTACGAAGTCATATGTTTTTGTGTTTAACGGTATTCTTACAGTTGGTCACAACTGTAAGAAAAAGGTTTCCCACTGTTTGCACATAATGGTGTACTCTAGGGCTTAGCGCCGCCGGACGCAAAAAATTATGCTGAATCACTTTTAGGATTACCTTTCGATGGAAATCGGAATTTTTGGGTGCAATATGCCTTCCTGGAAAAGTTGTCTTTGGACACGTGACGTATACTAATCACCTGGTTTGCAGTGTGAGGCGTTTTTTAATTCTTTCCGAAAGGTCTAGTCTACCTATAAATTCAACCGGAATAAAATTATAGAATTGCTTTAAGATTTTCAATAGTAAGAATAACTCATAATTTATTTTAAACCTACATTTATATCACTTGATTTAAATATAAAAAGTTATTAAAATCCCACCGAACACATTTCGTGAAAAATTGGCTAAACCTCGCAAGCTCTTCACGGTTTCACTGAGAAAAATTATCAAAATAATTATTTTTGAACCACCCGCCTCGAGTCGAACCGTTTTCAATTTAGATTATCCACATGAAAAAATAAATTCTATTTAAATTACATTGGTAACCCCGAAAGCTAACGGTGCAAAAATAGGGGCAAAACAGCATCATGCACCAAAATACTGAAATTTTCATGCTAAAAATCAAAATTGAATACCGTTGGTTTGGATGCGAGGGGTTCAAAAATTGGGCCCAAATCTAATAAAAGGTCAAGCTCCTATTGCAAAGCCTAACTCTACAACAGCCGATAACACTTCTAGACTTGAGCCTCCGCCACATTAGTGGAGCCTTCTGACCTCCGTGACCATGTTAACATTTAACCTAACCAGATTGGAACGTGGTTGTACTTTAGTCGTCTGAATGTGAAGATTTCCTCCTTGTTTGTTGATGTTTTCCTTCTCTGTAAGAGCATCGGTTAATGTTCAACTAATGTAGATAACTCAAAAATCATTGGTACACGACGACACTGGGGATAGGCCACACCCATAGGGGATACCCATAATAGGTTATATGCTTACGATTGCCGCTAGCCATTAGAACACCGACGCTCCTCCAATTATGGTCTGGTCAGCCTCTACGATCACCTTTCACGACCCCTATAAGTCCATGGGGTTGATCCAATACCCTCTGCAGACACAGTATTAGCTACAGATAATCATCATCATCACAGCCCATAACAGTCCACTGCAGGACTTAGGGCCTCTCCCACGTAAAGGGAGGTTATTGCCATAATCTCCACGCTCGGTGGCGGGTTGGAGATCGCAGTGTTATAATATAACAATGGAAAACGCTGCTGCCTATTTTCCATTTTTCCATCCACGGAGGCGCTTAGATCTTTTGTCTCGATAACATTAGTCGCCTTGTACGACACCTACGAGTGTAAGGGGTTGGTGCTATTCTACTCTGCCGGACACCACACGGCTGACACACTGCCACAGATAATACGCGGTAGCAATTCCCTGAAAACGGAGAGCGGTTAACAAAGAAAGCAATTTTGTCGGTACTTCTAAGTCACTTGTATTGAAGTGTTTATGCGTTGCCGCCTACCGGAGGATCGGCGCGAGCGCACCGGGCGAAGGCGGGGCGGTTGTTAAGGCGGGTGCTTTTGAATTCCAAGAAAAGTAAGAAAAACTTACCTACTGTATTATGTTAGTCTTACCAAAGTTTACGATAACACGGACTGTGCCTAATCAGTATGGCAATTATTATTGTAAGCACTTACGAATACTTGCATAGTCGTCGTGTAATTTTTCTCTTTGTACTTACGACTACTTTCATAGTCGACGTTGACCATAAAATTAGTTTTTTTTAATTAATTGAATGTTTGTTAATGAATAAGGATTTTCGGATTAACACAGAACGGAACAAAAAGGCATACCTTTCATACAATTATATACATTCGAAAGTAGCCACTGAAAAAGTGTGAGAGCAGAACTGAAAGTTCTATTTAACATCAATACCAACTCATAGTCAGGTTTTATGAAACGCGCTTTACCGCCCGAAGGCAGCCGAGATTAGTTTTTAACAGACAGATGTATCTACACTAACTATAAGGTAAGAAAAACAAACCAGACCATAATTAATTTCTTTTCCTTTTTTCTGTTAACGAGATATACAAATTTTACACTTAGGGCGTTAAAGGGCGGGTGGTGGATGCTTGGAGGCGGGGAACAGAGGAGCACTATTTGGTAACGTAACGAGTTCCGAGAACGGCCAATTTGTTAGAATTCAATCCTAACACCCCGGTTTTGATGCGCCGACGCACGTGGGTGCGAATTTCAGGGAATGCAAGTCATTTATGTGTGATCTACCGCCTTTTATAGTACTAGTTTATGGAAAGAAATCTATATACAGTATAAAAAACAAAGTCGCTTCAAGCCTTCAATCAATTAAACTATGCAACGGATTTTAATGCGATTTTCATTAATAGATAAAATGATTCAAGTGGAAGGTTAAGGAAAAAGAGGGTAGGTAGGGGTAAAACCAAGCAAGAATTTACAATCTTAGTACTATACCTTTCACTAAGAAAGAAAAGCCCACCCCATCCTAGCCTAGGTAATCGTAGACCACAGAAATTTTGAACTTTTTATTGTAAAAACATACAGCAAACTATGGATATACCAATCAATATCACTAACGAAGTTGCCGGCCCACTTCGCGGAATCCGCGTTGCTTGGAAGGCGGACGGGGGCGCGGGCGTAGGCGGGGCTCCCTCAATGACCCTTCATTTCCAAAACTGCGCACTTTAGCAGATGATACGTGCAATCTAGATTATTAATTTCGACAGGGCGTGGTCTGCAGATGTGGCCCTTAAGAAAGCAATCGTTTCTCATAAGAAGGGTGTGATTTATAGTCTGTATGGCGGATTTTCTAGAAGGAATTTCAAGTTCTGAGGCAAGTAATTAATCTAACAGCTAATTTAATCTAAACAAATACTGCGAAGTGGCAATTTTAATAGTATTATTAAACATTATGTGTGTGGTTTGTTTACTCTTCCGCAGCTGTTTGTTAGTTAATTGCTTAGGCAAGCAAGCCTCTTACGTCTATGTTAAATTGAAAGTTTAGCCAAGCATCCTCGAAAGTATCGTCTAAATATTGAAATAGAATTAAATGCATTATTTTCATACAATAAACACCGTCGCGAAATCATAAAAACCGATCTCGACAAAGGCCCCTATTTACCGTAACTCATATTATAAATGTGTAAAACCATTTAAATAGCAAAGAATCAATGGATGAATGTTTCATTGTGTGTCGGTGAACCAACTTGGCCGTCATGTTTCACGCACATTTTATTTTAAAACCGAATTTAGACAAAATTGCGCTTTTTAGTCCAATAAACACTGAACCTTACGCTACACATATAACGTCCAATATCGATTTTACATTGATTTTATATCCTTTAAAGGCAATACAAATGAAAATATACTTTATATCAATGTTACAAATTTGAACATGCGACGGGAGATTTGTTCTGTAGAGACGTTCCGAATTCCGACGAATAGAAGGCTTTCATGGGCAGCTAAAGGTCTCCGTATTGTCGATAATCATTGAAGCAAACACTTGTTATTTTAAGAGATCATCCACCCCTAAAGCTTTGCATTGAGTGGCAACAATGAGGTGTATAATGTATTATTTATAGGACGCACTCTGAAGGCGGATTCGGGGCTAGACATTGTGCATTGTTGGCGAGGAACGCGACGGACCCAAATTGTATCGGCGTATCATCAATCAGACGAAATTATTTCCCTGCAATTGAGTGGCTTATAGCATTCAACATCGCCCTTTTGACTATACAGAGTGTGATACGCCATAAACATTCATTTTCCATATTCATGTCCACACTCACATCCGTCTCTCAAAGGCAGACCCAAAAAGCCTCCACATTTCGTCTCGACCGTTACAGAACCCATTATGTCCCTACAAGACGTCGCCAATACAAAAATATTAATATTGATTCATTTTTTCGCCCGCCTTATTAGATTATTTGTTATTTATTAATGTCGCAGTCACGAACGGGACAAAAACGTCGCTGCGGGACTCAAAAAATGGCCGACAATGGTGACGCTAATCTCTTCGGGTCCACGATTGTTGTAGTCAAGCTAAAAAAGGGTCCAATTCTTACTTAGTAACCATTAAATAAATTCAGGGCAGGGCGACAAAAAACCATAAAATTCTAAAAAAAATATCCGTAGGCAAACCACTTTTAAATATTTGTGCGCACAAGGCTTCCGGCTATTTCGAGTGGGTTATGCTAAAAAGAAACCCTTTTTTTATAAAACACAATGCATATTGAACGTGATATATGATTTATATGCTACGTAAAGATATGAAAGAAACATCTTGCAACAAGATTAGTAATGGTCCAAACGGGACAGAAATCTTAACAAATGGCCGTCCTCAAAATCTACACTAATCTAGAGTGGAAGAACGTTGAGTTTTTTACAGAATTGTGAACATATTTCTTTCACTACATATGTTTTTGAACGAATACGGTTACAGCGGCAAAGGAACGTGAAGTAAGTAGTGTGGTAAGTCTCCTCGAGAGATCTCCACAAGGGCCGGTCCTGTGCCTTCCGTATCCAGCTGGTACCTGCAATCTTGGACTAATGTCCATTTATCTGTAAAACATTTAGGTAATGGGCTTCTATAAATAGTGATAACAAAGAAACAAAGATTTTTGTAATTTCTGTTTACTATGTATTGTGTGCAATAAATTGTTAAATAAATAAATAAATATTTCATAAATACCGACAACAAATTTACTACAATATTAGATTAAAACACGTTTCTTTCCGACTCGGTTTGATGAGAGCGCCATTCAAAGAAGCGGCTAGGCCTTTCTCACCATTTGCCAAGTCATTTACGGGTAGCGTAGCGACAAATTCCACTCTACAACGCTAATGAGTACCGTGCACCAGTATTTGGCCACTGGCTTATAGCGGGCTAATGGAAATTGTCACACGCACCCGCGAAATGCACCGCAGGTAGCAGAATTAGCCGATTGCCTTTAAAATCTTCATAATGTTGGTTCTGTTGTTTGTTTTGCGGCGACAATCCGGCGGCGGTGTTTAAGAAAGGAAATTTCTTTTGGAGTTACAGGAAAGTACCGAGAGCGTGCCGAGATAATAATGGTAATGTTGACACGTGACCGTAGTCATGTGACCGTTTTTTAACTATGCCTTTTAATCAATACTTAGGGTAACCAAATTCTTATATGTATTTAAGTTGATACTTAAACAAAAAATTTACACAAAAAACCAGTTAAGAATTTAGTGCAAGCTGGGCTTAACTTCAAAACCTTCTTGGTCAGCTAACACCTACGACTAAACATTTTTTGTGAAATTACATCTTCGCACTTAAACATGAAATATATAAGTAATATGTTGAATTCAATTAATAAACGAAATTAGCCCCTTTAACGACAAGGATTGAATCGATAGTTGAAAATTGCGTAAACCATCTGGGCCTTTTCGTGGCAAAAGTGAAAAGGCTCTGTCTAGGTAAGCACTATCGTCCGTATCGTCACTTACCACCAGGTAAAATGGCGGACATAGTTATTATATGCTCGTCTATAGAAAAAAAACCACGTACTTATGTCATAACAAAGGTATGTCATTATGCTCTGGAAAATGAACTGTTTAAGCAATGTGATGAGAGTTTTCAGCATCCAAGCTGACTTATGCCAAACAAATTATTTCCAAGTAAGAAAACACATACATAATGCAAATATTCTTAGTAAACTCTGCTCAGCTGCTAGCTCGGCACACCACAAAGAGTGAAAACGAGTTAGGTAGCGGAACCGATACATTGCAAATGCGCTCTTTCAGCTCTGTCGAGAGCCAAGCATTAAATAGAAACAGGCCTATTCACCGGCACGTAGGTTCTGCGTCAAAAGACACCAAGCACCTTTTCAACAGCCGTAAAATGTAAGAATACACGCCATTACAACACCGACAACAGCATTATACTATTCCTCAAGACTCCGTGATTCCGCAAACCGACAAAGGGTTCGGCGAAGCTGTAAAAACAATCCGGGTAAAGGCTGCCGAAGGAACCAAACGTAATCCCCTTTTTTATTCACAAAGTGTGCCGCTCTATTTTCAAAACAGTAGAAAATCCTTTTCGATTTCAATTTGCCGCCTGAATTACTCCATTCGGTTCGTTTTTTGAATCGATTCCTTGCTCGAAAATATTTTTTAAAATAGACGGCTTATTGTCACTGGCTGAATAGATTGATTCGGAACTGTCGACGGCAGATTGTTTTCATAACATTGTGGGATTAATTTCTTCTAATAAACGTAGTAAATAAGACATGGTAAAGTATATCTTTACGGTCCCAAACGGGGTAGTTCGATTTACACATTACACAGAAAAGTTCACGTAGTAGTACTTAGGTTGCAGGCAACATTTTAACAAAATTAGTAAGAAGACGAACCTATTGTAGGTAAATAATAAAAATTAGGACAATGACTGAATTGTTCTTTTCACAAACAGCACAGATAAAGCAAATCATTTGATATAGGGGAAACGTTATCCCGAGACCTACAAACTCGGAATGCAACGGGCCACGCCCACAAGTGCACCTATTCTTCCTCCAACAATTCCGACGCATCACACAACGGTTTCTGGAATTTCGCATCTGTTATTCCACAATGAGTTTCCTGTTCGGATTACGAGATACGGATCTTATAACGCCGGAGGACATAGGCTTTATTCAATTCGCGATATCTTCGGATGTACGCGGGCTCGTTCGCAAGTGTGGTGTATTGTTTGATTGATGGTGTTTGCTGCCGCCTCGAGTAATGTGTATTCAACATTGACTGTAATTTGAGACGATGATTGTGTGCTATTACTGAGACGATTCCCTATTTACAGTGATCTTCGTTATATCTTTATTATTGCGTTCCTGGTGGGAAGCTATTCCTGATAGCTTAAGCCTAAATGCAAAACACCGTACTGGTTTTCAGTAAGCTATTGAATCTCATGCCCGTATCTACACTTGCAATGACACAACGCATGTTTCATTGGCGTTATTGTCAGTGTCAATCTTGAATAGGTATTTCGATTCGCCAGTCTTGACCAGATACCAACAATATGTCTGCTTTCTTCCCGGCGGCACTGCATACCGTCACGTCCCGCAGACCACCCTAACATTCGCTACACACAAATTCCCTTCCTCTAAAATCTTCACGGCCTAATTATGAGAAATAAGACATAGTTTACAGTCCACATACCCTTAGTTAACACGTGCTGAGGATTTTTTCTTACGAATTCCACAAAATATTAATTCTGAACTAAAATGGGAGCGCAAAAAACCCTAATTGCTTTTTGTGGGCCTCCGCGCTGTGTCGAGCAAATGTGGGCTTTGTCAATGAAAAGTGTCAAATTACGTGGCACGAGATGGGAGATAAACTGCAGGGTTGCCAGCGTCTTTGCTGTTAGAAATTACTTTACTTAGGACTAGGTTCTTATTCATAATGTTTTAAACTATCGCGGTCATTATCGCATATTTTAAAAGTATGTTTCGGGTTTCCTACCGCGTACCTTTGTTTACAAGTAGCCTGATATTTTGATGCAGTTGCATGCATAATGGTCACGAGATGACTGATAATTTGAACCATTTTAAAGTAGGATTAACTATTTAACTTCAGATATTTATTTATATTAATTTTTAATCTTAATGCACTGGTTGTAGCCATATATAGAATTATAACAGTAACTATAATAACTTAGGTAACTAAGTGCGGATAGATAATAGTACTTTAATTAATTTGTGAATTATAGAATTTGAGAAATGATTATAAACCAATTAATACATCGTATAGGTAATAATGAAATGGAAATAAGGGAGAAGATAAAATAAAGCGGCTAATTCGAACAGCAATAAAGACTAATAAACGGTATAGAATTAATTATAATGTAGGTACCTAGGCAACCCTGCCACTTTTCGTGCATGCGTTTTTGCGCGCATCTCTTTTTTCTTCATCTTAAAGATCTCGCTGTTAGATAATAAATTTTGGAGTAATTTGAAAAGATGTAACTTCAAACTAGACGCAAGCTAAAACGTGCCTTATGTGCCACCAAAACGGTTGCTATGAACCGAAATTTAGAGTGGTATATTATATGAAGCTTAGTCTAAACAGCGTGAAGATGCAATATTCAACTAAACGGAAAGCAGCGGTAGATAAAATGCCGACAAGTTGGAGAAATATTTCCAAAATATTTGTAAGTGATGCCGCGCTACCACGCAGGGCGGGAGGAGACGCAGGATGAGCCAATGATGCGTCACTGGAAAAAAAAGGTACGCAGTTACAGTACTAGGAAATTAAATTAATAGTGTCTTTTTACCTTTTGGAGATAGTTTGATTTTGATATACAAAATCTAAATAGGTGGCAGACCTTAGTGTTCAGTTAACACGTGAAGTAGGTAATTTATACGGACCATAGTTTGTAGATATCGGATTTCCTTTAGAGGTAATAAATAAATAATGTTTCGGAATATAATTGTCTTAGTGTAAGTCTATAAATGTATCCCCCATCCCTATGGGGAGTCGCGTCGCAATGAAACGCAGAGTTTAGCTGGTAGGCGCCTAGGTCTTTTGCGAGTCCATCATAACCAGTCGGCCGGTCGCACTGGTACACATGAGTGTTCTCAGCCTCCCTCCCTCGATAGTCCGGAGGGTGTCTTTGCGACAAGCGCAGAAAAAACTGACACACCTACTATCAAATAAATAAATTGTATTACTGATAACCGTTTCATAAAAAAACATATTTATCTGATACTGATTTACATTGCTCAAGGACAGTGGCGAGTTGCGAGCACAACTACGGACAGTGAGTGCTTACACTACAGCGAGTCCAGTCCAGTCCAAGCGCGTAATTATTTAGTAGTAGCAGTAGTCGCGTATAGTAGTCTACAGGTACCTCAAAGGTCGTCATCCACTTTCCTTAGATTGCAGATGCCCTGGACGACGGTGGCCACTTTCCATCAGGTGAACGGTCCGTCCGTGTACCTCCCTAGGCAATAAAAAACCTACTCATACTAATCCTACTTTCTAGTCAAGTTGACTCGTTACTGTCCAATGGGTTTACACCACTATGTAAAGACTAATGTAGGTCGGGCTTAACATGATGCTTGAACAAAAGTTATTTGTGACAACCCATTTCAATGAACAGGCTATAACAGTCTACTGCTTGAGCCTCAGCCACACGGCAGGTTTTGCCATAATCTCCAAGCTTCTCAGGCGCGTTGGTGGTCGCTGTATTTAAAATGTACCACAGAAAGCACTGCTGCCCATTTTATGGAGTATGAGGGTCCTAAACTGGTAAGTCACCTATGAAAGAAAGAATTTGTGTAACGGGACAGATACTGGGTTCAAACCGCTGCCATGTACCAATGACTCTTTTCTGAGTTACTTACTTACATTTGTTGAACATTAACCGATGCTCATACGATGAAGGAAAACATCGCGATGAAACCTGCACATTTATTTATTTATTTATTTAAAACTTCATGCACTGTTACGTACAAAGGCGGACTTAAAGCTTCATAGCTTTCTCTACCAGTCAACCGGAGAGTTGATAGTATGAGAAATTACATTCAGTGACTGAATATGTAACCATGATCCAATTTGGTCAAGTTTCCCTGTTAACAGAGTCATGGAGTTCAGATGGCTGTCGCTCCACTGTATTTATTTATTTATTTATTAAAACTTTATGCACTAAAGGTACATTTACCCAAATCCTGGATCATGATTCAGGACTGGGACGGACCCCATGACGGACCCCGGACCATCGTGCGCGAGAGTAAAACCGGGATATTAACGCCAACATGATAATGATGATCGGTTAACTAGGTATGTAAAGCAAATTGTACAAATTATTATTAAAGAAAGTCGGTTTAAAATACATAGGATTCAATATAATACTAATTATATGCGTGTATATTCCTATTGTTCGTTGAAACGAATAACTTACTGCATTTTGGATAATAGCAATATTATGGTTCGTAGAAATATGTGCAAAGGTGTAGGCACAAGCTTGTATATAATATAATATACTGGGCACCTATCATATAAGGAATCTTGTATATAACAAAGAATAATATTTAGTATCATTATCAAGTACGATATTTTTAATACGACGAGTATTATTAGACATGTTACATCGATAGAATCATTGACGTCACTAATACCTACGTAAAACATAAAAGCAATTTTTTACACAAATATACAATTTGTAACATCTAATAATTATTAAATTAATCTTAATATCATTACAAATACGCAAAACAGAAACAAATCCTTTCAAACACGACTTACAATGACTCAGCTAGTCAGCGTCCTGAATCGCGCTAACGATATTTTTCATGGCGGACGAATATATAGGCGGAGCGGCCGTTGTGTACCGAGTAGGACCGTCTCTACACGGTTAGGTAGCGCGCGGTTGAGCTGAGACAGTCAAAGTCAACCGGTTCACAGATGACGGGCCTAGGCGGGGGTCTGGCCTGTGGAAGGTCCTGGGGATGTCATGTCCCCGGTTGACCCACTTTTCGGGCCCTGGGACGCTCAAGCCCAGGGAGTACAATGTGTTCCGAGCCCTAGAATTCTAGGGTACGGTATACCCGCCACAACACCGCTGTAGAGCATTTGTCTAACTCTTTGCTGAATTTGGTTTGAGTTTATATCAAACTATTGCTGGTGCAACCGAATTAGATAAGATAACACTTCGCTGTGGTCGTGTTTGATACAAATGATAATAATAGATACTCAATGAATTCAGTTAGTTTTGGGTAATACAAGACAATATCCATATTTCAAAAAATAGGAAGGCAAAATAATAGTGTAACAATGTTTTATTTGAGAACCTTTATCCTAACATATTTTATGTTATGTATAAAACAAAGTCGCTTTCCGCGATTGTCTGTCTGTAGGCACATTTTCATCCCGAAATTAATTCCCGTGGAACGTGGACGAATTCGCTCGAAAAAATAAGTCAAAATATATTGTTCATACGACTGATAAATTTGATTTATTTTTTCAAAAATTATAAATTTACTTGCCAAGATTGAATTACAATTTATGATACTATTTATACAATGTAGCTTTAAAATTCACTAATGAACCATTTACCTACCTA
Organism: Blastobasis adustella; assembly: GCA_907269095.1. NCBI lineage: Eukaryota > Metazoa > Arthropoda > Insecta > Lepidoptera > Blastobasidae > Blastobasis > Blastobasis adustella. The sequence goes on along the minus strand of OU026129.1, from coordinate 12,735,922 downwards.
CGGTAGCACGTAACGTGACACACGAAATTATGTTCCCAGTTAAAATGGAAACATCAACCGAAGGTAAACTTACTGTTAGAGGAGATTATCAAAACCACGCAAAAAGGGAACAGATTTCAATTTTGCGAATTTGCCGTTTTGAAATTAGTTGAGGCGTGAATTTCACATTCCTGGGTCAAATGGAGGTTGGAACTCTGTATTGTGAAGGTTTATATTGATTTCTTTAGGATGTGTTCATTGTAACTTTACACCGAAGATGTGATGGGTCCAGAGATAAGGAAGGATTTAGAACACATTTTACCTTTACGAGTTGCGGTCCTTTCTGCTTATTTTATTGTAATGATAGGAAGGGAAATAATATCAATTGATTGTTGAATATTGATACTCGGTCTAGTGATTTACCGGCGGCTTCATTCGCATATCTTCTAAAAGTAGAGTTTAGGTTTACTCTTTTTTTTCTTCTTTTTTCAGTATTGATGCATATTTGCCACGCAAAGCGTAGTCTTATCTTATGGTCCTACTCGCGACCTCCCCGGTTTCGCAAGGGTGTTCTCGGGTTTTCTCTATTGTAATAATAATGCAGGGATTATACATTTGTCTTCTTTCCGAAAGAAATTCTCTAAATTATGGTGAAAACCACATCAAAATCGAATAACTTAGTTTTGTATTTTTTATGGGTTATAGGTATTGCTATGTGAACCTGAATAAATAAATTAGATCTCGAGTATAAAAATGTTTTAATCTTGAATACAATGGAGTTCCATCAAGAATGCACAACGCAAAGTGCCAACTATTTAGGTATTTAACGTTATATTAATTTATATTACCTAAGTGATAAAGAATCTACAGTGCCGCATGTTCTAGATCCATATAAAGATCTAGACAAGTCACGATTACTATCACCTAATTGATATTACATGCTCTATATGAGGAACATGATAAAAAAAATCCTCTTTACCAATATAGCCGATAAAAGGGACATCAAAATCGCGTGTCATGCAAAATTTACATTAAAACCTCTTACACAATGCCTTTTCATTATCTCCGTGTAATCTTCCAACACAAATATTATGTCGTCATTGTCGCCGGAGATGTTGCACAGATTCGCCAAATGTTTGCATTGAAATATAAACATTTTTGTATGGAAAATATTGATAAGCATCTTGGTGGTAATCCTTGATCAATGGTGGGTTCGTTCGGGGCTATTGGTGTCAAGTGTACCGTGACAGGATTAGTTTATTGTGCAAATGTGCGGGTGAATGTAGGTAGGTGGCTTCACAGTTTTTGTTTGCGTGTTTGCAGGGACACGTGTGGTACTACCTAAGACCGAGGCCGCACTGCTTAGGCGACTTCAAAACGACAACTATTTTGTACCGCCGCAAATCGCCCTGCAGCGTTCAACACGTTTGAAAACTTATAAAAATCATCATCTTGACGTTAATGTCCCGGTTGTGCTCTCGAGGCCGAGGGCCCGGGGTCCGCCTTGACCATGATCCAGGATTTGGCAGGTCAGGTAATTACAGTGGAGCGACTGCCATCTGACCTCCGTGACCCTGCTACCAGGGGAACCTGACCAGATTGGATCATGGTTACATATCCAGTCGCCTGAATGTGCAGGTTTCATCACGATGTTTTCCCTCACCGTAAGAGCATCGGTTAGTATTCAACTAATGTACATAACTCAGAAAACAGTCATTGGTACATGGCCGGAGCGGGATTCGAACCAGGGACCTCTGGCTTACGAGTCGGATCTGTAACCGCTCGGCCACCGACGCTCACTACACGTTTGAAAACTTATAAATGGACCTATAAATGTTCAAAAATTCAGAAAAGGTTTTTTTAATCGCAATCGTGTCGCCGTCGCCTTGTCAGTGCGGCCTTCGCCATAGGAGTAGGTAGGGGGGGAGCCGGGTGGACCGTGCCCACCCCAGAAATGTCGGGTGCCCACCCCAGGGTTGGGTGCTCACTGGCTGTACATTGGCGATTGACTCGGCTTCACCAGCCACCTCAGGGGCCAGGCCCCCCTTGGCAAATAGCCCTAGATACGCTAATGGCCTTCGCCTTAGGCTGGTTCTGTAACGTCTCCGCTGAAGTTCAGTCATTCATCGTATGCGATATCAACCCCTGCTACTGTCGGAATTTCTAACTGCCGAAGGTCCTGGCTTGTGGCGACTGCTATAAATTGATAGCAACCGGGAGCAATAGTTCAACGTGCCTCTCCGAAACACGGAGCGCGTAGTAATATCTAAAAATACCCTAATATTGTTTCAGGGTCCCAAGTGTAATCAAACCTTGGTCGCTTGCTTCAAAAGTGGGATCTCCCGCTAATCGATCACAAAGGCTTTAGATAGCTAAATGTTTATGAGTAAATAATTTTATCTGTAAATATTTACAGATACTGTCTACGTGGAAATTCTTTAAAATTGATAATTGTTCATCTTTATCAGTTCAAACTGATCACTCGTTTGTGTCGTGTTGTATGAGGTCAAAAGGTGGAGATAGTGGTTTAAGATAAAGAAGAATTGTGGATACTCCACGCAGAAAAACACAGCTCTTAAATTAGAATGGATACCTACAAGATGCTGGATGTAAACAAAAGCATTAATAAAAGCGACCAAAAATAAATTAACACTTAATTTATGCAAACCCTGTCAAGTTAACACGCCTCAACGAACTTAAATGCTCCAGATATCAGATAAGGGGATGCCATTGAAACGTTATAAAAACTGTTGATCAGATAGCTGGTGTAACTCGCAATAACCCATATATAACTTGTTAAAGCGGGTGATGGGATGAACACGATAACCCATCTTGGGACATCACCTCATCACTTAGCCCACGCCAGGGAAACCGACACCACCGCCGCAGTGATGCCGATTCAAAGATAAAACAGGAAAACGTGAAGGAAAAAGTGTACCCAGGATTCGTTTGTCTAAGTAATGGGTAAAAGTGTACGAAATAAAGAAATCGGAGTTATTTACTTCTCATAACATCTTTGTGTTACATCGTGTAACTCAGTTGGTCTGTAAGACCGACGCGGGTACATAGATGTATATAGTAGGTATAATGTAATGTAATTTAATTATGGAACATTGCTTGGGAAAATTTTTAATAGCCTCTTTTAGATAGCCTTTACAATATAATATTTTGTTCAGAATTTGCTACCCATCTCTTTAGTTTATTTACATTACATTGCCTTTGATTACATTATATAAAATATTTTTCTCCACTGGTGTTTTAATGTAATTAAGCATTTTTGCATTTTTTGTGTGCAATAAACTATTAAAGTAAATAAATAAGCTATAAGTCTTCTCGAAAAACTAAAAAGGGTTTCAAGATTTGGGTCTGACTCATAGCGTGCGGGGTTATAAAATTGAAGCGAGGAACTCTATTATCGGGCATCTAAACAAATATTTCGCCTCATAAACAAATCGTTCCCAAAAATTAAATTGTCAAGCCAATTATAAGCGAGAAGAAAACAAATATTCTCTCTCCATACTTTCTCGAGACAAAAACCTCCCCCAAGGCCCGTGTAATCAAATTAAACTTACAACCGAAGCTATCTGTCAACGTTGATCGCCTTCTACGACGGGGGTGTGGGGCTCAAGTTTTTCCACTAACACGATGATATATCACGACGTCGTAATGACGGGAAGTCGGCACTGGAAACAAGCTCGGGCACGTCAAATTGTCAACGCAGGGATTCGGTGTTGTACGTAAATATTGGGCATGATAAATGATTACTCGAGGGAGATATCCTGTTGAAAGTAAGTGACCTTACTTCTCGTAAGTTATGGGATAAATTACCTATCTATTGGCAAGAAAAACACGTGTTTCATTTGTATTTACCTTCTTCTGAAAATATAGAAAGTAATTACCTATAGACCGCAATGTACCTATAAAGTTTTATTGCCTCTAAAAGTAGGGTGATTATGTGTTCTATTGATTTTTCTACAAAAAACCACAATCTGTGTGTACGATGAGAAAATGTAAGGAGACAGAGACAGGAGCATTATTACCTTTTCTCGACATCACGCAACACTACATTTTATTTATTAAATTGTAATAGTAAGTTATCGTGGCCAAATGGATTAATCAATGTTAAACACAATCGTGGGATTACTTGTACGTCTGCTTAAATTAAATATGCAGATAACGCCGTTTCGAATTCCATTTAGGGCTCTATGACGAAGAATAACAATCTGCCCATAATTTAGAAAAGTGAAGTGTAAGAAAGGCCTGTATCTATATAGGTACACAGGCGACGAATAAAGCCCAAAACCCTCTCACCAAGACTTCTGAGGGGGACCTGTCTCCATCATCACCACCTTATCACACTCAATGGAGTCGGCACGATATGTCTATTTCTTCCATTCAACCCTATCTCTCGTCATCTCGCTACTCACTCCTTTCATCCACATATCGTCTTCTCCATCAGTGTGTTAGTTTATTTTACTTTATTTATCTTTTAAAATTAGATTTACAACAATTGGATTCAAAGTATATCAATTCACAAAGATAACATATTTAGATATAAAATTTAATACAAAATTTATAATTTATAAATGTCATTTTTCAATTTAAATTCAATTAAGAATGTCAAAAAGTATAATAACATCGTTGAAATGAAAAATATTCGTAAAGATATTTAGATACAATAATTAATACAAAATGTTATTGTGTTCTTTACGAATTATGATAAACTGTTGGTAAACCTAATAAATAAATAAAATTATGTACTGTAGTATTAGGATTTACCCCCACCCTCTTATAATTTTCAAGTTAATATTTAATTTGACAAGAATGTCAAACTTTTAATGGACGCACACATACCATGTTTATCGTGATCAGGAATCGTAGTCATTTGTAAACATAAACAATGGTTAGGTTTTATGCTCTACACACGTGCCGATGGTGCGATAGTATTGTCCCGTGATATCCCAAAGGAATTCCACATTAATACACCCGTTTCATTTTATTATGACGAAACGCATACATAATCGCACCGTTTACTAGTTCCCGACACAACTCAGCGGCTGCACTGCAGCGTGATAACAAAAGAAAGAGTAGACGCTTCATAAATTGTAGCGGCTTGAAAGCTGAATTGTACATCTATTTATAATTCAGGTGATAAATAGTGGGATTGCATTCTAACCATGATAGAAGACGTCGCGCCACGAATTTTGAAACAATGGACATGATTTGAATGGCTTATTAAGTTAAGTCTCTTCTATTATTTATGATATGTCTCTATTATAAAAAAATATGACAAATGTATCGTCTTCAAACTGACAACTGAAAAAAAAAATACTTTGATGTGGGAAGAAATAGGTACAGACCGAACTTGATGTTACCTACGGATTTTACGATAACTAGTGATTTAATACTATAGACTCGTGTTGTTAAAAGTTAACGACTACACACTTTACGGCCGTTCTGAAATCAAATCGCCTAACATGCAGTATCTAAAAGCGTATTATCTGCGTGGCTTCAAAAAATCGTGATAAAAAATGGTGGCGCGGAACCCTTGGACCCCGCTATTATCTCAGAACACCGAAGTCATTTTAGCTATAATAAGATAACATTAAGGAAAGACTAAGTCAGAGGTCGTCAAAGTTTCAAGTAAAAGATACGGGTCATTTTAACCCAATTATCGAAGGCGATTTTTCGTATTACGGATTTAAGCGAAAACTGCATAAAATTAATCAGTAGTCAAACTCTGGAGAGCAGTTTCCTTAGACAGGTACCTATCGAAATGGATATGTTATTATTTAACGGAAAAAGAAAATCGTCAAAAGAAAATCGAAACTAAGCAAACATTTAATACCTATTCAATATAAATAAATAATAACTACATTATACATTTAACTATCAGCACAAACTTTTCTCAGACAGATAGTCTGCTTAGAAGCAATGCTTACCAACCCCTGTGTGATGATATGGTGCGTTCTCTTCGTGCGCGTTGGCCGGCCTACTTGCGTCACCCCTTACTTGGATGAGCTCGTTAATTCCCTTTGTTTACCGTAGTTTTTTTACATTTGATAAGAGATGAATTAATCCTATGTCAATAATTAATTTTTGAGTTTGAGTTTATGTATCAATGAAGCGGAGCGGATATTTAATGAAATTCCATTAGGTAATATTCCCACAGCCCGCTCTTCTCCGCTCATTGGACAGGCAGCCTAAGACTCTCGTAATGTGCTTAGTAGTAATATTCATCAAAGCTTTTCCATCCACGCACAAGCTCGACAGTTTGAGCGCCATCCCCCCCTCGGAGCACGCCAGACCTGTCGCTCTCAAGAAGGGAACAGGTACACTTTTTCCTTTTCGTTTTTGCGCGCGCGCACGTGTGCGCTCGCCCCTTAATTACCGGCGCATACCATAAACAGATCTTTACGCTCCCTTAAATAAATCTTCTGGGTGCCTTTTTTGTTTTGTTAGGCACGTAATTTCGGGGCACGGTTGGCACGGTCCTCGGTTTACCGAATGGGGCACCGTTGGGCACCAACGGCCTGGTATTGGATGATGGATGACGATGGTGTTTTTACAGGTTCATCGGTAAATCGATTTGTGTTTTCGGAGTGAACCCTCCCGAATTGATGGGCTTTGAAAGGCTTTTTGATAATGTGCTCACGTATAATGTCTAATAGATTTGGTGTCAATAATTATTTATTTATTTATTTATTTAAATAGCTACTTTGATTTCCTGGACATTTATTTTAGTATTCATGTAACGATCCGAGCAGCTTATTGTTTAACCTGACGGTCGGCTTAAAGGTACAGGTCGATTAGGTTCCAATGAGTCAAAACTCTGTTTGATTCCAAAACTCATAACGTTACTCAAGTAAAATTTTAAATACTTACACAAACTTGAGAAAGCGATCTCTGTTGTACAGAGCATTGTCTTCTCTTTAAGACATCGACCTGTAGATAGACTCACAAAAATAATATGTCAACATTATGTTTAGAGTTTAGCGACAGCATCCACATCCACAGAACCCCACTATCACTGAACAAACCAACCCACGCGTCACGCGTGAAATGTGACGGTCGTCTAGCGTGTGACAGCTTGATAAGTTTGTTATTGAACTAAAACAAAGTAAATACTTGACATTATAAACTTCATGACATTAGTCCCGCGGGTCAGGGAGCCGCGGTTTACGATAAGCGCCGTTTGGCCTTTATTGTGTTTTGGCCTTCATTTCAGGGGCGGTTCTCGCGCTGTGACAGCTCAAACTCGACATTTTCTCTAGCCATAAATCTGTATGCTCATATATCTGTACGTAGGCTGAAATTGATCTTAGACAATAGACGACTGTCGAAGATAGTTGAGAAAATATTTTTGGCAGCAATAGACATTTCAATGTCATTATTAATGAAGATATGTGGCTAGAAAAAATGTCGAACTCGAGATGTTGCAGCGCGAGAATTAGGCCCCAAAAGGCGTGCATATAAAATAATACCAGATTGTCCTTTTATGTAAAATATGTTAAAATTACTTATTTATTTATTTATTTCGATTACAGACCTATAAACTAAACAAAAACTCAAATCTGATTCAAACATAAATTTGAGTGTACTTTGATTTGCATATACGAGTTAATTCTTGCTTGCAGTGTCTACAGGTTTATACACGTATATAGATTATAGAAGGTGCGTGGGTATGTTTGACATAGTATTGTACTATGGACCTTGGTTTAGGAGAGTCCCGTGGGTCAGCGTGAGTCGCTTCACGACGATAAGATCCGTTTGGCCTCCCGCGACGCGATAGCCTGCCCTTTTCGGCGCGCAAAAGCCGCGATACGTTATTACAAGTCTAGGGTTGTGCAATGCCCAAAAATTTACATTGAATTTGAACCGATCAATTGTAAGGTAAAATTTTTAATCAAAACAAGTTAAAAGGGATGGATGAAAAACATGGATATGATCAATTGGAGTTGAATCTTTAGGTAAGAAAAGAACAAGAGTTAGAGGAAAAGAGAGTACCTATTCTTAGCCTACCCCTTCCTGTGGGATGCAATAAATAATGATAAGAAGAATTTTTTTATTCGTTCTATTATAGCAAACATTTGAAAAGTACTCCGCTGAAATGTGATAAATCGGTATTTAAATTAGTTTATGATTTTTGTGTAATTTTGACCCATCGTGTTCTGTCACATTCCATTAGATCTTTGTCATATTGAACCGATCCACTAAGAAATTGTACTTATAGGTCGATTACCAATATCGTTTCAAAGTTTAAAGGGGTTTAATAGAAATATTAAATCTGAAACGATATATTTTAACGAAAATCTGACAAATCAGAGACATCGATAATTCTTTCTTTCGTTTACAAAATTTCATTGGCTAAGATTGGTTGATTTGGAAATTATGATCAAACTTCGTACGTATGGGGCGCGCCAAGTTTCGGTAATAGTGGAACCGATTTAAAAATCGCGGGAATGTATTCTGCTTCTTCTTCTGTGGCTTTGTCGCGCGAGATACCAGTTTGTGTCTTATTTCACGCAAATCAGAGTTATCTGGCTCTCTCACGGGTGACAAAAACCGCTAAGATATGGATCTGCATCCGATCATCAAATGTGTTTGTTATAAACTCAGTTCCGTCAATGGGATTACTTATATGACATATATCATCTATGACATAACTGGCATCGATTGGTTGTGTCATTGGGATTATATATTTCCTTATGACACAACTGGTAGTGCCAAAGGAAACATAATTTCCCGATAGCACAACTGGTAGTGTCACGCGACAGGAGCGTCGGTGCCGACTGGTTAAGGTATCCGGCTCGTAAGCGAGAGGTCATCATCGTCATCACAGTCCATACCAGTCCACTGCAGGACTAAGGGGGCCTTTCCCACGGAAGGGGAGGTTAAGGTCTGAGGCTCGAGCGCATATGTCTCCGGATACTCGCAAACTGAAGAGAGCCTTTAACCTCGCCGCCAAGTCTTGCAAAAGGACGCTACGCAGGGCTCGATTCGATCACATAAGACGTTTTGGTCTTTGGCAAAAGCGGTCGAATCAATTTTCAGTCAGTCTTCGTTGCCACCGTTGCTGAAACCAGACGGAACATTGGCCCATGCTGCTGAAGAGAAAGCGAATTTGCTTGCTTCTCATTTCGCGGCGAATTCGCGTTTGGATACTGCAGGAAAACACCACCTATCTCATCCCGTGCTGCTTGCGCTATGGCAGAGGTGCGAATACATCCGAAAGAGATATTAAAAATTCTGCGGAGTCTGGACGTGAACAAGGCTAGTGGACCTGATGGTATACCGGCAATAGTCCTGCGTAGATGTGCCCCGGAGTTGTCTCCTGTTCTCACGCGCCTGTATCGCCTCTCACTTGAGACTGGTATTGTACCAAAGTCGTGGAAGCTTGCCAATGTGCAGCCCGTGCCCAAAAAAGGCAGCCGCGCCGACCCTGCTAACTACCGCCCTATTTCGGTCACTTCCATACTCTGCAAGATTATGGAACGTGCACTGAACAACAAAATCCTTGCGCATCTTGAAAGTACGGATTCCGCCGAGGTCGGTCTGCTGGGGACCTTCTGGTGTATGCCACACAATTATGGAGTGAGGCCATTGAGAGACATGGCGAGGCCCTTTGTGTGTCCCTTGATATCTCTAAGGCTTTTGACAGGATTTGGCATGCGGGCCCTCTAAGCAAGCTTCCTTCATTTGGTATTCCTGTTGGCTTTTGCACCTGGATATCGAATTTTTTGAGTGGACGTTCAATCCGTGTAGTTATCGATGGCTACTCGTCTAATCTCCAGGATATCGACGCGGGAGTTCCTCAGGGATCTGTACTGTCTACGGCTGTATTCCTGCTGCATATTAACAATCTGCTTGTACCAGGTACCTTTGGGTACGCAGATGACAGCACAGTAATAGATAGATATTTGTCAGATGCAAAAGTCAACCGGGACGATATTCAGTCTTGTCGAGAGGCCATGGTTGATCGTTTGGACAATGCTCTCAAGGCAGTTTCTGATTGGGGCGAAGCCAATCGGGTGGCGATCAACGCAACCAAAACTCAGGCGTGTTTGTTTTCCGCCAAAAGGAGTCCATTCCATCTAACTCCAACTTTTCGGGATGTTCCTGTGAAAGTTACCGACAACCTACAGCTTCTTGGTGTTGAGCTATCTTCAATTCTCAACTTCGGTCAGTACATCGAATCCAAAGCAAAGACTGCAGTAAAAAAACTTGGTATCCTCTTGAAGGTTAGGCGGTACTTCACTTCAAAGCAGTTGCTTCAGTTATATCAAGCACAAGCGCTCCATGCGATGCATAGAGTACTGCTGCCACCTCTGGGATGAATCAGCCAAATATCAACTGACGGCTTTGGATTCGGTGGAAAAACGTGCAATGAAGATAATTTGTGACGCGCGGTTGGTTGAAGCTAGGCTGCAGAGCCTCGAACATCGGTGTAGGGTTACGCGTCTGTCGGTCTTCTACAGGTTACATTTCGGAGAGTGTGCGAAGCAGCTGCACGACCTCATTCCACCGGCCCCTTTCCGCCATCGGGAGACGCGATCCGGGCGAGCGCTTCATCCTTATGTCGTGGATGTCCAGCAATCCGCACGAACCGCTTTGGCTCGACGCTAATGCGTACGGCTAAGGAATGGAACGCGTTGCCTGCGAGTGTGTTCCCTGATGTGAATCTGGATGCCTTCAAGGCTGAGTGAATAGGCTGTTCCAAGACGGGCATGCTTCATCTTCGGCCGCATCGTCACTTACCAACAGGTGAGATGGCGGTCAAACGCCTGTCTTGTATAATATAAAAAAAAAAGGTTTAGGCCATAATCTCCACGCTTGGCAGGCGGATTAGAGATTGCAGTGTTATAAACATAGGAATGGAAAACACTACTGCCCATTTTTCAACCTACGAAGACTAGATCTTTTACTTTAAAAAATATTAGTCGCCTTGTACGACACCCACGAGTGTAAGGGGCTGGTGCTTTTCTACTCTGCCGGACACCACACAGCCAAGCGAGAGGTACAGGGTCCGAATCCCAGGGCCACCATGTACCAATGACTCTTTTCTGAGTTGTGTTAGCCGATGCTCTAACGGTGAAACCTATACATTGGTAAGAGCATCACCGTGACATTATCGTCAAGTTTTTTTTTTTACTACTTACCAATAGGTAGTGTCACGGGGTTGTGCCATGTGGCAGAAAAGTCAAAATCGGGATCTCATTGATACATCCCTACGTCTACCCGGCTAATGTGCAGCAGACGTCCTCGTTCATCGCAGGTCATCTGTGTTCGGCACTCTATCAATGTTGTTAAGTCTCGATAAATTGTTGCGCCCTTAACTTTGTGGTATAATCGCCTCTTGGAGTGTAGTAAATAAATAAGATTTGATCGTAAGCTAAGTGGGTAAAGGGTATCATGAGTAGTTTTAAGTTGAAGATTATGTGTCTATAAATACTTAAGAATTCTTAAGCATCGAGGTGTACCTATCTAATAGGTAATTATAATTATGGCAGAGACAAATGTAGGCTAGCAACGAATGAATAGTATATTTGGCCACACGCCGAATACCAAAAATTTGGCCTCCTTCATGGCCAAACAACCAAATATTCGGCAAATATATTCCGCCGGCGCGCGTGGCGGGAAAACCGCGTTTGTTCAAATGTGCGCGTGGTAAGAAGTGTTTTTTCGTTTTTAATTTTGTATGCAGAGCGTCTTTTCCTGATATTATTATAGCAACTAAATAATCTAATCTAAGAGAAGAAAGAAGAAGTACTCACTGTCTAAATTACTAAGTAATAGTCTTTCTGCACCACAATTCTAAAAATAATATTGCTGTATTGCAGACAGTACCTATCTCTAATTTTACTTGCTACCTGTTAAGATAAGATATACCTAAATACTTTATAATCGATCGAAAACGTACACGATGACAATGATAGATAATGACAATGATGATAAAAATGACGATGAAATGTTCCTAAGTCAAAACATACAGACCCAAATCAGAAAACTAACTTAGGCACACTAGTCGAGTCGACTAGTCACACATGCAATTTACTAATGACTCGATTGAATAGTAATCGTAGCTCAATGGCAGTTTTACGCATTTTTTGTATTCAGCTACAAAACTGCCGTTGAGCTGCTATTGCGATCCAAATATAATTCGAGCCAATTAAATTATCGGACTCGAGGCCCAATTTCGGCTTGGTATTTACCTACTCACACGCGTTCGACAGATATATACCGCTCTACGACTTGCCGATGGGCATTATTTACCACCGCCATTTTGTATCTAATACCTACTACACATTGGTATTAACCACTACTATACATTAGTGGTCCCTATTACGAATCTGTTAACCAAACACGGAAAAAGACCTTCAATCGAACACACCAATCTTCCTTTACAAGAATCCCATACAGCTATAAAAGCAATACAAAGCTAACCAATTAACATATCCCCCTAAACAACTGCAATTAGAAAATTGGCTTTGATCAAATGGCCATTCGATAAAAACTAAGCTAATCAAGCCCCTTTTAAGGGTCCAAATTGTCAATAAACCACGAATAGTAAAAACTAATGAGCGGCAATAGATAGGATTCCCTGTAAATGGTCCTGTAAGGTGCCGCCAACTTATCCGTTCAGTAGGTGGACAAAATCAGAACTACACACGGCGTTTAGGAAATGTCATTTCGCTACGCTCACTAGCGTCGCCGTCTACTGACAGATAAGTTGGTGGCACAGTACATAATGACTCGACCGCACGGGCCGTTCGCATTTTAGTGCGGTAATATGGGGGTAATTTGCCGCCATTAAGACAGATCAACTGGAAACGACGCCATTCGACGATAATTAGGTGTTCCAGACTTGCTTTCGTGTAAAAAAGTGTTACACGTACACACGAGCCCCAACCCGTTAGTATAATTATTACATTTACATTTCAGTATAAAATAAATCGCCATAGCCATTGGCCGTCGAGCATCATTTACAGCCAAAATCGTAATTTACATGATGCCGTTTCATGAATTACGTTTTGCTGTCGTTATTATATAATTTCCACTCAATGTGAACTTGAAAGACTTTTCTTTTAGATCTTTTGCCTCAAAAACATTAGTCGCCTTGTACGACACCCACGAGTGTAAGAGGTTGGTGCTATTCCACTCTGCCGGACACTACACAGCATGAAGTATGTGTACTTGGGCTTCAAACTATGGATATTAACAGAATTGAAAATATTAGATTACAAATAAACGACTTCTAAAAAAGACCCAAACGAGGCCCAGTAACGCTTTACACAATTTTCTAACAAAAAGGTATTATAAACGCACGATCGCTCGTGCTCCGAAAAAATCAGTAGCAGTTAATTGCAGTTATTCGGGTTCGGGGCTGCTCTCACCCGATTGATTGCCAGTTAACCCGATCGTGAAGGGTTAAATTGCCCTCCCTACCCAACAAAGGGTTAACTTTTTACAAAACATCACGACTAAGCCCTCTCTGACGTGTTAATTTCGTAATAAATTACGAAGTTGCGGTTAACAAGGTTTCGTTTTGTCGGCCCCTTTTACGTGTTAAATTTTCGTAAGGCATTTGAGGATGATGGGAAAAGAATCTGTAAATAATAACAGTTTTTGTACTACGTTCAGCCATGCACGTGCACGGCTCTGTAAGGGAAAACATGTGATAATTTAAAAATTATCTAGCTTAGACAAGACATCGTTAGGTTTAATGGTACCGTCCTTAATTATCCAATGCCTTACAGGTACAAGGTTACAGTTTTTTCTAAAACGTAGAGCAAGAACTAGATAGTTAAGTCGCTTTATTAAAAGTGTTATTAGGCAACATTGTTGCTGATGGCATGTGATTGTGTTACTCAAATGCTTATTTGTTCAGAAAGCAATTATTTTAATATCGATTGATACTTAACTATAATTAAAATACTAGTGAGGACCTGTAATTGGCTTGTTGTTTCTAAAATAATATTTATCGTATTTTATAGGTACTCCTTAATAAAATGCAATAGTTGATGAAAGAGACATATCGCAAAATTTATAATTTACGAAATCGAGTGAACTTCTATTCGTCCAATTATTTGTAGGTACTATTAGTTACATACGATATTACTGAATTCGCAGTAAAAAAATCCAGTTTATTTAGGTATTCCTCTTTGTGATGCACCGCTGCAGTGATAGTCCCATCGTGCATTGGTGCGGTTTGATCCTAAAAGTCCTTAATATGTACCTAGCTCGAGGGCCCGGGGTCCGCCTTAACCATGATCCAAGATTTAGCAGATAAGATAATTACTTACAGTGGAGCGACTGCCATCATACCACCATAACCCTGCTATCAGAGGAACCTGACCAGATTGGATCATGGTTACGTGGATTCACGTTCATACATGAACGTGCAGGCTTCATCACAAAGTTTTCCCTCACCGTAAGAACATTGGTTATCGTTCAACTAAAGTAGGTACACAACTTAGACGACCTGGGTGGTTCAATGGTCAACATGCCAGTCAGCCACGCAATAGGTCCCGGGTTCGATTCCCGAACGGGCAGAAATTTCAATGATAAATTTTAATTTCTGTTACGGGTCTGGGTGTTCTATGTATAATAACTATTGTATATTTATAAGTATTTAAGTAGTATATCAGTTAGCTAGCACCCATAGTACTAGCTTTGCTTAGTTTAGGGCTAGATGGCGCTGTGTGAATTTGTCCACGGATATTTATTATTATATTTATTTTTTATTTATTAGACTAAATTATTTCGTGGAAAATATCTAGAAGTTTCGTTCCGCCGAATGCAGTTAAACTCTTACTATGTCACACACAAATTGATGCCTAAATAAAGTGCGGGTCACCAGTATAGCGGGAGAGCGTGCGCGACTAATGTTCGGCGCGAGACAACCATTAGCGGCAATTACACTGCGCGTGCGCATGCCGCTGGGCCAAGCTAAAAGCGCGAGGTTGTGCATGTATTATAAGGGTTTTAGTAAGTAGGGAGGCGTAGACAGCCTGTCCGATAAACAGTTATACAGAATGACTTTAATTAAATTCTTAATACTTAAGGGTATGGTATGTTCTCTGAAATCGCGAAAGACAATCAGCTGTTTCATACATAATTAAAAACGAATTCTGCCAATATGTACGAAACAGCCGATTTTCTTTTCGCGATTTCAGAGTTGGTGCCATAGTAAAAGTCGTTTGCTAACACGATCACATGCATGCCCTTTGTATAAAGAATTAGTTTAAAATAACCCTTTAAAGTATAACCATTCGTCGTCGTCTTGCCATTAATTTACGCCTGTGATATATTTGTAAGGATCGTGATCATCCTTGTCACAGCGATCAGTGCTGGCTCCGGCCGAGGAGCCACCGTTTTATTTTTCTCCTCAACTTCGCTTGGCCTTTAGCACCCTCACGCCGTAAGCCGTGATAATTTGAACACAAAAAATCTCTTCATACTGAAAATCTACGTGATATTATTATCCTCTCTCAGTATATATAATTTTCAAGTGTTTAGTTTATTAGAGTGAATATGTGTTCGTAGACAAGCATGCTCCATCATCGGTCGCATTGTCACTTACCACCCGGTGAGATGGCGGTCAAATGCCTGGCTAACCTAATTAAAAAAAAGAAAAAGGCTTTCTTCGCAGGCTTGGCAGGGGGTGGGGCAGCAGCATTTTCAGATGATTATTATGACGAGGATCGAAATTTCATAGACAAACTGACACTACAATTAGCTTCATGACGTCAAAAACTCTGAGATCCTTCTGCAGGACCACCCATTTGAACCCCACTCGTACTTTCACTTGCACCAAACTGTCATAAACGCCCAAATTGCTTGAATTAGGCGTGCATTGCTCCGCTGTCTATCCGCCTTCCTATAGTCAGTTACTCATTGTTTGTAATGGGGCGGCTCAAACGCCATGACACCCGCAATTACTCGACACCATAACGTAAACGAATGGCGTAAGACAAAGCCAGACAGAACAGATACTAGTATAACGAGTTTCTAATCTATAATTTCCAGGCTGACTGGTGCTTTCATTTGTCTGACAGATTTGTAAGAGACAAAGACATCGTTGCGTTTTTAAAATCAATTATGGCGGGCAGAAAATGCCAACTAATAAATATTAACTGGCAGACTTATACTTAAGAAGTCGCAGAAGAAAAGTTGCCCATGCAATAGTTGTTAGGCTCCCTCTACCACTATCAAAAGTAATACCTTATTTTTAATATTGTTTAAGTCCTGAAATTTGCGTACCCTAAAAGGGGTACCTTAGGATCAAATATTGCAGAGAACAAGGCAGCAAGTCTTCAAGTTTTCTTCAACTTCAAGCTTTAGAGGTAGAAAATGGGCAGCAAAGGGTTATGATTTCAAACCTATTGCAAACCCTTCTACTAGGCTAAACTCAAACTGTATAGGATTGTTGATTATTTGTATTAATTGAAGTGATTGACGCAATGTTAGATATTATGTAATTTTCACGCTTAACAGATAGTGTAGAGATCTGAAACTTAGGACAATAGCAAGTGGAACAATTTGGTCTCTGACTACCTCTAACGTGACGCAATTTTTGTGATTTTTCTTTTTGACATTTTATATTTGGCATGCCTCATTGTATTTTTCTTTTAAATTTCCAAGCATCTTCAAAACCAACAATGACGTAGTTTTCTGACTTTTTACTTCTTACCTACAAATTCAAGTTAGCTATGTAGTAAAGGTACTGTTTTTATAATTAAAATAAAACCTCTGATTGATTTATCGTTATTAAAAAATAAATTTTATTACAACAGGTGGTCCGAAGCAAGGCATAAAACGAGCGCATCTAATACTTAATTAAAATCTCAAAGCGAAGTACTTCCATATCCTTTGGGGTTCCCTACGAAATTTACGAAAAGGTTTCGTTTTCTGGCGTTGTATGTATGTAATTGAATTGAATTGAATTTTTTTATTTCAGACAGATACATCCATAGTGTTAGTAACAATTCCTCTTACATACTAGTGTTAGTAGTTATTGTATATGACCATAATAAAGGTAATGTATTATATGTATGTATGTATTGTATGTATATAAATGTATGTATGTATGTCGCACAAGCGTGGTCTCGCGCGAGATAAGCGGGAAAATGCGCGACATAGATAATGCTATGCCTTTCATCTTAGTATTGAGAGAAGGAAACAGACACTTTCTCGCGGCGCGAGCTGTGTGTTAGCCGGTACAAACAAACCCAAATATAGATTTTATCGTCGAAATTTGATACTTTAGAATAATATCCATTAGCAGCGATTATGGAGAATACAATAAAAGTTAGATTAAGATCACACCAATTTAATTAGGAAAAACCAAAAACAAAGATAAATGTTTAATATTTCACAAAATTGTGCAACAATAAGAACAATATCATGGCCATATAAGGCCTTATGATATTATCTTTTGGACTGAATACTGTAGACTATAAAACACTCACTATCCTCTGATAGCTTGTCATGTCTACATCTGATATGAGATATTAAGATAAATAACACGTAATGGAAATACCATAAATTGTTAATTTTGCTTACTCTGCAACAAAATAATCCAATTTATACAATTCATAGTAGGTAGCAGAATATTAGCTATAATGTTTACTGACGATATCTGTGGAGAGCTATAATATTGTCACGTCACATGATACTGTTGTGGTTGATAATATTTTAGAACATAATAGTCATTTTAGCTTATCTCTACTGAGATCCTACTGAGAACCGAAATTCTACAAGTGTTTTATTATGTTTAATATTGAACCTGACTTGTAGAATTTCGGGTCTCAGTATTGAGTAAATACTTCTCAACCCTAGTAGGTAGTAGCTTTTCGGTAACTCCGAAAAAAATTCGAAAATTGGCATCAAAAGTACGATTTAAATGGACACTATACGTAAAACAATAAATTTATTTATTTATTGGTATGGCAAAAATACAAAATACGAGAAACACATTCAACTACAAAGCGAAGTCAGCCAATTAATTGCTTCGTTACTAAAGGTGATCAGGTCCTCCGGTGAGCCAGGGTAAATTGTACAACAATTAATACAACATAACAGACACAAACAATTCCACACAAAATACAATTTCTTGATATTCTGATTCTTTTCTTCATTCCGAAATGTTTAAGCTGTCAAATTCAAGCCACAAACATACGGACAAACAATATACAATTTACAACTAAAACTACACATGGTATAAATCATTAATATTAGTAGGTACTTGACTGAAATTGGTATTACAGTACGTTCTGCTATTTTGTTGTTTTTGGTTTTTAGTATCTCGTTCATTTTTTGAGTTTCGGTATGTGAATACTAGTAGGTAGAATTGTAAAAATTCAAAATTCAAAATTACTTTATTGAGTAGAATATTACATATATCTTTCAATCGTCAAAGAGGAGGGGGTAGGAAATTAGGAAGGAAACACACAGTGACATGTTGGCCGCCCCATGGCCGCAGCACACCCACCCCCCGAGCACACCCACCCCCCGTATTTGTAAATAAGTATATAAGTGTAATTTTATGCACCGCTTGCAATTTTTATTACCAGTATTCGGGGTAGACTGGTATAATAAAATATTCATCACTGCTACACTTCAAGCTGCTCGCAACTCACACTTGCCCAAAAATGTTTGCCAAAAGAATGTATACAGTATCCTAGAATTACAACGCAGTCCAATAAAAATACTCCCGAAACTCATCAGCTATGAAATATTCAAAATAAAGGAAAGTACCTTAACGAAGGAGCTAAGGATAAGGCGATTATCGCCTGCTCCTCTCTTACGATCCTTAATGATGTACCCTCATTAACGCTTCGGCTTTTTTAAAGGGGTAAAAAACCTAGCCCTTTCACAAAACGGCTAACAAAACTACCAACTGTAATATAAACATAATAAAGATTCTTGGAGCTTTAAATTGTGTGGGTGTATCTATTCTTGAAACAAATTATGATGACCGATGTTCAGTTCACTAGTAGTTATTAGGATTTTGTTAATTAAACAACTTATTTTGTTAACCAAGTACCAAAAATTACAAATATAACAAACTACTAAAAAAAATGTATTTCACGTACAGGTTACATATTTTCAGTTGACAGTTCAAGATTGTGAGACTGAAGCCTAAACTAGACTTTCGTCTTTATAGGTCTCCAGGTCCCAACCTCAAGAAATAGAACGTACTAGAAATCATTAGAGTCCAACAGAATGGCAAACATGGAGAAAATAAATATATTACAAATGAAAATGAAAACTATTGTGTTCACTACATGTTCGATTTTAGGTAAGTAGGTAGGTACTCAGTCGAGGAAACGAGACGTTTGCAGGTTGACATTAGTCTGAAATTGGCAGTGTTACTATTTTCCGGTGTGTGGTTTGTCATTAAAGTCATTATGCGATGATCCTCGTAATAATATGAACCAATTAAAAAGACACCTAAACTGCTAAACATTCAGTTTCCTCGACTGTACGCAAGAAGTACGTGTATATATGGACATTTAAAACAAACACAAAAATTACTAGTTCTCTCAACTTAAAATTACAAAAAACATTAGGTACCAGCATTAGCAGTAGGTGTACCTAAGTTCTAGTTTTAACAAAAACATTACTAAATATTTAAACAATGGAAAACACTTATCTATATCGGCATTTTTTTACAACACATACATCATGCTAGTAAATAAGAATTAATATTTGTAGTAGCTAATAGTAAATAAATACCACAATAATCAACCGTACAATACCAATAAATAAAACATAAAACGTAAACTCTAGCGCAAATATAAAAATAACGTAAATGCCAATAGATCCGTTGGCACAATACCACTACATTTATCATGTAATCACACCTCATCACACAAATGCAAAATCATCCCTTTGGGCCTTTTTCTAACGACCCCAATTCGTAGCAAGTTTACCTGCGATTCGGTTAATTGTTCAACGACCCTCAAAAATCCACCCACATAATTCCTTTACACCCCTGCCAAGTTATAAAATCCACCCAATATTGAAAAGCTAATTTATTTTAGACCATATTCTTTATAGTGATAAATGACAGTTGAAATACCAACGGCAAGTGATATCGTGGTAAACGATTTCAGACAGTGTGGGTGACGCAACAAGTGTATGCCCAACAAAAGCCACGATTAGGGGTGATTTATACATTGCCTTTTATTTTCCACCCTCTATTTTAAAACTAATCTTGTAACTGAAATTCCCACACTCGAGGCACAAAGAAAAATTTTGAGAATACTTTGCTTTTTGACGGTTGGAAATTGCTTGGACCTCAACGTTTACGATCCGCTGTTGTCGGAGATTGCACTAAAATCGTTTAGGTCAATTCATGACTTGAGTATAGTAGGTATAGGTATGGCAGTTGACAAATATTTCTCTTCATAATCGGATAGAAAAAAAAATAAAAAAAACAAAAAAAAATAAAGTAGGTAAACAAAACATAGAATTAATATACACACTTACTAGATAACAATATCTACAATTTTGAATGATAAAATCTTATTAATTACACATTTAAAATCTCGAGACAGTAGGTAGATACTTAAAGAAAATACGTAAATCACGTAACCTTCATTCGGTAGAGCTTTAATAATAATTTTACCCCGTCCTAGATAAAAACAACAAGTGCATCATAAAAATATTGGGAGGGGAAGTCGGGGCTGGGCGCACCCTCGTAGTAAATCTTGCACTTGTCGCCCCGCCGCGCCGTGGGGCACAATGCCACACTTTTTCGCTTTTTAAATATGACGCAAGGACCACTATTATCTATTCTACCCGAGCTATTGTCAAAGAAGGTTTTGCATCTTCAGCCCGTGGAAACGACTACAACCTGCCATGATGATGGACGGCGTAGGTTGAAAAAAGAGCCCTTTAAATGTGGTAAGAGATCACGAATTTCTGAAGATTGCGTAAATAAATGTCTTAGAAATTGATGCCTTATTCTTCGAATTTGTTACGTAGTTTCTGTACGTGATTCTCTAACCGATTCCCTCACAAATACAGACCTAGTTCTTCAAACAAAGCCATCAAGAGTAATTTGAATAAAACACAGTCTTAACCAACACCTTGGTTTTAACATAATTTACAGCCCCGGAGCTACTACTCAAAACCATGCCACGCCGTTCTCTGATTACCTACAGCAATTATCTAAATATGAATCTTCTACCCCTAACCATCGCCTCTAATGCCTCGAAATGAGTCTAATAGACATTTAATTACAGCCCCGGCCGAGTTCCACTGACCCCTTTTACACTTGTTTACATCTTCATCCCTCGCCACCCTCCACACAATCGCGCTGAGCCATCAAAATGGAATGTTTAATTCCAATACACCATACGATTTATTTTAACAAAGCAGAACGGGAACGCTCGCCCGCGCCCGCTTGCCATCTGTCGTCGTTCCGAATCTCGCGTCGCCGAAAAAAAAGCCAATGTGCGCACAACCCTGGGAACCTAGGAGCAGAGAGCATTCCCACGAACAACCCCTCAATTTTCAATAACCAAATTAGCCTTTGCGTTACCCTATTTCGGATATGAGGGAGTCGTGAATCTATTCGCTCGATAAAAAAATGTCGTGCCTCTCTGTCGGTCTGCTGCGGTATGCGTATGTTCATCCCCCTCGAATGCACGTGTTCAAAGATCGTCCGTGGTCGAGCGCGCGAGTGTGCGTGCGCGGGCGCGGATCGCCGCACCTGCCTGCGCGCGCGCACCCCATTGGCCGACGACGCTATCACCGCTACACTGATTTCTTTTGAAACCTTAACTTTTTTGTATCTCTCCTCGGACTTATGATGAAAAAATCCTACATGTTTGGACCGGTACGAGCCGAATATTTTGTGCGTAGGTGGCATTTGATGTTTGGTAATACTTTTTGTAAACAAAATAGCTAATGAATTATTCAAATGCCCGATCTAAGATAGAGTTGTGTGGTGCACAGGTTCTGTTTGGATTTTATTTTGAGATTACACAGAAATTTGTAAGAAGAACATTAATGTACTAGCGTTCTTCGTGGCTGCAAATTTCAGTTCGCCCTAAAACCCAGCATTCTAAAACTAAAACTATTATTGAAACCCCTATCAAAATCGAATCAAAGCCCTTATCTGTCTACCACTAATGGTACAACAAACAAGTGCATCTAGGCGCGTGAGGTGCGCGCGCGCCTATTAGGGTCGAGGCCGCACGCCCCTGATGACTCCATGACCCCAGGGCGAGGGGCGATAAAGGGGCGATAACAATCGAATTGTCCTGGGACAACTAAAGGGGATACTAGGGGGCTAATGAGCGCCATGTGTTGTCCACAGCACGCGTGTGGACGGCACGTGGATGACTTTCCCATGAACACCCCTTTAATCAGCATGACAATGACCGTCAAGTGTTACTGTATACACTTGACGCTGTTTGCTCATAATTTTTCTATTAGCGGAAAGGGGCGAGGATTTATTAGGGTGGCGGGCAGTATGAGTTTAGAAAATTATGTAGGTACATCTTAGAGTTAGTATTTTACTAGCATTAGTTACAGATTAAAATAAGAATACATTACATTATCATTTTGCTGGCTTAAATAACACAAACTTCAGCAACGAAAAGCGATGCCTCCATCTAAATCAATCTACTCAAACATAGTTAACAAGAAAA
Source organism: Blastobasis adustella (assembly GCA_907269095.1). Lineage (NCBI taxonomy): Eukaryota > Metazoa > Arthropoda > Insecta > Lepidoptera > Blastobasidae > Blastobasis > Blastobasis adustella. The sequence continues at coordinate 12,713,276 of OU026129.1, read as the reverse complement.
ACAAACCCTAAACCAACTCGGAGACATTCCCTAAACACTTGCCCTTACTATAGATAAGTAATCCAAACTCGTTATCGTAACATTACATCACTTGTTACGACTCCAAATAATGATAAAGTCGCGTCGCGTAAGTAAAATACCCTGGGGTATCGTATAAAGCACTTCCACCCACACAGACGAAGGGAGCTTTTCATGTACACGGCACTTTTGTGTCGGGGGCGGCGCGGCGCGTATAAATAGCGAGCCGGTCGGACCAGCCCCACATTCCCGCCTGTGATCTCAGTAGCGACACACGCTCCCTTTACTTCAACATTTTCACCATGTCTTACTACGCCAATAACGAGTACATCATCGCGACAAACAACTCGATGAACGAGAACAAATACAACAGCGAGAAGCTGAAGAGCAGCGGCCTGAAGGCGCTGCTGCGGCCACTGATGAAGATGATCAAAAAGTCGACGAAGCGCGCTCCCGCCAAAACCTGCGACACGTGCTACGAGGACGAGCAGAACTCGAGCAACGAGTCTTTGGAGCGCAAGATCTACGCCGAGATGGAGTGCTGCCAGCCTGGTGCAGCGTTCCTTGTCTACAATGAGGATGACTCCTGCGAGCTAGTCCCTGTTTGCCGCGAGCGAGCCGTCGTGCCCGTCCACTTCGCGCGCACAGACGCCGGCACCTTCTTCTGGACCACCGCCAAGGCCGACCACGACTTCGCAGCCGCACACTGCTACACAGAGTGCCAGACCGCCGAGCAGCAACTCCCCACCTTCCACGACCGCTGGGTCCAAGCCTGAGTTCACACAAACGACAACCAGTGTCTTCCGTGAAACCAGTGCCTGCTCCGTTGGTTTCTGCAACCGTCTGTGATGTTAGCTTTAATTTTTGATTGTTAGTTAATTCTACGGTGCCATACTAGGGTTAGGTTGAGTCGGCCGCGGCCGAAACTCGTGATGACAATAACTCCTCGAAAGCTTTAATTGTATTTTCGATACGCGTTGTGATATTTTTTGTATTGTATACTACTTATGGATAGGCTTAGTGATCTTTGGATTGTGATCTTCCTATATAATGAGCTTTAATTTTTTTAGCGTTAATAATTTATGTTGTATTGATAGGTATTTGTTTGAAAACAATGAGTTACAGAAAATAAATAAAAGAATGAATTGAAATGTATCTACCTTCTTTCCATTAACCCCAGAACCCTGCACACATAACCTACACACAAATCTGAACAAGAACATCATGCAATCAAACAACAAACATAAATCTCGACATCAAACAGTCATTAGAACATAATAGCAAACAGTAGCAAGTTGATAACTGGTGGTCTAATAAGAGCTGCGCGCGCGCTGGCGCCATAAAAGTCTTGTCTGTGCGCGGGCGGTTAAAAAGTGGTTTGACAGGGCGCGCGATGGCGCGAGCCACGAGACGCCGTAACTTCTTAGCTCTAGTGGTAGACTGGTAGTACCAGTGATATAGAGGCTGTGTGGCTGTACAGTATAGCTAGTGGTCAAACCGGCGCAGCGCACGCGCAGCCCCGCGGCCCGCGCTACCGACTTTTGCTTGATTTTTTACTCAGGGCGATTTTCTCTTGTTTTGACTCGAGCCCGCGCTTTTGATGCTGTAGGCGCTGTGCCTGTTTTTGTTTGGTGACTCTATGTATGTAGGCTTTATTAGATCTGTAGGGAGTGGGACAATTTAAATCGGGAACTACGGTTTATCTTTTTAAAGGATAAATAATTGCAAAGCAATTTCCGTGTTTTGTTTGATGACTTAATTTGATCCAATTCAACTTTAGTAACATAGCGGTTTGGATAAAATCTAATACCGAATACCGACATAAATTTCATGATTTTAATGCCTAATAATTATTCCTTAACCAAAGATCGTTTTATTTAAAAGGAAATATTCAAATTAATGATAAGTTAGGTATTTTATTACTGATCCCTTAAGCAAATATATGCATGATACATAACAATAAACACAATACAGATATACTGTTTAAAAATTAATTAAAACAACTAATGCAATTAAAGGCCGAAACATGCAAAATGCTACCGTGCAAGACGGAGGAAGATGCGAAATTGTGCAACCGCAGGCGATCCGACAAGTTCCAACCTGTACGAAAAATCGCACAGAAAACATGTCAAGACATGCATCGAACCATTTTTGTTCAACAACAACAAAAAAGCTCGCAAGTTATTGTACAACACTCACAATTTACCGCGAACAAAGCTTGGTAGCGCCCGAGTATTAACGACAAAAGACAGTTAACAATGCCGGATTTGCATTGGGAGATGCACGTGCGACAAGACAAGGAAACGTAATGTATTGCCAATTGATGTGATGCAATAAATCTTTCACCTTGTACCTTGTGAGGGCCTCATGGTGAGGTGCAACAAGAGATTCAAGTATTTAAAGTAGTTCGCTAGATCGCCCCAGAATGAAATGGCAAAGGTAACTTGATATGATAAGTGGATGGACCTATATCTATGTTAGTGCCTTTCTAGAGTACCTACTCCTACCTAGGCATACCTATCTAAGTATACATAGACAAAAATTACATGTCTTGGTTATACGCGTCCAGGCACGGCTCATACCTTAAACGATTGCAAACAAAACGGAAACAAGAAATATACTCTAAACGAAACCACTTTTAACGGATTTCTAGATATGTCTAGATATAAGGTGAAGGTGATCCTACTGAATTGAAACTATACCTACTAACCCGATCAATGCAAATCTAAAAATGAGATCACCAATTTGAACAACCCCATTTACAACAATAACATTTACATAAATATAAAATAGTAGCCGATACTCATTATGTGCAAGCCGCTTTTATAAATACCTATGTACCTGTACGTAGTACCTAAAGGCACACTTTTCATAAATACATAACTCCAAATATCAATTCACAACCAGACTTAACAATCTTCTTTGAAACTCCAATATTTTCATGCAAAACGTACACACATATTTTCGTTTTCCATCTTTTTTTCAAACCAAACCTCATACCATTAGATCTAAACCCGCGGCACTGGTAACATTCGTTTCTTTGTAACAAACAAATCGCCCGTCCGAGCGCGTACCAGAACAATTATTCAAAGCAAGTAGATAGCTACAGTTAGTAAAAAACAAGGGTCCCAATAATCAGCATTGCGACACCGAGCTTTCGCAAGGTATTCCTGACAAACCCGCTATGCTAATTGCTGGCTATTGATTAATAAGCGGCCGAGTGTTTACCGCTAGTCCAGTCGTCACGAATTCGCAGCGTCTATAATGCGCGGGTACGATACGGCCGGCCGGTTAATAATACCGCTCTCGCTTCGGCTCCGTGAGAAATTTCGGCAGATGTACAATTCCTTAACGCGGTAGGACGAGTGAGCGCTTATCTTTTTTTTCTCTCGTATCTTTTTTTCTCTTTAATAATAAGCGGTCGCCCCGTATCGGCGACGGCTCCCTCGTGAGTCATCCGAGCATTGTGGATGCACGTGTGTGCCTTCCTCGGACGCTCGGGTTAGAAAGGATTTTTTTGCAACCCTTGTACTTCAGATTCCGCAACTCTTGCTGGATTTGGGTTAAGTTTTTTGCGTCCACCTCTAATTTTGAACGTAAATCGGACACGTGTATTACTTGCAACAATGGCTCGGCGTAGTGTTTGGAATATGTTGATGCTACAATGGGCACGGGTTTTGCACGTGTGGGCTGGTATTTCGTAAGAATCGATCTTGTACAGCCAAGAACGGTCCACTGGAGTCTATCTTCCTCCAGATTAGCGGCGGGCTTTACCATGATCTCCACATTTTACAAAACAATAGAAAAGGCTGCTGTCCATTACTCGGCTGGAACTAGCTGGTCATTACGCATCTTGACCGATACCCGCAAATGAGAGGAGTAGGTGCTATATTCTACTCTGGCACACCACAACCAAGATTCGATCATAACGGTCAATTAAAGCCGCACACATGTTATTAAATTAAATGATGTATGGCTAATTGGAGATTGTGTTGGGAGAGTTTAATTAGTTTTCAATTACGGTTTAATTGCGGCTCTGCGAGCGGTCGATAGGCGCCGATAGACGCAATTAGAGCAACATTTAATGCATTTCACGCGGCTTATCATTTATAGACCGGGAGCAATTACCAGCCCACATTATTTTCCACGTAGTAATTGTAGAAATTACTCTAGCGCCGTAAACTGAATTACTATTGGGCTTAGCCATATAAACAACATACGCTATCTTTAGAACTTAAGTACACATAGTTCGCGATACAGCCATCCACACTTATTTACTTAAAACGACTTATTACTGTAACAAACCGTTCATAATACGCATAACAGACGATATACGTATATATTCTAGATCGTCAGTTAAGGTTAAATTCTAGTATAATCTTAAAGATCATTGAATAAAAGTTATTAACCCTACAGTCAACCTCTAGGTAGAGTCTAGGGTAAACCTATCCAGGGTTAGTATTAGTGTTGTCTCGATGATATCACCCAGTTTGTTCAGTTGATCGCTGTTAAGTCAACAAGCGACTTGCGTCAAACGGTGAGCTGGCAGCGAATGGGTTAAGGACAAGTTGTTGATGAAACACTAGGTAGTGTCATAAATTTTTTTGTGTCGGATTCTGGCTTATGTGGGACAGTCTGTAATATTTTTGGAGATTTTTATTTAACTTTGTAATGTAGAAAGAAACCAAACGGGACCCCTGCATATATATTATCTCAAGTTTGATCTTTTTTTGGATATAATGCGACAATTTCCATGCTTGCCTATGGATACTAAATTCGTAGTAAACAAGATGATGGCCTCTTTCAATCACTTGAACCGTCCGTCTGTGTGCCTCCTTAGGCAATAAAAACCACACGAAATGCAATGCTAAAAATATGACAAATGCAAAAAAAAAAAATTTAATACTTATTGATTTAGTGGTTTACAAAAATACTTTAGAATACCTAATGAACACCATGCTTCGCTTCATGCCATACCACAAATAAAATCCAATCACAATCCCCTTAACGAAAGCAAATAAAAGCATGAGTCAGTTATTAAGTTTACATAGTTGTTGACAACACCCAATCGTTACGCGAGCTATATGTAAAATAATTTTTTGTCTATTTATCGAGCAAATACCAAGGCTTTATCTACATTATACCTGCAGCTAACATGACAAATACCTACTTTAGGAACCACATTACTATTACAATATTATGTTTTTTTTGTTTCACGTGGTGATTAAAATAGATCACGTAATTTTTTACACAAACGAGGTTATTAACATGCAATGTGTCGAAAATGTTTGGCTACTTGTTTAAACCAAGGTACTTATTCGGTAAAATAACTCCGAAAATTTATTAATTTTTACAATTGTCTCTGACAAAATACACCGGATATTTCATTAAAACTTTAAATACACTAACACTTTAACACACTAAAGTACACTACAGTTTAAACATAGGTAAGTAGTAATCGTTTAACCTACAAGCACAATCATTACACTATCACACAACACAACAATCCTTGTTATTTAAATTGTACTCGTACAGATATGAAACCTTCACGTAAATCAAAATATGGAATTTAATTTAAATTTATATTAGTATCTGCTAAAATATCCGTTTCGTAATTGTTGTTTCCCTTGAACTGTTCACACAACTAATAAAAATTCAGAAGCAAATCAAACACCAGTGATCACAGCACAACGAATACCGTTACTTCCTCATCTAACAAGTACCAGCAAATAACTGAACTCTGAACAGTTATGTGATCAAAATTTATACAGGAATCACCCTCGTCTAGTCTCCTACTTTCCCATCGCCCCTAATATTTTGCTCTTTGACCTATAAAGACACTATTGTCTGATTTGCAATTGTCTTGCAACGCTTCCGCATCCCCTTTGCTATTTTTTTTATTCGTCGTACAGTCAGTTCAACAGGGTACCGCTAGATGGCGCGGTTACAAGGCGACCACTTATATTTTTGTTCTAGGTTTAAACATCTTGCTTTTGTTATTTGTCGAAGTCTTGTAACTATGAAAAATTAAGTGTCTACCTATCTATGTCAAAGTATAATTATTTCACCCGTATAATACATTAATAATTGGACTGAAGGGATGGACATGTACCTTTAAAATATGAACATGTATTTCTCAAATTGCATTAATAAAAAACAATCAACATAACACAATAGGTACTTCATGCTTCATATAGTTTAAGGCAATTTACGAAAAAATTAAATTCAGACATACACGTGTCAGTATAATGGCGCACGCGCATAATATAGCTACATATAGACGCTACATTCACTCTCAACAATAAGCTGATAGAGCTAAATAGAGCATTGTCTCTATTCACAATAACGTAAATTGAATTTGGCTCTATCAGTCATATTAAGCCTTAATAATTAAGGTGTACGAGTACTTTATCTACTTTCAGAAACAATTGAGATATAAGTACTTAGTACTTAACCTAATGCTAAACGAAGTTTCTATTCTAAGTCCATATTTCTTGTCGTGGTAACCTATAACTAAGGCTGCACTTAGAAATATGATGGTTTTTTTAGCTATAAGATGCTATAAACTTTGTTAGTGTAAGTCTTGTAAATAAATTAGTATAAATATTTCGAATATAAAATACAAAATAATACTATAAGCTTAATGGATGCAAATCGTTAAATAAAAATAACGAATAACAATAACAATAAAAGCATTCGCCAAGTATCAGACATTGAATAAGTATGAAACAACTTTAACATTTTGCGGCGATCACTCATGTTTTTAAGGTGAGCCAGTGACATAAGCGAATAGCAAGTTAACGAATTCAAGACTCATTCGCATAAAAACTTTACATTTACATCCCAAACAAAATTGTTGTACACAACAAAATTGTCTTAATGGAAAACAAAAAAAGATTTCAATTTAATTTCGCTACAAGCTACGTCTCGTAGAGCCTGCTACGGATGTCTATTATCTAATCTTAATAGGAAAAGCAAAGGTTCTAATCACGTTATTTCTGGCCTTAGTCATCTTGGTGTTCTTGTCCCGGTTATGCTCTAAAGTGCGAGGGAAGTGCCTTGACCATGATCCAGGATTTGGCAGATCGGGTAATTACAGTGGAGTGACTGCCATCTGATTACTGTGACCCTCTTAACAGGGAAACCTGCCCAAATCGGATCACGTTATTACTGGCCATATTGATAATTCGATTTTTAGATTGTTTATTCGGTAGAGTAAACCATATTTTATTATGACATCAAATCTGTGTGCCCAATGATTAGATTGTTACAATGTTATAAAAAGCACGCACAATGATTTGGCTGTCACAAGCTCCTATCAACACCACTGGGCGTAAATACTTGATGCCATAGAAAAAAAAATTAGGAATTGATTACTCCATCAGATTTTTTATCCGCACTTGTACATTTTTCGTCCAAAAATCTAAGAAACGTGTATACTTTTAATCCTTTAAAAAACAATTGTCTACGGTAAGTAGTCATTTGGCGCGAAAAGGGTCCGGCGGTGCGCAGGCGCTGAGCGCCCGGTGCTCCCGCCCGTGGGAAAAGCGACAGTTGTGCGGTGCGGAGCGCGCGCCACCTGCCCGCTAAAAAACCAGACCCAAATTCGAATACGGAATATTCGGATTCGCTCGACCTTGCGATTTAACTTTTTTACTCTTATCAAATTACATTCCGCGGTGCTGAGTGGGTAGGGTGGGTATGGCCAGTGATTGTAGCTAGTAAACTAGGTAATTCGTTTTTGAATAGGTAGGTACGGTATGTGGGTTTGAAGGTTGCTTTTGTATTTGTAAAAACTTGGTTGACACAAACATAAAACAAAATTCCATCATGGTATGCCATGCAATCAGCTCTCGTGACAGTTCAACCAGTTTCAAGGTCACCAGCGGAGGACTTTGATCAACCAACCTCGCTTTATCAATGGTATGAGGCACGCCACACCTACCTTATTTTTATGAAGCATTAGACATTTATTGAGTGTTAAGTATAGAGTTCGTTGCGGTGTAGAAGTTCGTTCAGTCTCAAAGCACAAAACGGCCACCCATCCAGTTAACGGCATCGACGTGCGTTGCTTAACTTTTGTTATTGGTCTCGCATGCAAGCTGGATCCGCTTCATTGCTACAACATTGCAAAGTTTAATTCGTTAAAAAAAAAGATTTAATCGATTTAAATCTTTGGTTCAAAACTACGTCCATAGACTGTGGTGACTGCTTACCATCAGGCGGGCCATAAGCTCGTTGGCCACCTTAGTGGTATATAAAAAAAACTCCGTTTGACGTGAAAGAGTAGCAAACATCCCTTCATGGTGATGAACAAACTTTCTTATTTATAATATTATAAGTAGGATAGATCTACAAAATGACCAGATCTATAACTACCCAGACACTGGAGCCTCAAATACAAACCACAACTCTAATAACTAACGCATCCAAGGCAAAAACTCGGAGCCCTCATCTTCGATACCGGTCCCTTATCACACGCGAGCCTCCATCGTCCCATAGATCCGCTAAATCCAGTTTTTTGTGCACGCGTCACACTCTCCGTTGCCCGCTGCGCCCGCGCCATATGTCGCCAGCTCCGTGGGAACGGATCTCGGCACACGCAATGTGCGCCAAACACTCCATTCCACAACTATGACCCCTATTCCCGTACACACAAAGTCTCATTCCCGAAATTAAAGCACTTTCCTTCTTGAAACGCAAGCGATGAACTTCCAACTTTATTATTAGCGATTTTGAGTACTTTTTTAAATAACACGGCCAGAAGCAAGACATGCACATGCTCTCCATTGATTGACCGTGTATTATGATTACTCAGAGGCTAAGTACGCGTGAAAACGTTGTTTATAAGACAAAGTGTCTGTTTTTAATTTAGTCTGTTTACGTTACGCTAGCGGCTAGAGGGAATTAGTATTAGTAGGTACGTAGTTGTACTTGTAAGTTAAGTACAGTTATTGTACCTAATCAATGCTTCATTATAAGTTACCGATACGAATATTTCTATAGCGAACATTAATCCAAACAGATTACCTATCAGTCACGAAATATTGAAATAAGCATGTTTTTTATACCAAGTGAGGGCGTTCCTTCACATGCCTCCTACGGTCGTCACACAAATATCGCCTTCATAATGGCAAAGAAAAAAATAAGATCGAGGGGAAGACGCGCAACTGGCGCGCGCGATCGTGGGAACGCGACGAGTTTTCAAATATAGAACGCCTTAGAAAAGGTGCAATTCCTTTTTTTTTGCCGCGTTTTTATCTCTAATGGCAGCCACATTGACTGGCGAGTGGGTTTTGTAATTGGAACCCTCAGGAATTTTGTTTTCGAGAGCTCTAAACTAAAATGTGTTTGGCAAAAAATGCATATTTGTTTGAGCGTCACATGTTGGTAATGGTTTTTAAGGTTCTTCGATACAACTCGTTACTTTTTTATTGGTTCGTGACGTTATTTTTTACGGGAAAATGTGCCGTTTTCGATTTTAACCCAAAATAAGGACGGTTACTGTTCATTTTTTGTAGGCATTTCTATTTTAAGAAAACTTCCGTGTAAAGGGCTAGATTTAACGTACATGCACTCGTGTAAGTAGTAGGTAAGAATTAAGAGCCCTATGTCACAGATATGACACAACAAGTAGGCACACGTCTAAATTAATATTAACTGTAATGAGTCATGTAACGTAAGTAGACATTATAATCAACATTTTCATGAATATTTAAGCAAAATCCTCAAATCGACCTCCACAACAAATAACACTAACAAAATACTAACACATCAGAATCAATTAAGAGCGCGCTAACAATATTACGGACCGCAAAAAAACGAAGTCCAATAAGACCAACAATATCGCGTCAATCAATTCACTTTTTCATACGATTCCGCACTTAACCCTAGAGCATCTGCCGTTACGGCCCGCATTATGCTTGCACGTATTTTTTCTTGACCTCGGCCTTTATGCCCAAGGGGCGAGCCGTGGGAACGCTCTTACGCAATCCCGCTTCTTGGCCATATGCGACAGAAAAAAGTGCAATTATTTATTCCCCTCGAAGAAAGGGGAGTTGTGAGAACGTGACCTAACAATGCGCTTCCTGGCTTACGATACGCAATCTCGCTCGGGTATCGCGACCTTAATTTTCGCCTCTATCTACGAATATACAGATCCCAAAATGCGATAGACGCCCGCTGCAGGCTCGTGTTTTACAAATGGTTTTAAATGGTTACTTTGATATACGGTTCTGAGCCAATTTCGATTTACATCGTTACCTTTTACGGCTCAATTTTGGTTCAGTGTTAGTTACACCGTTTTGGGTCTGTTGGTGGTGGATTTCTTCAATATAGATTAATATACGGTGTGTACACTGAATAGCATTACGCGTGACCTTTAGATACGCGATTGTATGAAAATGATAATCGATCCCGCTCCGTTAGCTATTCGATTCTTTGAGAGATTTTCTCGCACGCGAAGGAAGCGTACGTATACGTGGTACTTGGGTACGTACCTACCCTATTGTTGATTATGGTAACGCGTTTTTTCTCTCTCACCAACGCGTTGGGTGCAATTACTGCGTGTGCTTAATTGTTTTATTGTCTCCTATTGCGTTCGGGCCAACAATCGCACGCCAGCGTTGGTTTTCGCTATGCGGAACCTTGTAAAGGGTTAATTGAAGTGATGTACTTGGAGATAGGCGTTTCGCACGGTCAGATAAGGCGTTCTGTCTGCGTAGGCCGTATCGCGATCCTACGTAGGACTAGGACACTATCGTTCCTTACACACGTGTATTCGAGGTAAAGTATTAAACGCGTATTTTACGGCTGGAAAGTGGTAGTGTAGGCGCGGTGTCGGATAAACTGATAGTGCTGTGCGTCGCCAATGTTTACTATTGCACAACGAAAAGATGTATTTGGTAAGATAGTGATAATGACTCGGTTTTTCATGTCAAAACACGCGTTAACGAGTACCTACTAGATTTATACGTTCAAATTCAAACGCGTTGACAATCTGATAGCTGACGCAAAGACAAGTTTCGACTCGTTTTTTGAGCACACCAACCATTTTAATCTTTGCACGTCACTCGATCTCTCAACAACTCAATAAGATGATTAAATCTATCTGGAAAATATCTCCCGCCGTCGCTTGTCGTTGGCACCAGCTGAATTCTCGGCACGTACCCTGCAGGTCAGGGCATGCACGCGTTACACGCCCAGGCATTTTCCTATTTACATGCATACCGCATAGTTAAGGCCACGCTGCCTCCTAGCCACATTTACGGTGACAGATAGCATCTCTGAGATAGCGAGTGTCAATTTAAATCATCAAGTTTGTACGGCGAGCGCGTAGGGCTAGGTCAACAGCAAGCGTGGACTATGGAATTTGAGAGCCAAAGGGATTTGGCAAGAAACTTGTGTTAAGCTCGCTTTCGGAATGAGAAAGCTAGTTTATGGTGGGACTGTACTATGTTGTTTGGAGAATATTAAATAGAGGATATTATATTAAGTGATAATTCTATCTAAATAAAATTGGACGTCACATGAAGGTGGAGGAATTTGGGTTGATAGTGAACTTAAATGATGGAGGAAGGAGAAGTAAAACTATAAAATCTAGACACCATGAAATTGTCAATATGTCATACAAAACAAGTACCTGGATTATTCATCCCACGGCAAAAAATACTAGATTGACTCAGTAGAGTAAGCAGAGACTATTAGATTATTAGTTCAACTAGGTATCTTCCACAATCTTATAATGTCGAAATTCGATTTTGTGTCTAGAGAAAATGTCGACTTTAAGATGTCACAGCGCGAGAATAGGCCCCTTGACCTATTGAACTAATTTTGGTTTACATTGCAATGTATTAAATTAATTTATACCAAGACACGCCCTTCATGTTCACGACACGCAGCATCAGTCACACGTAGACAACGCCCAATAAGTACTTAGGTATCTAAGCCTAACCAAGCCTCGTCAAGCTAGGAAGCATACTTCCTGGTATGATCATCAGATCTTCGGAGCTAGAGAGGGCATAAATTATCAAATTAGTGGTAGAAAATAGTACCTACAAAATCGGAGTGATTTCGTACCACCAACTGTTATTAGAAAAGCATCTGCTTTCATACCAGGAAGTACGAATTATCATATAACAAAGCCACAACTGCGATTAAACGCAAAATGTCCAATTCTCCAAATGACTAGCGCTCGCAAAATGTCAAACTCGCAAGTAACTGTCATCGCCGCTGTCGCTCTTGCCTCGTACGCGGCGCATGCGCGGCACGAACGCGGCACGGGCGGCCGGGGTCGCGGCCGCACGCGCGCGCAATGTCACGACTGCCGACGCCATTACCGACACCGCTAACGGCCTACTGGAGTACTAGAATGGCTGGTATACTAGGCTCGTATGGTGGTTTTAGACCTCGTATATGTGTCAGGTCAGGTGTATGACGCAAACCGAACCCATGCGTGACTATGTCGACTTGGCTTTCTAAACGGCACGTCAATCTGATGGGCAGTCAAACTCCTCGGCTAAAATCTAGACTTTCACAAACCGCCTACAAATAAGTTGCGAATCTTAAACATTACTCAACTTAACAGCTAACTAAGGCGCACCGTGAAAGAGCCTCCATTTCCGCCACTTTCATCTCATCGGCGGGTTTAAATAGTGTTTCGCAATTGGAACGTGCTGTGCGGCGGCCGGGCCGGGCACTTTATTTCATTGGCACGAGTGACCGGCGCGGAATCACGCGCGGAGGCGGCGGCGCGGGCGCGGGGCGCGGGGAGCGGGGAGCGGGGCTCGCGCCGACCGTGGGAACGCTCTGCCTTTAACGTGTCGCACGTGCTCGAGACGCTACCACAACCGCCGCGGGACGAAACGAGACGGAGAACGCAAAGTCACCTTGAGCAACAAAGACGAAGCGAGCAGCGAAAGGAAAAAATAACGCGACAACAAAATAACAAGAACCAACAATAATTTGTGAGCGTTCGATTTTCGAATGTTTCGGCTCGGCCGCGTACCGTGAAAGGGCGGCGATCGGATCGGATCGGATCTTATTTATTCGAAAGCAAGAATAAAACTGTAATGGAGATGTTGATTTATCTGCGAGGTGTTGCCGTTGCCGCCGCTACCGCGCTTAAGCGCCGTTTGTTACTTTGCAACTGCATCGAGTCGGGAGCCATTATTACAATGGTATAAATTGGAAGCGAGGCAGTTATTAATGTCTCCGGTTAAATGATGGTAATGCTCGCTTGTTGATTCTGTGGCCCGAGGCTGGGCGAGCTCGTTTTTGCCGGCGCGAGAGTTGCAAATAAGGAAGGAGATAAAAAATACCTCCTTGGTCGACCTTTGGCACGCCTTCGCCATATGTGGGGCCATGTGACGTGAATCTCGGCCATATCGGCTATCGGGGGTCGGGTTACGGAGGCACATTTGGCGACCAAACCGCCGGCCGCGGTGGCGCAAAAACGCACTCATTGAGGCTGGCTCTGCGTCCGATGAGCCGGAAAGCCGCCGACCTGAATCGCCCGCGGCGCGACGTGGCGCTAATTGTCGTGGCACCTCACAAATTGACTTGCGGCTAAAAAAGATTTCAATCTTTGGCGGCCAAAATGAGATGCTATTATGGCAATACAAGACATTTAACATTTTAGTCTGCACTCAGTCTAGAGCCTCCTTCACATTAGAGTACAGCTTTGAGAGAGGTTTCGCCGTAACCCCCCACAAGAACTAACAAGAACACGCACAGGTTGAAGATTGCTGTGTTGTAAATACACAAGAAAATAAAACGGCTACCCGTTTTCTAGTCTACTGTTCTAGCTAGTCAGCGTCTAAGGCATTAGCCGACTTGTACAATAAATAAATCGTAATCGTATGTCGTTCGGAGCGTTGTATCCGGTAATACTAATACCCAGTCAATTACTTCAAGTGATGCACTCGCACTGATAACGATGCGACAGTATCGCAATGCGCTGATAATCTCACTGATTCATGCACTGAGTTCACATGCGGCATCACATGTGAACCCTGATGCACCACATCCCAAGCCACCCTCGACGACGCAACAGCCAGACTATGGTGACGTAACATAAGAAGTTGTTTTTGTCAAAATCACTGAAATATGAGCGTCCCATCCGGCCTCCAAGATTTAATAGACTGCCCGCCGTGGTGGACAAAACCCCTTGCAAAAGGAAATTGACCACAACGTTGTTGCAGATCCACTGTAAAATACGCCTTGCAACGCTGGACATAAGGTCGTGTCAGTTGAAAGAGCATCAGGCATTTCACAATAACATGAGGCCATGGGATGAGCAATTTTTATTGTTAACTCGACTATAGAAGCATTCATTGGTTTGAACGAAACTAAATTGCGCACATCCGGGGTGTCTATTTGTGATTTCACAATAAAAATTATCTACTGAGCCTATTGACGTCGCAGTGTAACAGGAAAATTGCCTCGCGTCGGCTATCAAACAAAGCATTTCTTTTCTTAAGCCGAGATAAGGAAGTAAAGATCACTTGTGAATTTGTTAAGGCCTTTTCTTTGTAATTTGATATGTTCTTTACAACAAAATTGGAGGTACTTTTTGTTACGCGAATCTTTGAGATCGATGTTAAGAAACTGGTAGGTCATTATTGCTAATTAGACTTACCTTTAGATTTTAAAGCCACAACATCTATGTATTTGCAAAATGTATAGATAGGTATTGCAGAAAATTTTCTTGGAAATAAGTGTTGCATGCGTAAAAAATTACGCGATGAAGATTACAGGTTATTGTACGAAGGTTATGAAATCAAGTCAAGGACCGACTGCGTGATTAATTTATAATGAATGCAATTTTCATTAAAAAGAAAGAAAACAGCAATCAGGTTGTCATTATATCGTAATCATGATGGTTCCAGAAATTCGAGAACATTACTCAAATTACTCGATGCTACCAGAAATTAAGTAATCACTGAAACAACTAAAGGGCCAGTCTTACTTTAAAAAAGTTTCGGTTGTCCCTTAGGCGCTATGCTGCGCACTACGCACTCATGGTTATTAAAAAGCAGTTAATTTGCATAACAAATTACATGGCGTTTTGCGAGAAATCGGCATTTATCTTCGAACAGCCTCGCTTTAATATGAATAAAAGCGTTACAAGTACAGAGTCAAGATCATACGCGTGAAAAAAACGCAGAAAGTTTTTTCTGCCGACACCTAAAAATAACTCAAAATGGCCAGTCCATATCTTCGTCCGGCGTCTCGAGCCATTAAAATAAAATTTTACTGCCACGCGGGTAAATTAATAAATTTCCATAATAACTATCATCAATTAAGAGGCATTTGCAAGTCAAACTAATGTGGACCCACACGCAATTTACAACGAGACGGCCCATCTTTAATAACGCCTGTCTCCGTTAATAATTCGCAATATACTTTCAATTAACTCCGAACATTGGAGAGCGATTCTCGCTAAGACATCCACAATATTTTCTCGATTACTCTTGCGTTTTTCTTGTTCTTGTTCTTCTACGAAACTGGCTACGGCCTACGCGTGCTACCACGTGCTACGCTATCCTTGTTCCCGTCTCGTTCTCTCGTATCGCGGTCACGCTCTAGCACGTGCGCTGCACGCGAGCCGTGCCTCCCGCTCGCACCCGCGGGCTTCGCGTACGCTTCCTGCGCGAGCGCAAGCGCGGCCCGAGTGTGGGAAAAGACGGCAGGTGTTATGCGGGATCGTGAACAACCACGCATTACCATTCACATTATTCAACAATAAATAATAATAATAAGAAGCCGCGGAGCGAGTGCCGAGCACGCGCAGACCCGCGTCACATACTAATGGGTGACTTGCGTGTGTGTGTGCGTCGATATTAGAGCGCGTGAGTTCGTGTGTGTTCGACTTAGTAGCTTGTAGTGAACGCGATTTTTTAAAGTTCCTTTCGTGTGGGCGGGCGCGTCTCGGCTTTGACTTCGGATTAACTTTCCGTTAATTGTTTCTGTTTGACGTATATTTTTTTCCACCTGTCCAGCTAATTGTTTCTAATGTAGTCGGGCTGGCTTCGGGTGGGTCTGGTCTTAGCATATTACATCGTTTTTCTGCAATTATCGTTTAATTAAAGCAACTTTACAGATGTAACCTGTAACTAACCATACAGGTTACAACTTTGTTGCAACCGATTAATTCACCGCAGCTACCGCGTCGATTAGCAGTCTAAGTTCTTCTTTATTTTTCAATACAATATTCATTCATGGAATGTTTCCAGGGCTTCGGTGCGTAATTGCAACGCTTGCGCATGTGCGATGCGCAGAAGGAACACCTACGAGTCCGCGCCATTCATGCTCGCCTTGCCCATTAAAAAATACATTCCGCACGATACCGTACGATACGCGCGATCGGCACCGTATTGACCACATAATGGCAGGGATGAGACACCCGTAATTGTAGTGCTAAAATTATAATCGGTAATTATAATTAGTACGTTTAATTCGATAGTTCCTACACCTAATAAGTAAATAACTATAATAAATGTATGACAATAATATAGTTGTTAATTAGCTTGTTTATAAATTGTTATTAGTAAATAGTGTGCTATAATGAAATCACTATAATATAAACCTATAACTAATTTTATTTAATCAGCTCTAAAAATAACTTAGCTAAATTGTAGTGGCATAAGCTGGCCCGTCGAGACACTAACTGCTTGGAGAGACTCGTCGCTACCAGTACTGTGGAAGGCAGACGACCAAGAGGCCGAAGCCCACTCAACTCAACCACGTGACGGAGTATCTAGAAATGCTGGTTAGCAAGGCCCTTCAGGAGGCCGTCGATCACAACTCATGGACGACAACAAACGTCCTTCCTACGTCGGTAGAGTGACGATTATTGAGGGACCGATAAAGGAGGAGGAGACTGGTCACATTACATCAGCAGCAGAATTGATAATTGGGGTGAAAATGTTTTCTAGTTACGACCTCGATTGGCAAATGTAGTGTGATGCGACGATCTACATACGCAAAACGGCTGGCAGTGACTGTGCGCAACACTGCGATGAAGACCGATCTAAGTGGCGCTTTGGGGTATGCCTATGTCCAGCAGTGGACTACTGTGGCCTGATGATGAAAATGTAAGTGTCTGTAAAAGTGTGACTGTGTGAGTGTCAAAATGTATGCGTTATCTTAAAACTATATAGCAAATACTTTGCGAACACAAATAACGAATATTATTAGAATAGTATAAATTTTAATGGGCCTTCGTTTTCTTATAATATACTATTCATTAGTTATATTAATGTTACCTCAATTAACTCTCAAAATATGGGAACTAGATATAAAAAAAAAAACAATTAAAAATATAAAGAACCAATTTAGGGCAATTAAGACCAGGCCAAAATCCAAAAAGGCTGCTCCGCCCTATCGAGCGTCTTTACAACCAAAATAGTTAATGAATTTTGTCTACCATCGATCAGGCTGCCATTATCCCTCATAAAATGAACATTCAACAAAGACGGAAGGTATAATATCAACATAATTATCAATCAATTGCAGTTCTTGCTTGGGCGCAATTAAAATAATGTCAGGTGACATTTTTAAAGGCGAGTCGGCATTTCGAATTGCTGCATGTACCCATTCATTAAATAAAAAAACTTATTAACTCGCAGCCTCTCGTTTTGTAGGGAAATAAATGAAAATCGTTTAAAGTATATGTACGGACGTAGGTTTAAATGCAGTGGGCAGTTATGTCGTGTGCGATGAGCTGTTTTTTTATTCCTTACGTGCATTTTATACTGTATAGGCGTGACGTTATGACGATATGTATGTTTTATAGTCTACATTTGCAGTCATTTCAATTCATAGCCTACATTTGCAGTCATCCCCTTAACGACGTCCCATAAGTAAGTACCGATGGCGTCAAATTCATAATGGCCACTCGAAAGACAATCGCCAGTTATAAACCTAATTAACATCTCTATTCCTTCAACTTGAAAGCCGAAATTTCGACACCAACTCCGTTTCTTTACATATCAAGGGGCTTAATTCAAGATCTGGTTGATTAATGCAAGTAGAAGTCTGGCAAAAGTTCGTATTCGGCGACAATGGACTTTGGAGTAAGAGGAATAAGGTCGTCATTCAGATAAATAGGTGGAAGTTGGACAATCCGATCTTGACGTGAATTAAAGCTGCGATCAGTCACGCATTGAACTGTTCGGGTAATTGAATATTATCTCTATATACGTACAAAATAAATTAAGCTGTCTATAAGTGAGTTGATCAGTCACAAGACTGTATTGATTGGTTGCGGCAACTTCAAAAGATTTTAATACTCGTTGAAAAATATGATCACCTACATATGTAATTGCTTTATTAAAAACAACAACATATTGGAAGCAATGGACTATCTTCTTTAGATATTTGAGTCCTCATTTATGCTTTAGATAGCATAATACTAGCCCCTCTACATACTGTGTATACCTTGAGGTAGTATATGCAATACCTAGTTCAACAAACGATACCTAAGCTGCAATAAAAATTACATAAAAAACACATTCGACTAATTTAAAACCTAATAACATAACATTACACGATTATTAGTTCAAGAACAGGTTGAGTAAGTTTCAAGCGAGTATTTACGTATTTTTTTCTGCTGAGAGAGGAAATGAGAAAAATAATAAGCAATCAAAGCAGACTGGTGTGCGCACACGCCGCGCCTCTACATCCAACATTTAGTTCTCTTTTACGTGCTTCTTACACCCGCTCATTAGAAAAGGCTTGAACGATTTTAAATAGAAGTTATAGACGACTTTAAGTATCTAATCAATAAGTTATTAAGTTCTGAGAAGATAAGCTGTTACTTCTATGAAGTTATTTCTATGGTCTCGGCTTTTAAATGAAGTTATATAACAGGATTATAACTTAAATTATTTTCCTAACACTGACTCGTAATTAAATTTAAATTATCTCGACAAATTAAGAATCAGAATTCAAGTCTTAATCAATATAGTTTTTTTTTAATACAGCAGTTATAAATTTTTATAAACCTGTTGTTTATTGAACGTGCAGTAACTTATTTGGATATCTTTGAAGGCAAACATTTATTTTTTTTGATTCCGAAACTGCAAATTAATACAGTTTTACGATGGCTCCAATTTATGTTTGACTCATTATAGCAGGGAACTTTCATAGCATCTAAATATAAAAAGTTTAGTTGGTTGTAATATAATGGTACCCACGGATGCTTGCAGTTCTTGGCTGTACCGATTTAAAACATTTCAAGCTCAAGGCGGTCTTATCGCACTTAAATGTTGAATTCAGGATGAGCAGTTGCCTCCACTCCCGTGGAGGAGGCTCATGGAACAAGTTGAATCAGGGAATCAGTTTGATTTACTTATAGTTGGAACATTTTCTTTCGTTTTAGTTTGAGTTTGATTTTATTTCGGTATCTACTCTTCCAGCTCATAAAATTCTTATAAACCACGACGGCCCATATAAATTTTTAAATTTAGACGATAAATTTTAGGCCATAAAATTCATAAAATATGATTTCCGTATTCATAAACATCGTCACCTATCTACCTAGTCCAGTATCTACCCATGTTTTATTATTCCTATGTTCCATTACCTCTTAGAAAGAAAAGCATAGCATCTTAGTGTTGGACATTAAAACAAGGAACATTTTCTTAATTCTTGTTATCAGTATCGATCTGTTGTTATTTTAATTCGGTACGTACTCGAACTAAGAGTTATAATACAAATAACAAAAGTAATTCGATCTTAATGAACTGAAAACCTACGCGAGATTTGTTAATGCAGTATGACATAGGTTGCTCGGGTTGCTCCAATAAGCAGCCTCGAGAAATGAGAGTTAGTTAAAGTCGTAACTTTATCCTAGGCCAGGGTTGAGAAACAAATTGCTACGACTGAACGAATCGATTTGGGGTATTTTTTACGACAAACGAACACATAGCCTACCTGATATAAAGCGATACACTCACCCATACCATTGAAAGAAAAGGTGAGGCAAAATTACGCTGTACTACTCTCCCTAAGAAAAAAATGTGTAAACGCAACATCACATCCACTAAAAGCTCTCACGAGCTATGTGACATCACAAAACTGTATGTGCACAGTGCAAAGTAGTTACATAGAACCCTACATGCATGATTAATGCAGTCTGCCCTAGATCGACGTTTCAGCACTTTCAGTATGGAGGCTTCTGTCCAGAAACTGAGCATAGGCTAAACTCATCCACCATGACCGAAGAAATCTTCGGTTCAACTGAGGAGCTTTTTGGATATTGGACTCTATAAAGAAGGTACTCATATTTCGCCTGATATTTACTAGGCAACAATGAAAAGGTTCAAGGTGTCTGTCCTATAGCCAGCCCATAACAAGTTAAAGATAACCGTGTGGAAGAAACCAGGCGCAGACGGGACAACCCACTAATATCCAAGAGCAGTGCTTAACACTGACTAACGCGCTCACAAATCATCTGGTAGCATTCTGTAATGACACTCGGGTACTATCCAACAGGGCATAGCAGGGATGTGTTCACAACACGTTATGAAGATTTCTAACAGAAGATTGTAGATAAATGACACATGTCTCTTTATGCAAAACCGTTTGTAATGCTGTGGTATATAACTTTGTGATTGTTGTAAGGAAAATTTCGGAGAATTAAACGCCAACTTGTAAGTGAAACGTCAGTTGTGTATATGTAAATGAATCATCACATAAAAACACGACATTTGTGGTTTATAATGATTACACGTAAAAAGTTTAGGAAGCATTGAAGTGGTTGGTTAGTGCAAATGTATGTAAGTGCGTAATGGTCGAGATTTCCTTCCTAGCGAACAGCACAGTACGATCGAGATAAAATATGAGATTAGGGAAAAGCGATAGGTATATTCATCTAACAAGTACTCTGAACACAGCCCTGCAGAGCTAATCTATGACGTAAAAACCACTGCGAGAGAGATGACCGGTAGTAATTAAGTAGATTATACAGATAGGTGTTTGGTGAGGCCGCGGGCGGCGGCGGTAGCGGTCGTGTCCGAGTGATTATAGGGAATTAATACCGGAGCCGTAAATAAGACTGGCCGATAAGCGAGCTGATATTAATCAGTGGTACACGAGCCAAGCGGACCGGTCTCCGTTTTATTTATGCTGATGCGCTAGCCGCTCTGACTTGGTTCAGGTACAAGAGCATAAGCCCATTACCACTTTAAGAAAATATTCCTTTGCAGCTACACCAATCATCATCGTCATCTTTGCGTCTAACTCGGATTGTGCCAAGGTCCGCTTTCCTACTTTTCTTCCTACACTTCGCCCGGTTTCAGCATCCTCGTGTTACTACACGCCTTTGTCCCTCGAATCCGACTCCACTGAATAGGTAGAAATTGACTAGGGGCCATTACCTGTCTCATCCAAGAACTCATCCTTGACCCCAGTATATATGAACATTGTTACATAATGTGACAAGGACCGCGAAGAGGTTAAGGAAAAACACAAGCCCCTTTGAGTTTGGTCGTTTGATGTTACTACAGCCTTCCATGGACTTTGTATCTAATAACCAAGTGGTAATAATTATCTACCTAAACCACAAACTCTACTGAGGAAGATACACGCTAATATTACGCAATATCAACCGGATACATGTTACTTATTTGTTTTAAGTAAAATACATAATGTCTGACAAATAAATTTAAGAATAGGTGGAACATTTTAAAACATTTTGGGCAACGTAACCGTTCCGGGTACAGTTCTACGAACAGCGGTAACGACAAAGAAATCGTTTCAACATGCTAAAAGGCCCTCTTAAAATATCCATTAACGTCGAATCTATTCGTGATAATTACTATTATACCAACCATAAAATCGCGGTGACACAAAACGGCCGACGCTTGTAAAACTCTTAAGAACCTCGACGAATCATAATAAATTTCTAAATTCAACCATAAAATTTAGGCCATGAATTCAACAAAATATGACTTTCGGAATCGTAAACATCGTTACCTATTCAAGTAAGCACGGCGGCTACGCATGTCAAAGAGGCTTTTGAGGTTTTTCGAGCAGTTTTATTATTTCTAGCTCGTCCTTCACTGTAATAAGAAGTGGGCTCTAAACTGGAGAGCCTTTGTCGGCGCCGCACATGGACGATCGTTTCGCGCCCGCCAAAAGGGGTTTGTGATTTTTAAACGTTCTCGGAATTCCAAAAGCCTCGCTAGAGCAGAACAGAGCAGAACAAGCGCCTTTGAAGTGATTTTCACGGGTACCTGCGCCGTACATTGAAGCCGTAATGGTAGTTCTTTCGTGGAGTGGGCGGATTCTGCTGCACGACTCGCTCTGCCATCAGAAAGCCGTTGAAAGCTCGTAATTCGGTTTACATCGAAATCGCTGTGAAAGGTACGAATTACGCGCTTCCTTGAATCAAAATGAACACAACAACGGATTCCGATAAATCCGGTAGTTTGTTTACATTCATTAAGACGCATGAAAGGGGACAGGGATAAGTTAATTAAACTGCAACATTGTGTTTCTTTGTACGCTCATAGAATACTTATAACGGAGAATTTGCTCGATCGGAGAAAGAATGAAGTTGTTAAGGAGTGTTCATGATAACTTAATTAAACTGCAACATTGTAATTCTTTGTACGGGCACAGAATATAAAAGAAAATTTGCTCGATTGGAGAAAGAAAGAAGAACCCTTAGGACTGTTCATGATACGGTGAGCTCTTTTACATGGATACGACTTAAGACCGCAATCCCCAGACGGGCCTCTCATTATACTCCCTGAAGACTTATCTTGCGGATGGATTGGCAGTTTCCAGTTTGAAGTGCCTACCCTCAAACTGACACTTGAATGATCAAGGACAAAAAGCAGACGTTTCATGTCGTTTGTCCCGACACCTCTTCAGCGACTACTGTCTAATCTCTCGAGTAACAAGTGCCAAAAAAGTTGGCGCCGCATTGTATTAGAGAGACCCCCGGGGAGCAGCCCTGTCTCGCCCCGACAGTTTGAGTCTGCCTTTTGTTTAGTTTCGCTGCACTTGCCGCGGTACCTGCGTTTTTGCTGCATGGAAAAAAGAAGTCTACAAGAATAACCAAGAACACGTGTCAGAGTTGGAAATGAATATCATTGTTTCGCCAATGGCTATTGTAATAGTCGAGTACTATTGTTATTTTTGAGTACCACTTGCCGCTCATGAAAAGAAATGCGACAGTGTACAGTACCGTCAGAAAATACCATTAAAGTTTATGATATCCTGTTAGTTTAAAATACGCATAATCAATACCATCCTAGCGGTCAATCTTGGCTTCTGCCAGGGTCCGCTTTCCTTCTTTATCTTGTGGGAAAGTAGTTTCCCGGACTTCGGTATTCACACGTCGCAAATCTAACAAAAGTATAAACTGCTGGTTTGAGCACTTGCTGGATTTCAAGAGGGAAATGCAAAAAAGTGCGTCAACTTATCGCCGTCGGGCGGGCGTGTGGTGCAAAAAAAATATATGCACATGTAAGTCATTAGTCAGGACTGGGATCTCGGGCTCAAATATTTGGCAGAGATTGCAAATCGCGGCGCCACCGAAGAGACAAAAATGCCTTTGGCGGCCGACAGCAAACGCTTTCAAGGAACACCACCTAAGATAATATTTGCGGAGACGCCGAGTGAACACAAATGACCGTGGGATTAGGTATCGGGAGCCTTTTAAACCCATCTAAGTTAACACAACGGAGCTTTTCGACTTAATGCCATGTAATACGAGTATAACGCGTACGCATCTGAAAGCAAGTAAACAGGCGTGACTAAGTGGAGGATTAAGAGATGATGCGGCAAAACGTTGACAAAATAATGTGTGCTGTAATAATGCTGAAAATTACGTAATTATCGATAACACATTGCACAACTATGTGAAATACCCTGAATAGCTGTTAATTATGTAGGTGAGTTTTATCGCGTCTACATATCATGATAGCGATTGACTTGTGTCGCGAAATGATGCAGTCAAGATAGGTAGAATTATATAGCACTATTTACAGTATTGAACTTGGTACGCGTATGCGTAGATTGCGAATTTATTATTATCTAAAGTAGGTACGTTATAAGACGCTTCTTCATACAAATTAAAATTAAAGGTTCGAAACTCGTCTCACATTCGACTATCCCGCGAGATTCTGATACTTTTCCGGGACGAATGCGAATATGAGAGCCGGAAAAAAATGTTAGTAAAGCTACCTATTAGTAAAAGAATTTTCGTAATGGGTTCAATAGTTTCGGAGATTACTAACCACTTTTCCTTGTTACTTATCCTTAATAGCTAGCTAGCGACGTCCTATGATCATCCGCTAGGCTGAAGGTTACCTGAAAATTACATCGAAATCGGTCCAGCATGGTGCCGTCATCGTCGCAAGAAAATAAACAACATTAAACAAAATACTTACACGATTATTTTTATCCCACTCTCCATTAAAGCCTACGCCCATCTACGTCATCCATGTTAACAATGACGTAACACGCCTGGGTTGCGGTACCTAAGTGGTTGGCTGTAATCCCACAAATTGGGAATTTTAGAACGCACCGCAGATTGTACGTCACTAATCCCAAAACGTCATTGAGAATGTTTTAATATCCACAAAGAAAATCATATGGTAATTTACAATTACGTCATCAACACAAAAATACCTGTCACTGTGCTAGATGACGGCATCTGAGTCACCTTAAATGTGATTCTCAAATACAACTTAGCATTTTAGATAATGAAGAGGTGAATGATGAGTTTGTAAGTTCCTTCGAATTCCGAAGAAAACCAACTCTTTGCCACACAAGTGTTAAAGTAATACTTATAGTTATTTGTTCATATCACACAACAGTCATACTCAGTAAAGTGTTTAATCACGGTATCGTGCAAAAATTCAATTTAGACTATTCATGATTCATGTTATCGATTTTATAATCTTGACGTAAAGAATGTTTCTCGAGTATTCTTATCACGGGTCAGGAAGTGATAGAAGCATCAAGCACTTACATATAATGTCAGCGCACTTGATTTTAAGTAGGAAGTTTCCTGTCTATTAGGTAAGGTAGATTTGGTGATCTACCTGCAGCGGTACTTACGAATTTGTACGAAATTGAGACCTTCAAGAAACGAGCCTCCACTCTTTTCAAAAGCCTGCAATTCGCGATCCCTCTGGTATCGCTGGGATGTAGTCACTAACCTTCACTTTGTTTGTCTCAGTCTATTATCGAACTAAAGACTGAGACTAGTTTAAACAAATTTAAAAGGAAATTGAAAGATCTACTGCTCGATAAAAACTGCTACTCGATTGACGAGTTTCTGAGATAGTATGTTGTCGAGGCAAATGTTGCGCCACTTCTCATTTAGAATTTAGTGTTATTGTAGGCAGTAATTATTGTTGATCTTGACTTGTGTTTGTAATCTTGACATTGTAATGTGAAATGTATTTTTTTATCTAGTTTAATATTATTATGTGTAAGACATTTATGTATATTCGCACACAGTGTAACTGTTAATGAATAAATTAAATTACAATAATTAATTACAATTAATTACAAATTATTAGAAAAAATTAGGAATCTCCCAAAAAAACATTAAGTCAATATCTATTTTCAATGTTTATTGCTTTGACGTAAGTACCTTCTTACGTGTGACCAACGCGGATCGCCCGCAGACCGGTCCGCGCCACGCGACGTCATCGCGAGATCCGGCCTGACCGTTATGACGTCGCGGACTTCGTCACCGTGATGGCTATCAGGTAATACCTGGCCATAGGATCCCGGGGCTTACGAAATACCGACAATTCCTGGCATACATTAGGCATGGAATTAAGGAAAATCCTCTGGAACAAGTTAATCGCGAAGTTGTTTGCGGTTTACCGCAAGCCTCTCCTATTAGATATTACACGAATTTCTGCGTCAGTCTCCGTTAGAAACTTTGTTGGTTAAATGTTACATTTACATATGCACGATGAGACATACTTTAAAATTCTTCTGAATGTAGGCAAGTTCATATTTTATAACACATCTGCGCATACAATACAACATCCTTCCCAGTACATAATACAATAACCCTGAAACGACGACGAGATCGACGCAAGTACGAAAAATCCTTTCGACTTCAACGTAACCTACTCACACCTAGTACCTCCAAGTAATTGCGATAAAATTCACAATTGTAGAGTCGAGTGCGGTTTTGTTTTTCGACCTTACTCGTGATACAATAGTGTTTGCGTAGTTGTTTGGCGCGGGTGTTCGCACGCGCGGCGTCACGAGGCCATGAGTCACGGCGTGCGCGGGCGCCGGCGGCGCGCGCGTGGCGAGTACGTAACGGAAGGCAGCCTACCAAACACCAGTATAAAATGAACCACCATCACTATAGATGCGCGTAACCAGCAACGGTCCAAAGTCGCAAGTAGATGTGCTGAGGTTTACCAACGTTCGCGAAGCTTGCAGTGCGGCAGTTAAATGGTGCTGGGTTGAGTCATCGAGAGGTTGGATGTGTCGACTCTTATTCGGGGAATGTTATGTGAATTCATTTGTTTGGAGTGTTTGTCATGGTTTTTCGGATGTGAAATGCAAATGTAAAATTGAGGAATGTGGTCAGCAATATACGTTCGAAGACTAATGTGATGACGGATGTTTTCCAGTGGTGTGACCAAATCAACAAATTCCCCGTTAAAGTAGATACACCAGAAACTCATGCCATTATCTAAAACAGTAATGAGAACCCCTATATCTAACCTGGGCAAACAAAACAATAGAACATCAATTGGTAGGTAGTAAACAAAAGACCATAACGTCGTAGAGTGGAATACACGTATGAGGAAAACCACAGGTAATCGCGAACGCAAAATCCATAACCGTCTGGAAATATCGGCGAGACCAGGCAATCAGCACGTACGCTGTACACAACACGTAGGTTTATGTACTATGCCAACGATATGGCCCGTGCAAGTGTCGCTACGAAGTAAACATCCAGCCTATTTTAAAGTTAGACAAACATGACAACAGAATCTCCGACCAAAAATGGTGCGATTACCTATCCAAGTCAAATGACAATCGGATCGGCTTTTTTACAGTTTCGGACCGATATCAGCCGATTACGTAAGTCGTATACCAATTATCCCCAATCAGTATTTTTACCAGCATTCAAAAAAGGCCTTAAGCTCGCATACCTCGATCTCAAATACCCCTTATACTTATGCTAATCCATACACGATTCTAGATTTTTAATTGCTACATGATACACTACACTTGGAAATTAAAGCTTGTAAACATAAAGGATGTCGCAAGTAATCGCTATCTAACGAAAACGGATCCATAACGAGAACTAACCAATAAAGTTCAGATTCTCATAGAGACAGAAAATAACGCCTCGGCTCTTATCAAAGAGCCAATTACTCACGATCAAGAGATCGAGCGCGTGCTCTAACACGTTGTCAATCAACAACGGAGATAAGACTAACAATATACAAATAGGAAATTTCCTATTATTACACCAGATACGACAATTATGAATAGAATACAACTCGGACAATTAACCCTAATACAACCGCAGATAACAGATACGCAAATAGAATTTAAATGTGTTTACGAATTAAGTTGCAATGAAGGAAAGGAAAATTTAGCGAGGCTTTTCTCGACAGTAATTACAAATATTCCTATCACTAAATGGGCCGGATAAACAAATGAGAATACAACACGTTATGACTTAATCTTGCCACGAGGTTGGTATAGTATACTAATTACTATAGCCATTGAAGTGTTGACGTCAAAAGGTGCTGTAGAAAAAAGATGAGCGTATTTTGCGTGCGATGCATGCCTTTCCTGTCTTATACTGGTACAAAGGTTAGTTTTTATTGCAAAAACTTGTTCAAACCACAAACCTCAAACTACGTAACTAATTTTGCATACATTATGTTAAAAACATTTTTGTCGTTTTGGGCTATGAAGTTACGAGTAAAGTATATATAATAACCTTTTAAACTATCAAAGAAAAGTGAAATTAACGTTCGGCCGTACAAGTATAGACAAACCAAATCAACCACTAAATGAATAGTTAATTTGGAACTATACATCATAAAGTCAACCTAGACTAAACCTGTTCACTGTAACTTTCCTATAATAATCACTAATCACCGTAATAGTCATATTAACGCGTGCCAGCAGCATACTTGGTCATTTGATTGCTGCTAATGCTTGCTACAAATTGGCATTTTTGCACTATTCACTCCTCTTAGGGCTGTGGAATTTCGTGTTCAACTGCATATGCGGTTCTGTTTTGCTCTGCCTGCACTAGGATAACACGCACACTAAGGCTGTGGAATGAGCTCCCTGTAGAGGTATTTCCTGCTGAATACAACATGGAGTTCTTCAAGAAAGGGGTAGAAAGAATTTACAGGGTTGGCAACACGGATACGCCTGGTACTTAAAACGTCCATAACGCAACCGTTAATTGCTGACCATCAGGCAGGCCGCAACCTTGTTTGCCATCTTAGTGGTATAAAAATATACTTAGATACAATTGATCAATTTATTCTGTAGAGAAGGTATCTAATAGAATTAGATATTTTATTTAGTCTCGATTATCAAGAACATAAACCTACCTGAAGCATAATTTTCTCCCAAAACAACAATAGAGCTGCTAAAGCCATAAAAACTACAATACCATAACTTTTTACGATACGACGATCAAGCCTATGAGTAAGAATTACACCGGTCAAGATAAACAGTAATAAACATTTTCGAGTGTTAAGTAGGTGTTGTGGGGAAAGCACCGCTGGGCTGGGCTCGATTGTCGGTGCCGATGTCGCGAGCGGCCGGCCATATCTCATCGGGCAGGAACGCGCTGCGTGGGAGCCGCCCACGCGAACCACCACCAACACACCAATAAAAACCATATACACACCGCAAACGCGCCTTCCCAAGACCCGTGACCCTTCCCAGACGTAAAAATTAATTACCCACCAGTGATAGATACCTCCCAATAACCCACAGATAAATGGGAAACGGTTGTCGCGGCGCCCACGCGCGACACGCGAGCCTCGCGTTGCGCCACAGCGTTGCGAAATCGCATACAAAGACCAGCGGTCAGTCATTAGCGGATCGTTGCAGCGTTATTTGGGGCGGAATGGTAGGCAGACGTTAATTCCAACTGTCAATAATTATTACGCCGCGTAATCCGTGATTGATGGACGGCGAGACGCCGCCGTACAGTAGCCGGGAGCGTAATTGACACTGCCCATTGTGGCCGCACTTGATTGATCGCGGACTCGCCGCACGGACGCATAAATCCGTGCTCCTAATTAGATACGGGCTTAATTAGATACCGATGTGCATGATGAAACATAACCACTGTTTGAACTGATGCAGCAATAACAGTTGATTAATTGCCAGAACATGGCCGCTCTACCGCGCCGAATCGTGACAAACGATGCAGCACTCGACGCCGGAATTAATTACGTATTCATTATCTGCACACCAAAGCCCACATAAAATTTCACAACATTCAGATCATATGAGCAATGTGCAATTAATGATCATCACGTTATCAAAGTACTTGGAATAATATTTCGTCATACGTGCAGATATTGCTCTACATTGTGCGATGCACAAAAGCCTATGCCCAACTAGTTAGCATACCACTACACTACACGAGCTAAGACGTATCTATGGCCTGCGACTTCCGTATTAGGTGGTCGACGTTCAGTAGCAATTCGTCGGCACCGCACCGGCAATTACCGGGTGACGGGCTCGCGGGGCGCGGCGCGCGGCGCGGGGCGGCCGGCGTGCGCCCGCGGCGCGATTGTTTACGGCGCGCACGCGCGGCGCCCCCCGCGCCCCGCCGGCAGCTGCTCCGCACAGGTGGCGCGTGTGGGAACTCGCCGGCTCCGTGCGTTCCCACGATCGCGCGCCCTCCGCTCGCTATATAAGCCCCCGCCCGACCGCCGGCACCGCATTCCGCGTTCGACGCTCGACGCAAACACACGCTCCCAACTACACACAAATGTCTACCATGTCTTACGAGATCGCGTATTCGCTCGCGGACGACGGCCCGCAGCCCGTCTCGCGCACTTATCAATATCGTAAAGTGATGAAGCCGATGCTGGAGCGCAAAAGGCGCGCCCGCATCAACCGCTGCCTGGACGAGCTCAAGGAGCTGATGGTCAGCGCGCTTCAGTCGGAGGGCGAGAACGTCGCCAAGCTGGAGAAGGCCGACATCCTGGAGCTGACTGTGCGCCACCTTCACAAGCTCCGCCGCCAGAGAAGGCTGTCGCTGAACCCGACAGTGGACGCCGACCGTTTCCGTGCCGGATTCACCCACGCCGCCAACGAAGTGTCGCGATGCCTGGCGTCGATTCCCGGAGTGGACGTGAGGCTGGGCACGCAGCTGATGACGCACCTGGGTCACCGCTTGAACGACATGCAGCGCGCAGCGGCCGGAGCCGACACCCCGCCCGCCAGCCCGGCCAGCCCGGCGCTCTCGACCGCCTCCTCTTCATCGGGCTACGTGACGCCGTCACCGCCCGCTACACCGGAGCCACACACGCCCTCGCCGCTCGACTGCACCACCACTACCTGCAAGGTGTCCGTGTGGCGGCCGTGGTAGACCCCGGGTCCCCAGCAACCAGCAGGCGGCGGACCCGGCTCCGCGGTCACATCTGTTCCAGCACCGATCGGAGCCGCCACCCGCCCTAGTGTCCGCGCCGACTTAGTGTTTTACGCAAGATTTGCTCAGAATTATCATTAGCCAAGTTTAGATCTCACAGTTTAATTAGTGTAGGATAAAAAAAATTCTAGCTCGTAAGTAATAACAAGAAAGCTTTAATGAAAGTAGATTTTAAGTATATTGTGATATTAAAGATTAATATTATTGTAAAGCTATGAGATGTTGTATCGAGCCCGACTTTGAGTGGGTTTGAACTGTTATTTTTTATCGTTAAAAAGATTTCGCAGAATTGCGAACAAATTACAAAAGAGTAATAAAAAATATTATAATTAATCTTATTCCTGTATTTCATTAAATTATATCCCCAACACTCGTATAAAGCAAGATCGTAACATAAACAAGTTACGAAACGAACAGCAAGTTGACACAAAAAGGTAGATACCTAACGAACGAGGAAACACGTCAGTGTGTTCGAGACTAATTGCCTAATCGACTATCAAATTATCTTGAAATTATGTAGATGGTGCTAGAAATAGATATTGGAATCTATAAATACGACATTGTTGAGTGTATTGATAAATATTTAATGGGGTTAAGGGCGCGGTAGTGCGCGCGCCGGACCTCTGACACGCACGCGGGCCACGCGCGCGCTGTAACTTTCCTGTTAACAATAATGTTGCTATAACTCGCGCCATATCAGAAACACACCACGGAAAAGATAATAGGCACTGAAACCATACTACAACTAGTAAGTACTTACTTGAGTAGACTTCCTTGAGGTACTTGGTCCGAGTGGACCTATGTGGAATTATGTATTTGTGCTTGTAAATTTTATATCGAAAAGAATATGGTACACTATCAAAACTATGTGTTAAAATTTGGTCTCATACCGGAGGTACGACTACGCATCTGTAACAGGGTTGTTGCGGATATCAGCATCAGCATACGCATTGATCGATGATGTTTGATGGATGTTCAATACGTGCTGTCTCTTGCGAGTATTGGTCTATCAAAACTATTGCTTTTAAATAAAATAAAAAAATACAGATTTTCTTTAATTTGATTCGAGTAGTAATGACATTATTAGAACCTTGAAATAAAACTTATGTACCTATACCTGTTAAGTTACTTCATCATATTCAGAAAAATCAAAGTCAGCATCGGCATGAGCTGACGTAAATTTTAAATTCTGCATCCGCTGATATGACAAAATTCTGCATTAGCAACAACTCTTGATTCTGTAATTGGTGGTTATCAAATTCATCAAAAATAAATAAAAAATTATGACATCTCTTGTTTTCCCGGATTAATAAGAAAATATTCTCTGCGCTTAGCAATTTCTTTACAATTATGTAGATATATTGTACACCTATACTCTATAGGTATTGTAGGTACATTTAAAATTAAAATAAGGAGAGGATTATGATTATGAATATTGAACACAATTATGTATATTTACTTTACGAAAGTAATGAGGAACACTGCCTAAGAAATTGGTTCTACACCATTACCATCACTTAGGTGCCTAAAATCTTGAAGTATCTAAAGATACTCGACTGAAAGGAACTCATGAAACCACAGGCACCTACACATTCTTTATGGCAAAGGAAAAAATTGATCGTTCTGTTGGGCAAACACCTACTGATAAGATGGCTGAGCGCGCTTTGCGGGTAAAGTGCAACCACGTAGTCACATACACAGACAGGCGTGTAAAACACGGAAACCCGTACTTTATTTACGTGCGCATTAGTGCCTACGTGAGCAATTAATCCAACACATTTTCCGTAAACATGTAGTCTGCACACTTGGGTGTGATTAATTAATTTATTTATAGGCACAAATAATGTGACAATACCACAACTGTGTTTGTTAAATTCTTATAAATAACTATTACCTCACTACACGACTTTATTGGAACTTACCTTCTAGCGTTGTTAAACTGTTGTTTACTTCTCTACCGTTCTTTAAATGTTGTGTGTTCTTTACCATCTCTCTGTACTGCGGACAATGTTCCGACCGTTCCGAATGTTGGTGGGTGCCACAGAACAGAAAGGTGCCACCGACACTTTCCCGCCACCGCACCCTCCGACCTTGAGATATATATCATCCTCATAACCTGGATGCCTGGTATCCAACAGTGTATACCGCGCACGTGCTACATTTGGAATGATCGCCCTACCGAAGTCTTTTCTTTGCTCTACAACTAGGGGTTCTTCAAAAAGCATGTCTACAGGCCGAGTACTGCTTTCGCTCCCCATACCAACATCCTTGAAGACTGACTACGACGGTGACTCCTATCCATCACGTGAACTATAATCGTGTGATTCCCTCGGCAAAGAAAAATGTAATGCCATTTTAGTAGATAACGATTAATTTATATGGATGAGCAATTTTAGCAACTGCAGAAATACGCTTTAAACGGTCACTAGTCTCCCCCAAAATTATTCTACTCTCTACTTGTAATAAAAAAAATATTTTGTGGAGAAAATAAACGCTTACCAGTACACAATTTGGAACTGTTTAAAAAACGCGACTAGTGGCGCCATCTGTGATGATTGAGGTAAAATAATGGAAAGTAACAAAAGCTTTTTCAAGCTTTGGCGTTATTAGAGCCATCTTACGGAAAGCTCCTATACTGAAGAAAGAACCATATAATAATATGTCAAAAAGCTCGTTGCTCACGTGATCTAATTGTCAGGAGTGTAATGTTGAATGGGGGTAGAATGTGAAATAGAGGTTTAGACACTTTCCTATTTACCACCAAAAATATATATATTTTAAGTGAAGTAGGGATATTCTGCTCGATTTGGAGCTGCTCGACTAGGGAAGTACCTCCTCCTAACAGATTTTATTTGGGCTTGGTAATTTATATTTCACTCAAAATGGGAAATAGACGATTTAGGAATAGATCTTCAGGATGGGAACGATCTCCCTCCCGAAGTCTTTCCTTTGCACTACAACTCGAGGTTCTTCAATAGGCAAAGGCCCGCACCGCATCCGCTCCTCGCAAGATTGCTGATGTCCTGGATTTATTAATTTAGATGGGCAATTTAAGCAATGACAGAAATACACTATACAGACGGTCACAGTACATCATTTGGAACTCTCTCAAAAAACGCGACTAGTGGCGCCATCTGTCACGGTTTTGGTAAAATAATCGATAGTATCTACAAAAAGCTTTGCCAAGCTTTGAGGTTATCAGAGCCATCTTACGAAAAGCTCCGATAATAAAGAGAGAACTAAGCTATGTCAAAAGCTTGCTCGATAAGCAAGGGAGAGCAACGTAGATCTATTGGTGGTATGATATTTCTCTCAGGTCGGTCCTTCAAGTCTAAAGATCGTGGCCATGGCGGGATTCCATTCGGGAACGGATAAATTGTGATGACAGGAGTGTTGAAATCGGGATGACACTTTCGTAATGAAACCAAAAAAAATTGAGTATATTGAGAGTAACTAAAGAAATGAGGTATTAATAACAATAATTGACAAAGCTTTTGGTACTTTCGCGTTTTAGCGTTTAGTTCCAAAAGCTTTTGCGTTATCAGAGCCATCTTACGGAAACCTCCGATAATGAAGGGAGGACTAATATTTGCTATCTTGAGCAACGTGTTGTAATTGTCGGTGTTATGATAAGAGTGTAATGTTGAATGCAATGAGTATGTAGAATGGGAGTTTAAACACTTTCCTATTCAACACCAAAAAAAAATTAAGTAATGTAGGGGCATAGCAGGATATTCCACTCAATTGGAACTGCTGCACCACGGGGGTCTTACTGCACCACGTCCGTAGGCTATACCCTAGAGACCCTACACGTGACTCCCGGGTGGTGCGATGAGTGCAGCCGAAATTGCCCGGAGTACCCCAAGGTTCAGTGCTGTCTCCCACGCTGTTTCTTCTGCATATCAATGATATGCTGAATATTCCCAGTATTCATTGCTATGCAGATGACAGCACTGCAGACGCTCGTTATACTGGCCGTGCGAATATCCCTCGTTCCGTGGTGTCGGAAAGCCGAATAAGACTTGTGTCAGACATTGAACACTCCTTGGAGCAAGTTGCTCACTGGGGCAGATTGAACCTGGTGGAATTCAACCCCTCTAAGACGCAGGTCTGCGCATTTTCCGCCAAAAAGGATCCTTTTGTCATGGTGCCGCAATTCCAAGGAACATCCCTCTCCATTTCAGAAAGTATCGGGATCCTTGGTGTCGACATATCAGACGACTTACGGTTCCGAAGTCACCTGGAGTGTAAGGCTAAACTAGCCTCGAAAAAACTTGGTGTGCTTAACCGGTCTAAGCGATACTTCACCCCAGAACAGCGCCTGTTGCTGTATAAGGCACAGGTGCGGCCACATATGGAGTATTGTTCCCATCTTTGGGCCGGGGAAACCGCCGACCTGCTTAATCACTTGGATTCCATACAGAGGCGCGCCGTACGAATTGTCGACGATACCATACTGACAGGCAAGTTAGAACCACTGGCTGATCGAAGGGACTTTGGCTCCCTGTGTGTGTTCTACCGGCTGTACAATGGGGAGTGTTCTGAGGAATTATTTGATCTGGTGCCCACAGCACAATTCCGCCATCGCACCACCCGCCGTGGGCTGGGTACTCATCCCCATTACGTGGACCCTCTAGTGGTGTCCACGCGAAGATTCAAAAGAACGTTTCTCGCTCGTACGATTCGGATGTGGAATGAACTCCCAGCCACGGTGTTTCCTTTGGTCTATGACATGGGATCGTTCAAGAGGTATATTAGAGGTCTCCTTAGAGGCGGGCAACGCATTGGTAGCACCCCTGGTGATGCTGATGTCCATAGGCGGCGGTGACCACTTTCCAACAGGTGGCCCGCATGCCTGTTTGTCTGCCGGATAACATAAAAAAAATTAAAAAATTAAAAACTGCCCGACGGGGGAAAGTGAAGAAAGTAAAAGAAAGTGGGTACCTTTGGATTAATTTTCATATCTTTATATTAATAAACCATATAATTGCGAGTCTGCCCCGCGAGCTTAACTACATAGTTAAGCAGTGGCAGTACTACAATCCAAAAGCAGGTACTTATTGGTACCATTTTTATTAATGAATTTGTAACGGTAATTTTTTGTTTGATTTTGACAATAACTACAAAACTAAGAAAAATTTTAAATTGATATAAAATGCTCATTTATATTCATGCCACTTGTCCGTTGGAATGACAAAAGTAGACTTGACCCCGCCCATTTGGCATGACGACCTTTCAAAACCTCTCCGCACACCACCCCACATACAGTCAGTTGGCTTGACCAGCCTATGA
Source organism: Blastobasis adustella (assembly GCA_907269095.1). Lineage (NCBI taxonomy): Eukaryota > Metazoa > Arthropoda > Insecta > Lepidoptera > Blastobasidae > Blastobasis > Blastobasis adustella. Next base: position 12,677,314 of record OU026129.1, on the reverse strand, counting down.
TTTATGTTATGCTACTTGTCATGCGAAATGATAAGCGGCAAGAAAGTGAGTGGGTTACCATTAGAAATTTAACCACAATTCCAGTTTTCTAGGTACCAAGATACTTCCAAATATTTTTCAAAACATTCCAGCAATGTCTCTACTTTGGCAAACTACTTAGTTGCTGATACAGATAGAGATTTTGACTGTGACGGTGGACTGGCAGCGGGGCCATAAGGGTCCGTGTTTTGCTCGAACGGAACCCTAAAGACGGGTATCAAATACTTATATTCTGTAGAAACACAAAACGCTGTATTTTCTTCAGAGGACGTAAGGATATACGTATTGCAGATCGTAGTATATTGTATAGAAGAAACATAGATCATAAATTACTAAGCCAATTAGCTAGTTTGCTCTTCCTAGTGTCGAAGTCTGGCGTCGAGATAACTCCGCTTACCGGCGGCGACTTCCTATTGCATCAGTTGAACTAACAGCTGACCTGGCATGTGATTGTGATAATAGGTTACGCTGTCATAGTACTGGCGTTACAGAAAACGGATGTAGCTAGCAGGAGTCTGTACGACGCTGACATGTTACCGTAGTAAGTAACTTGAGAACTGCTACCATTTACGTTTTCCCAAGGATATGTGGAAAATAGGTGCCTAAGCCTGCCTGTATTGGTAAAGAGGTCTCCTGGGAGACACAAGAAGCAATAGATTGACATCCCCGAGTCGGACGCGAGAGCCGGCTTATGATTTGAGTTAAATAGCAAAGGCAAAGTGAAGAAGTAGGAAAGCGGACCCTGATAGAAGTCGAGATTGACCGCTCGGATGATAATGATTATTTGTTTTCCCATAATAAGACTTGTTTACTGGAAGGCTTCGATAAAAATCTGACTAAGTCTGGCTTTGCCTGGCCACTTTAAAAATACACTTATCTCGTGGCTGGTTCGACTTATTGGCCTTCACGACAGATTAAGAGAATTAAAGCTATTTTTGTTCTCTGATTGCCTAGGGAGATAATTAAACTAATGTAACCATGTACGAAGAAATGGACAAGGACAAAGACGAATAAGGAGTCTGACTGATCTATTACGAGGTTAAAATAATATTAAAAATTAAAACGGCTATTGATCTCTATCAGCTTTAAAACATAATTGAGACACGATAAATGCAACAAACTTTTCTGACCCGGTGGCCATAGCTGGAACTAAGTGTTGCCATTTCAAAATGTCATGTCTATTCCAACAACAGCGACGCTATCACCGGGTCAGAGTAAGTTTGCTTGACTACATTTTGCTTGGCTTTTGCTTGGTCACTTTGGTGTGTTTGTTGTTAATGACGTCAAGCCATCGCCTCTTGGGCTAGCCTCTCCTCCCCAAGTCTGGGGGTGGCATGGCCAGACATTTGTTCCCTACCGTAATTTGCCGGTCTGCGCATACCGTCAACTGTAGATACAAGCACATTTTGTAAAGGTTTCTAAGGGTATCGCGAGTCTCATTATACAAAGTAACAATCACTACATATTATTATAAAACAAAGTCTGCGTCGTTATATGACGATGTCTAATGACTTATGCGGATTGTTTTGGTTGTGTTGCTGGTTTTTCTTGTGCCATTTCTTTGACGTTAAGATATTTACTACCCTCATTGACGAAGCATTGTTGTGAATTACATTCTGTTGACGGTTATATTAGTATTTAATTACATTGACATTTATTGTTGACTTTAATTTAACATGACATGTATTTAATGCTTAATTATCTTATGGATTTGTAAATTTTTATTCCGATTATCAATAAATCGATAATAAGTCTGCGTCTGTTTGTCTGTCTGTTTGCGATAAACTCAGAAACTGCTAAACGGATTTTTATGTGATTTTCATCAATAGATAGAGTGATTCGTGAGGAAGGTTGAGGTGTATATAACCGTGCGAAGCCGGGGCGGGTCGCTAGTTATTCACAAATAAAATATCGAACTTACGAGTATTACCTAAGACTGACGCTTTTTATAGATTTTTAAATATACAAGCACGGATACGTTTTTTTAGATTTCGCCAATTAAGAGACGGGTAAACATATTTTTGCGTCTCATTGCGCCTTTCGCCACAACAATAAATATTTACGTGAGTACTTATTAGATAAGTGATATTTATAGGTTTCTTTCTGTTTGTCTTTTCAAACTTGTGCCTATCTTCCTTATCATACAATGACAACACACGTGAAAACGCAACAAAATTCATACATGTATACTTTTGTCATACCTACGCACCGCTTATCAGCAGCACTCGCTACGTGATTGGAGTAAAGACATAATCCTCCTTCTGACGCAGTCGGGTAAAAACATGGGGAATATCAGAGTTCATTATGGCTATTTTCTTTTACCGGGGATTTCATAAAAGCAAAATAATCGGATATCAAGCGGTTTCGTTGATTTCTTTGAATGTGACTTACGGTGAACGTCGTTCGATACAGATTATTGAAGCGGCTTCAATCACTAGAAATTAACGGGGTGTGTTTACATAACAGATCCCCTCCTCCTCTGTTCGTATTCCTCACATCTGAGGGTCGTGACATCTCTCCCCCATAATCCTGTCCCGGACAAAATCTTCCCCTGTCCTCAGCACAGTGCAGCGACTCGTGGAGCGTAGTAAGAAATGTGGTGCGGTTCTGATCGGACCAACGCATTGGGCTACCATCTCCAGGTCTTTTGCCATCTTCCTTTCCAGTGATCATCAGTCTTTCGAGGTTCTCCCCGTCCTTTCTGGCAATATGACTGAAATATTCCACATAACATAACAGACACGGTTTACTAAATATCTGGAGTACAAACATCCATTCGACTTCATTACAACATTCAAAGTGATTATAATGAAGCTTCCTAACTTCCTAGCAACCTGTATAACATTATTGTAACTCTACGTATGCCAGCAATGTTTGTTCGTGGCATTGTAGAGAACTACCTCTACAGTGTTTTCCTGTCCCCTCCGTTTTGACGTGTGAAAGAGATATCCTAATCAATAAATAAATGTTGAGTTTGAGTTTAGTTTAGAGTAGAGAGTAAGAGACTTTACAATACTTTATAAGTAGGTACTGTTTCAAAAGAAAAAGACTAGAGTGGAGCACTATGTTTAAAACTATTAATAAAATTATCCACAGGAATCTACTTTTACTTATTTAAATTAATGTCTGTGTTCATTGGATTTCTGTAGATAATACTTACCTTTATTGTGCTCTACTCTATACTATAACTCCCTTGTCAAACTCAAAGGGCTTGCATACAAAAGTATAATTAGACCTGTGATGCTCTATGGCTGCGAGACATGGCCAACGCTGACGAAACACGTTAGCAAACTCCACGCCAACGAAATGAAAAGCTGCGTTGGATGTGCGGAGTTACGCGGCTCGATCGAGTACGTAATGAATACATCCGTGGCAGTCTTGGCGTGATTGATATCGCAGACAAGATCGAAGAGGCTCGCCTGCGCTGGTTTGGTCACGTCTTGCGTAAGCCGCCTCAGGGATACGTGGAAAATAGGTGCCCGAAAGAGGCCCCGTTGGCAACCCAAGAAGCGATAGATTGACATCGCTGTGTCGGATGCGAGAGCCAACGGCTTACGACACGAAGATGCCGAAGATCGGGCGAAGTGGAGAAGAATGGGTAGGAAAGCGGACCCTGGCAGAGACCGGGTTAAGCGATAGGACGATGATGACCCTTTCTCTCTCTCTCTATAGAAACGTAAGGAAAAATACGAGTAGCATGAATAGGGAAGACCGCGAATGGAAATTACGCAACTGGCAAAATTCAGTAATAAATAAAAAACGGGAATAGAAATTACGCTACAGGGAAATAAAGTATTGGGAACACATGCAAATAGTATGCTAAATTAAAAGCGAGCGGGGAAAAACGCGAATGGAATCAAAACTATTGCGGAAAAATAATATTGGCTAATCGGTATATGCAGTCGTCATGTGCCCGTGGAATGATCACGTCACGTGTCCTCTGTATTGGTGAGGCTTTGTTCTAAAAGCTTTATACTCCACATCTATACATAGTATAAAACAAAGTCTGTCCGTCTGTCCCTATGTATGTATCCACGCATAGATATTTTAAACTACGTAACGGATTTTAATGCGATTTTCAACAATAGATAGAGTGATTCAGGAGAAAGGTTTATAAGTAAGAAAAAGGGTAGGTAGGATACGCGAACGAAGTCGCGCCAGGTCCATTAAATCCAGAGGTCCGAGTCCACTAGATAGGGGTCCATAATCTGTTACTCGTTGCTCTCTTTGACCATTAGTAGAGCAACGTGCAATTATTTAAAAATTATTACAATTCAAATCGGTTGAACAAGTTTCATATCAGCTGCGCAGGACAAAAATAGCTGCTCGAACATTCTATCTCTCAAAAATGTAGGTAAACACATAAGAATAGAGTCCCATAGTAAAGATAACCCTTCAAGATCGCGTTACCAACGAACGCATACAAAAGTAATGAATGACACATGAAGATAAGGAGTTTATAATTAGCCCAGCGTCACTAAAACAGAAAAATAAGATCAATGGAAAGTTTTGTTGCCAAGATAAGAGCACAGAACATGTGCCACTCCGCAATAAGGATATTTGTTTTATTGACGCGTGTTTTCGCAGTAACATTGCATGGAATTACAAATGATTAATTACATACTTTCCTTTAAATAGAGCACAGGGACCACTTCAGTTATAGTGAACACGATAACACTGCGTCGTAACACGGTGAAATAAACCACTGTGAACTGAGTTGTTTACAAAAAGTTGATGTTTCTATTTTTAGAGAGCTAAAACACACAGAATAAGGAAAGCATCAAAGATGCATTACAGATCTTAAGGTCAAATATAGATACAAGGGTTACGAGATAATCAATGATATACTTGTAACAGCAAGCGATAGGTTGCTAGCCTATCGACTAGCTGGAATATGCATGGGAAGAAATGCAGCTGGCTTTTTTCACTTCCTCTCTAGTATGGAAGTCGTCTTCTTTAGGACGTAAACTGGAAGGCACGCTTAGCTTAACAGGCGGACTAGTGTCATGTACTAAATATTCGACAGGAAACCGACAATCCGGTCTAAAAAGTTGTAGATGTTCCTTCCCTTGACTTAAAAATCTAATGCCCGATTGCACAAACTAAACTTAGGCGACGCTTAAGTAAAAATAATAATCATGGCGTTAATGTCCCGGTTCGCTCGGCCACCGACGCTCCAAGATGACGCAACAAGAAATGGCATTGAACTAACCCCTATTTTAGGTGAAACCTAAACTCGCTACGTCACTGTTAATTTTATGACACCGATTTTGTGGTGCTAAATACTTAGGATATAAGCGTCGCCTAAGTTTTGTGCAAACGAGCATAAGTCATAAAAACATTTATTGATTACGGTAAATTTCACACACGAATAAACTTTGACCTGGATATAAATACACCTAGGTTGCATTTTATTGTCGACAAAGTAGGTTATGTACAAATTAATGCGAACAGGATACCATTTCGGTTTCTGTCCACTTTAAATAAAATTATTGATATAATAAATGAGAACTTGATAGAACAGACATAATCTATTCAATCCTACCTGACTAACGAGCAAGCAAACATGCCAGCACGCACGTACGCAAGCAAGCAAGTAAACAAGTATG